>JAHVAK010000156.1:2596603-3894904 GCA_019845155.1 Luehdorfia chinensis | reverse complement strand
AAATCAAATACTGTTGACACTTTGTTTTTTAATTTAATAAAGTGACGAAACGAGCAAAACGTTCACCTGATGGTATGTGCAACTTCTATCCATGACAAATGCTGTGTCATCCAGAACATTTCTGTGACACCACATTGCGCTCGTCGCCCAGAGACATCAGTTCCTAAGTCTCATGTGCGTAGTGATTACGCTAGGCTCTCAGTGCCCTTCAGACCGAAACACAGTAATGTTTGCACACTGCTGCTCCACGACACAATAACTGGCACTGGGGTGGTGCCTACTTAGGCGGATTCCCGCATAGAAATATAACTTTATTTAACTGTAAGAAAATCCGCCTACGAAGTTAACTGGGTCGTACTACCGTGTTTCATCGTCCATCATTTCAGCCTGTCAATAGTCCACTGCTGAACATAAGCCTCCCCATTTGATGGCCACGAAAGTTTGTAGATCTCTTTTAAAGGGGGATTTTGCCATAGTTGCCACGCTTGGCAGGCGTCTGGCAAACGCAACCGCAGTTTATTTATTCAGATGCAACAGAAGATACTGCTTTCCATCTCCTGGTTTTTGTTTCCCCTTTGTCGACTTTTACGACACTCACTGGAAGAGATGGGGTGGTAGATTCTCTTAAGCCGCTACACTGCTACCTTGTTTAGAAATAACTTAATGCTAACATTAACTTTAAAAATAACTTGATCCATAAAATTAGTTTTATTAAATAATTTCTTATTTAATAAAACTAAGTTTTATTAAATATTTTTTATCTCGTTTAATTTTTAACTACGCTGGACCTCAAAGAAAAAGGGCCGGTAAGAAAATCTTCAATATCTTCAAAAGTACCTGACCTAGTTTTATGAAATGAAGACTAAATTAAAGAATATTTAATGCCACATAAAATAATATACTAAAGCTTTTTATTTATTTATGAAAATGTAAAAGAATGAATTTACATACATACATACATACATACATACATACATACATACATACATAAGATCACGACTGTATCCCATTAGGGGTAGTCAGAGACTGGGCACTCACTGCAAAAACAGATGACTGCCACAATCCACGTTTCACCAAAACAATATAATGCACTTGGTGTGATATCCATCGCCACTATGTGCTGTTGGGTGCACAGTGCAGTTTTGTGCAATTCCTTACTCGCCTTTTACGAGATCCATTGGAGGAGATGGAGTGGCAGTATTCTTTTAACGAGCCGCCACCACACGGCCTTTGAATTTAGTACCAAAATGATTCACCAAATCGCATAACAGCATTATTGCGAGCTCGCGGAGGCAACACAAAGTACTAAAATGCGTGAAAACGGCACATCTGTAACCCAATCTATGTTTACGAAAATGCTGGAAAAACTACGCGTTTTTATTTATTTTACATATATTTAAAATATGAAGCTTGAATTCGTTTTTTTATATTCATTTAAGACATTAAAATATTCTTTAATTTTGTCTTCATTTCATAAAGCTGGATCAGGTATTTCTAAAGTTATTGAAGATTTTCTAACCGACCCTTTTTCTTAGCGGTCCAGTGTATTTATAACGCGACGAGTCGAGTGCCGTGATAATTGAACGCTGAAGGTACCCCGGATTAACTATGACATCTGTCATCTCGGAACGTCGGTTTATAAATAGTTAAAAATTAAAAGCGTCAAACTCCGTGAAAGTAGTTTTATTAAACTATATCTGTATACATGTCGGTCTTCCTTTGATGATGCAGTTGGCTGAAAGGCTGTTCTGATGGGGGGAGAGAGGAATGATTATGTGAATGATTTTTAACTCATGATAAAACCGACACAAATAATTGTGCCTCAAATTTAATAGTACTCGATAAAGATGAAGATATTTTATTTGTAAAACATGGGTGTACAAAGCAAACATGCTGGTGTTATAAACAAAACGGAAGTCCCACATATTTTCGCAGAACAATTTTTTTTTTAAATTTTTTAACAGTCTCAAAATAAATAAAAAAAACAGTAAATTATATCGGTAATGGAATAGCACACCTACTGGCATTCTACCAGTAAAAGAAAAATCACCTTAAACAAATTAAACATCAATTAATACTAACAACAGATAACACATCCCCATCTCAACGCGTGGGTGTCGTAAAAGTGCACAGAGGGAAAATGAAAACCAGTAGATGGGCGGCAACATCTTCCTGGAACATCTGAATAAATAAACTGTGGTTGCCAACCCGCTTTCCGAGCGTGGCAACTATGTCAAAATCCCTCCAATATGAGAGCTACAAACTTTTGTGGCTATCTATGGGGAAGGCCTATGTTCAGCAGTGGACTTGTGATAGGCTGGAACGATGACGTAACATTTAAAAAGTCGGAAATACGATAGTAACATCAGTCAATTAAAATGAAGCTCAGCTTATGTTTAAATTAGTTAATATTTAATTATTTTATGTCCTTTGTTATTCTTTTTACTATAGATCGATGGAGCCATGCAAAATAAACTTTTGCGAGTGTCCTGAGCTAGTTCTCCGGTGCCGGCACCACTTTAATTGTTATTTTAGTGCTGTGTTCCAATGTGCTTAGCGGTGAAGCAAAACACCGTGAGGAAACCTGCATGTCTGGGGAATAAAAATATTTCTAAGACATGTGAAGCCAACGGATTATTCCAGGCTCCAAAACCCAAGCAAATAGGGTCTGAGGTTACTGGTGGTAGGATTCCTATGCAGGAATCCATCTAGGAAGGTACCACCCCAGGGCCAGTTATTCTGCCGTGAAGCAGTAGCGTGCAAACATTACTGTGTTTCGGTTTGAAGGGCACTGAGAGCTAGCGTAATCACTGGGCATATGAGACTTAAGAACTGATGTCTCAGAGTGACGGGGCGCAGTGTGGTGTCATACAGTAATTTTATGGGTGAGACAGCATTTGTTATGGGCAGACGTTGCACTTACCATCAGGTGAACGTTTTGCTCGTTCCGTCACTTTTATGAAAAAAAAAGCAGAAATAAGAGTAGCCTGTGCTCGGCAGTGGGACATTGATAGTCAGTAACTTTATTATAGTTAATAGAATCAGGCGTTACTTTGCGGAAATCCATTACAATGAAGAAAAGTAAGTTACTCTGCTAAGATCCGCATGCAAAATATAAAAATGGTGTATATTACCTAGTTTTTTGAAGTGCACCGCCCGCCCTCTCTCAGTAGCGTGCACAAGCAAACTAACACCGCCAAGTTACCTCACAACAAGTCAACTCACTCGGCGGCCGTCTGTCGTAGAGTCTATTACGCTTGATAATGCCTCGTTTTGGGGCGAAGCACGTGTCGTGTTCTCGACTTCAGTGGTGTATATTATCTAGTGGTAGTATTGTAGTGGTTGGTGGAGGGTACCTGGTGGCGGTTCCTGGTGGCGGTGTTAGTTTGCTTGTGCACGCTACTGAGGGAGGGCGGGCGGTGCACTTCAAAAAACTAGGTAATATACACCATTTTTATATTTTGCATGGGGATCTTAGCAAAGTAACTTACTTTTCTTCATAGTAACTTATTAGCATTCAATTTCTTTGAAACGTTTTAATAGTATAAATAAAACTATTTTTACCGATTTTAACGTTTCGGGCACTTTACAGCACCCATTGTCACAATAGGGTCTGAGGTGACATATCGCCTGATGTCATAGTTAACCGGGAGTACCTTTAGCTTTTAATTATTATTTTTTGTCCGATCTAGTCAGAAAGAGTTTACTGTCTTAAAGCCTTGCAGTGGTATGCTCGTGTTTTTGATTTAATTTTATTAATCATAGGATCACAAGCCGGTGGTAGTACCCAACCATCTTCCATATTGAAATTAGGATATATTTTTTATTTCAATAGCCTCGCGAATCATCCTTGGTAGGAGTCGGTGTTCTTTTGCAAGGAATCGGTATTCTTTTGCCCGTAAATATAAGAAACCATTACGTATTAATTAATTAAAATAAAATCTTTTATTGCGAGTGTTATTATCTATTCAACTCCTATACTTAGCACCATTTAAACAATTACAATCGAAATATGTGCCAATAAGACGCGTCTCATATCAAGATGTGTGCAACTATTACTGTTTTGGTGTGAATGGCACTGAGAGCCAGTGTATGAGAGCTAGTGTAGCGTACGAGACTGAAGAACTGATGTCTCAGGGTGACGGACGCAGGGTGGTGTCACACAGAAATATTCTGGGTGTCACGGCATTTTTATGGGCAGACATTGCACTTACCGTCAGGTGAAAGTTTCGCTGGTTTTTGTCACTTTATCAAAAAAAAAAATTGAACACCTTATTTCACATCTCTTAATTTTTGGTACAGCAATCATTGTTAATCAATATGCCTAGGAGGAAAATAGTATAGAACAGATTATTTATATAATACACGTTCATGCAGGTGGCTCAGGGCCGTGTTTCGTGAAAATCTATAGGAGGCCTTACAGGAGGTCTATCTTCAGCAGTGGACTTCTGTGGAGCTGAAGTGATGATGTTGACCATATGGTCAACGTTGAACGTCATTTTTAACCGACTTCAAAAAAGGAGGGTATTCTCAATTCCTCTGTCCATTTGTATATACGTGTCTCGGACCTAACTTATTTGTTTATGAACTGATCTTAATTATAATTTTTTTAATAGAAAGAATATATTAAGATGGTCCTGTTTAATTTTGGTCAAGTTCTGATGATGGGATCCACGAGAAAATCACGAATTATGTTTGTAGCTGCGCTGAAATTGGTTTTTTGATTAAATAACTATTTTAAATTTTATTGCTCCCACAAAAATCATTTGTGGTGAGAAGCAGCAGAAAACCTTGCGGGTAATTTATTATTTATTATTGTTAGTTGTTTTATAAACAATATAAATTACAATAGTATAATGTACCCCTTGGGCAAGCCGGTAAGGGTCGACGTAGGCGAACGTACCACGATTAGATCGAAATCGTTTTAAGGAAAGGCCACGTCAAAAGTACTCGCAACCGACGAGCATGTATGAAAACACTAGTGAAAGTAGAAGCGAAAGATGTGTGTCAGGATCGTATTAAGTGGAAAGATGTATTGTTTGCATACCCCAATGGGAAAGACGGAAATAGACTCTATGTACGTATGTATGTACCCAATTTGAAAAATACTGGAAGTTTTTTAGACTGCTGACAATGATAATGATTTCATTGCTCTAGGTGTCTTAATTTGAACTGCCTTATTAATGAGAGGTGTTTAGGTACTCGTATCTGCTTATTGCAAGTTACTATTTGTACTAATTTGCGCACGTCGCTCTGGATACGGCGAGCTAGCAGAACAAGATTATTCCGGTTCGCGTGGCTCGTTAATGACATTTCCATGTGACATATTCCTCTAAGTGCAGTGACCTTTAAAATAATGCGATTGAATTTATACTTGTTATGCTTACTGAATTTATTCTTATTTAATTTATACTTTAATGTTATCGCTGAAAGTTAAGAAAGAAAAGAGTGAGTCCGTAAGTCGTAGCAACTTTCGCATTATTTCCTTCTCAGAAAATTTTCACAGTAATTGGAGACAGGATATTATATTGGATTCGAATGTTTTTTTCTTTCTTTTACTTTTAAATGCGTAAAAAAATAAATAAAGTAACAGCCTATAAATGTCCCACTGCTGAGCACAGGCCTCCTCTCATTTCTGAGAGGGTTTTGGACATGGGAATAGTCCGCCGCGCTGTTCCAATGCGGGTTGGCGGACTTCACATGTCCTAGAAATATTTCTATTCCTCGGAGATGCAGGTTTCCTCACGATGTTTTCCTTCACCGCTAAACACGTGGTAAATCAGAACTTAAAATTGTAGAACAATTATAGAGGTGCTGGCACCGGGGATCGAACCCAGGTTACTCGCGTACTAAAGGCGAGCACCCGGCCCCTGAGCTACCACGGCTTTAAATGGGTGTCTGGGTGAAATTCTGAGTACGCTAAGTTAGATACTCAGAATTAATAAGTTAGTTTTCGTCTGTGACATCTAGTTACTTAGACTGTTTCGCCATTTTGCTAAGTATAATTCGTGCTATCGTCACCAATGGCAATAATCAAACTGACGTAAAAATTATTTTGTAATTTGGTACAAATAAATTTAAATTATTTATCTACGGGGGATCAAAATAAGGATTCGTTCGTTTGTTCGCCCAGACACGCCCAATGTTATAAAAAGAGAGTCAGATATGAAACATACACAAAGTCACACGTGTCATGCAGACGTCAAGTTTACGCAAATATGTAAACGTCTCAGAAGACGTAACTACCGTTACTCACCGTTCGTGAGAGTTCTGTCAATCAGAAGTCTAAATCACAAGTAGTCAATATGACTACAATCGGTTTTGTCTTTCAGAAGTGACACGATCACCAGACGCACCAACGATTATATATATTAAGATGTAGATTCTTCTGTTATGATTTCAGTTGTTTTTACCCGACTACGGCGAAGCAAAAAGGAGGGTTATGATTTTGAGCGGTATGTACATATGTTTGCATGTGAGTATTCTTCATATCTTCTGAACTATTTATCATAATTTGACAAATGAGTTATCGGTGGAAGCGTCTTGATCAACACATTAAATTGTAGTTATTTCTTAATGAACATGTGTATATAATGAGCGACCACACGGGGTAGATGAAAATCAGCAATTTTTGATACACATACATTACACTCTACGCCCATCACTCTGATAGCACAAGAGCTGTGCGCTCGCCTAAAAGGTAAATGTAATGAAATTTAAATTCTGTTAAATAAGTTTACGCACCATGAAGTTTTTTTAACTGAAGTGATCCGATAGCGTACGGACTTTTAAAACATTTCAAACTATATTGTAGTGAAATAAACCTAAAGTCAAGGCGCCCAGGGGCCGTTAAATTATTTATTACGCGAGTATGTAGTAGTGACTTCAAACCCCGATGACGGCAGAGGTTTGACGGTATTACGTTGCGCCGCTCTCCCTACCCTCCGCGGTCTCATTGTGGTCGGCGGAGCCGCAGACCAAATCCGCTGTCGGGAAAGGCTGGTGCTATCGAGTGCAGGTTTCGTGGCATCCGCGTGGCGATCTCGGTCCGTTGCGCACACAAAGGGCCCGTGTTAGAACTTGCGTCGTGTGTCGTTCTGGGATGCCTTACTAAAAAGGAGCGAGGGGAGGAGCTGCTCTCTTCCGAGGAGGTGGCCTATGGTGGGCGGCCGGCGCCGGTCGCGGTGGTGCGCGAAAGCGAATCACCATGGGGTTTTAGGGGGCGCAATTCCGATGTCCTTACCCCCTTGTATGGTATGAGTTAGGTATTTTCCCATGTAAAATAGGGTAGCGATTTGTAATTTACAAAAATAAATTTCATCGTATTTACTTACATCGACTTTGCTCTAATAACATATGATATGTTTTGGCATGTTTACAAACAGAGCCGTTTAAATAATATTTCTCGGCGGCATTACTTAGACGCCGTGTTCATTAAACGGGTAATGTTTATTTTCTTTTGGAGGCACCGATACCCGCGGGTATTTATATTGTAAAGGGTTATTGAAGTTTCCCCGCGACTTCGTGTTAAAGCTGCGCCTCAATAAACATGCTATTTAATGCAAATCGCAATTTGCAATAATTTTACAAATCGGATAATTATTGCCTGGTACTTTTGGCGCCAACGCGAAAAGTGACGGTAGTGTTTTCATTGAATTTATTAATTTCTGCCTATATTTTGAGTTTTCATGTTTAATATTGTTAGTTTATTATGCACCAAATGCCCATGAAAGTGTACAGTGATTGTAAAATTCAATTCATAACCAAAATTGTACTTTTGTTTTTGTCTCCATCAGCCGTGAAGCAGTAGTGTGTACACATTACTGGGTTTCGGTCTGAAAGGCACTGAGACCTGGTGTAATTACTGGGCATATGAGACTTAAGAAGTGATGTCTCAAGGTGACGTACGCAGTGTGGTGCCACTCGTTGTTCTGGGTGACACAGCATTTGTTATCGTCGTCGTCTCTTCACATTATCCACTTAAAAAAAAAAAAATCGACCAGGCCGACAACATATTGATATTCGACAAAGGCGATGATACTATGCATTCATTTTAATATTTATTAGTGGTACACCATTATTAATCAAATGGATATACAGTGATATTATGTTCATTGCACGATATGGTTGTGGTATTTAAATGATATTTCCCTCTGCACTCAATATAATTGCCATTATGTATATCGGTTGCGGTTTTGGGAATTTTCAGCATTGAAACCATACATAGACATAAAGACATAAAGACATTTTTTCCGACACTTCAGATTTCAGTCACAAATTACAGTACCGGTGAATAAACAAAATTATAATTGCCAGTGTATATCGATTGCGGTTTTGGGAATTTTCAGCATTGAAACCCCGACAATACGTCGTGTCAATGTATCTTCATATATTTTAGACATAGAGACATAATTACATAAAGACAAAGACATTTATTCCGACACTTCAGATTTCAGTCACAAATTACAGTACCGGTGAATAAACAAAATTATAATTGCCAGTGTATATCGATTGCGGTTTTGGGAATTTTCAGCATTGAAACCCCGACAATACGTCTTGTCAATGTATCTTCATATATTTTAGAAATAAAGACATAATTGCATAAAGACATAAAGACATTTATTCCGACACTTCAGATTTCAGTCACAAATTACAGCACCGGTGAATAAACAAAATTATAATTGCCAGTGTATATCGATTGCGGTTTTGGGAATTTTCAGCATTGAAACCCCGACAATACGTCTTGTCAATGTATCTTCATATATTTTAGACATTAAGACATAATTGCATAAAGACATAAAGACATTTATTCCGACACTTCAGATTTCAGTCACAAATTACAGTACCGGTGAATAAACAAAATTATAATTGCCAGTGTATATCGATTGCGGTTTTGGGAATTTTCAGCATTGAAACCCCGACAATACGTCTTGTCAATGTATCTTCATATATTTTAGACATTAAGACATAATTGCATAAAGACATAAAGACATTTATTCCGACACTTCAGATTTCAGTCACAAATTACAGTACCGGTGAATAAACAAAATTATAATTGCCAGTGTATATCGATTGCGGTTTTGGGAATTTTCAGCATTGAAACCCCGACAATACGTCGTGTCAATGTATCTTCATATATTTTAGACATAGAGACATAATTACATAAAGACAAAGACATTTATTCCGACACTTCAGATTTCAGTCACAAATTACAGTACCGGTGAATAAACAAAATTATAATTGCCAGTGTATATCGATTGCGGTTTTGGGAATTTTCAGCATTGAAACCCCGACAATACGTCTTGTCAATGTATCTTCATATATTTTAGACATTAAGACATAATTGCATAAAGACATAAAGACATTTATTCCGACACTTCAGATTTCAGTCACAAATTACAGCACCGGTGAATAAACAAAATTATAATTGCCAGTGTATATCGATTGCGGTTTTGGGAATTTTCAGCATTGAAACCCCGACAATACGTCTTGTCAATGTATCTTCATATATTTTAGACATTAAGACATAATTGCATAAAGACATAAAGACATTTATTCCGACACTTCAGATTTCAGTCACAAATTACAGTACCGGTGAATAAACAAAATTATAATTGCCAGTGTATATCGATTGCGGTTTTGGGAATTTTCAGCATTGAAACCTCGACAATACGTCTTGTCAATGTATCTTCATATATTTTAGACATTAAGACATAATTGCATAAAGACATAAAGACATTTATTCCGACATTTCAGATTTCAGTCACAAATTACAGTACCGGTGAATAAACAAAATTATAATTGCCAGAGTATATCGATTGCGGTTTTGGGAATTTTCAGCATTGAAACCCCGACAATACGTCTTGTCAATGTATCTTCATATATTTTAGACATTAAGACATAATTGCATAAAGACATAAAGACATTTATTCCGACACTTCAGATTTCAGTCACAAATTACAGTACCGGTGAATAAACATAATTAACAAAATTATATTACATAACCAAAATTAACACGAATAAGAATAAATTTTTCATAGTTTCGATTGAGGTTTATTATGTTACAGGTATTTTGAGTTAGCCAAGACCGTACTAGAGTTCAAACGTGAATGTAGGAACGAGACCAAGGGGTCTACTGTGTAACTATGGTTGGCTTCGTGATCGGATTTATATCATCCCATTAATCAATAAATGAGCTTCATACGCCAAAATAAAGCTCATTCATGGTTAATGGGATCAAATGATACCGATCACCAAAGCAACCAGAGACACAGTAGCCCCCCAGTTTGTATTAATTACTTGTACCACGCAGTCTTAGAACGGCCCTTTTCTATCCTCATCATACATCACTCTTTTTTAATAAGCCCAGCCGAATGAGTTTGTTTTTTTTATTGGATTAAGTGACGAAACGAGCAAAACGTACATCTGATGGTAAGTGAAACGTTTGTCGATTACAACTGCTGCCTCACCCAGAACATTGCTGTGTGACACCACTCCGCCCGTCACCCTGAGACATCAGTTCTTAAGTTACTGGGCATATGAGACTTAAGAACTGATGTTTCAGGGTGATGGGCGCAGATGTGTGACACCGCACTGCATGCATTTGTCATAGGCGATGATTACCATCAGGTGAACGTTTTGCTATAAAACATAATAATAATTAAACAGAATAAGTCATTATTATAAATCAGAGCTAAGCCAACATATATGCACCAGTACTCTCATACCTCATTGAAATCAAGCACATGCTAAAGCAAATTTAAGAGTTTGACGATTTTCTCATAGATTCCCATCATCAGAACTTGACCTAATTTGTATGGGACCACCTCCAAAAGCACCCCTTTCTAATGAAGTCGGATAATAATGTTTATCTCGGAGTCTTTCTACTTGTCCCTTGCCAATCCATGAGAAAATACTCCACAGAAAATTTCGATCCGTTATAGGTTTCGTAGATACAGATTAAATACTTTAGCGCATAACAAAGGCACTCATCTGTATTTTGTAACAACATTTAGTTGATAACAAGGGACCATCCCTTGTTTAATCTCTAGATTTAGCTTTTTTTTATTGCATAAAGTGATGAAACGAGCAAAACGTTCACCTGCTGGTAAGTGCAACGTCTGCCCATAACAAATGCTGTGCCACCCAGAAAACCTCTGTGTGACACCACACTGTGCTCATCACCCTGAGACATAGGACATCTTGGAACCGAAACACAGTAATGTTTGCACACTACTGCTTCACGGTAGAATAGCTGGGCCTGGGGTGGTACCTACCTAGACGGACTCCTGCATAGGAATCCTACCACCACTAAAAAAAATGCTAGATAAAATTAAGAAAATAGCAAAATGGCTCAATAGCTACACATTTACTATTTCCTGTGAATATAACCATTTCAATGATCCTTCCTTTCCAATTAAAAATAATTCTCGTGTGCAGATAAAATGTCTGTATAACATTTTCTTGCCTCGGTATGAAGTTATATAGTTATTCGTGCGAATAAAGATTGATACAAGAAAGATATATATATTCCGATAACGTTTGTTATGTCATCACACGAAACAAATGCTAATTAAAAGTAGAACGTTGTTTACTATGCGTCGCAGCATTTCTAAGTAAACAAAAGTCTGAAATTGGATCTGTTTGTTTCACTTGATGTTAAGTAGTCTTTGCCGAGTTGTAGCGCCTTAAGCGAATCTACCACCCCATCTCGTGGGTGTCGTATAAGTCGACAGAGGGAAAATTTAAAATCACAAGTTGGACAGCTGCATCCTTCTGGAACATCTGAATAAATAAACCTCGTTTGCCAACCGGCCATCCAAGCGCGGCAACTACGGCAGAATCCCCTTTAAAATGAGAGCTACTAACTTTTGTGGCAATCTTTGGAGGAGGCCTATGTTCAGCAGTGGACTAGTGATAGGCTGAAATGAAGATGATGATTAGTAGGTTTTACTCTTTTTCACTGTTTCGTTCAAACGTTAATTAGAAGCGCAACTTTCGGTCCAAATTCGTCCGTTGAATTAGTTTTAGAATTACCCGTTATGGCTTAACCGTAGTGCAGTTGGGAACTAATTCGATAATTGTCGTTCATTGGTCAGCTGCGTCGTTACACTTTACACTTGAAACTGCTTTAAGGCTGTTGCGCTTGGCATTGGGAAATGCAATCGAGTGCTAAACAAGGTCTTATTGGAGCGTTTGAAACGAAACTCGCATGTAGTTTTCGAATGCAACAGGTTCTGTGCGATATTAAGCTACAGAGCAACAGGTGGCTTGAATACTTTAACATTGCCAGGGATTGCATCCATTCCATCCTGCATAGTCAATCGTGAACATAGACACGGTTACCGTTAATCGTCGTCGTTTCAGCCTATCACAAGTCCACTGCTTAACATAGGCCTCCCTCATAGATAGCCACAAAAGTTTGTAGCTCTCATTTTGGGCGGATTTCGCCATAACGGCCACACCTGACAAGCGCGTTGGCAACCACAGTTTATTTATTCAGATGTTTAAGGAAGATGCTGCCCATGTCCTGGGTTTAATTTTCCCTCTGTCGACTTTTACGACACCCACGGGATGAGATGGGGTGGTAGATTCTCTTAGACCGCCACCACACCGCGCAAACGCAGAGGTACACTATCGTTACAGCCTACCCGTCCGATGGAACGCTCATGCAGTAACATCGGAGGTAAGCAAGAATCAGAGTCAGAGACACGCGGAAAATCATACCACAATTGGATCAAAAAACCAACAATTTGTGATCTTACGTTGTTGGCTCTGGCTGGGATGTGGACGATAACCGCCGGTGTAGAAGTCAAATACTTAGACGAAGTACACCACTTGGCCACGCGACCGTCAAATAACCCATCCATGGTTATATCATCAGCCGTTAACGATCCAATGGACATAGCCGTCTTCCAAGAAGAGAGGATTTGCCGTAAACACCAGCTTGTACAGGCGGATTGGCAATCGCGGCACTGGAAGCCTCGCACCTTGGCTGCTGTCAACAGTCCATGTATTTTAGATTTAGCATTTCTTGAGTGGGTTTTTCTGCCACGTGTCGAAAGCCATTAGACTTACCCCGAATTAACTATGAAGACTAGGGCGTCAAACATCTCAGCACCATGGTTGCTATGAAGCGTAACGAAAACCAATGAGATTTGTGTGGAAGATGTTCTTTAGCATTCGTAACATGGCGTCATACTTTGTTAAATCTGTCGAATTTGCATCATTGTCCACTTAGAAACACATTTTAACTTTTCAAGCTTTTCATTTAATTCTTATAAAGTCCAATGCTGAACATATAGCCTCCTCAATAGATGTCCAAAAAAAAAAACCGGGCCCCCTGTCTCCTGTATCCATTAACTAGTTCAGATCCGCACTGGAAAGGGTATCATCATATACTCCATCGATACAAGGTTGTCACTCAATAACCTTTTTTCTCCAACAGCTGTCGGTTCTACGATTTATAAGCCTGTAGCGTACGGGCCGGCCGATTGCTACTTGCAAAGTAGCAAGTATCAATCGAAGGCTTAGCGCTATTTAGTTCAGAACCGATTTCACCGTTCGCTATATAAACCAAGTTTATAAAAAACGATGTTTTACTTCGCTGAGCTCAAAGATATACATGAAATGCAAACGATAGACAATACGGAAATAATTAATGTTTATAGATTTACATAAAAATTGGTCGTTCCGAAATTGGACGGCGTTTAGCTTTCATCATTTCAGCCTATTTTAGTCCACTGTTGAACATAGGCCTCCCCCCATAGATTGCCACAAAACACGGTCCTGAGCCACTTGCATCCGTCGACTTCCCGCAAAACCGTGCAGGTCGTCGCTCCATCTATTGGGGCGGCGCCCTACATTGCGTTTGCCGGTACGAGGTTGCCACTCGAGAACCTTTCTTCCCCAACGGTTATCGATTCTACGAGCTATATGGCCGGCTCATTGCCACTTCAGCTTGCTAATCTTTACAGCTATGTCGGTTACTTTAGTTCTGCAGCGGATATCATCATTACGGATTTTATCACGCAGAGAAACTCCGAGCATAGCTTTAACTGCGCTCAATTGATGTTGGTGAAAGGACAACTGTAGCGCTGAACTCAGTTAAACGGTTGAGTTGTGTTTAGCTTGAACTGATTGCGTTTAGTTTCAACGGTGAAAATGGCCCTTAGTCTAGTTGTACTTCGGTTGTCTATGTATCTCACAGAAACACCGACCTTATTCAATAGCCCGCTGAGCGGCTTTAAGCGTCCTTATGCACCCGGCAGTGAAGGAACACGTCTCAATTCTGTGTCATCACTGGCAACACGTACTGGTTAGAGTTTTGTTTTTAGAGAGTCTATGTAGGTACTACCCCAGGGCCAGTTATTCTGCCGTAAAGCAGTAGCGTGCAAACATTACTGTGTTTTCGGTTTGAAGGGCACTGAGAGCTAGCGTAATCACTGGGCATATGAGACTTAAGAACTGATGTCTCAGGGTGACGGGCGCAGTGTGGTGTCATACTGTTCTAGGTGACACAACGTTTGTTATGGGCAGACGTTGCACTTACCATCAGGTGAACGTTTTGATCGTTCCGTCACTTTGACAAATTAAAAATAAAAAAATAAAGATACTCAACGAGAAGATTTTTTCGTATCGTTAGGGTCATTAAGCTAATAACTTAGGAACAGATTCTTTAGAAACATTTAATAAAACTAATTTTACGGATTTTATCGCCTTCAATTTTACTCTTTATAACTTGGACGTTCCGAGCGCCTTATCCGGGAGGACTGTTAATAAACTAAACTCATGCACTTATATTATAAATGCGAAAGTAACTCTTTGCCCCTCTGTCTGTTTGTTACCTTTTCACGGCCTAATCCTTTAGCCGATCTTGATGAAATCCGGCACAGTGCTAGCTTGTATTCGGAGACGTACATATGATACTTTTTGTTTCGGGAACTCTGTGTTCCCACGGTATTTAAAAAAAAAAAAACCTATACCTACGCAGACGATATAAAAATAAACGCGATAAAATCTGTAAAATAAGTTTCCTCAAATGTTTAATATTCGCGTAAATGTAACAAAACATTACGATTTTAAAGGAAATTAATGAATTTTAATTTTAGATATTCTACGTTTTACTCACAATATCCTAGAATAATGTGCGGTACGATAGGCACAATGTTGAGATTATACCGTAAATTTATACTGCAATATTCGATCGTGTTATTGACTTACGGACGAAAAGTGTCGTCTGAATTACGATACCCTACAGCGTTTATATATCTTATCGTTCTATGTTGTTCATTGATTGCACGGCTTTAATTTTTTTGTTTCATTAATAAAGTGACGAAATAGGGTTTCTTCATTAGCTCATAGATCCCATCATTAGAACTTGAATACCCTTACCATATCTCCTATCTAAAAATAAACGAATCGTTATTTTCGGTTCGCAGAAAAATAAGTTATGCCCGAACATACATAAAAATATATACAGGCGAATTGAGAACCCCTTCAGTTTTTTTGAAGACAATAAAAATAAGGATGTACGAATTTGTCGTAGAATTGTAGGTTTTAAGTTTTATTCATTATAACTAAACAGCGAACAATTGAGACAATGTATATCAATAGAAATCGATATTACAACTCTCCCAACGCCTATGCAGAAATCAGCTTGGGTGAGTACCACCGGTACAGCATTATTTGCCGTGAAGAAGTAGTGTGCAAACATTGATATGTTTTGGTTTGAAGGGCACTGAGAGTTAGCGTAATCACTGGGCATATGAGACTTAGGGCGGATTTCTCCATTGAAATTAAACGCGATCAGTTCAAGCTGAACGAAGTTTAAGCGTTTAACTGAGTTCAATGCTATTGTTTGCATTTCACCAACATCAACTGAATGCGATTAAAGCTAAACGCGGTTCAAATTCTGAACGCCCAATTTTCAATGTTCAGCTTTTTAAACGCGTTTAGAGAGCTGTCATTGTCAATTGCACAACTATGTAAACACAATAAATATTTTTAATACGTTTTGTTTATTGTTGGATACCTATGTCTTATGCATAAAAACAGGCTGTTTGATGTCGCAAAATAATAAATATATCGAGTTTTTATTTTAGATTGTGACGATATTTCACGTAAACTTCGTTTTTCTGAACGCCATCAAAATGGAGCCGGTGAAATCGGTTAGACGAAAACCGAGTTCAAATGATACATTTGAACTAAGTTCAATAAAACGTGGTTTTATTAAACTTGTTTTCCAAAGCAATCGGTGAAATCGGCTCTTAAGAACTGATGCGTCGGGTTGACGGGCGCAGAGTGGTGTCACACGTAAATCGGTGACGCAGCATTTGTTATGGGCAGACGTTGCACTTACTAACAGGTGAACGTTTTGCTCGTTTCGTCACTTTTTACAATAATGTACATATATTGCATACATACATTTATATACACGCACACAAATACATACACAGCAACATACGAGATTTAAATTATTGAAAAAAGGACTTGGAGTACTTTAGACAATTTTGTTGTGTTACGTTTACACTTTTAGTTAAGTAGTTTACATATATAACTTTCGTTACATTAATATTGCATTCACGGGTATATTGTATGATGTACATAAATGGTTTAGTTAGACCGGAGGAGCTCGTTATTCTACGATTTTCCACGGTACTTGCAATCCCAATTTCCCCCCCGCGGTGCCGGGTTCGAATCCCAACCGGAGTCAACATTTGGGAAAAAAAAACAAATTGTTGGTTTTGGGGTCGGTTGGTTGGGGATGGCCAGGTGATGTCGGCTTAAGAGAATCTGACAACACATTTCATCCCGTGGGTGTCGTAAAAGTCGAGAGAGGAAAAATAAAAACCAAGAGATTGCCAGCATAATCTTCCTGGGACATCTGTGTAAACTGCAGTTGCCAACCCGCTTGCCAAGAGAGGCAACTATGGCAAAATCACACCAAAATGTGCTTATGCTAAATATTAATATCACTATTATCTTGCCATTTTATTAAAAGAACTGACAATTCTAAATTTCTGACATGAATTGTTAACATATTCAGAATCGACGTTTTAACCGATCCAAAAAAAAAGAGAACTTTCTCAATTCGTCCGAACATTTTTTTGTATGTTCAGCGATAATTCTCTACCATGCGTACCTTAGGGTTAAATTTAAATTTGGTCAAGTTCTGATGTTAGGATCCATGTGAACTCATCAAACTCTTAAATTAGCATAACGCATTTTAGAGAAACTGTGTAGTAGTCTATAAATATAAATATAGAGTCACGCCTCTTTCCCATTGAGGTAGGACAGAGACCAAATATTTCCTGTCACACATCATTCGCTTCTTCTACTTTCATTAGTGTTTCGACAAGCTCGTCGGTTTAGGGTACTTTTGACGTGGCCTTTCCTTAAAACGACTTCGATCTGATCGTGTTACGTTCACCTACGTCGACCCTCACCGGCTTGTCCATTCACACTCGCCCCATAAATCTGTTTCACCAATCTTGTTTCTGTGTAGCCTAGTATTACAGTCGGTTTTTTATTAAATAATTATACACCTGGATAAATCACAAGCGGGGTCAAATCGAACGGAACCTCTAAACATTGCTTACATTCCACACGAAATTGCATCGCATTGCATCTGAGACGAGAGCCGCCGGCGGTCTCAGATGCAAGGACCCTTGGTAGGATTCCTACGCACTTCAGCCTCTTCACTTTTAAGTGTCTACGAATGAGCCAGCACTGAGGTGTCCATGATAATGTGATCCATGAAACCTGAAAGTAATCATATTAATATCTGATTAGTATTTGGTATAATGGTTTTAGCCTTTTAAACTTGTGTAGTTTAGTAATCCACCTTGGTCAGTGATGGGGAACCTTTTCGAAAAGTGAGTCCAATTTTGTTCATCCCTTTTTAGTACTGGCTAGTGTATCACTAATTCAGTGTTCTCTCTGTTATGATGTAAAGAATAAGTAAAAAAGGTAATTACTGCAGTGCCTGTTATTCTGTCGTCAGCAGCGAACATAACTGTGTTTCGGTACGTTGACGCTTGACCGATCTCATGGTGACGAGCGCAGTGCGCTATTCCAACGCTAAATCTGGGTGTCACCGTATCTATTATGAGAAGGCGAGACTCTTTTCATCATCTTAACGACATGCACATCTACCTCACTTACATCCATATAAAAAAAAACTTTGTCCGAGGAATTATTGTTTGTGCTGAACCTATGATGATGTATCCGACAAATTTAAAATCCTCTTCGCGGAAATGAATTCTATTACTGCTTTACACATTAGATGTTGCTGCGAAGTTAATATACAGATATTTGTTTATTCGATACTATATTATGAGCAGGTGGATTAGTTAGGAAAATAATATAGTATATTCTCAATGATGTCAAGAAAGCTCCTTATAAGAACATTTTTAAAAGATTAGTTCGAGAATGGTACTTATTAATATATATGCATATATGTAACCCGCTTAACTGTTATATAACCAATAAGCTAGTGCTGAAGATATCGTCATATCTTCAGCCCTAGCTTATTGGTCATAAAGTTAAGGGGGTATTACATTACAAAAACATGTCCGGACACTTTCGCGACACTAGTTTGACGTCGCGTTTACACGAGAAATTAGTAGCATGACACTAGTTTCACCGAAAAATCGTGTGGAGCACGAAACTATTTTAGTTTCATGAAACCAAAGCATGCATGCACGAAATTAAGTACGTAAGTAAGTAAAACATTTATTCACGATTAAAAAGCATACAGCACAAAATACAGACAGGAATTAATAAAAGAAGGAAAACAAAAAAATGTCTTAGCCATTACGAAAAAAGAAAAAAAAATTTACCTATTACCAAAATATCTGTGTTGCAGCATATAATCGCAAGGTGGACCGAACTCAGTTAAAGCCGCGATGATAACATCGCAGCACTGGTTTTCAGATCGGCCAAGAACAGGTGGAAACACGGCCATGCTCATCTGGCACAAAATAGTTTTTAATATTGTAAGCTCCTATTTTCAGCATAGTAAGATAATAAAGCTACTTTGAAATTTAAGCACAAGAAAATAAAGCACACTTCTAATTAGTCATAAATTAATTTATGATAGTTAATTATAAATCCGCTAAACCTACCATTATTGTTAGCCACTATTTTTTTTGTTCATCTAATAATAACAATTTGTATTTAATTCTAAACCCGTTTGCTGATTTTAAGTCACGCAAAGGAGGCGGGAGGTTATCCTAACACTTTGTGGCATTATATTTGAAACTACCTCTAAAAGCGACTGAGCGGTTGAAGGGCTACATAAGCTTGTTACCAGACGATCTGGTAATATACATATTATTTTGGTCCTGGGCCCAACTCAGCTTATTGTAGAGGTATATAGGCTCTTTGGATTTTACTATTCCAAATAAGAGGGTGGCGAAGTGTAGACGCCTGTGGAAGTCCATCTTTCACATGTTTGCGCTGTTAAAGAATGGAGTCACGTGTGTTTTTTTTTTATAGAATAGGAGGCAAACGAGCAGGTGGCTCACGTGATGGTAAGTGATCACCGCCGCCCATGAACACCTACAATACCAGAGGAATAGCAGATGCGTTGCCGGCCTTTGAGAAAGGAATAGGCTCTTTTCTTGAAGGTCCCTAAGTCGTATCGGTCCGGAAAAACCGCTGACGGCAGAACATTCCATAAAGTGCAAGTGCGTGGCAGAAAATTCCGCGAAAAACGCACTGTGGTGGAATGCCAACCATCAAGGTGGTGACGATGGAATTTGAGGTTATGCCGTAAGGTGCGATGGTGAAATTCAGCGGCTGGAATTAATCCGAACAATTCCTCGGAACACTCCCCATGGTAGATCTTGTAAAAAATGCAAAGAGATGCAACGTCTCTTCGCAAAGCCAGGGGATCAAGCCGATCAGACAGGACATGGTCGTCGACAATTCGAGCCGCTCTTCGCTGAATGCGGTCAAATGGAAGGAGCTGACACTGGGGTGCCCCCGCCCAGAGATGAGAACAGTACTCCATGTGCGTACGTGGTGGTACATCAAAACAGAACCCCGCGCAGGCATTTTGTACCCTTTGTATAATTTGTTTAGTGCGTGCTAACAGACGTGACCCTATAAGGGAATATGCGGAATTAAATTTGGAGAGAATGAGGGACTCGCAGAGGTTAACACGTAATGTAACGCCTAAGTAATCCCGAATGCGATACAGTACTTTTACCCCGTAGAAGCAATTACGTGCAATATTCATAATATGCTTTTCAAACCTAAGGTTCTCGTCCATCATCACTCCAAGATTCCTCGCTTCAGAGACTCTTTCAATTGTCTTTAAAAATTGATGTCTTAGAGGGACGGGCGATGTGTGGTGTCACACAGAAATGTTCTAAACAACTGTAGCATTTTTTATGGAGAAACGTCGCTACTTACTATCAGGTGAACGTATTGCTCTGCACGTCAAAACAAATTATGATAAATATAGAAACATCTATATTAAAGCAGCAAAGTATCAAGAAATTAAATCGATCTTGATTACTTTCGCAGTCCGCATATATAAATCGAGCTGCTCCAAATTAGCAAGTACGCGTTTAAAAGGTCAAAACTTAAACCTCTTACGACCATAAATAGCCTTTAATTACTCCACTCTGACGGCTGCCTCGGCCATATTGATGTTTCCATGACGCTTTTGACTTTGTCACAGTTTCACTCGCCACGTTGTTTCAAATGCGGTCACAGAGAAGCAGCACTCGACATATTTTCTTCAGTGCTCTTATTTCAACCGCATTCACTCTAGCCTCCTGCACTTCCTGATATACCCTCCTCGGTATTGCATTGTGTCCGCCGTATTATGTTCCCAGAGGGCCATTCACTTTATGAACTATTCCACTCCAGGACATACCGTTTTCTTTGCCGAGTCTGATACTTGCATTACCTTTACGTTGAAGACAAACTTTAGTTAGTATTCCTTCAAGTCGATTTGTTCAATCACGTCACGATTGTACTACGATTGATCTCATAAATTTGTAGCGATTCGAAAAAGTAAACATCATTTGGGTATTTATATATGTATATATATACAATGAGTTTCTGTACTGCTGTAGACAAGGACGCGATGTAATGAATGGTTGCTCACAATAAAGTTCAACGGGCAATGCTATTAAGCCAAAAAAGAAAAATGTGCCCATGAATAATAAATATCAATCTTTTTTTTTAACACAACACGTCTACCGTATTACGTATTCATTATCATTACGAAGGACATACGAATTGCATATAAATAAATTCCTGTTGACTGTTGCTATTAATACTTTCAGTAAAGAAGTATCGTTTATTCATATGTAATAATTATCAAAAAAAATATATACTTCCAGTAACGACACGAGCAAAACGTTCACCGTAAGTGCCCGGCCTGCCCATAACAGTTTCGTTGTCGCCCAGAACTTTGCGTTGGAGTACTGCACAGCACCAATCGCCGTAAGATTTTTGTATAGAAGATAGGGACGAGACGAGCGAAACCTTCACCTGATGGACATCTGCTCATAACAAATGCTGTATCGCTCAGAGCTTTCTGTGTAGGACACTGCGTCCGTCCCCCTGAGACATCAATTAAGAATTGTTAAAGTCTCATATTCCCAGTAATAACACTAGCTCTCCGTGCCCTTCAGACCGAAACACAGTTAATGTTTGCATACTACCGCTTCACGACAGTGTGGCACTGCGGTGGTATCTAGCTAAATGCTTATTACGCTAACTACAGTGCCCTTCAAACCAATACATTCACCACCGCTTGGCGGCAGAACAGAAGGCATTGCGGTGGTGCTGACCGAAAATGCAACAATATTTACCGGGAAATCAGCAGCAGCGTTTATAACGGAAATAACAAAATAATAGCTTTTTACTCAATGCTTATGAAAGTATATACTGTACTTATAAGAAAAAAACAATTTTTAATTTTTTGTCTGTCTGTCTGTTTGTTCCGGCTAATATCCGAAACGACTGGATCCCATTTTGACGGGATTGTCACTGATAGATAGCTGATATTTTAGCGATAACTTGGGCCAATTTAATTTGAGAAAAATAATTAGGGTTCCGCGGAAAAAAAATAAACCCTTAGAAACCGGTTCAAATAGGGAAGTATATATGTACGTCATCGATCGGGGTCAGGCTTTTCTACGCGGGTGAAACCGCAAGACACAGCTAGTACCTACTTAATATATTTTTGCCAAGTGCACTTCGCATTTTTAACCGATTTAAAAAAGAGACGGTTATATGTATTTTTTTGTAAATTTTCACCGATATATTCGTCATTTCTGGACCAATTTTAAGATAGTCCAGTTTTGTATCCCATATACATGAGATTCGAAAAATCATGGAATTGGGTTAAGCATGTTTGGAGCTGTTGCGTTGTAGTCGGTTTTCATTATCATCATCATTTCAGCCTATTTTAGTCAACTATTGAACATAAGCTGATAACAGAACGTTGACGAGAATGGCCGATCTATGAATGTTCAGTGTGATGCGTTGTCAGCTACGACTCCTACCGTACGACGCTAATCTTGTGGTCGGCTTATTCTACGCGAGTGAAACCACCGGGGTACAGCTAGTTAATAATTAATAGGCGTGAAACCTGATTTCTTCTACTTTTCTTCTAAGTCAGTCCGTGCAGTCTTAAGCCGCTTACAACCTGCTCAAAGAGTTTCACCTCGCACGCCGGCCAGAGTCATGCGTGACAACGGAAACACCGCCCGGTAGCGTCGGGGCGTTTGAGCCTTTTGATGGCAAACGCACATGCCATCTACTCCAGTGCCATCAACACGCGCGAAACACGTTTAATTGGCGCCTAATGGAAACGGTGAACTTCGTAACAGGGATCACTGTCGTTTTATTTTTTACCTTTTTTGGATACAGAAATTGGAGCAGCGTAGTAATAAATATACAAAGCTCATTTATAAGTACATGTTGCACACGCTTTATCGTCATAAACTGTGTATTTCAACTAGCTGTTGCCCGCGACTTCGCCCGCGCGGAAATAGGTTTCTTAAATATCCCTTAGGAGCTTTTTATTTTTTCGGGATAAAAAGTATCCGATGTCCGATTACAGAATGCAAGCTATCTCTGTGCCCAATTTCGTCAAGATCGGTTCAGCGGTTCAACCGTGAAAAGGTTACAAACAGACAGAGGGACAGGTAGAGTAAATTTCGCATTTATAATATTAGTATGGTTTTAGTAAAGACAAAGCTTAAAATATGAATTATTGTTTTCTAATTTTGATCTTCTTCTATATAAATAAATATAATCCTTGTCTAAAAGCCATCGCAATCACAGCACCAGGATACTGTCGGCACAACGCGTGCTCAATGATGAAACTCAGTCTCTCACCCACTGAGGATCATTAACGGCGGCCCCCCTCCTCAAGCTGACTCTTGCAGCACACTGTCTCCATACGTTTCGACGCACTGAAGACCTGAACACAGATTCACCGCACCTCCTCGCCTGACATCACAAGTTCTTTACGCTAACCTACGACTTCCAGTCTCAGCGGGGGTGTGATGTAGCGACATTTATATCGCAACATGAGAAGCTCAAGAAATATCCAATACGTCCATAATCACGCTGTGAAAGGTTCGAAACGAGATCATGTACCACTCACAGAAAGTATTTATTTCAACGAGTACTTCGATTCTTAAGATCGTTGTTGAAATACTTTCAATAAATGTTCATAAAATCTGATACACTGACGTGAAGATCATTCTTTATAATATCACCAGCTGATGCCCGCGGCTCCGTCCGCGTGGATATAGATTTTTATATATTCCGTGGGAACTATTGGATTTTCCGGGATAAAAAAGTATCCTATGTCCGTCGCCAGGATGGAAGGTATCTCTGTGTCAAATTTCGTCAAGATCGGTACAGTGGTTGAACCGTGAAAAGGTAACAAACAGACAAGAGGTAATGATAGTATGGATTAACTATTCATAATCACTTTACCTTAAAATATTACCACTAGTCGTTATAATTTGTCAGTAAACAGTGATAAGTTGATAGCCTATCAGTAGTATAACTAATAGGCTAAAACTCCTATCTGATATACAAGCGTAGATAGTGGTTTACCTTTTTAGTCACAATCAAACAGACGATTAGCTTGTCATCGTCCATCATCATCATTTTAGCACATCTCATGCCAGCTGAACCTAGGTCTCCTTTTTTGAAGTTATTAAGTAAGAGTAAGAGAGTAAAGAATCAACAATTGTTGTTATTATAAAATGCTTCACAGTAGAGCTTTTTAAGAAAAATATCATTACTTTTATAAACAAAAACCCGTAACATTGATTTTTGTTTTAAATGTCACTCACTGTACTTACGCGTGCTCACACACGCACAAAAACACATCGATCTTAATTAAATTATTAAAACCAAAACTAACAAACATCTGCGATGAAAGCTGTGTTAGTATACAAGCTTTTTATAACAGAGCCAAATTAAATATTATGTCGCTTCGATTTAAAATTGCGTTAGGCTTCAAATTGGCAGGGAAATAGTTTCAGAGTTGTTTTTAAATCAGCAACTTACATACATACAATCACGCCTCTTTCTCATTGGGGTGGGCAGGAACCACATCAATAGCCGTATAGCTACGGGGAACGGTCTCCAAACGAAATGTCGTAAGTTCGGGCCACCATCCGACTATTGTCCTGAACTCTCATTGTAAAATCGTTTAAGTTTTTCTTTATTTTTATATGATAACGTTTTCCCACGGTAAGATTTCTCCTGTATCGTGTGTGCGTTTTACAGACGTACATTCCATATGCACAACACTAACCGGCCCGAAAACCAACAATTTGTGTTTTGCACAAATATTGTCTTCGGCTGGGATTTGAACACGGTACCCGCGGCGTAGAATTCAGGTACGCTAACCACTAGACCACGCAGCCGTCAGAGTTCTCGGCTTTATGTAATATTAAAAGCATTGCTACAAGCTAACATTTTTTTATAACAAAAAATATAGAATGAACAAAATCAGTTAATCAAAAAACCGATGAACTCGCCAACCATTTTACAGAGTTATTGATGAACTGTCGTCGGCCGTGTTTGTTTGCTGCGTAGGATGAAGTACCGGCCCCCCAACCCTTGACCGTTTCACATCCATTTACGAAATTCACTTAAGGCATCGCCACCGCAAATATGTCAAAGTTTGATCGAAGTGTTTGTTAAGTAACGATGACAGGGCCTCCCGTGTCTGAAGCGGCTTTTATTTCCGTCTATTTAACTAAGTTTTTCTCTCAGTCAGTGATTGTTTACACTATCATATGTTATATTATTTTAACATACTGTATACGGATTTAGTTAGCCGTGGTAGCTCAGGGGCCTGGTGCTCGCCTTTAATTTCATAGTAAACGAGTAACCGAGGGTTCGATCCCCGGTGCCTAGCACCTCTAATATTGTTCTACAATTTCAAGTGCTGATTTACCACGTGCTTGGCGGTGAAGGAAAACATCGTGAGGAAACCTGCATGTCCGAGGAATAGAAATATTTCGAGGACATGTGCAGTCCGCCAACCCGCATTGGAGCAGCGTGGCGGATTCTTCCTAGCTCCAAAACTCTCTCAGAAATGAGAGGAGGCCTGTGCTCAGCAGTGGGACATTTATAGGCTGAAACTTTACTTTTTTTATACGGATTTACAGCACGGTACCACACAGTAACTTCTTTGCAATTCAAAGTTCTGGATGACAATGCAACTGTACGTCTATTTGTCTTGAGACTATTAAAAAAAAGATTAAAAACTTCTCGAACTTTTCTCCGTATAATATTGTACTAATTTTTTTTTTCAATGAAGTAGTCCAACGGATACGACGACAGTCGACGAAAGTGACTATAGAAGTTTGCTTCATCTAATTTGCTATTAAGTGTTTGTTCAGTAGAATTTAATAATTTTTTGCAAATGTGTTGTCCTGTGAAATTGAAGCCCTGTTACAGGCGTATGAAAATGTGTTTCACCGTTTGATTGCTACTAACAGAGATTAGAACACATTATTATTATTCTTTGATGGATTAATGTCTAAAGGGAGCTTTTGTGTAGTTAACAGTGGAGTGGCACACATAAATGTTCTGAGTGACATAGCATTTGTTATGGGTACACGTTGCACTTTACATCAGGTGAACGTTATGCTCGTTTCGTAACTCTATCCAATAAAAAAAATGGCTTGACGCTGGAACAGCCCAATCAAAGTCTAGTCTTGTTTCCAAAGGGTTTGCGGCCAATAATTTAGTATTAAGTTACGCATACCGAAAAGGCAAAACAATATGTTTACACTTTAAAATGTCTAAGTCGGTGGATATTAATATTATTTTTCAGAATTCTGATCAAAAGTTCTAAAATTAAAACTGTACCTATTTCTTGAAATCACTATGATACCGTGGGAAGCATACATTGGAAAATAGCTCCGAAATTAAGTTCTGCCATTTTTGCTATGAGGAAGATAAGACAGATGACTGATGAGGCTACAGCTAAATAAATATATTTTCCATACTTCCACAGGGCATACCCTATGTCAAATTACTGCGGGGATCTGCAGCTGGATTGTAAACAATATTTTTTTTTGCAAAAACAAGCATTTCGGGCACACTTTAACTTGCCGAGCTCGCGAGTCGCTACAAGGACTATTCAAGGAGACTAATATTTAGACACTTCCGTCGTTGTTTATTTATAAAATGTTATGTCCGTACGTAAAAAACATGAATTTATTTAAACAAAAAGTGACTGTTTTCTGTAGAATGGGTCGAGGCGACACGCTAGAGATTTATATGTTTACATACATAGAGTCACGCCTTTTTCCCATAGGGGTAGGCAGAGACAACTTCTTTCCACTTGCTACGATCCTGACACAGATCTTACGCTTCTTCTACTTTCATTAGTGTTTTCATACAAGCTCGCCCGTTGCAGAAACTTTTGACGTGGTCTTTCCTTAAAACGATTTCGATGTGATCGTGATACGTTAGCCTATGTCGAGCCTTCCCGGCTTGCCCATTCACACTCGCCTCATAAATCTGTTTCGTCAATCTTCTTTTATCTTCTATACGTGTCTAAACCATCTAAGCATTCCTTTCTCTATCTTTGGCACTAGATCTTCTACCTAAGCGCAACGTTCCCTTATCATACTGTTCCTCACATTGACCATCCTATGTGTAGGTTGGCTAAAACTAGAAAGTATTTTCTTGGTAGATCTGGAAAATATTATAAAATTCCTAAAAGAGGGAACACAAAAATCGGAATTTATTTTAAAAAAACTTGTAAAGAAGACATTATTAGATAAAGCGTATTATAAAATAGATACAAATTTGTGCGGAAATAACTCATACTCTGAATTTGCAACCCCACTGGCTACTGAATATATGATATAATTTTTGTGTAATTTAAAATGACATTATGTAATATGAAAAATTAAAAAAGAAAGATCCAAGAGTTTCTTGCCGGTTCTTCTCTTAAGAAGGTGTTATTTTCGAACCGGTGTAAATTTTCACAAGAGCTTTAAACAAGCTTAAATTTAATAAAGAATATGGACTTTGATACAAAAGGGTTTTTTATATATCAATGAAATGGCGTATTTAAAAGTGACATAAGACAGTGACAGATTGTCAATTTTATTTATGAATTCGTACTTTATATTTTATAATCTTCTTGCAAACACTTGTCCCTCGTGCTTTGAATTCTTTTATCGTAATTGTATTGTGTTCGAAATGGTCCTTAAATACACGTCGAACTGACCTCCACCTCATGATCGCGACGAGAATACGTTTAGAAAATTATTTACGAATTGGATCCCACTCCGAGTTACCCGTATTTATTTTCGTACTTGACCTGTATTGTTCATTTATTCAATCTTCAAAGGTGAACTTGTCGAGTTGATGTTCCAAATATATGTTATTTTGGTTTAAACGAAATGTTTATGTGTCTAAAGTTAGTTTAAATGTCCGATGTGGCGATGTATTGTTAAGTAAAAAAGATAATCAGATTTGCAAGTAAGTGACATTGCGCGCGCCTTTATACTCTACGAGAGTAACTTTGAGGGGTGAGTGACACGTGCCTGAAGCTCTCTTTGCGTGCAACTTAAGTGGCCGGTCCCGATCAACTTATAGTCCTTCCTTCTCATATCAAAATCATTAAAAGATGGGAAAACAAGAAGTCATTAAAAATATTAAAAGTAGTAATTGAAATACAACCAAAAATACGGGGTTCAGTTCAAAAATACGCTCGTACGAGAAATGCTGTGAATTTTATGAAATTTCCTAAATTTTAAAGAGTATGAGGCTTTAAATGGGCTGCGCGTCTGTGGTCTCTGCTACCCTTTATACTGGAAAAAAACGCGATTGTATGTCACATACATTACACACTCTATTTCAAATATATTTACGTCATCTATTATTAGTCGTGTGGTGGCGGCTTAACAGCATCTGCCACCCCATCTCATCCCGTGGGTGTCGTAAAAGTCGACCGAGGGAAAATGAAAACCAGGACACGGGCAGCAGCGTCTTCCTGAAACATCTGAATAAATAAACTGCGGTTGCTAACCCGCCAGCCAAGCGTGGCAACTATTGCAGAATCCCCCCAAAATTATATAAACTTTTGTGGCAATCTATGGAGCCTATGTTCAGTAGTACACTAGTAATAGGCTGAAATGATTGTGACGATTATTATATAATTACGTAATCGCGTTACTTTGACATGTGTACAGTTTTTAGGCTTAGATTGCCAAATGATTAATGTTTCTGTACGACGCCTAGCCACTTTCTGGATATTGGATCTGGAAAGTTACTCATTTCAGAGTTCCGTATCAAAAACCTACCGAGTAGTCGTAAGAGGCGACTAAGGTATAGTACTTTTTCAGTACAGTCTTGCTGCGACACTTTTCTGTAGAGGGTATCTGGACTGGAGGCGGTACAAGTTTGCTTGTGCACGCTACCGAGGGAGGGCGGGCTGTGCTCTTCAAAAACTATTTTATAATTTTTTAAATGCGGATCTTAGAATGTAAAAAATAACAGCCGAAGTATTATAAGATGTTCATATAATTCGATCGTCTTAATCAATCCACACCATAGCCGAACTAATATTCAAAATTACAAAAGTAGTCCAAACGCTATTAATACAAGATTGGGATGGTGCCTTTTCCTGATATACTCGCAATAAAAAAAAAATCACATTTATACAATGGCCCGAGCTTTGCTTTGGCGAAGCTTTGCTCTTTATAACTTGTGACTTATGACCTCGTTTCTTACGATATTAAACACTCATCAATATTGCGTTGGATCCTAGTTGATCGTTATAATACTTGGCACAGAAAATTTCAAGAGTGACATATTAGCATCTTGAGAATTTTGCATTGAAAGCTTAATGAAAGTAAGTTAATACTTTCGTTGATTGTGGCTTAGTATAGTTTTTGATTTTTTTTTATTTCCTTAGGCCGAACCCGCATCTACTCGTTTAGCGGACAATCAGAGTAGAAGCCCAATAGACCTTCTAACTGACCAAGATCAGCTAGCTTGTTCTGAATTTTTTACTGGTACTATTATGTCAGTTCTCTAAAATATACGTATCTACTACACTACTACAAGGCGGACATCGAAGTCGGACCCCAAGTTTTTTTTTAATAAAAGTGACGGAACGAGCAAAACGTTCACCTGATGGTAAGTGCAACGTCTGCCGATAACAAATGCTGTGTCACCCAGAACAGTGTGACACCACAATGCGCCCGTCACCCTGAGACATCAGTTCTTAACTCTCATATGCCCAGTGATTACGCTAGCTCTCAGTGCCCTTCAAACCGAAACACTAATGTTTGCACACTACTGCTTCACGACAGAATAACTGGCCCTGGGGTGGTACCCATCTAGACGGATTCCTGCATAGAAATCCTACCACCAGTAAAATGTCATTCGGTATTGACTTTTTCGTTCTTCTCAATCAGTGTTTTTTAAATAAAGATTTACCTGTCCTTTACACTCGGAGACTGGCCTGCCACTTTAGTATCAGTAAGGTTTTTTTTTCTATATATAATTGGAGCAATCAGACCACTTACTGATACATTTATTGATTGTTAAATTTTTTATCTAATGGCTGACGACCTATCGTTAGGTGACATCCACTACTTGTTATGTAAACATATATTCGTATTTATGTTGTTTTGCTCGGCTAACGGTGATATCATCATCATCATCGTCTCGGCCTATCACTACTGTTGAACATTTTTCAAAACTTTGTAGCTCTCATTTCGTAGGGGTTTTCCATAGTTACCACTCTTGGCAGGCGGGTTGGCAACCGCATTTTATTTATTCAGATGTTCCAGGAAGATGCTGATCCATCTTCTGGTTTTAACTATTTCTCTGTCTATTTTTACAACTCCCACGGGATTATTTGAAAATTATAAAATGCAACTCGTTTGATCATGTCACTTTTTATCTCCGCTTATGGTACGCATACTACATAACCTGAACGATTTCGTCCCTTACTTGGCTATCTTTTACGGATGCAATAATATCAAAGTCATCAATACATTTTTCTGCAGCTCGGTGTGACCGAAGGTAGGTTTTACACGCGGTTATAGCCGAAAATGGTAAAACGTGATTGCTAATCGGTTCGCTGCCGTCTCGTCTAGAATGATAGAGTAACGAGTGTCACTGGGCTTTGTAATCGATTGGTACTTAGAAATACTTGACGTTAGTCGCGACCGATTTATACAAGCTTTTTATCAACGCTCAGTAAACGCTGCTTGATAAACATTGTTCCTAGATAGTGCTGGACCCATCGCTGTTCGGACGGCGTCTCGAGACTCGAGATCGCGAAAAGTTTTGTAGAATACATACATCTTCTTCTTCTTTCTTCTTTTCAGCCTATCACTAGTCCACTGCTGAACATAGGCCTCCCCCATAGATTGCCACAAAAGTTTGTAGCTCTCATTTTGGGGGGGATTTGCCATAGTTGCCACGCTTGGCAGGCGGGTTGGCAACCGCAGTTTATTTTTTCAGATGTTCCAGAATGATGCTGCTGCCCATCTTTTGGTTTTCATTTTCCCTCTGTCGACTTTTACGACACCCACGGGATGAGATGGGGTGGTAGATTCTCTTAAGCCGCCACCACACGGCGAGAATACATACATACATTCACGCATTTTCCTATATAAGGGATATAGAGAGACCACACACATTGCGTTCCCGAGCAGTATAATGACAGCATTGCATATTATGGTGGTACGATAAAGGCTGTCCGTACAATACCTTAGTCGTCTCTTACGACACCTCGGTAGGAAAGAGGTAAGTGCTGTTTGGTAGAATAACGCAGAGCAATACTAACGTTACTGTTTGATGAACATAAGATGGAATTGGTGCGAAAAGATTACGTAACACAAATAGCACCACTCATCGTTGAGACTTACTCAAGCAACATCTGATTTTCAATGCTCATTTACTGAAAAACATGTTTCGCCATAAAATTGTTTTTTTTTTATTTCAACATATTTAACATTTACTGGCGCCCTGCTTCTTCCCCTGCGGCTTCGCACGGATGCATTCTGCTAATGAACAAATTGAGATACGAGGACGTACGCCGGCCATATTTCGACACCTCACTGGTGGTATACAAAGAAAAAAAACCACGCACTAAAATCAATTGAGTGTTTGCAAAACACCAAATTTATTAATTTTACGATTTGCACCAAATAAATGATCACCATCGACAACACACTGAAATATCGCTTTTAATTCAGTTCTTTTTCGCAAAATATCAACGAGTATATACAATGCATAATTTTTTTTTATTGGATCAAGTGACGAAACGAGCAAAACGTTCACCTGATGGTAAGTGCAACGTCTGCCCATAGCAAATGCTGTGTCACCCCGAACATTTCTGTTTGGCCCTACAATGCGCCCATCACCTTGAGACATCTGTTCTTAAGTCTCATATGCCCAGTGATTACGCTAGCCCACAGTGCCCTTCAAACCGAAACACAGTAGTGATTGCACACTACTGCTTCACGGTAGAATAACTGGCCCTGGGGAATGGTCAAACTTAACGTCACATTTTGTTTCTTGTTATGAACAAATTTTTTTAAAGAACACAACAATAATCAAACATACTCGATATTTTTTTACAGTTGTCAGATATCTCATTATTGCAATCCCTATACTCGCACCATAATATCGATAGTGATATTGTTAAATCATTAAATTGCTCGTCGCGAAACCAGATTTCTACGTAGATAGCCAAATCATATTAATTGACTTTGTTTTCTATTTAATATTTAGGCTGTCTGTTGCCACAAAAAATAGTCCTGAGCCACCTGCATTCCGTTGACTTCAGGCAAAACCGTGCAGGTCGTCGCTCCACCTAGTGTTGGGGCGCCCTACACTGTGCGTTTGCCGGTACGAGGCTGCCACTCGAGAACCTTTCTTTCCCAACAGTTATCGGTTCTACGAGCAATATGGCCGGCCCATTGCCACTTCAGCTTGCTTCAATCCTTAGGCCTGTGTCGGTTACTTTAGTTCTGCTGCGGATATCGTCATTACGGATTTTTATTTAATATTCCGTTAGTTATTTTAAAATAGATTTCTGAAACTATTAATTTACTGGAGAAAATAATTAGACGATGGCAAAATTTTGCTGATTGTAACTTGTGACTTTTCCTTGTTATCCACTTTTAAGCTATCTGAAAATGAAGCAGATTCGAGAAATTAATTGGTCGTTTTTGTCACAGTTCAGGAGAGTCAGCCGCCGGCGCGGCGTCTGTCAGATGACAGCGAACTCGCTAACATGAACAAGAAAGCGGCCAGCACCGGGCGCTTTCTTACCCTACACAAACGTCGCAGGAGACCTCTGCTGACCAGGTCCCTGCGTCAAGACACAGCCCTACTGGACGATCTGCAACTGCAACAAGTGCAGGCAAGTGGTGATGACTGATGAAGGAGATAGTAACTGTTCGTATAGTTTGTACAATTATGCTGGCAGCCCCCGCCGCGTCTGCGAATTTTCTCGAAACTGATGATACAATAGGCGTTGCGGATTGCCATTCATTTTTTGTTACATAAATTTTTTCTTAGATCTTTCTTAATTTTACTTATTATACTATTATGGTAATTGCCACAAAATAGTGTTTTGTGACAATCTACGGGGACGCCTATGTTCAACAGTGGACTAAAATAGGCTGAAATGATGATGTTGATGACGCCAATTGAGCCTGTGTTTTTATAGTGGTGAAAACTAAAAATGGAGATTAAATTGAGATAAAAGCGAGACACATTATAAGCATGAACCATTATACAATCTAGTATTTTAGACCGCGTATTAAAATCCGTCAGACCTAGAAGTGCCTTAGTTTTATTTATATAAGTTGATGTGCTGCAGCGCCATCTAATGGCGAGTTACAACAAGATTAATATAAAAAACTTCTCCATGAAGAAATACATTTATGAGCTAACTTTCATGTTGATCGGCCAAAATTAATTTCTTTATGAAGTATAGGTGACAAATGGCACCATCGTGTACTTTATGGTTATATTTTTTTTAGGCGGATTCATTTCCTACGTCGACTATTTGTTACGCAGTTGTAATCCACAGCACGGCTTTGCCACTTAAAATTGTTAAGTTAGTTTTGATCTACCCATCAAAGTACGGAATATCACTTAGGAGTAAGAGGTTACATAATGTTTTTTTTTATTTGTCTAAAATCAATATACAATCAAAAAAGGACAAGTTAAATTTGTCTTCAACAAGGTTTTGCTGTTGTCCAATGGAGCTTGTTATCCAGCTTGGTCACACACGTGGGCACCGCTCGTATTAATTAGCCCACTGCCTGGATATACCTTTCTAAAACAAATTTGCACTAACGTAATTGCCTATTGATCTAGGACCGTCTATTTAAAGGAGTCGTACAGAATCCCTTTTCCGCTACCGTCGTGACGGCAGACGTATTTGGAGAGGCATGATATGAGGTTAATTTACGAGTAAACCCAAGTTGTAAAGTCTGTTCTTAGGGCGGATTTCACCGTTGAAAATAAACCCGATCAGTTCGAGCTAAACGAAGTTTAAGCGTTTAACCGTTCAATGCTACAGTTTGCATTTTATCAACATCAAATGACCGAATTTAAAGTTAAACACGATTAAAATTCAGAACGCCTAATTTTGGACGTTTGGCTCTATGAACGCGTTTAGAGTGCTGTCACTATGTTAGCCCAAAAAATATTTTTATTTCGTATTGTTTATTGTTTGCATATCTATGTGACCTATGTATAAAAATAGGCTGTTTGATGTCGCAAGATACGAAATAGATCGTGTTTTTGTTTTAATTGTGACGATATATCATGTAAACTTCGTTTTTCTAAACGCGATCAAAATGGATCTGGTAAAATCGGTTCGACGAAAACCGAGATCAAATGATACATTTGAACTCAGTAAAGTACAACGTGATTTTATTAAACTTAGTTTCCAAAGCAATCGGTGAAATCGGGTCTTAATGTTTATTGAACTTCTTTAGTTGTTTCTGCCGTTGTGTTGTATTTTTTCCGGATGCCACCGACAATTAGAGAATTTTGTACAAATAAACTCATTTATCTCGGGTTGTAGGGCCCCTGAGCGACCCAGAGCCCATAGGCAGTTGCCCATTTTGCCTTTACATTACGGCTCTGCACCAGCCCGATATTATCAACACAATAACAACTTTTGGCAGAATAATAAAATAAAAAAATCCTAGTGTTAGGCTTGGTATTATTATAAGCCGTTATTTAGAATAAACACTAAATAGTGTCAGGTAACGTTAAGCAAAGCGTTTGTCTTCGAGTGATAAAGCAATTTTAACTTGAGTTTTAAGTGGGCTCACTCCCGCCATGGTCATTCCATAGTCCTTCGGCGGCGTCGAGACGATGTCGGCCGTAAATTTAAATGTCGTCGCTTTGTATTCACGAGGCGTCCCGCGTTGTATAGTTGCGGCTAGTTTTGCGACGCGGCTGTATTTATTGTATTAATTTCATTTAGTGGAAAAAAGTGGCGAAACAAGCAAATCCTTCACCTGGTAGTAAGTGCAACGTCGGCCCTTAACAATTGCTGTGTCACTCAGAACATTTATGAGTGGCACCACAATGTGCTCATCACCCTGAGACGTCAGTTCTTAAGTCTCATATGGCCAGTTATTACATAAGCTACCAGTGCCCTTCAAACCGAAACCGAATCAAAACCGAAAACCGCAATTGGACGAACTCCTGCATAGGAATTCTACTAACAGTAAAATTTTATCTCAATCCCGAAAAATACTGAAATTGTAAATTAGTTATATTTTCATAATAACATATTATTTGATACATATCAGACTAGGTATAATTATGGCAATAATAAATGTTACGTTTAATAGGTTCTTTAGTTTGATAGACATATAAGAAAAAAAAAATTAAATTATTTTTTCACAAGCCTGTAATTTATTAATCTGTTAATAATAATAAGAATTCCATAGATTGTGTCAGGGTAAACGGGGCTTTACAGACTTTTTTAACTTCGAAAACGTTGTTAAACAGGGATGTGTAGCATCGCCGTGGCTGTTTAACCTTTACATAGACAATCGGTTACAAGATTTGAAAGAGAGTGCGTATGGATTAAGAATGAATGATCTGACTGTCAAATGCCGACGCCGATGCCCAGATTATATTAGCCTCATCGGAGGAGGAATTGCCGGCGATGGTTAATATTATGAATGGTGGCCTAAACAGCAAAGGGATGAAAAATTAATGTAAGTAAGACGAAAGTAATGTTTTTTGAAGAAGAATGTATGATGGATTGCGCAGTTCTGATTGAAAGAGAAAGAGTGAAACAAGTGAAAAAGTTTGTGTACCTGGGTTCTTAATTCACGAGAGACGGAAAGTATGATAATGATATTAAGAGAAGAGTATTGGTAGGAAATCAAATAAATAGGGCTCTGCATAACATAATGAGTAGCCAGAACGTATCAAAAAAGGCACGACTGGCTGTACCTAGAGGGTTCTGGTCCCCACACTTATGGATAGTAGTGAATGCTAGGTCTGCAGAAGAAGCATGAAAGTAAGATTAATACTGTGGAAATGAAAACATTGAGAAGTATATCTGGAGTAACTTTGATCGACAAAGACAGAGGGATAAGGGAACATAAAGATGTAGTGACAAGGATAGAGAAAGGGAAGCGTAGATAGTTTGGACATGTAGAGAGGATGAATGAAAGAAGTTTGACGATACAAATTTATGAGGCGAGTGTGAATTGGAAAGCCGGTAATGGTCGACCTAGGCGTACGTTCGATACACGCAGTTTCGAATTGGTATCTTTATGAGTGTTTATTCACTCGATACCGTAAGGCAGGGCAAGTTACTTTCCTGTTGGTAGGATTTCTATGCAGGAATCCATCTAGGTAGGTACCACCTGGGGTAGCCAGTTATTCTGCCGTGACACAGTAGTGTGCAAATATGATTGTGTTTCGGTCTGAAGGGAGACTTAAGAACTGATGTCTCAGGGTGTCGACCGCATTGTTTTCAACAATAACACTCTCTTCCTCGCAAACGTTAACTCTTAAGTCACATCAAAGGTGTATCATTATTTGGTTGTCGTGTAGTTTACAGTCGAACAGACAGAACAGAACAAGTTCTAGAGTTACTATATATAATCTACGGAAATTTCTTGGCAATATTGTTTATGCATTCTGATAAAGAGAAGAAAATTCTATTTAATTTGTCTGTTTCGATAAATACGACGTAATTCTTTTTAACGGATAAACACCCATCTTAAATGCAAGATCTAAGAATATTCTAGTAAATTTATTTATTTATATTCTTTATTGCACACATTAAAGAACATTAAAATATTAACTATATTTGTACAATAGGTGGCGTTATCGCTAAACAGCGATCAATTCCAGGCAAACCTTCGAAAGAAGAGATTTATTTAATAAAAGAAAAAGAAGAAAGTGTACACACAAGATGATTAGTAAATAGAAGAAAAATATTATATATACTCGTACAATATGTAAAGAAAAACCTAACACAAAAATGTAAAGTGAAAGAACTTACATAAAACCAAAGAAGTAAACCACGTTAAGAACGATGCAGTCTAATTTTACTCGTAAGCTAAGATTTAGGATTTCTAAAAATAGCACATAACTTCAAGAATCGCTCTGCTTATTATGTGTCTTGTTTTCATTCGTACTCCAGCATGGCTAAATGGGGTCATTGATTTTCCCCGACACCGACACCGTAGAGTAGCAATCACCCCACTAAAAACAATGTCTCTATTCGCAGTCCCATGTTTCTAAATGGAACACGAGAAATGCACATATCAAAATTAAACTGGCGTTATAGAAATGCGCATCGGTCCTTTGTTATTAGCTAAGAATAACGTCTACTAAAATGTTTGTACTATATCTTTGTATACTTATACAGTACTGAACGCTAGATTTTATATACTTTTTAGATTAATTTGAACCTTTGGGAATCTAAAACCATGTACCATGTTTAAATACCACTCCCATTTCAATAAAGACCAAGGAGTTATTTGTTTAAGTGTTTCCAAATTAAACGTTAAATGCTTTATCTATTTTAAGGGTTAAGATGCCCTTCATCAATATTCAGACACATAATTATGAGCTTTGCCGCGGCCAGCGTTTTCAGGCAAACAGCACTGTATTGAGGAAGCTAACGCTGAGTAGATACAGTAGAAAGAAGTTGTCAAGTTTTTAATGGGACACAATGGCAATTTCGCATTTATTTCTGTGTGTCTACGGTTGCAAATCATAAGTTGCAAATTTTCCTCATACGTTGTCGTTAGCGAAGCAATATTGACAAAATTGTGTATTAAAATTCCAACTTAATGCAGTGTTTTCATTGACAAGCCGCCAAGAATCCGATAAACAAATCCGCACATATATTTGTTTACGGCACGTTTAAATCCAGAGGTGTGCGAGTAAGGTCGACGACTTATGATTTTTGTTTTTGTTATTTGTTTGTGTTTGTATTTGTTTATTTATGAAAGACATTGTTTTGGTTATATTAAAGAGAAAGATAAATATTTTTTTATTTTAATTTCTTTTTATATCAGTTTCATTTCCGAATAAGTTAGTAAATCTCTTTGTCTCTTTTATATTAATTATTTCTTTTTGAAAGCACATGTGTGTGTAGATGGCGTGCGTGGTGCTGTGTTGCGATTTTATCCCTTTTTTTATTTATTAATGACTGTCTTACTTCTGTTGCAGTGCATCCTCGATCAGTCTGCGCTATGGAAGTTCAATGCATTTACATTAGAGAATGTTTCCGGGGGTAATGTTCTTTTTGTGTTTTAAATATAGTATTTAAGTCAGACTGTTTTAAATGAAGTGTTTAAACTATCATTATTGAATTTGATAATGTACATAAATAGTCTGTGTCATCGAATCGGCCGAAGGTGTTCTTTGTTTAATTTTAGCATTCTTTTTATTGCATTCGACTGACACATACCAAGTATTATGATGAGGAAGAAAATAATTAAAAAAATGTCGAATTTTCCCTCCCCCAGCACCCTCATGACAGAGGGAAAATCGAAACCAGAAGATGGGCAGCAGTATCTTTCTGGAACATCAGAATAAATGAACTGCGGTTGCCGACTCGCCTGCCAAGCGTGTCAACTATGGCAAAAATCCCCCCAAAATGAGAGCTACAGTGTAGCAATCTATGGAGAAGGCCTATGTTCAGCAGTGGACTAGTGATAGGCTGAAATGGATGATGATGATTGTGAATTATCTTTCTAGTACGGGATGGGACATTGTCACGTCAAAAAAAATGGTGCAAAAGGCACCTTATTCCTTAAATCTATTGTGCGTCTGATAGTGTTTTAGTTAATTATAATTAATTAATTTATTTATTTTACGCAACGTTAATATCGTTAAAGAGGCGTCAATCGTTTTCCACAATATAATTATATGATAAATGTAATGTCTTCATTCGAATGTTCACCGCATAGCGGGCGGATTGAGATTTAAATGTATCAACAATAGTAACAGGCTATGAAATTAGGACTGTCATTTTAATGTTAAGACAATCATGTGTTTGCACCAACCCGTCACTCGCAAACTCACGTAATTTGTAGCCACTTGACGTTATTTAGCCGCAGGTTTGCTTTATGCCTGTTTATGTTTTGTTGCACCTACGTAAATTTGAGAGAATTAATTGTGAGCTTGTAAGTCACTTGTGTGTGTTTGTATTAGTGATAAATGTGAATGGTTTGGGGGGGGGGGGGGGGCTATATGTACATGTACACATTGTTTGTATGTATGTATGCAGTTTTTATCTAATAATAGTTACACTTTGAATCCTACGTTATTTATGTAAGATTTATGTGTTAGTGTGTTCGATTGTATCTAAAACAATGATATTGAAACATGAATAATTCGCAGCTACAGTTCCTAATTGAAAATGAGAAGCGACAAATTATTCATTTAATTGTCGCCTACTGTTGTCCTTTATTCTCTTATCATATATCTGAATGTTGTACAGGGTAGATTTGTAAATGCAAACGGGTGGAGTAGGCAATGTATGCGTTGTGTGCGTTCTTGGGCGACTGTTATGAATAGGGTCATCTTTCTGTCGTGTTCGTTAATTTTATATTTTTCTTTATCATAGTAGGAAAGAATGAAAAGATCTTTTTAATCTGCGACCTATTTTGAAACGTGGAGTTAATTAAAAGAATAATTCAATACACTGATAGGTGTCCGGCAGAGTAGAATAGCACCTCTTTCCTACCGAGGGAGGAGGGATTAAGATTTTTTTTTGATTCGTATCAATATGGCGGCGACTTTTTTCGCCACCCGTTACGACTCGTTTCCCGCGAGGGTGAAAAGTGGGCTACATGTGTGGCGTCTACCTACCCCTTATATGGGAAAAAAGTCACAATATTCGTACCTGGTATATTTTTAATACCAGAGTGTTTCATTAAGGGAATATAAAAAAGTAATTAAAATTACATTTTCACAGACGGGCACTTTGGTTTTATTAATTTGTATTGATTTCTTTATTAACTAATTTAATAGCTTTCCAAGTCTGTTAAAAATACTTTCTCAATCATCATGTCAAATATGATAATGTCAAAATGTCCGTTTTTCGACCACAGCGATAACTTCCGGAGACATTACTCATTCGTCCTAAGCTACCCGCGCTCGAGATAAGATCAGTGTCAGCAATTCCTATGGAGGAATCCGCCTAGATAGGTACCACCCAGGGCCAGTTTTTCTGGTACTTAGAAATATACTGAGTAACACAGCATCTGTTATGAGATAAGGTGAACGTTTTGCTCGTCTTGCCACTATATCAAATAAAAAAAGGAACATGAAGACAATCACAACACAACCAGACCTGAACAGCTAAAATTCGTGTTTTTGCACAAACATTAGCTCCGGTTGGGAATCAAACCCAGGACTCGCGGTGAAGAAGTCTGGTAGTCTGACTCGGCCACGCTGTCGTCAAATATATTCAATGCTCATTTGTTTATGTGGGTGTCGGTGTTTTTCTACCCAGCTTGGGAGAGGCAAGTTTCCTACAGTGGACCGTTTAAAGGCCGATGATGGTAGTTATCATGATGAGAATGATGATTTGGTTTATACAAAAAGTCTGTAACGGAAGGGCGGCAGAATCAATCTTCGATAATTTGCACGTAATTTTGAAGTCGTCAAAAACCGAATCGTATTAACTGCTGAAGAAAAATAAAACGATATTGGACTTTAGGAGCCTCGACAATTAACATCCGTAAAAGTAGAATGCGATGGAGACCATTAGGGATCAAGACCTGCGTCATCTGCCCTTTAAGACCAGTTTAATGCTCTTTACGTTTCACGTCATATTCAATTCATTCCGCCAGTCTCCTTTATCGTAATGTAACTTCTTTTATCTGTTTGTCAATAAAAATAAAAACGAATTTATTTGCATCGCATCGTAAAATCTTTACATAGATATTCATAACTTATTTCCAGGCAGGGTTTTGTCGCGCAAGTCTAGACTTCATTTTGTACCTAAAACAAAAGTTGCTGGGACATAACTTTTGGTTAACTTGAAATTCCAGACTGTTTTAAATTAGTTTGAGATGTAAATTTCTACAAAGTCTACTCATGAATCATAATAAGATGGCTCTACCATGAATGGCCGGGAGCCGTGACTTGAGTTCGATTCCAGGTGACGGTACGTCTGAAATTGTTCTGCATTTAACTGCTGATTTATATTAATATAAATGTCATCATCATCATTTCAGCCTGTCACTAGTCCCCTGCTGAACATAGGCCTAATTACATAAACCTCCCTCGTATATTGCCACAAAAGTTTGTAGTTTGTGTAGCTCATTTTGTGGAATTTTGCCATAGTTGCCGCGCTTGGCAGGCGTATTGGCAATCGCAATTTATTTATTCAGACGTTCCAGGAAGATGCTTTTCCCTCTGTCGACTTTGACGACATCCACGGGATGATCCATGAGATGTGGTGGCAGATTCTCTTAAGCCGCTATATTCGTTGTTTGTTAAAACATCGATTTCGCAAGTATTGTGGGCCCGTTTTAAAAATATAAATTGCTCATACTCAAATATCCAAAGGACCATACAGATATCACACCTTACATGCAGTTGCATGATATATTTTTCAGCCTTACGGGTTTTCTCACGGAGTTTTCTTTTAGCGCATAGGTCGCACTGTAAATCATTTTTAATTGGTACTAGCAAAACAAAGCCGAGGCTCTCGCGTTCTAGGACATGAAAAGCTATAAATTTCGCGACATAGCTACCACGACTCCATGCACAATGTACACGTTATATTTAGACACTGTTGAATCGAACAACCGTGTGGTGGCCACTTAAGATAATTTACCATCCCATCTCATCCTGTGGATAGTATTTGTTATTTTTATTCGGTAAAGTTACGAAACAAGCAAAACATTAACGTGATGGTAAGTGCAACCCATAAAAATGCTGTGTCACCCAGAACATTTCTGTTGACACCACACTGCGCCCGTCACCCTGAGACATCAGTTCTTAAGTCTCATATACGAGTACACAGTGATTACGCTAGCTCTCAGTGCCCTTTAAACCGAACCACAGTAATGCACACTTCTGCTTCACGGCAGGAATAACGACCTGGGGAGGTACCTACCTAGACGGTACACCTGCATAGCAATCCTACCACCAGTAAATAAAAACCGGAATATGGGCAGCAGCATCTTTCTGGAACATCTGAATAAATTAGCCGCGGTTTCTCAAATTGAGAGCTACAAAATTTTGTGACAATCTATTCAGCAGTGGACTGGTTGTGGGCTGAAATGATGAAATTGAAAAACATTAAAATATTATCCGTTGAAAAAAAAGGCTGTTTAAAAGCCGGAGAACTCTAAGGATTCCTTTAAAACATTCTTTGAGTCATTCGACTTGGCTTCTCTCATAAATCCACTAAAGAGAAGCGCCGATAGCAACTTTGAACTGCTACAAGCGTAAAATTGTAGTTTACAGATCGTTTGATCAATTTGCCTTCAAGTGTTTTGCTAAACAACTTTATCCAGTGAAGCTTTGCTTCGAAGAGATTAACTATATGTTTGATGTTTTTTTTTTCATTTATGTTGGTGGATGAAAATGACCCGTAATTTTTTTTACTTTTACATTATTTAACCGTCGTTTTGCATGTTGGTAAGAGCAGAACTAAAGCAACGGATGTACCCCTGAAGATCACTATGCTGAAGTGGTAACACCGGCGTAGCTCGTAGAACCGATAACCTTTGGGGACAAGAATCTCGAGTGGCAACCTCGTAGCGGGAAACGCAGTGTAGGGCATCCTGCGCGGTTCGGCTTTGTAACAAAAGTTGTTATCTTCAGCAGAAGAGTAGTGACGGCCTGAAATGATGATAATGACAATAAAGAGTTCGCATATGGAGATTTCATGTTGCCAAATGTCACTTTTAGGGCGTCTTTAAGAGCTCGGCATATAACTTAGTCTTCATTCAATAGCATCTCGTTACATTATATGTGTGGTGTTATATAGGTATTATAGGGTGTGATGAACTCTCACTGTTTAAAGGGTATCATCTTAAACAGTGTAGGTAGTCCCATAATGGACTATAAAAACTACGCACCGCATCTAAATTAAGAAACGATGAAAAGGAATGTTCGGCGACTGTAAAACGTGAGTGTAACGATTCATATTTTATTTACACCTTTGCCTTAGCATCGTATGCGTCTTCTTTGTAAACTATCTCATAACTAGGGCATGGAAAATTCGATCATTTTCGCTATTCAAATTTTATGAATTTCATTACTGAGACCATTCGAATTCATCGAATACCTGACCTAAATCTATACAAAAAAAAAATTGAAGCGTCAGTTTGTAATAAGAAAATAACAGCTTTTTACTCAATGCTTAAGTAAGTATATACGATACGAGTACTTATAAGAAAAACACATTTTTTAAAGTTTTTGTCCGTCGGTCTGTTTGTTCCGGTTAATCTCCGAAACGGCTGGACCAATTTTGACGGGACTTTCACTGACAGATAGCTGATATTATAGCGGGTAACTAAGAAATTAGTTATTTTTAGAAAAAATAATTAGGGTTCCGCGCAAAAAAATTAAAACCCCAAAATGCGATTTAACTAGGGAAGTATATATGTATATCATCGATCGGGGTAGCTCATTTACGCGAGGCACTAGCTAGTTAGTTATAAAATGTTGTTATATGAAATACGAGGTTAACATTTTGGTAAAAATATACTTTGGGATCGAGCATTGCTTCTTCGGTAAAATCGCACTGTTCTAGTTCTAGATTCTATTACATGAGATGTTTTTTTCATTGGATTAAGTGACGAAACGAGCGACACGTCGACCTCATGGTAAGTCCAACGTCTATTCTTCATCCATTACAAATGCTTTGTCACACAGAAATTTTCTGTGTGACACAATACTGCGCCCGTCACCTATGAGACATCAATTCTTAGGTATCATATGCCCAGTGATTACATTAGCCCTCAGACCTTCAGATCGAAACTCACTACTGCTTCACGGCGGAGTTGCTTTTCGGTGGTAGCTACCTGCATAGGAATCCGACCACAAGTAAAAAAGATAATTTTGTTAAACGATAATCTTAAATGATTTCAAGGGGCTCGAGTTTTTCGGAATGCTCATTGTGACTACACTTTTGTGCCTCATAAAATTATATGGCCTGTGACAGACACATGCTTCTGGTCTATTATATCAGTACGGGTTGCTTCCCACAATCTTTAGTTGATATTTTATTTAGTGATCTTATCACTTCATTATCATAAAATAATGAAACAAAAAGAAATTAGTAAAGTTCCTTCTCGTAATGATCGAACCGATTGCCGGTGGATTTGAATAACCGATCTAACTAAATAGACCATCACAAGGTATAGTGGCGAAATTTCGGATTACTTGGTACGTGCATTGTTTTACATTAACTCTTACATACAAGGCCGCTCCTTTAGCTGCCGCGAATTGTTTTTTTTTAACGAGTTGTACTGCTCGCTATGTAAAATCTTGCTTATTTCAAAACGTTTCATTTTTTTTTATTGGATAAAGTGATGAAACGAGCAAAACGTTCACCTGATGGTAAGTGCAACGTCTGTCCATAACAAATGCAATATTACCCAGGAAATTGCTGTGTAACACCACACTGTGCCCATCACCCTGAGACATGAGGTCTTAAGTCTCATATGCCCAGTGATTACGCTAGCTCACAGTGCCCTTCAAACCGAAACACAGTAACGTTTGCACACTACTGCTTCACGGCAGAATAACTGGCCCTGGGGTGGTACCTACCTAAACGGATTCCTGCATAGGAATCCTACCACCAGTTGAGATAATAAAAAACAAGATTAGACATTTGTGACCGATTAATACTGTATTTATAATTCGATTAATAATTTGACCTTTGCATCGTCTGATGTGCGGTTTACCTTATCCATATGAAATTATATTTCATACAGAATGTATAAAAACGCACGTCCGTCTCGACGATAATAAGAAATAACGACTATTCAATTATAATAAATTTAAGTTAAAATACGATCGATAATTTGTGTGTTACAATATTAACTTTTTTTAGTATGCGAACCCAAGGTCTTGCGTTATTGCGTTGCGACTCAACGGTCAGGAACACTTACCACTGAGCGACTCACATCTCAAAAATATACTCAACGATGCAGAGTCGAAAATATCTGATAACATGGATGATGATAACCCCTGGGAATGAGCTGATCGCTGCCAAGCTATTTCTACATCAATACTGCTGGAATTGTATTTTATTTTCAAAATAACTGAAAAAAAAATCCCGCTAGGTTTCTTACTGGTTCTTCCCAGGACAGAAGCATAGCTTTGCGAACCAGTGTAGCTTAAAAAAATTACGTTTAATGACTATTATATAAATGATATATTAATAAGAAAATATTCTATTCTATTCTCCATAAAGAAGAACTATTAATAAAATGAGGTATATCAACGCTACTTCGATCATTTTTTTATAATTTTTTGGTATTCAAGTATGTACAGTAAGCAGGACTGGGCAAAATACATGATTTGATTTAATTAAAATACAATAGTTTATTGATGAAATATTTTTAATATAACTATATTCTATTCTATTGTCCATAAAGTAGAACTATTATTAAAAAAATGATGCATATCAACGCTACTTCGATCATTTTTTTATAATTTTTTGGTATTCAAGTATGTGCTGTAAGCAGGACTGGTCAAAATACATGATTTGATTTAATTAAAATACAATAGTTTATAGATGAAATATTTTTTATTTACAATAAATATAAATAATATTTATTGGTCAAAAAATTATTACTCCTAAATGCAATAGGCGTTTCCGCGACTAGTGTTATATAATGTCATTATTATGGCTTTGCATATTATGGCGTTGATCGGCATGAATGAAAGCGTTGTACGGACAGCGTACAATACCTTAGTCGCCTCCTTCGAGACATCGATAGGAAAGAGGGGGTGCTATTCTACTCTGTCGGATACCTCACGGCTAATGATCGGCTAGTAATTACAGAGTTGTATAGGATTAAAGGTCTTATTGAGAGGTTGATTTAGAATCATTTTTTATCGATTCAATTAATGTAATTCGTGAATCGAGCTAATATACCGGCTGGGTAATATCATCACAATTCTCATATATTTTATTCAAACAATAGTACAACAATTCCTCTTAGATTATAATATTTTATTAAACAATAGGTTGGTAAAACTGACAGAATGGAAATTTATGTTCTCGTATACTGTACAGTATTTGATCGTTTTTAATAAACTTCGGTTTACCCTATTAAGTACTGATGTATCAGGGTGACGGGCGCAGTGTGGTGTCACACAGTGATGTTCTGGGTGGCACGGCATCTGTTATGGGCAGACGTTGCACCATCAGGTGAACCTTTTGCTCGTTTTATCACTTTATCCAATAAAAAAATATTTAGGAACAGAATGATGATACCGCAGTAGCAGTCGAATTATTATTGTTTCCTTCAGATTGAATCGCGTAGGTATTTTTCAGTCAAGTGGTAAATCAGGTAAGTGGTAAGTCAGTGGTAACTTATGAATAATTTTTTGTATATTTTACTCTAATCTGCTGTCGAACATAGCGAAGATATTCTTCAAACTCTAGTTATCTCTTCTCTATCTCTCTGTCTCGGCTCAAGTGCAGTAAAATTTAAAATTCGAAAAAATCGTCGTATTCGAATTACGATTCTTGTATCATTCTTATCGTAAATTAAGCTAATATAAGATTTTAATGAATATTCGAATTGCATGCCGAACCCAGAAAAGTATTTTTAGTGTATGTATTAATGACTTGTATCCAAAAGTCCTCCCATACCGATATACAGACCGTACTACATATTGGTGCCGTGTAGTGGCGGCTCGTTAAAAGAATACTACCACTCCATCTCATCCAATGGATCTCGTAAAAGGCGAGTAAGGAACTGCACTGTGCACCCAATAGCGCATGGTGGCGATGGGCTCACCACCTATCACACCAAGTGCATTATATTGTTTTGGTGAAACGTGGATTGTGGCAGTCATCTGCTTTTGCAGTGAGTACCCAGTCTCTGACTAGCCCCTTATGGGATACAGTCGTGATCTTATGTATGTACTACATATTGATGGTAACGATGCCTATGCTAATGTTCACAACACGCGTAAACTTAACTCGTTTTGTAAAAAGTCCCTTTGCTCTTTATGTAAATATTAAAATAATATTTTTATAACAATAAGGCAAAGAAAGTTTCACTTTTCAAATAATATGAAGGGCATAAATATGCATGAATGCATCAGTATCACGCACTCGATTCTTGCGCTTCGCATATCGTTCCGCTCATTGCTTTTCTGTAGAGCGTGTCTAATTGCTTTATCAAACTGCTACAAAGTTTATGGTATTCTGTGACGATATTATTCATGACCTGTGGCCAAATATTATTTTTCTTTTTTCTCTTTTATTGTGCTACACAAAGAAATGATCAACATACACGAATCTTTTAAAATAATTTGTAAACTACTTACAATAATGGCCACCCCACAACCTCACTGTATAACTAAACAAAACACACGGTGACTGCGTTGAATAGGTTTTACATTTTAGATCTTAATTTAACTATATTACGGAACAATTCATTCATGCCTTAATCTCTGTTTGTCGTTTCATCATCATCATCATTTCAGCCTATTTCTTGTGTGGACAAGATAGCTGCTGCTAATAGATGCTGAACATAGACCTCCCTCTTAGATTGCCACAAAAGTTTGTAGCTCTCTTTTTGGGGGAATTTTGCCATAGTTTCCACGCTAGGCAGGCAGGCGGGTTGGAAAATGCAGTTTATTTATTCAGATGTTCCAGGAAGATGCTGCCCATCTCCTGGTTTTTATTTTCCCTCTGACGACTTTTACGTCACCCACGGGGTGGTAGGTTCTCTTGAACCACCACACGGTTGTCGTTTAATAAATAAAACATAATAATAATGGCAGTTGCGACGCCTTATGCAGGGATTAATTTCTGGCTTGCACTACTCGCTATGTCTATATAAGATATGTACATATATATGTCTATATATGTACATATCTTCATTGCAATCACCCCACACATGATATGTATGATCGATATCTACAAAAATTTTTACACTTCATAAAATTATATACAGGTCGCTAAAGCCATTAAAATTTCCAACGCTGCATATCTTGGTCATACAATGGTTTCGATTTTTTTTATAGATAAGTTGGCAAACGAGCACGTGGATTAAGTGTTCACCGCCGCCCATGAACATCCGTAATACCCTGGGAATCGCGGGTGCGTTGGTCGAAGTTAGACCTACCTAGTCGGAAAATCTGTTCTTGGTATAAATACTCTTCGATAACTTCGAGCGTGGTATGTTAGTGGTTAACTACAACCGGTATATATATCTTCGTCTTGTCCATGTTCGTCTCAATAGGGCCTCCATAGTGTCTACGATTGACGCCATTGAGCATAGTTTGCGATAATCGTTAAATTCTTACAACCCGGAACGCAACCATTAATTTTTATACAGTAAAAAAGTTATTCTATCTACTAAATACCTTATTTAGGTGTCCGGCTTTTTTTGTTCGTGCAGAATATGCAATGCTGTCACTATACTGCTCGTGGGAACGCAATGGAGAGAAAGATTTTTTTGACTCTTACCAAAATGGCGGCGAAAGCTTAAAATGGGCTACGGGTGTCTCTGCCTACCCCTTATATGGGAAAAAGCCGCGACGTGACGTGACACGTACATACATGTGTAAATCCATTATTTATACATCGAACACCGTTTAAGCTTAATTTGTGCACATACGCTTGAACTTATTTAATTTCTTGTTAATACTCGTATAATATTAATTCCATGAGACTATATTATCGAATACGGGAATTCTAACGTATACTGTCTTTAGAACAGTTTTCTCTTTGACCGCCCCTACGGCACGACCGTGAAGTTTTTGTTCCAATTACAAATAATTATCAACTGGACGTCGAACATAAAAAAAAAACTACTGTTAGAAATCAAAATTGTAACAGGAAATATGTACTTTTATGTAGGTACACTGGTGGTAGGATTCCCATGCAGGAATCCGTTCAGGTAGCTACCACCCCAGAGCCAGTTATTCGGCCGTGAAGCAGTAGTGTTCAAACATTGCTGTGTTTCGGTTTGAAAGGCACTGTGAGCCTGTGTGTGATTACGCTAATCACTGAGTATATGAGACTTAAGAACTTATGTCTCAGGGTATCACCCTGAGACATAAGTTCTTAAGTGTAGGGCACAGTGGCACAACATACACAACAAGGGCACAGTGTGATGGGCACAGTGTGGTGCCACACAGAAATTTTCTGGGTGACACAGCATTTCTTATGGGCAGACGTTGCACTTACCATCAGATGAACGTTTTGCCCGTTTCATCACTTTATCCATTAAAAAAAAAAAAAAAATTGATATAAAAACCATATTATTATTTTATGTGTCATACAACCGTACACCCTTGTTTTCAATATAATGATTTGAGCAAGGAAATATTTCCATAGATCTTTTTGCGGCGATCCATCAAAAATATCTTTGTATAAAGTAGCGTCAACGCACTGAGTGACTATCATTTCACTGGTTTCTTTCTGTGATCGATTGACATCGAGCAAATTGAAAAGAATTCAACAATTTGCTTGCTGATTATTTTTCTTCGCATACATTTCATACATTTTATTACTCGACGGATTTCTATGAAACTTCAATTAAAGACCTTCAAATGTGCGGTATGTATTCCTAAGTAATTTCAAGTACCTACTCAGTCACTTTATTTATTTGCTAGCTAATTGGAACGATTAAATAATAAGAAGAAATTTCCAAATATTTTATTCACTGTACATAAGTTTCCTAAAAAAATATAATTAAACGTATGGGAACTTGTTGCAACACTAACAGTGCTTGAATTATTTTTATTGGAGTAATATTATTATACGTACAATACAGCACTGTACATAAGTTTCCTAAAAAAATATAATTATACGTATGGAAACTTGTTGCAACACTAACAGTGCTTGAATTATTTTTATTGGAGTAATATTATTATACGTACAATACAGCACTGTACATAAGTTTCCTAAAAAAATATAATTATACGTATGGAAACTTGTTGCAACACTAACAGTGCTTGAATTATTTTTATTGGAGTAATATTATTATACGTACAATACAGCACTGTACATAAGTTTCCTAAAAAAATATAATTATACGTATGGAAACTTGTTGCAACACTAACAGTGCTTGAATTATTTTTATTGGAGTAATATTGATTATGAATTTTTTTAATATTTGAATTTGAGACATTCGTATTTCTGATTTATATCTAGCATGGTCCATAGCCACACGCATCCATCGACTTCCCGTAAAACTGTGTCCACCAGCGCCCCGTCTAGTCGTTAAAAATTATAATTATAGGTTTGGTAACTATGTTGTTGCAACACTAACACTGCTGCAATTACTTTTATTGGAGTAATATTGATTTTGTGATGAATTTGAATTTGAGACATTCGTATTTCTGATTTATATCTAGCATGGTCCATTGCCACACGCATCCATCGACTTCCCGTAAAGCCGTGCCCGCCATCGCCCCAACTAGAAAGCGATGGAGTAGTTATAATTTTTTTTTTTTGTTTTAACGTGACTTAACTCTTACAGGTTTTTCAAAACATAAAAATCTTCGGCTTACGTAGTGCCGTTAAGTAGAATACATCCCAAACATAAATGCTTATATACACAAAAACTTCTTTGCTGGTGGTAGGATTCCTTAGCAGGAATTCGTCTAGGTAGGTACCACCCTAAGGCCAATTATTCTGCCGTGAAGCAGTAGTGTGCAAACATTACTGTGTTGCGGTCTGGAGGGCTAGTGCTAGTGAGAGCTAGTGTAATCACTGGGCATATGAGACTTAAGAACTGATGTCAAGGTGCCACACAGAAATTTTCTGTATGACACAGCATTTGTTAGGGGTAGACGTTGCTCTTACCATCAGGTGCATGTTCGTTTCGTAGTGTGCAAACATTACTGTGTTTCAGTTTGAAGGGCAATTAGGGCTAGCGTAATCACGGGGCATATGAGACTTAAGAAATCATGTCCCAGGGTGACCGGCGGCGTGTGGTTTCACACAGAAATGTTCTGGGTGACACAGCCTCTGTTATGGGCAGACACTTACCATCGGGTGAACGTTTTGCTCGTTTCGTCACTTCATCAAATAAGAAAAAAGTCTGGAAAATACCACTGAAAAATGGAAAGTTGACCCCTATTCAACCTTCATTTACTTTAATCATACAACTAGTTTCGTGTTCAAGCGTAACACAAGATGACAACAGAGATTCTCATTAAAACGACTTGTTTACGTAATTACTTTTAGCAATCCAAAAGCAAGTCAGCAGTATTTATTTTATATTCTAAAAACTCTTGAGACTTGCGAGGCGACTGGCAATTATTAAACAAGGCTAAGCAATATACATTGCAATTAAAATTCTACCTGATACTTTTAGCGATTTACTTTGAAAAAGTTATTTAGAAGTAGTTTACCCTAAAAAAAAAAAGAATCAAATTGATGTGTACAAAAAGTGCGACTGCACGTGATAGATGATTCTCATATTTATTAGAAATTTTAATGAAATAAAAATAAAAAACACGTCATTAAAAGTGCGCTCCGTGAATGGCCTGTGCCTACCCCTTATATGGGAAAAGGCGTGACCGTATGTACTGTATGTATGAATTAACAAAAGTATTGATCAACTGTAACTGCTCAACTTAAGTCAGAATAACAATACTCAATCTTAAACGAATACGAGCTACGCAACGTATAGTTACCATAGTTTTTCTTTATCTCTCTCTAGCCAAGTACCTATTTCCACCCTTTTTTTTATAACTTTTTATTTTTAACTGTTACATATTGAAACGTTGCACTCAAATTAGGTCTTGAAATTTCATTCTTATACATACAGTCACGCCTTTTTCCCATATAAGGGGTAGGCAGAGACCACACCACAACGTGACGGGTGGCGATCCACGTCGCCGCCATTTTCTTATTCCCCACTGCGTTCCCACGAGCAGGATAGTGACAGCATTACTAACTATGGTATTATTCTGCTCGTATAAAAGCTGTCCGTACAAATATCTTAGTCGCTTCTTACAACACCTTGGTAGGAAAGAGATAGGTGCTATTCTACTCTGGCGAACACCTGTTATCTAACTTTTAAAATAAACTAAAGTTGACTAATTTGAATACGGCTTGTTCGAATTTTGATGAAGCTTTCATATGCTTTAGTGGATACTTTCTCAACGCGTCTTGAATGGAAATAGAAAAAGCGTAAGTACGTCGCATGGTATGCAACAACTAGGCGAAAAAGTTCTTTGTCGATAATTCTAAATATTTGTTCAAATATAGGTCATATTTGAACAAATATTTGGCGTACATAACATAGTCGTAATAATCTTAATGAACTAAGGACTAGTAGTGCTTCTAAGATTATCTAAATGCTCGCCAAGCGCTTAACAATCACGGTTTGCCATGGAGCGTGCTTTGGTTTTCTATAAGACTGATCTTTGTAAATTTATTTTAATGTACTTTTGACATAGATTAAAAAATTAACCAAAAAGCGGATACCGTAGAAACACCGTTTCTTCTCCGTCACAGGGACCTCATTACTAAAAGATGGCAGATTGTAAAAAAAAAAGATTACGCTCGACAAACGAAATTTGCATTTCTCACGTTGAAGAATAAATAATTTTCATATCATTTAATTTCAGTAATAGATCAAAGCATTATCCTCGTTATCAGCTCAATGACTTTCTAACCTAGGATATGTTAGATATTAGTCTATATCGGTACGTTGCTAATACACTCGAGTGCTCTGAGCCGTTCATTATCTCAATAATATTACTCGTTTGTCATTATCTTCTTGCGTTTATCTTCTTTATTTATACTACATAACATCTTCAGTATGCCCCGCCTTTTCATCTCGTTAGTGTTTTTTTTATTGGATAAAGTGACGAGACAAGCAAAACTGCGCGCAGGGACATGCCCGATAACAACACAAGCTGTCCGTGCCCTTCAGACCGTTTGCACAGCACTGCTTCACGGCAGAAAAACTGGCGCGGTAACTTGGGGTGGTACCTACCTAGACGGATTCCTGCATATGAATCCTACCACCGGTAACAGTACACAAAGTGTAACGCAAAAAACTTGGCCATCCATCATTATAGATAGTCAGACCTTTGTTTTTAATATGGGGAAATGCAAAAATGAAATAACTTGCGCTGAGTCGGATGTGCACCGGGTAAAACCCCATGGTGTTCAACCTACGCCGTAGTTATATACGCATGTTGTCAGAGCCACGGGTACGCGTACACACATCCGCCGGCGGCGGCCGCCTGCAATCGGCAGCCCCTCTTCGGAAAACGACAACTGCTCCCCATCTCCCTCCTGGCATGGCGCGCTGGAACACGGGACGCCTAGCGCGACGTTAGTGGTAATCTATTAACTGCACAGGAGAATTACAGTGCCACAACTGTACCGCGCAAACACAGATGCACTTAAACGTCTTTCCCTACCCTCGCCCGAAGTAAAGCTCGATAAAATCGGAGGTAGGGTAATATGACTGTAATATTTACCCGTAGGTCACCTAAAAACATTGTTACCGATATTTTAATCTGTATATTTTATACGTAATATGATTATTCACAATGTAATTTTCATATTGTAATTATTAGCAACTTACGAATGTAGATTGGCCTCCTTGACTTCTAACCGTCAAGTGGACTGTGCTGATATATTGTGTGCCTAATAGTCAGAGGATCTGCCTGCAGTGTACTTTCACCCCGCAGGTCCTCGGTTTGAATACCAGCTAGAGCCAACATTTCGAATACGACACGCAGTGGCGCTTATGTTCATGTTGCACCGTTCACACGAAGAAACTGGTCTCAGTATTGGAAATGATAGTCGTTTGATCGACTGTCTCGTATAAAGAATCGAATAGTTGCCGTTTTTACGTAGCCTAAGTTGTGAAACGCACCCTACGATACGGGAAATATCCTAGAGTGTGGCACCGTTTTTATGACCAAATAAAAATGTGCCTCAAGCACGGGATCAGCCCTGGATACAAACTTAAAGTCGGCAGGGACCACATCTTTTCACTTGCTAAGATCCCGACGCACCCCTCTTTCTCTTCACAGTCTTAGATATGTGACTGTAGAAAAATAACAGTTGACTATGGTTAGTTTACCATTGCCTTGACTGTCCCATGAGTCGTCCAAAATTGATAGACTAATTCATTATTAACATATCCGTGTTAAATTATAATTTTATATTGTTAACCCATAATAATTTTACGCCTCTTGCAGTACAACTATTGAAATCAACCCGCATTTTCAAGTACAGATCGGTGATAAAGTTTTAGACACGTGATTAGGTGTAGAGTCCGTCTGCTGCTTTTGAATTATGTATTAAATAGTTATCTGATCGAATACCAGCCAACCACCTTAGACAATTACTCCGATTAAATTAGTTTCAACAGTATATTGACATTAGTTATTTGTGAAAATTTTCCTCGCTTTGTCGAAAACTAGCAGTACAGTGCAAAGACATTCCAGTATCATAAATGAATAACATTTCTATGAATTTATTAAGTTTTGTAAGAAAAAAAAACCTTTTCGCCGACCCCTTTGTGTTCAAATATATTTTTTAAGGTTTCGTAGAAATGCTTTGTAGCAAAATGTAGTAAAATTACACTAGTTTTAATTCGTTTTTGATTCATCTTTTATACATTTATTTTCGTTTAATATCTGAATGCAGATATTGTATTTATACTAATAAATACATATTTGTGACATGCTTCATTGTATATTTTGGGTATTTGGATGTTATGGGATAATAAGGGAAATTGAATAGTCTCGTACACTTCATATTATTGGAATATTTAAAATTTTGCTTTTATTTGTGTTTTTACGCATTTACAAGTTTGCAGGCGTAATTTTCCTAAAATATTGTTACGGACAAAATTTAATTTATATTTAGTACAGTACAACCCTCGGAGCACAGGGCGGTGAGTTCCCCTTAAATTGCATAGTTCGCGAGTGACCTAAGTACCTTGCAGACCACGGTGCTCAACGTTGAAGGATACCCTCGTGAGGAACCTGCATGTCTGAGCAATAGAAATATTTTGAGAATATCTAAAGTCCGCTAACCCCCATTGGAGCGGCGTGGCGGACTGTTCCCAGATCCAAAGTTCTCTATAAAAATGGGCGGAGGCCTGTACTTAGCAGTGGGGCTTTTATAGGCTGCTACTTTCCTTCGTTTACAATACAACCTAGCTAAGGATTGTACGGGTAGAACGAGATCGTAAACGTCGAATAAATACGAAACCTGTAATATACGGACCGGTAACGAAGTTGAAGTAAAAGAACGTGGAAGATTACGGTAAATCAAGCAGTGAAGGAATGACTATGGTGATCTTTTTGTATGCGGGTATTGATATCATGAAAATATCGTTATTTAAGATGGTAAATTTAGGATCAGTTATGAATAGAAACATGGGGTTATACTTTGAAAAGTATTAATAAAACTACTTTTACGGATTTTGTCGCGTTTAATTTTAAACTACGTAGTACTAGTATTATACTGCAGTATTCGCGTAAATATAAAAAATCATTATTCTTTGAAAAGTATTTAATTTAACATAGTAATTTTAATTTTGAAGAATTTTTGTTAGAAGTATCATCACTTATTAGATCAATTTTTTCAATAACACGAAAGGATTTTGCTAGATTATTGTTATGATATTGTATTTATTAGAATTACGCACACTTAGAAGGAAAGAAATGCTTTATTGATAACAACAACACAACATACATAGAATAAAAATAATTAAAAAAAAAGACATGCAACGATTCAGCATAATGCTGCAGCAGCGTTGTCACAGCCACAGCGCTGTTATACTGTCGATGCCTCAGGTTTTTCGAGCAGTTGACGAAAATTTTACGTGTGTCTATCGCAAGATAAATGATTAAAAATAATGAGTATGAAAAATAAAAGTACAGTAAAATATAATAATTTTAGAAATAAAATAATCTACTGTTCGAAGCCGGCGTCAATTGTAATGTCCCTCTACAAGATGCATGAGTAGACAAGCTAGATTATGAATGTCGTGTCTCTTATAAAGAAAAACCAAAAAGATCTATAAAACCTGCGTAAAAGAACATAGCTTAAAAGAATGAAGCTGACGTGAAAAATCGACACTATAGGAAGTCTGCAGTCTGTATCATCCTAACCATTAATATTCGATAGAACGAAAGAAAGAACACCGGTTCCTATCAAGCAAGATTCGTAGGCCATTGAATGGAGAAGATAGTTGGGTACTACCACCTGCTTAGAATCTCTGCTTAGAAAAACCATGTATTCAAGACTTCAAAACACGGAGCTTACTTTGCGTAGATCGGATCGAAAGTAATGATTAAAACCTGATAAATACATAAGATCACGACTGTATCCCATATGGGGTAGTCAGAGACTGGGCACTCACTGCAAAAACAGATGACTGCCACAATCCACGTTTCACCAAAACAATATAATGCACTTGGTGTGATAGGTGGTGAGCCCATCGCCACCATGCGCTGTTGGGTGCACAGTGCAGTTTAATTCCTTACTCGCGTTTTACGAGATCCATTGGATGAGATGGAGTGATAGTATTCTTTTAACGAGCCACCACCACACGGCACAAAAAACAACCTGATAAAATGATGATGAAATGATAAAATGAATGATAAAATAATGATTAAAGCCCGGATTCATTATTACACCAAAGTGTGACACGTGTGACACCTCCCGAGAAAATTTGTGTTATGCAAAAACGCGGTAGAATCCTTAAATCTAGCTACCTACACCGTGATCTAACGGTAAAAGAATTATAATTGTAAGAATCGTTCCTATATCATTTGAAGTAAAACAGCATGTTTATTATGAGAAATAAATTCTTTAAACCACCGAGAGATCTCTTTAAATATGTTCATGTTCAGGCTATATTCACATTGCTTTATATATGCGTCAACGTCATAAATTCCAAAGTCACTTATAAAATTGGTAAGTTCTTTTTTGAAATCATTTCTATATTTTCCACTGTAAGATACGGTTTTACAAAGACGTTTTTATATATTTTTACCGTAGCAAATGTTTTACTCTCTATGTTGATTTAATGGTCTCATATTTTAACCAATATTCAAACGAATTGTGAAACTCTCGTTCAGTAACTCTGCACTGCACATTAATGCACTGTTAGTTTCCTCTAATCTTTGATTCACGGAGAGAAGTTCTAGAGAGTGAATAGTTCATGGCATCTTTTATAACAAGTGAGGACATTTAAATGGCATCATACCGACTCCTTTTTTCGAGAGAGAGAATTTTTCGAGGCCAGGGTAATTTTACATACTGTTATCGTGCGGTTTGTAGACTTCACATGTCCAGTGAATATTTTTTTTATTCCTGACATGCAGGTTTCTCGTTTTCCTTCGCAGCTTAACGCTTGTTGAATCGGTGTATAATTCCTGTTAAGAGCTTCTGTGATTTCTGTAAGCTTTAAACACAAAAATAATGAAAATAAGTACGGGTTTAGTTTATTCTAATTCTTCTCTTTAAATATCATGAAAAATAACAACTTGCTGTTAGTTCACATGAAAAACATATCGAATTTCTTAGAGATTCGGATATTGTGGTAGGATTTCTATCGCAGGAATCCGTCTAGGTAGGTACCACCCCATGCCAGTTATTCCGCCGTAAGCTAGCGTAATCACGGGGCATATGAGACTTAAGAACTGGTGTTTCAGGTGGACGGGCGCAGTGGTGTCACACAGAAATTTTTTGGTTGATATAGCATTTTTATTGGCAGACGTTGCACTTACCATCAGGTGAACGCTTTGCTCGATTCATCATTTTATCCAATAATATATATATGTGATGTTCTCCTAGCCGATTTCGACCACGGCGACAACTGCCGACTACTGTCGAGAGCCATCAACTGCGAGATATTATAGTGCCACAAGTGTACGCGCAAACACAGAGGCTGGGATTCGAACCCAGGACCCGAGGCTTAGAAGTCAGCTACTCTGATCACTAGGCCACGTGGCCTTATATTATTATATTAAGCCAATCACTTGGGGTTTATAAGCTTTTAAAACTAAACGTAGTTTCAAGTGCAGTTCAGTGAGTAAGTTTCCGACACTAGATGGTTGTTAAATCTCCGTCTCCTGCTTTTGAATTATGTGCTGACTAGTTTTCCTATCGAGTGGAACAGCTTTGCAATTATAGGGTTTAAATTACTTCGACTTAAAGTTGAAATGGAACTTAATCTCAGATATTTGACATTATTTATGTGATGTTTTAAGTATGCCGTGTGGTGGCGGCTCGTTAAAAGAATACTACCACTCCATCTCATCCAATGGATCTCGTAAAAGGCGAGTAAGGAATTAAACTGCACTGTGCATCCAACAGCGCATGGTGGCGATGGGCTCACCACCTATCACATCAAGTGCATTATATGGTTTTGGTGAAACGTGGATTGTGGCAGTCATCTGTTTTAGCATTGAGTGCCCAGTCTCTGACTACCCCTTATGGGTTACAGTCGTGATCTTATGTATGTATGTATTTAAGTAGCCCGTCAATACGTATGTTTAATGAACAACAAATTGAGCTTTTTGTGTAGGCTCACTATTGCTGTTTATTTGAAGTCGGAATACTTTTATTTTTAAATCGATTCTTATAAATGTTACTCGATCAGTCACCCCGCTAACGTTTCTTCGTTACTGTTGGGCGCGTGCGTGAGTATGGGATTTGACGACCGGTTGATTTTCTTTTGTTGATGTAACCACTATGCAAGGGTGATAAAGTATCCCTGTGCTTGTGTGTGCACTTGTGGAACTATCTCATGCGCAGTTGATGGCTTCCGACAGTATTCGGAATTTGTCGCCGTGGCCGAAAATCCGCCAGGAGGACATCATCCTATAAAAGAAATTTAATAAAACAATTTATAAATTTGTTAATACATAAAAAGTAGTTTTGTGACATTGGAAAGAATTTTCTATATGTAACCACCATACTTTATTGACATTATACATTCCTTGAAGCACAAATAATAAGGCAGAATGATAATAATAATATTGGACACGTAAATCCGTTACTGCGGGGCTATTGCGTATCCAAAGTGAAGATTACTTATAAAATGTTTTTGCTCGGAACCCTGATTATTTTTCTAAAATTAAAGAAGCCTAAGCTATCTGTCAGTGAAAGTCCCGATAAAATCGTTCCAGACGTTTCGTGGATTAACCGGACAAAAACTTTAAATATTGTTTTCTTCTTATGAGTATCGTATGTACTATCATAAGCATTGAGTAAAAAGCTGTTATTTTCTTAGTGCAAACAGACACTTCAATTTTATTTATTTGTATAGAATAATACTGGAATGATTAACAGAAATGGTTAATTTCATATGATGTCGTTTTGATATTCGTTCAACATTTTTGTTAGTGATTTTCACTTTGGATACGCAATAGCCCCTGGACTGGCTGGACTACTTTTACGACGTCCGTTCATGATTTTTAAGATTTTGTTTTATAAATCATATACTAAAGGAAACGCAATGTTAACTGCAACATACTGTTACTAAGAGCTTTAAGTCATCTTTTCGTCAAAATCAGATATTATCTGATGGTAGGATTCCTATGCAGGAATCCGTCTAGGTAGGTACCACCCCAGGGCCAGTTATTCTGCCGTGAAGCAGTAGTGTGCAAGCATTGCTGTGTTTCGGTCTGAAGGGCACTGTGAGCTAGCGTAATCACTGGGCATATGAGACTTAAGAACTGATGTCTCAGGGTGATGGACACAGTGTTGTGTCACGCATAAATTTTCTGGATGACACAGCAACTGTTATGAGCAGACGTTACACTTACCATCAGGTGAACGTATTGCTCGTTTCATCACTATATCCAATAAAAAAATATATATATCAATCGTGATGTGACTAAAGATCTCAAGTGGTCACTTGTTTTCTCCTACTCGTAATCGAGGCGGTCATCGCCATCGATCCAGTATTTGGGTCGATTTTATACGATTTGGACCACAGCGACCTTATCTGATTACTGATTTCACCAAATTATAGATCAGATTTTTGTTAATTTATACTTTACATAGCTTTTATAGCAAACGTCCGCTTGGTGGTTGAAAGAGAAGAAAGTATGACGGATTGCAGAGTTCTGATTAAAGGAGAAAGAGTGGAACAAGTGAAGGAGATTGTGTACCTGGCTTCTAAAGTTGCGAGAGACGGAAAGTTTGATTTAAATATTTAGAGAAGAGTATTGGCAGAAAATCAAGTGAATGAGGCTCTGCATAACTTTATGAGTAGCCAGAACGTATCTATAAAGGCACGACTGGCTGTATATAGGGGGTTTCTGGTCCGTGCACTTATGGATGGTAGTGAACTCTGGTCGGGCAGAAGAAGCATGAAAGTAAGATAATTGCTGTGGAAAGTTTGAGAAGTATAGCTGGAGTAACTTTGATCGACATAGTGATCAACAGCGTGATAAGGGAACCTTGCGGTGTGGTTGAAGATGTAGTGAAAAAGATAGAGAAAGGAATGCTCAGATGGTTTGGACACGTAGAGAAGATGAATGAAAGAAGATTGACGAAACAGATTTATGAGGCGAGTGTGAACGGGAATGCGGGTAAGAGTCGACCTAGGCGTATGTCACATCACAATCAGATCGGAGAACTTTTGAGGAAAGGTCAAAAGGAGAAGGCAGAGGCCACACTCGCAGTTCCTTTTCAACAGCAATGTATACGTTTTTACAACAAAATCCCAGAAAGTGCTAAAAGTCTTTCAATCAAAAAGTTGAAATTTTATATTAAACAAAGACTTCATAAAAAGGGTTATTATAATATTAAAGAATACATAGATGATGATAACCCCTGGGAATGAGGTGATCGCCGCCAAGCCATTTCTACATCTTTATAATACAGCTATTGTAATACAGTTATTGTACATTATTTTAAAAATGACTAAAAAAAAAAAGCCCGCTGGGTTTCTTACTGGTTCTTCCCAGGACAGAGGCATTTTTGCGAACCAGTGTAGCTTAAAAAAAAAAAAAATGACTTTCAATAAGTACTATGTAAATAGTCTATATTGAATAAAAATTTATTCTATTCTATTCTATTCTAACCTTTCGCCTTCGCTTTCGCCCCCGCAGTATACAAGACGTGACGGGTGGCGAACCACGTCGACGCCATTTTGGTGCCAGTCAAAAAAAGTTTAACTCCTATTACATCACCATTCCATACCATTCCTACGTCCCAGTGTACTAACAGCATTGCATATTATGTATGACACCTCGGTAGGAAAGAGGTAGGTGCTATTCTACTCTGCCGAACACCTATCGGCATCTATATTCCCCATAGGTTATCCTACCGTCAAACAGTAGCGTGCGTTTCGGTTTGAAGGGCACTGGTAGCTAATGTAATAACTGGGCATATGAGACTTAAGAACTCATGTATCCAGGATGACGCGGGCAAAGTGGTGATTTTGGATGATACAGCATTTGCTATGGGCATATGTTGCACCTAAGTGCACCTAAGTACCTAAGGTACCATCAGATGTACGATTGGACTGTCTTATTACGTTCTTAAATAAAAAAAAACCCTTAACACCGTGCACGCAGGTGGCCCATACGGTAGAACCAATTTAGGTATTGCCGTATGGGCTTTGTCTATTTGCGCTGCTTTTTCGACTATTTGTCGAAGGCTTTCAGATTATTCTGAAACTTAATCGATTTCCACAACACCCATAAACAAATAAACAAAAATATCTAACAACTTATGTTAATGGCTTAACTTCATATGTATTCAACATAAAATAATCCGCTCATTAACGGTGTTGAAATACATAAAGGTAGTTGCATTCTTTACAATACTTACTGCTCGTGGGAACGCAGTGGGATGTATGAATTGTTTCACTCGTACCAAAATGGCGGCGACGTGGTTCGCCACCCGTCACGTTTTGATTTCCTCGAGGGCGATAAAGTGGGCTACGGGAGTGGCCTCTGCCTACCCCTTATACAGGAAAAAGGCGTGATTATAGGTAAGTAGCATGTAAACTAATCAGTGTAATACCCGAGCGTCAATTAAGCTCAATTCATCGAGCCGATATTTACAGTTTACGCCAATTAGTCAGCACTGAAAACCGTAGCGGGACTTACATCGATCAGATTCCAAACAGCAGAAACAGTTTGCAGTCCAGCCGTCGTATTTCATCCCTTGAATAATTCATGATCGACGCTTGCAACGCTTGCACAGCGAATTCGAGAGGTCAAACCTTTAATAAATTCGCTGTTTTAAATCGGGTAATATTTACTCCAGCGAACTCGAACGGCGACGGTGTTTAGTCTCCATCCAATCAAACTTGTAGTCACACTTTCAACTTCTGCTTAAGGTTATGATTTGAAATCTCTTGGTTGCGCTGGTATCGTTTAAAGCGGGAATCATTTGCGGCTAGCTTACTACGGTTATGAAAGCTAAATCGAGTCGGTTGGACGTCGCGTTTGATATAGTTTTCTTAAACCACAACATTGTGAGGTCAATGTTGTCTACATTTTATTAAAGTTATAGGTATATAGTATTTAGTACTGTATATTAAATAGATATACGTTCGTTAAAGACTTTTACAAGTCCCAAAAGATTAAAAAAAATCGTGTCGATTACATGTAACTATACGTACATACATGAGATCACGACTGTATCCTATAAGGGGTAGTCAGAGACTGGGCACTCACTGCCAAAACAGATGACTGCCACAATCCACGTTTCACCAAAACAATATAATGCACTTGGTGTGATAGGTGGTGAGCCCATCGCCACCATGCGCTTTTGGGTGCACAGTGCAGTTTAATTCCTTACTCGCCTTTTACGAGATCCATTGGATGAGATGGAGTGGTAGTATTCTTTTAACGAGCCGCCACCACACGGCAAATAACTATAAACGGCATGTAACTATGAATCTTGAAATACTACATATTTAAAATACCTTTTTCCACGGACGAAGTCGCGGGTGTCAACTAGTCATCTATATATTTAAACGTGAAGAGAAAACTTTTTTGAGAAAATTAGAATCGATAAAATAAGCGCAATGCGTGCACAAACAGAAGGAGTGTGTGATTTTGCTCAATTACAGTTTGTATGGAAAAGAAACGAGGAACGTATATGTAATATTTATAATATATAAATTTTACACTATCTTTAGTAAAAAAAGTAAAAAACAGCGATAGAATCAATCTAGTACAAAATTTCAGCAATAAAAAAGTGTTGAAAATATGTTTCTTTCGCCTGTTTCTTCTCCCTACAGAGGAACCTCATTAAGAAACGGTGGTAGATTATAAAAAAATAATATTTGACTAATGAAATTTGTATTTCATACGTCAGAGTATAAATATATTTCACTTCAGTACGTAGGTACAGATTCCATCTGAGAACATATTGTAAATCAAAGTTATTAATGAACGAAGCTCTGGAGACCGACTAGATTCAACAACTACGCGGAAAACAACATTAACGAACAACAACAGAAAATAATTAATTTCTATACAGTGCCGACATGCCGCTGTAAGTTAAAATAAATTACAAATATGTCAAGCAATTTTCAATTAAGCCACAAGTTGGATTTTCCATTTTATCGGAAATCTGTTGCGGGCTTTTGTTTTTTTCTAAACAACCCTTTATTCTGTTGTTTTTCGTTGCGATTCATTTTAATACTACCAAGGAAATTGCTTCCGGGAATATGTTAAACGGTTGGTTTTTTTTTTTCAATTTAATCGGAAAAATAGTTTCAGGTTTAAAGCTACGGGAATTAATTAAAACGATGCGCGAACTTCGGATATAGAGGGGTATCGTTTAAATCGTTATGTTATTCTATAAGTATCTGTATTATTGGTTAAAATATTCACGTAACAGTATCGTAATGTTCTGCGTGTGAATATGCAGACTGTAATTTGGTAAATTAAATAAAAATGCCGCAATATCTGTTGCGTGATTCCACCGCGTAAAAATTTCGCTCTATCGCTCTATGTACGTTTAATAATCATTGTTTTAGTCCACCGCTGAACATAGGCCTCTATAAAATATATAAATAAAATAAGAACGAATAAAAGGGAAAGAAGATGACGGACGATGAGGGCGATATCGAGGAGCATCACCTACTGTATTTGAGCATGTCCCGCCACGCCTCACATGTCCCGAGAGCCTCACCTGAATGACCTTGTTTGCAGATACGACCAACGGAGCACCTCCGGTCCAGATATTTTGTCTTCTTATCTGTTTCGGCTTTCACGAGAATCTCTTACGGGCGAACCGTGATTTGACGATTATAAGTTACAGTAAATAATATTTACCTTAGGAAGCCGTCAAAAAAATAGTTATGTTTATAAAATTACGCTTGGAAATCGCATTCGTATTATCTGTCCACCCATGACAGTATGTAACATAACACTGCAAACCGTGTGTTAACGACTAAGTTGCAAACTGTATAACTGCATGATATATTCGCATAAAAAACCCAAAGTGTACGAACGGAATTACCAATAGGGTACTTTAAGTTTCAGCTATGCAAATATCCGCTGCAACGTAGTCAGCACAGCGGAGCGTCCCGTTGGGCGTGGTTACGGGACGCCTTAAACTCCATTATATCGGGTAATGGAGTCTTTGTTCTGCACCGGGCCGTTATATTACACGGGAAGAGGCTGGAGGGCTTAGTCGCGGGCGGCAAGTGTAACACAATGCAGTCTAAACTAAATTGAATTTAGTTATGCAGCATAATCAGTACCTTAAGTCATTGGGTTACTGTTGATAGTGATTTCATTAAGCCTAATTCAATGATTAAATACAATCGATTGAATAGATTCAAATTACTCTTGTCCAAGAATTTATTCCTGAAAAAGATTATACCCTTATTGATACCCTTTCAATTAGCACATTATTGACCAAAACGATAGACGGTACGATAGATGTGTGACCCAAATAAAGTCTATGTTAGACGAACTTTTTGGCTTAATCGGAAATACGTGCGTAGGATGAATAATGCCTGTAGCCGTCGAGGCGGCGTACATGAAAGGAATAAGTTAATAATCCATCACTACTGGAGAATAAGTGGAGGTTCTCAATTGGCTTTCGGTAAATTGTATTTTAAAAAAGGTCTAGGTCCATCATCAACAGTATGCGGCGGCCTAATTAGATTTACTTGTATGCTTCCACGTCTCTCCACGTAGCCCGATCTGCAGCTTCACGCATGTAGTTGCTGTTAGCAAAAAGCCTGGCGCAGGTCGTGGTTCCTTGCAGCTTGCACTGCGTTTTTGTAGGGGAGACCACGATGCTCAATGGGGATTTATTCGAGCGTCGTGGAGACCTATTGGATTTTGAAGATTGGATGATAGGAATAAAAGAAATAGATACACTACAGGTTTTCAAAAATGTTAAAAGAGAGTCATAAGTGGTCAGATATTTATAGTGTTTATAGTGGGTAGTGGTTATGTATCTCTGATAACAGAAGTTTGCTATTCTACCGGTTTGAATGGCTTGGGTGGCCGTATGAATGGATAGAAAATAAAATGTATTCAAGCGCGTCAGATATTTAGAGGGGATGTTAAGTGAACCCGAAAGCAAATTTCTGACGATTCGGATATCACGCAAGCTCGCGACGGCTTTTTGAAAATGCAAAAAGAAATTGTCATTTTGAAATACTCGAGCGCGTCACATTATCATACAGACGATTCAGCTTCATGTTCTAGACGTGCTGACGTTTATCTGGAAGGATTTTCTAAATCTGACAATTTGAAAAAAAAAATCATGTTTCCAATCAATAGTAAATTAAATAGGGTGGGGAGGGAGTGAGAGAGTGATAGATACAGAACAGAAGAGTAAAAGGGAAATAGAGACGGCGGCGGAGGCGGAGTTGGGAAAACAGGCTTCGCTGCAGTTATACGCTCTAAACTTTAAATCGCGCAAGCACGCAGCTAACGCGACAGTCCGAATTTCGAGGTTATTGTAGGTGTTTATTTATGTATTTATGTTTGGGTCAAACCAAACCTGGCACGCGGGCCCCTGGCCCGTGAGCACACTATCCGATGAAGCTGTAAAAGCCAAAAAAGGCTAACAGCAATTACATGACCGAAATTACGCACTAAACTTTATTGATGATTATGATTAACGATTTTTGTTACCTCGGCTTGTGGAAATCGTTAGATTGCATATATCACTTTATTCTTAAATTAATTATTTTAAATTAAAAAAAAACGACCGCGCTCGGAAAAGTCGAGATGACTTTCATAAGGCAAGTTTGCATCTACCCACGCCCTTATGTCACTCTAAAATAATTGAAATTATAATTGAAATGCACACATTTTAAGCATGTAATTAACTAACTTTTCCTTAATCTGACGCGCACAAGTATTACTAACGATCGACTTTTTTTTACTATTCTGATCCGCTGTCCTATTAAAAGTAAAAGTATAATAACAGTCTATAAATGCCCCACATCTGTTATTGCGGATGTTCATGAGTAGCAATTATGATTTTCCAAATCAAATTAGATGTTGCCATCTTGTTTAAAAAAATATATACAATTTTTTTTAAACTTCTACATTATTTCAGGGCAATAAGGCATTGTACAAACTCATCGATTATGTTTCTTAAGATAAATTTTGTATTGTGGTATTTAGATAAACTCAAAATTATCTTCAGGCTTTTGTTGCTATTAGCACGTGTAACCCTGAACAGTCTAGACTAGTTGTCATCAGATATTTAATGTTTAATTCATTCGCTTAACGTTATTATGATTTCATTCCATTTAAAAAAGATCATAGCGTAATAACAGAGTTGCACTTGAGCATAATTTAATTGCGGCAACTGAAACTTTTCTTGGTGACACGATAGAAGATTTAGAATTGATTTGCGGGGATTGGAACATTCTCTATCGTGATAGGCCAACGGCTTGTGGTAGAGTCCTTCTTGCTGCACGTCCGCCCTGACGCTAAGACTACGGCGTGATCTCGAAACAAGCAATGGAGAAGATTTCGGGCAAGTTTTTCTTGCCACGGTCGCCCTATTTTAGTTTGTATTCTATATATCAAACCTAGTGCTGCTGGTAGTAGTAGTAAGTGATTACATGAACTGTTTCAACAGAGTTGAAAAGTTTATACATGTTCTGAATAGACAATTTGTAATATAAGGTGAATTAAATCGTAAAAGTCGTCCGTATCATTGTTATTGGTATTTGTTAGATGTTGTTTTGGTCCAGGACAGCGACAGCATATCTGAGGTCACCGTCCCCGCCTCGATGGTCAGTCCCACCCGACGTATATCACCCACCCACCTTTGGATATTCAGGAAAGAATTGACTCGGCGCCTTACTCTGATATTATCGACCCAAGTAATATTGATTCAGTAAAAGACTGGAATTTTAGGAAATGTGACTATCAACTTATGACTCACTTACTCTCAGAACTCTCATGGGACGATGTTTTCGAAGCCCAAAATGTTTATGACGCTCATGAATTGAACTCGGCTGACGTAAACCTAAACATTCTAGATCATGACAAGAACAGTGTTATCGTCAATTTGATTGTTGAAAAAGTTGAAGCCGAATAGAGCTATTGGTCCTGTTAACTTACCACCTTACACAATTAGAAGTGCTAAGAAGATATTGTATGGTCCCCTGTTTCATACACAACGTGGCATTAAAAGTTGGAGCTTATCCTCCACAATGGAAGCTTTTTAGGGTAACACCAATACCAAAAAGCCCAAACGTATTTGAAGAATATCGTCCTATAGCAATTTTATCATCACCGGCAAAAATTTTTTAAAACATTTGTACGCGCAAGTAGACAAACATTTATGCAACACAGTTTCAGACATAAAAGGTCTGTGGACACTGATCTTTTGTCTATTGTAGACTACATTGCGCGCTCGGCCTTTACAAACAGTATCAGGTCGATGTACTTTTTTTATTATTTTCGGAAGCGTTTGATAGAGTTAATAACGATATGCATCTTGTTAACTTCGCAGCCATTGGCTTTGCCCCAGGTCTTCTTCGGCTATTCGCAGACTACCTTCGTGATTGCCAGCCGTATGTTAGGCTCAGTTTATACGAGGCGCGACCCTATCACACGTGTTCCGGAGTGAGCCAGGGATCGATTCTTGGCCCTCTGCTGTTCTTGCTTCAGATTAATGACCTTCCAACAGTCGTTGCACACTCCAAATGTTTACTTTATGCGGACGACTTGGAACTTTTATATAAATAAAGTCAAAAGGAGGTCATGTGGCACTGCAGACAGTGGAGTATTGTGAACAAAATGGAGTGTAACCTACACAATGTCTTTTGGTCGAATGTTCCACCCCATCTATTACAAAAATATAAAATCAACAATCACGTTATGACCCGTACTAACATTTTTTATGGTGTTAGTTGGGGTAACATTTGATCAAAGACTTACATTCCATGTCCATATAATAACGTTATCGAAGGAATCATTCAGGCGCTTGGGATTTGTTCTTAGGAATTCTGGAGACTTTCTCAATGACACCGTAATACGCTTAATATTTAATGCACTTGTACGTTCGAAACTCGAAGCTAGTTCCTGTATATGGAATCCATATGAAAGTACGCACTAACTCCTTTTGGAAATGGTGCCTGTTTGCGGATGAATGACCGGTTATATTGTCAGAATCTATGAAGTTTTGTGAGCGAGAAGAATTAACAAGATCTCTGTAATTGGTTCCAACCGCTTTAAATAAAGTAAAATAAATAAATTAAATGACTGCGTTTGTGGGACTGGATAGAATTTAGTTTCAATGTCAGGCCAGGCTGTCGAGAAACAGTTGTATAATGAAGAATGTAGAACCGTATATAATAGAAACACATAGAACCGTATATAATAGAAACACACACAGAATGAAAGAGAAAGAGAGGGGTACAGGGGGGTCGGTATTTTACAGTGTAAAAGATCAGGTATATTTAGAATTTGTTTTAATAACAAAATCATTATCATCATTTCCGCATAGTCCACAGCTGTACATGGGCCTTCCCCATAGATTGCCACAAAAGTTTGTAGTTTTGGGAGATTTTGTCATAGTTGTCGCTTGGCAACCCCGTTTTATTATTAATATGCCGCTGGCCATTTTCTGCTTTTAAATTTCCCTCTGTCGACTTTTACGAAACCGACGGGATGAGATCGGGCGGTAATCTCTTAATACGCGACACGCGGCGGCTTAATAATATGTATTAATACGAGTATCATGATATATATATTACACAATTCAATTCATTATTGGTAAAAATAAATTAACAAGTCCACACAGTAATATTCGTCACACGAATTTATTTACGTGATTGTCACATTATCCCCCAACCCCCCATTTGAACGTGATTGAAGGACGACCCCTAAAATATTCAAATGTCAAAATATCATGTGCACTAATAATCTACATGTTCTACGGTTAAAATTTTTTTCATTCACGAGTATGTTTTTTTTAATATTGTATTTTATTAACATTAGCAAAGGATCAGTAAGCTATAGTAACAATAGGCCTACTATCTATAATAATGAAAGGTTGCACCGATACCACACCGATATCACACAAATAGCACGATCTCCACTAGACGGAGCGACGACCTGTCCGAGTTTGTGGGAAGTCGATAAATGCAAGTGTCCACGGCTGTAGCTTTTGTTACAGTGGCAAATGGGCATACATCGGCGGGCTTGAAATATTAATTATGTATATCAGTTTTTCTATTGACGAGACGAACAAAACGTTCACCTGATGGTAAGTGCAACGTCTGCCACAGGCGCTGCCCAGAACATGCGTGGCACCACACTGCGCCCGTCATCCTGAGACACCATGTTCTTAAGTCTCAATTGCCCAGTGATTACACTAGCACTCAGTGCCCTTAAAACCGAAACACAGTAATGTTTGCACACTTCTGCTTCACGGCAGAATAACTGCCCTGGGGTGGTATCTACGTAAACGGATTTCAGCACTAGCGTAAACCAAAGAAATACCTAATTGACTTATGTCCATTAACAATGTTATAAAATAAAGCTGTCAGTAAAACCTAATAGCAGGATTCATATGGATGAACGGGTACTTATGTGGTTTAATCAATTTATACAAATGAATTGAATGCTTGACTCTAGAAACATTTTTATTTTCTATGTGCCGTGTGGTGGCGGCTCGTTAAAAGAATACAACCACTCCATCTCATCCAATGGATCTCGTAAAAGGCGGGTAAGTAATTAAACTGCACTGTGCACCCAACAGCGCATGGTGGCAATGGGCTCGCCACCTATCACACCAAGCGCTTTATATTGTTTTGGTGAAACGTGGATTGTGGCAGTCATCTGTTTTTGCAGTGAGAGACTGGGTCTCTGATTACCCTTATGGGATACAGTCGTGATCTTATGTATGTATGTGTGCAAATTTATCGTTATATCGGCAATTTGGTTTATATTTTGTTAAGCTGGCTGTTAAAAGTGCTTTATGCGCACACGATATATGATGGAAATAAAACTATGTGGCAGTATGACATGGAAGTCTTAAGGAGTCCAGGAGTTAGTCTAGGTCACTACCTCCACTATGCCAGTTACTTTATTTGTATATGAGATAGTGACATGATAAGCAAAATGTTCATCTGATGGTAATTACAACATTGAAGGGCACCGTAGCTAGTGAAATTGCTGGACGTATGAACTAAATGACGCAAGAACTCTGCCTTAGACCTCCGGAAGAATGCCGCGCCCCTACTCCCTGCAAAGCACGAAAAATCGAATGACGTAAAATAATTAAAGTAAAAAACAAAGAAAGTTTGTAAACGATAAAATTATCTCAATCAGTGTCTTTAGATACTGAGGCTTACCATTTATATTTTTGAGTAGCAATGATCAACAATAAAAAAATGTCACTAAGTTTTGCTATCGTACGCGCGGGCTTACCCGGCCTACAGGGAAATCCGATCCAGAAACGTATCTTTTTATTTAAACCCACTCGTCGTCAACGTCTCTTACACGTATAATTGGAAGTCAAAAGATTCGAAGTCAAAAATAATATTATTTTCATGTATATTCAAACAGTCTGTTCGAAGATTCCAATCCAACATATTCTTCATAATAATCTTTTCTGATCGTTATATCCTTTTAGTGAACATAGCCATCCAAAATTAATTATGTCTTCTAGGGTATAATTGTCACAGGATTAATGCTTGGCAGATGGCTTACGCCTAGTTCCGACATTCAACTAACAGTTACTATTCGTTTTATTGCTACGAGGCGTTACGCAGCGTTTCACAACTTTTCACGTCATTTACGTGCGTTCGTTAGTTACAGGAATAGGAATGTTATAGGAATATATAAGAAAATAAGAACAGGGCGTTAGTTCTTTTACAGAACGTTACTTCTTTTACACCGCAGGTCTTGGGTTCGTATTCCACGTGGCCAACTTTTGTGCAAAAATAAAAATTGTTTGTTTTCGGGTTGTTTTGTGCATGTGAAATATATGTCAGTAAAACGCACTCACGATACAGGAGAAATAATAATGTGGGTAATCGTTTTTTTTTAATTATTTAATTAAAAAAAAAATACTTTTGAGTTAGAAAGCGAATTCAAGATTGATGATTTATCATGTATCCCATCATCAGAACTGAAATTTGTATTGGACACCTAAAGAATCCCCTTTTTAATAAGAAAAGAATTATCGAAATCGGTTTGCGATTAAATTAAATGAAAATCTTTTATTTTTCCGAAAGAGAAGAGAACCGTTTCGTTATGAGGTTCCTCTGACGGAGAAGACACAGGCCAAAGGGACTCCGTGGGTATGCTCTTTTTTTAAAAAAAAGAATTTACCTTTTTTTATCTTAGTTAAAAATACTAACAACAACAATATCATACAATATTAACAACAATACAGTGTGGCGCCACACAGAAATGTTCTGGGTGGCACAGCATTTGTTATGGGCAAACGCTGCTTTTACAATCATGTAACTTTTTTTAGTCCCGTCACTTTATCCAATACAAAAAAGTTAAGTAATATTGTAAGGGAACAACGGCAAAGGAGGCTTTATTAAACACCGGGTCAATGGTTTACTCCTAACAATGGAAGGTTTTGTCACGTTTGCCTCGTTTATAATTCTCTGTAGTTACGCTTATGAGGTTTCGATTTAGTGTACATATAGACAAAGACTGTTTTGCCAAGTATCACGATCACACCGAAGTCGTTTTAAGGAACGGCCACGTCAAAAGTACCGCAACCGACGAGCTTGTATGAAAACACTAATGAAAGTAGAAGAAGCAAAAGATGTGTGTCAGGATCGTAGTAAGTGGAAAGATGTGGTCCTTGTCTACCCCAATGAAAAAGTGGTGTGACACTAAGTATGTGTGTGTGTTCTGGCAACGCACTTATTTCATTGCGCGTCAGACACAGCATTTGTTATGGACAGACATTGCACTTACCATCAGGTGAACGTTTTGCTTGTCTCGTCACTTTCGCCCATAAAAAACTGGCATAGTGGTTGTGTCGACCTTCCGAACCTTGAATTTCTGATGAGACCTATTTATCTCATTTAACTTGAGGCATTAGATATTTTGATATAAAGTTCTTTTTGTTAGCAAATATCAAGAACGGTACTGGCAGCCTGTAGCTGCCACGTGTGTATTGTTCTCAGAAATGGGACCTTCGAAGTTTCGGCGTAGAGAGTCTTATGACAAGAATCGGCTGAATTATGTGACTAAATTTGTCCCTGTTTATAAGGCACTGTTAAGATATTTATAACATTTAACAAATCGATAATGGGGTCTATGGAGTAGATTAATTTGCTAGCCATTTAATGGTTAGTTTGAATAAAGCTTGCTGCGATGATATACTGCGTATGATGAAAGTATTTTAAGGAAAGTTTTTAATGAATACTACGTCTCTATTCCATAGCTACTATTTAACTGGTGAGTTGAAAATTACGATTTTATTTCCGTATTTTTTCCGTATTTATTGAAGCGGCCGTCCGGGCCAGAAAATTCCTTGAAAAATTCCCCGTGGTGGATTGCCTACCATCAAGATGATGTGTATGGAATGTAGCTGTAGTAACATGGATACTGCTCTGATCTAGTAGTAATCCCAATTTTGGAGTGTAATGTTTCACTGAGCTGTTTGTTATTAAATGAAGCACCATTTCAAAATAGTACAATTGACGTGGTAGTCTACACAGTAATTGACATACATATGTATACTACTTTTTCCAATATAAAGGGGTAGGCAGAGGCCACAAACGTGGCCCAGTTCGTGGCCAACATCGCCGCCATTTTGATAAGAATCAAACAAATCTGACTCTTCATTGATCTACATCATCAATGAAGAGTCAGATTGTTTTGCTATTTCAAGCAATCTTTAGTCTCCTATACCCAGTAATTACACAATGAGAGCTAATGTCATTCATACCAAAACACAGTAATGTTTGCACATTACTATTTGGCGGTAGATAACTGACACAGCGACGGTGACTTACTAGACGGAATCCTGTACAGAAATCAGAGTACAATGTTATAGTTGTATTAAAAGTATTAATAACAAACTGAAAGTCCAGTCTAAAGCCCAACTTGTCGGAACAAACTTAGACAAATTGCTATCGCTTAAGCGCTGATAGCAGATTATAAACAAATGCCTTTGATTCTGCATATTTTTTCATAATTCACAAAAACCATTTACAATTCTAGACTCAGGCGGACTAAAGCTCTATCGCAACTTCATTATCCGCAATAATTGAAACTGTCTTGTATCGCTAAATTACACGAACGTAGCCTTTGTTGCGGTCGCCACGTGTAAGCCCTTCGCCTATTGCATCGGACGTTTTAATGATTGCGAGCAAGCGATGTTATTATGTGCTTAACCTTTACAAAGCTATCGTATGCAGTTAGAGTACAAAAGTAAAGTAACACTTTACAAATGTTCTACCGCTTAGCAAAGGTCTCCTTATGATTATACATATTTAATACCAATTTTATCGCGTTTCATTTTTAAACTATAACCCGTCGTTTCGACATCTTTACGGCACCCGTGGTCACAGGAGGCCTGAGGTGATAGATGTCCTGATATCATAGTTATTTTTGGTCCGATCTACGCAGAAAGGGCTAACTGTGTCTTGCAGTGTCATGCTTGGTTTTTGATTAAATTTTATTAATTATAGGTTCCCAAGTCGCTGGGAACTAGCACAGTTCCCAACCATCTCCTCTATTGTAATTAGTATGTTTTTTTTTAAATTTCAACAGCCCTGCGAATCATCCTTGGTAGGAATCGGAGTTCTCTTGCAAGGATTTTTGGTTTATCAAATCTGTTGTAATTATTGGGATGATCCAGAACACGGTCATGGACGTTACGACGGTCACGGATAATAATGAAAAGTCTGTGAAGACTGCAGACTTCCTAGAGCGACGTATCATTTTTGAGAGGGCTTTGGAGCAGTAAAGGGTCTGCCACGCTGCTCCAATGCGGGTTATCGGGCTTCAAACGTCCTTGAAATATTTTTATTCCTCAGACGTGCAGATTCCTCACGATGGTTTCCTTCAGTGAGCACTTAAAATTGCAGACTAAGTTTAGAGGTCGGCACCTCTATAATATGAGTTTCCTCGCAACGTTTTCCTTGACAGCTGAGCGCTTGCTCAATCAGCAATTAAAAGTGAAGATAGATATAATATGCTGACTAAAGGTCATAATGAAAATTTACTTTTCCATTAGAAACAACTCCAATATGTTAATTGCTCCGATACCCTCTAACAATAAGTGGAGGCTTGAACTGAACATTGAGATATTTATATTCAAATAGTATGTAGCGAAAAGCTTTAGGTAATGTTAGGACGACTTCCGTTTCATTGTTACTCATTCGATAATGTCTTTATTTATTTTCATTGCAAATCGTAGAATGTTTCCTTATCCGTGACGTTTCTTGTCATGTGGATGCTGATGGCTCAGGATTATATTTTATGAGAATCGTGGAAGGCCTATGTCCAGCGATAGACTGTCGCCCGATATGTTAAATATGAGTTCTCGAGTAGCAAACGCAGTGTAGAGTAACCCCCACCACATGGAGCGACGTCGATGGATGCAGCTGGCTCCTGATCGTATTTTGTGGCCATCTAAAGGGGGTTCATCAGTGGACTCGTGATGGGCTAATTGATGGTGGCGATATAAATATATAAGATACATCACGTCTTGGAAATTGCGGCGTAAAAAAATCTTCCATCCGGATACGGTTGGATAAGAGAAACGTCTCGAAAATCTGGTGGTGTCTGACTTGATATAAAAAAAATCAAAAAATATTAGCGTAAATTCAAAGATCGGTGTCACCACCAGTGTCTGTGTATATCGCCATTCCATGTACCAACCATGGCGATCATCATAAATAAGTGTCTGTAATGAATAATAATAATAATCATCATCATTTCAGCCTATCACTGCTGAACATATGCCTCCCTCATAGAAGGCCACAAAAATTTGTAGCTCTCATTTTGGGGGGATTTTGCCATGGTTGCCAGGCGGATTGGCAACCGCAGTTTATTTATTCAGATGCCATCTTCTTTTTTACCACACCAACGGGATGAGATGGGGTGGTACCGCCACCACACGGGGACTGAATAATACCGGGTGGATATTTAATTTTATGCTATGGTTCCATTTGCTCCTGCGCTGGGTTTTTTAATTGGATAAGTTGATGAAACAAGCAAAACGCACTCTTGATGGTAAGTGCATCGTCTGCCCACAACAAATGATGTGTCACCCAGAACATTTCCGTATGACACCACACTGCGTCCGTCACCATCACATCAGTTCTTAATTCTCATATGCCCAGTGATTATGCTACTTCTTAGTGCCCTTCAGACCGAAACACAGTAATATTTGGACACTACTGCTTCACGGCATATTAACTGGCCCTATGGTGGTATCTACCCAGTTCCCTGGAAAGGAATCCCACCACCAGTAAACTCGCATACGTACTGGTATCTATAGAGTTTCGAAAGAATATTGAAAAGATTCTGATATCTATGCCAATTAACGGTGTACACACATTATTCCCATACCTACAATTAACTCCTAGTTTAAATAAACTTTACATAATTTTTAAATGAAAAAGGAATAAGTGAATACAAAATAAACAGAAATGAAAAAGCGAAATAAAAAATAGCCAGACAATCAAAATAATTTAAAATAAAAAAAGAATATATACGAAAACATTAACACAACGATACCTAATTATAACGTGATTGATGTATTGTAATAATTTGCCTCTACTGTTCTTGTAATGAGTATTTTAAACGTACTTAGTGACATGTTGTGTAGATCCATGGCATTCAATTCGCAGACGGCATTTTGCATCACAATGCCGTTGATGGCGTCCATTTACATTTCGGGAAGCATCCGAGCGCCGCGTGACGAACGGCCGCTGTGAAGCGGGGCCAGCGCGGCATCGGGTTGGCGCGCCTGAGTTCTATTTGAGAATCGGTTATGTAACACCATAGTTTAACAAATTACAGAGCAATAGTGTTACAATAGTGCCGGTCTTATTCATATACCTCACTAGCTGTGACTGGTTTCACGCGCGTATAAAAAGCCCATCACATTACACATTCACGGTTCGGCTCATCATAATGTTAAGATCTCAGCGTGCGACTCAAGGACACCTTTTACTGGTGACAGGAATCCGTCTAGGAAAGCAGGCAGGGCCAGTTATTCTGTCCTGAAGCAGTAGTGCTAAACATTACTGTGTTTCCGTCTGAAGGGCACTGAGAGCTAGTATAATTACTTTGCAAAAAACCTTCAGAACTGGATGCACGGGAATATTCTGTGTGCACTTGTTATAGGCAGACGTTGCACTTACCCATCAGGTGAACGATTTGCTCGACTCATCACTTTCTACTATAAAAAAGCTTCGCACCTTAGACGCTGCCGTAACCGGTCTTACATTTTTCGAAAGCCACTATATTTTTCAGACATTTCCATGCATGCGTGCGGATCTTAGCAAAATAACTTTCTCTTCTTTACTATTAGAGATTTCCGCAAAGTAGCGCCTGATTTTATTAACTACATTTCCATTAGTTAACTTTTGACACACGCGGAACGAGATAGCAGTGGTTTTTCTTAGTTCGCGCCCACATGGCATTTTAAATCCATATTGTCTATTTCATCGGTTATGGTTATTGCGATATCAGCAGCAAGCACGAAAAAAATTCAACTTTCGAATGGTAAAGGTAAAGTTTCAGCCTATAAATGTCCCACTGCTGAGCACAGGCCTCCTCTAGATTCTGAGAGGGTTTTGGAGCTAGGAAGAATCCGCCACGCTGCTCCAATGCGGGTTGGCGGACTTCACATGTCTTCGAAATATTTTTTATTCCTCAGACATGCAGGTTTCCTCACGATGTTTTCCTTCACCGCCGAGCACGTGGTAAATCAGCACTTAAAATTGCAATTAACAATTTTAGTGGTGCCGGCACCGGGGATCGAACCCAGGTCACTCGCGTACTATGAAATTTAAAGCGAGCGCCTAGCCCCTGATTCGATAAATTTTGTATAGAAACGTGAGCAGGACTCTTCGAAATTTAGTTTCAAATGCGCTCACGGGGCGCATTTGGAACTAAATTTCGAAGCACGAATCAAATGAAGGCACATAAAGTAAACAGTTACGCCGCCATGACGTCTTTGTCCTCCATGAAACCTTATTTGACGTTTTGTTTCGAAAGTTTACAAGAAGTGGAATTGTATGGCCTCAGAGTGACGTCAAGCATATTAATTTCCAAAGTTCAAAAGAACAACTTTTAGCAGAAGAAATAGTGTCAATAGTTACTAATTAGGTAGCAGTACTACTCGTACGTCCAATTACGGATATCGCATTAGTTAAATAACTGTTTTGCTTTTTAAGTACCCTTGACAAACTAGTTCACACTCACGTAGACACCTAACACCCTTGACAAAGAATCGAAACCATGATAGCTCGTAAGATTCTACAAGTTGTGAAAAGTGGTCTGCAATATTGCCTCACGTTTACATGTACTTGTTAACATAACGCACAGCGCAGCACATACGCTAATTTTTAAACTTACCTCCGCTTTATCATACATGTTCATTCTGCCGTCTAATATCCTAGAGTTGCATTTGTGACGGTCATAGTGGTCGGTCCAGCGAGCAGTTTAATTTCAAACCTTTGACGTAGCTCGCATCTACAACATAGTTTACTTTGTTATTTTACAAAGTCCAACCGTATTTAATTAAACTTAAACCTGAGCTTAGCCATGTGAATACCACTGTTAGGAACGAGTGTGTATTCAGTTTTGTTGATATTTTTTTTTTATTGTAATCTGTTAATCATTTGTATGGTGGAAGGTAAGAATACCGGCAGCCCGTCTCGTCTTGTAGATGTTGAATGAGTAGAATGCGGAAAATATCCGGTACAGGAAGCGGAAAATCCATGTCGAAAAATGTCAGACCTATAATAAAAAGACCAACAAAATCTCAAATGTGAGGCGTGTCTCTTCTTGAGAGGTTCCTACATCCAGTTTGGGAATATTACCATGCTCATGTAAAAAGAGTGTAGTGGGACCAGCTTTATGAACTCATCTTTGGTGAACCTCATATTGAGTTACTCCTAAAGGATAAGACGAAATATCTTCGTGCTCGTGATCACTTCATCTAGGGCTGTCCTTTGCCGGTACGAGCTTGCCACTCGAGAATATTTCTTTCCCGGTTCCCGTCGGACCGTCTAGCTCTAGTCTAGTATTTTTTTAATGTTGAAGGAGGTTTAAATAATGATTCATCGTTCTAGAATTCAATAGTTACACATTATTAAGAGAAACATAGAATTTGTGTAAGTTCTGCAAAATCTGACGTTGGAGTCAAAAAATAAGTTTTGATAAAATGTTTCGTTTTTACATTGACGAGCCTTCCGGGCGAGGTCGCCGCTCGTCTTCATTTTATGCAAGTCGCGTTATTGTTTTCTTTAGGTATTAAATCGAACAACGTTTCATTGTTAATTGTACAAGCATTTTTCTTTGAGCATTAAGGAAACAATGAACCGGATTAAAAATGTACTCTACAAGTCACTTTCAATTCTATTTATTTATTTTAAGGTTTCGTTTCGTTCGCAAGTCGAAGATAGGCCATTGATATTCGTATTGTAAAATTAAAAACGCATAACTTTTTAATATTACGGTAAATACAAGAAAGTCGAAGGTAATAAACAATAATTCCAATAAAAGCTATTTACTCGTGTGTGTTTCGTGTAATTATGCATTAAGTTCAAACAAAATATTCACAGTTTTATCTTCACTGTACCATTTACAAACTATAGTTATACAGTAAAGATATATTAAGTACTGTTCTGCGTTATTAATTCCGTATATAAGAAAAAAGGGTAAAGTAAGAGGGCTCATTTCATCATCTTATGGATTACGCCGCGCATTGAATTTTAGTCATAACACCGACAGCACATAAAAACGGCTTTGCCGAATTTTCCTATTCTGTGTCAAAGTCAAAGTCAAAATTTCTTTATTCAGTTAAGGCGTGTATAAAGCTCTTATGAATGTTAAAATCTACACCGGTTCCAAAAATAAAACCTCAGAGAAAAACCGGCAAGTTACTCTGGGGCCTTTTGTTGAATGCCATATATTGTCATGTATACAATATATTATTTAATTACAAGATCACATATTTGGTAGCCAGGGGAATTTTAAGTGTAGAGTAAGAGTTATTTCCACACATCTCTGTCCTCTATGTAATGATCTATTTTATAATACGATTTTTCTAATATCTTCTTGACAAATATGTTGAATTCTACGCGTACGTCAGGTTTTAACTGTGTAAGTAAGGATAAGGGTATGTTTAAGTAAGGATGCCAAGAGCAAACCTCCTAATGCTAAGTGGTGACTATGTTTGATTGACCGATGGTAAGATTTCATTACTAGCTGGTAGGATTCCTATGCAGGAATTTGTCTAGGTAGGTCCACCGCAGAGTCAGTTATTCTGTGAAACAGTAGTGTGCAAACATTACTGTGTTTGTGGCCTGAGGGGCACTGAGAGCTAGTTAAATCACTGGACATATGAGAATTAAGAAGATGAAGTCTCAGGGTAAGAGCGCAGTGTGATGTCACAAAGATGTTCTGAGTGACATAGCATTTGTTATGTTATTGTTTATTATTATTACTCAATAGGAGGTTTAGGTTTTGCTCTTCTCGTATCTTTCTCATATATAAAAGTGAGATTGCTTTGTTAAATGTTGAATAAGGAACACTGCAACATTCCAGCTTGGTAACGATAATATGAAACATTTGCTTTGACGATTAAAAAATACATAGAGGAATTTCTGCTTTATATACGAAATCGTTAAAATTAACAATAACTAAATTAATCACTGAGCTTAATTAATCGTGTCTAAGGGTGACGGGCGCAGTGTGGTGTCACACAGAAATGTTATGGGTGACACAGCATTTGTTATGGGCAGACGTTGCACTTATCACCAGGTGAAAGTATTGCTTGTTTCGTCACTTTATCCAATGTGCATTTGTTCATTTCATACGGGCGTGCAAGTGCGCGTGTTTTTGGTTGAGTGTGTGAATACGTAATCGTTAAAACTGAACTTTTATATATACATTATTCTTATAAACTAGGCAAACAAAAGGAATTGTAACATAAAAGTAAAGCAAAGAGCTGACTACAACCTCAATACTCCGAGAGTGCTCTTTGTCGACACTCAGCGTGCCCCGCAAGTTCGCCGGACGCTGGAGACCGGTAGTTAGAGACTTGCGCTTTGTTTATTTTGCTGACGACTCCACGGAACTGACGAACGTCAAAATAGTATAGATCACACTTTGTCGTTGCGCCCGCTTTTTGAATTCGTGTTTTGTCTGTCTTAAAGTCTGTCATATTTGTAACGAACACGCCACCGGGAAAAGTGCGAGTTATACAGCTACGGATTTTATTTGTTCGTCTGAATTTCAACCGTTTAGTATGAACATCCACTACGTTATCGACTTTATTAGCCGGTGAATAAAGAGTGATTTTACGTTGCATTGAGTTTATCGTTGAATTGTGACAGTAGTAACGGCTCTTTTTCTTTCTGCATTCCATGCATTGTGGATATTTTGTTTTACTACTCGTACTTCTGGTCTACTTACAGACGAACTTAATACCTTACAGTATTCCCTCTTAATGAAGCCTTGTGCTTGATTTAGGATTAGTAGAACCTGCTGCGCTAAGTTCTTTTGTGTCGTAAGTTTCTCGATTTTCTTTGTGTCATCGCAGCTTATCGTAAGACAGGTTTTTTGTTTTTTACTCTGTCGGCGAGCACCAGGAACGTAGAAGCAAGATACTTGGTACGAGTCTGGAGCATGTCAACCTCGTTAGTGTAAAATCTTTCAGCGTGTCGTGTCTTTCGATGCCAAATTGAGGTGGTGCAGCATTCACCTGCAAGTCTATTGACATGTCTTTACACTAAGTCTACGGCAATCGATTGTAGCAGCACCTGCCTTAAAAATGGCAACAGTATTCATTTTGTGCCTTGTCACTGTCACGTGTCAAAACATATACTCCAAGATTTGTCAGACATAAATCTGCAACCTTGTAAAGTACTAACATACCTTGGTGAATACACGATGATCGACACACGAAGTACAAGATTTTCCAGCTGCCAGTTTGGTCTTATTGAACTGCCCAAATGCCGCATATTCTGATTTAAATAAAACTCGCGAAATCTCTACTTATATTATAAATGCGAAAGTAACTCTCGTTGTCCCTTTGTCTGTTTGTTACCTTTTCAAGGTCCAACCGCTAAACCAATCTTGACGGAATTTTCCATAGAGATAGCTTGCATCTTGGATATTCTTGGATAGACGGACATAGGATAGTTTTTAATCCGAAAAATCAAATAGTTCCCACTGGATATTAAAAAAAAACCCATATCCACGCGGACAGGGTCGCGGGCAACAGAGCCTAGTAGCTCAAGTGCTAGAAGCTTGCTTTAAATTTGATAGTACTCAAGAGACCTGGATTCGACTTTGGTGCCGGCACCACTAAAATTGTTAATTGCAATTTTAAGCGCTGATTTACCACGCGTTTATGCTCAGCGGTCAGCATCGTGAGGAATGCATGTTAACAGCGCGGCGGACTCTTCCGCACTCCAAAACCCTCTCAGAGCTAAGCGAAGGCTTGTGTTTAACAGTGGGACATGTGTAGGCTATTACTTTACTTTTTTTAGTTTATATATAAATAAATATAATAATTAATATAATATATAAACATATATAATCGTTACCTTATGGTAACTTCATGACGATTATGTTGGGAATAATATTTTGTACATTGCATTACAAAGGGACTTATAGTAATGGCAATAATTCTATGCTGCACCAAAAATACTGTAAGTACCGTTAAAATGTGGTTATTCCTTTGTCCTTAATACCAATCAAACTGTTCCATGCCGAAAAGAAATCATCAAATGTGTTGATTTATCGTATACGTATACGTAATCGTTCACATGTTTAAAAGTAGTTCCCACGAGATATTTCACGCAACGTCGAGCGCATCGCTTCACAACTCTCTTCGTCCCGTTGCGATGCATAATCCATCCCATCCATCGTCCATCGTAAGTTATTACTTATACTGTTACGTTTTATTTAAGTTTTACATATTACTAGCTGTTACGAGCCCTCTTCTCTGGGTGTATTGTGTCCAGATCTGGGTGTAATGTTCCTTAAATATGTCGTTATTGGGTGTCTATGTCGGAAAAGGAATATGTATGCGAAACTTCAAGTCGTAGTACGTACTTACGGAGTACTTACGGATATATCGTAATTGGTCCGTGTTAAGTCGCTTTTATGTGTACTGATTTACCATTAAAAGATGTACGCTACGCGTACATGCAATTATTTTGTTAATTTCGCGACCAATTTCGACGATCATTCATAAAAATAGTTAAGCTTGAACGTTATTGAGCTTTGAGTAATTATTTGTTGGCAACATTTTATAGCGACATTCTCTACTATATGCGACCGTTTGACTTGACTATAGTATGATAAAGACAGAGTATATAAATTTTATCTTCTGTACTCCTCCATTCAAACTTTAACTTTGCTTTGATTTGCACTCCTCCGTGCCCGCAATATGTTTAAAACCGGGGTAGGAAGTTGTTAAAAGCCATGTGGTGGAGGCCAGAGAATCTACCACTCAATCTCATCCCGTGGGTGCCGTTAAAGTCGACAGAGGGAAAATTAAAACCAGAAAATGGGCAGCAGCGTCTTCCGGGAACATCTGAATTAAATTAAACTTTTTAACTTTACTGCCAAGCGTGGCAACTATGCAAAATCCCCCCAAAATGAGAGCTGCAAACTTTTGTAGCAATCTATGAGGGAGGCCTATGTTCAACAGTGACTAGTGATGGGCTGAAGTGATGATGTCAAAAGCATACTACTACAAACGTAAATCTATATTTCTATGCATACGTTCCGAATTATAGTCAATGTGTGCATAGCAAAAGATTTTAAGAATTCCCTTTTCTATCAATCAAAACGAATGCTACGGACGACCACTGTCGATACATAGAGAATAGTTTAGTTTTAAATGTTTCGTCTGATAAAACAAGTTAGTGGTTGAAGCACACACGAACCTTAATTTGTATTACACTTACTTGAACAAATAAAATTATCCACTTATTTATAATTTTATAATTAATTCATAATTGAACAATAATTTAGTTGACAATAGTGATAAACATGTAAAAATAACTTTCGTACCCATAATTAATAAACTTGTTATCGTGAAATCTCCGACATATGCGCCGTATACAAAATGATGACAAGTCCTGAGTGAATTATGAATATATTATTGTTTTCTATGCATGTACTCACAGTAAACTACTCCTTATTTGCAGGAATAAGGGTTGCAGATGTTTTAGTTTAATTAATAGAATGCAGCACATTCTACCTTAACGGCATGCAAAGGTTAAATATTTCCTTTTTTTTAATAATAGCTGTTTAGTAAATAACAATTTTAATTTATGCAGGAATCCGTCTAGGTAGCTACTACCCCAGGACAGTTATTCCGCCGTGAAGCTGAAGAGCACTGAGAGCTAGTGTAATCACTGGGCATATGAGACTTACGAACTGATGTCTAAGGCTGACGGGTGCAGTGTGGTGCCTCAGAAAAAAGTTCTGGGTTGCACTTATCAGTCAGATGAACGGTTTGCTCGTCTCGTCACCTTTACCTATATAAACAAGTGTCAGTGTCAAAGAATATCATTATAGTGAGAATTTTTGACATTTGTCAATATTCAATGTAACAGTTATAATAAGAACACTTAATTAAATAAAATATATATACATATATGCAAAGGCCAATCACGTTGTCCACTTTTCGTCATCGCGGGAAACGGAGACGTGACAGGGTGGCGAACCACGTCGCAGCCATTTCGGTACGAGTCAAAAAAAAAACTTCCTCCCATTGCGTTCCCACGGGCAGTATAGTGACAGCATTGCATAGTATGGTGTTATTATGAACGAATGAAGGCTGTCCGTACAATACCTTGGTCGCCTCTTACGACACCTCGGTAGGAAAGAGGTAGGTGCTATTCTAATATAATAAAAATAAAAATATTCATAATGTCGAATCACTATCTCCAAAAGAGAAAATTTAATATTAATAATTGGATCACGTCCAATTTATATGTGTTCAGTAAGCTCTTCTACCCCTTTCGGTGGTTTATTTTTCCGTGAAAGTTTTTATTAAACTCGGGAAATAAAATGTGTTGATACAAAAGTGCATTTTGCAATTTATGAGACAGCCTCAAAGTATGCTAAGAGAACAAGATCTACATCGAGGTAAAGTAGATAAAGGAAAGTAAAAATGTAAGCGAAAATTGGCTTGAGACTGAAATGATAGGAAAATGAAGTTAGTTTTATTGCTTTAAGTTACTCATGTCGATGGTACGTAGATTTTATCGAAACTGTTTATTTTTTTGTGTTTATTTTACAGCTTTTTCTAATAGTTAATTAGTGAGCCGTGATTTGCCGGGCCCGCGTCTTAAGTTTTATGGCACGCGTTTGACCTGAGATCGATCCCCGGTGCTGATTTACTATGTGCTCAGCGGTGAAGGAAAATATCGCCAGGAGACCTGTATGTCTGAGGAATAAAAATATTTCGAGAACATGTGAAGTCCGTCAACTGGCATTTTGGAGTAGCGTGGCGGACTCCTTCCAAAACCCTCTCAGAAATGAGTATGATAATGAGTTCAGTAGTAAAACATTTATAGCCTGTTATTTTGTTTGCTTTCCTATAGTTTTTTTATTTGATAAAAGTGACGGAACGAGCAAAACGTTCACCTGATGGCAAGTGCAACGTCTGTCCATAACAGATGCTGTATCACCCAGGTCATTTCCGTATTACACCACACTGTGGCCGTCACCCTGAGACATCAGTTCTTAAGTCTCATATGCCCAGAGCTTACGCTAGGCTCTCAGTGCCCTTCAAACCGAAACACAGTAAAGTTTGCATACTACTGCTTCACGGCAGAAAAAACTGGCCCTGGGGTGGTACCTACCTAGACAGATTCATAGGAATCCTACCACCTATAAGTAAGTAAGTAGTTACTAAGAAAAACTTTTACAATTTATTCATGCATTTTGATTTACAATATCTTCTACACCAGGGATTTCCAAAATGAACTGATATTTCAGACCCCCATAGCCAAATTACTTTGAAACTCCTATCTCTAGTTTTTTTTCCTTCGAACACATTATCTTGCACGAACTTTTCCACGCTTATTGACTTGCCGAGTTTTTCATCTTGTACGTATTTGTGCACTCATATCTACTTGTTGAGTTTTTAAAAGTACAACAATGTTACTTCCTACAAAAATATTACTCATTCTTATAACAATCTTATAATATACAAGTATCTTGAAAGTTTCAAATAAGAATGTGGGTCGATTTTTAGACCTCGTCGATCCCCAGAATCAGTTTTCTTCTATGTCGACCCCGCGAAACCGATTTTGGGAATCCCTGTTCTAGACCAGTATGAAAGAATTACAGACAATTATCTTTGTGCTTAGCATAACTGCTCGCTAAATCGTCGATACGCGGCACGTATCCCAACAGAGTCATTTATTATTTGTAACACTAATCGCGTATATCGTTGTATGTTTTGCTTGATATCTCCGACATTTTGACCCTTCCTTCAATTTCGGTGCAAACAAGAGTGACCATCTTTCGGAACTAATGCTTTAACCGTGGTGGAAGAAGACACTGAAGTCGAAATCGACATGAGCGATTACATTTATTTATTACTAGCAGATGCCTGCGACTTAGTTTGCGTGGATATAGATTTTTGAAATATTCCGTGGGAACATGAGAATTTTGCGTGATAAAAAGTATTCTATGTCCGTTTCCAGGAAGCAAGTTATCTCTGTGCCAAATTTCGTCAAAATCGATTCAGCGGTTGAACCGTGAAAAGGTAACAAACAGACTGAGGGACAGACAGAGTTACTTTCGCATTTATAACTATTAGTATGGATTAGAGTCAATAAAGACCGGTTGATTAGATTTATTTTCTAAACCGGGTGCTATCTAGATTAATTTAGTTGTATTAGTAAAAGGGACTTTTATTATGAGATATTAGTGAATAAAAATGGAGTGCTATAAGTTGTGAAATCGTTAATGTTTAAATTTTTTATTCTTTGGACTTACTATCAGGGTAACGTGCTCGTCTTGTCACTTTATCAATTAAAAAAAATTAAAAAATTACTTATGAAGATGATGTTTTTAACATAATTCCAGAGTGATAAACGAGCATAGAGTAGTGGTAATTGATTAAATATCAAATCTATTTGTTTATTTTAATTTATAATGTTTTTGTTTACGTCAAATCATACATTTGAAGAGAGTGATTCTTATATATATGTATAGACTAGTAATTGTATATTTAATAGTTTTCACGGAAGTGGCTCTTCCGATTTGGATGAAATTTTGTATTTTGGTAATGTTTTACTTTCCAAGTTTATCTAGAGATTCGTTTTCACACTAGTATTTTTTTTTTAAATAACCTCATATTAAAATTGCTTTTGTTACGCAAAAATAGAAGGCATCATCACTACATGACATTGTAAACATGAAATCTGGTAGCATTACTAATCGATCAACTCTTGTAACTGATTCATTTCTTAGAAACGTCTCTAATGATTTTGATGAAATTTTACATATTGTGTACCTAATTATCTATTATTGGCAATGAATATAAGCATTTTTTCTCGCGGGTAGTTATCACATTCCCTCGGAAAATTTTAAAGGTGGCCCCCGGCTTACTTCAATTAAAGCTCCATTTACACAATTAATGTCACGTTTTCGTAATAAATGTTTGCATCGAGGAACATTCAATGAGAGATTGACCGTTACATTTTACATAACACTGTAAAATTCTGAATGACGATGCATCGGGGTTTAATTAAAGCTTTTGAAATGAATCAACTGGCGTCGGACGACGGATATTGAATTTTCGGTTTCACAACGAATTGAAATGTTCCGATATAAATGTTCAACGGTTCGTCTTGATTGACAGGTGCATATTAAGCGACCCTCAATTGGACTTTCGCGATAACTCTTCAGCTCGTTAGATTCCTATTTAGGAATCCGTCTTGGTAGGTATCGCACGGCCAGTTATTCTGCCGTGAAGCAGTAGCGTGCAAACATTGCTGTGTTTCGGTCTGAAGGGCACTGAGAGCTGTAATCACTGGGCATATGTGACGGTCGCAACGTTGTGCTCGTCTCGTCACTTTATCCAATGAAAAAACATACTCAAGAGGATAATTTTTAAATATAATTCCTGAGTGATAAACGAGCGTAGAGTAGTAGTAATTGATTAAATATCAAATCTTTTTGTTTATTTTAAATATTTACGGCTTTCTTTTAATGCCAGCCAAACTAGAGCGGTGAGATTTGGATCAAGGAACATACAGGAAACACGTATATACATACATATACCGTCACGCCTTCTTTCCATATAAAGGATAGGCAGAGACTTTTCGCCCCCGCGGTAAACGAGAAGTGACGGGTGGCGAACCATGTCGCCGCCATTTTGGTCGAGTCAAAAAATAATTCTGACTCCCCATTACGTTCCCGTGAGCGGTACAGTGACAGTATATTATGGTGTTATTCTGCGCGAATAAAGGCTGTCCGTACAATAAATTAGTCGCCTCTTACGACACCTCGGTAGGAAAGTAATATAAAATGAATGCTTACTTAAAATTGTCACCAACTACTCCTCTAATGATCCTTTAATAAATAATCAAGAACCAACTATTTGAACGAGTATTTCTTTGAAGCATTTTTGATGTCACGTATAATTCCTCAATGAAGAATTAAGAAGTAGGTCACTTCTGCAGACCATGACGGAATGCGCCCTCACCAGTGTTGAGTATCCGTTCTCGTCACTCAACATGACGGCCTGGCCGATTTTCGAATTTTTATCAACTGCGCAGGAGTTATTATAGTGCCGAAACACAGAGCCCAAGCACATATATGAGTGCCTCGAGTTACCAACGAATTGTTTTTAAATGTATGCTTTTATTCTTATAATTTACATCCTTTAGCCTGTATGAGGTGTGATGTAGAATTTGGGGATTACGCCTTTTAAAATGCTTACTTACATCGTCAGAAATTATTACATACATACATAAGATCACGACTGTATCCCATAAGGGGTAGTCAGAGACTGGGCACTCACTGCAAAAACAGATGACTGCCGCAATCCACGTTTCACCAAAACAATATAATGCACTTGGTGTGACAGGTGGTGAGCCCATCGCCACCATGCGCTGTTGGGAGCACAGTGCAGTTTAATTCCTTACTCGCCTTTTACGAGATCCATTGGATGAGATGGAGTGGTAGTATTCTTTTCACGAGCCGCCACCACACGGCTCCAGGAAATATTAGCATAAATATACGTACGTTGGTGGAATTTAAGCGTGGAATGAAGAAGGAAAATGAAATTATGCTTCGGCTATTGAGAATTACCGCGATGTTGATAATCAAATAAATAATACGCACATCATTTTTTTTTATCTTTTTTTATATGATAAAAGTGATGGAACGAGCAAAACGTACACCTGATGGTAAGTGCAACGTTTGTCCATAACAAATGATGTGTCACTCAGATCATTTAAATGTGACACCACACTGCGCCCGTCACCCTGTGACATCAGTTCTTAGTTCTCATATGCTCTCAGTGTCATTCAAACCGAAACACAGTAATGTTTGCACACTACTGCTTCACGGCAGAATAACTAGCCCTGGGGTGGTGCCTACGTAGACGGATTCCTGTATTATTAAAACTGTTTTCGGTGCGGTGTGCAAGTAAAAAGTGGAACGACACTTTTAAGCATTCCCGTAACGTTCGTCACTTAACTAAAGCTACGAAGATTATAAAATAGTCTATATACTCGTAGTAACTTTGCAAGTTCGAGGTCGTACAACAAAACGTCTTTAATTGTGTAACTTTAGAACAATGTTATTAAAACAATTAACAGGACCGTTTTAGACATATAAATTACTAGCGATCCGCCCCGGCTTCGCACGGGTAGATAGATTTTAGAAAGATAAATTAGTACTCTATTTGGACAAATAGAACAACCACCATTCCTTACACTAACATTTTTTGTAGGAACTATTCTTATCGGCGGCTCTGCAGCTGGTCAGATAAGATAACGTTATTTTACCAAAATAATGTTTTTTTAAGGGAGCCGCGCTCCTGGATGATGACCAAGTTGCATGAAGCCGGGCGGTGGCGCGACGTTCAGAGGAGAGAGGCCGCTATATTTTTATAGAGCGTTTCAAAGTTTTAAATTAAAAAAAAATGTAATTAAAATTACAAACCATAGTGGTTTGTAATATTATTATATTGTATTGTAATTATTTATATATTATATTGAATTGTTTCTCGTTTACAAAATATAATACGAGTAGGTAAGTAATTATTAGACCTTAATCTATAGCGCGGGAGAGCGTATGGCTGTTCGTTCACACCGCGGCATTTTTCTTAATTTAGCCATTTTTATACCCGTCGTAACTTTTAAACGATAGGTCCGATTCGAATAATTGAAAGAAGACTTTACATGTGCATCAACCTTAACTATGAAACTATTTTATAGGATAAGGATTAATATCATGTTACTAATGTCTAAACTATAATAGTTAGACATATAGCCTAGCGGACTTTTTGGTGAGTAATGTACTATGAAAATGTAGTACATTATTTTCTTTATCATCAATAGTTTTTGCAGCGCACGCCAAATAATGACTTTTATCAGTAAATTTTTGATACCTTGAGTTACATCGTAGCAATTTTCGTAGGGATCTCGGTTTTTTTTTTAATTAAATACATTTCATGATATTCGGTGATAATGTAGTTGTATATAGGTTAAAGAATTTTTAAAATCGGTTTTGAGTTTATTCATTACAACCAAACGTACAAAAAATCAAATCTTTCCTCTTTATAATATTAGTTAAGATTAATTCACACTAGCTCTATAACGTCAAATGGCTTTTTATATGTGGTTTATGGAGTAACGAGTGCGTTTGATAATTCAGCAACGTACAGGTTAAAGTTAAAACTAAATTCCGTAAGAAGAAAGGAAAATGAAAAAGTTACACAATTATGTAAAAACGTCCTAATGCGCTTTGTTAATAAGGATATCCAGGTGCGTAGGTCCCCGCCTCTTAATTATATTCCCCCCAATGGTGGGGTGGGACCTTCGCCCTGATCCACTTCGACTTTTTGCCATCATCAGCATTCTCAAAGTATACTGTCCGTACAGTACTGCCCTTCTATCGATCAGAAAATTCTTATGTATTTTTACCGTCATTTTACGTTTTATTTTCTTAGTATTTCTCTTAGATAATCTTTATTTTCGATCGGGACTTGGCATTACAGCAGTTGTTGTCGTTACGAATTAGGACTAGATTCGCCTTTAACTAGTGTATTATTAAGGACCGCATGGCCTAGTGGTCCGAGTACCTGACTTCGCGACGCGGGTCCTGGATTCGAATGACAGCTTTAAATTGTGTTTCTGCACAATTGGTTGGTTTTCGTGTCTGGTCGTGTATGTGCATGTGAAATTTGCGCATGTCTACTCTAAACCTATATAAATATCCTTATAACTGAGGAAAGCGATTGACACTCGTAACATTATATTTCTTTTACAATATCCTTACACCTCTATATCATTTTGTATCTTAAGATATGAAGTGTCGATACAATTTATACCCGCCTCTAAACTCTCATCGCGAAGACATGTATAGCTAACATTATAGAATTATCTTGTGCTCAATACCAATGCGCTGTAATACAGGAAACCTTGCCTAACTTGTATGTAATGAAATTGCATAAAGAATTTTCCCGCAGGCCGCTGCCTCCCCGTTCTCTGCGTACACCTGTTCCACGCGTACGGCCTGATATCACACTACAAGCTGGACGCGGCGAAGGTGTGGAAGCTTTTCAGCCTTATCGAGGAGGGGTACCACAGCACTAACCCCTACCACAACGCGGTGCACGCCGCCGACGTCACACAAGCCATGCACTGCTTTTTACAGCAGAATCAGGTACGTACTCTCAATGTAAATCGTGTATTTTTCTCGTATAAGGAATGGAATTATTTTATATATTTTCAGTTCAGTTGTTACATCAGGTTGAAATTATAAAACGCTATGTATCTACAAACTAATACTACTACAAAAGGCTCGGTTGGCGCAGTGGCTTAGCCCTTGGCTTCTGCGCCGCGGGTTCGATTCCCGCACGGGACAAATATTTGTATGGCCTACAGATAGAGAGGTGCCAACTCGGGACAAACCCGACTCGATTTAACTCGAGTCAAAATTAATGTACCTCGAATTGAACTCGAGTTACGTAACTCGAGTTAACTGGATGAAACTGAGTATTTTTTTTTGTTTTTAGCAGTTTAATGACCCACTTTCGCAACAATATTAAAAAAGTTGGAACAGATTCGTAATAAATATGTATTGGGACTTACACAGACTTACTTACTTGGGAGTTAAACTAGGTAGAAATAAAAAAAATTGTACATACTCGTATCATGTAAAAGTAAAAAAGTAAAGTTCTCAATTCTGAGAGGGTTTTGGAGCTGGGAAGAATCCGCCACGCTGCTCCAATGCGGGTTGGCGGACTTCACATGTCTTCGAAATATTTTTTATTCCTCGGACATGCATGTTTTCCTTCACCGCCGAGCGTGTGGTAAATCAGCACTTAAAATTGCAATTAACAATTTTAGTGGTGCCGGCACCGGGAATCGAACCCAGCTCATCGAACACTATGAAATTTAAAGCGAGCGCCTAGCCCCTGAGCTACCACGGCTCTAGAGTTGATCTATAGGGCTAGGCGCTCGCAAAGTACATATCATGTATTTTTCTTTAAATCTGTTTAACATAATGCAAGTATTCATATAAAACACACATAGCAGTCTTCATAAAATAATATCAGTCTGTACGATTTAGGTGCATAGGAACCTATACATACATACATAAGATCACGACTTTATCCCATAAGGGGTAGTCGGAGACTGGGAACTCACTGCAAAATAGATGATTTCCACAATCCACGTTTTATCAAAGCAATATAATGCACTCGGTGTGATAGTTGGTGAGCCCATAACCACCATGCGCTGTGGATGCACAGTGCAGCCGGTAAACTTCGCGCCACAAGCTAGCACACAACGAACGAAACGTAAGAATGAGAAAGCTTCAATCGCGTACTCGCTTTGATTATTTACAGTAGGTATTTATTTACAGCGCCAATACCAATTCGAGTTGGAGAGAATTCAACTCGAGTTGATTTGAGCCGGCTCCAGCTCCACCACGTACCGGTAGTTGTTCCTGGTCTGGGTGGTTCGTGCATGTGGAATTCATGTCTGTAAAACAACGTACCCACGCCACAGGAGAAATCCGACTGTGGGGCATCGTTTTTATAAAACAAATTGAAAAAAAAAATGGGCAAAAGGAGTACACCCCGCATGCGATGGATATAACATTTTGTCAAGTACTTATAAGTCTCTCCCATAGATTACAAAACGCAGTTCTAAGCCAGCCGCATCGACTTTCTGAACAACCGTGCAGGTCATCCCTCCATTCAGTAGGGGTTTACCCTAGACAGGTCCCCCCCCCCCCTTACTTTAAAAACTGATACACAATAAAACTATTTACTAAATAAAAATTACGAGAAGGTTGTAAAGGCTTCCAACCTAACAACGCTAATGAAAATGATTAATAAAACCAGATTTAGAATAAGAACTATGCCCCTTTAGGACAAAGGTTAAGTTCAACTACGCTTTTAAGAATTTAGATTTAGATAAAATTTTAAATCGTCCGATCCCACAAGAATGCTTCATGCAATTATAAGTTTCAACAAGTTGAAATGAGGAAAAAAGTCTACTAACAACTTCATTGGTACGGTTACAAATAAAATATTTAAACTTTCGTTCCTGTTAAGGTCGAAGTTTTTCAAGAAAAAAAGGCACTTTTGTATTTCAGAATTTATGAACAATTATTCGTATAGAACTAACAGTCAATGTTTGAGGCAAATTCAACAATATGAACAATAATGCGTATAGAAGTAGCGGTCAGTGTAAGTTTTAGGCACAACTTTAATATGAAGACATCTCGATAGAAAAAACTTTAAAAATGGCTTTTTCTATTTTGTGGCTGATAACCAAAAGAATTTACGGCTAAAGAAATATAAATATGTATACTTTTCGGACGGATTTGTAGGCCATTGGCTCTGCAACCTACGGAGTGGGTGTTGAAAAAGACCTGAGAACCGAAATCCCGTGAGTAGGAATGCAAAAATGTACCTTACTCTCGGGCCTTCATGGCTCTTACATATTTATGCCCATTAATCAGAGTGCTATAGGTCGTTACATTAAACTTTGATATAATGTACCGCACATTGTCAAAATGCTCTTTAAGATTGTGAAGCGACAAGCAAGGCGATCAAGATCCTTTTATAAAACGTACTAAACTGACTTTTCGCGACTTTTGTCGTTACGTAACAGGGGCCCATCTTGCGATATTCTCGGTTCTGAAAGTAGGGTCCTGCCCCAAAGTTCCGTTAAGAAAATAACAATTATTAGAAGTAAGAAGTAATTCTTTAAAGAAAGTAAGCACTTTGCTAATATGCCCAGAAGTAAAGGGAGCTTGTACCATTATAGTTGCAGTTTCGGCCCCGCCATCCCTATTTTACATCAAACGTCCAATTCAAACCTTAAAATAAAAATAGATTTAATGCCTTTGGTTGACACCTGAAAGGGTCCTGTCCACCTTGATTCGTATTTTTATAATGTATTTTAGAATACACCGACCGTCTTCAGTTATTATGATGGTTCGAGATCACGTCGAAGCTAGAACTTTGGGTGGTTCACTGTGTCTAAAGCAGCAACAAGTAAGCTCCGGAATAGATTCTAACCCTGCACAAGCTCAGGGGTAGCTCAGGGGTAGGCACTCGCTTTAAATTCCATAGTACGAGCGACCTGGGTTCCACTCCCCGTGCCTACACCACTAAATTTGGTAATTGCAAATTAAGGTGCTGGTTTACCACATGCTCGGCGGTGAAGGACAAGTTCGGTGAAAAAACCGGCATGACTAAGAAATGAAAAATATTTCGAAGAAATGCGAATTCCGCCGAGCCGCGTTGGATCAGCGTGGCGGATTTTTCCCAGCTCCAAAACCCTCTCGAAAATGAGCCTGTGGACGGCAGTGGGACATTTATAGGCTGTTACTTTACTACTACTGCTGCCGCATGTGGGCTGGTGCTACTAAATATCAACCAGATAGATTTGTACTCATTGGAGAAACGTCGCAAGTGGCTTTTCAGTGACCATAATTTGGTTACTACCGATCTGCTTAGCGACAAGAGCAGGCGTAAGACGGCCTGCCTACGTTCTACAGGTTACATTTTGTACAGCGTGCGCAGGAATTCAGTGCCCTGTAGTCTCGGTCTAAAGTGCACTCTGGGCTTAAGAACTGATGTTACAGGGTGACGAGCGCACTGTGGTGCCGCACAGATATTTTCTGAGTAACACGGCATTCGTTATAGGCAGACGTTGCACTTACCATCAGGCGAACGATTTGCACGTCTCGTCAATTTCTTCCATAAAAAAAATTAATGACCATATAATACACTGTTACTATTCACTGTTAGGAATCTATACCAGAATGTTATAGATTCCTTACGGTGAAATATTTATTATAATCGACCCAGAGCCTGAAATTATCCGCCACGTGTAAACTCGCGTTATATCTTTAAAATATTGATATAGATATAACTACTGTAATTAATTACTCTCACTAGGCGTACGTAGTACGTAATATATTTTTTTTGCAAGTTTTTGGTAATTGCAACTTCTGCCTATAACAAACGCTGTCTCACCCAGGACATGCCTGTGTGACACCACACTGCGCTCGGCCCTAAGATATCAGTTCTTAAGTCTCATATGTCCAGTGATTACACTACCACATGCCCTTCAGAACGAAACATAGTAAACAGACCATACTGCTTCACGACAGAATAACTGACCCTGGGGTGGTACCTACCTAAACGGATCCATGCATAGAAATCCTACCACCAGTTTTTACTTTTATTACATACTACTTTCAACAAACATAGCATGATGTCAGACTAGTAGCTAATGAGCGGTTTATTTCAGATACTCAACAGAGTCAGTAATTCATTAATGGAGCAAAGTATAAACTATAACAAAATTCCAGAAAGTGTACAATGTCTTCCAAGTTAGAAAACAAAGACATTGTATTGGATCCTGTGGTTGGAAGTTCCAACCATAGGATCCAAAACATTATTAAACAAAGACTTTATATAAAGGATTATTATAATAGAATACATGAATTGTAGTACAAAAGTAAAAATTACAAATGCCCAGTGATTAAGCCAGTAACTGAATCACTGGGCATTTCAGACTTGAGAACTGATGTCTCAGGGTGACGAGCACAGTGTGGTGTCACACAGAAATGTTCTGGGTGACACAGCATTTGTTATGAGCAGACATTGCAATTACCATCAACGTTTTGCTCGTTTCGTCTCTTTATTCAATAAAAAAAATCATTTCATTTGTTCCACACAATACCGTCACGATAAAGTTATTTGGTTCTGTTTCTGCGCAGGTATTGAGTGACATATTTATTTGTTTAATTTATTATTTTGAATTAGAAAGAATTTGCACGCCGAAACGACACGCGCTCACGATACCTGATAGAGCTGATAGAGGCTGGCTTACGACGCCAACCATACTTACGGCTCGTAAAGGAATGCGTCGTGTTATAAACATTTTTACTCCTTAAATTATCGCGACAACCGTATTTAGTTTATTATTTGTTGGTTATATTTAATCATACACGATGAAATAAAAATAATAATAGTTAATAGTAATTGCTATAATAAACATCTCAAACGTCAAACGGCTGAGCACAAAACTCTTGAAAAGCCTTCTGAACTCTATTTGACAGGACTTTAGGGTTGGGAAGTCCGCATGTTGTTCCAATAGACGTTGGCAAACTACATGCCTTCGAAATAATTTCATTCCTCAAATACGCGGTTGTCACGATGTTTTCGTTCACAGCAGAGCACGTTATACATTGGGCTGCCTGCATCTTTATCTTAGACAATTGCCTTCGCTTAGCTCAGGTATTATTGTATTCAAATTATTTTCTTTATAATTAAAGCTGAATTCATCTAAAATAGAGTAGAGGAGTGAAATCATTTTTAATAGCGACTTAGTGGTTTTAAAATACACGAAACTAATACTGTCTGTAATATTAAACACTAGCAACAAACATTAGTGATTTTCATTTAATACAATTAATTTACTAAATAAATTTAACGTCAAGACATATCAGCCCTGTTCGAAATGGGTCAAGGCACGACAGAAAAATTCCGATAAAAATTGCTTCAATACAATAACTTATTAAATTTCATGACATGATAATATGAAATATGTATGATATACACTGTTATTTATTCTTCACTTGGGTTCATATTATCATTTATACATACATCAAGAGGCCCATGTCAACGCACTTTTTCCAAGTCAATGACAACCCTAGTTCAGCCGAATCACCCTGCTCTAGATTTTGCAACGAAATTATGAGGGATTAGTTTTCAAAACGCGTTCGCCTCGCTCTCATTATCTCTGAGCGGCGTTTTGGGACTGTTATTACACTACCATTCGCTGAGCTTGAGATATCGACGAACGTACATTTATTGATTTGTAACACCTTATTCTAAGGAGTACAATGAGCATATTTAATGCCAAGAGGCATTCTCTGCCAGTCAACCTTGGATGACATTACATTTTTTTTAAATGAAACTAATTTTACGGACTTTTATCGCGTTTAATTTTATTATTTATAACCCGACGGTCACGGGCGGACTGAGGTGACAGATGTCCCGATGTCATAGTTAACCCGGAGTGCCTTCAGCGTTTTATTATTATTCTTGGTCCGATCTACGCAGAAAGAGCTTCTTGAAGTCTTGCAGTGGTATGCTTGGTTTTTGATTTCATTTTATTAATTATAGGATCCCAAGCTGGTGGTAATACCCAACCATCTTCTCTATTAAAATAAGAATGTTTTTTTATTTCAATAGCGTCGCGAATCATCCTTGGTAGGAATCGGTGTTCTTTTGCGAGGATTTGTGGTTTATCAAATCTGATGTAATGGTTGGGATGATCCAGAACATGGTCACAGACTGCAGACTTCCTTAAATTTAATTAAATATAAGAAATCATGACATTACATTTTTTTTTTGGAAACACAATATATCTACATTACATCGGTAAAGTTTCCACTAAATTACAGAAATAATGAAAGGACATAATGATGGAAAAAGTGCGGTTTAACAGTTAAAAGTTCTTTAATTTTAAAACTTAAACTTACCTAAACTATTAGCTTAAACTTAACTATTTAGGGCTAAAATCAACTATATAATAATATAAATAATCAATGTATATACTCGTATCCACAAAATTAATATAGATAAATACATACATACCAATAATAAATATAATGCACAAATAATACGCGTATATAAAGAAATAACAGGTGAAATAAAAGAATTTACCTCTAAAGAATGTTGTCTTTTGAAGGTATTTTTGTTTGGGTTCGTTCCTGATATCATCAGGAAGTGCGTTCCAGAGGAGTGTAGCCTGAGTGAGGGGAGCCTGTACGATGCTGTGGAATACAGATGTTTAGACTATTTGAAAAGCGAGGAATTGGAAATTATCTCTTTTAGATATGACGGAGAATTAGGATCGTGTAAAAGTGAGTAAAGTACTAATAAAATTCTGGAGCTACTTCTTTGACAAATAGAGAGCCATTTAAGCTTTGAACGATAAAGGGATATGTGGTCATACTTACGTAGAGCGTAAATAAATCTTATAGAATTATTAAGAAAGCCGCTCCAATTTAGTGAAAAGATTTTGTAATTCATTTTTTCCTACGCGCAGACGGGAGAAAGCTCACGAGAGCTCTCCAAACCTGACTTTATATTAATTTACTCCTGGCCGGTTTCGAAAACAATTTCTAAATATTTAGGAATTTTCAGTATGATACACCGCAGAAATTCACGAGTTTAAGAAACTTTAGGAAATACGAGTACGTTGGAGCTAAACTTTTCCTGCCTGAACTTGATTGAAAACATTTATTCGTAATTTTGGTTGCAATTTGGTAACAAGCTCGATGTGATTACATTTATACTGATAGCTAGAGATAAAACGTGCGTAAGCTACTTTCACCAGTAGGACTGATCAAGATACGAAGAACGAGAAGAAAGAAGAAAGAAAGAAGATTGAAAAGAAAGAAGAAGAAGATTGATAATTTTTATATTGGATATATTAATGAAACGTCCAAAACGTTCACCTGGTGCTAAGTGCAACGTGGCAGAAGTTGCACTTAGCAAATATTGTGTCACCCAGATAAGTTACTGTGTGACACCACACTGCGCCTATCGCCCAGAGACATCAGTTCTTAAGTCTCATATGCCCATAACGCTGATACGATAACATCAGAGGTACGCTAGGATGCTGTGTGAGAAACACGGGAACAATCACGACGATCGCGTGGCCTAATGGTTAGCGTATCTGACGCCGCGGGTCCTGGGTTCGAATCCCAGCCGGAGCCAACATTTGCGCAAAATATATGTTGTTGGTTTTTCGGGTCTGGTTGTCTTGTGTATGCGAAAATTATGTCTGTAAAACGCACCCACGATACAGGAGAATTCCTACTGTAGGCATCGTTTTTTTGTGTTTGTTTGTGGGGCATCGTTTTTTTTTTTTAAAAAAAAACTTTTTTTGAAAAGCGAAATCAATAGTTTTTTTGAAAGAGCATCGTTTTAAAAGAAACCATAGCACAAAAAAGCAACAATTGTTGACTCCGACTTTGATTCGAACCCAGGACCCGCGGCGTAGAAGTCTGGTACTTTGACCACTAGGCGTCATCTGGCGTACACTGCACTTGTTAGGTAGGCCTTTCACGTTTTATATTTTCATTAACATCTTATTTTAGTTAAGATATTATATGCTTCGTGATATTCTATTACCGTCCATCCGTCAATCGTCGCCCCACTTCACTTTCATTTATCACGTGTGCACACAATGTGGCAAATGAGCACAAACATGGTGGTAGTGACACGTTTCCTTTAAGCCGACGGCAAACTGCAGTATCGTAGAGCCCTTAATAATATGTATTAGTCCCTGACATCTCTCGCATCGTCTCGGCACGTGCTCCAATAATTCATCGAATATTCGACTTCATTGCTGCGGGTTGCTTCTCTGAAGCCATTTATATTTGTACGTAATACCGAATACACGCGCTTTTATTTAAGTTTGTTCATTCATTGTGAATCGGACAACATTCGCCTAGTAATGTTACATTGTATCGATATGCATACTAATATTATAAATGCGAACGTAACTTTCAGTGTCCCTCTGTCTCTGTCTATGTGAACCGAACTCGACGAAATTTGGCGCAGAGATAGGTGGCATCCTTGAGACGGACGTAGGATACTTTTTATCTCGTCAAATAAAATAGTAATAACGGAATATTCAAAGAACCTATATCCACGCGGACGTAGTCGCGGGCACCGGCTAATATAATATAATCTAATAATTGGCTTCTAAAATTTTATCTTAGTATCCTATTGGTACAACTACAGCTTACTCTTGGCATAACATACAATGCCAATAACAGTCGATCCGTGAGGACGTCAAATAATATAAATCTATACAAATAAATAAAATTTATCTATCGGTTTGTAATGACAACATAACAGCCTTTAACTCATTGCTTAAGAAAGTGTATACGGCACATAAGAAAAACAATTTTTAATTTTTTGTCTGTCTGTAAGTCTGTTTGTTCCGGCTAATCTCTTCACAGACAGATAGCTGATACATATAAGTTAGGCTACTTTAATTTTAGAAAAATAATTAGGGGGTAAGCGCAAAAAAATTATAACCCCAAATCCGATTTAATTAGGGATGTTTTATCGATCGGGGTCGGCTTTTTTACCCGGGTGAAACCGCGGGGCACAGCTAGTTCGTATATACATATAATACATGTGTTTGAATGTACCTTTATTTTTTTCTTCGAGATGCAAGTGGCTTATATCTTTAAAATCGTAACTACCTCGGATCAATTCTTACAACATAGTAAATCCTTCGTGGGTATTGCACCTACACAAAAAATATATGATAAAGCGTGGAGGAAACGGCATTAACCGTATAAATCTATGCAATCCGGAAAATCCGGCTGTAGAGTACTGCTACCACATATGGGCTGGAGCTCCTAACTATCAACTGGCGGCCTTGGACTCGGTGGAGAGACGGGCCAAGCGGTTAATCGGTGATCCAGACTTGGTTACTACCAATTTGTCCAGTCTCGAATACAGGCTACATCTACAGGTTACATTTTGGAGAGTGTGCGAAGGAATTACATGAGTTAATTCCCCCTTTCCCATTCCATCATCGGACAACAAGACGCACGGCGGGTTTCCATCCTTTTGTTGTGGATATACCCTGCATTTGGACGAAGCGTTTTGCTTCGTCGTTCTTAATGCGTACAGCAAAGGACTGGAATAATTTGCCTGCATCAGTCTTTCCGTCCGATTACAATGTGAGGGTCTTCAAGAGAAGAGTGAATAGGCTTTTTCTAAGCTAGTGTGCCTACCAACAAAAACTACATCGCCACTTACCATCAGGTGGGATTGTAGTTAAACTCTTGCTTATAATATTTAAAAAAAAAACCTATCTTTGTATGTGTTTGCCAAATAAATGTGTAATCATTCAATCATTTGTCAATTTATTGTTATAATCTACACAAAGATATGTTAAAAACAGGATAAAATTCCTTAAAACATAGACAGTCAAGTCAACGTTGAAATTTTTTTCCGTTTAAATCCATACTAATATAATAAATGCGATCTCGCAATCTCAATCTTTCTGTCTGTTTGTTAATAAAAGAAAAGTTGGCCACAACAAATATTATATGGAACCACATAATATTTTTGCCGCGGGATTAAAAGCGTCCTGCACATTCCAAAAAAAGTGGAGCCCTTAATATTTCACAAAGTGTGACACCTGGAAGTCGTTTCCTATATAATTAAAAGGATAACCTTAATAAGCTAATTTAATACAGCCGTAAAGTCTGTGTTGGCGGCTTAAGAGAATCTACTACCTCATCTCATTCCGAGTGTGTCGTAAGACGACACGAGGTCGACAGAGGGAAAATTTATTTATTTATATATGTTAGTTATATACCCACGAGTATATAGGCGGACATAACGCCTGAAGCGTACCAGTCCTTGGTAGACTTTAGGCGATGCAGAGATAGACTGTGGTCGGTGTTGTAGGAAGTTAATAAAAAAGAGATAAAAATCAAACTAAATACATATGTACTAAACACTTCCGTGACAAGGAAATATAGACTTCTTAGAAGTGGAAACATAAGGTCAAACGACATTAATTAAATAATTATGAACAAATATATAGAAAAATAAAATACTTTATATATACTCGTACATAAGTGCATTTAAGATATATAATATATAAATAATAAAATATAATATACTCGTAGAATAAAATAGAAAGTAGAAACCAGGAGATGGGCAGCAGCATCTTCCTGGAACATCTGAATAATTTGCGGTTGCCAACCCGTCTGCTGAGCGCGGCAACTATGGCAAAATCATATCACAATGCGAGCTACAATTTTTGTGGCAATCTATTGGGAATTAAAACACTCTAGTGGACTAGTGATGAGCTGAAATGATGACGATACATTTCTATAAGATCAATGAAGTTATTTTCATAAAGCATATATAAAAGCTTACGCTTCAAGTCTCATGCGAAGCGAAGGAGCGATCGATCATGCAAATTTTCCGTTATCAAGACGCGACGATCCTTTCATACTCCACCCCTTTCACTCAGCTCCTCAAATATCGGCGTATATTATACTAGATACCTACATAATAGCCGAATGGCAAGGTTAACTTGTAAATGCACTACTGCTGGGAATACGTCTAATATTTTTTGGGCCAAGCCCAAATTGGCTACCCCAAACCTCAAAAACCCGCCCTTCTAGTTCAGTGCGGACTAGCGAATATAATCACTAATCATCATCACTTCAGCCTATCACTAGTCCGACTGTTGACCATAGGCCTCCCCAATAGATTTATTCTTAGATTATATCTTTTAGTTCCTATTTTCCCACTGTCGTCTTTTACGACGCCCACGGGATGAGATAGGGTGGTAGATACTATTAGGCCACGCTACCACACGGTGAATATCACGAATCCTCAAAATATTGTTTTACTATTTCTATCCATTTAAGTTTCGTTTATTTCTCTACCTTTAACGTCATAGACGTGAAAATTTTTGCATGCGGATCTTAACAAGTTGACTTTCCTTCCTTCATTGTAATGGATTACCGTAAAGTAACGCTTGATTCTATTAAACATAAACGTTGTAGTGCCAGATTTATTTTTTCTTCTTCTTCTATCAAGCGCGCGTCTTACAGACATACATTTCACGTTCACAACACAACCAGATCCAAAAACGAGCAATTTGTGTTTCTGCACAGATAATGGCTGGGTTTCGCACCCAGGACGACGACGCGATGGGAAATGTACAAAATAACTGTCAAATAGTTGTGGTATGGTATGATAACCGTGTGGTTTTGCGGCTTAAGAGAATCTACCACACCATCTCATCTCGTGGGTGTCGCAAAAGTCGACATATGGAAAATAAAAATCACAAATCCCCCCCAAAATGAGAGCTAGAAATTTTTGTGCCAAAGGGGGAGGCCTATGTTCAGCAGTGGCCTAGTGATAGACTGAAGCAGAATTCCAAATTGAGCTTAGTACGTCCGGCTAAGTTTCTTGTAACGATTCGTAAATGTGAGCATGAGGTCCGCCTGTCGCAATTGGAATTGTAATTTATTCAAAACGTATGCCCACTGCTGTCGGCTTACTGTTCAATGAATATGCGCTTACAAGTTAGGTGTTTTAAAATTCAATTAGTTCCATTTATATTTATAGTTGAAGCTATATTTTTTAAACTAGATTTTACGGATTTGATCGCGTTTAGTTTTACTGCTTATAACCCTACAGTTTGCAGCACCTATTGTCACGGGAGGACTGACGTGACAGATCCTGATGTCGCAGTTAATCCAGGGTACCTTCAGCTCCTTTCGTAATACCAACGGACAAGAGATTTTCATAAATACTTCAAAATGAGCTTCATGATCATTTTGATCTATTTAGCGTTCCAAACTAGTGAAGTGTGACGTTAGATGGGCTGTAGTGACGTGAATAATGCCAAATATTGATTTGGAATCTGAACTCAGAAGCCTCGGCTCAATTTGCAGATGCTCGCTTGCTCTTGACGAGATTATATGGATGGTATGGAAGTCCCAGGTGTTAAACGAGTATATATTCCACCGGTGGTTACTCTGACTAAATAGATACTTCTATCCTCACCGAATAAAGATTTAAGATGTCGGTCCATTTTCAACTCTCAGAACTAACATGGCATGCCACCTTGCAAGTTATTGCCCCCCCCCCCCGTATTTTGCAAGGTCCATAATTTAGAACGAGTTTTAAGATGTCCCTTCAAGTACCTCGCCACTAAAAGCTTTTGTTGCAGCGCTTTTATGTTACATGGCACCCGCTCTGACATTGAGAAAAGCTTTTGAATTATAAATGTGTCTTAGAGCGAAATTAATTGGTGCTCGTAACAAAGTTAACCTCCGTCTGCGCAGCATTTAAAGCGTTCCCGGGAACTAACTGCAGTGTTTAGGTAACGATCGAGTTGCTCGCAAAACGGGACGTCGCTTTGAATGCGCTTGACGGCCTTTTGATGTCACGTCGCCATGACAGGCGCTCGAAGTTGCGAAGGTATTGGTTCAGAAGTTTTTAATTGAAACTTTTCGCACTGAAATTAGTAATTGCAGTTAAAAAAATATGGATACTTTTTATTCAAACTAACTCATCCAATGCATCGCTCGATCTCTTTTCATCGCTTGCATTTATATACAATTTTTTGCTGGGATAGAATTGGAAAAATGTCAAATTCGTGCAGATAAAATCCAATTGAATTTTTTTTAATTTTTTATTATGTCAGTAGCATATGCGAGGAGCACAAGTCAAAGCCTCAAAGCGTGAACAAATTCCCAGAAGTTATTATCGTTCATATATTATTCAATGTACGTTCAAACTACGTTTTACTTCAGATTGGATTGTGGAACCAGTTGCAAAGTCAAATAATTGCTTTAAATTATTTTCTTGATTCTTTATAATTATTTTGCTTTCAATCATATGTCAAGCTTTCTTTTGAACGGTATTGAACTGAAATTATCTAAATATTAAAGATTTTTTTTTATTTGATAAAGTGTCGAGACGAGCAAAACGTTCACTTGATGGTAAGTGCAACGTTTTCCCATAACAGATGCTGTGTTATTCAGAATATTTCTGTGTAGCACCACACTGCGCCCGTCACCCTGAGACATTAGTTCTTAAGTCTCATATGCCCAGTGATTACGCTAGCTCTCAGTGCCCTTCAGACCGAAACACAACAATGTTTGCACACTACCGCTTCACGGCGGAATAACTGGCCCTGGGGTAGGTTCCTACCAAGACGGATTCCTGCATAGGAATCCTACCACCTGTAACAGTGCTATTAAAGTGGTGCTGTTGGGTCCAAATATTTTTTATAGAAACTTCTTTTTTTTCAAGGTTGAATTTAAGTGCAAAGTTTTTTTTATTCTTAATTAATTTGTATCGATTAATTGTTAATTGTTTATATACTAATATAATATAACATAATAGTAAATTTCTAATATATATAAGTTTCATTCCGCCACGTGTACTGAGTTGCACGCGCTCTTTTTTAAAATATTCTAGCTTCGGACTTATACTGTTTTAGAATTTCAATGTTAAACAGTACAACATAAATATACAAGACGCAGCTCCCCATCTGTGACATTTTAAGAGAGGGGTCACATTAAAGTGTGTAAATACTGGGTTACTGGTGGTAGGATTCCTATGCAGGAGTCCGTCTAGGTAGGTACCACCCCAGGGCCAGTTATTCTACCGTGAAGCAGTAGTGTGCAAACATTACTGAGTTTCGGTTTGAAGGGCACTGTGAGCTAGCGTAATCACTGGGCATTTGAGGCTTAAGAACTGATGTCTCAGGGTGACGGGCGCAGTGTGGTGTCACACAGAAATATTCTGGGTGACACAGCATTTGTTGTGGGCGGACGTTGCACTTTCCACCAGGTGAACGTTTTGCTCGTTTCATCATTTTATGCAATAAAAAAACTGCGAAAACAGTTTGATGGCCTACAGAAAGTTGTGCACTCAAGCCCGGGTGTTATTTTGTGTGCACGACAACGGAGACGTCCTAGTGAAGGGCACAGTTTCTTTTTAAACGAAATGTAATAAAACAAACGGTAAAGTTTACACGCTACCGTTTCATGAAAAGATAACTGGCGCTGCGGTGGTACCTACCTAGACGAATACCTGCTTTGGAATCTTACCACCAGTAAACAAAAAAAATCTTCCCTGGTGTTTTTCAGAAAAACCTTATGTCCATCAGTGCACTTGCTGTCTGATATATCGTAAGATGACTAAAATAAAAAAAGTAAAGTAAAGTTTCAGCCTATAAATATCCCACTACTGAGCACAGGCCTCCTCTCATTTCGTTTTTGGAGCTAGGAAGAATCCGCCACGCTGCTCCAATGCGGGTTGGCGGACTTCACATGTCTTCGAAATATTTTTTATTTCTCAAACATGCAGGTTTCCTCACGATGTTTTCCTTCACCGCCGAGCACGTGGTAAAATCAGCACTTAAAATTGCAATTAACAATTTTAGTGGTGCCGGCACCGGCAATCGAACCCTGGTCACTCGCGTACTATGAAATTTTAAAGCGACCGCCTAGCCTAGATGACTAAAATGTCCGTGCAAAAATATCCATCACACATTAATTAAAGACATTTATACCGACACTTAAATCTACACAGATAATACATGGTACACATAAGGTATACATAACACAAAGAAAAATAACAATGTCAGGGAAAAAAATGTGTTTGTGTGTGCGGTGATGAAGCGGCGGAAGGGACCGTCTCACCATAAGCCGCGGAATAGCAGCGCTGATTTTCAGTCGGGCCCAAAATACGGTAAGGACGGCAACAGTAAGCTAGTAATTGTTTGTTATTTAAAGTAAGTAAGTTTTAGTAATTTAAAACAAAAACCGTGCTAAATTAGATATGAAGAAACCGTGGAGATACGAACTATATATATTAGTCTAAACTTCCACATTGCCATGTACTTAATATGTGTGCAAAATGATTAAAAGAAAATGAAAATCAGAGTACTTTCTGACTGATATTTCTTAAGTTGCCTAAAAAAATGTCCGTGCCAAAATATCCATCAGTGGACTTACTGGCTGATACTTCGTAAGATGAATAAAATGTCCGTGCAAAAATATCCATCAGTGGACTTACCGACTGATATTTCGTAAGATGACTGAAATGTCCGTACAAAAATAATATGAGTCGCATGCACGCCGGCCGGTTCTATTTAAACCACACAATAAAAATATAGCTAGAGTTAGTGAAGCGTGCTTAAAATTTGAAAATTCATTAAAAAATTGTTATTGTAGCTGAAACTACTAACACATTTCAGAGATCGGCTATTGTTTAAATGTAAACGTACCTAATTCTTGTATTTGGCGTTCGGCTGAGCATGTTTTTGTTTATGTTTAATTTTAACATCTTTAATTAAATCCAAGGATTACACAGACGCAATCTCCTAATGAAAAACTTAAGTGCCGATAGCCCACACTTAGAAGTTACATTTGCAGGTCAAGGGAACTTTATTATAAGATTGTTGCGAAAGATGTTATAAGTGTGTAGCATAAAAAGACGGTGAATGTCAATATCACATTAGTTGTAAATTAATTTTGCGCGGTAAAATTCAGTGTTTTTTCTAACGGTGAAGATGTCTCCACTCCATAAGTAACAAACACAATTTAAATAAAATATTTTTTTTTTATTGGAGAACGGGACGAAACGAGCAAAACGTTCACCTCATAATAAATGCAACATCCGCACATAGCAATGCTGCGTCACCCGGAACATATCTGCGTGGCACCACGCTGCGCCCGTCCCCCTGACATGTCTGTTCTTACTATCTAGAACTATTGAACTTATATTTGAGATTATAACTTAACTTAACTTATTGAGATTATACTAGTTGAACGTTTTGCTCGTTTAATCACTTTATCCAATAAAAAATAAAAGAAGTACTAGCTCGTCTTTACATAACCATCTATTTCTGTTTTGGCATAAATTACATAAATTAATTAATAAACTTATATGCCCAGTGATTACTTCAGACAGAAACACAATAATTTATTTATTTATTTATTTACACTTTATTGTTTCCCCTTAAAAGGATACAATGGGCGGACTTAATGCCAGTTGGCATTCTCTGCCAGTCAACCCAAGGCGTAGCGAAACACTGTGGCAGGTGTAAAACTTAAAAAAACTAAAAATTACATTTTAAAGACTACTGATAAATATGATAAATATTAAATACAATATAAAATACTCAAAATACATATAAATAAATACATATCAATATATAATTATGATAAATAAACAATAATACATAACTATGTACATACATATAAACTAACATACATACACACATACATACACATAAATATACGTGGTGGTTCGACATAAATTTGAAAAAAAAAAAAAAAAAACAGTCCACAAACAATTTTAAATTAAATCCTTAAAATAATGCTCCCGTACTAACCTCTTAAAACTGATCTTATTTTGGGCTTTTTTAATGTCATCGGGCAAGGAGTTCCAGAGCAGTACAGCCTGAACGATAAATGAGTTACCAACGAATTTGGAGAAGTGTTGAGGAATTGCAATCGTATAATTTGAAGCGGAACGAAGAACTCTTTCATGAGTTGAAGAAACGTATTGAAATTTGTTCTGAAGATAAGTAGGAGAAGTGGAATCATTTAAGATGGAGTAGAGAATATAGAGAATTCTAGAGTTGCGCCTCTGTTTGATAGTGAGCCATTTAAGGCGAGACCGATATTCAGAAATATGGTCATACTTGCGGAGACCGAAGACAAACCGGATACAGTTATTAAGAAGGCGCTCTAGTTTATTAAGCAGCACTTGGTTCAAATCTGGATAACATACATCAGCATAATCAATCATGGGTATAACAAGTGATTGCACAAGCATAAGCTTGGTCTGAAAATTGAGAAAGTTTCTCAGACGGTAGAGGGATTGTAAGGTGGCAGTGACTCTCCGGCTTATATGGGTGACGTGTGTCCCCCAGGTTAACAAGTTGTCCATGTACAACCCGAGATTCCGTACCGAGGTTGAGAACGGGATCAATACTCTGTTATAATGTACTGAGGGTAAGCCAGTTATATCAATTTTGCCTAACAATCTCGAGCTACCTACAAGAATTGCTTGGCATTTATTCGCGTTAACAGATACTCCAAAACGCGACGACCAGTCAGATACGGCTATCAAACAGGTATTCAGTCTGGCAATCGCGCTATGGAGATCGTCAATACTGGAATGCACATACATTTGTAGATCGTCAGCATACAGATGGTACGAACAATCGAAAATCGAGGTGATAGAGTTTATGAAAACTGAAAATAATATTGGAGATAGTATACCGCCTTGCGGGACGCCAGATCTCAGATCAACCCACTGTGAGCAATCATGGCCTACACGCACTGACTGTTGACGCCCGCGAAGATAGGAAGAAAACCATTCCAAGACCGAGGGTGCAAATCTAAGATGGGATAAGATGGAAAGAAGGATATCGTGGTCGACTGTGTTAAAAGCATTAGAAAAGTCTACAAGCACCATCACAGTTACTTTCTTATTTTCCATAGCTTGTCTTATATCGTCGGTGACCTTTAATAAAGCTGTGACGGTGCTGTGACCAGGGCGAAACCCAGACTGGTAAGTACTCAGTAGGTTATGTTTATATAAGAAAGTGGAGATTTGCTTGTATACACAGGATTCCAAAACTTTAGACAAAAAAGGTAAAATGGATATAGGCCGATATTGAGACGGAAGTGTAGGGTTGGATACTTTAGGAAGAGGACGTACAAAAGCCTTTTTCCAGACTACTGGAAAATGACCTGAGTCGAGTGAAAAATTTATGATATGAGTGATGGCGGGGAGAATGTATTCTAAAATATTGTATATCATAAGTCTACTAATCTCATCGCAACCCACGGCCTTAGATTTAATAGTGAAAATAGTCTTCTTGATCTCATCCTGATCCACTGGTGAGAAGTTAAAGACTGGAATGTTTGGGGATGGAAGGGAAGCTAAATAAGCTATTGTTTGAGAAATAATTTCAGAGTCCATTGCAGTAACAGAAGCAAAGTGGAGATTAATGTCATCACAAGAAATAGAGGGACCGCAATCCATAGTGGATGCTTTACCCACCCCAAGAGATCTAAGGAATTTCCAAACCTCAGCTGGCGAAGAATGGACAATACTGCTATGGATAAATCGGCGTTTAGCATTACGTACCATCTGGTTGCATTTATTTCGAGCCAATTTAAAGTATAACCAATTATCATCAGTACGATCCCTCTTAAAACGTAGGAAAGCCCGATTTCGCCTTCTCATTGCCATCCGTACACCCTCAGTCATCCAAGGAGCGGGGGGTCGCTTAAGTTTTACCTTACGGATAGGAGCATGAGCATCATATAGGCTAAGAATTAAATTGTTGAGAAAAGATACCTTATCATCAACTGTACAGGCCGTCGCTAGAGGACTAAAATTTAAGTTTGAAGCGTCACTTCTAAGCTTATCCATATTAAGTCGGGAGAAGTTACGTAAATTCAAAGTAGTAGGAGAGTGTTTAGGAGGATTAAGCTTATATGAGGCATAAATTAGGTCGTGACGCGAAAAGCCCGGAGCGGGAAGCTGGCCATATGTTACAACACGATCAGTAGAACCAGTGATGATAAGATCAATCAAAGAGTCATCAGTGTCGATATTATGGTGAGTTGGCTCTAGAGGAAGAATGCTGAGATTGACAGACTCGATGATACTACGAAGTTTTTGAGAACGGGATGATTCCTTTAAAAGATCTGTATTAAAATCACCCATGATCATGCAATGTGCGTATTCAGACCCAATGCTTTCAAGAGCTGCTTCTAAAGTGGCAAAATAATCAATGGAAGGAGGACAATACACAACTCCGAGAATTATCCTTGCACCTCTGACGTCTAGTTCTAAAAATAGAAACTCTGCAGTGGTCGAGGAGGATGACGGTGACGTCAAAACAGACTTGTACGTAATAGATGAATGTAAGTAAACAGCGACACCGCCTCCTCTCCTACCAACACGATCATTTCTGATGAGCACAAAATCTGCTAGGGGATATAAAGTGGAAGGTAGAGATGGTTTCAGCCAGCTCTCAGAAATTAATAATGCGTGAACCTTTTTAGAAGTTAATAAGACTTCTAGCTCAGAAAAGTGGCTTGGAATACTCTGAGCATTAATAATGTTTGCACGCTACTGCTTCGCGGCAGACCTAGACGGATTACTGCACAGATATCCTACCTCCGGTAAATAGTTATTTAGAAATATACAATTTCATAGAAACACAAGATGTTACTGAATTAAAAAGTAGTTCCAGCACTTAAGTAAATAAAAATAAGCTTCAAAACCATAGAAATGGTTTTGAAAAAATTAGGAGCAAAATCTAAACTTTTTTTTTTTCAAATTGATAATTAAAAAAAATATTGATATAAGTTCTTTTCCGTGTGGTAGCGGCTTAAGAGAATCTACCACCCCATCTCATCCCGTGGGTGTCGTAAAAGTCGACAAAGGGAAAGTATAAATCAGAAGATGGGCAGCAGCATCTTCTGGAACATTTGAATAAATAAACTGCGGTTGCCAACCTGCCTGCCAAGCGTGGCAACTATGGCAAAATCCCTCCAAAATGAGAGCTACAACTTTTGTGGCAACGTATGGGGGAGGCCTACGTTCAGCAGTGGACTAGTGATAGGCTGAAATGATGATGAATGATGATGAATGATGATGATGAAGTTCTTTTCAGCTCATTCTTTGTGAACTTGTTTTTTATGACTCATGAATTCCCTTTATATTAAATCAAAACATTATATTTTTGTCGATTAACGCATGTAAAATAGAAAAATATACAAATTAAATGAGGAAATGTCACATTTAAAAGCTCAAATAGAAGCCAAGGGGTCTATCGTGGTAAACGTTTAACGGCCCGTAAAGGAATAAGAAAACGGGATGTTTGCGGATGTAAAGTTCAGCGAGCGTAGTGCAGTCGAAGTTTTTGCGGCTCCTCGTTTAGTTTAAGTTACTTTCAATAGAGTTAGCTTATTTCTCTCCCAACATTGTTGAATGTGGCATCTGAATGTTGTCGTCTCAGTTAATATTGTTCATATTATTAACAGTGTTTATAGCAGTTAATCATATTATTGTTATAAAATGAAATACGTAAAAAGACGTAAGAAAATAAGATTTAATTTGTCAAATGTCATTTTTTTTTAAATCTACCACCGTCTCTTTATGAGGTTCCCTGTACGAAGAAGAAACAGACGAAAGAAAACTCCGTTGGTATCCTCTTTTTTAGTATTTTTTCCAAGTTCTCTTACGATGGAAAAGATACATAAAATTAGAAAAAAGAATTTGTATTTATAAAACAGCCTGGCAGCGATCGTCTCATTCTCATTATCATCCATGTATTTTTTCATATTATAACAACCCTTAACGTAAAGTCTTTGTTTTCGTTTTATTGTATTTGGTGACGAGACGAGCAAAACGTTCACCTGATGGTGAGTGCAACGACTGCTAATTACAAATACTGTGTCACACGGAAGATTTCTGTGCACGTCACCCTGAGACATTAGTTCTCAACACCACACGCCGGTTGTGGTAAAAGGCGGATGTGGCATATGTAGTACGAGTGGTTAATAAACTTTTTAAACCGATCCGTCCAGAATGAAAATCACAATATTTTGAAGGGGGAAGCCTATGTTCAGCAGTGGACTAGTAATAGGCTGAAATGACGATGATAATTATGACTGCTTCATGACAGAATAACTGGCACTGCGGTGGTAAGATACTGATTTAACATCACTTAAAACTAACTTTAGAGGTGCCGGCACCGGGGATACAACTCTTGGTCACTCGCGTACTAAGAAATTGAAATTCGCATAAATGAAAGAAATCATTTAATGTTATATGTTATACTGCAGGCAATATAAGAATAAGAGACTACAAAAGAGCCGTGTTGATTTTAAATATTGCTTTATTCGAAATGGCTAAATTTATGGAGAGTAGTGAACTTTTTATGATATAACATAAAAAGTTTACCACCCGCGGTCATTTAGAAGAAAGAAAGAAAAAAGTCTTGTCGTGGGACACCTGGACAAATGAAGTTTTTTTCGCTAATAGACAAATATTAATTACAAAATTTGCGGTCAAGTTATTTTGTAAAAAATAATTGCATTTGGCAGGTTTTAGAGATTATTATTATTTTATGAGTTTTATTTAATTGACTATGATTAATAAAAAAATATAATAATTATTAAAAAAAACACCGTTATTAACATAATAATCATTAAATGTAATGATATAGAAATTCAGCAAGGATATAGAGGGAAAGAGACAGCATTTAATATCCATAGTTAAATTTAGACAGGACTTATGCATCGCAGAGTTTATGTATTATGCAACATAACAGTTTAAAAAAAACGAAACACATTTTGTGTATGATTTTTTTATCGAAATTAATTAGAAATTTTCAATTATGTTCATTAATCTAATCAGTTATTAATACCAAACAGATATAATACAACACCAACGCATCATCTTCAATTCAGCTACGGCTTGTTGCACGTGACCATTAGACGTAATTAATAGGCGTTTGTGTTTAACAATGCATAAATGTGCATACGTATGTTTGTACGGCAATGCGGTGACCGCGGGACATGTTGTTTAGGAAATGACGTATCCAATTAACTATAACATAGACATTGTAATTCTGTGCATTTGGTGAACGTAGAGATCAATAACCCAAGGAATCAATTAATTCGCCGACTGTATTATTGGGAAATTGTACTTCTGAAATATGTTTAACGCAGCCATCCTGTTACGATCTAAAGTTATATGAGAGATATATAATAGATATAATACCACAATTATAGAATGTTGATTGTACAGATTGAGTATAAGCACTTTTTGAAAATCTTATTATTTTTTATGGGAGAAAGTAACGAGATGTCGTTTACTTGCTGGTAAGTGCAACGTCAGTGCACACACTGCACCGCCACTCAGGGATATCAGTTTTTAAGTCTCATACTCCAGGTAAAAATAAGCAATCAGTGCCCTCCAAACCGAAACAGAGTAACGTTTGGACTCTACTATCTCTTTCCTACCGAGGTGTCGTAAGCGGCGACTAAAGTATTGTTTGGACAGCCTTTATTCGTACAGACTAGTGAGACTAGTCTGTACGAATAAAGGCTGACTAGTGAGACTAGTGAGACTGGTGAGTATCAGCATAACTGGTAGAGCACTAAAAATCATGATATCATACTTGACGCACAGATACCAGATTGTAAAGATTAGTAATCACCAGAGCAGTCGACAACCTAGAACTTGTGGGGTTCCACTGGGTTAGATTCTTGGCCCGTAATTGTTTCTGGTGTTTGCCAATAACGTTCCACAGGCGGACTGATGATGTTTGTTTTATTCTGGGCTGAGTGTTGATGATATTCAACCCGCTCAACAAGACCTTAACACACTACATGTATGGTTTCAGTGTAACGTTTTAACAATTGTTGCTAAAAAATCTGAAGTGTCACAAATGGAAACATAAACGGAGTAACACTACGCCAAACTGACAAATAAAAATACCGTGGACTGACTCTTGACAAAAACTAGTTGTAAAACTTACATTTGCAATCCATACAGAACAATCTGTCATCTTTAGTAGTTTCTACGTATAATGTATAACATGGCTTAATGCATACAAGAAAAAATTCAATGATCTATGTTGCACTTGTCAAATCTCATTTAATATCTGCAGCTAAATCAAATCTGCATAAGATTCAGATACTACGAAATAAATTCATTAAAATCTTATATTATAATGACTTTCCTACACCGACCATAACTATATGCAATGTTAACCTAGCTACTCAACATCTATTCTTTTATATAAAATCATTTACAACATGATCCATTCGCATCTAACATTCGTTACAAAAGGTTCCACATTTAAGAACTCATCACGCCCCGTTGACCATCTGGTTTTACCTAATACCCGTACTAACTACGGAAAAAATACCATTACATCTGCTACATACAACACATATTACAGCTTACAACAGACAACAAAAAAATTTCCAACGATAGTGAAGGAAGCAAGTACGCTAAATATATTTAAGAAAAAAAACTAGAACATATACAAAGTCAAGAAATCTTTAACTTGGACCACCGCCTAAAGTGAACGTAGCTAACTTGCATGTTTTTTTTTGTTGGTTGAATCTGGAGCCGCGGGTGAATGTCGACCACCTACCCTTCAGTTTATTATTTGGCTCTGTTCTGTCACTGTACTTTTAAATGGTGTTAATGAACTCATGTAAGTTTCATTGTTTTGTCTTATGAGTAAAAATAAAGTTCTTTCTACCTACGTGGTTCGCCAAACGTTTATCTCGTTTCCCGCGACTTTGAAAAGTGGGTGACGTGAGTGGCCTCTGTCTAACTTATATGAGAAAAAGACGTGACTATATGTATGTATCAAACAATATAATAATGAATGTAACAATATTAATGAAAAATAGAGATGCAAAATTATGTATGGCACGTGTACGCTAGCGTAATCACTGGGAATATGAGACTGAAGAACTCATGTCTCAAGGTGACGGGCGCAGTGTGGTGTAACACAGAAATGTTCTTGGTGACACATCATTTGTTATGGGCAGACGTTGTGCTTACCATCAGGTGAACGGTTTGCTCGTATCGTCACTATATCAAATAAGGGTTTGGATCTAGTGTTTTAAACACAGGGACACTACAATATATACCGACGCGAAACAAATAATCTGCATATTGCGCAAATAATGGATGGATAGGGAGCCACATTCCTTGTTTGTTCATATTAACTTTTCTTTTAATTATTTTAGTGAGCCATTTCAACTTATTGTAAAGCCGAATTCACTTCCCTTTATAAATGCTGTCAATCCAATTTGTCAATCGTATTAAATTAAATCCCAATAAAATATCATCCATATAAATATGAAATGCACGGCGAGACAATGGCACAATGTCCGGATTTCAATTAATTAAATCAATTTGCTAGTAGGCTCGTCCCCTCCTCTAAAGTCTGAATGTTTATATCGGCAGTGTATAACTATTTATTTCAAAGATATTATTCAAACGACGATCGCCAAGGGTGTAATGCGATTACACCAGCGCGTATTTGAGCAGCTGCCGTCGTCCGTCAGAGGTATTGCCATAATTCCCATAACGTTTGGAAGGCACAGGCAAAGTAGCACAAGACATTTTACTGGTGGTAGTATTCCTAGGCAGGAATCTGATTAGGTAACTACCACCGCAGTGCCAGTTATTTTACTATGAAGCAGTAGTGGGCAAATATTGTGTTTTGGTCTGAAGGGCACTAAGAACTAGAGTAATTACTGGGCATATGAGACTACAGAACCGATGTGTCAGGGGGACGGGCGCAGTGTGGTGCTAAACCAAAAACTTTCGGATGACACCCACACAGCATTTGTTATGGGCGAACGATACTTACAATCAGGCGTTCTGCTAGTGTCGAACAAGCTCAGCTTGCGACTGTCCAATGCTAGATTACACCATCTTTCAAAGGGCATCATTTATTCCAAACTTCCGATGCATGGAAAACAATTGCGTTATCAATTGCAACACAACTGCCGCCCTCGATTCGTGACTGACAAGCGTATAATTTAAATTTTTAAACGCTGTTTATTTCATGCAGGCGCACAACGTAACAAGATTTAGATTCAGATATTCTAAAATCACCATATATTTATGAAACGCGGTCGTTGGACTTGAGTCCTCTTACAGTTTTTTTGCTGAACGATGACCTAAATGTATAATTTGCTTATAACACTTAGTATACGAGCTCTTGGCGTAGCGGTCAGTAGATGACGGTCCTGGGTTGGAATGCTAGACATAATGGGTTGTTGAATCTGAATGTCTTGGGACGGTCACCAGTGTCTCGGCCCATTCGATATTTCGTTCCATCTTATAGAAGAGTTTGTGTCTTCAGTGTATTTTGCATGCACTTACAAGTTGCCAATTAACCTGTGCAGTTGACAGCTTTGGATAGTAATCGAAATCGGCTATGAAGACATAAATAATGGGGTAACATATTTTCTTGTCATTGTCACCAAATGAAGTTATGATCATAACGACTCATTCTCTTCTGGGCTTGATCTCATCGTTTGCAATCTTGAGATATCTGTCACTGTGTTAGTTAAGTCTTAAGTTTTTCTTTAAAAGCTAGTGGATGCCCGCGACTTCGTTCGCGTAGATATTTTAAATATCCCGTGGCAAGTATTTAAATTTTACGGGATTAAAAGTATCCTATGTCAGTGATGACAGGATGAAAGCTATCTCTGTGGTCAATGTTACTAAGTTCTGTTTAACGGTTGAGCTGTGAAAAGGTAACAAACAAAGAGCCAGAGAGCTACTTTTGCATTTATAATTTTACGTGATGCATTTCTTCGTATTTTTAATGAGTACGTTACGTGGTCACGTCTAAACCTGTTTGGATAATTATGTTCCGACTAAATTAGCTCAGCGCTTAAATTTTTGCTATTTCTTTCTTGTATGTACGATGAGTAAAGGAGAGAGTTTTTGAAAGCTTTGTCTCTGACACTTTGGGGCGTAGCCCCGGCATTTCAGTCCACAAACTTCTTATTTTGGTTGTGTCCTATTTCCACGTGATCAAATATTTAAAGCTTATATCTCCAACACTGGGGCAAAGCCCCATCATGCTGGTACTCAATCTTCTGTCACTATGTGGCTCATCTTTGTCCATTTACCTTTCTAATTGAATCAGAAAATAATTATAATTTTAAACTATTAATTATATTTATAATTATATTTTAAAATATAAGAAATCATTATTTTCACTTTTAACTTTTCCTATAAGAAATAATTGTTTAATAATAATAATGTTAATGGCGATATTAATCAGTAATAGATTACTAGTTTTTTTTTTTTTACTAGTGACTAGTGTAGTGCCTCCGTGCGTTGGCACGACACTTTTTATTGGATAAGTTGACGAAACGAGCAAAACGTTCATCTGATGGTAAGTGCAACGTTTGCCAATAACAAATGCTGTGTCACTCAGAACATTTATGTGAGACACTACACTCCGCCCGTGACCCTGCGACATTCGTTCTTAATTACGTTTATTACTTATTTATTCTTAAATACGGCATTTACGAAAAGATCAAACGTCATACGGTTAATCTTTCTACTGTGGTCGCACTGAGTATTTCAAATGTTGTATTTACTCAAAACTAAATAACGGTAGAACTTAGGTTTTTTAGAAACAGTACGAATCACAGTCGAATTTCGACCACTGATGGGCATCTAGTGCTTCTTAATATCTTGATTGAGTTTGACAAAGAAACGACTACGACGACGTACGAATGTAAAGGTATATTCAACAATCAAGCTGAAAAGCTTTTGTTAATTTAAATGAAACCGTAAACGTTTCTTTTCACTTCGTAATTACGTAAAACAATACAAAATCACTACAGTTCTACAAAATGACAGACTTTGGGATTATTTGTTGTGCAACAAAGGCAAAAGCTTGCCAAGTTTCGATACAAAGTGGCTGTAGTGATGTTACAATTCAATGGTTTGCTGGTCACAAAGACTTGAAACTTTCCCTTCTATGATACATTTATCAGGTTTATTTCCATAAATTTATGTCTATTAGTCATACAATTTAAATCTATAGACTCTGTTTAGTAAAATTTACATCCTCCTGGACGATTTTCGATTTTCAACTTCAAATATTGTCGCAAGCTATCAATTGCGCAGGAGATATTATAGTGCCACAAGTGTACGCGCAAATACAGGGGCGTCGAGGCAAGTGTCGTCTCAACCTACCTGCGCCAAATGTAACGCTCATGCGGTAAGATCGGATGTGGGATGTAGGATACAGTGCCAGAAACACGGGGACAATCACAACACAACCAGACCCGAAAACCAACAAATTGTATTTTTGTACTAATGTTTTCTACGGCTGGGATTCGAACCGTAAGTATTCTAACCACTAGGACACGTGGTCGTCAAACTAAATTAATTATGTCTTATATAATTTCATTATTTTAGTTCTTCTACTACCTGAACTATGCGGTAAGAATACTGTGTGTTAAGGAAGTCGTTTCGGATACCGACTTACCACCACCTGTAGTGTAAAAGAGTTCGTCTTTTATAAGATCTTCATTGTTAACAAAAAGTAAAGTAAATGTCTCTAAAATGTTCCACCACTGAGAAAAGGCCTCCTCTCTTTTCTGAGAGGGTTTTGGAGCCGGGAAGTGTCCGCCACGCTGCTCCAATGCGGATTGGCGGACTTCACGACCTTGAAATATTTTTATTTTTGAGACTTATTTTCCTGCACCGGGTAAATCAGCACTTAAAATTGCCGAGCATACCACTCTGGGTGGTCTATCTCTACCAAGTCAATCGTGGTGGTAGGATTCCTATGCAGGTATCCGTCTACGTAGGTACCAACCCAGAGCCAGTTATTCTACCGTGAAGCAGTAGTGTGAAAAAATTACTGTGTTCGGTTTGAAGGACACTGAGAGCTAGCGTAATCACTGAGCATATGAGACTTAGAACTGATGTCTCATACATTACATTGGTGACACAGCATTTGTTACGAGCAGACGTTGCATTTACCAACAGGTGAAAAATTTTGTTCGATTCGTCACCATATCCAATAAAAAAGCGTGGTAAACACCACTTTTTATCGTCATCCAGCAGTGGACTGGTTGTTCATGATAAAACTGATTAATCTAGATAACAACAATATTATTTTGACTTTCACAAAAACACTCCATAGATTTTAAACTCTTATTAGTTTAAAATATTTACACCCTCTTTCCCATTATGGTGATAGACAACATCTTTCCACTTGCTACGATCCTGACACAACTGTTGCTTCATCTACTCTCATTGGTTTTTACATACAAGCTCGTCGGTTGCTGGTACTTTTAATTTTTTTTAAAACGACCTTGATTTGATCCTGATATTTTCGCAGACGTCAACAATTACCCGCTTACCCAATCACACTCGGCTCATATCTGTTTTGTCAATCTTCTTTCATTCATCCTCTCTACGTGTCCAAATCATCTAAGCATCTCATCATTCTGTATATATTCGTTGGAATATACTTTATTTGCGATTGGATAAAACCGCACAGTTGCAATATTCTAGTGCAAATTAAGATAATCATTTGAAGATTAAATAAATATGTATTGCCAATAGACAACTATTTTAATATTAAATGGATTTTTTTACATCATTGGAAAAAAAATCCCACAAATTGCATACATACAAGCACCGGCATAATTTTTACTGCCCAATGCGCTCTCACGAGCGGTTTAGTGATAGCGTTGCATATTATGGTCTTATTGTGCACGTTATAAAGTTCTATGACAGTGAAAGATGGAGACGTCCCCTCCAGACCAGACCACTCGATCCGGCGGATAGCTATCCATTACACTTTATATATCACTTGCCAATGCACACAAGTTTATGTCGGAATATTTGTCAACAGAAATAATGAACTAAAACCACAGACTGTCGAGGACATGAATTATTAACGCTAGAAAACCCCTTTTGTTCGAAAACACTTTTGAAGCAGCCCCATTGTCTGGTCCTGTGTTCTGGTACAAAATAATATAGAGTGTATAAGCTTTATATTAGTAAAAGACGGCAGTAAAGAGTCTGTCGAAGACTACCCTACTGTCACTATTTTAATACGGTCGAATCACATCGCTACAAGACGAAAAGACCGAGACGAAAAGGGGGGAAAGACGGCGACGCAAAAGCGTCACTCCTGCAGTTATTGTGACACATTATTTATATATGCAATACTAGCTGATGCCCGCGACTTCGCCCGAGTGGTTATAGGTTTTTTAAACATCCTATGGGGACTATTAAATTTTCCGGGATAAAAAGTATTTTAGGTCCGTCTACAAGATATCAGCCATCTCCTTGCAAAATTTCGTAGAGATCGGTTCAGAGGTTAAACTGTGAAAAAGTAAAAATACAGAGGGATAGAGAGAGAGAGAGTTACTTTCGCGGTATTAGTATGGATATGGATTTAGCTCGGTGACATACTAATTAGTTACCCGAATTAAACCTTAGAGTATTTAATGTTCTGCTCTTTCAGAACGGCACAATAACAATACAAAGATAGATTTCCAACGGCGTTCTTAACACGAAGACGATCAAGAATAATTTCAACTAAAACGGTCACCCATCCAAATTCTGACCATGCGAAATGCCGCTTAACTCCGAATTTCGCCTAGACTACCGACGCTCCACAAACTCAACTAGCAACAGTGAATGAATTTACGTTTATACAAAACTAGCTTCTTTATCTCTAACTCTATCGTCAGTAACAAAGAGAACCGAATATTGTACTGCACGTTCCGTGTATTTTTAAGTTTTGAACTTGACATACGTAGCGACTTAATAACTCTATACTAAATGAAAAATATTTGATCACTACATTATTTAATACATCTAACCGGATTTTATGGTGTTTTCACTACTACTACTACGTTACTATTTATAACTTGTTTGACGTTTTAAGCATTTTACTTTAAGCACCCTTAGCCACGGGAGGACTGGCGTAAATTTAAGAAATCTTTATTGGTTACATTATTGTAATATTTTGACCATAGAAACTTCGTCAAAATCGGACTTATACAATAAAACGTTTTTTTTTTATTGGATTAAGTGATGAAACGAGCAAAACGTTCACCTGATGGTAAGTGCAACGTCCGCCCACAACAAATGCAATGTCACCCAGGAAATTTCTGTGTAACACCACACTGTGCCCATCACCCTGAGACAAGGTCTCAAGTCTCATATGCCCAGTGATTACGCTAGCTCACAAACATTACTGTGTTTCGGTTTGAAGGGCATCAAACCGAAACACAGTAATGTTTGCGCACTACTGCTTCACGGCAGAATAACTGGCCCTGGGGTGGTACCTACCTAGACGGATTCCTGCATAGGAATCCTACCACCACTGACACGTAACGTGTAAGCTGATATCCTATTTATTAGGCGAGAAAGTTAGATTATTATAGCAAACGGTCTCTAGTTCGTATATAATTAAGTGCGTTTCTGCTTTACGCGAAGCAAGACGGCCTGTTGCGTTCAAGGTGAATATATACCATTTAATTGGCTGTATTAACCAGACGTAGAATATAATTCATATCAATTAAATGACAAAAGTCGTTACAGATTATCATCCCACTATATAATTATTTTTACATATCAATATCAATCTCAATTCTTTATGAAAATCAGAGCGAGCTTTAAACATATTATTTTTCCAAAAGTTATTGTTTTATGGCGCAGGATGTAATCTCTAATTACATCTAAAAACGTGTCAATCTATGGCACGTCTGTTGAAGGGCACAGTCAGTTCCAGTTGAGAGATTTCTTTTCATAATAGTTAAGTATATTACTTATTGCTGGGGCTCCCAAAAGTGTTCCGGGTACTGGAAGTGTTTCAATGCAGAAAAAGTTTTAAAATTGTAATTTTATTATTTTACTAATATTTTTATATATTAAAGACTAGTTGTGACCCGCGGTTTCACCCGCCGTTTCATTTAAAAGCATCGTAGCGTGATATTATGTAGCCCATAGCCTTTCATGATTAATTTCAATTCGAACCAGTAGTTCCTGAGATTAGCCCGTTTAACCAAATCTTCAGCTTTATACTTGCAAGTTTAGAAAATATTATATATATCCAATCAAATCAAGAGGCATTGCCGTGGTAGCTCAGGGGCCTGGTGCTCGCCTTTAATTTCATTGTAAGCGAGTAACCTGGGTTCGATCCCCGGTGCCAGCACCTCTAATATTGTTCTACAATTTTAAGTGCTGATTTACCACGTGCTTAGCGGTGAAGGAAAACATCGTGAGGAAACCTGCATGTCCGAGGAATAGAAATATTTCGAGGACATGTGAAGTCCGCCACCCCGCATTGGAGCAGCGTGGCGGATTCTTCCTAGCTCCAAAACCCTCTCAGAAATGAGAGGTGGCCTGTGGTCAGTAGTGGGACATTTATAGGCTGAAACTTTACTTTACTTTACAGGAGGCATTAGCGTGTTATCCTCTCCTTATTCAAAAAGTTTTATAATATATCTAAGTAGAGGTTAAGAACAAATGTTTTAGGGAATGCTATGCTTTCCTGTAAATGATCCATCAATCATTGTAATTTACTTTCTATTTCTTTTGTGTTAAGGCTTAATGTACTCATTGTTGTCAAATCCAAAAAATAAAAAATATGGACGTCACAGCAAGGTTCGGATGCAATGTCAAATAATACACAACACATTCGATTAGAAAAACAATAAAACAATGTGGCTGACGTTCAACGTGTGTTCAAGTTCCTTTCCACAATCTGACGGCGATTCTCTTGTAATAGGTTTTGTTCTACTCTAGACTAAACATTCCAGACTAAAGTCTTCAATAAATATTATCAGTTGTCTGTCGAAGTTGCGCCCGGTGTAACATAATTATAGGGTTTTCACAAAACCAACGGGTTGGACCGATTGCTTCTTTATTACTTTCGTGTATAAAGGATAAACTGCGAATTACCTCGAAGACCTGTCTATATGCTACATTACATGCCGTTGACATTACCATTAACTCAGTTTACCACCCCAATTGATACAACTGAAGAGCTGTTCTTCAGAGGGATATAATTTGATTGTAGCTTAATCTCACACTTCATCAACGTTTCTAGTCAGTTGAATCGAGTCCATAAATATACGAGTACCAAAATCTGACAAAACATTTAGGATCTCTACTTTTCGGTTTCTATTAAACTATATTAGATCGCTACTGTAATGATTGACGACCGCGTGGCCTAGTGGTCAGAGTACCTGACTTCTAAGCCGCGGGTCCTGAGTTCGAACCCCAGCCGGAGCCGACATTTGTGCTAAAACATAAATTGTTGGTTTTCGGGTCTGGTTGTGTTGTGATTGTCCCCTGTGTTTCTGACACTGCATCCTAGCCTACCTCCGATCTTATCGCATCAGCGTTACATCGGGCGCGGGTAGGTTGGGACTAGTGAGTGCCTCTGTGTTTGCGCGTACACTTGTGGCACTATAAAATCTCCTGCGCAGTTGATGGCTCTCGACAGTAGTCGGCAGTTGTCGCCGTTGTCGAAATCGGCTAGGAGAACATCAATGATTGTATTGTAATGACGTTTTAGTCAAGATATTTTAGCAGACGGGTGCGATCAATTTTCTAATACATCAAAGCCAATCTTTAATTGGATTAATAAAAAATAGGTTCAAGTTAACCACTACGATGACAGACATGTGGATAGACACATAAGTAAACCGTTTATTTGTATTTACACTATGTGTATTTACAGTACACACATAAAAATATTTTGACAAAATAACAGACAGTGCAATATAAAGATTTGCTGCAATAGTATCATGCTGTACATGTTTCATCTGCTTGGAAAAATCCGCGCAGTGGAATAACGCAGTAGTCATTTACTAATGAGAGAGGACTAGTCTTGCATTGGCGCGTTAATTCTTATTTGATGATTCTGTTGTTGAGACAGTTCCAGTTATTTTTATTACTGTAAGAATAAATTATTCATCATCATCATCATCATTTCAGCCTATCTTTCTTAGTCCACTGTTGAACATACGCCTCCCCCATTTATTGCTACAAAGCACGGTCCTGACCCATCATCCATCGTCGTCGTCGTTTTGTCGTTTCAGCTTAACAATAGTCCACTACAGGCTCCCCCATAGATTGCCACAAAAGTTTGTAGCTCTCGTTTTGGGGCGATTTTGCCATAGTTGCCACGCTTGGCAGACGGGTGAGCAACCGCAGTTTATTTATTCAGATGTTCCAGCAAGATGCTGCTGCCCATCTCCTGGGTTTCATTTTCCCTCTGTCGACTTTTACGACACCCACGGGATGAGATGAAGTGGCAGATTCTCCGCAAAATGTTATTACTTATGCTTAATTGATTGTAACTATATTTCATTAAGTTGTAAATATTTAAAATACCTGGGTACGTCTTAAATTTTACTTCGTTCGTTAATTATTAGACTGTTGAGATTGTAGCAGCAATTTGAACCAAAATTCAATTAACACCGCTATCGCGTGGACGTCAATCAATAATTACAAAGCTATTCAGCTTAATTCATCCTTATTCAGATTCAATAATGGCGGTCTTTGTTTCGGAATGTGCATTATTATAAGGGTTGCCACATTTGCACTAATTGTAGCACGATAAAGTCTTTGTATGAAGCAGGTCTAACAGCGTTAAACGATTGTCAGGCCGATTTGATCGACCTCTTCGTTTTATACTTTGATATTGATTGTGTCACTTTAATTATGAATGTTTAGAGAGAGCCTCTAGACAAAATATGAATGCCGGTGAATGGAATAAAGAATAGAATATTTTTTATGCAATATGGATCATTTACATAATACTCATTGAACGTCATTTTTTTAAGCTACACTGGTTCGCAAAGAAATGCCCCTTTCCTGGGAAGAACCAGGTAAGAAACCCAGCGGGTTTTTTTTGAGTCATTTTAAATATACAATTACAGCATTATATTACAGCAGTATTATAAAGATGTAGAAATAGCTTGGCAGCGATCACCGCATTCCCAGGGGTTATCATCATCCATGTGTTCCTTAATATTATAATAACCCTTCTTAAAAAGTTTTTGTTTAACAAATAGTTTGTACTTTTTGATTGAAAGACTTTGCGCACTTTCTGGGATTTTGTTGTAAAAACGTACACATTGCCCCATGAAAGAGTTACTGACTCCGTGAAGTCGGGTAACTGGCATAATTAATTTGTGACTTTCCAACTTGTTTATTTGTCTACGAATATTCCAGTCAGTGTCAAATGACTGTTTGTCGATTAGTAAAGGATCTGGAGGGATAGGATTAGGTTTAGGAAGGAATCTGGTGATGATTTTTGCCAATGTCGAGTAACAATTTGTTAATAGTCCATGGAAGGTATAAGAGTTAATTAAGAAACGAACCATTGGGATCTCGTGTAGGACGTGTTGATTTAATGTTGTGTGCGAATGTGTGTATGTGTGTGTGGTATGGGCTTGCCCATTCTAAGTGGGCGTGGCGTCACAGTGCTTGTTTTAAATCGTCATAATGCCGTCAAAGGTTTTTTTGAATAAATTGACGTGACTAACAAATCGATCACCTGATGGTAAGGGAACGTCTGCCCATAACAAATGCTGTGTCACCATTTCTGTGTGACACCACATTGAGCCCACCCTAAGATATGTATATCATATGCCCAGTGATTACGCTAGCACTCAATGACCTTTAGACCGAAACACTGTAACTGTTTGCTTGTAATGGCGGTAATAACGAGGCCTGGGTTGGTACCTACCTAGACGGATACGCTTAGGTGGAAAATAAGGAGTCTCTCTATGTTGGTGCCAGCACTTAACGCATAGTGCGCCAAGTTCCCGCGCAAATTATTACTTTTACTTGTCCCCGCGGTCGAGGCCAGGAGGACGTTATAACAGTTATAATCTGTACGTCCTGACCGATAGCTCCGCGGTTATCATACCTCTTTGCTTAGTCTTGAGTCTTAGGTTCAGATCCCAACCTAAGCTAACATTCATAAATGCAAACGAACTATTAGTGTTCGGATCATGTTTCCTGGTGTAGGACCCTTCCTTCGATCTTAAAACTTGAGCGTTAGATCGAATACGCGAAGGTAAACACCAGTGAGTAGCCTCAATATTTGCAGGTATGACAATATTGTCAGCAGCGCATTTGTTATGGACAGACGCTTGCACTTGCCAGTAGATAAACGTTTTGCTCGTTTCGTCACTTTATCAAATAAAAAAGGTATACTTTACAACTAGTATATCTGTAGATGTACCGCGTGGCCTAGTGGTCAGAGTACCTGACTTCTAAGCGGCGGGTCCTGGGTTCGAATCCCTGCCGGAGCCAACATTTGTGCTAAAACATAAATTGTTAGTTTTCGGGTCTAGTTGTGTTGTATTTCTGACACTGCATCCTAGCCTACCTCCGATCTTATCGCATCAGCGTTACATTGGGCGCGGGTAGATTGAGACGAGTGAGTACCTCTGTGTTTGCGCGTACACTTGTGGCACTATAATATCTCCTGCGCAGTTGATGGCTCTCGACAGTAGACGGAAGTTGTCGCCGTTGTCGAAATCGGCTAGGAGAACATCATCATCATCTGTAGATGTTGAACGGTTTGCTGTTCCTGGTAATAACTTGAAGTTGTCACTGATCAAAATAACATATAAGGTACATTCTAATAACTTCCATCGGACAAAGTATCACAACGTTTTTGTTGTCCAGTCAAATGCCGCTCCGTGGTCCGACCATGTCAATTCATAAATTAAGTCCGATTCACATTTCATTAAAGAGCAAACGTTTGCTTACTGTCGTCGTTATTATTTTGTTCAGACATTGCAGAGTTCAAAGACGTACCGTTTGCATTCGTTGATTACATTTGTTTTTATAGCATAAAGTGATGAAACGAGCAAAACGTTCACCTGATGGTAAGTGCAACGTCTGCCCATAACAAATGCTGTGTCACCTAGAAAATTTCTGTGTGACACTACACTGTGCCCATCACCCTGAGACATAGATACTTAAGTCTCATATGCCCAGTGATTACGCTAGCTCACAGTGCCCTTCAAACCGAAACACAGTAATGTTTGCACACTACTACTTCACGGCGGAATAACTGGCCCTGGGGAGGTACCTACCTAGACGGACTCCTGCATAGGAATCCTACCACCAGGGACAATCCTACCTACATTTAAGGACAATAGAGTAAAAAGTATTATTGTATTAGAACGATGACCGTAGTTAATTTAGATTGATTATAAATATCTTACGCTTCGATGTTTTATGATTCACTGGCGACTCGACCAGCCGGGTCAATTTAGTAATGTAGTAATTGAATTGTTACGAACATATGTGACAGCGGAACTGTCAAACTGAACGTCACCTTGAATAAATTGTATTTTTAGTAATAGTATTTATAGCGTTGTTATTAACTGTTCATTTTCCGACGATTCGAGCGCTTTACACCCTTTAGTACGTGGAAGTACTGTGGAGAAATATGTCCTGATGTCATAGATAATTCTAATAGGTTACATAATTGTAAATTAATATAAAAACCGTCTTTTCCGGTGGATTTTCTAAAAATTTCCTTTCATACGAACCTTATCCTGATAATTACGAAACCACCAAAAAAAAAAAAACAGACAAATCGGTCAAGCCGTTCTAAAGTGATGATCTTTCATACGTAGGGCAATTGATTTTTATTATAAAAAGAGAGAAGAGAAGATTGATTATTCAAATAAATTTAATGCTTTTTAATTTTCTTATTCTGAAATTGAAACATATCTAAATAGTATGCAGTCTTTATTCGTATGTTCGCTTTTGTTCAAGTTGAACAGACGAAAGAATTCCCTACTATACATGTAAACTGCACAAAATCGTAAGACGTTGTTATAGCAAGTTTTTTTTTTAATGTTACCTTCGTCTCGGAATAATTGCAGTCAAACCATTGTTCTGAAGCTCAAAATATTTAGCCTTAGTTTTCAGACGACGTAAATCGTCTTAACTTTAAAAGTCAGCGGCAGGACAACACAAACAACAAAAGCTGAATTAATAAAAAAAATGGCACGTTTGTGCATTTCGTTGTTTTATAACGACATTCTTTGGTACTCCGTCCACTGTTCGGTTCCAGCAGACATTGAACAATAGTCGTATAAATGAAAGTACTAACAAAAGGTTTTTTAGACGTCTTAAAACGTCTTAAGACGTTTCTGCGCCGTTTTATTTTTAATTATTAATAACCGCGTCGGAATGCGAAAAGGAATTGTCGACGAGATTGTTTAGTGGAGTTGAATTATGTAAAAACTATCGATCGGTACATTGATCAATATTTCATATAATAAAATATACATATAGCACTATACTAAATATATTTTATACTTTGATGGACAAAGTGAAGAACAGCGTAATAAGGGAACGTTGCGGTGTGGTAGAAGATGTAGTGTAAAAGATAGAGAAGGGGATGCTTAGATGGTTTGGGCACGTAGAGGGGATGGATGGAAGAAGATCGTTGTAACAGATTATGAGGGGAGTGTGAATGGGCAAGCCGGTAAGTGTTGACACAGGCGAACGTATCACGATCACATCGACGTCGTTTTAAGACAAGCCTACGTCAAAAGTACCCGACGAGCTTGTTTGAAAACAGTATTGAAAGAAGAAGAAGCTAAAGATGTGTGTCAGGATCGTAGCAAGTGGAAAGATGTGGTCTCTGCCTCTTGTATAGTACGTGGGGAAATCCTGCATGGAAACCCGACCGGTCTGGCAGCCGGGTTATGTCGGACTCTTATCGAGTAAAACCCTACGGTGGTCTCCATCGGCGGTTAAGTCACGGGATCTCCGTTCGTAACGAAACGGTGACCCTTCCCAACTGCTCTCGGTGCTATCACGATGACTCGTGACCATTTCGAGACGTCGTCCTACCCGGGGTCGATCTTATGGCATGAGCGTTTGGGCGCTTGTAGGTTGAGTCGAGTGAGTGCCTCTGTGTTTGCGCGTACACTTGTGGTACTCCAATATCTCCAGTGCAGTTGATAGCTGTCGACGTGCAGACGCACACACACCCTTACTCGGTACTCGTACAGGCACTTATAACCATAATCACTGGGCACATGAGACTTAGAACTGGTGTCTCAGGGTGTCGTGTGACACAGAAATGTTCTGGGTAAAACAGTTTTGGGCAGACGTGGCACTTACCATCAGATCAACGTTCTGTTTTGTCACATTATTCCATTAAAAAAAATACTTGTTTTGTTTTGGTGCTGGTTTAAATGCTCTAGGTGCATATTGCATTCTAACAATCGGCGTCTCCCTTAGCAGCCATAAGCTAATTTTATTTGATTTGACTGTACTGTTAAGTATGATAAATTGAAATTTATAGGACAGTAAAGTCCACTTAGACACCGCAGAGCGTTGAAAGCCTTTGTTGCATAATTCTGCGGACAAAATGCAAATTATAAAACACTTCTGCAATTTTCAGTGTTTGTTGTGAGTTTTACTACTAGTCCCACGGAAATGATAAGAGGCGTAACTGACAACTTCTTTAACAGTGAATACTATTTTACAATATAATAATTAATTTAACACACACACACACACATATATATATATATATATATATATATATTTATATTTATATATATATACTCGTATATATATATTTACTAGCTGATGCCTGACGTCGTCCGTGGGTCTCCAGGAAGCAATATATCTCTGTGCAAAATTTCATCAAGATCGGTTCAGCGGTTGAGCCGTGAAAAGGTAACAAACAGTCAGAGGGACATACAAAGTTACTTTCGCATTTATAATATTACTTTGGATTATCACACTTACTATGATAATACGTATTCTAAAAATGTTTGATAATATAATTCATCATCATATCAACCCGTCACAAGTCCACTGCTGAACGGAGATCTTCCTAATACATTGCCAAAAAATTTTGCGATTGCAATCCTTTTGGCAACAAAACCTCGAAAGGATTTTCCGGCCTTATTAAGAAATTCAATAACAGCTTACTAGTAAACAGGTAACAAAAGGTCACTAAGGAATTAAATATCAGGCTAGGCTTTATTGAGCTGTGTTGTGATAGACTTGATTTCGAATTCTAATTGATGCCGATAAATAAGTAACGTGAATGTTAATTGCTAATAGATAATTAGAGATATTATAAATAGATATTTTACTCTACATATATCTATCCGGCGTGTTTATGATATTAGACTTAGTGTTGTGTGATACCCATGAAGTAACGTTCTACTCACTTCAGAATGCTTAACATACCGGGTTGCGAACCACGTCGCCACCATTTTTGTACGATGTCAAAAACTTCTTACTCTTCATTGCGTTCCCACTAACAGTATGGCGACATCATTGGATATTCTGATATTATTTTGGACAAATAAAGGCCAAGGAGTAATTAACCTAGTTACCTTGTCCGGCAAATACGGTGGTACCCGGGTAAGCGACCCCGACCTCCCGAGCTACTGCTGTCTCCCCCTGTTTCTTCCGAGATAGTAGTATCTTACACCTTATCGTTCCTTTTCAAACTCTCGCATTCCCTACCCCAAGTCCATTTCCTACCTAATCCTTTTCCCTTCCTCTCCGCCAAGCCAATGGTTGGCGTGCCGATGGCTGCGTGGCTAGGGGCGAGCCTATCGTTGGCGTGCTGACCTGCCCTGGGACCGGGCGACCTCAGAACAAGGCTGCTCGTGGAAACTCAATGGGTAGTAAGAATTTTGACTCGTACCAAAATGGCGGCGATGTGTGGCGAAAATTAATGTAGATAAGACGAAAGTAATGGTTTTTGAAAGAGAAGAAAGTATGTCGGATTACAAAGTTCTGATTGAAGGAGAAAGAGTAGAACAAGTAAAAGAGTTTGTGTACCTGGGTTCTAAGTTGACGAGAGACGGAAAGTATGACTGTGATATTGAAAGAAGAGTATTGGCAAGAAATCAAGTGAATGAGGCTCTGCATAACTTTATGAGTAGCCAGAACGTATCTAGAAAGGCACGACTGGCTGTACGTAGGGGGTTTCTGGTCCCCGCACTTATGGATGGTAGTGAGTGCTGGGTCTGGCAGAAGAAGCATGAAAGTAAGATTAACGCTGATGGAAATGAGAAGTTTGAGAAGTATAGCTGGAGTAACTCTGATTGACTTAGTGAGAAGCAGGATTAGGGTTGGCGGTGTGGTTGAAGATGTAGTGAAAAAGATGGAGAAAGGGATGCTTAGATCGTTTTATGAGGCGAGTGGGAATGGTAAAGCCGGTAAGGGTCGACCTAGGCGTACGTATCACAATCAGATCGGTGAACTTTTCAGGAAAGGTCACGTTAAAAGTACCACCAACCGACGAGCGTGTGTGAAAACGCTAATGAAAGTAAAGAAGCTAAAGATGATTTTTAGGATCGTAGCAAGTGGAAAGATGTTGTCTTTGTCTATGCAAGGGAAACAGGCGTGAATGTATGTATGTATGTGTGAATAAAGGCTGTCCGTACAACACCATAGTACCTACCACTTACGACACCTATCGGCATACCATTTTTAGGAGCAAATGGATACAAAAATCAGTTTATGAGCCTGTATGTGTCGTTTGATCTCTGGTATTTTTAACATTGTCTCTAATTATTATGTAAATAATCTATATTGAATTAAAAAATATTCTATTCTATTCTTCGTTCTTCCAATCTTATAGCAAAGGCTTTAGACCGGGTGAGAAAGTGAAGATCGTTGGGAACATATGGGGACAAACTCATAATAATATGATATGTGGTACAGTATATAACTTTAAACACCTGATTGTTAATTAGAAGATCTTGCTGTTATCGAAATAGACCATCCATATGACTACAAAGCTTTTCGGCCAGACTGAAATATTATCAGTAGGCAAAGTAGCCGGTACCCCAAACGAAGCCTCCTAAGCATGAAGACGCTCGAGATTACTGCCACTAAACAAGTCACTCATATAAAGCCTGAACAAGCTGTACGAGGCTTATCTTCGATCATAGTTTTCAGCACCGTTACGCTAGCGTCTAGGGAGGATTATACAATGTTTAAAATCTTCATAAATTTCATTAACATATTTCATTTTTCTATTTTTGTCATCACAGCAGAATCCGTGTCGAAAATATTTGGGATCGTCGAAAATAATCAATGAGTTTTTCTAATATTTTGTGACTTATTCCGCCAATAGTTGTTGTAATACTCGTACATTACTTAACAAATTACGTTCCATACAGAGTATTTATATAATATGAATTAATGTACTATATATTTTATGTACATTCATATCGTTTTGCAAATTATTGAAAAAAAAAAATACAAAAAAAACCTGGCAGCGTCCTAGTTTCTTGCGGGTTCTTTCCGGGACAATTTTTTTTACAAACCATTGTGGTTTAAAAAAATTACGTACAATGAGTGTTATGTAAATAATCTATATTGAATAAAAATAATTATATTCTATTCTATTATATGAATTATGATGCAATCAAAATCTATTAAGCATAACTTCATAATAAAATAAAAATCTTTTAATACAAATGTCGCTAATAGTGTCGTAGCACATTTTTAAACAATACCATACCCTTTAAGTGACAATGGATTTGTGTATAAGTTTTTTAAGCCGTATCTTTGTTCTCAGATCCTCGAATACTTGGAGCCGCTGGAGGTGCTGGCTTCCCTGCTGGCCGCCATCGCCCACGACTTGGATCATCCAGGCGTCAACCAGCCCTTCCTAATCGCCACCTCCAACCATCTCGCCGCGCTGTACCGAGTGAGTATCTCAATACTAGTATTTTTTTATTTATTGAAACTTTAATGCACATTATTGTACATATGGCGGACCTGAAGGCATTCTCTCCTAGTCAACCATTACCCAAAGCAGAGACAAACATATGATAGGCAGTGCAGCGAACATTATCTTTTTATAGCTTGTAATCCAATCGGTTTTAACGTTTTAATATAGTGCTTTAGGTTATGATAATATTTGAAAGTAATGTATCAATGAAGGTAGTGAAAGAATTTTTGGAGCATCGGAGGAGTGTTTATAAATGCATACTTTGATAAAAAAAAACAATTTCTGGTTCTTCAAATACATGATTTCATCTTCATATGCGATTGCCATGGTGGCTTACACCTGATTTTCGACGTTTTCTGTCCCATTTAAAACCATTAAAATCATAAAATTAAATCATTCGTGCGATAATGGATCGTCTCCTTTAACGGCTTTTTTTGTAAGTATACTATTTCAGGCCATGATAAATTGTAAAAAATCTTAAGCGGAGCGCAAACGGCTCTTCGCTATCGGATTTAAACGAAGATAATAAACTTAAAAATTAAATAAAACGAAAAAATAAGAATAAGTTAAATTAGATTACAATCAATTATTATTGTGAACTACTGTAACGGAATTGACAGAGCGGGATGTGCTACGCTTCTAACTGAAAGAAAGTTAGAAGATTAACGTTAATTTAAAAAAAATAAACGCCTAGCTTTCTAAAGTATTTCCCGCACGTGGATTGTAATGGCTACCATAACATAAGACTTACTAGGATTGCCTTACTAAGCGTAAATACTAATGAATTTAAAAAAGAAATCAGTGTCGTCGTTGAAAATGACAAAGAAATTGCAAGCATTTGTCTATGGACTAAATTTTGCACTGACTTTAACATCACTGTCGCTTTTGTTAGCAGGCTATCGCGTTGCTCATTAATTAAATGCATGTGACAGCGCCGATGAAATATTAATACCTTTTCTCTCCCATCCACTAAAATGTTATAGCGGGAAAATATACACTAATAAAAATAAGGTTAAAAATCCGCTGGAATGAGATGAATTCGAAAATTTGTTTAGATGTTTGTTATTAAACGACTGAATAAATGCTGCACAGATTTCGTTAAATTCTATACTTACCTTAATTGTGAATATCGATTCCGAAATTAGTTTGCCTACCTCTATCTACCACCCCATCTCATCCCGTGGGTGACGTAAAAGTCGACAGAGGGAAAACGAAAATCAAGAGATGGGCAGCGGCATCTTCCTGGAACATCCGAATAAATAAATTGCGCTTGCCAACACGTTTGCCAAGCGTGGCAACTATGGCAAAATCTCCCCTAAATGATGAGCCACAATTTTCTCTGGCAATCTATGAGGGGGACGCCATGTTCAGCAGTGGACTAGTGATAGGCTGAAGTGATGATGTGATGTTGATGAACGTACGTTCTTGTCCGCGACTAAGTCGTCGTGGATTTAGGTTTTTTAAAAATCCCGTGGGAACAAACGATGGAAGCTGTGCCGTGCACTGTGCCGAGTTTCGTCAAGATCGCTTTAACGGTTGAGCCGTGAAACGAACAGATACACAGAGGGACACAGAGATTTACTTTCGCATTTATAATATTAGTATGGATGTAGGCGCGGGTAAAAGCAATGTAGTAAATAACGTTCCCACGTTCCGTCGCAAATTTTAAATTAACTTCCCACGGTTTATGAGCAAAGCCTTGGGCAGGTCATAAAAAATGCTAAATGAATTGAAAGTGTATATGTATGGGTTATATCAATTTTTCTGCTACAATAACATAGATAGCGTTCTTTGAAATACTGTCGAAAAATATGTTCATAACTTCGTAAATGGTAAAAGAACACGATGAAACATTGTCCCAGAGCTGGTCCCAGAGTTATCTTCTATGACCTGCGTAAAATTCACGTCAACAGATCTACTAGTAAAAGTTTCAGCCTTTTAATATCCCACTGCTGAGCACAGGCCTCCTCTCATTTCTGAGAGGGTTTTGGAGCTAGGAAGAACCGGCCACGCTGCTCCAATGCGGGTTGGCGGACTTCACATGTCTTCGAAATATTTTTTATTTCTCAGATGTGCAGGTTTCCTCACGATGGTAAATCAGCACTTAAAATTGCAATTAACAATTTGAGCGGTGGTCACTCGCGTACTATGAAATTTAAAGCGAGCGCGATCTAGTAGTACTCGAGTTAGATCCATTCGTACAGACAGACAGAAAAAACGGTATTTCTGTTTTATAGGTACACATGTACGATATGAACGTTAGTCTTCCGTTGTTATCTCATGTGTGCTAAATTCTAAAATTTTCTCTATCCCTAATGGTATCCGTGCCGGATCATACGTTGAAAGTGTTACTATAACAAAGATAGATTATGGACTGCATTGTCTGATCAAATAAAAAAATGAATGGAATTGAAAAGAGCTTCGGAATATTGACCGATGTGATGCACCTATATAGAACGGCGAACTTCCGTCTACAAATACGTACTGCTTTCAAATAACAAACAGGCGAGAATCAACATATGTTTTTTTTAAAAATATTTTTTGTAATCTTAAATTTTTCACATTATACAACTCGGTAAGACTGGTCAATACGATGCCTACTAAGGATATTGTTACAATTTTTTAAAACCATAAATTCGTTGTTTATTAATTTTAACACAGACTTTCCATCAAAGAGTTAATTTTTTTATTAAACAAAGACTTCATTCAAAAGGTTATTTTTTTATTTTTTATTGGATAAAGTGATGAAACGAGCAAAACGTTCACCTGATGGTAAGTCAACGTCAACCCATAACAAATGCAATGTCACCCAGGAAATTTCTGTGTAACACCACACTGTGCCCATCACCCTGAGACATAAGGTCTTAAGTCTCATATGCCCAGTGATTACGCTAGCTCACAGTGCCCTTCAAACCGAAACACAGTAATGTTTGCACACTACTGCTTCACGGCAGAATAACTGGCCCTGGGGTGGTACCTACCTAGACGGATTCCTGCATAGGAATCCTACCACCAGTTATTATAATATTAAAGAATATATGGATGATGATAACCGCTGGGAATGAGGTGATCGCTGCCAAGTTATTTATACATCTTTATATTACCTACTTTAATTGTACATTATTTTTAAAATGACATAAAGAAAAAAATATGCTCGCTGGGTTTCTTGCGGGTTCTTCCCAAGACAGAGGCTTTTTTGCGAACCAGTGTAGTTTATAAAAATGACGTCAATAAGTATTATGTAAATAATCTATCTTGAATAAATAATATTCTAAAATTGAGTTTAATGATTAAATAAGTTTTTTTTGTTTATTTAATAAAGTGCCGTGTGGTGGCGGCTCGTTAAAAGAATACTAACCACTCCATCTCATCCAGTGGATCTCGTAAAAGGCGAGTAAGGAATTAAACTGCACTGTGCACCCAACAGCGCATGGTGGCGATGGGCTCACCACCTGTCACACCAAGTGCATTATATTGTTTTGGTGAAACGTGGGATTGTGGCAGTCATCTGTTTTTGCAATGAGTGCCCAGTCTCTGACTACCCCTTATGGGATACAGTCGTGATGTTATGTAATAAAGTGACGAAACGGGCAAAACGTTCACCTGATGGTAAGTGCAACGTCTACCCATAACAAATGCTGTGTCATCCAGAACATTTCTGTGTGACACCACACTGCGCTCGTCCTCCAGAGACATTAGTTTTTAAGGCTCATATGTCCCAGATATTACGCTAGCTCTTAGTGCCCTTCGAACCGAAACACTGTAATGTTTGCACAATACTACTTCACGGCAGAGTAAATGGCACTGGGGTCTCCGTCTAGGTAGGTACCACTACCTAGACGGAGACCTGCATAGAAATCCTACCACCAGTAAATTATTATTTTTTATTTATTTCCTTCCTTAAAAATGCCAGGAACCTTGCAATTGTTAATACTATTTAATAAAAAATTTAATATCGCGGATAAGGGCCGCTGTTTAGTCCACACATAATCAAACACTGTACGGGTTTCAAGTTTCATACGGCCTTTTTCTTTAAAAGTAATAATTATGAACACGAATAATTTTCGTATACATTATTTTAAAAGAATGAAATTTTTTTTTTTAGCCCCTTATAATATTATATGGTTTATATTAGTTACATAAATACAATTAACTAATTATTAAAAATGTATATAAGTTTAATAAAATTAAATAATATAAATAATTATCAAAGCTTCAAATTGAAAATGTACAACTATTGCCAAGGGCGTAAAGGCTTCCTCCATTTTTCTCCGTTACTCGTATATTTTTAGCTTATCATTTTTAGTAACCCCGTCCGTGGCTGCTACCTGGTTTATCTCATCTGTTCATCGCTCTTTTGGTCTAGCCCTGTATCTAGTATATGTTATATAAACTAATACATAGGTCTATGATATAAACTAACACATAGCGCTGTGTGGTCGCGGCTATGTTCAATGAAGGGTGACATGTATCGTGGTAGTGATAGAGTGAGTAGATAGACATGGAACGTGGGATGCGTCAGCAGAAACTTCGTATTTCGATTTTCTCAGAAATTTAAGACAAGAGGGGGGGGGGGGGGGGCTTGTCTTAAATTGAATAGTACCTACGCAAGTGACCTGAGTTCAATCCCCTGTCCCAGCCTCTTTAGAATGGGTCCTCAATTTTGAATATAATTTATGCTATCCAGGAATTTATGCCAGGAGGTATTGCTATACTTATTACACAGAGGAACGATTACATACAGAGAATCGACGAAGACAGAGCAATTGTCTGGAAAGTGCGGGGCGAGATAGCGACCCATACCGGCATCTGCAGTCTGGGACCTATTATTAATGGTTGACGCGTCGCGCTCGCGTATAGGTAATATTATTATGTCATTTTATTTTCGTGGTGTCTATGTAACAATGTAATCAGATTTTTGAAAGCCTACATCTCCAACAGACCCACAGGCGTCTCTTAATGCCATTCACCTTACTGAATGATTCAGCGAATAATATTCATTTTAAATTTATTTTCACTTTTAACATTTATTTTTAGAAATCTTTGTTTTTAATAATAATGTTAATGGCAATGTTAAACAGAAATAAATTAATAGATATTGTTTTCTTGTGACAACCCTTGCTTCGTAAACTGTCGCGACGCTGTCTAGACGTTGTCGGCATTAACGAATAGATCAAAGGCGTCCGCCTACTGTAATATCTTTCTACTGTGGTTATTCTGTCGACAAGTAGTTGTATGCAAACACGACTATGTTTCATACTGAAGGGCACTTTTAGCAAGTGTATTATTACTGGGCATATGAGACTTAAGAACTTAAGCAGTAATAACCTATTGGTTTAGGGTCATCATCATCATCATCATCATCATTTCAGCCTGTCGCTAGTCTACTGCTGAACATAGGCCTCCCGCATAGATTGCCACAAAAGTTGTTACTCGCCAGTTTACTCGTATTTATTCAGATGTTTCAGGTGTCGTCTGAGTCGCCTGCCCATAACATTTGTTATCTTTCAATTACATTTGTTATGGGCAGACGTTGCGGTCAACAAACAAGTGAACGATTTACTCGAACAAATAAAACGTTGTAAACAATTACTTAACACTTCAGATGTACTCTAAATCAAACGAAGCAGGCTTTTAGCATCGTTTCATACCGTTCACTACCGTTGTGAACCTGAATTATTGCAATTAATAATTCTATCCCGTGGGTCTGTGAAGCACTTAGTCTAAAGCGACGTGATTTGCATTTTCAGGTGCCACGAATTGAAAGATAACGACTACCATGATATTTTTTTTTAACTAATAGCCTGCGCGGGACATAGCAAAACGTATAATAGCGCAATTGGTATATCTGTATATTAATAACTAGCGATCCGACCCGGCTTTGCACGGGTAGATACATATTAGAAAGATAAATTAGTACTTTATTTGGACAAACAGAACAACAGAAATCCTTTAGCTAACGTTTTTGTAGCGACTATGCTCATCGGCGAATCTGCAGCTAGTCAGGTTAGATTAAGTTACCAAAATAATGATATATAAAAAATAATAAGCCATGAAAGTATAGTGGCTCGGAGCATAGTTGTAAACAATATTCGATGTCGTCTTAGCAAAATAAAACGACCGCTCTCGACCGCTGCGCAAGGGGAGCCGCGCACCTCGATGATGCCAAGTCGCATGAAACCGGGCGGCGCGGCGTTCGAGACCGCTGCCTCTGTATTTATTATAGAGCGTTTCAAAGTTTTAAAATATAATTACAAACCACTATTCAATTGTTTCATGTTTTTACAATAAATAAAATGAGTAGGTAGGTAATCAATAGAATTTAGTCTAATCGCGAGCAGCGCGGGCGAGCGTACGGCTGTTCGCTCACACCGCGGCATTTTTCTTACTTTTAGCATTTTTATACCCGTCGTAACTTCTTTTTTAGACGTAGAGAAAAATTTGTACCCTTTCTTAGCATATTGGGCGCACAGGGGAGTGTGGTATATGGCATAGTTAAAGATTGTAATATAACTTGTGTTACAAATAAATTAAATTGAATAAAATAAAAAAATAAAACATTCATTATTTACGTTCATACTGACACTGTCAATCATATAATAGTCTGTCGTTTTTTTACGTTCATACTGCCAATCTCAAACATATAATAGTAATTCTTCTCCATACAAACTTTCGAAGGAGAACACAACTCCAACAACTTCCAACCACATTTCTCCAACTACTCTCCCCAAGTATTAATATGCAGATACATATACGTGAGTAACAACTGGCCTATCAGAATATCTCGTAAATTACAAGACCTAAACTTAATATACATACATACATACATACATACATAAGATCACGACTGTATTCCATAAGGGGTAGTCAGAGAGTGGGCACTCACTGCAAAAAACAGATGACTGCCACAATCCACGTTTCACCAAAACAATATAATGCATTTGGAGTGATAGGTGGTGAGCCCATCGCCACCCTGCGCTGTTGGGTGCACAGTGCAGTTTAATTCCTTACTCGCCTTTTACGAGATCCATTGGATGAGATGGAGTGGTTAGTATTCTTTTAACGAGCCGCCACCACACGGAAACTTAATATTTGCCAGACATATTTCTTTTTCCCACATAAATACACCTACATAAATACACATAAATATACCTACTAAAAACGGATTTTACGAACATATATTCCTAAATAGGTAAACGGGCTGGTGCTGCTTTTCCCTACTACTTACTACTATACTTTATCAGAACCATAACTTCCGTGCAAAGCCGGGGCGGGTCAGCTAGTTGTTAATAAAAAACAATGTTGCCACGTTCCGTCAAACAACGTCAGGCGTAAAGGGAGAAAAATCAAAAATATTTAAGCAAAGAAATTATGTGGCGTAGAATTTAATAATTTCAGTCTCAGACTTGCTACATGCATTCACTCGTAACTAATTCAATGTGTAAATATTACTTTAAAAAGTTGGTGTGACCGAAACCTGAAGAGACATGTGAATACATATATACATACATACGTATAGTCACGCCTTTTTCCCAAGTAAGGGGTAGGCAGAGGCTACACATCAAGCCACTTTTCGCCTCGGCAGGAAACGGAAAGTGACGGGTGGTGATCCACTTAGCTGCCATTTTACAATACCTTAGAAGCCTCTTACGTCATCTCGGTAGGAAAGAGGTAGGCAGAGTAGAATAGCAATTCTACTTCGAATATAATATGTGAGTTACATAATATTAACATATATATATTATGACGACCGCGTGGCCTAGTGGTCAGAGATGGGAGGAGGCCTGTGCTCAGCAGTGGGACATTTTTAGAATATTACTTTTTTACTTTACTTCTGTATCGTATGTGCGTTCTAACAGGCATAGATTGCACTTTTTCAAACATCCAGTTGCGAAACAACCTTCTGAAGGCCAAGTTTTTCCCGTGCGAGAATCGAACTAAATCGAAGAAGCCACTATTGTCGTGAACCATTACCTAACACAAGCATTTTGAGCTTAGTTGGAGTGCTTAACAGGAATATTAATGTTTTAAAGTAGCATTGCTAGTACTCTTTAAAAAAATCCCGCGACCCATAGCGCAGAAGCTAATTGCTCAATCACTGCACCAACTTAATATCTTAATCATTCAAGGAACGAGGAGAATCTCTTCTTATAAATATTAAATATTATAATACCGTTCATAATATCAAAACAAAAAGTTTTTTGAATATTATTATTATATATACTGGATAAATATTACTATACTCTTATTATCCAAAACAGAAAACTGTAACACGATATGAATAACGAACTTATGTTTCCCATAGTATAAGTTTTTCCTAACTTAACCATGATGCCAATTAAGACGGTAGCCGTCACGTTGAAAAATGAATTAAAATCCTTCCCTTCAGTATCATGTTTAGTTTTAACAAGCAGTTTGTTTATTATTTAAAGCGTAGCCAAAGTTGCCGCGCTGCATTCTAAGTTATAAATATAAGTATCACTTAAATTCTGTCCAGTTTTTTTTTTCTAGCCAACCTTACAAATTAAAGCAGAAGGATAAGGTGCAATTAGAAGATCCTGGATAGCTCAGTAATCAGACGCTAGCTTTAAAGTTAGTATGCCGAGAGAGTAACCGAGTAAGTGAGTAACCGAGGCTCGAGGACCGGTGCCGGCACCACTGAAATTGTTGTCATCATCATCATTATTTCCGCCATTACAAGTCCACCGCTGAACATAGCATAGTACAGTGCAGGAGTCCGTCTAGGTAGGTACCACCCGGGGCCAGTTGTTCTGCCGTGAAGCAGTAGTGTGCAAAAATTACTGTGTTTCGGTTTGAAGGGCACAGAGAGCTAGTGCAATCCCAAATATGAGACTTAAGAACTGATGTCTCAGGATGACAGGCGGACTCGTGTCATACAGAAATGTTCTGGATTACACAGCATTGGTTCTAGGCAGATGTTGCACTTACCATCAGGTGAATGTTCCTCTGGTTTCATCACCTTATCAAATTAAAAAAAGATTTTTTTATAGTTTGAACGGTTTTCATCATTTCATAATTTCAGCCCATAACTAGTCCACTACTGAACTATTGAACCACCATAGATTGCCACAGAAGTTTGTAGCTATTATTGTGGGAGGATTTTACGATAGTTGCCACGCTTGGCGGGTTGGCAACGGGTTGGTTGGTTTATTTATTCAGATGCCATCTTCTGGTTTTTATTATCTCTCTGTCGGCTTTTACGACACCAACGAACGAGATCGGCGGTATATTCTCTTAAGCCGCCACGACACGGCTGTGGTTTTATAATTACTCAAATACCAATAACATTCAGACTTAAAAAAAAATGAAATGCGATCGTATTTCGGCCACTAGGCGATCACTAAGAAATAAATAAGCTTAGGAGCTGTGTTACATCGGTGTAGGGACGTAATCAGAGAGCAAGCTGCTACTCTCCGCCTGTCGGGAGCTAACCGCGATAAGTGCATGTGCTAGATGCGTAATTGTCGTAATTGCATACAAGTGTAGTTCCTATTATGTTGCGTCTCGTATGCAAAATATATTATCGTCATTAAGTAAATCTAATGATGATTTTTTCAAGGCCGATTCTCGAACACGACGACAACTTCGCAGAAGATATTATAGTGTCATCATCATAATCATCAAGATAATCTAACACCTCATATCATCCCTAATATGAGGTCGATACAAAACGATACAAAATGAAAACCAGTAGATAGGCAGCAGCATCTTCCTGGAACATCTTGAATAAATAAACTGCGAGTGAGAACTTGTGACATTTCCCATAGATGAGAAGGCCAACGTTCAACAGTGGACAAGTACGTAGGCTGAAACGATGATGATAATGATGAATAATAAAAAGCAACCACAACAAAATTCTTTGAAACTTTACGGACTAATTCATTAAAAGACAAATTACATACGGCTGTCAATTCCATATTCCAAAACATGCCACAAACATTTGTAGCTCTCACTGGGGGGGGGGGGGGTATTTTTGCCATAGTTGCCACGCTTGGCATGTTCCAGGAAGATGCTGCTACTCATATTCTGGTTTTGATTTTCCCTCTGTCGACTTTTACGACACCCATGGGACGAGATGTGGTGTCCAAGCCACCAACCACACGGCCATTTTATTTATTCATCAAATGTTTATTATTCATAAATTATGAATGAAAAAATAACTTTTATTTCATGACACCGTTCCAACTTTGTGTTTGTTCTCTCGCAATTTAAGGGAGTTTTTGATAGTTGCCTCTAATTGCGCAATTGCCTTAGGGCATCTGCAGAGTCGTACTCGAGCAGGCAATCATAACTTAACATTTTTTGATGTATGTAACACCACTATCACACCGAACGCCATAAAAAGAACGATATTTAGAATTGCAAGGAGACGTCAGTGAGATAGAACAATCAAAAAAATTACCTGCGATGGGATTCCTATGCAGGAATACTATTTAGGTACCACCGCATGATCAGTTGTTCATGCAAACATCACTGTGCTTCGGTCTGAAGGGCACCGAGAGCTAGTTCAATCAGGGCATATGAGATTTAAGAATTGACGTCTCAGGGTGTTGATCGCAGTGTGGTGCCACACAGAAGTGTTTTGGGTGACACAGCATTCGTTATGGGCAGACGTTCTACATACCATCAAGTGAACGTGGTGCTAGTCTCATATAAAAAAAAATCACGTAGTGAGATCGTTCGCCATCTTGCATTTTCTGCACTACATTTAGTGTTCGTTTGCATATTTTTACAATGCACAAGAATATCATAAACAGAAGCGTCGCTGGAGTTTCTTGCGCCATTTCTTCTCTAGCGGAAACGCATTCCGAATTGGTGGTAAACTTATCTAATAATAATCATGGTATTAGTAATGATGGTAGTAGTAATATTGCCCTCCCGATTGCAGTAACTGACCGAGCCGAGGCCGGCCCCCTTGGGCACCCTCGAGTCTGTTACTCTCGCAAACAGGATGACGGTCCAAGCCGAGGTCCCCTCTCGGGGGCCCTTGCGCCAGTCATCCATAAATAAAGGTTTCGGCTAAGCGCCCTCAGCGCTATGCCACCCTTCAATCCGGCGAAGCTGTAAAAGCCTTCGGGCTAACAGTGACCATCAGTCCTCAAAAAAAAGCACAGGAATATTTATGCCGCGGACATAAGTTCTTTCATTTATATAAAGAAAACAACACCCCTGACAGAAATAACATCATACAATGGCTCCCAAGTGGTTATAATACAATGAGCTGTTGAAATTGTTGTTGTTAATTATTGATATGTTTTTTTTAAACGATAATAAAACGATGCCCCACAGTGGGATTTTCTCCAGTAGCGAATGATGTCAAATGTATGTCTGTATTTACAGACATACATTTCACATATACAACACAATCAGACGCGAAAAGGAGTAATTTGTGTTTTTTGCACAAATGTTGGTTTCGGCTGGGTATCGAACCCAGGACGCTAATCACTACGACAAATATGTGATCACCTTGTCTTGTACGATGTAACGCTTATGGAGAACAACACAAGGGTAAGAGAACGTTTAAGGGACAAGGGATGATCACCTTCCATACACGAGAATTCCAACCGTAGGATATCGTTACTTTATAAGAAAAACATGGTCAGCACGTTTTTGCCGAATAGTCGATAGTTGGAGGTGGCGGACCGTGTTTTTTGACAACCTATGGAGTTCATTCCACTCCAATCTGAGACACTCTGAGACACAAACTCCATCCAATAAATTGAGTAAATACGGTTCTTGTTTCTTAAGACATGTTTTTGTTTATAAAAAACTAAATCGCGATGTTATGTTGCATGATTGGTATGATGTAAATAGACATAACATATCCTTTCAACATTAAGGCGCGGATAGCGACATTTAAAGTCGTTTTAGGCAATGCCTTATCCCTTCACGCCTTTGCCCGTCGAAAGTGAAATGAAAAATGAGCGGCAATTTTAATAGCTGCGCGACCTGTTTTGAAAACTTCGCCTCGTCTTCGCCTTTGGGAACCGCTGGAGCGTTAATGCTCTTGAACACTTTTTGGCGTTTTGTCACCGAAAGTCTGTGTGTCATAATTCTATACATGTACGGGTGTTTATTTATTGGATAAAGTGACGAGACGAGCAAAACGCTCACGGACGGTAAGTGCGACGTATGTTCATAACAAATGCTGCGTCACTCAGTTTACTGGTGGCAGGATTCCTATGTCTCAACCTTGAAAAAAAGAAGTTTCAATAAAAAATATTTGGATCCAACAGCACCACTTTAATAGAACTGGTAAAGGTGGTAGGATTCCTATGCACGAATCCGTCTAGATAGGAACCACCCCAGGGCCAGTTATTCTGCCGCGAAGCAGTAGTGTGCAAACATTACTACATAGGAATCCTACCACCAGTATAAAATGTCGTTTTTGTTCAAAGATATTTTCTTTACATTCTACCACCGTTTCATAATAACTCCGACGAAAGAGAAACAGGAGAAAGAAACTCCGTAGTTATCCTTTTTTTGTTGTTGTTTTTTATGTTAGTCTAAAGGACATTATATATTAATTACACATTATGTAGATATATTCCAAATTACGAGTATTTAACATCCATTATCTTTGGACTTAAAACAACCGATATGTGCATGGATTGGTTGCCAATGCTCTCTGAACTATATATAAATAAGTTTCATTGAGACCCGTGCAGACAAACGTTTAGATTTCTGGTATTATTTGGTTACAATGAGGTACCCAGAGAAAGGGTAGCTACTCGACGGATCGAGTCGAAATCCGGTCAGGAATAACGAACTATCAAAGGTACGGAACAAAACCTCTTCTTTTGCCATGCTTACACAAGGGTTTAGCCTTTGCAAATATTTTATCGTAGTTCAGAAACTGAATAACGCTCAATGGTGCATTGTGAGAGCTAGAATGCTGATATGTATTTAAGAACTTTGTTAATTTATATACAATTTATCGATTTTCTACTATATAACAGAAATAATAATAATTGATAATAATTAATGACTATTACTAACGAGAATATTTTGCAACATTTCATTAATAACGGCGTAACATCGCTCTCTAATAAGAAACTACTGAAATAGTTGTAAACTCGCCGAGTGACTTGGTAGCGCACTCGAGACTGGAGTGAGTATGCTTGCATCAACTACTACTTACTTCACTACTTACTACTTACTACTACTTCAGTAGTAGATCCAAGTCTACTACATATGATAACTAAGAGGAAACTTTGTACCCCTTCGTAAGCATACGCGCGCACGAAGATGTGTGAGATATGACATAGATTGTTTTTAAAGAAAAAGTATCTATATATACACACACACACACATATATGTATATATGTGTGTGTGTTACAAATACATTAAATTTAATAAAATAAAACTTAATTATATTATTTAAGTTCATACTGACAATGTTAGACAAATACAGTCTGTCGTTTGTTCACGTTCATACTGCCAATGTCAAACACATAATAGTCTTTGACCAAGCAGTCGCACCGAGGAGAGATTTTCGCCAAAGAACTTTAAACTGTTGCCAGCCTCAATAAAGTTCAAACTTAAAAGTTTATTGAATGGCGGTCGTATTTCGTCAACTAGGCGACCACTGGTACATGTTACACAAAATGTGAAAACGTCTACAATAAATTACACTCGATAAGTCATTTTGGACTACACAATTTTCTTGCATTACAAACATTCGAACAAGTTTTTTGGACCGATAAACTTATGAAAAATTTGAGTCCATTCATCAGATATAGATGTAGAGATTGTTTCTTTTGGTTATAGGTTCTGAAACAAGGATGTACTTTAAAGTACATCCTTGTTGAGCTGAGAAAAGTTTGTAACTTTTGTGGAAATCTATGGCGGAGGCCTATATATAACATAGGCCATGTTCAGTAGTGGACTAGTAGATAGCCTGAAATGGGTGTGGTGGACGTGACAGTTACGCGTGGGAACAAGGTTGGTGATAGTGGATACCGGACCGCGTTGTTGCGCGGTCCGGTATCTAGTGTAGTCTAGTCGGTAACCGGTGTACCTCACATTTTGGGGGTATTTTACCATAGCACCCACGCTTGGCAAATGGGTTGATAACCGCACTTTCTTTATTCTGATGTAGATGCAGCCCATCTTCTAATTTTAATTTTCCCTCTGTCGATTTTACGACGCCTATGCAAAGAGATAGGTTGGTCTCTTAAGCTGCTGCCACAAATAGAATAATAATGTTTGCTGGAAAATTTTCCTTCACCGTACAATGTTTTTGCAATGACTTGATGTTTATTGCTTTAGCAAATAAGCCAAATTGGATTTCATAAAACCTCGCTGATTGCCGCACGTAGAATTTCTCTCAGCGCTGTTGTGGAGAACTGTAGCCGACTATTTACCGCATTAGCATAAATAGACCAATCTCCCTACTATCAGCGTTTGATTATTGCGCGGTTCATTGTGAATTTATTTTCCAATTGTATTAAGAGTACGTCTCTTCTTTGTACGTGTAATTAATTTAAAAAATCCGACTTTAAATAATGTACATGCTGTTATGCTAATTTAAGAGTTCATTTTCTCATGGATCCCGTCATCGGAACTTGACCAAACTTGTATGGAGTGGTCCCTTAAGGCGCCCCTATCTAATAAAAAAAGAATCATCAAAATCTGTCGACGTGGTAAAGTATTATTGCTGAACACACATGAAAGTTTTTGTTTGGTTTGCCTTCAAAAATAAAGTCCGGGAACATTCGCTGCAAGGAATTTTTGATGAGTTTCCGGACTTTATTTTTGTGTTTGTTTAGTTTTTATGTGTTTATTCTAATTTACGTTTTAAGGACATAATGAAATGTTTTTTTTCTGTTCTTCTATGATAATAATTATATATTTATATAGTTGTTATAAGAACTCATATGTTTATCTCTGCTTAGCCTTATGTTTGTTGCCCGTAAGGGAGTTTCACTCATTTCTAGACGCTACTGTCCGTCTCCGGTCTTCAAAATTTACATACATACGATCACGCTTTTTCGCCTTATAAGGGGTAGATAAGGACCACACCCGTAGCCCGCATTTCACCCCCGCGGGAAAGGATACGTGACGGGAGGCGAACCACGTCGCCGCCATTTTCGTACAAGTAAAAAAAAATCTTACTTCCCATCGCGTTCCTGAGAGCAGTATGGTGACAACATTACGGCAAATATCTATTGGCATAGTTTATGTCTGCCGAATTTTACGTGACATGTTGAGGCGGATTAAAGAAAGAGAGACCATTTTTTGGTTACACCAACACAATTCACAACCAGTTTAACAGTGTAAATAAATAAAAAAATAAAACAGACAAAACCGGAAAAATATATATAAAATCTATTTCTTCATGATCCACTTCTCTAAAAATGACCGCCACTCAGGTTAAGCTAGAATGCATCCAAAAATAAAATAAATACAATTGTATTTTTTTTAAATAGAAATAGAATAAGAAATACTCATATATATTACACATTTAGATATATATACTCATACATCTATAGTAATAACATAGTATATTATAAGATTATATGATATTATATGTAAAAGTGGTTATTACTTGACTACGATTCAATATTTTGAAACCTCTGCTCTGCAGTCTAATTTCGTTCTCAACAATGAACTCAAAATTGTCTGCCCAGAACACATCGGTGCTGGAGAACCACCACTGGCGCTCGGCCATCAGCTGCCTAATAGAGAGCGGCTTGCTGGAGCAACTGCAGGGCATAAGGGCGAAGCTGGAGCACCAGATCTCCTCGCTTATCCTCGCTACTGACATCACCCGTCAGCAGGAGTACCTCAGCCAGTTCAAGGTAAGCGACGCATCGCACTTCATCGGCTGATTCTTAATTTGCAGGTAAGTGAACTTGCTCCAGTCGTTCTAGCGGTTTCTTCCTAAGTTGTACATTTTTACATTCCTCAGCTCCTATGCAAAGTTCGCCCTATGTATCCGTGAAAGCAGATTTAACGTCGGACTCTTCGCAGAATTAATTTATTACCTAAAATCTTTTCGAATTTGAGGTTATTCTAAATTAGGGCTGCCACAGATGCAGAGACGCCGACCGGGACATTTAGAACAGAAATAGGGTAAACCACACGCCTCCACTTCACTTGACTCGCAGATTGCAGACGCGGCGCTTATGCAGCTGTAGCTTAGAAATGGTGTGCATTCCGGGACAAATAACTAGCTGACCGGGACACAACGCTTAAAATCGGGACATGCTCCGGCGTACCGTGTGGCAGCCCTATCCTAATTACCCTGGTATTCGATTTTAGGTTTATTTAAAAAAAAAACACTGAACACCCAACAAACAAACACAAAGATCGCCAAAACTGCATTCAGCAACAAAATCAAATCAAAAATTGCCGCTTACGCGTGATTTTGTGTAATGTTTGTCAATACTCTAAATGTCATTTGACATTCAAAATCTCTTTCACTTTCACGCTTAGAAAAGCTATATTTTTTTCTCGCTCGCATTGTTAACATTGTCATTTTTACTACGGTTTTTGCTGACTTAGCGCTTTAAACAACTTTGGTTTTTGTCTAGTGACTTACGGATCCAGCGCTGAAGCGATGGTTTAAGATGTTGTTCGGAGCGGTAGTGTTGTAATTATGTAATGAAATTAATATTTAATTTTCTTTTGTCTAAAGAAAGAATAAAAGGCATAAAATAAGCTAAGAATTTTTTTTTTCTATTGTATAAAGTGATGAAACGAGCAAAACGTTCACCTGATGATAGGTGCAACATCTGCCCATAACAAATGCTGTGTCACCCAGAACATTTCTGTGTGACACCTCGCTGTGCCCATCACCCTGAGACATTAGTTCTTAAGTCTCATATGCCCTGTGATTACGCTAGCTCACAGTGCCCTTCAAACCGAAACACAGTAATGTTTGCACACTACTGCTTCACGGCAGAATAACTGACCCTGGCCACCCCAGGGCCAGTTACCTACCTAGACGGATTCCTGCATAGGAATCCTACCACCAGTAACAGTAACAGTACATTATGGTATACGTCCAACGTATGCTGATTATTAGGCGAATTTAGGCAATGTCCTTTGAATATAAATATAATTGTAATATAATGACTTCATTTGCTTGACGACCGCAACAGCCGGCTCAAAACAGAATTTGTTGTAACTCTAGACTTTCATTTCACCATTTCGTCATGAATAAAAAGAAGCTCTTCATCAACGCAGGCACAAAACTTAAGTCTTCTATTAAGTGACATTGACCGTTGTGTCTGATTTCAACCAGTGAGCATATTTCAGATTATGTTTGAAAGTGTTTATGTAATTCAATGTTTGTTATCCCAATGGCCTATTCTATAGGTCACATAAAACTTAAAACATTCACGTTGTCACTATTGTATTTAAATATACATACATACATACATAAGATCACGACTGTATCCCATAAGGGGTAGTCAGAGACTGGGCACTCACTGCAAAAAACAGATGACGTTTCACCAAAACAATATAAAGCACTTAGTGTGATAGGTGGTGAGCCCATCGCCACCATGCGCTGTTGGGTGCACAGTGCAGTTTAATTCCTTACTCGCCTTTTACGAGATCCAATGGATGAGATGGAGTGGTAGTATTCTTTTAACGAGCCGCCACCACACGGCATTTAAATATTAATGAAAATAAAATATTCTGACCAGCAAATTTATTTGATATTTCGTTTGGATCATTCTAAATTATTATGTTAGGCCGTTTTTTATAGATATTTACTAATATTTTATATCGATATTATATGTAGTCTAATATCATTTTTTAAGTTATTTAGCTAACCTGACGACCGCGTGACCTAGTTGTCAGAGTACCTGACTTCTACGCCGCGGGTTCCGGGTTCGAATCTCAGCCGGAGTCTACATTTGTTCTAAAACACGAATTGTTCGTTTTTGGATCTGGTTGTGACACTGCAGCGTAGTCTACCTCTGATCTTATCGCTTCAGCGTTGCATAGGGCGCAGGTAGGTTAGGACGAGTGAGTGCCTCTGTGCTTTCGCGCACAATGCGCTGCACTCTTCACCACGAGACACATTGTTAAGTCTCATATGCCTAGATACACTAGCTTTATTACCCTGCAAACTGAAAGACTGTGCATACACAACTGCTTGAGACCTGTGTAACTGCCACTAAGGTGGTACCTACTTATGCGGATAACCTATGCGGATTTTTGCATGCCTACCGCCAGTATTGCCACCGTGATAATCTATTGTAGTGTAGGCAATATATTTTTTTAATCTCCTTCATTCATGCTTCGACTTTAAATCGAATAGAGTGGCGTGCAAAGATTAAACGTAATTAATGTCCCACTGCTGATCATAAGTCTCCTCTTATTTAGATGTACAGGGGATCGCACTCAGCTCATTCGCGCGCTATGAAATTGAAGGCGAGCGCCCGGCCCCTTATCTTCCTAGGCAAATCTTACTTCAGATTATTTTAAAAGCTTTGATTTTTGTATAACATTATTTTGATAACATTCAGTGAATGATAATTCATAGAGCACGTATTGAAAACGACGAATCCTGTGTAGATTTTGTCAACGCATTTCATCCCGTGGAGGTCGTAAAAGTCAACTAAAGGACACTCCAGAGAAAACCTCGATTGTTGGTGCAATAACCACAAAAAGTGAGATGTGTCTGGTGCTCGCCACTGCGACTTGCGATTGACATGGATACATACATACAGTCACGCCTTTTTTCCATATAAGGCAGAGACCAGACATGTAGCCCACGAAAAGTGGGCTACGGGTGTTGGTATCTGCCTGTATTGCTCTGATTATATGTACGAGTATGTACGTCACTCCTAAATGTGTTAAGGAACTGGTGCTTTTCGCTACACAGACTTTAACATAACACTAACTAGTGCGAAGCCGGCGCGGCATTATAATAATAATCCCAGCTAGATGAGAAAACTGTAGAAATATCCTATGTATATATATAATAATAATCTTTATTTGCATAAAACACGGTAAAATTCAGTTGTTTTACTTGATGAGTCTCACATGTTTTGCTATTCTATTACACAGCATGCAAATTCAATTAAGGTCACCATATTACCATAATAATAATGATGCGATACAAGATCAGGTTATCAAGACCAACAACTATCGGAGATACATCCTAAGGGACAGCACCGTCGACGTCTGTCGAGCTTGTCGCCGTCCCGGCGAATCGCTTAGGCATGTTGTCTCCGGTTGTTCGGCGCTTGCTAACTCTTGAGTATCTGCACAGACACAACCTAGTAGCCAGGATTCTCCATCAGGAGCTCGCTCTGAAGTACGGTCTAATGGATCGGAAACAACCTTATTATAAGTACTTGCCGGAGGCTGTGCTCGAAAATGACCGTGGCAGGCTCTATTGGGACCGGGCCATCATCACGGACAGGACTATTCTCGCGAATGGGCCTGATATTGTGTTGATGGACCGGGCACAGTCGAGGATATTTTTGGTTGACATTACCATTCCATACGACGAGAACCTCGTGAAAGCCGAAACAGATAAAAAGACAAAATATCTGGACCTGGCTCACGAGGTTACCGACATGTGGGATGGTATGCCAACCGAAATTATTCCGGTGGTCGTGTCTGCAAACGGGCTAATCCCGGTCGGTCTCTCGGGACATCTGGGGCGACTCCGTGACGGGCTGCTTCGTGCTCAGGTGCAGAAGGCGGTGCTCCTGGATACGGCCCGCATCGTCCGCCGGTTTCTTTCCCTTTCCCCCTAACCCTCGGCCGTTTGGTCTTCCCTGCCGAGGGCTCTGGTCTAGTTGCTCAGTTGCTAATTATATATTTTATTGTATTGTATAGTATTGTCTAGTATATGTCTTATAGTATCTTATTTATTTTATCTTATTTTATATATTTATCTATATATTCATATATATCCCAACGAGACGAGAAAACTATAGAAATACCCCATAATAATAATAATCTGCATTTGCTTGGCTTTGACCCGTAAATGTAGCCGAAACCAGCAAAAGTGCTGAGAGAAAAAAATCATTTCCGAAAAAAAACATCTTTATAGTTAATATATAAATCGTCAATTTAGAATTAGGCAGTGCATTTAGTTTTCAATTTTGGTAATGGCATTGTAGCGACTGAAATAAATGTATTTATAGATACTTCAATAGAGAAAACCATTAAATGCGTTATATGTATGCTTATATGTTTACGATAATGTATTATCCCATTAATCCTTCACAATATCGCCTCACCATTGCGAATGTTTGCAAGTAGCAATACTGTAAAATCCAAATAACACTGTTGAAATTGATAACGCATTAGTCTCAAAAATAGTCTACTTTCTCAATAGATAATGATCACGTGGCATAGTAGTCGGTGTGTTAACAGACACACCTATGCCGTTGTTGGTCCCGGACTCGAATCTCAACCGTGACAAACATTTATTACAAATTGTTGATGTACAGGTCTGGAAGTACTTTGATTGTCGGCGTTTTTCTGACACTGCTCCTGAATCTTCCTCCTCTCTTATTTGCTATGACACTGTTAGGGCTTCCCCACACCAGCATTTCCCGAGCGTTCCTCAAACATATCATAGGCTAGACGTCGTCGGTGTGGTCACTATTAAAATTATTTCGGACGACGAAGCAATATTAAAGTTTACTTCTTAAAAAAATATAAAAGTGATTTTGTGTTGTAGTGTTACAGGTCATCATCATCATAATCATTTCAGCCTATCACTAGTCCACTGCTGAACATAAGCCTCTCCTATAGATGTCAATTTAGATGTCATTTTGGAGGAATTTTGCCAGAGTTGCTACGCTTGGCAGGCGGATTGGCAACCGCAGTTTATTTATTCAGGTGTTCCAGGAAGATGCTACTGCCCATATCCTGGTTTTTATTTTCCCTCTGTCGACTTTTACTACACCCACGGGATGAGATGGGGCGGTAGATGTATCAAAAGTGGCGATAAGAATATTGTGTCTACTCGCGTATGTGGACGTTAATAAAGCGTAAACTTTTGTAATTGATGAAAGATGTTAGATCGAATTAGATAGAAGTTAGATGATAGATATACAATACCGAGATACATTTTTTAAAATTTCCGCGGCAGTAATTTTATAGATCGGAAACACGTATCTGTAAGTTCTCTCGCGTTACGTTCGCGCCCATCCCTCGTTCGAAGAACACAAGCGCTCGGGAAGCTTTTTTACTGATGGTAGAATTTCTATGCAGGAATCCGTCCAGGTAGGTACCATCGCAGGGCCAGTTATTCTGCCGCTAATCAGTACTGTTCAAACAGTACTGTGTTTCGATCTGAAGGGTGAGCTAGCTAGTGTAATACATACATACATACAGTCACGTCTTTTTCCCATATAAGGGGTAGCGAGGGGCCACTCACGTAGCCAAAATTCCACCCCCGCGAAAAAAATTCTTACTCCCTATCGCATTTCCACGGCAAGTATAGTGGCAGCATTACATATTATGGTATTATTCTGCACGATTAAAGGCTGTCCATACAATCCTTCAGTCGCCTCTTATGACACCTCGGTAGGAAAGAGGTAGGTGCTATTCTACTCTGCCGGACACCCATCGGCTGGTGTATTACTGGGCATATGAGACTTACAAACTGATGTCTAAGCATTAAGGGCGCAGTGTGGTGCCGCGCAGAAATGTTCTGAGTGACACAGCAATTGTTATGGGCAGACGTTGAACTTAGCATCAGGCGAACGTTTTGCTCATCTCGTCACTTTCTTTGGGAAGACCTTAATATACGTTTAAATAAATGCAACGACTTTGAACCAAATATTGTTCTGCTTGATCGTCGTAATCGCCACTCTGGGCAGAATAATTGGCGATCGCAGTATCTTGCATCTTAGACACGGCTGCCCATCACCGGTCTGTTTTTTTGGTTTGGTTATACTGTTCATTCAGGGACGTGATAAAGAAGTGGATTTTCTTACGCACCACTGTCTAAAGAAGGTTTCAGATGCTCAGACAAACACAAGGATAATCATAACACATACCGATTTAAAAACTCAAAAACTCGAGTATTGCACAAATTTCTCTTAGATTTGTTTCAAACTCCGAGCCCACGGCTCAGTAGGTTGCACTAAGCGCAAAGGCGCGCGTCATCAGCTCGACAAGCTCCTTCTAAGTTGAATTTTGAAAATGCAAATACTAGAAACAATATAACTTTCAGACAGTTAAGACCGCATCTTCTGAAATTGTACGTTGGGACACCCCGGCCGGCAACTTCTGTTTCAATTTTATCCCAAAACTTTAATTCATTAAAATAATTTCGTACCGTCTACAAAGTTACGTTGGGGTGCTAGTCGAGGCTAAATGTTATGTTGGGATGTTTTTTATTTTTTTCTTGATAAGATATTGTCGAAATTGGAATGAATTAACATAGATATTTGACGACCACATGGCCTAGTGACCAGAGTACCTAGTGTGGCCCGGTCCAGTGTTTTAAATTTTGGAATGGAAGATAAAAATAATCTTAGTGAAGCTTATCTTTGTGTCTATGTGAGTGTTTGCTTCGAACGGCCGCATATTTCTTTGTGATGCATAGATTATGAACAAATCTTACTTCCCATTGCGTTCCCACGAAAAGTATAGTGACAGCATTGTATATTATGGTGTTATCCTGAACGAATAAAGACCGTCCGTACAATACCTTAGTCGCATCTTACGACAACTCGATAGGAAAAAACGTAGGTGCTATTTTACTCTTCCCGGCACCTGTCTAAAATTCATATTAGTGTTTGTGTTTAATCCGTCCGTACAGACAGACATAAAATAATAGTCGTTCTGTCTTACATATGAAGGCCGGATATGCTCGAAATCGGCAAATAAAAGCGCTTGCGGCTTTACTGTTTATTCGCTGATATAAAAAAATTATAAACTTCGTCTTCACTTCTTACGGTATTTTCTTTACCTGAATCTTGATCTAGTCTGCCACAGATTATCTGTCACTCCGCCTTTTCAATTCATCCATTCCTTTCATTGTTACTTACGTTTCGATAAAAATAAAATTAATGATTTAAGTTTTTGCTACTTCTCGGCTGTTTTCGGATAACTGACTGCTCAGTCAGATCTAACTGCTGATTACAATTTCTTTGCTCTTAATTACAAACACTAAGTTAATCTTTTATGTTTCTTTATGTACACATTATATTACAAGCACTAATACAATGTATAATGTATTTAAAACAACGACCGTAACTCATTTTCTTAAGCAAATTGTGCTAAAAATGCAATGATGCAATATGATAGAAGTTAACTTATACTACACTCGGCGTCCAAAAAATCGAACATCCGAAAAAAATAATTTAAATACTATTTTAACAAAACAGGCCAATGGCAATGTTGTGGTTTGAGGGTTATCATTCGAAAGGTAATTTCATTAGCTTTCAGGAATTTTAATTGAATTTTACTTTTATAACGAGTCGAAAGAGAAATTAAAGAAAAAGACAGGGTATGTACAAATTTGCAAATTAATAATTTAAAAAAAACTTAATAAATACAAAAAAAGTTCTTAAAACCTAGTGTTACCCCCCCTTGCCTTGATAACGGCTTCCTACCTTACAAGGATCGCAACAGACCTTGGGGTATTTGTTCCCACTCTTCAAGTACCGCATCTGGGAGCTCTTGAAGAGTGGCTGGAGCTGGATCTCGAGCTCGCACGCGCCGTTTTAGGTCATCCCAGAGATGTTCTATTGGGTTAAGGTCTGGACTTCGTGCTGGCCAATGCATAACAGGGATATCGACCTCCTGTAAATAATCCCGTACAATAGCCACGGTGTGGCAACGAGCATTATCATGCATTAACATGAATCCATCACCGACATAACCAGCATACGGGACCACATGTTCCTCCAGGATTTCAGTAATGTACCGACCAGCATTTAATGACCCTTGCCCACGGCCACCCCGAGTCCGGGAAACGCACACAAGTTCCGTTTTCCCGGACCGGATTCGACGGAAATGCCGCCCTAAAACATACACGAGCCACCCCCGTATTCGACGGATTCTTCGAAGCAGGGTTGTGTGAACCTCTCCCCCTGTCTTCTGTAGACCCTTCTACGTCTGTCATTGCAGAAGAGACAGACCCTCGTCTCATCAGAGAAGAGTACGGTCCGCCACTGTCCACTCGCAATGATTGCGAGCAAACTCTAGGCGATCTCTGCGATGCTGTGCAGTAAGTTTTGGACCTTTAGCAGGTCTATGGGCTGTTAAACTCTTTTCGTGTAACCTTCTTCTTATCGTAGCAACACTCACAGATGTTCTCCGAGTTGATCGAAGCTGTTGTTGCAACTCAACAGCATTTGTAAAACGGTTTCGTAAAGATGTCGTAACGATGAAACGGTCATCTCTTTCTGTTGTGCACCGTTTTCTTCCAGATCCCGGTTTTCTAACATAACCACCAGTCTGCTGAAAACGTTGGAACACCCGTCGAACTGAAAAACGGGACAGGTTCAACTGTCGAGCAACGTCACACTGCCGCATCCCCGACTGCAATAGGGCAATCACTTGAGCGGCTTCTTCAGAGCTGGTGTCCATCTTTACTTGTTCTTACTTGGGTTACTTGTTCACGTGTGTTCACTGCAAAGTCTAAATTACGACAGGCCCATATTTCATCCAGATCGACCCTTTTATACCCTTTTTAGGTGGTGTAACTAGCGTCCTTACTAACGAGCATTTGACAGTGTTTATTTTTGACGCTCTATAATGATAAATGTTTTAATGATTTCATGATTTTTTTTATTAATAATGTAAAGCTATTCAAATACCCATTTCAAACATACCAATATTTATATAAATATAATTCGTTTCTAGCCATTACAGCCATTTTTTGCGCAAACTCAGAGAGGTGCGATTTTTGTGACGCTGAGTGTATATTTAAATCGCAAAATTCACATCACTGTTATGAGCATCGTCGAAAAATTTTACTGGAGATAGGATTCATTAAAGTGTTTCGGTCTGAAGGGCACCGCTAGTGTAATTACTGGGCATATGAGGATTAAGAACTTAGGTCTCAAGAGTGACGGGCGCAGTTTGGTGCCATACAGAAGAGTTCTGAGTGATACAGCATTCGTTATTGGCAGACGTTGCACTTACCATCAGGTGAACGTTTTGCTCGTCTAGTTAATTTTTCCTATAAAAATGGCCGACCTCTTCTAGATTATTCAAGCGATTCTGGAAACTTAAACAGTATAATATCTAGAAGAAAAGCATAAATCCCAACTTTTATTTGTTAATCGCTTCCGGATAAATGTTTTGTTAGTCGAAATAAAAAACATGTCAATTGAAAAAAGTATGTCAAGTAAAAAAATTTTGAAGAAACCGAACAAATTAAAAATACCAACTGTTACTGAACATTAATTTAAATACAAGATAATACATTAATTTTATGTGGTAGCGGCCTAAGAGAATCTACCACCCCATCTCATCCCGTGGGTGTCGTAAAAGTCGACAGAGGGAAAATTAAAACCAGGAGATGGGCAGCAGCATCTTGCTGGAACATCTGAATAAATAAACTGCGGTTGCCAACCCGTCTGCCAAGCGTGGCAACTATGGCAAAATCCCCCCAAAACGAGAGCTACAAACTTTTGTGGCAATCTATGAGGGAGGCCTATGTTCAGCAGTGGATTATTGATAGGCTGAAACGACGACGACGACGACATTAATTTTAAAAGGTATGTATATATGAATACGTGAAGAGAAAACTTTGTACCTCTTTTTAAGCATATTGCGCTCACGGAATAGTGAGATTTGATAGTTATATGGAGAAGGAATACAGTAAGCTAAAATCCATAAATAATGTGTTACAAGTACATTAATTTTAATAATAATGAGGACTCGAATTTCGACCACTAGTAGTAATTAGTTTATAAAATTGTTATCCCTTTCATGAGTGTTGTTCATCATTCAAACATATGTTTTACAAATGTCTCATTTTGCAATCAAGTAATTTTTTTTTAATTAAATGTACAGCTTTATTCATCATGGCCAGTTTAACAACATAGAAATCATATTTGTATCATGATATGCATGTGTCAGTTTTAATGGTATTTTTATGACTCTCCCACATGACGTGAACATTAGCATATGTTTTGGGATATTATTTACTAGAATCATCTGTAAGTCTCATATCAGATAAGGATCTGATATGAGACTTACAGATGATTCTAAAAATAAAATTCTGAAAAGCATACCAATAATATAAATCCTTCGTCACCGGAGCACATCCTCGTTCAGAATTGGGCGATGTTCCCAACTTCACGAAACGTGATCTATCGCAATATTGGATTCTCGGTTTAATCAGTTATTTTCGTTATAATCTCAAAATATCGGCCTCTTGAGTCAAAACCTCGTATTATATTTAGACATTTTACGAGCTTTTGCCGGTTTTGACGATTTAGAGTGTATTTAGGTGGCCAAGCCAGGTGCACCGATCGTTAATTATAAATTAGTAAATGGTGATTCATGTGGCTAACTATTATTTATATCAAATATATATTAAAGTTTAAATATCTCTCAAATAACTTTCTGTTAAAATTATATATAACGTTTTGCAAATACATTAAATTGAATAAAATAAAACATTAATTTTATACGTTCATACTGACGATGACAATCGCATAATAGTCTGTCGTTTGTTTACGACCATACAGCCAATGTCAAACAAATACTAGTCTCTGGTCGAACAGTCGCACTGTATAATTTTAAAATGTTGCCAACAAATAATTACGCAAATCCCAATAACGTTCAAGCTAAAAATTAAGAATAACGGTGTACTGTCGACCACTGGGCGACCACCAGTTCAGGTAAGTATAATTCAAAAAAAGTATCAGGTATGTATAATTATCGTAAATAAGTAACAATTAAAGACTTCAGAGTTAATAACAAACATCAGTAAAGTGAGCTCACTTTTGATGAAGATTTTTTGAACTGATAGTGACAAAACTTAAACGGTGTTTTCGGTCTTCCTTGCATGGTTTTCTTTTCGGTTTTGTTCTCCTATGATTGTTCACTTTTACAAGCTGCTTATTACACTGTCAGTGTCATCGAAACTCGAAATACTTACATAGGGCTATGCTTACAGTTTCTATATCTCGGCTATATAGCAAACGCAGCGGAGGACGAACCCCCCCCCCCCCCCCCCCCTCCCACACACACACACACACACTAAATAGAGTGACGACCTGCACGATTTTGCGGGACCTCGAAGGATGGATGAATGCAGGCGCCTCAGTACCGTGTTTTGTGGATATCAATGGCTCCCCCATTGTTCTATTGCCTATGTTCAACATTGGACTAATATAGGCTGAAATGATGATGACGACGTACATAAATAACAAAATTGAATTAAAAGGTACTCCAAACTTTACGTGCGGGCGCAAAAAAACGATGATAGTAAAATTTGAATGTAGATTTTGAGTTGCACTCAATACGTATACGTAGAACTTTTCTGTTATTCTTAATCAGTATTTATCTATTAATTAATAATTGTTTATATACCATGCAGTTACTTCACAATCAGTATATCCCGTATAAATGAGTTACACTTTTGACACGTGTACTGGGGTGCGCTCTTTTTTAAACCATAAGCACGAGTTCAAGTGCCGCGATTACAATCTTTATTGATACTACATGCAAATGGTATTAATCTTACTTGTTCTTCCCATGACAGAGGCATTTTTTGCGAACCAATGTAATAAAAAAAAAATTACTCTCATTAAGTATTATTTAAATAATCTATGTTGAATAAAAATTTTTATATTCTAATTCTATACTATAATTGATATTCCTATCATATTATACATCCCGACGAACCCGTCGTATCCAATGCCTGCGGCCCCGGATCCTGCATCGAATCTCAGCCTAAGCAAACATTTCAACAAAAACACTAATTCTTAGTTTTTATTGTTCTCGTTTCTCTGATGCTGCATCAACGCCTATCTCCGTTCTCATGTAGGCGCAGGTAGGACCACTGAATGCCTATCCTCGTTTCAGCCTATAACTACTCCACTGCTGACATAGGCTCCCCCCATAGGCCACAAAAAAAGTAAGTTTGTGGCTCTCATTTCGGGGGGATTTGCCACAGTGTCGTCACGCTTGGCAGGCGGGTTGGCAACCGCAGTTTATTTATTCAGATGTTCCAGGAAGATGTTGCTGCCCATCTCCTGGTTTTTATTTTCCCTCTGTCGACTTTTACTAATGCCTGTGTTTGCGCGTGATGCGTGGAGATGTTACAGTTCGACCAGTTCCCACTGTAACATCTCCTGCTTAGTTTTGCCGTGGTCTAAAATCAGTAAGAAGGACATCATCGTTAGACCTTTCGAGCCGTGGTAGCTCAGGGACCGGGCGCTCGTCTTAAATTTCATAGATCACGAGCGGTCTGAGTTCACCACTAAAATTGTTCTGCTATTGTAACTGCTGATTCACCATGTGTTAAGCGGTGAAGGAAAACATCGTGAGGAAACCTGCGAGTCTGAGAAGTAAACATATTTCAATGATACGTGAAGTGCGCCCGCATTGGTGCAGCGTGGCGGACACTTACCAGCTCCGAAACCCAGCTCAGAAATGAGCAGAGGACATGTGCTCAGTATTTATAGGCTGTTACTTTATTATACAACCTAACAAACATTTCAGAACGATCAGTTTAAAATTTGCAAACCGCTTTTGCAGTGCACCGATGTATTTAGCTACATTAATTACATATTTGGCACGAAATGGATTTCGCACTCACGCAGTTTCAATAACTAGTCTCTTAACTGCAAACGATTGGAACCAAACACCGGCATCGAAACTGCCTAATGAAAAGGACAGAAAATAACATCGGATAGCGCGTCTACACTACCATTTCCCGTGTCACACGTTCAGCGAGAATTCGTGTTTTTTATTTTAAATTTTGTAATTTTAGTTTAGAACTATGCTATTTTATGTAGTATGTACTACATAAGAAATGTTTGCCAAGTCCGTGAAAAGCTAAAAAAAATAATTGACAGACGGACAAAAATATTCGACGCGCGTCGTTCTCCCGTCATCATGACATAAATAAGGGAGCAGAGAACGAAATTTATGTATGAATATTTTGAATCGTGTGAACGAAAGAAGTGTAAAGTAACGAAAACAAGATTTATGATGATTCTTCTATATCCACTTCAGGTGTCAACCGCGTGGCCATGTGATATAAGAAGTCAGTTACTCCATGTGATACATAGAGTAACTGACTTCTACGCCGCGCGTTCTGTGTTCTAATGCAAACGGGAGTAAAAATTTGTGCGCGCCTCAGTTACTTTATGTAATACTACAACGATAAGATTATGTATGTGGTGGTTCCAGAAGCTACCATCCCACTCATCCCGCGAACGTAAAAGTCAACTAAGGGGAAATTTATAAGAGGAATTCCGTGGGCCTCCGACACATTCGCCTTTATTCCCCATCGCATTTTACATAACCCATAGGATAAATGTTCGAAATTTAAAACTTCGACTTAATTATGGAAATCTTGATTATGTAAAATTAAATAAGAGAGCTTCGATGTTGCTATATACAATGCTATATACAATGTTATTCATGATTGGCATAACATCCCGGCACCTACCCATGCTACTTTGATCTGATAAACACAACAGTGAAGCTTTAATCACAAAATTGAATTCTAAAAATGTCCATACAAAACTTTAAAATTATTTGTTTTGTAAATCTTTACATGGCCCTAACTAATAAAGTCGCTGCCCCGAACCAGACAAAATACGATTTCTTCTTTATTTAACTTGTTACCCTACTACAGCGTCATACTAACAGATTTACTTCGCAACAGATTTCCTTTAGCTTCATGTTATTCTAGTGCTTGCGAGTTCTTTCGATGGCAGCTCAATGGAAAAACGCCCAATTAAATTTATGAGTTCATTGCCTCGATCAGCTGTATAACAGGGTAATATTCACCTATGAGTTTTAAGCAAATTCTATAAGTCGACATATCTCCTACAGGTATCACGCTACGAGGCTCATTATATTTTTGGGGCATATATACATCGTCCCTAAGCCCAGCCTGTCGGGATGTATAGGACATTACAAATGACCCTGTATAATTGAAAACTGCTACATAAGGTATCGACCGACATGTGTGGCGTTCGCGGTAGGAGTCGTGAGCAAGTTTTAGTGGTGGGGTCGCGGTGCGCCTACGATGCTCGACGCGCTCGCGGAACCGGTTTAGATATTTTGGTCGTCAGGAACACTGGTCATATGTGACTTAGGAACTCATGTCTCAGGGTGACGAGCGCAGTGTGGTATCACACAGAAATGTTCTGGGTGACACAGCATTTGTTCTGGGCGGACGTTGCACTTAACATCAGGTATTGTTCGTTTCGTCACTTTATTCAATAAAAAAATAGCGGTAATCACCACGCTTGGCAGGCAGATTGGCGATCGGAGTACTTTTAATTGAAAATCTTTGGTTATTTAGTTTCTCATTTTTAATCAACTTCAAAAAAGGAGGAGTTTCTCAGTTTGTCTGTATACGAGTATATTCACAGGAGTCTTAAAAGGCGACTAAGGCATTGACGGATGACCTTTATTCGCGCAGAATAATACTTTAATATGCAATGCTATCACTATACTGTTCGTTCAAACGCAACTAAGAGTCAGAATTTTTTTGAGACTCGTACCAAAATGGCGGCGATGTGGTTCGCCCCCTGTCACGTCTGGGCTACATGTCCTCAGCCACACTCGTTGCTCACTTTTCGCCACCGCAGGAGGCTTGACGGATGGCGGACCGAGTCGCCGCCATTTTGGTACGAGTCAAAACTTCTCACTCCCCATTGCGTTCCCACGAGCTTACAAAACAATACTACCACTCCATCTCATCCAATGGATCTCGTCAAAGGCGAGTAAGGAATTAAACTGCAGTGTGCACCCAACAGCGCATGGTGGCGATGGGCTCACCACCTATCACACCAAGTGCATTATATTGTTTTGGTGAGACGTGGATTGAGGCAGTCATCTGTTTTTGCAGTGAGTGCCCAGTCTCGGACTACCCCTTATGGGATATCTATCTGTATAATACCTTAGTCGCCTCTTACGACACTTCGGTAGAAAACAGGTAGGTGCTATTCTCTGCCGGACACTAACTCATTACAGTTAGAGATCTGTAGACCGTAACCCTATATTATGATTGGAAACAAAAAAATCTTACTTTTCCCGAGATCGTGTTTCCAGTTTAAAAACAACGCTAAGACCTCTTTAAAGTTGAAAGTTCTACATAACTTGCTAATAGACGGCTGCCCTCTCTTATTTATTTTCGAAACTTGTCGCTGACCGCAGTGCCGTGGTTTGAATAAAAATTGACAATCCGACATATCTTCGAATTGAAAAGAGTGTCGTGAAAATACGAATTGATTATTCTTTCACGACTTCTGTAGTGTCAATCGCTAGAAAAACAAATGTATAAAGCATTTAGCAAAAAAATCTTAGCGTATTCTTAGAGAGATGGTCATGTGCTAATCGTAATATATATTTACTAGATGCCCATCAGTGGTCGAAATTCGACCGTGATGCTTTTTTAATTTTGAACGTTATTGAGGTTTAAGTAATTTTTGTTGGCAACATTTTAAAAATTTTGTGGTGCTACTGTTTGACCAAAGACTATTATTTGATTGAATCTGGCAATATGAAAGTAAAAACATGATAGATTTTTATGTGATTGTCAGTATGAACGTAAATAATGATTGTTTTATTTTATTCAATTTCAAGCTTTTTTATAAAACATCCATACTAATATTATAAATGCGAAAGTAACACTCTCTGTCCCTCTGTCTCTTTGTTACCTTTTCACGTACATAACAATTAACAAATTAAAATATAAACTTTAAATATAGTAATATTTTTCTGGTGTTACGATGCCTATGCAGGAATCCATTTTGGAAGTTACCACCGCGTTCTTCCCATCAGGTGAAGGATCTGCCCCTCGTCATCTTCAATAAAATCATGTCTCAAATGCTTGGTAAATGATATGAAATTAGATAAAACAAAATGTATTTGCGGACGCACCGTCAGCACAGAAACGAACTAATAAAACAAGTTAAATTGTCGCAAAATAAACAGCCCGCCGACATAAAGAGTTCGAGCATGTTGTTGCAGTTGGATTCACTCGGCGACAAACCTGGCTAAAACTTTGCGACTAACACGTTAATAAAAGAGAAAGTGACATTTTAAATGAATTTATTTTATCTTTCTCCCGATGCTAATATGCAATTGTGACTGAATACATTCTAACGTGCACGAACAGTTTCTTATCCGATCTGTTTTGATGTCGAGTCAATAGAATGATGTTTTTTTTTTCTCTGCATAAATAGATTATAGGGTGTATTTCTTTGTGACACCAATGTGATGATTTGTGTCTTTGCTTCGATCTTTTCGTGTAAGCGTTACTTCGTAAATGGAGTGGGGTAGATGCTGCAATCGTTTAACGATAGCGGTTGGCTTTCCCGCACGTAACAGATATTTCTATGCCTTACAGATATTCCGGGTTTGTCTGTCTGTTTGTGAACTTGTAAGTTGTGGCTTTAAAGATGCACCCACTATCCAGAAGAAATCCTATTGTGCGGCCTTTTTATTTTGTTTATTGGATAAAGTGACGAGACGAGCAAAACGTTCACCTGATGAAGTAACTACCACCAGCTTGGGATCCTATAACAATAAAATGAAATCAAAAACCAAACTAACCACTTCAAGACACAGTTAGCTCTTTCTGCGTAGATCGAACGAACAATGATAATTAAAAGCTGAAGGTACTCCGTGTTAAGGTTAACTATGACATCAGGACATCTGTCACCTCAGTCCTCTCGTGACCATAGGTCCTGTAAGGCGTTCGTTCGAAACGTCGGGTTATAAATAGTTAAAATTCAAAAAAATTGTTTTATTTAAATAAGAGAGTATCTTTATATAAGATAAATTTTATCTATTACCTGAAATCTAATCTAACGCCACGTTCTATGGTAATGTGAAAACATACATCATATATTCCTGAAAACAACTCGGTCCTCGCAAGGCGGTCGGATCGATAGTAGTGTGAGGCCCACTTACAAATCACCAATTGGATTACAAAGCAATCTAACAGAAACCGGAAAAAGGGGCGGCTTACCCAAATCAGAGTGCGACGTTTCGAGGCGACCGAATGTGTAGTGTAGGCACATTGTTTAATATTGCCTTACAAAACGTAGAACGAGGACGGGTAACAGAATTCAAGGTTTCTGAAGATTTCTTTTTTTATGGAAGAAACTCTCATCAACGATCAAATTATATTATTATAAATGTATAACCCAGAACAGTTATTTTTATTGCAAGAAGTGATGAAACGAGCAATACGGTCACCTGATGGTAAGTGCAACTATAACAAATAGACCAAACTACGCCCATCACCCTGAGACATAAGTTCTTAAGTCTCATATGCCCATATGATTACACTACACACTCAGTAGCACTATAACATCTCCTGCGCAGTTGATAGCTGCTGGCAGTAATCGACCAGGTGGACATCATGTTTACTGATGTAAATTGCTAATACACAAACATTCGAACCCGGAACAGCTATTTATAAGTCATACAAATCTTTGTTCAGAGCGGAGATCGAACCCGTAACGAGGAAGTCTTTCGCTTAGCCACTTTGTTTACAAAGCTGTTTTATGTTAGCTACGTTATTTTTTTATTTATTTAAGAAAACAGTCGTGAAGTTTTTGCCTGAACTATCTTATGAGATTAAGAAAAAGTCTTTATCGCAAAATCACAGACAGATACTTTTATTTATTTGTAATTGGACTTCAAAAATTAACTATGAATTTTCTAAATCACTTATTAAGATATTAAGAGAAATATTTAAAACGTCATGAACTAAAATAATAATGCAGAAATCCGTCTAGGTAGGTACCACCCCAGGGCCAGTTATTCTGCCGTGAAGCAGTAGTGTGCAAACATCACTGTGTTTCGGTTTGAAGGGCACTGAGAGCTAGCGTAATCACTGGGCATATGAGACTTAAGAACCGATGTCTCAGGGTGACGGGCGCATTTTGGAGTCACACAGACATTTTCTGGGCGACACATTTGTTATTGTTTATTTGTTATGGGCAGATATTTCACTTCCCATCAGGTGAACGTTTTGCTCGTTTCGTCACCTTATCCAATAAAACAAACGTTCGTCCGCCTAGCCCCTAATTTCTTCAGTTTTTAGATTTTACGCAAAAATTATTTTGTTATTTTGGATATTGTGACGAGACGAGCAAAACGTTCACCTGATGGTAAGTGCAGCGTCTGCCCATAACAGATGCTGTGCTACCCAGAACATTTCAGTTCTCACCCGTTTCGGAGATTAGCCCAGACAAACAGACAGACAAAAATTATTAGAACGCGTGATTCAGATTTGGTATCCCGCAAATTACCATATGAGATTAAGGAAAAGTCTTTATCGCAAAATCACAGACAGACACTTGATTCTTATTTATTTGTATTAATAGAATATAAAGAAAAAGAAATTGAATAGAAAACCCAATAGTATCTCGGTAAGTAAGTAATGTAAAAATGCATATTCCTAACTTCGTAATATTGTTTAGCCGTAAGTATTATTTCGCTTCCATTTTATATTAAAATGCGAAATGTAATAAACCTTTCTAGCCTTAAACGATATTACACTTTCGCAACGTATTATAAGAATGAAAAAATTGTATCAAGTACTCTTCGCGTATGCTCTAGTTGTTTGATAATATTCCTTGTTTCTAAGTAGCTTATGAAGCTTATGAAGCATCGTCATGGCAAATAAGACGCAGTCAACGACTATGCAGGATGGATTGAATTATCTAGAAGTTTTCTCTTCTATCTACGAGTATAATTAATTCTGCTATATTCACTCCAATTGTAGGATTAATGCCTTGATTTTAAATCGTTTCCCATGTTTTCTTTTTTATTTACGGGTACTCAATTATCTGTTAGTTTTGTGTCGTAATGGACGTATTATAAAATTATATAATTACACTAATGCCATTTTATATTCCTTAACACTAGATTTACGAAACCCGTCAATTTGACGGGTTTTCAATTTTATGCTTTAAATTCTGAACAAGTAAATATTATTCTTTAGCGATTATTATATTGGTTTTTAATGATATTAGGCAGCGAATAAATATATCTAGTAGTTGTAAATGGAACACTTATATTTTATTATATTTAGAGGTTGTGGTAGCGACTAAAGAGAATCTACCACCCCATCCCATCCCGTGGGTGTCGTAAAAGTCGACAGAGGGAAATTAAAATCAGAAGATGGGCAGCAGCATCTTCCTGGAACATCGGGATAAAAAAACTGCGGTTGCCAACCCGCCTGCCAAGCGTGGCAACTATGACAAAATCCCTCACCAAATGAGAGCTACAAACTTTTGTTGCAAGCTATGGGAGAGGCCTGTGTTCAGTAGTGGACTTACGATAGGCTGAAATGGTGGTTGTCTACCTATTCGTAAAAATGAATTCGTTAATATAAAAATAATTCGTTCCCGTCCCGCCCGTCAATGCCCGTAAATCTAGTGTTAATCATGACATTTCATTGTCTTGTATATTCACTATCTGGAGTCATTAAATCTCGTAAAGAAATCAGTAGAGATAAATCGAAGGCAAAATTTAGAAAAACACAATTCACCTGCGCAACTTGCACGTACACTAAGAGAGCGTTAATGAGCTCTCTGGTATGAAACTCTTTTATTGAAAAAGGTTGGAGAGCAAAGAAATTGACACACGAGGATTCTTCTCTTCGGTATTTTAAGTTTTGTTGGATCTCAACATCTGTGGGCAGGCGTTTTTCCTTTTTTATTAACCACTAACCCGTCCGATCCCACCGCATATCGGCCTATAAGCCTCCTCAAGGCCTTAGGCAAGATATACGAACGCCTACTTCTCGCCCGCTTAAGAGACTTCATGCAGTCTCGAGGGATCCCCATCCACGAGCAGTTTGGATTCCGTGCCAAACACTCATGTACCCAGCAGGTGCACCGCATAACGGAGCACATTCAATCCCGCTTCATACGCGGGCTTCATACCGGAGCGCTCTTCTTCGACGTGGCGAAAGCGTTCGACAAGGTCTGGCACAACGGGCTCATATACAAGTTATATGGACTCGGTGTGCCAGATCGCCTCGTACTCATCATACGAGATTTCTTACGCAGTCGAACCTTCCGCTACCGCGTCGAGGGGGTGCGATCCGAATCACATCCCATCCTAGCCGGCGTACCACAAGGCTCAGTCCTAGGTCCCGTGCTCTACACCCTTTTCACGAACGACATACCGCACACCAGCGGCGTCGAACTCGCCCTCTTCGCAGATGATACCTGCCTATATGTGTCTGGACGTAATCCAGACACTATCTCTAAACGCCTCCAATCCGCAGCCCGAACCCTCGGGAACTGGTTTCGGAAATGGAGGATCGAGGTCAACCCAACCAAAAGTGCAGCCATGTACTTCTCGCGGCGCATAACGCAGCATCTCCCCACCATAGAGTTATTAGATCGTCCAATCCCCTGGGAAAAGACAGTCAAATACTTAGGCGTCCTATTAGACTCGAGACTCAGCTTCGGTCCACATATTAACCGAGTAAGGAACCGAGCGGCGTTCGTCCTCGGTCGATTACATCCGTTACTAAATAAAAATAGCAAAATGTCCCTACGTAATAAAATTACACTTTACAAAGCCTGTATTCGGCCAATTATGACATACGCAAGCCCCGTATTTGCGCATGCCTCCCCGCGTCAAATTCACCGACTTCAGGTAATGCAAAATCGATTCATGCGTAAAGCCACGGGAGCACCGTGGTTCGTGCGTAATGCTAACCTTCATATCGATTTAGGGCTTCCTACCATAGCCCAATATCTAAAGTTGGCCTCTCGCCGATACTTCGACTCTGCCGCCACGCACCCCAACCCACTGGTTGTCAGTGCCGCCACTTACAACCCCCTCGCGATACACCAAAACTCGACCCGCGGAAAAAGGAGACCGAGGCACGTCCTCGAGGACCCTGACGACGCGACCACTATTGCCCAAGCGCTCTACTCAACACTACACAAACACCCATTATCACCATCATACCGCCCCCGCCGTCGGCGTGGGCGTATCAGACAAAGTTATTCGCGATACCGCCGCATCTCAGGCCGGTTCTCCCCTAGCAGTAGTGTCATAAACAGAAGCGTCGCTGGAGTTTCTTGCGCCATTTCTTCTCCAGCGGAAACGCATTCCGAATTGGTGGTAAACTTATCTAATAATAATCATGGTATTAATAATTATAGTAGTAGTAATATTGCCCTCCCGATTGCAGTAACTGACCGAGCCGAGACCGGCCCCCTTGGGCACCCTCGAGTCTGTTACTCTCGCGAACAGGATGACGGTCCAAGCCGAGGTCCCCTCTCGGGGGCCCTTGCGCCAGTCATCCATAAATAAAGGTTTCGGCTAAGCGCCCTCAGCGCTATGCCACCTTTCAATCCGGCGAAGCTGTAAAAGCCTTCGGGCTAACAGTGGCCATCAGTCCTAAAAAAAAAAAAAAAAAAAAATTAACCACTAATGAATGTGCGGTTGATCTGTTCGAAATATTTTTTAACCAACGATGACTTTAAACTTGCATTTCTTTTCTTTCGTGAACCATAATAATGTCTGAAAGATGCATTTACAAACGAAATTATTTCATAGAGTACTACCAACGTATTATTTAGATTATAAAGATGAGTGTTGATCCTACTATAATACAAAGACCATAATGCTATGTTTAGCCGATAGGTGTCCGGCAGAGAAGAATGGCACTTACCCCTTACCGAGGTGCCGTAAGAGGCGACTAAGCTATTGTACGGACAGCCTTTATTCGTGAAGTTCCACAACAAAATATGCAGTGCTGTCACTATACTGCTCGTTGGAACGCAACGGAGAATCAGATTTTTTTAATTGTTACCAAAATGTCGGTGACTGGGTTCGCCACCCGTCACGTACCGTTTCCTGCGGGGCGAAAAATGTAGCCACTGCCTACCTGCGTAACTATATGTATGTTCGTAATGCGAGGAATTTAGTTCGGTTCCTGTTGTTGTCAGTAATCGGTGTTATTGCGGGAATATCTTGACTATTTAGCAAATACTTAGCAAATAAACTTCTATCTTTCTTAACATATATATTAATCGTAAGTGACGTCTCAAGGAATAGACAAATCATTATTTTTATAACTTTCAACTCGCTATGGCTCTGACGCGGTCTTTGTGTCGATCCACTCCTACTTACCGTAAGATGACGATACCGTATGAGACAAAAGTGTTATAACAACTGCCGATCCTCCTAAACGTATCTTCAGCAAGAATTGTAAGCTATGAAATGAAATGAAACATTTATTTTTTTCAAGATAACAAATATAAGTTTTCTTTGTCAAACGTCATTTCTTTACAATCTACTACCGTTTTGTAATGAATTTCGCTGTTCGTCTGGCGGAGAAGAAACAGGCGAAAGAAAAAGTAGTAAGTATCCTTGCAAAAGAACACCGATTCCTACCAAGGATGATTCGCGAGGCTATTGAAATTAAAAATTCAATAGCCTCGCGAACTCTAATTTCAATAGAGAAGATGGTTGGGTATTAGCACCGGCTTGGGATCCTATAATTAACGAAATTAAATCGAAAACTAAGCATACCACTGAAAGACTTCGAGTCACAGTTAGCTCATGTTGCGTAGATCGGACCAAAAATAATAATTAATAGCTGAAGGTACCCCTGATTGACTATGACATCGGGATATTTGTCACCTCTGTCCGTGACTCCTGGCCGTGAGCATGGGTGCTGTAAAGTACTCGAAATGTCGGATTATAAATAGTTTAAAAATTAAACGCGATAAAATCCCTAAAAGTAGTTTTATTAAATTATATCCTTTATTTTTTTTGTTGAAGTGACGAGACGAGCAAAACTTTCACCTGACAGTAAGTGCAACGTCAGCCCATAAAAAATGCTGTTTCACCCAGAGACATCAGTTCTTAAATTTCATATGCCTAGTGATTACACTAGCTCTCAGTGCCCTTCATACCGAAACACAGTAATGTTTGCACACTACTGTTTCACGATAGAATAACTGGCCCTGAGGCGGTACTTACCTAGACGTACTCCTGCATAGGAATCCTACATTCTTAAGTCCATTATCCAAACATTTCTTAAGTCGTTTTTTAAACAAACGTTGCTGCCTAGTACAGTTTCTCCAGTGTCGTGGGAGCGTATTACCAACATAAATTCCACATATTTAATAGCCAGACTCGATGCAAATATCTGTGGGCCGGGATTCGGACCCAGTGTAGCGATCGAGCCGGGTTAACGTAACTAGTTTGTTATACTTCTAGGTAAGTAGAAGAATCTTGTCTAACATTTTGTCATGAAGCGTGCTTTGGTTTTCTATGTGGCTATTCTTTGTTTTATTTTTTTAGAGAAGAGGGGGCAAAAGTGCAAGCGGCTCACCTGATGGTAAGTGATCACCGCCGCCCATGAACATCCGCAATAGGAAAGTCGAATGCGTTTAAGAATTTATTTATATATTACTACACTATTGAATTTTTAATTTCAATAGCCTCGCGAATCATCCTTGGCAGGAATCTGTTTGCAAGGATTTGTGGTCTATCAAATCTGATTTAATGATTGGGATGCTCTAGAACATGGACACATACTGCTATTAAACGCAATAAAATCCGTAAAACAAAAGTTTTATTAAATGTGTTATAATAAAATACGCGTAAATATAAGAAATCATTATAAGGTTATAATTGTTTAGTTATAAAGGTTCAGTGATGACCTAATGGACGTGGCTTTTAACTGCAAGGGAGCTCATCAGCATTATCATAATTTAAATTCACCTCAAGTTAACTTCTGAACATAGACGTATCAAATACATTGCCACTTGTATCCATCGACTGCCCGCAAAACCGTGCAAGTAGGGGGGGGGGGGGGGTCTAGTGGTGGGGTTGACCTTCCCTGCGTTAAGGGTTTGCCGGTACGAGGTTGTACCGGCAAAACCTAATGCCTGTCGGTTCTACGAGCTATGTGGCCGGTCCATTGCAACTTCAGCTTACTTATCCTTAGGACTAAGTCGGTTACTCTATTTTTGATGCGAATATCATCGTTACGAATTCTATAAACACCGTGCATAGCTCCTTTCCATAGCTCGCTGAGCGACTGAGATTCATAATTCGGCCTGCGGTGGAGGACCGGCGTCTCGAATCCGTATGTCATCACTGGCAACACTCACCGGTTAAGGACTGGATGTATTTTGGTTAAACTACGAGTTTTTAATTTCCGACACAGTGCCTTTAAATTATAATAAAATATATATCTTTTTTTCATCAATGAAAATGATGATGATGTTCTCCTAGCCGATTTCGACCACGGCGATTACTTCCGAATCCGAATGTCGAGAGCCATCAACTGCGCTTGAGATATTATAGTGCCACAAGTGTACGCGCAAACACAGAGGCACTCACTCGTCCCAACCTACCCGCGCCCGATGTAACGCTGATGCGATAAGATCGGAGATAGGCTAGGATGCAGTGTCAGAAACACGGGGACAATCACAACACAACCAGACCCGAAAACCAACAATTTATGTTTTAGCACAAATGTTGGCTCCGGCTGGGATTCGAACCCAGGACCCGCGGCTTAGAAGTCAAGTACTCTGACCACTAGGCCACGCGGTCGTCCATAAATGAAAATATACGTAACATAACATTGTATTGCAATGGTTAGGTTGCGCTTACTTTTTAATTTAAATTGCTGTTTCTAGTTTATATTGAAATCTAATGAAAGTGCAGAAAGTTTTTTTTTTTACTGGAGAGATGTTAGCATAAGCGAACTTATTAGGCATACACTTTTTGCAAATTAAACAATCTCAACTAGTCTGAGAACAGACTGAGAAACTTTTAAAATGAACTTCAAACAATAAGTCGATTAATCAGTAAAATTTTAATAATTTAAAATGTTTAAAAATAATCAGTTATTTTTCCACTGAAATAAACAGTAAAATTTATAAGAAAACATGACGTGCCTTTTTGTTCAGTTTCCCGTCCGAGAAATTGCATATGAATCTAAAATTAGCTTTTTAAATGTGCATTAATATTAGTGTTCGTTTGTTTATATGTGAGAGATTATTCAGATACTGGATCGATACTTAAAAATTTTTCAGTGTTGCAATAATATACTATTACAAATGGTATTATAAAAAACTTAAATCAAGTTAATTCAAGGGACCTTTAGGCGTTGTCAGTTTAGGATAACAGCGATATCGTATGGTGGTGACATAAATGGTCCATTCCATCATCCCGTGGCTGTACTAAAAGTAGGTCACGTTTATGCATCTTTGTTTGTGCCGAATATAGTATATCTTTCTTCCCGTATTCTTTTTAGTTGGTGATAGGAAGCATACATACATACAGTCTCACCTTTTTTCCATTACAGCAGAGACCACATCTGATAGGATTCCTATGCAAAAATCCGTCTAGATAGGCACCACCCCGCACGGCCAGATATCTTTTTTTTATTGTATAAAGTGATGAAACGAGCAAAACGTTCACCAGATGGTAAGTGCAACGTCTGTCCATAACAGATCCACCCAGAACATTTCTGTGTGAAATGACCCTGAGACATCAGTTCTTAAGTCTCATATGTCCAGCTCACAGTGCCCTTCAAACCGAAACACAGTAATGTTTGCACACTACTGCTTCACGGCAGAATAACTGGCCCTGGAGTGTTATCTACCTAGACGGATTCCTTCATGTGCGAAATTTACTGGGATTCGGTGTGAACAGCTAGTGTAATCACTGGGCATAAGAGACTTAAGAACTGACATCTCAGAGTAACGGGAGTAGTGTGGGGCCACACAGAAACATTCTGGGTGACACAGCATTTGTTATAGGCAGACGATGCACTTACCATCAGGTGAACGTTTTGTTGGTCTCGACACTTTCTCCAAAAAAAAGGTTGGCTCTGGTCGATAATTGATTTAATATGCGGCTGTGGGTAATCCGTTAATGGATAATGAACAAGCTTTTAAAAAAATAGTTGTTAGTATCTCTATTGTTGCATTCGCCGGCGTTCGCCTCAAACTGACAAACACGCGGTCACGCTTCGTCTCTTGTGTATCGCTTCGTAGATTTCAGTCATTCTCATAACTTTGTGCATCTTTTCTCTTGCCCTCGAAATGTATATGTTATGTATATGTTAACTTTTATTGATCTATTTATTTAGCAGGAATCCAACATGATATGTATATACAAAAAGTACATAACGGGATATTATAAAAAAGTTATTGTTAACAGAAAAGTAAAAGAAAAGAAAAGTAATATTGTGTTGTAACAAATAATGAAATAACCATGACCATCCTTACTGTTTAAAGGAAATTACTTTCAATAAGTATTATGAAAACAATCTATATGTAATAGTAAATATTCTACTCGATGTGTAGATAAGCTAAATTAATGTTTTTAACTACATGGTGGGCGTGGCACATTCATTAAGTATGCGCCACGCCCACCCTAATAATGCGGTTTCACCCACTTTCCACTAGAAAAATGCTATGAACCGATGCCCTGTAATTACACTAACTTCGACCGAAACTTTTGTCTTAGCACACCGGTTAGTGGCACTGCAGTAGTATTATTTTTATTATTACAGGATTCCTGGATGATAGGAATCTTACCTCCAGTTAACTGAATTGACTTTTAAAATCAGTTTACTGACGTGTCATAGTCTGACTAATTCTTACAAAACAAACTTAATAAAACTTAACATATTGGTGACGTAAGGTGGTCGTACAAAATATAATTTTATTGTCAGATAAGATAATGTCCAATGTGAGGGTATATTAGGGTAATGTTACAGACATACTTGCAAATGTACAAACGGCGATACAATCATCTGTAGACCATACAAACATTTGTTCCGTGTGCGAGTCGAACCCGCGACCCGTAACGCAGATGCCAATCGCTTAATCACTACGCCAACTGAGCCGTAAATACGAGTATATTCTTATTCTTGATATGATTTTGAGAGTCGGCATGTTCGCCACGCTGCTCCAAAGCGGATTGGCGGGCTCTTTAACATACTGGTTGGACAGATTTATTTGTAAATTAATATTTAAAAAAAAAATCAGTCTATAATTGTCCCACTGCTGAGGTCTCATCTCATTTCTGTTTCAACCGGGAGGAATTCGTTACGCTGTGCTGATCTAATGGTCTAGCTCTAATGCGGACTTCACATGTCCTCGAATTACTTTTATTCCTCAGACATGCAGGCTTACTCACTTAGTCTTTCTTAGCCATTGCGCAAATACACACACAAAATTGCAGAATAATTTAAGAGGTGCCGGCACCGGGGATCAAACTCACGTTAGTCATAAAATATTGAACTACTTTTATCTCATTATATTCTAATTACGATAAACTTTTTTTTATGAATATAATATTTTTATTTCAAATTTGTCCATGAAATTTACTACAATTATACCATTCACGTCGTGGTAATAAATTTATACAATGAAAAGAAAACGATCTGATCAAATTGTAAGTACTACAAAACTAGTGTAACTTTAGAACTAACCATTTGAAAGGAAAGAGTCCAAGCTGGGATTATTTCGATTCAAATACCTTGTATAAAATTCCAGTTATCGACTACTGTGCGTTGTTGTGGCTAAAGGAAAATACTTATTTCTATTACAAGCTTATAAGTGAATTAAAGTTTCTCTGAAGCCTTCTCTGACTGGCTTAGTGTTTGAAGAACCGTGGACTTTATAAAATAGCAACCTTATTTTATAAAACGTTATTGTCTGGATTTACTTTATTAACCCTCTTCCGTGTATGTACTGGTTCAATTTAGTAATTGATTTTAAACTTTCAACTTCCCGAGGAGCGAGAGACTTGAAACTTTAAATTTAAACATATCTTAGGACTGGATGTCTGTCTGTCTATTGGATTCAAATTTTGCAATTGATAAATATACATTACACACATATACTTTTTCGTTCGTTTTGAAAAATTAGATTTAAAAAAAGTTTTATACGATTCTTGTTCAATTTAATCTAGAGAGTTCTGAGTGAGACTTCGATCCCACAATATCCTCTTCATTATTTATAGCGTAGGTTTTAAAAAACGATGCCTCACACTACGATTTCTCCTGTATAGTTAATTGTGAGAGAACCGCGTATCTTTTGGGTACAGCAGTTGAAATTAGGAGTCTATTATAGATAAAATAGCACCTCATCATCATCATCATCACTTCAGCCTATCACTAGTCCATTGCTAAACATAGGCCTCCCCCATAGATTGCTACAAAATTTGTAGCTCTCATTTTGGCGAGAATTTTGCCATAGTTGCCACCCTTGGCAGGCGGGTCGGCAACCGCAGTTTATTTATTCTGATTTTCCAGAAAGATGCTGCTGCCCATCTTCTGGTTTTAATTTTCCCTCTGTCGTCTTTTACGACACCCATGAGATTAGATGGGGTGGTAGATTCTCTTAAGCCGAATTAAATCTCAATTAGCCATAACTTTTAATTCTACTATTCAATTTGGTGTGTTTCCTATGTTAATGAAACGAAGTAAAATCATACCTTTATCTAAATCTGGTAGTACATCGGACCCCGCTAACTTTAGACCTATTTCCGTACTACCAACATTAAGTTAAGTTTAGTTAAACTTTTGAAAAAAAGTATTCTTAATCAAATGCTAAAACATTTTAATTTACATAAACTGTAAATTTAGTTTGACAAGTGGTCGTTGTACAACCGATGCAGGTGTTGAACTAATTAAGAATATATTTGGTGCTTGGGAGAATTCACAGGATGCCTTGGGTGTTTTTTGTGATCTTTCTGAAGCCTTCGATTGCGTTTATCGTGAAACATTCATCAGTAAACTGCATCATTACGGTACAAGAAATTCTGCACTTAAACTTCTAACTTCATATTTAAGCAACTAAACGCAGAAAGTAGTTAACAATAGGACGAGTTCTTCCGAATCCGGTGTCCCGTAGGGTTTGATTCTCGGTCCATTTCTATTTGTAAAATTTTGAAACTGCAAGATTAGTTTATTTAACTTATTTTTATAGCATAATGTCTTATGGTATTTTGCTATGGGGAAATGCTACTGACGTAGAAGTGATTTTATGCAATGTTTTTACAACAAAATCCCAGAAAGTGCACAGTCTTTCATTCAAAAACTTAAATTTTTTTATTAAACACAGACGTCATAGAAAAGGTTTTATAATATTAAAGAATATGAATAATGATCACACCTAGGAATGAGGTGATCGCTGCTAAGCTATTTCTACATCTTTATAGAACTGTAATTGTAAATTGTTTTTAATGACTCTTTAGAAAAAAAATGCATGCCGTGTTTCTTGCTGGTTCTTCCAAAGGACAGAGGCTTTTTTTGCGAACCAGTTAATTTTGAAAAAATGATGTTTAATAAGCATTATCTAAGTAATCTATGTTTAATAAAAAATGTTCTATTATATTCTATTAGGCAAAACACACAGCTTCAAAACACATCAAAACGAGGCAATGTCAAGTGTGTGTGTGTGTGTGTGTGAACCGACTTTCTTTCCTTATTATAATGGATTTCCGCAAAGTAAAGCCTGATTTTATTAACTATAGTACTGGCATAATTTAATTAAGATGGTTATTCCGCTGTCAGTGTCATGTCATGAAACAGACATTGCTCAGCACCTCTAAGCAAAGTTCGCCTAAGAACCAACAGTAATAATACATTGATTATTGGGCTCAAAATTACACATATGTGTCCTTGAAAGCTGATTAAAACGACGAACACTTCTCAAAATTTATTTCTTATTTAAAATATTATCGATTTTAAAGTTGGCTAAATAGACTGGCTATTCCATTTAAGGTTTATTTCAAAATATCAGTTGCTATATATTACGGTTGTAGAAAAGCAAATCGAAAAAAAACACTCAGTTCTCTAACAGTCAAACACAAAGATGGCCAAAATTACATTTAACAACAAAATCAAATCAAAGAGTGCCCGCTCGTGTGTGATTTTGTTTTATGTTTGTCAATACTCTGTCATTTGTCATTCCAAATATCGCTCGCTCGCGCGCTTAGACGAGCTATATTTGTTTCTCGCTCGCACTGTTAACATTGTCATTTTAACTAGAGTTTTTGCTGCGCATTTTTGTGAGGCACTTAGCGCTTAAAGCTTCGGATCTTGTCTCTTGACTTATGCATCCAGCGCTGAAGCGATGATTGATGTTATTCGGGGAACGGTGATCGAGAAATCGGGGAACGGTGGCGCAATTAATGAAATTACTATTTAATTTTTTTTATTAATCAGAGTGTCCGTTGAATCCTAGTATTTGGAATAAAGGGCATAAAATAAGCTAAGAATTATGGTATATGTCAAACAGTAGTTGATTCTTAGGCGAATTTGGGCAATTTCCTTTACCTACCATCAACGTAATGAAACACCGCCAGGACACAGCAAACTACGATCTTTAATTTGAGCATACATTTCTATAACCATGAAAGCTCAATCACTATCCGGATTGCTTTCGCGGCCAAAATAAAAAGATATCTTTTAATATAGGTAAATTAAGTAAGTCGTGGTAGCTCAGGGGTTGGGCGCTCGCCTTAAAGTTCATAGTACGCGAGTAACCTGAATTCGACCTCGGTACGGCACCGCGAAAATTGTTCTGTAATTTTAGTGCTCATTTACCACGCGTTAAGCGCTGAACAGGAATATCGTGAGGAAACCTGCATAACTGAGAAATCAAAATATTTCGACGACCTGTGAAGTCCGCCAAGGTGCATTGGAGCAGCGCGGCGGACTTTTCCCAGCTCCAAAACCCTCTCATAAATGTGAGGAAGGCCTGCGTTCAGCAGTGGGACATTATAGGATGTTACTTTACTTTTTATAGGTAAGTTAGGTAAACAAACAATCAAAATTTTCTCTTATATTAAATGCAAAATAAACGCTAGAGAAAATACCGAGTAGATGCTGAAATTCATGAATTTCGTTGGTTGAAATTATGTTTATTTAACAAAGCATTGAAATTCTTAATTAAAATTACCTTATTGTTAATTTTACAGCGAATGTTAAGTATTTTAGAAAGAATTTCATTAAACGGTTTGATAAAGTATCGCTGTTCGTGATACATTTTAAGACTGTTATTAAATTTCAAGTTTTCCTTTACTTATTAATTTCTTGTAGCTAATGGAAATAGGAAATCCACTACCGCATCTCATTCTGTAGGAGTCGTGGACACGTGGCCCAATGGTCACCGTCACGGTGGGTACCTGATTTGTACGCTGCGGGTCTATACCAGCCAGAACCAACATTTATTCAAAAACACTACGGTTTGGGTGCGTTATGATTGTCACCGTATCTGACATAGCATGCTTGCCTCCGATTCTAAGGCACGAGCGCTGCATCGGGAACGAGTACATTTGTACTTGCGTGTATAATTGCGGCACTATAACATCTCCTACGCAGTTGATAACGTCCGACCGTATTCGAAAGTTGTCGCCGCGGTCAAAAATCGTCAAGGAGGACCTATCGTTAGATCTGTGTTTGCGATAACGCCACTCTCTTCAAGATCGTCAGCATCTGAGTGCTATCGGAAAGATTTTACCATGATCGAAAAATTATCTTAACAAGCGCGATCTTGTATTCGTTGAACATCGACTGAACAGTGCAAATTAGTATCTGTAGCGCTCAAGTTCTTACAATCATGATTCTTCGGGTATACTATTCAGTATGCGCACATTATGCGGTGTTGGGACACAGTTGCCAAGACTCGATAATCAATCACTTTTGGCGCATAAAACGCTCGCGACCTGTTTCACCGCATACATGAATATGTTTTGCATTTTTTTGTTGTACTCAGAAATTATAAGCAACGACATGCGTCTTAGTGCCACGCTAGCGATAGTTTCAGCCTATAAATGTCCCACTGCCGAGCACAGGCCTCCTCTCATTTCTGAGAGGGTTTTTGGAGCTAGGAAGAATCCGCCACGCTGCTCCAATGCGGGTTGGCGGACTGTACATGTCTTCGAAATTTTTTTTTTTTTTATTTCACAGACATGCCGCTTTTCCTTCACCGCCGGGCACTTGGTAATTCAGCACTTAAAATTGCAATTAACAATTTTAGTGGTGCCGGCACCGGGAATCGAACCCAGGCCACTCGCGTACTATGAAATTTAAAGCGAGCGCCTAGCCCCTGAGCTACCACGCTATCTCAATAAACAACGGCACCTTGTGCGTCATTATGTACATGAAAATACTATCAATATATCAAGAAAATATTGCATGTAACGCTTGCATTATTCAAATGTAAGTATTACATGGACAGTATACATACGTAAAGTCACGCCACATTTCCATTGGGGTAGCTTTCCACTTGCTACGATCCTGACACACATCTTTCGCTTCTTCTACTTTCATTTTTATTTTAATACAAGCTCGTACTTTTGACGTGGCCTTTCCTTACAGCGACTTCGGTCTGGTCGTGATCAGACCTACGTCGTCCCTTACCGGCTTTTCCAATCACACTCGCCCCATAAATCTGTTTCATCCATCTTCTCTACATGTCCAAACATTTTAAGTATCCCTTTCTCTATCTTTGTCGCTACATATTTCTATGCAGGAATCCGTCTAGGTAGGTACCACCCCAGTGCCAGTTATTCTGCCGTGAAGCAGTAGTGTGCAAACATTACTGTGTTTCGGTTTGAAGGGCACTGTGAGCTAGCGCAATCACTGGGCATATGCGACTTAAGAACTGATGTCTCAGGGTGACGGGCGCATTGTGGTGTCACAATGGTCTGGGTGATATAGCATTTGTTATGGGCAGACGTTGCACTTACTATCAGGTGAACGCTTTGCTCGTTCCGTCACTTTTATTAAATAAAAATAAATAAATAAATAAAGTACTACACTGCAAAGTTCCCTTGTACTGTCCCTCGCTTAGTCCATCAAAGTCACTCCAGCTAAACATCTCAAACTTTTCATTTCATTAAAAAGAAAGAAAGAAACATTTATTTGTTACACGCAAACAATTAACAGTGTAGAGAAGAAAAAAAAATAGACAAAACAGGAAAAAACAAAATTTAAATCCATCCGTTCATGGTGCAATGCTCCAAAAAGGACGGCCACTCAGGATATGCTAGGATGCATGATCCTACCCTGATTTTCAGTGGCATTAGCTTCTACTAACAATTTATCTTTTGTTTATTATGAACGAATTTTCTTGAAGATAGGTAAAATCAAACAAAAATTGCACACCCCTAATTTTTGTCCACGCCTGGTTGCATTTAGTGCCGTTACGTGGCGAGGAAACTGGATGTTATCTTCGTAACAATGACGCGAGAGCGCCCTAAAAAGAGTTGTTTGCTCCCAACTGACCGTGTTACGGTCCATAAGCCGGGGACGCTGCGTTTTGGGAAGGCGCCTCTCATTCATAGAGACCTGGCAATTGGGGCTTAATGGTTTATTTTATTTTGTGAACATATTGATTTAGATTACTGTTGGTACAAGGACGTCTAGTTGAATGAAATACGTCCTTCATTTATTTAATCATTGTAATAGAGTAAAGTAACAGTCTGTAAATGTCCAACTGCTGAACACAGGCCTCCTCTCAGTTTTGAGAGGGCTTTGGAGCCGGGAAATGTACGGCGCGCTGTTCCAATACGCGGACTTCACAAGTCTTTGAATTTTTTTATTCCTCGGACATGCAAGATTCCTCACGATATTTTGCTTCACCGCCGAGCATGTGGTAAATCAGCACTTAAAATTGCAGAGCAAATTTAGAGATGTCGGCACCGCGGATTCAAACTCAGGTCACTCGCGTAATATTAAAAAGGCGAGCGCCCGCACCCGGGCTACCACGGTACAAATTTTTAGTAGCTGTGTTCATTTTTATTGTTATTCTTTTCCATTGTCGCTTTCATCATGATAATTACATTTTCCTTGAAATTGAAAACGTTTCATATTCTGTCAACGAGTGTCGTTACGTTTTTCATAATGCCTCGCATTTCGGCCGGATCAGTGCGGCGCCTCTGGCACCTCGTACTGAGTAATACTCGTATTTACAATAAAAACATGAAAAGTTTTTTTTAATTAAAATTGAGTGAAATAGACTTTTCTAACGTGTGTCTGTTCGAATAGGTGCATAAATACACTTATCTTCAGAATTTTTTTTATTGGATAGAGTGACGAAACGAGCAAAACGTTCACCTCATGTAAAGTGCAACGTCTATAACGTTTACCCATTACAAATGCTATGTCGCCCAGAATATTTCTGTGTGACACTACTTCGCCCGTCACCCTGAGACTGCTGTTCTTAAGTCTCATACATATAATATATAATTTCGGTGATGTAATTGCTGTTAGCTTTTTTGGCTTTTGCAGCTTCATCGGATACTGTGCTGACAGGCCAGGGCCCGCGTGCCAGGTTTGGTTTGACCAAAACATAAATACATAAATAAACTCCTACAAAAACCTCGAAATTCGGACTGTGTCGCGTTCCCTGCGTGCTTTCGCGATTTCGAATATAATAAATGTTTTAAGTCGTCTAATGCCCGTCCGAGGGAGGCTGTGGGCCTCCATTCGGACTGTCGAGTAAGTCTCATATGCTCAGTAATTACGCTAGCTAACAGTGCCCTTCGAACCGAAACACAGTAATGTTTGCACACTACTGCTTCACGGCAGAATAACTGGCCCTGGGGTGGCCACTACCTAGATGGATTCCTGCTTAGAAATCCTACCACCATAATTACTGAAGCTATTACATTCATGTTAATGTTTAATGTTAATTTTTAAAAGGGCATTTACGCTGGGATTGGTCTTAAATCGCGATTGCTATTCTACTCTGCCGGACTCCTATTGGCTAAATAAAGTTCAAGCTGAGTAAGATGCGGGATATCTATATATCCTAGTGAGCCTAGTGGTCAGAGTACCTGACTTCTACGCCGCGGGTACTGCGTTCGAATCCCAGCCGGAGGCAAAATTTGTGCAAAATCAAAAATTGTTGCTTTTCGCGTCTGGTCGTGTTGCGTATGTGTCACTCACGATACAGGAGAAATCCTAGTGTAGGACATCATTTTTATTTTACAACCGCGTAATGGCGATGTGAGAAATCTTTGCGTGGGGACATCATTTTTATTTTTTTTACAACCGCGTAATGGCGATGTGGGAAATCCTAGCGTGGGACATCATTTTTATTTTTTTTACAACCGCGTAATAGCGATGTGAGAAATCCTATCGTGGGGACATCATTTTTATTTTTTTAACAACCGCCTAATGGCGATGTGAGAAATCCTAGCGTGGGACATCATTTTTATTTTTTTAACAACCGCGTAATGGCGATGTGAGAAATCCTAGCGTGGGACATCATTTTTATTTTTTTTACAACCGCGTAATGTTGATGAGGGAAATCCTAGTGTGGGACAACATTTTTATTTTTTTTACAACCACGTTATGGCGATGTGAGAAATCCCCTACATGCATGTAAATTTAGATTAAGAAAATGTGCTTGTAGAACAACGGGTGTTTCTTGGAATTTATAAATGCTATATTGGATATTCCCGTGTCATTTTCTTAGTAATAGTCTCTGACTTTGTTCTTGAAACGGAATAATTCCGTTTCAAGAACAAAGTTCATAAACATTCCGTTTATCACGGGCATGTCACGAGCAAACTCCCGAAGCCGCGTAGACGACGCACACGCTTTTGTTTTCTATTAAAATAAAAAAAAACTTGTTTACAAACTAACTTGTCTACAAATTACGATACGTTCACTTTCTAGATCCTGAAATATTAAAATTACTCGTTTTGATATGGGAATAATATATTTGACACACATCACGCCACTCCGAGAACTTATTTACGTAGTGATATTCTTCGAACTTTTTAATATCATAACGCGAATAAAAATCCCTGGCGTGTTATATTTAATACCAAGCAAAAGACTCGTCAGTTACTAACATTTAATATACTTAAATGAAATCGTAACATCGTACGCAGAAGAGACAGAATGTTATCTCATTACGTAAAGACGCACGCCATATGGAAGCTTCTCCATTCAGAGCACAGGCGTCAATGAACTGTGAAATAATGTTTCTCGGTGTACTTTTGAAACTAGGGCATGGCCGGTAATAGATTATGCTGACTAGTTATCTCCTCGTACCATGCTTGTTCGTGTAGAAAATGTATGACGTACAATAAATTCTTTTACACTAAAGCAGGAGCGTCGCCAGCCAATGGGCCAGGAGAGGGCCGATTTTCAACCACGGGAATTACTATACTGCAGTTGGTAACTTACAACAGTTAGCGAATACTGTTGTAAGTTACCAACTGCGCAGTCTATTACGGCGCATGTCGTCGTCGTCGTTTCAGCCTATCACGAGTCCACTGCTGAACATAGGCCTCCCACATAGATAGCCACAAAAGTTTGTAGCTCTCATATTGGAAGGATTTTGCCATAGTTGCCACGCTTGGCAGGCGGCTTGGCAACCGCAGTGTATTTATTCAAATGTTCCAGGAAGATGCTGCTGCCCATCTCCTGGTTTTGATTTCCCTCTGTCGACTTTGCGACACCCACGGGATGCGATGGGCGTGGTAGATTCTCTTAGGCCTCTACCACACGGCGGATGTGGTCGACTTATTTACAAATTCTTAAATTTCGTGACATTTGATAAAGAATTTGTGTCGGGGGGAGGGGAGCCTGCAGCTGTCACTCCCTGCTTCCCTTTGACGACGCCCTTGCACCCAAATAATTAATGTTACTAACAGTTCTTCAAAATTGGCTGCCGTAAAATATTCGTACCATTAACCTTACGCCTAATAATCCTGACGTTATAATATATTTCGCAGCCGCTACATCAAAAACACCATTTCACTCGATCCATTAGTCAAACTAAAAGCCGCGCTTCACGCACAAACACGACGTTTCGGCTTATGCTGCTATGATTAATAAATTCCACCTCCTTGCGTGGGCATTGTATCGCAGAAAAGATTTTGGAAATTCTTTTCGTGCTTTCGTGAGAGTGAAAGTGACGTGGACATGACACTGACATAAAATTTAAAAACTTCTACTGTAGATCAATAAGGGACAAAATATTTGTGAAAATAACTGTTACTTTGCATTTGCAGACCCCTGGGTACTGAAACATACATATATTGTATTGTAATAAAAGTCATTGCGTTATAAATATTGAAAAAAAGACTCCACAGTTTCTTGCTGGCTTTAAGAGGGCTTAGTGTTCGGATCGATGTAAATTTAGTCGTTCATTGAAATTAAAGCAAGCCTTAATGGAATAAAGAAAATGTCTTTAACTTTTGGTTCTTAATGCACAATACATACATACATACATACATAAGATCACGACTGTATCCCATAAGGGGTAGTCAGAGACTGGGCACTCACTGCAAAAACAGATGACTGCCACACTCCACGTTTCACCAAAAAAATATAATGCACTTGGTGTGATAGGTGGTGAGCCCATCGCTACCATTCGCTGTTGTATGCACAGTGCAGTTTAATTCCTTACTCGCCTTTTACGAGATCCCTTAATTGAGATGGAGTAGTAGTATTCTTTTAACTAGCCGCCACCACACGGCACGTAATGCACAATGCACCATATAAACGCTTTATCATTTTTGACAACAACTTCCAGAATTCAATGAGCAATGTTTCACAAGAGTACGATAATATTATCACATCCTGCAATAAATTAAATCGGCAAGAATTGGTTACAAGGCTTCCTTATCAATAGTAAAAAGAAAAGTTTGGAACATCCAAAAAATATTTCGTCATGAGACTGACGCTCATATAAGTTTAAGAAAAAAAAAGTCGTATTGAGGTTCAAATATTTCGAGTCGTTTCCATTTCAGATGAAAACAATAAGAATATATTATTTTTCTTAACACTTGTAGTCAACAAGTGCTTGACTTTTGTTATGAAATAGGAAACCAGTAGATAAAATTCTGGACACGATAAAAAAACCCGGTCTCGATACGTCAATTTTTTCGAGAGTTATCTTGACCACAAAATGTGACCCTAAAATAATCCGTACGTCGAAGTCAATTTTTTTTAAACTGTTTATTTTTCAAATTAGCAATATTAGATAATTTTTCAAAATGATTTAATTAAAGTGTTTTCTTGATATGAGTCTGTTCAAATTAGCATATAAGTGCAATATAATTGTGATAGAGGCATTGGAACACCGCCGAATCGTTTGACCTTGACGTGTCGGGTAAAGAGCACTATCTCACGACGCGCCATGATACGTGCAATATTATGAGTATATTTAAAGTAAGTGTCCTCAGCCGATAACTCATTGATACATAATACCGCCATAATAACCATTTCAGCTTCTAATACGAAGTTTCGTTCAACGAAATTCTCGTAGACATCGTTTCGGCGGCGGGAAGAGACCGCCATACCGCTCTTATGCGGGTCCGGTCCGCTGTTTTTACGTGTCACCCAGACTTTTGTATTCCTAAGTCATGGAGGGCCAAAATTCAGAATATTTAAAGTAGACTAGGTGATATTCCGCGACTTCGCCCTATAGGTTCGCGCTAGGGAAACTTCGGTGTTTAACGTAGTCTGTCTACCGCTTTTAATGGCGATCGGTTTCGTCCCTAAGGTCGAGAAATATGAAATAAAGATTTTAATAAACTAACTTCACATTTACGTTGTACATTTTAAATATTATCCCCCATATATTGCCACAAAAGTTTGTGGCTTTGGACTTTTACCATGCTTGCCACGCACGCAAGCGGATTGGCAACCGCAGTTTATTTATTCAGATGATGTCTCTGTCGACTTTTTCGACACCCACGTGATGAGATGGGGTAGTAGATTCTCTTAAGCCGCCACCACATGATGTTGTCTGCGTCCACATAAATTAAAAATGAATCACCAGTTTATTTTTAAGTATAAATGTGAAAGTCCCACATACCCTGTAATTACCCTATAATACATGATTCAGTGCCCTCCAAACTTTCTTGACGGACGAATAACTGGCACCTTGGTGGATTCTTGCAAGAATCCTATCACGAAGTAAACTCGTACACTAACCCAACTATCAAAACTAGCGTATTGAACTAACAAAACTGCTATTAAACCGGAAATGATACACTTTAAATTTTCAAAGGAACACATTTCGGGACGTCATCGCTGTACGGTATACAATTTCCTGCCGGCGAAATGTCGGAAACAATCCTACTGGAGGAATATTTTAGTTCAGATTCGAATTCCGCGTGTGACACATTTTGCACGTGTGTTGTGCTTCCGTAATTTAACAGGATTTCGATCTAATTTTAAAATCAATTCCAGGTGGATAATGCAATGCAAATTGTATAGATCGTTTTTATTAAAGTATGTGTCAATACATGAGTAAGACAACGACCTGCACGGTTTTGCGGGAAGTATGAAAACAATGGCCGCTATGGATGAAAGCGGTTCTTGATTTGTTTTGTCTGTGGCAATTATGGTGATGTTCAATATTTAATGGTGATATAAACATGATATCGATTTTATTAATACCTAGTAAAGTAAAGTAAAGTTTCAGCCTATGAATGTCCCACTGCTGAGCACAGGCCGCCTCTCATTTCTGAGAGGGTTTTTGGAGCTAGGAAGAATCCGCCACGCTGCTCCAATGCGGGTTGGCGGACTGTACATGTCTTCGAAATATATTTTTTTTTTATTTCACAGACATGCCGCTTTTCCTTCACCGCCGGGCACTTGGTAATTCAGCACTTAAAATTGCTATTAACAGTTATAGTGGTGCCGGCACTGGGGATCGAACCCAGGTCACTCGCGTACTATGAAATTTAAAGCGAGCGCCTAGCCCTTGAGCTACCACGGCTCATACATAGACATATATCGATAAGAGACAATAATGGGATAAATTTGCTAGTATCGCGATAGCGGCATCCTTGCATATCTGCAAATGATAATATTATTTGACGATCTTAAGTGATCTTAGTAATGCCCACGATGCAAACGAAGTCAATGTTTTTGTGTGTGTTAAACAATTTCAGCGCAGGAAGTAAAAGTAGTTTTTTTTTAATATTATCGATATTAAACCTAACAAATTAATTCACACTGCTTATAATAATTTCAGTTTCAGACGTCATAAAAAACTAGTAGACGCCATACATAATTAACATCGTACTATCGTTGTACCTGTCTATTATTTATTTAAACTTTGTTTACCCTAAAAGAATACAATGGTCGGACTAAATGCCAGTTGGAATTATCTGCCAGTAAACCCAGGGCGTAGTGAAACATTGTGGCGAGTGTAAAATACAAAATAAAACAATCAGCGGAACCTTAAAAGCTATTAATAAATATAACATATAATTACAAAACATACCCAAAATACATATTAAATAAATACATAGCAATTCATAAATATGATAAATATACAATAATACACAAATATGCAAATACATATAAACTAACATACACAGAAATACAAGTAACGTGAGGCAAAGATTGTTTACATTATAAATTGAGTGTGTTTGTTCAGGACCATTGTAGTTTTATTCCCGTTCGTCATAGGCACATAGTACAAATACGAGGGTGGATTGAAAAGTACTCGGCCTAACCAAGAAAATAAACACATACTAAATCAGTTATATTTTTATTTTTCTACATAATCACCATCAAATTCAATACACTTTTACCACCTCCCCTTCCAAGCATTTAGACCGTTAAAAAAAAATGATTCTTCCTTAGAGTCAAAATATGCGTCTACAGCTGCTTTGACCTCGTCGTTTGTCGAAAATCTTTGACCTCCCAAGTGCTTTTTTAGGTTAGGGAACAGAAAGAAGTCTGATGGTGCCAGATCAGGTGAATACGGCGGATGCGGTAACAGTTCAAAGCCACAGCTGTGAATTCCAGCCATTGACTGTACTGACGTGTGAACACGGGCGTTATCTTGATGAAACAGGACTTTTCTTCTGAGCATTCCTCGACGTTTTTCTTTTATTTCCTCTCGTAAACGACGTAGTAAGGTGCAGTAGTAATCAGAGTTTATAGTCTGACCCCTTTCAAGATAATCAATCATAATCACACCTTTCGAGTCCCAGAATACTGAAGCCATCTTATTTGCCGACAAAATCGACTTAGCCTTTTTAGGGGGTAGTGAACCAGGTCTTCTCCACTGTTTTGATTGTTGTTTTGTTTCCGGTGTACAGTAATGAACCCATGTTTCGTCCATAGTAACAAAACGATTCAAAAAATCATCTGCATCTGCTTCAAATAACTCCAAACAGTCGCGTGAAATAGTCAATCGCGTCCTTTTTTGTTCAACTGAAAGCAGTCGCGGAACCCACCTCGCAGACACCTCGTGGAAACCCAACTCGTTGACAATGATGTTTTGAGTTCGTTCATAAGAGACGCCTATAATCTCGGTTATCTCTCTAATTTTTAATCTGCGGTCTCCCATTATTAAATCAAGTACTTTTTTAATATTTTCGTCAGTAGTTGACGTCGAAGGCGTTCCAGAGCGGGGTTCATCTTTCACACTCTCTCTACCACGCTTAAATTCTGCTATCCATTTTTTGACGGATGAATATGACAGAGCACAATCGCCTAATGTACTGACCATGTCATCATGGATGGCTTTTGATGATAGCCCCTTCTTATGGAGGTACTTAATGACGGCACGCTGCTCGATTGGCTCCATTCGCGGAAATTATGACCGATTACTTTGTTAATAAATTTATAAAATCACAACTAATTATCGCACACATTTCGAACTTCACACAATGAACTAGTCTGAACTGAACTAAATAATGTGGGTAGATTTGATTTTTAGAATTGAATGGATCTGTGTAAGGCCGAGTACTTTTCAATCCACCCTCGTATAAGAATTTTATGTCGGTCGATTAGCAAGTTCACAACAGCTTCTCAAACATAACATAATCTACATATTAATACTTGAAGAGAAATCTTTGTACCCCTTTTTTAGCATATTGCGCGTGCGAAGGAGTGTTATAAATACATTAAATTTAATTAAATAAACATTCAAAATTCATTATTTACCCTAACGTCAATCACAAAACAATCTGTTGTAACGCTCTGTAACACGTAGAGATTGTAATATAATTTTAAAATGTTGCCAACAAATAATTACTCAATCCTCATTAACATTCAAACTTTAAAAATATGTATTGTGGTCGAATTTCGACCACTGATGGACATCTAAGAATCTGGGAATTAAAGGCAATTTTTCAGAATCAAAGACTTTAGCTTGACCTGTACGTATAATGTAATGGAAGCTTAAAAATTCAATTTTCACCCACTTCCTGACGTCCGCTGAAATTTTGCAAATGGCAGGTAATAGATTAAAGTTTTATTTTCCTGCACAATAGTATATGATTGTCGATTTAAAAGTGGCCGCCAATTTGGGTTGGGTTGCTAACAGCTTTTTTACAGGGGAATGTAACGAGACGAGCACATTACTGGTGGTAGGATTCCTATGCAGGAGTCCGTCTAGGTAGGTACCACCCCAGGGCCAGTTATTCTACCGTGAAGCAGTAGTGTGCAAACATTACTGTGTTTCGGTTTGAAGGGCACTGTGAGCTAGCGTAATCACTGGGCATATGAGACTTAAGAACCTATGTCTCAGGGTGATGGGCACAGTGTAGTGTCACACAGATTTTTTCTGAACCTGAAGCTAAGTGCAACATCTGCCCATAACAAATGCAGTGTCACTCAGAACATTTCTGTTTGGCACCGCAGTGCTCCCGTCACCCTGAGACATACATCAGTTTTTAAGTCTCATATGCCCAATAATTACACCGGCTCTCAGTGCCCTTCAGACAAAACCAGTAATGTGCAAACATTACTGCTTCGCGGAAGAATAGCTGAATCTTACCACCAGTTATAGGTACGCTAAGCAAGATGGTGTTAGCGCACCTCACCGCCCGTCCCTTATTCCTCTTCCAATAGTTACTTCTCACAATTTCATTTTAATAAAAAAAAAGGAAATCCGTGCAGTAATTACGCGGTCGGATCTAGGACTGCTACAACAACGCTCATTATTCGCGATTGGTCACGTTTGTACACGTATGAGATCTTGACCCACTTCTCAGCATCTAGATCTATTCGTTTAGTTCAACCCTGTAAACGACATAAGCTACAAAGCACAATACAGATAATATATTGTTATTTCGACGCTCTTATAGGACTACTTTATTAACTTAATTACTAACTTAGAGCATACTATAAGGAGGAATTAAGATCAACCGCAGAGGCAACACCGAGTTGGCAACTAATTGGTGTGTTGTAAAATGAGCCTTAACCAATGCGACCACGGATTATTTTCGCCCCGCTTTCGAAAATAATAAATCAGAATTCAATAGCAACTATATGTTATACAAAATTTAATTATATGTACGTAAAGGTTAAGTTTAAAATATATCAGCTAGCCGCCGTGGGGCTCTGTGCGCACGCTGATTTAATAACGTTAATAGTCAGTTGTTTTTGTAGATTTGTTGGATCTTAGTTTCTAGTTAGATATTGTAAATGAAACCGGTCAAGTGCGTGTCGAACCACGTGCAGTGGAGAGTTCCGTAGTGGAAAATAGCGTGTAACAGAAAATATCCATTATCTCAAAAACTACACCACATATTTTATTCAAACCAATTTTTGTTAAAAGTGTTTCTAGTTTCTACCGCCGATTTTTTTTTTCTTTTTTCTTTTTCGAAATTTTTTTTAGAAATTCTTTTTTTAGAATTTTCCACCGCATAGTTGAACACGGGGCGCACTTTTTACGTCTTTAGAATAGTTACAGTGAAACTTAACTAGAATAGTTATATTTTTTTTTATTTCATAAAAGTGACGGAACGAGCAAAACGTACACCTGATGGTAAGTGCAACGTCTGCCCATAACAAATGCTGTGTCACGCAGAAAATAACTGTGCGACACCACACTGCGCCCGTCACCCTGAGACATCAGTTCTTAAGTCTCATATGCCCAGTGATTACGCTAGCTCACAGTGCCCTTCAAACCGAAACACACTAATGTTTGCACACTACTGCTTCACGGCAGAATAACTGGCCCTGGGGTGGTATCTACCTAGATGGATTCCTGCATAGGAATCCTACCATGCAGGAATCCTACCACCAGTAAATTTTACTGGTGGTAGGATTCCTGAGAGCTAGCGTAATCACTGGCCATATGAGACTAAATAACTTATGTCTCAGGGAGACGAGCGCAGTGTAGTGACACACAGAAATGTTCTGGTTGACATAGCATTTGTTATGGGTAGACGTTGCACTTTAGATCAGGTGAAGGTTATGCACGTTTCGTCACTCTATCCAATAAAAAAAAAAACATTCTTAATATTATGTTTACGATACCTCACTCGCTTATGTGCACTGAACTTTTTTTTAATTTACGTGGATCGTGTGACTCCTACATTTATTTCGTAATTTCACAACACCATTGTGGTTCGGTTCATAAAAAACAAATCTTCGTTCAAAATTGTACGAGTATCTATGTAGTGGCAATAGTCTCGAAGTAAAATTACTGTGACATACGGACAGATGGACTGGTCGAAAAGGATTACGTTTTTACTTGGAAATCCTGAAAACAACACATTGAATTAAATAAGTTTGTGATCGTTTGATATTGCAATTTAAATAACAGTTTATTGCTTAAAAGGAAAGTAGATTTTTTTTTTTGTTTCCAAACATTGTTGTCTAGACTAGGGTGTCTTCTATATATTGGGTGCGTTTACGCATAAATTGCACTCAACTCGCAGTCCCGAAATAACTATCTGTAGGTCATACAAATACTTGTTCATGCAGGCATCGAACCCGCAACCTACAGCACGAAAGCTAATAACTTTGACGCTACGCTACCCGATTCATAAAAGATTTGTATTTGCGACGAACGGTAATATATTTCTAAGATCAAAGACGCGGATAGCAATGTATTAAAATAAAGTAATATAATACATTAATATGTATTAATAAGTGGGAACCGCGACGTATTTCGTCGGTCTATTTCAGCAGCACGAATAAATTCGGTGAGCGGCATTTAAAACATAACGATGCTCTGAATCATTGAGAGATTTTTGTCTCTTGTAAATATAGACTAAGCCGGTCCGTATTTACTCGTTTAGTTTTTTTGTAGCAAGACTAAAAAAGCACCGAAACAAGAAAACTGCTGTCGCGATCTCTAATCAGGTTGAATAATGAAAAGTATCTACATCGTATAAAAGTAAATACATCGGACGTGAAAGACGCAGCGATTTCATCTGGCGACTACCAAGCCGTTTGTGTAGGGTATAAAGAGTGTATGTATGTATAGCTGGTGGTGGTACTCCTATCCAGTAGTCGCGTCTGTTTAGATACTATCACATTTACAGTTATTCTGCCGTAAAGCAGTGGTATGCAAGCATTACTGTGTTTCGGTCTGAAGGTCACTGAGAGCTACTATAATCACTGGACATATGAGACTTAATAACCGATGGCTCTGGGTGACCAGCGCAGTTTGGTGCCACACGGATATGTTCTATGTGACACGAAATTTGTTATTGGCAGACACTTGTTCCCATTTATGCTTCACATTCACGGGTGAACGATTTGATCTTCTTATCATTTTATCATTCACATCTAGGGGTAGTTTTGTCGTAATCGCCATGCTTAACTGGCGGTTCGACGATTGTAGTGTCAGACGCACCGCACCTTCGACGTAACCAGTTTATTTATATTCGAATTTAAATTTTTCAAGGCGGTTGCTATACCACCTATCGTAAGGCAGGAGATTTTGAGGAAAAATATAAATAGCACTTTTATGTTACGAAGAAAAATCAGAATAAAATGATTCCGAAATCTCTAGAACGCCGTCTCCCGTCCGCACAATGAGCGCTAGTCTGCCGCGGACAGTCATTGCACACAGCTAAGAAAACTGAAAAATTAAAATAAACTTTAAAACTAAAACCCAACTACTTAAAAAACTCTCTCTAAAAAATATTAAAATAAGATAATATTCCTGCCTGTTTATTTATCATCTAATAAGTAGACAACTTACATATACATTTTAACTTAATACATAGGCATAGTGATGTTCAGAGGGTTACACAACAATATATTTAAATAAAACTAAATTTTACGGAATTTATCGCGTATAATCTACTATTTATAAACCGACGTTTCGATCGTATTACAGCTCCCATGGTCACGGGAGGATTTAGGTGACAGATGTCCTAATGTCATTGTTAACCCGGGGTACCTACAGCTTTTATTTATTATTTTTAGTCCGATCTACGCAGAAAGTGTGTCTTGATGTCTTGGAGTGGCATGCTTGGTTCTTGATTATTTTTATTAATAATAAGATCCCAAGCCGGTGGTACCACCGAACCACCTTCCCTATAGAAATTAAGATGTTTTTTAATTTCAATAGCCACTCGAATAATTTTTGGCAGGAATCGGTGTTATTTTGTAAGTTGTTTGTGGTCTATCGAATTTGATGAATATTTGGGATGTTCCAAAACATCGCCACAGACTGCAGACTTCCTAGAGCAGTGCTTCCCAAACTTTTTTATCATATACCCCTTCATAAAACTTTTCATTAATGATTACCCTTCCCCTGATAACTCCATACCTACTCCTAAAAATTTGTCTCGTTTCTCTTAAGGTCTACCTATTGTCGATCTTCACTTTGAAATATAGTGCTGTCTCTTGAGACTTGTGATCTATAGAGAGTTACTTTAGGAGTCCGTTTATTTTATACACAATTTATACAAATATTAACAAATTAGCCTATCATATTAATTTCAGAACCTTAAACTTAATATTATTTTGAACATAATTAATCAAAAATCAGATCAATTTTGGTCGAAATTCATTGCAAAACCATGTAAATACAAAATATTAACAATCCCTAATAATTGCCGTCAAAGAATAAAAAAGAATCTTTTGGGTACAGTAGCCGCTTGGATAGGCGGTATTACAAACGAATGTACTGTATTTTACCAACCCAACGCTCATAGTCTAGCACTATCATAAGTTATTAGTTATTAGGTTCATTTTAAACCACGTATTGTAGACATAATATATTACAATAATGGTTCTCAGTATTTCCGCTATTACCAATATGATTTTCACGTACCCTCGATGAGACCCGGCGTACCCCCAGAGGTACGCGACCACAGGTTGGGAATCGATACTTCACATCAGCTAATATTCTTTAACGCGGGTTTTTATTCTCTTAGTCTAGTCTTTTAGTCTGCCAAAACTTCATTTTACAGAAAGCTGGATTTTGCGTAGATTTACTCTCCGGCAGTCAAATATACGTTCCGGCATTACATAGGATGTTTTTTTAAATAAATATGTTAGTTTCTGAAAACCAACAAGCTATGATCCAAGCCAATCGGTCGCGAACACTTACTAGGTCAAAATGGACCGGCGTATGTATAGGTGCGGTCAGCCTTGCCCCCTCATAGCACTGAGCGTAGTCACAGTTAATTGAGTAGTAACTTTTTTTTTTTTATTACATAATAGTGACGGAACGAGCAAAACGTTCACCTGATGGTAAGTGCAACGTGTGCCCATAACAAATGCTGTGTCACCCAGAACAGTGTAACACCACAATGCGCCCGTCACCCTGAGACATCAGTTCTTAAGTCTCATATGCCCAGTGATTACGCTAGCTCTCAGTGCCCTTCAAACCGAAACACAGTAATGTTTGCACACTACTGCTTCACGGCAGAATAACTGGCCCTGGGGTGGTACCTACCTAGACGGATTCCTGCATATTATTTTTTCTTTCTAAAAATGTATAATACTGGGAATGTTATTAACATTACTATTCAGTACTCCTGTTAACCACTAAAACTGAACTGAAACGCTTGTGTTCTTCGTTTTTTTTTAACTAAACTAATAATATTGTAAATAGGAAAGATTTGATTTTTTGTATGTTTGGTTGTAATGAATAGACTCAAAAACTAGTGAACCGATTTTAAAAATTCTTTCACCTATATACAGCTACATTATCAGCGTTTAACATGAGTTATATTTTATTTAAAAAAAAAACTGAGATCGCTACGAAAATTGCAATGTTGTAACTCAAGGTATCAAACATTTTCTAGTAAAAGTCATTATTTGGCGTGCGCTGCTAAAATATTGTATAAAGTGACTGAACGAGCAAAAGCCCAGATACAGCGAGAGCCCTTCAGACCGTAACACAGTAGTGTTTGCACACTACGGCTTCACGGCAGAATAACTGACCCTACCTACCTAGACTGATTCCTGCATAGGAATGCTGCCACCACCGAAATATTATTAGTTAAACAATTCTAATTCGTCTTCGTTTTTTTATTTGCGATACATTTACAAAAGAAATATTCATTTGACGATCCTCTGTTTGTGTCTACAAACGTTTTAGTTTCGAGTCCCAGGCGAGGCTAATGTTGTTTTCTGTAGACATTATTGATTATGGTGTCTGCTATCTCTGACATAGGAATGAGATTCTAGCTGCTACCCCACCCCCTCTAGAGTATATAAACTATGGTTGACAACCCGCCTGCTTAGCGTGGCAACTATGGCAAAATCCAAGAAAAATGATCAACAAACTTTTGTGGCAATCTACCTATGTTCAGCTGTGGTGATAGGCTGAAATGATGATGATGATCGTAATATAATTGATTAAAGATAAGCAATTTACATTACTATGACATTACAAACGTGCACCTCATTTAGCCCCGTTGTGATAAATGGGGGAGAGGGCAGCCTTGAGTGACTTAGGCGGTTGAAGGCCTTTAATATCTTTAACCAATTTTTTTTAATAATATATCTTTACGTATTTTATTCAAGTGTGATTAAAAGAAATGAAATACTACAATTATAAGGTACGAATGGCAACTCTACACGTTCCACTGTCGCTATTTTTAGCAGACAACGTATTAAACTAAAATTAAGGTACTGTAATAAAACTAAAAGTTTATTAATTGGACCATAAATAACTGCCTATAAATGTCCCACTGCTGCGCACATGCCTCTTCTAATTTCTGAGAGTTTTGGAGCCCACTACGCTTCTCCTATGCGAGTTAAGAGACTCCTCATGTCTTCGAAATATTTTTTTAAGTACGTAATAAATCAGCACTTAAAATTGCAATCTACAAACTGCCCATTATGCATTGAAATCGAATCCGGGTCTGGTTGCCTACTATGAAATTTGAGGTCCATCAGCTACCCCGGATTTACTAAACCATAACAGATGAATAATACAATCAAAAATGACCTACCCCGAGAGATGATAGTTACAGCCACATTAAGGACAGTAATTCCCGGTCGTGGCTGATTGTGAAATTATGACACGACTGGCTCTGTTCCTATTTGAGACTCAGTGAAACCGTTCCCAGAAGAAGGGTCTGAACCTTCATCAAAACATTTTCTCAGGTTTAATATTCCTATTTTAAACTAACCATCTTAAAACTTAATATTAGGCCGAACATTTCCTATCAAAAAGATTGAATTCGCATAAACACATTTCCTATGAGTTAGACTAACCTGACATATTAATGGAAATTAAATCTAAGTAAAGATTATAGTGACCTTTTTACTCCGGAAGAATAACAGTCAGTTGCATATACATATCAATATGTTTAGTGTCCCATTTTACACATTTTTTTTAGTGTTCCATTGCACACATTGTGTTTTTGGATACGTCGTAATAGCATTCCCATTCCTTTATTTTGTGGCATTGTTTTCAATGTAAATCAATTAACAATGAACTAGGCTAACCCGCGCGAAAATTTTTCGCAGTATCGTGATCATGAACAGATGGCGCTATCTACCTTCTTCAAAGAATGCAAACAACTCCAACCGACAGCTGTCGTCCAAGTTAATTTGTTTGTTTCTTTTAAAAAACGATGCTCCCACAGTACGATTTCTCCTGTGTCGTGAATGCGTTTTACAAACATAAATTCCACATGCACAAACACCCAGACCCGGAACAACTATCTGTAGGTCATACAAATATTATACAGTTGAGCAATTTTTCTAAAGAAGACATTAATTTCAAGACATTTTCTTATTATTTGTCATTAAATAGAAAAATAATCTTTAAAATGGCGTATCAAATATTAATATTTATTCAGTATTAAGGAACATATTTCATTACGACAAAAAACACCTCACCGTTTAGATAAACGTGTAAACTTGTCTTCCGGGCCTTCAGATACGATTACGTTAGGGAAATTGATGCTTCTAAATTTTTAAACTAAGTCATATACCGCCAATAGCTGATGTGTGCCAATAGTGCTTGCTATTGACCCATTGTGAAACTGAAAGCCCGAAATAAATTTGCGGATTCGATTCGAAATATTTGTATGGCTCACTGACCAAACAAACCCTATACATAAAAGAAATGACCGAAAATGTGGAAAAACAACTGACAACTGACTCCTGGTCATAGTGTTTGGGTATGAGAAGTTTATGGTTGGTTAAAGCACCAGCGATTCTGGAGAAATCGTAGTGTGAAGCATCAATATCAAAAATAATAACATGAAAAAACTTGTTGCATTTCAACAAAACGCCGGACAAGAGTATACCTCATACCCGGGGCATTCGTAGAAGTATTTTGAGTGCTCACATTTAAAGAACAAAACTCCTCGTCGGTCTTCCCAAAACAGTAGTAACCAAGCAGTAGACTCAAGGAATTATTGAGATGAAAGCCAGTGTTATACATACTAGTGGTCGCCCTGTGGTCGAACTTCGACCGAAAGTTTGAAGGTTACTGAGGTTTATTTATTTTTTGGCAACATTTTAAAATTCTATGGCGACAATCTCTACTCTGTGCGACTGTTTGACCACAGGTGTTTGAAGTTTGCAATAAGAACGTTTGCGTAAACAAACCACAGACGTAAAGAATGATTGTTTTATTTTATAAAATTAAATGTATTTGTAACACGTATTATTTCCGTATAAACATGTAGATATTCTTTGTTTCTTTAATTTTTAGCTTCCTCGCATACAAACTTTAAATATGCCAAATATCACACTCATCCGTGCGCGCAATTTTCTTAAAAAGAGGTACAAAGTTTTCTCTTCACGTATTAATATATAATTAGAAGTCACCCTGCGGTCGAAATTCGACCTTAATTCATATTTTTTTTAAGTTTGAAAGTTATTTAGGTTTGAGTAATTATATGTTGGCAACATTTTCAAAACTATGCGACTGATTGACCAGAGACTACTACGTCTTGACATTGCCAGTATGAAAGTAAACAAACGATTTTGTGATTGACATTGTCAGTATGAACTTAAATAAATAATGTTTTATTTTATTCAATTTGATGTATTTGTATATGATAATTTATATTTTAGACTCTTCGCTTCTTCTCCATACAATCTTTAAGGACTCCTGCGTTTTTATTGTGGGCGAGGCCTAACTATGTCAAAACTTACACTCCTTGCGTGCAATATGCTTAAAAGGAGGTACAAAGTTTTCTCGTCACGTATTAATATAGAGAAGATGTAGACATAGATTATATTAATGTGCTCAAAATCTTGGACTGTATCCTAATATCCAATGGTATACTGATCTAAAGTTGGCTTGTTCCCAATTAATAACAAGTTCACCGCTACATCTTTAATGCTTGCACGCCTGTTATTAAATTAACGTAACGCCGTTGCATAATCGCCAGCGTCGATGTGTATATTTAAATATTATCAACACTGATGATGATGTTTGATGTTCTCCTTACCGATTTCGACCACGGCGACAACTGCCGACTACTGTCGAGAGCCATCAACTGCGCAGGAGATATTATAGTGCCACAAGTGTACGCGCAAACACAGAGGCACTCACTCGTCCCAACCTTCCCGCGCCCGATGTAACGCTGATGCGATAAGATCGGAGGTAAGCTACTCGTAGAATGCAGTGTCAGAAACACGGGGACAATCACAACACAACCAGACCCGAAAACCAACAATTTATGTTTTAGCACAAATGTTGGCTTCGGCTGGGATTCGAACCCGGGACCCGCGGCTTAGAAGTCAGGTACTCTGACCACTAGGCCACGCGGTCGTCATTATCATTTCATTATTATCAACACTAGTGCTAACGGAACGGGTACTTTTATACTCTAGCTGACCAGCAATGGCTTCGCACAGAAGTTATTGTATGTTCAAATCTATATTGAGCAAATAAAAAGGCGTAAATGTTCATAAAATCCGTTCATTGAAGGTGTCTATACTGGGAAACGAATACATGTGCCAAATTTTCAGTCAATAGGTCTTGCAGTTTCGGAGATATCGTGATGGTCAATGGTAAATCGATTATATATTTTCGGTGATGTAACCGCTGCTAGCCCTCTCGGCCTTCACAGCTTTATCGGATACTGTGCTCGCGGGCCAGGGGCCCGCGTGCCAGGTTTGGTTTCACCCAAACATAAATAAATAAATAAAAACTCCTACAAAAACCTCGAAGTTCGGACTGTGTCGCGTTCGCAGTCCGGTAAATCGATTATATGTATAGACCAGCTGTTTCACGCCCGCTTAGTTTGGCTTAAATTTAAATGTAGCAATTATTAAAAATATTGTCTAAGTTTTTTTGTTTATAGAATAGGGGGCAAACAAGCATGTGGCTCACGTGATGGTAAGTGATCTCCGTCGCCCATGAACACCTGCAATACCAGAGGAATAGCAGCATAATACTGTTTATGACATATTCCGTGACAGTGACAATGTACCTCTGCTAAATTTCGTTAACATCCCTTCAGCCATTTGAGCGTGATTGATGGTAAACAAAGAAACACAAACTTTCACATGTATAATATACAAGCTGTGCCTCGCGGTTTCACCCTGCGTTTAATTTAAAAGAAATCGCTCCTAAGGGTCGTAGCGTAATGTAAAATAGCCTAGAATGTTCATGAATTGGACTATCGAATACAAGCAGAATTTTTCAAATCCGACTGCCAGTTCCAGAGATTAGCGAGTTCAAATAAAAAAAAACTAACTCTTATATATATATTATAGATATAGAATAGCTGACCTTAGGAGTAAAAGCTTGTAAAACCCGTTCCTGCTGGTAGTCCTTGTCGGGAAAGGAATATGCACGAAAAATTTCAAGTCAATAGGTCTTGTATTTTCGGAGATATTGCGATAAGCCAGTGGTTAAGCGCTCACATAGTGGTATATCTATATCGTGTAATCTCTATTCTTGCGGCGGCGTCGCATGACGGCTCGTTCACTTCCCTATAAAATGGTTGAGGAGGGCGATGGCTGCCACATGCGTCGTACTTGTGAACAGTGTTCTTGGTGGAGGCTGGTCTGCTGGAGTTTGCAATATATTTATTAATCGAATCTTGTCTAAAATTTTAACATGGAGCGTGCTTTGGTTTTCCTTGAGACTGTTCTTTGTAATGTGATTATAATGTATTTTTGACTAAATTAAAAAAAAAAAACAGAAAAAACCTGCGGAGTTTCTTTCGCCTGTTTCTTCTCCGTCAGAGGAACCTCGTTACGAAACGATGGTATGTTAAGCAATGACGTTTGACAATCGAAATTTATATTTTAAACATAATTAATTATTATTAAGATTAAATATATTGTAACGTCGGGTGTTATTTGGTTATGTTAAAAATAGCTCAATCTGGGGCAATACGCAAGCAGAGTAGTACACATACGGCGCCGCAGACGCTAAATTTAGACACACTACAAACAACCGTACTAAATTAGTTGTCGAGATGTATTTAAAGGTACTAATTCTATCTTATCGAAGTTCTCAGCGAGATTAATATTTTTGTTTATTCTAATATATAACAGATAATGGTATTCCTATACAGGAATCCTTTTAGGAAGGTACCAGTAGAGCCACTAGAGCCGTGGTAGCTCAGGGTCTGGCGCTCGCTTTAAATTTCGTAGTACGCAAATGACCTGGGCTCGATTCCCGGTGCCGGCACTACTTTAATTGTTAATTGTCGATTTACCACGTGCTCGGCGGTGAAGGAAAACATCGTGAGGAAACCTGCATGTCTGAGGAATAATAAATATTTCGAGGGCATGTGAAGTCTAACAATCCGCCATACGATAGTACGCGAGTGACCTTCGGTCGACGCCGGTGCCGGCACCTCTAAAAATTGTTAATCTAAGTATTTAATAGTATAATCTAAGTATATAAAGTATATAGTAGCTTATATACCCCGTACTCATTGAAGAAGGAAAACATCGTGAGGAAATCAGTATGTCTGAGAATTAAAAATATTTCGACGACATGCGAAGTCCACTAACCCGCATTGGAGCAGCGTAGTGGACTCTTCCAGGCTCCAAAACCCTCTCGGAAACTAGAGAATTGTGCTCAGCAGTCGAACGTTAACAGTCTGTAACTTCACTTTTCTTTTTTACGTAAGAATAACCTCAAGGAAACACTTCTTCTCATTATTGTCCGTAATCAATAAGTCTCTGGTTTTGTTTCTGTTTGATTTTATTTAAGTTGAATGAGATTTATTATCTAATTATTCTATTCTACTGGTGGTAGGATTCCACTGCATTTGCTATGTGCAGACGTTACACTTACCATCAGGTGAACGTTTTGCTCGTTTAATCACTTTATTCAATAAAAATAAATTAAGTGTTTTTGATTTCTTTGAAATGATAATTATTCATATTTAGTTTAAATGGGTGCATAAATCTTGTGTCCACGAGAGCTACTGCCGACAAACTGACTCACAGTTTGGCAGATTGTGTTTGTATCTGTGTGAAGTTGCAGCCTATAAATGTCCACTACTGAGCACAGGCCTTCTCTCATTTCTGAGAGGGTTTTGGAGCTAGGAAGAATCCGCCACGCTGCTCCAATGCGGGTTGGCGGACTTCACATGTCTTCGAAATATTTTTTGTTCCTCAGACATGCAGGTTTCCTCACGATGTTTTCCTTCACCGCCGAGCACGTGGTAAATCAGCACTTAAAATTGCAATTAACAATTTTAGTGGTGCCGGCACAGGGAATCGAACCCAGGTCACTCGCGTACTATGAAATTTAAAGCGAGCGCCTAGCCCCTGAGCTACCACGGCTCTCACGGCTTGTATCTGTGTACAAATTTTTAATTAAATAAATAAAAAAAATGGATTTTTTTTAATATTACCATGATATGCAATGCTGTCATTATACTGCTCGTGGGAACGCAATGGGAAATAAGAATTTTTTGCCACGTGCCTAAATGTCGACGACGTTTTGCCACCGTCAGTCACTTTCCGTTTCCCGCCGGAGCGAAAAGTGGGCTACGGGTTTGGCAACCTATACTTTCTGACTACCCCTTATATGGGAAAAAAGGGTGACTGTATGTATTTAAATTACTTTTAGGTACATATAGAAACAAAAGGTAAATATAAAACGATAACGATGCTGGTTGACGGTTGGTGTTGTCATGTTCACGATTGCATGCAGAAACGGCAGCAGCTTAAGGATAATTAGACTTGAGACTTCAGAACAGACCTTATAATATTATTACTTTGAATAATGATGATGATGATAACGTCATCATCGTCACGGAAGCTGATTTCAATTCATTATCCTCCGATAAATAACTAGATGATATCATCTGCACTAGATGTATCAGGGCACCGTAGACATTAGTACAAACAAATTGCGACCGCGTGCCCAAGTGGCCAGAGTATCTGCATCTACGTAGCAGGTCCCGGGTTCGAATCCCAGTCGGTGCCACTCATTGTTGTTTAGCCGGTCTGGTTATGTTAAATTTAGATCTGTAAAACGCACGTGCGAAAAAGTTACGCTTATAAGATAAACACAGTACAACCAGACCCGAAATACGTGTCGGCCTTTGACTTCGCCTTGGATCCGAACCCGTGAATCAACGGAGAGTTACGCTGGGCACTGAGCCACATAATTGTCAATGTTATAAATAGCTAGTCTAAATATAAAGACGTAACAAACGGTAGGAAATAACGATGCTCGTTAATATTAAATGATTCATACAGATGAAATAGTTTGTCCGAAAGAGGTCACTAAAAATAAGTAAAATTAACATTTAATTTTCGCAGATTATATATACCGTGGGACTAAACTAAATGTGATGTAACTGTAACTGTTTCATTGTAACGTTTCAAGAGTTTCTACCCGAACAATTATAACAGGTCGAGGAAAAAGTCTTTAAGCACATATATAAAAGTTTAATAAAACCTCTTGGCTGTACTATGGATGGTTTCGATGACATTAAAAAGGTTACATTTAAAAAAAAAACAAATTGTTTCAAGCTAGTTTTCATTTGTTTTTCTTTCTTAGAAAATAAGTGAATCTAATGAAGAAAATCGTTAAAAAGTTTTATTACAAAAAAATTTATAAAGTTAATAAAATTTTGTGACGTTTATGGACCCTAATGCAGTGGCAGTAACCCGGGTTAACTCGAAATAAGGTGATGATGTGTGTATGGTGGGATTAGAAGAGCGTTGTTCATTATGAGCTTTTACCGCCGGTCAGAACCATCGATTCGGATCTCCACTGTCAACAACTGATGGGAATAAAGCATTGATCTATAGAAATGGTGTGGTCTTTCATCACGACAACGCTAAACCACACACATCTTTAGCCATTCAGCAAAAATTAAGAGAGTTTGGCTGGGAGGTGTTAACGCATCCGCTATATAGCCCTGACCTTGCACCTACAGATTTCCACCTGTTTTGGCCTCTTCAGAATTCTTTAGGTAGTGTCAGGGTAAGATCAAGAGAGGACTGCCAAAACTACTTGTCGCGTTTTTTTTCCGTAAAAGTCCCAAAATTTCTACAGCAACGGGATCGTGTCACTTACCTTCAACATGGAAAAAAGTCATCGAACATAATGGCACATATATACTGTAATTAAATGTAAATAAACTTTGAAAAAATATGTCTTGAGTTTTCATATAAAATGCGAAGAAACTTTTTCCCCAACCTATTATATAATGGAAAACGGTTGTTTTATGTTACATACCGTCAAGGTGGGGTAATTAGGTGCATTCGTTTTAGTAATGTTGTTTCTTATGGCTCCGTATATTTTATTTTACTGTGTATTTATTTCTTTATAACACAAAATACCCGCGAAAATATCGGTTTTTTTCTTAGGTTTTTTTTTATTTGATAAAAGTGACGGAACGAGCAAAACGTTCACCTGATGATAAGCGCAACGTCTGCCCATAACAAATGCTGTGTCACCCAGAACAGTGTGACACCACAATGCGCCCGTCACCTTGATACATCAGTCAGTGCGCTTCAGACCGAATCACAGTAATGTCTGCACACTACTGCTTCACGGCGGAATAACTGGCCCTGGGGTAGAGGAATCGACGAGAAATAGACGGATTCCTGCATAAGAATCCTACCACCAGTAAATCGTAGCATTAAAAATACACCATCATAAAATATTAATTAATAATCACGTTTTGCTTGAACGAAATTTGATATCTTATATATAAATGAATTGTTACCACAAAAAATTTGGAAAGCCAAGTATTAGCAAATCCTATTTTATAGACTATTACAGTAATATAATAATATTTATATGTCTTCATCATCATCATCATCACTTCAGCCTATCCCTAGTCCACCGCTGAGCATAGGCCTCTTCCACAGATTGCCTCAATAGTTGTAACTCTCATTTTGGGGTGGTTTCGCATTCTATTAATTAAACTAAAACATCTGCAACCCTTATTCCTGCAAATAAAGAGTAGTTTACTGTGAGTACATGCATAGAAAACAATAATATATTCATAATTCACTCAGGAATTGTCATCATTTTGTATACGGCGCATATGTCGGAGATTTCACGATAACAAGTTTATTAATTATGGGTACGAAAGTTATTTTAGATGTTTTATCATACATTACAAATAAATGGATTTATTTGTTCAAGTAAGTGTAATACAAATTAAGGTTCGTGTGTGCTTCAACCACTAACTTGCTTTATCAGACGAAACATTTAAAACTAAACTATTCTCTATGTATCGACAGTGGTCGTCCGTAGCATTCGTTTTGATTGATAGAAAAGGGAATTCTAAAAATCTTTTGCTATGCACACATTGACTATAATTCGGAACGTATGCATAGAAATATAGATTAACGTTTGTAGTAGTATGCTTTTGACATCCTCACTTCAGCCCATCACTAGTCACTGTTGAACATAGGCCTCCCTCATAGATTGCCACAAAAGTTTGTAGCTCTCATTTTGGGAGGATTTTGCCATAGTTGCCACGCTTGGCAGGCGGGTGGGCAACCGCAGTTTATTTATTCAGATTTTCCTGTCAGATGCTGCTGCCCATCTTCTAGTTCATATTTTCACACTGTCGACTTTTACGACACCCACGGGATGAGATGGGGTGGTAGATACTCTTAAACCGCTACCACACGGCATGAATTGTTTGACTGACACTAAATTTTGATCCGCTATGACATTCTGGCATATTAACGAAGCTTCCAATCGCAATAAAGCTTAAAAGCTAAGTGTTCATATTTGAGTTCCTACCCTTTACCAATATACGGTTGTACTCTAACGTCTCGTCGGTCGTTAGATTGCCGTGCACGTCTCGCTGCCTCGCCGCCGCGGCGTCGCTCGTATTTCGCTCAATAACTAACCGTTATCTCGCTAACAGAATACGCTCCCTGTTTCTACAATTAGTTCGGATGCAGCTTTGCTAAACGACGTCATCAGATTTGTCTTAAATTTAAAAACACAAATGCGTAAGTAAGCCGTGTGGTGGCGGCTCGTTAAAAGAATACTACCACTCCATCTCATCCAATGGATCTCGTAAAAGGCGAGTAAGGAATAAAACTGCACTGTGCACTTAATAGCGCATGGTGGCGATGGGCTCACCACCTATCACACCAAGTGCATTATATTGTTTTGGTGAAACGTGGATTGTGGCAGTCATCTGTTTTGGCAGTGAGTGTCCAGTCTCTGACTACCCCTTATGGGATACAGTTGTGATCTTATGTATGTATGTATGTATGTACAATTGCGTATGTACAAAACAAGGGTTGTGGCAGACGGAATGGTTTCTTTGCAAACATTACTGTTTTTCGGTCTGAAGGGCACTGAGTTGTATTGTAACTACTGTGCGTATGAGATTTAAGAACTGAAGTCTCAGTGGGACGGGCGCAGTAAGGTGAGACACATAAATGTTCTCCGTGACACAGCATTTAATCGTAGCTCGTAGTTTGACTTTTAACACACAAACACTACATGTGTAAAGGTAATAAATATACCACCAAGTATTTTTTTTATTGCAGTGCAATTGTCAAGTGTCTGATAATGCGTTGGCCCGACGATGCGGGCCGACTGTGTCGCACGGTTTGTATATCGTAATCGATTCGAGGTCAACTGAAGTCTGTTTCTTCTGGTACTCCGCAATTTGTGAGTTTATTCCATTTTAAACCGACGGGCGATTTTAATATGGGCGATACGTTTCAAGAGCGAAAGGGTTCTTTGAAATAGCGGCGGAGACGCGTGGGCTCTCATTGAAAATAAATACCTTTCTTAATTTTTGGCTTCATTTTTAATATTTCATCTATTCTGCAACATGTCATTAATAACATTTAATTCGAAAATTAGTATATTTCCTAAAATTGTGTACGTTTCGCTTTGTGGTCTCAATACACTTTGTACTTGTTTTAAAACTGCACATAATGATACCAGTATCATCATGTCACCGACACACGCGCAGTAGATTTTTTTTCTGAAATCTCATAGTTTCGCAAAGACAGCGCAGGTGGACTCGTACTTGCACTATCTTGTAAAATATTTAATCTACACATTTGAATTGGATACATTTGCGAAAATTCACTCGGGTCTACGCTTACCGTAAAACATGGCAAGTGGTATACAAGACAAAAAAGTTTGTAGACTATTGGCTTCGACGTTCCCGATTGAGGACGGTGCAGAGAGGTGTATGCATCTCATCTGTACGAACAAATAATATTGAAGTGTCTGTCTGGCAACTATAACATAAGAATTTTTTCTTAATCTCATATTACCATATGCAAATTATCATTTGCAGGAAACCTAAAACTCAAACACGTACATTAAAGATTTTGTGTGTTGTCTGTCAGGGCTAATCATCGAAATATCAAAAACTATTTTGAAATGAATCCGTCTAGGTAGGTACCACGCAGGGCCATTTATTCTGCCGTGAAGCAGTAGTGTGCAAACATTACTATGTTTCGGTTTGGCACTGTAGGCTAGCGTAATCACTGGGCATGTGAGACTTAAGAACTTATGTCTCAGGGTGACGGGCACAGTGTGGTGCCGCACAGAATTTTGCTGGGTGACACAGCATTTGTTATGGGCAGACGTTGCACTTGCCATCAGGTGAACGTTTTTTATCTTTCACTTTTTATCTCTTAAATATTTAGGATTCCTGCGTGAAATCTGAAAAACCATACAAAATTAGGGGCTAAAAGGATGAACGTGCTACGCGCGGCTCTAACTTATATTTCCGTCCTTGTTTTATGTCCGTGAAGAACAGAACGTTACTGGGAAGGAAAGTATTGTGAATGCTCAGATCAGACAGATACGATTCCGTACAGCCACCACACGGCTCCATTAATATCCGATCCGGCGTCAGTTCCATTAATATCCGATCCGGCGTAAGTTCCATTAATATCCGAACCGGCGTATGTTCCATTAATATCCGATAGGTGTCCGGCAAAGTAGAACAACACCTACCTCTTTCCTAACGAGTTGTCGTGAGCAACTATGGTATTGTATTGCCAGCCTTTATTTTTGCGGAATGACACCATAATATGCAATCCTGTCACTATACTGCTCGTGAAAACTCAATGGGGAGTAAAAATGTTTTGGCTCGTACCAGAATGTCTCGTTTTCCGCGAGGATTAAAAGTGGGATACGTGAGTGGCTCCGCATACCCCTTATATGGGAAAAAGGCGTGACTGTACGTATGTAAGTTCCATGAAAAATCTCTGAAAGCGGGAGGCTTGTATTAACTCAGCCGTCTTATTCCATGAGCCGTGTGGTGGCGGCTTAAGAGAATCTCCATGTACCCACATGTCGTACACACACACACACACACACACACACACGCACGCACGCACGCACGCACGCACGCACGCACGCACGCACGCACGCACGCACGCACGCACGCACACACACACACACACACACACACACACACACAGGTCGTACAAAGTCGACAGAGGGAAAATGAAAAGCAGGAAATGGGCAGCAGCATCTTCCTGGAACATGTGAATGAATGAACTGCGGTTGCCAAGCCAAGCCGCCTAGCCAAGCGTGGCAACTATGGCTAAATCCCCCCAAATCGATAGCTACAAACTTTTGTGACGATCTATGGGGGACGCCCATGTTCAGCAGTTGACTACTGATAGGCTGAAATAATGATGATCATGATTTATTCCATATCCCATCTATTTGAAGACTTGTAAGCACATTCAGATACTGTAAGTGTACGTAAAGCCTTTTGTACCGTTCTAAATAAGAAAATTCTACCGACTTTAATTTTATTTCTTGAAAATCAATATTTGATTAATTTCGTTGAATTGAACACTGTTTTTGAAAGACAGGAGCCGTGAATGCCTTGAAGCTTCTCTTTCTACAATGCAATCAAACATTTTCTTTGTATTTGCTCCGTTGTATTGAAAACAATAAGCAATATTGAACCAACTATTGCTTTTCTTATTTCAGAGAATTTTCTTCTAGTTCAAATATCTGCAATAAATTCGAAAACAATTTATACGAGTACTTTAACCTTTATTTCTAAATCGTAAAGTCAAACAATATTTTTGATTTTTATTGAATCCTATGTTTCTTCGCTTATCGACTGACTATTTTGCTTATAATTTTTTGTTATTGGAAGTGTATTAATTAACTGTTCCCCGTCCGCTCCGTTCCGCGTACATAAACAATAACAAATCATAATTTATTTATGATTAAAAAAATTATAATAAAGCTTTTTTATAATATTTTCCATGACAAAATGTACCTGTTTGCAAAATTTGATTAAAATCGCTTCAGCCGTTCAAGTTCAAGTGCCAAACAAACAAACAAACTTTCACATTTATGATACAAAACAAACAAAAATACACGCCCGTTTAGTGGTAAATTTCTTAAAATCCGTACTTAGTGATTGTCTGTGTCAGAAAAGAAATATTTATACCAAATTACAAGTCAATTAATCTCATAGTTTTGGAAATAGTGATGACTCAGTGGTATATAGTTTATATATATATAGTATATCGTAGATAAGGCTTTCCAAACTAGTAGTCATAATGACTTTTATACGGAATTCGTACAATGTTTGCGTCTGATAAATCGACGATTTTTAATTGTCCGGATGTTTGTCCAATACTATTCACGGCAGATTAACTGTCCCTTTTGTGGTACCTTCCTGGACGGATTCTTGCATAGGAATCCTACCACCAGTCAATGATATTATAATATAAAAGAGGTAACGTATCTACACGTTACCAGCGTTCCAAGTTCAAAGTTCGTTTGAAGCTAACAAAAGCCGACAATTGTCGCCTTTTGTTAGCTTCACTTACGGAACGGAGTAATTTTATAGTACGTGCTTGACCTGAGTCCGGGTCAGACACTTCTAAGATTTTTCTACAAATGTTAGTGCTGATTTAACACGTGTTCAGCGGATAAGTAAGATATGTACGAGAAAATAATATAATTCGAGGCATTTAAATTCCGCCCGCATTGGAACAGCGTGGCGGACTCTTGCCGGCTCCAAAAGCCTCTCAGAAACGAGAGGAGGCCTGTGCTGTGAGCAGTAAGACATCTATAGGATGTTACTTAATCTGTTTATGCCCACAGTATAATTTCTTCTGTGTTGTGAATGCATTTTACAGACTAAACTTCACATGAACCAGACCCGAAACCGAACGATTTGTGTTTTCGCACTTTTAGCACTGTTAGCTCCATTTGGAATTGGAACCCAGGATTTTAGCGGCACAGTAGTTAGATACTCTCACCATTAGGTCACCCGGTATATAAATAAGAAATACGGCAAAACAACGTTACCATTGTTCGTATTTAAAATTTAAACATCTTAAACCACAATTTGCTGGTGGTAAGATGCCTATGCAGGAATCCGCCTAGGTAGGTTCTCTGTCTAGGTAGGAAGGGACAGTATTTCTGGAGACAGTTATTCTTACTGTGTTTCGGCTTGAACGGGCACTGTGAGCTTGTGTAATCACTAGACATATGAGACTTAAGAACTGATGTTTCAGGGTGATGGGCGAACTGGGAACACAGAAATGTTCTGAGTGACACAGCATTTGCTATGGGCAGTCGTTACACTTACCATCAGGACCGTGAACGTTTTGCTCGTTTCATCACTTTATTCGATAAAAAAACAGCGGAATTAAATCATAAGAAATTCATCATAAGACAAGGTTAAATTCCAAGATCACGACTTCGACCCTTTTGAGTTCCGAGACTCATATTCGGACGAACAATACCTTTAAAAACATAAGTAAATTACGTAAAATTGCCTACTGTACAACTCTAGCGCCACAAAGGAATAAATTCGCAGTTTACCAGCGTAATATCTGCAGTCGGTCGAAGACGAGCAATATAACGACGTTACAAGTATCTCAAGCGGTCTCATATTCTTCGTATCTTCAATTTATTTATTGGATGTTTCTATCCCGTAACTTTCTTAGCTTCCCTGAGCTTTCGCTATTCGCTTAGAAAAATACAATCTTTTTAATTTAATGATAACGAAGAGTTACGTTTTAAAGTTCAAAGACGGCGGATTCACTGAGATTCCATTTTACGTTTTAAGTGAGAAATTTACTATTTGAAGTATTTTTCTATTTAGGAATATATTAAAAATTGCACTTTGTTGCTTTCTTACATAGTTCTGTGTTTACAAACTATGTACCCAGCACAAGACAAGACTTTTGGAGTTTTAATTTACTTGGATTTCTTGAAACTTCATAGTGAGTTCAGCATTATTAATTAGTTTATTTATCATTTAATGGATTCGCCTTATTGAAAAGAATTACAAAGGGCGCACTTAATGCTTTTTGGCATTAGCTCCCAGTCAACCCAAGGCTGGGAAAATAATGTTTTGTTCATTTAATTAAATTTGAAAAAGTGAATTCAAGTGCTTTGGGATATATAATATTTTTATTATTTTTATGATACGACTCGCGCGCCACCTAATGTTCTTTGAAGGCACATTGTATAGTTTGATGGTACTATGTAAGAAACCTTCATATAAGTGCCAACAACAACTCTTCAACGTTTCAACTCAAACGGATGAACGATGCGCGAACGCATAGAAGACGTACAGTTAGCCGGAACGACTCCTGCGCCACCTGTTTTACGTTTATGGTACTATGCCTGAAACGTACGCAATTACCAACAAAAACTGTACTAAGTTTCCACTCAATCGGATGAACGATGCGCGAACGCATAGAAGACGTAGTTATCCGGAACGACTCCTGCGCCACTTGTTTTACGTTGATGGTACTATGCCAGAAACGTACGCAATTACCAACAACAACTGTACAAAGTTTCCACTCAATCGGATGATCGATGCGCGAACGCGAAAAAGACAAACACAATGACATACAAACACAAAGAATAAAGATATACATTTACACAAAAAAAAAAGTTGTGTATACATAAGTGATGAATAACATTTCTCCAGACCATTCATCATCATCATGACAGCATCAAAACAGTTAAGCGCACCATAAAGGCCTCTCGCAATTCGGCAACACGTTTAGTACAGATATTGGCGATTACCAAACTCCCCTAACTTCAGACGCTACGTGCAACATGGTCACTTCGCCATCTTTCAGAGGCCTCGAGATGAATTACCATTATCATCAGTTGGCTTTTACGATACCCGCGGGATGTTACCCCAGGAATTATGGGAATATAGTTACCAACTGACGCATCAGGGCAACGAGCGCAGTGTGGTTACACAGAAATAATCTGGGTAACATGTGTTAATGGGCAGACGTTGCACTTACCATCAGCTGAACGATTTCCTTGTCTCGTCACTTTCATCCATATAAAAAGATTATCTTACGCCGTCAACACATGGCTGCAAAATTATCCATAATCACCATCATTTTGGCCATTCACAATTCCACTGCTGAATTTAGGCCTCACCCATAGATTGCCACGAAATTCGGGCCTGAGCCACCTGCATACATCGATATCCCGCCAAACCTTGTAGATGGTCGCTCCATCTAGCGATGTGTCGAGGTTGCCACTCCAGAATCTTTTTTCCCCAACGTTTATCGGTTCTACGAGCTACAAGGCCGGCCCATTGCCGCTGCAGCTTGCGAAGCCTTAGAGCTTTTGTTATGGGCAGACGTTGCACTTACAATCAGGTGAACGTTTAGCCGATCCCGTCACTTTCTACTCTAAAAACCATCTTATCCCAATATATGTGCAATACCCAATGATCGTGTCGTCTCTCTGACATTGCGTCTGACCCTTCTTCACTCTAATTGCGTAAGCGTTGCATCGTAAACGGAAACTTACGGCACTTCAATAAATCCTGCACAGGGGACTGCATCTAGTTGGCAACACTAAGATGTTGCTGATGAGTGGAAATCGGTTAAGAGATTGATATCATTACTGATGGTTCGTTTTGTTTTGGATCATGATGATGTTGGAATGCTGTCGGAAGCTGACAACTGCGTAGGAGACATTATAGTGCCACAAGTGTAATAATCTTCAATGTTAATGTAATGTAATGTTAGAGCGTGCGTGCTCCAAACGTGGCGACAGGTTGCCTGGAAAATCAATTCATTTCAAGTCGCAAAAACCTTGAGCGTACAGATTGTTCCTCAGCATCGCCTATTATTTACGTACGTTAAGCCACGCGTGTCCGTACACTATTCATCAAAGTCAAATATTCTATTTTGCACTTTACTGTCAAACAATAGAGACTATTTCGTTTTACGCCACGTGACCGTGCCATACGCCATCCATTGTTTGCGTAACACCTTGTTGTAAAACACTTAAACGCTACGTTTTGTTATAACTAATAAATAACAAGTTAGAGACGCTACCGGAGGTGTGATTTTCGCGGTCGTTTTCATTCAGCCGTAGATGAATAGATATGTTATTAAATCTGTGAAGGACTTTGCTGTATGTGTTTAAAAATATTTAAATTACTTTTAAATTAGCAACACACTACAATACTGCCTACGGTTTGAAAATATACACATCAAAAGGGAAAGGTAGGGAAAGGGAAATCTATGTATATACAATAGTGGCGTCTTCCTTGCCGATTTTAATCCCGATGACCTCCTCAATTTAACAGCTAGCGGTCGCAAATAGCATAGTTCAGTGTTTAGTGTAATTAGTAGGGGTGACCGGGTGGCCTAAAAGTACCTGACTTATACGCCGTGGTTCATCCGTTCGAATCCCAGCTGGAGTCAACATTTAGCCATCTGCTAGTCAACCTAGCCTGATGGTGAAAAACAAAACATGGCAGCTGTATTATTTTGAACTGTATAATAGACGTTTCACTTTTCCGTTGCATTATCACGAACGAAATATCACTCGCGCGTGCATAAAGAATCCCATTGATCGCAAATATTTACTTACTATAACCTGCCGTGTTAGCTCAGGGGCTTGGTGCTCGCCTTTAATTTCATAGTAAGCGAGTAACCTGGGTTCGATCCCCGGTGCCAGCATCTCTAAAATTGTTTTACAATTTTAAGTGCTGATTCACAAAGTGGTTAGAGGTGAAGGAAAACATCGTGAGGAAACCTGCATGTCCGAGAAATAGAAATATTTCGAAGACATGTGAAGTCCGCGAACCCGCATTGGAGCAGCGTGGCGGATTCTTCCTAGCTCCTAAACCCTCTCAGAAATGTGGGGAGGCCTGTGCTCAGCAGTGGGACATTTATAGGCTGAAACTTTACTTTTTTTTTATAACTTGACCTCAACGGTAAGCAATTTATACTCGGACATAGACCAGGAGTGCTAGCTTATATGGTTAGTCTTAGCATGGGACAGCCTTGTAATAACATTTATATTTGCACGTATTGTAAAGAAATTAATACGACTCTTGAATGTTCTTGTTCTATCTCTACACGGGTTCAACTAACTGGTTTTTGTTACTTAACTCTAATATTTGTTTCCGAAATTGGATGAATATACGTAATAATTTTACTCAAAATGTAGTGTAACAAGAGGTTCCTACGCTTAGGTTAGCCAAAACTAAAAAGTCTTTCTTAGTAACTTTGTAATATTTTGTAATAAAATTCATAAAATTGGGACGCAAAAATCTGATTATAGAATAAATCATTATGTAGGGGACAAAGATGTGTAGAAATAACTCTAACTAATGTAATTTTTAAATGTTATGGCAATGAAAAAGACCCTAGAATTTTTTACCGGTTCTTCTCTGTGGTCTTATTTTTCGTCCCGGTATAGAACTTTGACATTCATAAGATTTTTAAACAGGCCTAAACTGAGTAAAGAAATTTAGACTTTGACTTTTTACATGCACTAGGAGTTATCTCTTAATATAACCAGAATAGAAAAAAATTATCCCAACCCCAACGCTTGACAGTACTAGACGCTTTGGTGTAGTTAGATATAGTAACTGTGCGAACAGTAGGAAAGCAGAAGATTTACCAGCGTTTTCATTTAGTGGACTCTTCGTGGTCAACACCTACGGCGATGAAACACCGCGATGGGATTTATGTGAGGCGCTGCCATCGTTAGGCAACTTGGTTTTAGTAAGCTTTCAAGCTTTTTTTTAGTAATATATTTTTATAACATAGTAGCTGGTACCTGCACCATCACTGGGTGTAGTGTGTCCAGCCTTACACATTTAGAAGTAAATGTTGGTAAAAGCCACGATATAAATAAATGTAAAACATTTACATATAACAAACACACCATTCCATTTTATTTATTTGTACGTAGCACTTGTGGCGTATCGCATAATAGACGGCTTTATTGCGACCCATTCGCATTCAACAGGTTCACGTAATTTCTAGTCTCGATATATGCAATTTATTTCTCTGTTTCTGCTCGTACTCGACCTGTAATTTTTGCTTTCAGTAATCACAGATTTTAAAATACGACGATGAATATATATTGTAATGTCTTGTAAATAAGTAAAGTTTTCGACAAATTGAAATAATCGAATGTTTTCTTTAAACGATTAACTGTTAATGTCTGTCAAACTTAAGCGGTTAGGAAAGAGGTCATTATATTAAAATGAGTATAATACTGTGGGTCAGCAAATTAGTGTTAAACGCGATCTCGACGCTCCGTTCCGTTGTTTTCTCTTGTTTTATAGACCTTACTGTTTATCTTCTAAAGTGTCAAAAATGATTAAACTTCAACAAAGTTATCTGACATATTATTTAATATATTCAACAGACGCTAATGGATACGAACGTTCGTGCCGTGTGGTGGTGGTGTAAAAAATCTGACAGCAAATCTCATCCCGTGGGCGTCGTATGATGCGAGTAAAATGCGAAATGCCTGGAAATCATGGCTACTGACAGCTGGCGAAATTGCCATCTCAAAAAAAATGCCATATCGAAGTTACACAGACTGGTGACTGACAAAGTACGAGGTAATCAGTAATCCGCCTGCCAACTATGGTTATTACAGCAAATCTTCCCTTTATGGGAGAGGCCTAAGTCCAGCAGTGAACTATTAACTGGCTGATGAAAATGAAAACGCCCTACGTAACTCAATTCCTCCGTCCGACATTTTACCTCGAAACGAGTAGGCACTATGATAGCTAAAGGCAAGCAAGAATGTTCGTGCGCGACCGTCCCGCGGACGACAGGCGGTGACAGTGACGAGGTACTCCAGATGTAAGAGGGGGTGGGTAGAGTAGCGGGGAACTACGCATCACTACATGTGTAACCGCCTAGGTAGATATCCCGGAAAGTTGGTAGGATTCCCGTATAGGAGGAATCCTACCACCTTTTTGCTGGGCGACTATAGCATAATAAATATATAGTTAATAGAATCAGGCGTTACTTTGCGGAAATCCATTATAATGAAGAAAAGTAAGTTACTTTGCTAAGATACGAGTACTACAGGTGACGCAATAATAAATAAGCAACTCTTTGACCGCGCCGCTCACTCGGCGGCCGTCTGTCGTAGAGTCTATTACGCTTGATAATGCCTCGTTTTGGGGCGAAACACGTGTCGTGTTCTCGACTTCAGTGGTGTATATTATCTAGTGGTAGTATTGTAGTGGTTGGTGGAGGGTACCTGGTGGCGGTGTTAGTTTGCTTGTGCACGCTACTGAGGGAGGGCGGGCGGTGCACTTCAAAAAACTAGGTAATATACACCATTTTTATATTTTGCATGCGGATCTTAGCAAAGTAACTTACTTTTCTTCATCATAATAAATATAGCTATACATTCATGCAACAACATAAAAACACATTTCAGCAAAGAACGAAGCCCTGTGCGCTTTGTTACGTTACTTGGCGAGTTATAGAAACTTTATGGAGAAACCGCAAGAACGGCATTAATACGTCGCCAAAGTTTTCGTTGTCGAGGTGAGACCAGTTGCATAAGCTGAAATCTACGTTGTTGTGATGGTTTTTATTTGCGCGGCATTTTAACTTATCAAGTCTTTTTTCTATGTCTAAGCTGCTTAGTTGTATAATTCACAGTATTTAATCTGAGCTCTTCCCACACTAACGAATAGCTAGTGTATCGCAAGTCTTTTTTTTTGTTATTAAAGGAACTATCTTATAAAAGCTTATTACTTGGAACCTACGCTCAAGTTTTCTCTAATACTCTTTGGTATTTATGCTCTACGTAACACCTGTCGCTTTTACCTTAAAACAGTATCCATCTAGTTATGTAACGCAAAGTTCTTTTTCTCTTCTTCTCAGGTCCTGGATTTTAAACCCACACTAAATGAACATTTGTGCGAAAATGTAAATTGTTAATTTTTGAGTCTGGTTGTGTCGTTCATGTGAAATGTATGCCTGTAAAACGCAACCACGATAAATGATAACTCCTGCTAAAGCAAATCGTTTTATAAAAAAAAAATCGTTACAAAAATTACTTGAAAGAAATCGCTTTAATTTTTTTTTTTGAGAAGTGTCCAGATGAGCGAAACGTTCACCTGATGGTAAGTGCAACGTTTGCCCATAACAGATCCTGTGTTACTCAGAATATTTCTGTGTAGCACCACACTTCGCCCGTCACCCTGAGACATAAGTTCTTAAGTCTCATATGCCCAGTGATTACGCTAGCTCTCAGCGCCCTTCAGACCGAAACACAGTAATGTTTGCACACTACTGCTTCACAGCAGAATAACTGGCCTGGGGTGGTACCTACCTAGACGGATTCCTGCATAGTAATCCTACCACCAGTAATAACTGGCCTGGGGTGGTATCTACCTAGACGGATTCCTGCATAGTTAAAATTATGAAACCTCTATTCATGGTTCAACTTGAATACTCTATGCTCCTGAATCGGACCCGAATCCTGAATTGGTTTACATATAAAATGTTGACTAATTCATTGATCAGTTCTATCTATATTTTTTTTAATTGAAGAAACTGACGAAACGAGCAGACCGTTCGCCTCATGGTAAGTGCATCGTCTGCCCACAACAAACGCCGCTTCACCCAGAACATTCCTGTGTGACGTCACACTGCGCCCGTCACCCTAAGACATCAGTTCTTAAGTCTCATTTGCCCAGTGATCACTACAGCTCCCAGCGCCCTTCAAACCGAAACACAACGCACTATTACAAAACCGTTACAATTCAAAAAGTTTTTTTTTTTCTGGTATCAAATAAAAACCGATTCCCATCTAGCAGTTTAAAGTTTTTAAGTCGGTAAAAGAAATCTCTTCACGCTAACTATTGGCTGTTGCCTTAAATCTATTGTAAACTGTTTTGGTGACGCGTAGATTATACATGTTAAGTACCCAAAAAAATAAATTACAATTATTTTTGATATACAGTTTTATATTCGTCATCATCGGCATTTCAGCCTATCACAGGTCCACCGCACGTAGGCGTCCCCTCACAGATAGCAACAATGGTTTGTAGCTCTAGTTTTGGAGAGATTTTGCCATAGTTGTCCCGCTTGCCCAACGGGTTGGCAATCGCAGTTGATTTATTTAGATGTCTCAGGAAGATGCTGCTGCCCATCTGCTGGTTTTCTAGCAAATTGAACCAGAAAATAATCTTGGTGAAAATTCGTATCTCTACATATATAAATTTCACACTAGCGAACGGCTTCCGCAATGCGAGGTATATTTTTTTTACACGCCGTTTTCAGAACTTTTGTCCATTCGAATTGATATACTCGTAGCTTCCCAGCAGTAAAATTATTATAAAAAATCGATCCGATCATAGTTGAACTTCACAGTAATATATTGTAGTTTTGATTTCATTGACAACCGACATTGCGGTGTGTATGTTACAAAGTAAGTAATAAAGGATCGCACTGGACCTTGTACAATATCACTCCTAAGAACTCGCATAATATATCATTGAGTTACTAGTGCAACATATCTTAAGGTCGGTACAATATACGAGTAAAACTTGTCGGGTTTCACACAAGTATGATGTATATAAAGATGCCGCCCTGTTTTTTTTTCTTTTCGAGGTTGTATACATTATAATTAACTAATTGCGTAAACGTGTAACAACTTAACATGTGCTGGGATAATTAACAGTAATTTATAATGAACAATAAGGTCAATTGTAACACATAAAATATTTCGAAACAAGTTTTCTCATCTTGCTTAAAACCACTTGATACTTGAATCGAGTTTTTGGGCACTGCGGTTTCTACTAATAACTTTACTTGATTTATAGTTATTGCGACATTAAGCAAGAGACTTTTAGTACTATTTTCATTAAGTGAGAAATATACACATAAGATTTACGAGAATATTTCTGTCCGTACTTATAGCAACCTTCAACTTTCCGGCAGTTAGGCAACGTAACGTAAAAATGTATTCAAGCTGTTAATATTATGTAATCATTCTAGATAGAGAACACTTTACTCAAACGTATTACATTACGTATTACCTTCAAGAAAAGAGCCTATTCCTTTCTCAAAGGCCGGCAACGCATCTGCTATTCCTCTGGTATTGTAGGTGTTCATGGGCGGCGGTGATCACTTACCATCACGTGAGCCACCTGCTCGTTTGCCTCCTATTCTATATAAAAAAAAAAAAACATATAAGATCATTAAGTAGAGTTTTTTATTGAAATCGGTTTCGGTAACTGCTTATCCCGTGACAACGGCTCTTCCAACGTTTTCCAGTTGTGTCTTGAACTTGTCAATGTTCTTCGTGCTATTTTGGTCATAATATTTTTCCATCTCTTAGATTACCGTCCTGTATTGCCCTCCCCATTTCTTGGGTACCACAGCGATGGCATCTTACTCTACTCTACTAGGAAACTCGGTCGACTGTCTGTGCACCGCCATGCTCGGCAGTCGCAAAATAATACCTCAATTTTGTAACCTACTATTTTCAGCATAAGAATTATATATGGACAAATATAGAGTTAAATAATAAACATACTTCATCATCATCATCAGTTCAGCCATCACTAGTCCACTGCGGAACATAGGCCTCCCCAATAGAATTGCCTCAAATATAGAATAGAATAGAACAGAATATTTTTTTATTCAATATAGATAATTTACATCACTATGCTGCTGCCCATCTCCCGGTTTTTATTAACCCTCTGTCGACTTTTACTACACCCACGGGATGAGATGGGGTGGTAGTTTCTCATAGGCGGCTACCACACGGCTAAACCCACTTAATTGGCGTATAATCGTACATCGATTTGCAATCATAAGCACAAAAAATAAATGCACACTTCTTATAATTTACAAATTAATTTAATAAATTATCTATCCGCCAAACCTACCATTATTGTTATTTAAGCAATTTTTTTTGTTCATCTAGTAATTGGGTTGAATCGCTCTAGTGTTTACCAAAATTTTGTCCCGATGACAGATCCTAAGCTGTCGCTGTGGTGTGTCTCACTATATACATACTTTCTAACCTCTGCACGAACCGTATCCGAGATAGACATCTCAAATAAATGATAACAGATACGGAATTCAGATGTTGTAATACTGTATTAGTTGTTGTGTTGCAATACCTTAAGTGACTACGGTATCAGTTGAATTTATTTAACAAATAAACATTTTTAGAGCCTCTATACTTCCAATGGTCGGGTACAGAAACACTTTAATCTCTAGATATACGTTTACTACACAATTATTCATACATACTTTACTTTACATATTTTACTTTTAAGCTAGTGTCAAATCCCGCCAAAACAAATTTCAGTAGAATCTGTGCAATAGTAGAGTGCAGTAAACAACGAAACTACAGAAAATAAGGCATTCAATAAATTACGTGTGAAGATGTCTTTCTCTCTGGGGTGTTGTAGTTTTCAAATAAATGAAATATTTTGGAATTGCGGCACGAACTTTATCGTATATACTGGATGCCCGTCAGTGGTCGAAATTCGACCGTAATTTATATATTTGTTACGTTTCAACGTTATTGAGGTCTGTAGTATGCGATGAAGCTGTAAAAGCCGAGAAGGCTAACAGCAATTACATCACCGAAAATATATGTTGAGGTCTGAGTAATTATTTGTTGGCAAAGCTGTGTTTGACATAGGCAGTATGAACGTAAACAAACAACAGACTATTATGTGACTGTCTTTGTCAGTATCAACGTAAATAATGAATGTTTTATATTATTTTATATTTAATGTATTTGTACTGTGGTTATTTTGCCGTGTGGTAGCGGCTTAAGAGAATCTACCACCCCATCTCATCCCGTGGGTGTCGTAAAAGTCGACAGAGGGAAAATTAATACCAGATGATGGGCAGCAGCGTCTTTCTGGAACATCTGAATAGATAAACTGCGGTTGCCAACCCGCCTGCCAAGCGTGGCAACTATGGCAAAATCCCCCCAAAATGAGAGATACCAACTATTGTGGCAATCTATGGGGGAGGCCTACGTCCAGCAGTGAACTAGTGATGGGATGGAAATGATGACGATGATGAATGTATTTCTAAGGCAAATAATATACATTTTAGCTTCCTGTTTTCTTCTCCATACAAACTTTAACTACGCCAAATCTCAAACTTCTTCGTGCGCGCAATATGCTTGACAATGGTACAAAGTTTTATATTCACGTATTATTATATCTCACATCTTCTCGACGACTATATCTCAATGTCTCAAAACAAAAGTATACAACCAGTGCGTGTTGCCAGCGATGACATACGGAACCGCGACGTGGTTCTACATACAACATGAGGAAGCACAGAATCGCTCAGCGAGCTATGGAAAGGGTTATGCTGGTAGTTTCTCTGCGAGATAAAATTCGTAACGATGATATCCGCAGCAGAACTAGGATACCCGACATAGCCCTAAGGATTAGCAAGCCGAAGTGGCAATGACCCGGCCATATAATTCGTAGAATCGATAACCGTTGGGGAATAAAGATTTTCGAGTGGCAACCTCGTACCGGAAAGCGCAGATAGGGCAACTTTCCACTAGACGGAGCGACGACCTGCACGGTTTCGCGGAAAGTCGATTGATATAGGTTGCTCAAGACCGAGTGTTGTGGCAATCTATGGGGGAGGCCTATGTTCAACAGTGGACTATGATCGGCTGAAATGATGATGATTATTATTATTATTATTATATAGAAGATTTAAAGTACACAAATAACAATAAAATGATTAATTGAAGAACAGATAATACGCGAGCGAATGGGCTCACTCACTGGCGTCACACACCATTCCAATATCTGTGGCGTTCAGATAGTGTTTTTTTTTTGGAAACCTAAAGCGCAACTAGAATAAAGACCATCATCTACATAGACAGCGCAAACGGAACTAATCCGTAAAGCCGAATGTCAGCGAAAAATTCCTGAACAGTTCCGCCAAACTATTTAATCTTTACACATATGCTTTTCACATTTCACATTTTTACGAATGTTCACCGCATGCCGATTTATTTGAAGCGCGCTCGACCGCACCGAATTAATGAAAACAATTTGAAATTCGTCACTGGAAAATGACATAAAATAAAATTGGATACTGACAAATTTAAAACGAAATCTGCTTATTGCTTTGTAACTGTGTTTTTGTTTCCAACCAATTTACACAGGTTATAACCGTGTGATGGCGGCTTAAGAGAGTCGTTAAAGTCGATAGATGGATAATAAAACCAGGAGATGGGCAGCAGCATATTCTTAGAACATCTGAACAAATAAACTGCGGTTGCGAACAGAAAAGACTTAAGAACACTGATGTTTCTGGCGGACGGGCGCAGTGAGATACCACAAAGAAATGGTATTGTATAGGCATTGACAGGCGTGAACGTTTTGCTCGTCTCTTTTTCTTATTGGATAAAGTGACGCGACCTGAAAAGTCTGACCATAACAAATAATTTGTCACCCAGAACAACGAGTGGCACCATACTGCGCCCGTCACCTTGAGACATCAGTTCTTAAGTAAGTAATAAGGCATAATATAATGACCCAGTGATTACACTAGCTCTCAGTGCCCTTCAGACCAAAAGTAATGTCTCCACACTTCTGTTTCACGGCAGAATAACTGGCCCTAGGGTGGAACCTACCTAGACGGATTCCTTCACAGGAATCCTAACTTCCGCATTCCCTACGTCAAGTCCATTTCCTACTTAATCCTTTTTCAGTTTCTTTCCGCTATGCCGCTTGCATAGGAATCCTACCACCAGTAAGTCGCTTTATCCAATAAAAAAAGAGTCTTCTACGGGACTTTTTTAGTCCTGCTGTCGCCAATTCGCCTGTCAGGCGTTTCGATTGATGTATGATGACGATGACGGATCACAAGTGTGAAACTAAATTTAAAAAAAATATGCCTATACTGGGATTTCTCCGGGATATGATAGTACCACAAGTATACGCACAAACACAGAGCCACTTCCTCACCCTTATCTGCCCTGCGCTCAGAAAGATAGGACGTAAGCTAAGATGGATCAGCGACAATCACGACACAATCGGACCCAAAAACCAACCATGTGTGATTTATCACAAATATTAGCTCATACGTCATATTCCAGAGTACAATGAATTTATAGAACTCAGTTGAAAGAACTCTTTTTCTATTGTGTTGATGTAAATGGAGCTAATCGGACAAAAAGACCTTAGCAGCTGTTGTATGTTGGAAAGATCGATAGAATTAAACGGAATAATTTATTCGTGGGTTTTAGTAATTCAAAACAGGCCTATCTCTTCTATCTGATTGTGTGCGCTGATAAGATTTAGAATTTAAAATGAAGTACAGAAGTAATAATGGGGTTTGGCTTATCGGCTTTTCTTCTGAAATGCGGGTGTACGTGATCGGGGACAACTGACAGCCGTCTAAATAAGTTCTTTGGTATGAATACTGCGGAAAGAATATTTCTGCACGAACCTAATGGCATGCGAAATACCGAACTATAATACTCATAGCAATATCTGTCAAATAATAGGGAACACCGAGAACAGCTTCAATATCCGTGTCTGACCATATAAATCCCATGCACCTTTATTTTGTATTTTAGTTTACAGTAGGTTACAACAACTCTGGCCAACAAAAAAACAAACTTAAACTAGCGAAAGCTATTAGAAACAGTCGGAAGGAATACTTGAAAAAATAACATACAGAACAGTCTCAGCCAATGGTCAGGGGATATACTAATAAAATCGAAATACGAAGTTTCGGCACGATATCGTCACCCTTATCATTAAACATTCATTATATTGGTCGCCTATGGATCCGAAAGGATCTTAAGTAATATGGTAGTAGGGTTTTTGTTTGATATAGTTCCATCGAATCAATCCGAAACATCGTATTTCGATTTTCGTATTAGGGGTCCTAACTGTACGAAACGTCTCCGCTGTGGCACCGCACAAAATCGATTAGAACACTGCAACTATTCGACCGTTGGACAAACAAAATATTTAAAACGCATTATGCAACCTGCGACAGCGCACGGCGGGCGCGTTCGCTTTAAAATGAAAGTGGGTAACGTAAATTACTGTGTTCACCCACCGAGTGCGATTTATACGGTTTTACTTTAGTTTTGTACAGAAAATTCGATGTTATTGTTCTTAAGTATTAACGCCACCGAAGCTACTGATTTGGCGGTTTTTAAGTGCCACCATTCTACGATTGGGTTAGGTTAGGTTAGAAACATTTTATTTAAAAAGTAAAAGTAGTCAACAAAATTGCTCTTTATAGGCGCATTAGCGCAACTTCTACTGCGGTGGCGTTAATACGTAAGTACCGATGTTATTTTAATTTTTACATATGTCTATGTTAAAAATAAGCAAGCCCTCCCATTTGTAAATTCTACATTTAATAAATTTAGGGCTACACTTCTGTCATCAGTGTCATAAAAGCATTTTGTTTATAAAAATTATAAAAAGATTTATATATTACAACATCCGAAGGGTTTTTTTTGTTAAGAGTATTGATAAGATTTACAAAGACTTTTCGTTAACGTAACTTCCAGATACTGTAACTGTACATAATTTCTGAAATGCCATTAGACTTCGGACATTGATTTGTATCTTGGCAAGAAGTTCTAAAATAACATCAACTTATCCTGTTCGCCACTTTTTAACAGGAAATTATTTTCGATCGACAGAAGTTGATTTTAAGTTTGATTGTAAACAGAAAGTCCATAACTTGAAATTACACGCCCAATATTTGCGAAAACACGCCAAATAAATCCCTGTTCATTTCATTATCATTACATCGCATCGCGCGCCCGATACATCGTACAGTTTCGAAATTCACACGAACGTACGTTAATTGAATAAACAAGTAGTAAACAGGCGTGTAAGCAAATAAAATGCGAACAGTCCCACCGCAGACGCCAGTCATCCGACTATCGCTTGTTTACAACGGGATGCTTATTTAATTTTGTAAACAGAACATGCGAGCTACACCTAAATTACAACATAAACCTTTATTACTCTGCCGTAGTGCCGCCGTAAGCAGCCGTTCGGAAGCGAGTACATTTCTGGTTTTGGGCTCGAACATTGTGAGCTCGAATAAACGGTTATCAACAAGTGTTCATGTCAGTTGTTTGACTTTGGTAAGGATATTTAATTTACGATTTAAGAATTAATTGAGATTTTAATTAATTTTATAGATCATCAGAGGTTGCAAGTATATCAGTACAAATAACACCGAATTGTCTGTTTGTAATAACAAAATATAACAGCTTTTACTCAATGTTTATGAAAGTATGTAAGATACTTAAAAGAAAAAAAACTATTTTTAAATTTTTTGTGTCTGGCTAATCTCCGAAACGCTGGCTGGACCGATTTTAACGGGACTTTCACTGACAGATAGCTGATATTATAGCGGGTAACTTAGGCTGCTTTTATTTTAAAAAAATAATTAGGATTCCGCTGAAAAAGAAAAAACATCAAAATCGTTATAAATATATATATATATATATATATAATATATATCATCGATCGGGGTCGGCTTTCTTAGGCGGGTGAAACCGCGGGGCCGAGCTAGTTGTAAGTAATATTACAGTTTATCCAACTTCTGGCCAAATTGCATTTTATTCTTTCTCTATTTTCATTCCTGAATTCGGCTTAGGAAAACCTTTGTAAATGATCATAAGCATGAAGACACAAGAGTGTATCACTTATCGTATTCGCAACATTCTTATAAAGTATAATGTGGAATTTTGACGCAAACTCGAAAAGTAATTTCTGTGTATTTTTTATGTTTAATATTGATAGTTTATTATGCAGCAAGTACTCGTGAAAGTGTACAGTCATTGGAAAATTCAATTCAAGTTGTATTGTCTCCATCAGACCAGCAAGTCTTCATCTTCATCATCATTTATCAATGAAGTTATAATAAAATTATTACTTGTCATTGGCAAAAATGGCTCAACTTGGTAGCCAATTGCCAGGATCAAAAAAAAGAAGAAAGTATTATGTGCAGTCTCCTTAAGTCCATTGCCGTACAGGTCGGGCCGTCTACAGTTCATTCACACGCGCTCCAGGACGAAGATAAGTCGGCTTTCGCAACTTGATTTGCAACGTGCGCGCCGCGTGCCGTGCGTACATATTGAACTATACGTAGCGCGGCGACAATCACAGTTGCTACTGGAGCTGTGATCTTTCACAGTGCTTATACTTATCACACTGTGACAATAATGATATGACGTTGTAATGCAATAGTTATGTCAGAGACTTTTCTTTTTCAGATGTCTAATGTCGCGAATCCATACTAATATTATAAATGCGAAAGTAACTCTCTCTGTCCCTCTGTCTGTTTGTTACCTTTTCACGGTTCAACAGCTGAATCGATCTTGACGAATTTTGGCACAGAGCTCGCATCCTGGGAACGGACATTGGATACTTTTTATCCACCGATCCACGCGGACGTAGTCGCGGGCATCAGGTAGTTGTGCTTATAGAGCCGTCAGCGTAACTCTTAATGCGTTTACTTTTTTTACACATTTATGTTTCAGAAATGAAATATAACTGGGCATGTCCCGCCTGTACTACTAAAATATGTAATTGAGTATATATGGAGCCGTGGTAGATCAGGGGCTAGGCGCTTGCTTTAAATTTTATAGTATGCGAGCGACCTGGACCTGTGTTAACGGTGCCGGCACCACTAAAATTGTTAATTGCAATTTTAGGCGCCGAATTACTACGTGCTCGGTGGTGAAGGAAAACATCGTGAGGAAACCTGCATGTCTGAGCAAAAATAAATATTTCGAAGACATGTGAAGTCCGCCAAGCATTGGAGCAGCGTGGCGGACTCGTTCCGGCTCCAAAACCCTCTCAGAAATGAGAGGAGGCCTGGCTTCAGCAGGCGGACATTTATAGGCGGTTTGTTACGTTACCGTAAGTGCATATAGTGCAGTTCTGATGTAAATAATGCTGGGGAATCTGCATGCTCATCTGTTGCCATAAAATGTTGTAGCTCTGATTTCGGGAGGATTTTGCCATAGTTACCACGCTTGGCTTAGTTTATTTATTCAGATGTTCCTGGAAGATGCTGTAAATTAGATATTATTGTAATCGAAGAGTCAGCATAGTAATACAAAATAAGTAGCAATTAAAAAACTGTACGATGAAATCATTTCTTACTGATTTATCTACACTCCAGATTAAAATCGCTATGGAGGCGTGCATATACCTAAAGACAGAAATGTATGGAGCAGATTCTGCCCATCTTCTAGTTCCTATTTCCCACTGTCGACTTTTACGTCGCCCACGGGATGAGATAGGGTGGTAGATACTCTTAAGCCGCCACAACACGGTGAGAAATTTAAAGGGACTTAATTACTTTCATTAACCCTTTGAAATATCGATCTTTTCTTCACGTGTTTGTGTGATACGTATTCTTGCTTAAAATGGCCTGGTTGCTGTCGTGAGTAAATAGTTTTCGAAGTGGTTTTTGAGGTGATTTTTATTGATAAATTATTATTATCATCGTCATCATCATTTCAGCATGTAACTAGTCCACTGCTGAACATAGGCCTCCCCCACAGATTGCCACAAAAGTTTGTATCTCTCATTTCGGGAGGATTTTGCCGGAGTTGCCACGCTTGGAAGGACCCGCCTTTTTTGGCGACCGCAGTTTATTTATTTAGATGTTCCAGGAAGATGCTGCTGCCCATCTCCTGGTTTTTATTTTCTCTCTGTTGAGTTTTACGACACCCACGGGATGAGATGAGATTCTCTTAGGCCGCCAACACACGTCACAATAGTCTATAATCAATACTAATTTTATAAATTCGAAAGTAACTCTCCGTTCCTGTGTCTGTTTGGTACCTTTTCAAGGTTCCTGAAGACGTACTTTTTATCCCGGAAAATGTAATAATTACCACGGGATATTAAAAAAACTATATCCACGCGGACGAAGTCGCGGGCATCAGCTACTTGTTTGTATACAGAGCTCTTTTTTACAGAGAGTAACATTTTTGTTAATTCATGTTAATTTAGTCATGTGGCTTAAGAGAATCTACCACCCCATCCTCCCGTGGATGCCTTAAAAGTCGACAGAGGGAAAATGAGAAACAGGAGATGAGCGACAGCGTCTACCTGGAACATCTGAATAAATAAACTGCGGTTGCCAACCCGCCTGCCAAGCGTGGCAAATATGGTATAATCCTCCCAATATGAGGACTACAATCTTCTGTGGCAATGTATGGGGGAGGTCTATGTTCAGCAGCGGACTAGTGATAGGCTTAAATGTTGTTCATTTCTGTCATGTTGTGTTTCATTCCTGACAGGTGTATCGACTTGCTTGCCATCTTTTCTTAATTATGATTAGAATAGATCAACGGTTACCTAAGGCGGTGGATACGTTAAGGAGACGAATTGGTGGTAGGATTCCCATGCAGGAAGCCGTCTAGGTAGGTACCACCACAAGGCCAGTTATTCTGCCGTGAAGCAGTAGTATGCAAACATTACTGTGTTTTGGTTTGAAGGGCACTGAGAGCCAGCGTAATCACTGGGCATATGAGACTTGAGAACTGATGTCTCAGGGTGACGGGCGCAGTGTGTCACACAGAAACGTTCTGGGTGACACAGCATTTGTTATAGGCAGACGTTGCACTTATCATCAAGTGAAAGTTTTGCTCGTTTCTTCACTTTATCAAATCCAAAAACTAAAAAAAAATCACACACACCGCGACATAGCTTTTTTTAGCGACACATTCTTCCCACTTAGTCTAAAAACCTAGTTGGTAGAACAAAACCTTGTTTACATATGCAAATGTGTTTAAAATGGAAACAATTTCAGGTCGTATGTTAATAGCCTTAGCGACACGGTCGCAAAGTACTACACCAACATAACTATAGTAATACAAATGTATGTAATATAACGGTTAAACAAATACACCGGCGCGGCGGTTGACTGAATGGGGATGTGATGAGACGAAGTGCGAAAAACGACGTCACTTCCGGCCCATTTTCAAGTGTGGTTAGTTAACCTACTTGAGTAGAATACGTATTTTCATGCAACATAATAGAATAGAACGTGTACTTTAAAAAAAAAAATATAATCTTATTTCAATCAGACATTATTCGCGATGACAATTATTTAAGTGATATATTTGCAACGAAGTAAAATTATTCGTTTGTTATATTATCATTTGGTTTCAAATTAAAGAGAAAAGAAAGACTTTATTTGCCACGGTAGTATAGTGCCACGGTAGTATGCTGCATACGAGACTTAAAAACTCGTGTCTCAGGGTGACGGGCGTAGTGTGGCATCACACAGAAATGTTCTGTGGGATATAGAATTTGGTATGGGCAGACGTTGCACTTACCATCAGGTGAACGTTTGGCTCGTTTCGTCAATATATCAAATAAAAAAGTGCCAAAAGTTAACGCACAGACAAGTACAATAACATCGAAGGTAGGCTAGTATGGAGTGTCAGAGAGACGAGGACAATCACAACACAACCAGAACCGAAAATCAACAATGTATCTTTGCGCAAATGTTGGCTTCGGCTGTCACTCGAACCCAAGACCCGCGGCGTATGGGTCAGATAGACACTCTGGCCGCTAGGTCACGCGCTCGTGATATATATATATACAGAATATATTTACAATGTAAATAAAAATTCTGTTTAGTCAGACGATAGAAATTCAAGAGTTCTTTATAAAGAAGTATCCTGTCAATGCAACCTTTGAGTACGCAAATATGTTTTTACGCAGATATAAACAATTCGATTTATTTAATTAATTCAAACAACAAAGGAGAAGCAACAGCAAAAATATTTCCGTGAAAGGAATAGCGCCACGGAGTCGGCGAGTGCGCTGCTGCGATAGGGATTAAAATACACGTCCAAATTGCATCGTGTTGTAAACAAAAAACGCCCGGCGGCTTCAGTTAATTGAAATCCGAAATATCTTTTCATTAATACATGAATATATCGTATATTGCGCGGTCCTTTATTCTCATTTTTACGCAGGAATCCGTCTAGGTAGGCACCACCCAGGGGCCAGTTATTCTGCCGTGAAGAAGTAATGTGCAAGCATTACTGTGTTTCGGTTTGAAGGACACTGTGAGCTAGCGTAATCACTGGTCATTTGAGACTTAAGAACTTATGTCTCAGGGTGACGGGCGCAGTGTGGTGTCACACAGAAATATTCTGAGTGACACAGCATTTGTTGTGGGCGGACGTTGCACTTACCATCAGGTGAACGTTTTGCTCGTTTCGTCACTTCATACAATAAAAAAAAACTGGCTCGGGGCTCGGAAATGTATTCGCTGTAATATGCATTGATTCGTAAGGTTTTTTTGTAACTATAAACAAATTCACCTGATAGTTAGTGCAACGTCTGCCCACACTGCGCTGTCGCCCACAGACATTACTTGTTAAGTCGCTTATGCCCAGTGATGGCGCTAGCTCTCAGTGCCCTTCAAACCGAAACACAGTAATGTTTGCACACTACTGCTTCACGGCAGAATAACTGGCCCTGGGGTGGTCCCTATCTAGACGGATTCCTGCATGGGAATCCAACTACCACTAGTAAAAAAAATTTTTGTTTAACTTGTACGGATCGTCAGATGATCAATGAGATCGTCAGCATACTGTAATAATTTTGAGTCACTGCACTCAACAAAGGACAGTTTAAAAAAAAATGACAAAAGGGCACCTGTGTGAACAGATGTCGTTAACTGAATTATTTGAAGAGTTTTTTTAGAACCACTTTCCTAGTCCTATTAGTGATGTATGAAATAAGACGCCTATGTAGTTGCCCCTAGTTCCATTGTCGGCAATAATTTCAAGAAGCAGTTCATGATTTACTTTGTTGAAGGTTTTTTTTAAATCTGTGTATATGGCATCTAATCTGTATTAAAATAGCTCTATAACTAAGTGTTAGATAATGAAAAGTAGGCTTTCATTTTACAAAACCCTGTTGTTCGGGAATAATAGTGCTATTGAAAATTGGGTACATTATGAAAACATCTTCCACAAAGCTTTTTCTTTTTCTTTTTTTTTATAATCTAAAGTCTTTTTGTTTTGTAATCTAAGTCTGTCTATGTTTAACCGTTGGGGAAGAAATCTTCTCGAGTGGCAACTTCGTACCGGCAAACACTGTGTAGGGCGACCCCCAACAAGATGGAACGACGACCTACACTTTTTTGCAGGAAGTCGATGGATGCAGGTGGCGCAGGACCGTGTTTTGTGGTGATCTATGGGGGAGACACATGTTCAACAGTGAACTATGGTAGGCTGAAATGATGATGATGTTGTCTATGTATAATTTTCTGTTTTGTATGGAACCGATTTTATGGATTAGAATAATTAGTGGCCTTTCATAACTTTGCAAAAGTATATTTTCGCAACAATTTATTAAACAAGATATGTCGATGCGTGTAGGCTTTCTTAAATTCATTTTTGTTCTACAATTTTAAGCGGTGATTTATCACTTGCTCAGCGATGAAGGAAAACATCGTGAGGTAAATTAAAAAAAAAAAAATATTCCGAGGATATGTGAAATCTGCCAACTCGCACTGTTCATTTTTTACACTCTTCATGGCAGCAAAACCCTCAATAGTTAGAGGAGGATTCTGCTCAGCAGTGGGACATTTGTATCATCGTAAAGCACATATGACTAACATTCACCTTTCTGGGCACTGATCTTAATCAAATATTTTCTTGTATGACGCGATGCCTCTAACCCTGTCGTTCGTTACACAGCATTGTTTATCTGTAAAAAGTAAGTATATTGTTTTGTTTTTAGAGTTTGTGAAAACATTTAAAATGGCAAAATAACTACAAGTTGTAATAAACCAATACGTAATTATCAGAATCGGGATCCGTTAATATGTGTAGCTATATTTTGTTACATTCGTACATTGAACTCTTAAAGATTAGGTGGTAAATATGTAGACTTGATGATGTACTTTTTTATTACTGGTAAAGCAAACGAGAATACGAGTATGTTCTAGATACATAGCAGGTTTAAGGCTTTTCTAAACAGCAATGAATACTGCACCGTCATCCTTGTTAGTTAGACACAATCACGGTGGCGAGAAGGACTATAAAACTTTTTAAATTCACTATCAAATATGTTTGGACCAAGTTAGGTTTCTGTTAACATAACATACATACATAGAGTCACGATCTTTCCCATTTGGGTAGGCAAAGACTTATTTCCACTTGATACGATCCTGACACACATCATTCGCCTATACTACTTTCATTAGTATTTTCATACAACCTCATCGGTGGGGGGTACTTTTGACGTAGCTTTTTCGTAAAACGACTTCGATTTGATCGTGATACGTTCGCCTACGTTGACTCTTTCCGGCTTGGTACAATAACATAACTAAAATATTCATATTATTCCAAGTAAGAATATCATGAAATACTAAACTTTAATATGAAACTAACTACACTGTAACTTACATTCATGCTCCCAATTATGCAGTCATTCGTTATAGTTTACTCTCGGCGAAGGTTTAGAGGGTAGTTTTTTAATTGACATAATTGAGTACACAAAAGGATGCTGCGGCCCAGCCACTTGTTTATTTTTCCTACGACACGAAACGAGTGTTGAATTCTATACACCTCCACCGCATGACATACTGAACGTACATGCTTTCTAATTTGCACACACTCTAACTAGTGTTTTTAGTTTTTGGTGTGGATATTCTACTCAACTTACATAAGATGTTTTAAGTCGTGCGCATCATAGTACCTGCGTAGCAATTACTTCTGCGCTACGAGTCATGGGTTCGATTATCGCACGGTCAAATATCTGTGACTTTCAGATGATTGCCCATCTCGGGTTATTTCCGTATGCATTACGTCTGTAAACGTACCCGCGTTACAAGAGAAAATATAGAGCAAGATTATTTGAAAATATAAATAAAGAGGTTTTAAAACTATCTATAAATCGAAACCAAAAGATGGGCAGCAGCATTTTTCTGGAACATCTCAATAAATAAACTGCGGTTACCAACCTTGCCTCGCCTGCCATGCGTGGCAATCTATGGGGTAGGCCTATGTTCAGCAGTGGACTAGTTATAGGCTGAAATGATGATGATGATAACTATCTTGAAAAATTATCAAAGTGAATCGAACCTTACATTTATTTAGCTTACTTTATCGGATTCTTTTGCTCGTATGTTGCAGGATCTAAGGCCAGTCTCAGAACATCTGAGGCCCTTTAATTTCTCATTACTTACTTCACTTAACCTATGGCTTACGTCTTGTATCCACAAAATCTCAAATCAATATCAGGGAATCAAAAGATTAACTTCGTAAAGCTGTTCTTAATTGATGAGTTCGTACAAAAATTCGAACCACTCTAGCGAGCTAGAAAATATTACAGACATATAGATGGTAATTTCACAGTACGCGAGTGACCTGGCTTCGATTCCCGGTGCCGGCACCACTAAAATTGTTAGTTGCAATTTTATGTGCAGATTTACCACGTGCTCGGCGGTGCAGCAGCATCGTGGCGGATTCTTCCTAGCTCCAAAAACCCTCTCAGGAATGAGAGGAGGCCTGTGCTCAGCAGTGGGACATTTATAGGCTAAAACTTTACTTTACTTTACTTTTATCGCGTATTTAGGTACAGTTTGAGGAATAAGTTTAAGCTTCTAATTTTGAACTAAGCTGTGGAAATTGGTAAATAAAGTGACAAAACTTAACAACTTCTATTCAAAAGAAAAGACGAATGGATAACAACATCAAATATAGAGTTAAAAGGTGGGGTAATTATATCCTCAGCTGATGGTCGTGTAGCGAAACGAAAATACAGCATAGATAATTTGTGTAAATGTATACTGGTGATGAAGGCAAGAAAGTTAATTTGCTAAGATCCGCATGAAAAATATAAAATGGTGTATATTACCTAGTTTCGTAGGGCACCGTCCGCAGAACAGTGAGCGTGCACAAGCAAACTAACACCGCCACAGGGAACCGCCGCCAGATACCCTCCACCACTAAAACACTACCACTAGGCAATATACAACACTGAAGTCGAGACCACTACACGTGTTTCACCTCAAAACGAGGCATTATCAAGTGATATTGACTCTACGACAGTCAGCCGCCGAGCGGAGGTTATAATAGCCTATAAATAGCCACATTTTTTGGATGAAATATAGTTATTTTTTCAAAAAATTGCAAAAATATATTTTAGGAAAATACAGTACACATTTATTTTTAATTTTTTCTCTCATGGGTATTTGTTGTAACTCGTGGCTTGGGTCATTTTATTTGAATAGCAGAAAATAAAGACTTTTAATTAACCTCAAAAATCGGATGACACTCATCGACAAATTGACAATAACGTGACGTCATAACCGTTAATGCATTTCGTTTTGAAATTCGCTACCCTGCGCTACGGGTGCGTTCCAGACATAGTTAATATAAAAAAGTGCGTCGTAATTTTTTGTACTGTATTATTTTTCAATAATATGTAGTTTAACTGACTAAAATATAGTAGGATACTATATAGTACGGGTATCAATACTAGACATAGCATAGCTATGGGCGGAGGTTGCACTTACCATCAGGCGAATGTTTTGCTCGTCTCGTCACATTCTCCAATAAAAGAAAAGTATGACATATATGTTTTATGAAAATAAATATATGTCATACTAAATATATTTTGATGAAAACATTTCAGGCTTTATCGAACTTTACGATTAAACTTTAGGTTGTTTATGTTTACATCAAAACTAAAATGTGGCTGAAAAGTAGGATACAGTGTTGTACTATTTTTTTTTTGGAATAGAAGACGATCGAAGTGTTTAGACGACCAAATCATTTACCCGGAGGTCCATTTTGTAACTCTGGTTGGTTTCGGGATCGGTTTTATTTTGACGTATGAAGCTCATTCATTAGTTAACATGTTCATATGAAACCGATCATGAAACCAACCAGGGTTCCACAGTAGACCCACTCACCAGTGGGTCTACTGTGGAACCCTGGTTAGTACCCAGTAGTAGGCGCTGTGTTTATCACCATAACCACAGCGCCTACCCATTAGAAAAGCTGTGTCACCCAAAACTTTTGTGTGTAGTGACATCAGTTCTTAATCATATCAGTTATATATCAGTTAATAATCATATCAGTGTCCTTCAAACCAAATCACAATAATGTATCGTCATCGTCATTTCAGCCGATCACTATTCCACTGCTGAAAATAGGCCTCCCCCCATAGATTGGCACAAGTTTGTAGCTCTCATTTTGGGGGGGATTTTGACATAGTTGCCACGCTTGGCAGGCAGGTTGGCAACCGTAGTTTTTTTATTCAGATGTTCCAGGAAGATTTCCTGGTTTTCATTTTCCCTCTGTCGACTTTTACGACACCCACGGGATGAGATGGGGTGGTTGATGCACTTAAGTCGGTAATTCATATCTAATATAAGAAAAAAAGTTTCAGCCTATAAATGTCCCACTACTGAGCACAGACCTCCTCTCATTCTGACAGAGTTTTGGAGCTAGGAAGAATCCGCCACGCTGCTCCAATGCGGGTTGGCGGACTTCACATGTCTTCGGAATATTTTCAATTTCTCAGACATGCAGGTTTCCTCACGATGTTTTCCTTCACCGCCGAGCACGTGGTAAGTCAGCACTTAAAATTGCAATTAACAATTTTAGTGGTGCCGGCACCGGGAATCGAACCCAGGTCACTCGCGTACTATGAAATTAAAAGCGAGCGCCTAGCCCCTGAGCTACCACGGCTCTATATATAGATACATCTAATATAGAATTATAATATTCTTTTGTTAATAAGCTTATAAGATCTAAGACCCCGGTACGCTAAATCTGTCTGCAATACCGTTGATCTGTCCATTGCGACGTCCGTCACGACGCCATCCGAGACGGGCAGGCGCCACCTCGCGGTTATCCTCTAATCACTGTTTTAGTCACGATCTGACCCTGTTTACGTCCGCTGCACGCATTAGTAATGATAATTAATCTGACTGAAGGAAATAACGTAGATTTGTACGACTGTGGCGATACTAAGAAGCTTAGCGATCTCCACATGCTTGTAGTTAATACGACCGCGGCGTGGCCTATAGCCGGATAGCTGATATTATAGCAGGTGATTTAGACCACTTTGATTTTAGAAAAATGATTAGGGTTCGGTGTAAAAAAATTAAAACCCAAAAGTCCGATTCAAATAGGGATGTTTACATGTATATCATCGATCGGGGCCGGCTTTTTTACGCGGGTGAAACAGCCGAGCACAGCTAGTATCATCTATAATTAAAAATAGCGAAACCATATTAAAAAAATATAAAAAAAATTATTAGCTTTCATAGTCATGTTTTAGTTTTTTAATATGTAGCATACATATCAAGAAAGTCTCTAAATTGAAAATCCTGTCCTCCCGAGGGCGGGCCATCTTGTTTACTACCGGGTGCGCCTGTGTGAGTGTGTTTTTTTTATTTGTCTCATTCAATTACACTTATTCATATACTTAAAAGTTTTAGAGGTACCTGTCGATCGAACTCGGGTCACTCGCTTAGTATAAAATTTAAGACGAACGCCCGCGCCCTGCTCTACCACGGCATCTTTATTATCTACTGTTATTTTTAGTTGTTCACGACGCTTTCTAACATTAAGAATAATATCATTAATAAATATTTAATCAATGAAACGACTTCAACGCAACAGCTCTAAACAGTTTCATGATTTTCTCACGGATCCTATTATCAGAACTTGACCTAAATTTCCACCACCCTTACGATATCCCCTTTGTAATACAAAAATAATCATTAAAATCGGTTCATAAACTAAGAAGTCGGTCTTAACCGAACATACCTTAATATATACAGACTTAGAATTGACAACCTCTTCCGTTTTTAAGTCAGATAAAGAATCACCATCATCATTTCAGCCTATCACTAGTCCACTGCTGAACATAGGCCTCCCCCATATATTGCCACAAAGGTGTGTAGATCTCATTTTGAGGTGATTTCGCCATAATTGCCACGCTTGGCGGGCAGGTAGGCAACCAGAGTTTGCCCAATTTCAAACACTTTTATCAAATAAAAAAAATTGATCCACAGCAGGATCTGTTATTCTGTCGTGAAGCAGTAGTGTGCAAATATTACCGTGATCCGATCTGAAGGGCCCTTACAGCTAGTGTAATTACTGAGTATATGAATAACGAGCGCAGTATGCTGCAACACAGAAATGTCCTGGGTGACACAGCATTTGTTATAGACAGACGTTGCACTTACCATCAGATGAACGTTTTTGCTCGTCTCGTAATTTTTTTCCTGAAAGGCAATCGTATTGCCAGTTGAGCCGACTATTAAAAGCATTACATTCTAACAAGCTGCAGAACATTTTTATGAACAGATGTCTCACATTACCGTGTTTCAGTCTATATAATTTCGGTGATGTAATTGCTGTTAGCCTTTTTTGGCGTTTACAGCTTCATCGGATACTGTGCTCACGGGCCAGGGGCCCGCGTGCCAGGTTTGGTTTGACCCAAACATAAATAAATAAATAAACTCCTACAAAAACCTCGAAATTCGGACTGTATCGCGTTCGCTGCGTGCTTGCGCGATTTAGAATATCTCAATATGATTTTAAGTCGTCTAATGACCGTCCGAGGGAGGCTGCGGGCCTCCATTCGGACTGTCGACTGGTGTGTCGGTAACTCTGGGCGGTGAGAACCGCCCTGGAACACGGGTGTATCGTGTGTACGCGGTGTAATTGTCGACTGCTGCGCGCCGCTCTCTACGGCGGTCGCGTGTCGTGGTGCGTGTTATATTAAAGCTATTAACTGTGTGTACAGTGTAGCCTGGATCGTGGTCAGGGAGTGCTGAGACATCCGTGTCGTCTAGCACGTTTCGCGGGCGGGCGTTCGGTCGCGTTTCTATCTGGTCGGTAATTTGCTGCTTTAACCACCAGCGGGTTTGGATGAACCGCGGCTTTTTCGAAAAACCGCCGTGATAATGCTCTGAAGTGTTCAGAGATTAAGGGCATTTCACAGTCGCTGTGATCACAGTCGGTGTGATGTTTCAGTCTGAAGAGCACTGATGGCTAGTTGATGTAATCTGGGTGACACAGCGATTGCTATGGGCAGACGTTGCATTTACCATCACGTGAACGATCTGCTCGTCTCGTAGATTTCTTTCATAATAAAATATAGGTTCAGTAGCATCGTTTTAAAATATATTACTTATATTAAAATATTAATTACTAAAAATTACTTCTATCTTTTTTGTGGATGTTTAATTATGGAAGCAGTTTAAATCAAGCCAAATGTCAGAGAAGTCGGGATTAAAAAGGGACTCTAAAGGGCGTATGATCGGATTGAACTAACTTGATTACGTTAAAAAGCTTACGAGTCTTTCAACGGTCCTTTGAAATATCAGTGTTAAAACTACCTAGTTTCATGAATAGTTTAATGAAGTTTAATGAAAAGCAAAATGCGGTGAAATATAATGCTAAGAATTGGTGTCTTCTATATATAACATAGAATAGAAAGGTGTCGTGTCGATACGAATGCAACTTCCGCTACATCATTTACGATCGTTTTCTTATTACAATTATTTAATCAATAAAGCGACTCCAACTCAGCATCTCCAACCGTGTTTATGCGAATTATGAAAAAACGAAAATATTTCTCATGGATCCTATCAGCGGAATTTGTTAAAAATAATATGGGACTACCCCTGCGACACCTCTTTTCTGTTAAAATCAGTTCAAAAACTAAGTAGTTCCTCCTTTTTAGACGTCGGTTAAAATATTAGCTGTTCCCGCGACTTCGTCCGCAGATTTACAGGCATTGACGGGTATATTACGAATAGGTAGACAACATCTAGATATAATAAATAAAGGTGTTTCAGATAAAACTACTAGATATATATATATATATATATATATATATATATATATATATATATATATATTCGCTGCATAATCGCTATGAAATAATATTTATTTGTTCAGAATTTAAAGCATAAAATTGACAACCCGTCAACTTGACGGGTTCCGTAAATTTAGTGTTAAGAAAAAATCTAAGTTGAGTATATACATATTTTAAGAGAGTTTTGAGGGATATTATCGAAGAAATAGATTACTTCCGGAAACCGGTGAAACTAATCATCAAAACGTTACATCCCATCATAATCATCCCAGAGTTATTATCTACACCCTGTGTAAAATTCATGTTAATAGTTTCAGTAGTCCATTCGCACAGACAAACAGCCAAAAAAGGTGCTTCTATTTATTGTATCTCCGATAACCAAGAACGCAATAAGCTACTCGTACTCTTTCAGTGGAGTTATATAAAGTTATTTTAGCTAGCCATCAGTAATAAAGTTTCAGAATTAATTTATCAAGACTATACGAAAATTAGTTAGGTGTGCTCTGAGCATTTACAGTATATGGAGATGAAAAAAAAATCCATTGGGCACACCGTTGCTTACACACAGTAAGCCAGACAGCACAGATATGCTACGAACTCTGTCATCCTCACTGATAACGTTTATGGTCCATTAGGATTTTGACACTAGGTTTATCCATCATCTCACCGACACGACACTCACGACCCTAACACACTAGAGTGTATCAAGTGTTTGTGAAGTTTGTGTGATTTGTGTCGATACCGAACACCACCGATTTTTGACAAAACGAGAACGAAGTGGTTTTAGTGTTTTGCAAAAAGAAATGTATTGGTCAGTATGGTTAAAAAATACCATTTGCTCGATGGTGAAGAAAATCATCCTGAGAAAATCCATGTACGCTTTAGTAGGTAATATTTCGACATTAGAAGTCTGACTACACGCATAGAATCACCGCGGCGCGATCTTCCTGACTCCAAAACTCTCTCAACAAAACGAGAGGACAGTACGGGTCGTACTCAGCAGTGGCACTATTATAGGGAGTTACTTTTTTAAAAGCGGTTTTACAGAAAACTTCTATTATTATGGCAAGAGTTGTATAGCCAGTTAAGAGTATATAAGCGAAATCAGTGCTCGTTCCTAGCGCTCTAGTGTTATAGGGCCCTAATCGCGCATTTTCGGCAATTTAATCCGTGCGTCCTGGAAACTGGGTTGTGTATATAGAAAAACTCGGTCAGATCTCGTGGCAATCTAGTTTATATACAGACGAGATTAACGCACACGTCATAAATTCACTTACCACCGGCTGAATTATAATCAGAACGCGATGCGGATGTTTCTTACCGGGACCTGTGTACTTCAAGCATGAGAAGAAACATTGATATAGAACTATTTTTTCAATTAAACAATATTTTTTGATTCAGAGGAACCCATAGACCATAACAATATCTAGTATTGATTCATACCACATGTTTCACTCATTACGCCGCTTATAACAAGCGAACTGGCGATTGCAAGACCAGAGTTGTATTTAGGTTAGACACGAGACTGATAATATTCCTTCATCGGTGATGAAACGATGCTACTACACGACATTTTTTTTCTTAATCTTCACCATCAGCCTTTTAATACTCCTCTACTGTTAGTAGGATTTCTATGCAGAAATCCGTCTGGGTCAGACGCCCACATTCAGATATTGTGCGGTGATGTAGTGTGCAAACGTTACTGTGTTTCGGTCTGAAGGGCACTGATGGCTAGTGTAATTTCTGGGTATATGAGACTTAAGATCTGATGTCACAAGTGGGCGGGTGCAGTATGATGCCACAGTATTTTTCTGAGTGACACAGCATATGTTATGGGCAGGCGTTGCGCTTACCACGAGGTGAACGTCGCGTCACCTTTTCCTATAAAGAAAGCAGGCGATTCTGCGATCTTGATGTTTGTCGGAACAGACAAACAAAACGAAATTATTAATTTTTATCAGTGTCAGTCAGTCAATTTGTGTCAGTGGTACAATACAACAAATTAACTGAACTCACGTTGCTTAAACTAAAAATCAGAAAAAACGTTCTTGAATCACAAATTCTAAACATTTCTTAAGAAGTTAAAAATTTATTTCCTTTCTAAATTAATGCAAATTCTAACACTTGAATATCATGGTTGGGATCCTGCTCAAAACATTTCATATATTTTTAATCAAGTATCTTTGATTATCCAAAGGACCACTAACAACACTATCACCAAATCTGTAAACTAATTACAGCGGTGGCATTTCCAGGGTCACCTCGACAACAACACATTGGACATGAGGAGGGGCGACCACCGTCATCTAGTGCTCCAGATCGCCCTAAAGTGCGCAGATATCTCCAACCCATGCCGGCCATGGGAGATCAGCAGGAAATGGAGTCTCAAGGTTTGCGAGGAATTCTTCAGGCAGGGTGACTATGAGCGCAAACTGAACCTGCCTGTCACAGCTCTCTGCGACAGGCACACCACGTCGATCCCGAAAATACAAATAGGTAATGATTTACTCCTATGATTTTTATTAGTCTGTTAAAAATAAAGTAGATCGAAAAACGCTTTACATAATTTAAAGAACGAGAAAATTCCTCTCATAGTTTAATTAAAATCAACGCAAATAATGAAAAATATTCGATTGAATGCTGAAATAAAAATGTGTTTGAGCTCAACCCTATGAACGGTAATTACGAATCAACCTATTTCTCGCCAGCAATTTCTACCTCCGTGTTCTCATTATTTTAACGACTTCATGCAAATTTTTCTTTCAGTTACTTTCTTTAGTACCCCCATTAAATCATTTCGCGCTTATTACAAGCTATAAATTCTTTATTTTTAATTTTCAGGGTTTTTCAAGTTCGTAGTCACACCTCTAATATCGGAGTGGCACAGATTTCTGCAAAACGACCTATCGACGCAGATGTTAGATAATCTCCTTTACAATCAGAGCAAATGGGAAGCGTTGGCAGCGAAGGACATGGCCGAGGAGACGCGCACGGAAATATCCGAAGCTGATTTGGCGGATGATGATCTTGATACCTGTTCAGAGACTAACATATCTGATAGCTCAGAATTATTGCTCCCGGGCCGCAGGAGCTCCTTGAATCCAACGAAGCCCGGTTTCAAGGAACAGTTGAGGCGCTTCTCCGTACCGCTAAACGTATTCCAAGATGCCAAGTTTAAAAATAGAGAAAGAATTCGCGCCTCGCCAAATTACGATTTTCATAAGGATAACGGCAGTCCATTTGGCAGCGAACACTCGTTGCATTCACAGTTGAGCGTTGGCGGGCAGTGCGAGTCTGCAAGTGGCGCAACGGAGAAACTCTTGAGTAAAGAGAAACTCCTGCCGGACTCCTCAATAGCTTCGATCACAACGCCAATTCAAGCGACAAGGCTGAACACTGTAATCAAAGACGGGGGAAGCTGGAAACTCATTCGTCAACAAACTTTCCCGCCTCTGGAGATAACAGCAAAGCCTCACTCACTAGCCTCCCGTCCACTGCACACAAGCGATGAGGACGCCATATATGCGTCACGATTCACGAAAGCAGATTTCTTACAACGCTTCCAAATGAAGAGGGACAGCAAGTTTAGCTTATTCAAGAAAAACGAAACTGATAAAACTGAAGACAGTGACGCCCCTGAAAACAATATATTAGAAGGAGCTGGGTGTGTGCAAAAAACCGACAAGGAAAATCACGAGCCGATGCGTGGCGCGTCTAGCGCTCGCCGCGACTCTGCGACGGTGGGCAGCCAACTTAGGGAAAATCTGACGGCAATCACGCTTGGCAACTTCTCGCCGGATCAGTTGCTTCTTCGGCGCAGAAAGTCAATGCCGGCCGATACTGTGGTGTACAGTGAGTATTAATTTGTAATATTTTTTTTCTAAAATTGCTTATTAATTTTGTTAGTAATGCTTTGAATTTCGTAAGATAGGTTTGTACGAAAATATCACTGTGGATGGCGTAAGAAACTTATAGATTTATCTTAAAAGGAATTTAGTGTTTTTCGGAGCATACAAATTTGTACAAGCTTAGCTGTGTGTGGAAGCACGTGCTTCTTCATGATTGTGTGAGAAGCATGCGAGTAAATTATTTTTTTTTTTCGATTATTTATTAATTTTTTAAAAGTTTGGTTTTAAATTTCGAACGATGTGTTTTTACGAAAATATCATTATGTATGGTATATAAAAGTTGTACCTAGATATGCTTTGCGTGCGTGCTAGCGTCTGTGTGCGTGTTTGAAAAAAGTGTAAGCAAGACATTTTTGTATGTCGTATTAAAGCGATGCTTCTAATCAACGAGTTTCACTGTAACAAAGATTCGATGTGCTGAGTTGATATTTTTTCTTACACAGCCCCAAAAGAGAAGAAAGTGCGCGAAGTGACAGCGGCCATACCCCAACTGCTCCGCCGTACTCTGTCCGGAAAAGAGTGTTGGACGCGACGACGGGGCTCCGCCCCTGCCCCAGTTGCGCCATCTGAACTCCGTGGCCTTGCAACCATTGGAGCCCTACGCCACCACAGCGTGAACGGAGGCCGAAGGAAGCCGAGCTCCGCAGTCACCTGTCAACAGTGGTTTGCAAAGGCCACGTACAATGTCCAAGAAAGGACCTTCCCAAACATCCCACGCCGTAGTTCCTTACCTGTTGAGGTGATGACAGGTTGAGATCGCTGTGAACGGCTTTTTTTATTTTTTTCTGTAGTTTATTGTCTATTTTTGTGTTGAACTAAGCTTTATGGTGTGGGACGGTCAAAAATGTTATTTTTCGTTTCAACAAAATACGGCAGAAAAAAGCTTTTGAATAAAAATAAGTATTTTTAAATTTCTTACGCTAAATTAAAGTTTTAAAAAAATTTCTTTTAGTTTCCAAGATAAGTCTCTTTAAGTAAGACAATAAGAAAAGGTAATAAATAAGTTTTATACGTAATAGATTTACCGTGCCGTGTGGTGGCTCAAGAGAATCTACCACCTCATCTCATCCCGTGGGTGTCGTTAAAGTCGGCAGAGGGAAAATGAAAACCAGGAGATGGGCAGCAGCATCTTCCTGGGACATCTGAATAAATAAACTGCGGTTGCCAACCCGCCTGCCAAGCGTGACAACTATGCCAAATTGCCCCCCAAAATGAGAACTACAAACTTTTGTGGCAATCTATGGGGGAGTCCTTTATTCAGTAGTGGATTAGTTATAAGTTGAAATGATGATGATGATGTAATAAATTTACTATTTTTTTGTCATAGAACCACTGCCATTTTTTAACTTATTAATAATGTTTTTGGTAATGTTTCGACGTTCTTTGTTATTGTTTCTGTAACTATATTATTATCATTAATATTGCTATATTACAATTAGAAAAACTACTGCCAGTTTAATAAAATTAATTTTACGGTATCATTAAATCGGTAATATTCGCGCAAATATAAGAAATCATTACTGCCAGTTTATATAATAATTTTATAACATTTTTGATCCCTCCATTACATTTGTTGTTATTGTTTTGCTGACCGTGTGGTGTTCAGACGGCTTAATATCGGTTAATTGATATAATTTGAGATATATCTACATACAATCTCCATTTTAAATGATACATGCGTTATACATAATAGTATAGCGGTGGTTGTTGCTTTAATTAAAAGTAAGTGACATGAGTCGATTAAAAAGAAGTGATTTTGTGACTTATCTTAATGACGTAAGGTTTAAAACTTTTCGAAGTTGAAGTTTAGTGCCTTCGCATTCGTTTTTCTTCCCATACCACCTACATGTTCAAGGGCGGCGGTGATCACTTACCATCAGGTGACTACACCGCTGGTTCGTATGCCCCATTCTCTCCTATAAAAAAATATCTACCGGTAAAATATGCAAATAGAAAATTTTAAGCCCAGATTAAGTGGCTCTGCGATAAATAAAACTTCGTGGTGAAGTCTGTTCATTAATAATGGATTTGGAAGAAATGCTCAGTTCCTCAACTTGCATTAGAGCAGTGTGTCGGGTGGTCCAATATCCTTTCATAGTTTCAGCCCGTGCCCTGAAGAGGTACAAAATGCATAGATTAAATTAAAGACTACTTTTCTTTTAGATTATTTGTCATAGTTAATTTTTTGTTTTGATTTTTCATTTCCTACATTCGTTTATTATACGCACCGTTGTGATTCAGTGTTGTATAATAAATTCAAAATAAAAAACCGACTACAAAAATTCTATAAAATGTCTCAAAAATATAGCCGAAATTCGATAATTAATGTAATGTCAAAAACTCGACCGTATTTGAAATTAGATAATATCTAATCGAAAAAGTTTCATCAAAAACAGTTTAAGTCTTCGATAATTTCGGACATCAAACACATAAATATCGAACATAAAAGCGACATAGTCATTTTTGAAGTCGGTTATAAAGTATGTTATGCATAATATATTGCTTTGAGTGAAGGATCTGCTCTTTACAGGTATTTCATCCCGATGAAAAGATGAAAGCGTCACAAAGTAACTAAGATGCTCCAATGCAAACAAACACGGTCGAATCTGACGCTTTTCGTTAAACGAAACACGAACCTTACCTACGCTTATAAAAATTACCCGGACTCTACGTGAACACCCACTAAGATGGCCGATGGATTCTTGTTTAGATTAGCAGAGTGTACTGTCTCTTTAAATTTGCCGATAAGTGCACGAGGAAAGGTGTTTTTTTTTAATTGGTCAATGCGTGAAGTGAGAAGTATTCAGACGTTCAGAAACGCTGATTTGGCGCAGCGAATAGTGTTCAGACGTTATATAAACGCTGACCGAGTTGTCCGGTTCGTGTAGCCGAAGGAACACTTAAGTGGCCAGTCAATTCTTGCAGTGTAAAGTACTCTTAAAGTGTGTACTTTTTAATTGGTTGATTGGAAAGTACTCTTTTAGTTGGATGCTTTGTGCAGTGAAAGGCACTCTTCAGTGGTCGGGATGCTTTGTGCAGTGAAAAGTACTTTTAAGTAGTTGGGATGCTACGTGAAGTGAAAAGTGTTCTTAAGTGATTGGATGATTTTTGCAGGGAAAACGCACTGTATACGTGACGTGGTGACGAACTCATACGTAATTGGACAATACGTGCAATTCGTGTTTTTAGTAAGACGGTTCACGAAATTAGCATTGACTAATTGTCCAATGTGTGTAGTTTGAAGATGAATGACCGCCTAATTTAAGTTATGATAACTTGTAATTGCTAGATTATTGCAAGACGATACCGGTCTTACGAACACATAGCCGCTGCAGCTTACGACTCAGTTTGTTCAACGCCTTAGTACAAATTATTTCTATACGTGTTTCGAAGAATTTGATTTTCTCATTAAGTAACAATAAGAATTGTATCAGTTTTCACTAATTTCTCAAGATAAATCCGTACTATTTGAGTTTTATCAAAAGAACGAAATCGTTTTTATATTATACATTAATTATTAAGCTGTTATTAAATTTTTGTATAATATATTATGTGCGCTCTCCTCTAGCGAATAGCGCTCGCGGTTAAAGGATTAGAGTCTCATAATTAGTGACTTTTATTATTAGAAAGTTATATTGTCATAATATTAAGTACTTATTGGTAAACTTTTAAAGAATAGGATGCAAATGGTCGCCCTTTTATGGGTGACGGTGTCAAACACACCGTAATGTTATATCACATGATCGTAAGATAATCAGTATTAGATGTGTGAAGCCACTACGTTTGTGTTGTACAATTAACAAAATGTATATATTTCCTTATACGCAGTGTACAACTTGTTGCACCAGAAAAATTGTTTCACCCGCGCAAGGACGCCATCTGCATACACGCGAGTAACAATGAATTATTTCTCTATGACTTGATCGTATTACAATAAAATCAAGCGTCGAGAGTGAGTGATGTCGAGTACAGGGATGGTCTTTAGAAAGGAAAGCATTCGGATAGATTTATATCTGAAAGTTATTGATAGTTTTGTATAGATAGAGTAAACTTAATGTGTTATTTGAAAAATAGTGCGTATACATACGTCGAGAGAATGTTTGTGTGTCTAAGTGTGTGTACACATCATAGGCGTTTTACTTTGTAACGTCTTTGATGAAATCTGCGCAAGCGAGATCTGTTGAATTATAAAATAACAATTTTATGTGCTTTTGTGAACAATACAACTGTGACGGAAGAGTGATGGTTTCCTATGGATTATTGGCGAGATGGCGTACTATTGCGTGTGGTCTTTTGTAAATAGTTTGCTCTAGAGTCGCAGCTATACATTATTGTTTATTCACGTTTAACGTCGTGTAACGTGTAACTGTATTTATGTATCCGCATGCGACAGCGACGTATTTGATGCGTGAATTGCTAAGTACCTATAAAAAAATAAATTATCATGTGGTATAAGCAAAAACTGCTTATTGCTGTGTATTTCTGGAGAGCGTCCTTTCCGAGACGTCCGGTCTTCATCGTCTCGCATGGTTATCAATGTTGAGCGTTTCTATATCACAGCTATGTATTCGGACCCAGAAAACTGTTTTACAAGTTAAACAACCTTTTGTATCGCTTATTATAGATTAAGAATTCAGTAACATTGTCACAAACGTTTTATATATTTGTGCTGCCAAAACCGACTGCCATAGCCCAATGCGTTCAAGTTTCAACATCGAATTTAAGTTTTGCAAAAGTATATTCAATACGTTATACTTATTTCTATATATTTTTTCTAACAACTACAGCAAAAACTGCCGTTTAAATATTTTCTATTGGAGTTGACGTAACGTTATATAATTAGTGGCATTCAAACTATTAAGATACATCAAAACTATACCTAATTTATCAAAATCAGTAAGTAGTTTAGGAGCTAAATACGAACATAAATACATGCGCACTTGAATAGCAACATTCAATGGCATGCTTAGCTTAGTTTAGTTAATTTTACAGCTCCACCTTTCTCAGACTTAATATGGGAACAAAACAATTCCGATTTTCATGTCTATGATAATTTTAAGTGTAAAATATTTCTATTAGTGGATAGGAAGTCAAACGAGTGCTCAATGAAACGACTTAAGTATTATTCATTCTAAAATAAAAAAGGTCCTTTGCACAATATTTACACGTTTCTCATTTCCCGCATCGAAGTATTTTACGGGTATCCCGTTTTCCTAAAGCTAGACAAGGACACGCTGCGTTCGAAGATATTCTCAACTCATTCATGATATCACGTGGTTTAAGAAATATTTCTTCGGATACATCGCATAGATATTATATGCCTAAACGTAATGTATTTAATACTTTTCTTACTTTTTCTCACTGCCGAACAAGTGGGCCCTTCCACTGATATATGCTTGAATATTTGTGGTGAGCCGCTAGCTCGTTTGCGCCCAATTTAAACCTTTTGCCACTCTTGAATCACCCACTTCATTGTGATGGTTTGCACAAGATACTTTGAGGAATCAATTGTGGTCGACACTGTCTATGTATGGGATGAACGGCAGCTTGATACGAGCGCTGAAATAACTTCATAAGGATTCCAGTGCTTGTGTCAGGGTAAACGGTGCTTACACAGACTGGTTAAACAACGAAAAAGGTGTTAGACAGGTATGTGTAGCGTCGCCGTGACTGTTTAACCTATTCATAGACAATTTCTTAAAATATTTGAAAGAGTGAGCGTATGGACTAAGAATTGTAATCGGAATGTCAAATGCCTCCTATACGCCGATGATCACATTATATTAGCCTCATCGGAGGAAGAGTTGCAGGCGATGGTTAATATTGTGCATGGTGCCCTAAAAAGCAAAGGGATGAAAATTAATGTAAGTAAGACGAAAGTAATAGTTTTTGAAAGAGAAGAAAATGTGACAGAATGCAGAGTTCTGATTGGAGGAGAAAGAGTGGAACAAGTGAAACAGTTTGTGTACCTGGGTTCTAAGTTTACGAGAGACGGAAAGTACGACTGTGATATTGAGAGCATTGGCAGGAAATCAAGTGAATGGGGCTTTGCATAACGTTTTGAGTAGACATACCGTATCTAAAAAGGCACGAATGGCTGTAGATAGTGGGGTTCCGGTCCTCACACTTATGTATGGTAGTGAATGCTGGGTTTGGCAGAAGAAGCATGAAAGTAAGATCAATGCTGTGGAAATGAGAAGTTTGCGAAGTATAGTAAGAGAGTAACTTTGGTCGACAAATTCGAGACTAGGACCTGTTATTCTGCCGTGAAGCAGTAATGTGTAGACATTACTGTGTTTCGGTGTGAAGGCCACTGAGAGCTAATGTAATCACTGGGCTTATGAGACTTAAGAACTGATGTCTTAGGGTGACGAGCGCAGTGTGGTTTCACACAGAAATGTTCTGGGTGACACAGCATTTTCTATGGGCAGACATTGCACTTACCATCAGATGAACGTTTAGCTCGTCTCGTCACTTAAGAAAATAAAAATAAGGGAACGTTGTGGTGATGGACTGGACACGTAGAGAGGATGAATGGGAGGAGATTGACGAAACAGATTTATTAGGCGATTGTGAATGGGAAAACCGGTATGGGTCGACATAGGTATACGTATCACTATCAAAACTTTTGAGAAAAGGTCACGTTAAAAGTACCCGCAACCGACGAGCGTGTATGATACGCTAATGAAAGTAGAAGAAGCGAAAGATTTGTGTCAGAATCGTAGCATGTGGAAAGATGTGATCTCTGCCTACCCCAATGGGAAAGAGGTGTGACTATGTGTATGTATGTAAAGCTATTTGGATCATCGTATTGGCTGTAACACATAAATGCGTCGTCTCGATCGAGGTACAGCCGCTCAGCTTATGTACAGTGTACGTGGATTACGTTCCGGTCTTAAATCTCGATCTTTTTAAAATGGATATAGTTCTGGTAGCTTAAGAGAACTTAAGAGAAGAGAGGCATAAGAGAGCGGTTGCCAACACGCCCGCCAAACGTGGCAACTATGGGAACCTTCCCCCAAATGAGAGCTACAAACTTTTGTGGCAATCGACGGGGGGGCCTGATTTCAGCAGTGGACTAGTGAGAGGCTGAAATGATGATGAAATTGACTTACGCTGACTGTTTGGACACTTGGACTGTGTTCGTTTGTTTGCATGACTCACATCAGATTTTTTACTGATTCTGATGAATTCTGATAGTCGTCCATACATTTGCTTATTTTTCCCTTAGTCGACTCTGAAGAGAGGAAACAGACAGATCGTGTTTTCCGCCCCTATACGAAGATGTAAAATGTACTACAACACTTTAACTATCGACTAATGTATAACGAGATGATCAAGTCGTTCAGCTGATGGTAGACACTACACCTGTCCTCAAAATGTGCAGTGTCACTCAGGAATGCATCGCAGTCTTGTATGTTTCACTGACCCAGTGAACTCATTTGTTCCAACGCCCTTCGAACCAAAACAGTAGTGTTCGTACAGTGACTATTATTATGGTGGTATTTACTAAGCGCTCTTCTGCATTAAAGTGTTACCAACAATAAATTTGCCTTAATTAGCACCCTTTGTAGGCGGTGGATGAAATCCGTCTTGCTGACGTTACAATAGATCGCAGCGTGTCCGTCATACGTAAAGACGTGCTTCGTTGTTTTAAAAATTCATTTCGCATTGGGACTGCAGTTCCTGTAACACCAAATATATCTGTGCGTGCATTAACAAGCATATTTTTCAGCGAAACACGTCACGAGAAGCTGAAATGCGCGAATTAGTTTTTCTGCCTGTTTTCAACTGAATTTTTTAGTCTTTCTCAATTACAGCTCAATTTAATTCCAAAAGCTCAAAAATTTACAAGTTTAAGTAATGTAATTTAACTGATACCTCTTTGCAACTACAAGTCCATTAGCGTTTTTGCGAAAGCTTTAAATGCACAATTAATGTTAGATACGTCCGTTAATTCACTTTAAAGCGTTATTTACCTGAAAGTCTAACTAAACATTGTAAAGCTTGAGGCGTATTCGATTTTTACAAACAGCGTTCACACAACATCAGCTCTCAAAAACCTGATGCCTTTTGCTCGAAAGACTTTTACAATTAGCACGTTTGATAAAAGAGCATTGAGGTCCGTTGGAGTCATATGCAAAGTTAAAGCGCATTACAATACGGATGTCTCCTGCGAAATTAGTAAAGCGACAATTATCATCTATACGATGCAATACGTTAGGCTTGTATTCATTCAAATTCAGGTATATGACTTAGAATAACATGAACCTTCACTCACCTTCACCGTCGGTTGTTGCTAACAGTCTTAAAGGTGGCTCTTTCTCTTTGATACGGGACAAATTCTTATTAAACAGACTCACAAGAAGCAAACACGGCCAAGTTGACAATTGACAAAATACAACTTATCGAACTTTATAATGTCACAAATTGTCTATTGCTAAAATGCAAATTATTGTTTATGGCCCCGGTATTTTTAAAATTGGATTTAAGATAAAAACTTGTATGAACTGTCGTATTATTTTATAAAAAATCACATGAGTGTAATATTAGTTGAATTGATTGTATCTTGCGGTATTGTTTTGGAGCTGTGAAATGTGCTTTTGTAATTTTTTATCAGTTAATATGTATCGTCTTAAATATTCTACCTAAGTCTTTCTACGTAAACTGTCACAATAAATAAGTAAAAAATAAGATAATCCGAAATTTAAAAGTTTTGTTCATACATAGAGAATTTTAACAAAAAAATTTGTATCTTTATTTATTATTAATCGAAAAAATTAAATTATTGCATATCATTAATTTTAATGAAATATCATCTAGACTACGCGCAGTATAATATGTTTTACAATTTCTATGAGCGCGCACAAGTCTGTCGGAATTAGTTTTAATTTAAAGAAGTTGTCTCTTTATTCTTAATTTTATTTCCAGGTTTTTTAACGCAAGTTATGGAAATAGTTTTGGATTGAAACACACAGCTTTCGATACAGAGCTCTGTGAATGGATAATCTGACAGTTCAAATATTTATATACGTTTTGTATATTTCACCTCAGTAGCTACCTAAACCTGATCTTATAAATACTAAGGTCGTAGTGAAATATCTGTCAGAAAACGCCTTAGTCACTACTTTAAAAGCCTAGAATTAAGATTGAATGAATCTTACATGTCGCTAAGATTTGCACAAAAATGCAATTGTTGTCGTACTTTAAAAATAAACGTTTTTCTTTTTCAATTTTTTGTTTATTTTTCTTTCGTGTTGCGTCCCTTGTTAATGTTTTGCTGGATATTTTGGAGATAGATGGGCTTTTTGAAAATCGACTGAAGAGCATTATGCTATAAACCTAAATACCCTCTACTTAAAATTACTGTTATTGTATATACTTACATTTGGTAATAGGGTCCCATTACGACTTGTAATGTTGAATTAAATGTGAAGACTGCTATGTATTTAATATGTAACGTTCAAGTAGTTCTCTGTTTTAGAGTAAGGGATATTTATTCTTAACCTATACACGATGTAGTCTTTAAAGGATAATGTGTAATTTCCCAGTATATCTTTCTTGTACAACTCGAAGGATTGGTGTTTTCAACGTGTTATTAAACCCTCTTGATCGTGAATAAAGTGGATTCAAGAAACAAAGTTGTTTTTTTCTTTACCCAATAACAATGTCGCTGACTGGTCGAATACTAAAGACAACATGAAATTATTGTCTGTGAAGTATAAGTAATAGTCTCATTTTCCAGAATCCGACGCTCCGCTTATGCGATGAGATTGTAAAAAGAACCAATACGGTGTTGGTAACACGGGTTAATATCGAAAATTACTGTATGTATATAAAAATAATTTTCAGTAAAAATTTTCAGATGGACATGAAGTATGTAGAAGCTAGCGGCAAGCTATGATGACCGTTTTGAAATCTAACCATAGTGATGAGGCACATTACATATTATCGAAAAAAAATATAGTCAAGTATGTGTCTTCGTGAGTTATTAGCAGCTGGCCAACAATCTTTTACGTGAAGATTATATATTACTTTTAAAAGTTTCAAAATCATTGGCGCGAAACACAAATTAATATATTCTACATAATATCAATAATATACATATATACTCGTGATATCATATACTTATACTAAAAAACAAATTAATACTAATTTTGTGTTATAAAATTTGGATTCGATAAATTATATTCACTGTTGACAATAAAGTACAGCGAATGCTCCTTCAAACCTAGTTGTCAATATTTTTCAAAACTTCATTTTTTGAAAGGATAAAGTGATGAAACGAGCAAAACGTTCACCTGATGGTAAGTCCAACGTCTGCCCATAATAAATGTCACCCAAAAAATTGCTGTGTGACACCACACTGTGCCCATCACCCTGAGACAAGTTGTTAAGTCTCATATGGCCAGTGATTACGCTAGCTCAGTGCCCTTCAAATCGAAACTCAGTAATGTTTGCACACTACTGCTTCACGGCAGAATAACTGGCCCTGGGGTGGTACCTGCCTAGACGGATTCCTGCATAGGAATCCTACCATTCGTGGGCGGAAAAACGTTAAAATGGCCACATGGCATGTCGCTAGTTCAGTTGAAAAACTAAACATGGAACAAAACTGAAGCAGGTCGCTGTTATTAATCAATACATACATACATAGTCACGCCTCTTTCCCAATGGGGTCGGCAGAGACCTCGATCGTGATACGTTCGCCTATGTCGACCCTTAGCGGCCTCAATTGCGAGCAGTTAATGAAGGAAAACAATAAATACTAGCCTTTAAAAGCGCGGTGGCGGCGTTAAATAATCATCATCGTAAAAGATCGATCGCTCGATCACTTCCCAGGGGTGTCGTAAGAGACGACAAAATGAACAAAAATAAGGGAATTTTGGGCATTATACTCGACCGTAACGTATGCGTCGCCGCTACGGTATTGAACGAGGTATTCTGCACGCGACAATTCCTTGAATCGTCGTTCGCAACACATTAACAGGCCTTTACAGAATAATTCCAATGACGAAGCTATTTAGGATTAGGCGAGAAAGGCAAGTAAACTATGCTATGCACGATAGTGTCGCTGATTTATATAACATTTAATGGACTTTCGACACAGATCAATTAATTTGAAATAATACAAGCAACGCTAACATTCTGTATTATCTCATAGATTAATTCATAAAATTCTCGAAAACACCTTGCAAATCGCCATGGTTGAATTATCGCAATGTAGCCCCCGACAATCACCGAACCTTGGAATATTTGAAATGTTCATTTCGCTATTCGTCCGAGGCTAAGATATTTTCATAACATGTACAATAGGGATTTTAGCTCGGAAGATAGAGGGAGTCGCGTGTGGTGGGGGGGGGGGGGGGGGGGGGGGAGGATTTTACAGCGATCGTTTATAAGCAAACTAAGATCGATATAACTCCAAACACCATCACGGTGCTGTTTGGTAACGGGAAAAAAATAACCCCCGACACAGTTTGATCGTATTTATTTTTACAACAACTAACAACTGTCTAACATAAGGTAATACGATTTACAACATAAACAATTGATGCGATAACAGTCACACGAAACGATTCTCCTTTAAAAAATCATTTCGGTTCATAAAAAAGATATAGCAATAGTCTTTTCCGTGAAATATAAAAAATGGAGCTGTCTCTAATGAAGGTCACCGCAATGGTGACCTTCATTAGAGACAGCTCCATTTTTTTATGGCTGCTGATTACGGTATAAACGCACGTTTTTTTTAAAGAAAAGTTGCAGAATTTTAGCTCTTTCTCTGGGTGGTAGCTTAGGGGCTAGGCGTTCGCTTTAAATTTCATAGTACGCGAGTGACCTGGGTTCGATTCCCGGTGCCGGCACCACTAAAATTGTTGATAGCAATTTTAAGTGCTGATTTACCACGTGCTCGGCGGTGAAGGAAAGTTCCGCACGTCTGAGGAATAAAAATATTACAGACATGTGAAGTCCGCCAAAACGCATTGTGGCGGATTTCTCCCGGTTACGAAACCATTTATAGGCTGTTAATTTACTTTACTGTACTTGCTAGCCACCTGGCTAATAAAATATATGACAAAGTAATAAATTAATTTACTGGTGGTAGGATTTCTGGTAGAATGGCCGTGTGGTGGCGGCTTAAGAGAATCTACCACCCCATCTCATCCCGTGGGCAAATGAAAACCAGAAGATGGGAAGCAGCACCTTCTTAGAACATCTGAATAAATAATCTGCGGTTGCCAATCCGCCTGCCAAGCGACTATAGCAAAATCTCCCCCAAAATGAGAGCTCCTAACTTTTGGGCAATCAATGGAAGCCTATGTTCAGCAGTGGACTAGTGATAGGCTGACATTATGATGATGAAGAAACTTTTGAGGTTTTCCTGGCCGATTTTTGACTTCGGCGAAACTACCGAATACTGTCGGAAGAATCAACTGCGCAGGAGATATTATAGTGCCACAAGTGTACGCGCAAACACAGAGGCACCCACTCGTCCCAACCTACCCGCGCCCGATGTAACGCTGATGCGATAAGATCGGGGGTAGGCTAGGATGCAATGTCAGAGACACAAGGATAATCACAACACAACCAGATCGGAAATCCAACAATGCGTTTTTGTACAAATGCAGGTTCCGGCTGACATTCGAACCCAGGACCTGCGGTGTGATAGTCAAGTACTCTAACCACTAGTAAAGCTAAACTTTATGCAAAAATTACATGAAAAACTTATGTATATAAATTTAAATCATATTTTAGAAAAGGAGTTTTGTTTTTTCTATGAATGTTGAAATTACACTAACATTTGATACATTTCACACAAATCGGACACGTTTTACACTTGTTTGATAAATGTTACACAAGCTGCTGAACACCGGGCTGCGTTTCCGGTTTCGCTGACGGGGCTCCCATTGTGCTGTCCTCTTCTGGCGTTGCAGCCTTCTCCATGCTCCTCAAGCTGTTCTCGAATTCGACCGGATCTATGAACTTCTTCCTCGGAAACGGCGGTGGGCCGAGAATCGCTTTCACGTCATTGAAGTTAAGCGTTTCCTTCTTGAAGAGTTCCTCCGCGAGCTGCAATCGAATTTTGTTTTTATTGGATGAAGCGATGAAACGAGCAAAACGTTCACCTGGTGGTAACGTCTGCCCATAATAAATGCTGTGTGACCCAGAAAAATTCTGTGTGACACCACACTGTGCCCATCACCCTGAGACATAAGTTCTTAATTCTCATATGCCCAGTGATTACGCTAGCTCACAGTGTCCTTCAAACCGAAACACAGTAATGTTTGCACACTACTGCTTCACGGCAGAATAACTGGACCTGGGTTGGTACCTACCTAGACGGATTCCTGCATAGGAATCCTACCACCAGTAACATTAATTGTTGCTTGTTTGCCGTCTGTCATCGGCTTAAGAGAATCTACCACCACATCTCATCCCGTGGATGTTGTAAAAGTCGACAGATGGAAAATAAAAAACAGGAGATGGGCAGCAGCATCTTCCTGGAACATCTTAAATAAACTGCGGTTGCTAACCCGCCTGCCAAGCGTGGCAACTATGGCGAAGTCCCTCCTAAAATGAGAGCGGCAAACTTTTGTATCAATCAATAGGGGAGGCCTATGTTCAGCAGTGGACTAGTGATAGACTGAAATGATTATGATGATGATGAGTTGCTATTGGTCGCTCTGTGGTCGAAATTCGACCGTAATTTATTGAAAAAAATAAGTTTTTTTTTTATTATTATATAAAGTGACGAAACGAGCAAAACGTTCACCTGATGGTAAGTGCAACGTCCGCCCACAACAAATGCTGTGTCACCCAGAATATTTCTGTGTGACACCACACTGCGCCCGTCACCCTGAGACATCAGTTCTTAAGTCTCAAATGCCCAGTGATTGCGCTAGCTCTCAGTGCCCTTCAAACCGAAACACAGTAATGTTTGCACACTACTGCTTCACGGCAGAATAACTGGCCCTGGGGTGGTACCTACCTAGACGGATTCCTGCATAGGAATCCTACCACCAGTAAACGTTTGAACGTTATTAAGGTTTTAATTTTTTGTTGGCAACCTTTTAAAATTCTATGGCGACACAGCCTATTGTGTTTTTGCCGTTGGCAGTGTGACAGCAAACAAACAACAGACTATTATGTGGACTTTTGGCGGCAACTCGAAAAGTGACGGTAGTGTTTTAATTAAATTTTATAATGTCTGCGTACATTTTGAGTTTTAATGTTTAATATTGTTAGTTTATTATACAAGAAGTTCGAAGACGATATATTCTCACTTTTCGTTTTTCTCCATCAGGTAAGCAAATCTTCAGTAAAAGCCAATATTATTTTGCTTCATCAAAATTTTGATATTGATTTTCTGAATTCTATTGAGGCCAGAATTAAAGGAAGAGGTCTATTATGTGATTGACATGTACAAACGTAAATAATGAATGTTTAATTTTATTAAATTAAATGTATTTGTAACGCATGTTAAATATAAATTTTAGCTTCCTCGCTTCTTCTGCATTCAAACTTTAACTACGCCAAATCTCACATTCCTTCGTGCGCGCGATATGCTTAAAAAGGGGTACAAAGTTTTCTCTTCTCATGTTTTTCTATACATTATATTTTGAAAAATACCTACACAATTTTAGTGCATATATTACCATTAAAAATGACAAATTTTGTACCACTTTTTTCTTCCAATCGTTTAAGAAAACAGTGACATGTCTATATTATCACGTGGAGAAAATACATAGAGTCACGCCACTTTCCCTTGGGGTAGGCAGAGACCACATCTTTCAACTTGCTACGACCCTGACACACTAATTTCACTGACCACGATACTGTCAGTCACGATCCAGGCTACACTGTACACACAGTCAATAGCTTCAATATAACACGCACCACTACGCGCGACCGCCGTAGAGAGCGGCGCGCAGCAGTCGACAATCACACCGCGTACACACGACACACCCGTGTTCCAGCAGAGTTACCGACACACAAGTCGACAGTCCGAATGGAGGCCCGCAGCCTCCCTCGGACGGACTACTAGATGACTTAAAATCATATTGAGATATTCTACATCGCGCAAGCACGCAGCGAACGCGACACAGTCCGAACTTCGAGGTTTTTGTAGGAGTTTTTATTTATGTATTTATGTTTGGGTTAAACCAAACCTGGCACACGGGCCCCTGGCCCGCGAGCACAGTATCCGACGAAGCTGTAAAAGCCAAAAGGCTAACAGCAATTACATCACCGAAAATATATATATATACTAATTTCACTTCTTCTACTTTCATTAGCGTTTTTATACAATTTCGTCAGTTGCGGGTACTTTAAATGTGGCCTTTCCTTAAATCAACTTCGATCTGATCGTGATACGTTCGCCTACATCAATCAGTTTCGTCAATCTTCTTTAATAAAAAAAAAAACAGACAAAATATGTTGAGCGTTTAACTTCTACGATACAGGTCTCGGATTCGATTCGACATAACAAATATTTCTATGGCCTACACATAGATGTTCCATGTCTGTATGGGTGTGTATGTGCAATTGAAAACGCACACACGTACAGAATATTATACAGTAGTTACTGGTGGTAGGATTCCTATGCAGGAATTTATCTAGGTAGGTACCACCGCAGTGCCTGTTATTCTGCGGTCAGGCAGCAGTGTGCAAACATTACTGTTTCGGTCAGAAGAGGGCTGAGAGCTAATGCAATTACTGAGCGTATGAGACTTACGGACGCAGTGTGATTCTGGGTGGCAAAGCATTTGTTATGGGCAGACGTTGCACTTACCATCCGGTGAAAGCTCGTCTCGTCACTTTCTACTACCTGCTACTTAATTTGAGAGTCACCCACGTTTTTAAGCTTATCTTCATTAGTCCTCAGTATGTCCTCTGTCCTGTAGTAGGCGTTGGCGATCAGCTTCCTCGCCTCCAAGTCGATGAGGTTCTTCAGTTTGTTGCTGAACGGACTCTTCCCGCGCTCCTTGTCCGGGAATGACAACAGGCCCACTTCCGGGGACATGCCGTATATTTTCACCTGCGAGAAAATTATCATTAATACAAATATTTTGATGCCATTGTATTAAGAGAATCTACCACATATCCCGTGGGTGTCGTAAAGGTCGACGGAGGGAAAATCAAAACAAGAACATGGGAAGCAGCTTTTTTCTGGAACATCTAAAAAAAAAACTGCGATTGCCAAACCGCCTGCCAAACGTGGCGACTATGGCAAAATCACACGGAAAACAGGAGCTTCAAACTTTTGTGGCAATCTATGGGGGAGGCCTATGTTCAGCAGTGGACTAGTGACATGTTGAAAAGATGACGTTGGTGGTAACCTAAGGGGCCATTCTTTAATCTTGTGAGGTGAAACCACTTTTAATACCTGCCTAATAATGTGTGAAAAGAAAGAGTGCGACGGAACGAAAAGTGCCTGGTGGTAAGTGCAACGTCTGCCCATAACAAATGCTGTGTCACCCAGAAAAATTCTGTGTGACACCACACTGTGCCCATTTCCCTGAGACATCAGTTCCTATGTCTCATATTCCCAGCGATAACGCTAGCTCTCGGTGCCCTTCAAACCGAAACAGAGTAATGTTTGCACACTACTGCATCACGGCAGAATAACTGGCACTGGGGTGGTACCTAACTAGACGGATTCCTGCATAGGAATCCTACCACTAGTAAAACATAAATGGTCAGACCTTTTACAAAGTGAAAGAGGCCACGTAGCCCATTTTTCGCTCTCGTGGGAAACGAGACGTGACGGGTGGCGAACCACGTCGCCGCCATTTTACGAGTCAAGTAATTTCTTACTCAGCATTGTGGGGCAGTACAGTGACAGCATTGCATATTAAGGTGTTATTTTTTAAGGAATGAAGGCTGTTGGTACAATACCTTAGCCGTCCCTTACGACACTTCGATAGGAAAGAGGTAGGTGCTATTCTACTAGTAGTTGACTAGTGCGAGGCTGATATGATGATGATGATGAAACGTTGAATCATTGATCACCTCTCAACATGACCCGTTGCAAACGATGTCTTGAAACACTTTGTGTGATTTTCACACTAAAACCTTCATAACAACAACCACCAAACCCCCAGTCTACTGTGTAACTCTGGTTGGTTTCGTGATCGGTCCCATTTGATCCCATTAACCAATGAATGGGCTTCATACATACATACACATACATAAGATCACGACTGAATCCCATAAGGGGTAGTCAGAGACTGGGCACTCACTGCAAAAACAGATGACTGCCAGAATCCACGTTTCACCAAAACAATATAATGCACTTGGTGTGATAGGTGGTGAGCCCATCGCCATCATGCGCTGTTGGGAGCACAGTGCAGTTTAATTCTATTTACGAGATCCATTGGATGAGATGGAGTGGTAGTATTCTTTTAACGAGCCGCCACCACACGGCCAATGGGCTTCATACGCAGAAATGAAAGCGATCACGAAACCTACTAGTTACAAAATACCACCTGGTCGATTCATCATAATGGTGACCTTCTCAACTTCTTCTTTCTTACTTGTAGCGTTGATCAATCGATAGAACTTTCTCGAACAAAGTGGATGTTTCTGTTTCTATCAGCGAAAACGATTTGATCGCTCCGTCCTCTTTCAACTGCTTACTGATTTAAGATATCGCGTAGTACGCTAGTGGTCTAAGTTCGATTCTCGCTGCAGGCAGCTATAAAATTGTTCTGCTATTTTAAGTGGTACTAACAAGGTAATACCACTTGCTCAAGAAGGTACGCGCACTATAGTGATCGACTCCTCCCAGCTTCAACCCCCTCAGAAATGAGAGAAAACTTCATCAAATTCATCAGCGGTGCGACAGTTATAGACTTTTTACTTTATTAAACTGAATATTTATTTACCTATGGACCTTCTTTGTAAACTGCCATAGACACTAGACAAAGGTTACGAAAGTTGCCATAAAAAAAATCATCAATTTTTTTCTTTTTCATGTTTCAGTTTTTACGCTACTTATTAGACTCTTAGTAAATAAACATCAATGCAGTGACGCCTTCTTCTCATATAAGGGGTAAGCAGAGGTCACACATGTAGTCAACTTTTCTCTCCCGTGGGAAACGTGAAGAGTGTAGAACCACGTCTCCGCCATTTTGGTACAAGTCAAAAAATTCTTACTCCCCCCATTGCGGTCCCACGAGTAGTATTCACAGCATTGCATGTAATGGTGTTATTCTGCACAAATAAAGGCTGTCCGTACAATAGCTTAGTCGCGACTTACGACGCCTACTCTTTTTCCTATGAATAAGACTTTCCTTTCTTTCTTCTTTCTTTCTTTCCAAAAATTAGAAAAACGTCTGTTACCTGTGCGTAGGCGATCTTGGTGACCTTATCCAGGTCGTTCTGAGCGCCGCTGGTGACAGAGTTGAAAGTTAACGCCTCCGCGGCCCGACCGCCCAGCGCCATACACATACGATCGAACAACTGGACAGACACAAGCGAACGCCTAGTGGTCAGTGCACCCGACTTCCCAGCCGCAGGTCCTGGGTTCGAATCCCAGTCGAAGCTAACATTTGTCCAAAAACACAAACTGACGGTTTTCCGGGCCCGGTTGTGTTGTGATCGTCCTCGTGTTCCTGACACTGCATCCTAGCCTACCACCGATCTTATCGCATGAGTGAGAGAGTCACGAGCCCGCGAAATGTAGGCTTTATTTCGTACCGTTATTGAAATTTGCTCGATCCTTGCGCGCTCGTGTAAGTCAAGAACCATAGCAGTGATATCCCCTGACCGATTTTCGACAACGGCGACATCTTTCGAATAATGTCGGAAGCTATCAACTGCGCAGGAGATATTATAGTGCCATAAGTATACACGCAAACACAGGGTCACTCAATCATACTGAATTGCTCGCGCTAGGTGTAACGCTCATGCGATAAGATCGGAGGTAGGCTAGTATGTAGTGTCAGAAACACAAGAACAATTACAACACAACAGTACCCGAAAAGCAACAATTTGTGTTATTGCAAAAATGTTGACTCCGGCTGACATTCGAACCCGGGACAAGGAAGTGCCCAAGTTATCAGACCACTAGCCCCACGCGGCTAACGACCACGTACCATTACAATTCAAGTAATTTTTATAGGAGAAAGTGACGAGACGAACAAAACGTTCCACCACACTGCGTTCGTCACCCTGAGACATCAGTTCTTAAGTCTCATTATATACACTAGCTGTCGGTGCTTTCCACCAAAACATAGTAATTCTTGCTCACAACCGCTTCACAGCAGAACAACTGGCACTGCGGTGGTACCTACCTACATAGATTCCTGCATAGGAATTCTACCACCAGTAAAAGAGTAACATTATAAAAGGGGACCAAGTAAGCGCCCTGGTGAAAGCTACATGTGTCTTTTGTGTGTGTGTTTCGCGTAGTCTAGTGGTTAGAGTACCCGACTTCTGCACCACAGGTCCTGGGTTCGAATCCCAACTGGAGCCCAACATTTGTGCATGAACACAAATTGTTGGTTTTCGGGTCGGGTTGTGTTGTGCATGTGAAATTTAAGTCTGTAGAAACGCACCCACGATACATAAATCCTACTGTGGGGCTTCGTTTTTTTTTTCGACGTCTTCGTTTCAGCCCATTACCAGCCCACTGTTGAACATAGGCCTTACCCATAGATTGCTACAAAAGTTAGTAGCTCTCTTTTTGGGGGTCATTGCATTAGTTGCCACGCTTGGCAGGCGGGTTGGCAACCGCAGCAAATTAATCACTTTTAGTTTTTTTTTTATAGAATAGGGGGCAAACGAGCAGGTGGCTCACGTGATGGTAAGTGATCACCGCCGCCCATGACCACCTGCAATACCAGAGGAACAGCAGATGCGTTGCCGGCCTTTGAGAAAGGAATAGGCTCTTTTCTTGAAGGTCCCTAAGTCGTATCTAGTTTCAGTAGTGGTATATCTTAATTCATTGTAATGTCTGTCGTGCAATGCTATGTTCTCTTCTCTTCTTGTGAAAACTTATATTGGCTTATATGTGAATTGTGTTTGTAACTATTTCCTTATAGTTGGCTGTAAGTTTTCAAGGTAGGTACCGCCGCAGGGCCAGTTGTTCTGCCGTGAAGCAGTAGTGCGCAAACATTACTGTGTTTCGGTTTGAAGGGCACTGTGAGCTAGCGTAATCACTGGCCATATGAGACTTATGAATTGATGTATCAGGGTGACGGGCGCAGTGTGGTGCTGCACAGAAATATTCGGAGTAACACAGCATCTGTTATGGGCAGACGTTGCACTTACCATGAGGTGAACGTTTTTCACGTCTCGTCACTTTATCCAATTAAAAAGAAAAGAATAAACAAAATTTAAAAAAACTTACCTCCTCCTTAGAGTACAGCTTCTGGTCGGACCCTGAGTACTGCGCGAAACCCAAGGCTAGGTTGGTCCGCGGCACAATGGTGACCTTCAGCAACGCGTCGGTGTGCTCCAAAAGCCAACCGACCAGCGCATGACCGGATTCGTGGTACGCGACGATCCTCTTCTCCGCTGGTGACATCGCATGGCTGCGCTTTTCAGTTCCACCTGCAGAATTGTATTCGGAAATATAAGAATTAGCCCACCCCCATAGTGCCGTGCGGCCGCGGCTTAAGAGAATCCACCACCCCATCACATCCCGTGGGTGTCGTAAAAATAAAAAATAAATAAATAAAATAAATAAATAACTTATTGCCAATCAAGTAATTACAGATAAAATCTTTAAATAATTACACTCAAAAAAATAATAATAATAATAACTAATATAAAAATAACCCTTAACTAGTAACATAAAAAACTAAAAATTAAATCGATTTATTAAAAAAAAACAAAAGGAATCGATTTACTAAAAATAAAAATGGAAAGAATAAAAAGAAAAGACAAAAATAAAAAAAAGTTTATGTGTTGATTGGCAAAAGGGTGAATGTAAGTTGGGCAGCAGCATCTTCGGAGAGCATCAGAATAAATAAACTGCGGTTGCCAACCCGCCAAGCGTGGCAAACATGGCAAAATTTCTCCAAAATGATGGCTACAAGATTTTGTGGCAAACTCCCATTGATTACATAGAGCATAGACGCCAATGTACATGTGGGCAGTAGACCAGTGATAGGCTTTTTTTATTGGATTGAGCGACGAAACGAGGAAAACGTTCCTCTGATGTAAAGTGCAACATCTACCCATAACAAATGCTACGTCACCCAGAACATTTCTGTGTGACACCACACTAGGAACGTCACCCTGAGACATAAGTTCTTAAGTCTCATATGCCCAGTGATTACGTTAGCTCTCAGTGCCCTTCAAACCGAAACACAGTAATGTTTGCACACTACTGCTTCACGGCAGAATAACTGGCCCTGGGATGGTACCTACATAGACGGATTCCTTATATACAGTGAAGTTTATTTTTCGATAACTTTTTGAACTAAAATTTGGTGATACGTCGTGAGGATTTCGGCTACCCAAGCAACACGTGTATATTTTAGTATTGTGTCGCACAACTCGATTCTAAAGTATTTTACACGTCAGACATTGAATAAAATACGAGTATTTTTGGCCGCACGAAAAAATACACGCCGTTGTCGAGTTCGGGTGGGTTGGGACGAGTGAGTGTGTTAGCTTTTGCTCGTACTCTTGCGGCACTATAATATCACCTGCGCAGTTGATAGCTGCCGACAACGTTCTGAATTTGTCGCGGTAGTCGCCATGGGCCAGGAGGACATCATTATCATTAAACAAAGAAAGAAAAATCACTAACCGACGACTTTCTCGATGGCGTATTCCAGATCCGCCGCTTTCACGATCGTCTGCTTGTATCTGGCCGCGTGTAGCGCCGCCTCGTTGCATACGTTCGCTATATCCGCGCCGCTGAAGCCTGGCGTCAGATACGCCAGCCTAGAGTTCACAACGAGTTCACTAGTTGTCTTTTTTTTTATTGGAGAAAGTGATGAAACGAGCAGACCATTCGCCTGATGGTAAGTGCAACGTCTGCCCATAACAAATGCTGTGTCACCCAGAACATTTCTGTGTGACACCTCACTGTGCCCATCACTCTGAAATATCAATTCTTAAGTCCCAAATTCCCAGTGATTACGCTAGCTCTCAGTGCCATTCAAACCGAAACACAGTAATGCTTGCACACTGCAGCTTCACGGCAGAATTCCGCTGACATGCTGAGCTTTTTTAAATATCCTGAAAGAACTGTTTTATTTTCTAGTATAAAAAGTATCCTATGTCCGTACCTGGGATGCAAGCTATCTCTGTGCCAAATTTCTTCAAGATCGGCTAAGCGGTTGAACCGTGAAAAGGTAACAAACAGACAGGGGGGCAGGGAACTGGCCCTGGGTTGGTACCTACCTAGACGGATTCCTGCATAGGAATCCTACCAGTCAAGTTATGTTTCATCATCATCATAATTTCAGCCTATCTTAGTCCACAGTTGAAGATAGATAGCCACAAAACACGGTTCTGAGCCACCTTGCATCCATTGACTTCCCACAAAACTGCAGGTCGTAGTTCCATTAAGTGGGGGGGGGGGGCTACAGCCCTACACTACGTTTGCCGGTACGAGGTCGCCTAGTCATGTTTATTAGGTCCAAATTCAACCAGCAGTACAGTGTTATTTCTAATTAACCGATTATTTCTGATACGCCAATTTTATGTAGTTGTGTTGTACTCATCTAGGTAAAACTCATTGGTTTTGATGCGTCCAGGAAGACCCAGTAGTAGAAACGCTCATTGGTAGGCGGATTGGCAACTTTGTTTGGATGTTGCAAGAAGACGCTGCTGCCCATTTCCTGATTTTCATTTTCCCTCTGTCGACATTTACGACGCCCACGGGACGAGATGGGGTGGTAGATTCTCTTACGCCGCCATCACACGGCCACACAGTTACATATTCTTATTATTTCCAAGAACGGTATCTTTCTAGATCCTTCTGGAACCGGAGGACGATTGCTTACCGCTTGATATAGTAAGGCGGGAGTTCCTGGAGCACGATGCTCTTACAATGGCGCTCGAATATCTCCTCGCGCTCCTGAAGCGTTGGTAGATCGATCAGGATGTGCCGGTCGAAGCGACCAGGACGCAGTAACGCCTGAGGATTTAACATACAACACAGATAAACACCAACGGTTGCCAAGCTTTTTTTTTTCTTATTTAATAAAATGACGAAATGAGCAAAACGTTCACCTGATGATAGTGCAACGTCTACCCTTAACAAATGCTGTGTCACCCAGAACAATTCTGTGTCCCCTGACACACAAGATCTTAAGTCTCATATGCCCAGTGATTACGCTAGCTCACAGTGCCCTTCAAACCGAAACACAGTAATGTTTGCACACTACTGCTTCACGGCAGAATAACTGGCCCTGGGGTGGTACCTACCTACACGGATTCCTGCATAGGAATCCTACCACCAGTAAAGACTGACGACTATGGCAAAACTCCCCCACAATGAGAGATATCTTCTGTGGTCATGTATGGGGGAGGCCTATGTTCAACAGTGGACCAGTGATAGACTTGAATTAAATGATAGATAAATACAATGTCTGTATTTATTACACACACTTATAACTCCCCCACGCACACATACAAAATACAAGTTTTTTTTAGGGAAGAAGTGACGAGACATGCAAATCGTTAACAAATGGTAAATGCAACGTCTGTACATAACAAATGCTGTCACCCAGAACATATCTGTGTGAAACTACACTGCGCCCATCACCTCGAGACATAAGTTCTTAAATCTCATATGCCCAGTGATTACGCTAGCTCACAGTGCCCTTCAAACCGAAACACACGTCACAACGTCACCCTGAGACAGCACTTATTAAGCCTCAAATGCCCAGTGAAAACACTAGCTATTAGGGCTTCAGATCGAAACAGGATTGTTTGCTCATTACTGTATCACGACAGAATAACTAACACTGCGGTGGTACCTGCCTAGATACTAACAGTAAAAAGTAAATGTTACTTTTGTAATTAATACATAAATGTGCCCCCAATCATCATAATTTCGGCCTATATTAGTCCACTGTTGAACATAGGCCTCTCCCATAAAAGTTTCAGCCTATAAATGTCCCACTGCTGAGCACAGGCCTCCTCTCATTTCTGAGAGGGTTTTTGGAGCTAGGAAGAATCCGCCACGCTGCTCCAATGCGGGTTGGCGGACTTCACATGTCCTCGAAATATTTCTATTCCTCGGACAAGCAGGTTTCCTCACGATGTTTTCCTTCGCCGCTAAGCGCGTGGTAAATCAGCACTTAAAATTGTAGAACAACTTTAGAGGTGCTGGCACCGGGGATCGAACCCAGGTTACTCGCTTACTATGAAATTAAAGGCAAGCACCAGGCCCCTTAGCTACCACGGCTCTCTCCCATAGATTGCCACAAAACAAGGTCCTGAGCCACTGGCATCCATCGACTTCCCGCAAAACCGCACACTGCGTTTGCCGGTACGTGGTCGCTTCTCCAGAACCTTTCTTCTCCAACGGTTATCGGTTCAACGTGTCCCCAATGATAAAGATTAATAATAATACAGTTGAACATACAAATCATATTTGACACATTAAAGCCGTGTGGTGGCGGCTTAAGAGAATCTACCACCCCATCTCATTCCGTGGGTGGAAAATGAAAACCAGGAAATGGGCAGCAGCATCTTACTGGAACATCTGAATAAATAAACCGCGGACGCCAACCAGTCTGCCAAGCGTGGTAACTATCGTGGCAAAATCAACCCCCCAAACTTAGGCGCAGCAGTGGATTAGTGATAGGCTGAAGAGATGATTATGATGATAGAGATGATTATGATGATGACCTTGAAGCTCCACCATTAATGTTTCCAATATAAAAGTATAAGTAAAGTTTCCACCTATAAATGTCCCACTGCTGAGCACAGGCCTCCTCTCATTCCTGGAGGGTTTTGGAGCTAGGAAGAATCGAGAAGAATCTAGCTAGAAAGAGCTGGGAAGAAAGACTGCACATGTCTTTGAAATATTTTTTATCTCTCAGATACGCGGGTTTCCTCACGATGTTTTCCTTCACAGGCGAGCACGTGGTAAATCAGCACTTGATATTTCTATTAACAATTTCAGTGGTGCCGGCACCGGGATTCGAACCCAGGTCACTCGCGTACGATGAAATTTAAAGCGAACACCTAGCCCCTGAGCTACGATAAAGTAAAAGTAAAGTTTCAGTCTATAAATGTCTCACTGCCGAGCACAGGCCTCCTCTCATTTCTGAGAGGGTTTTGGAGCTAGGGAGAATCCGCCACGCTGCTCCAATGCGGGTTGGCTGACTGCACATGTCTTCGAAACATTTTTTATCTCTCAGACATGCAGGTTTCCTCACGATGTCTTCCTTGACCGCCGAGCACATGGTAAATCAGCACTTAGAATTGCAATTGACAATTTTAGTGGTGCCGGCACCGGGATTCGAACCCAGGTCACTCGCGTACGATGAAATTTAAAGCGAGCGCTTAGCCCCTGAGCTACCACGATGATTTGTGTGTAGTGTATAGTTGAGAGGATGGACGAGATATACTTAATTTGGATTTTCTTCCAAAATATCACGCGAACGAAGTGCGGCTTCGTTAAGCAACGGTACAGCTAGTAATAAAATAAGAATGTTGTTATAATAATAATACAATAATACGAAACAACAGAGACGAGGACATCGTTCAACTAACTTGGGCCCCGGTTTTTTGTCCACAAACACAAATTTCACAGACACAACACGACCAGTCCCGAAATCCGACAATTTGTCTTTTTACACAAACGTTGACTGCCGCTAGGATTCGAAACCAGGACCCGCGGCGAACTTATTATTATTAAACCTTTATTGCGGAATAAATCAATAATAATTACATTTTATTTGTAAGTGTGGAGCTGTATCCATCTCCTCATCATAGGAGATTCCCACCGATCTATGAACACACTCAGAATAGTGCTGGTGGTGCCACGGAGACGTGCCAGTAGGGATGCACACCGTTCTCTCATGATGGCGGCAAAACCATAACTCCGAACTCCCGTGAACCTCCCTGATGGACTACAACGCCACGACAACCCCAACAGTATCCTGATTGCATTATTATATTGAACACGCAAGTCGCTATATGTCCGCTGCCCATAATTGACCCACAGGGCGCACGTGTAGAAGGATTGACAGAACGATTTAAATAACGTTATCTTATAGCTACTCTAACCACTAGTCGTCAAAATCTTTTGTCGTGGCGTAAAGATCGCCACTGCAAAGATGTTCTGACATATCACAGCCTTCAGATATTCGTCTTCCTTCAGAGATTTCGTCGACCGCGTGGCGTAGTGGTTAGTGTACCCGACTTCTGCGCCACCGGTCCTGGGTTCGATTACCAGCCGGAGGCAACATTTGTGCAAAAACACAAATTGTTGCTTTTCGGGTCTGGTTGTGTTGTGCATGTGAAATGTATGTTTGTAAAACGCACCCACGATACAGGAGGAAATCCTACTGTGGAGCTTCGTTTTTTTTTAAATAAAAAAGAAAATAATAAAAAAAGAAAAAAAGATATCGAAGCGTTCCCTCAATTACCTTATCCAGCACATCAGCTCTGTTAGTAGAAGCCAGAACGACTACACCGTCTCTGCTCTGCATTCCGTCCATCTCCACCAGCAACTGGTTGAGGGTCTGTTCTCCCTCCCCACCCCCGGGACCCCACGAGCCGGACCCCGAAGACCTCACCCGCCCCACAGCGTCCATTTCGTCTATGTAGACGATACACGGCGCTCTAGAGGCTGCCTCTTTAAACAGGTCCCTGAAATATGTTAAATTGAAATTAAATGTAAGCATGTAGATATCTATACTAATATTATAGATGCGAAATTCGTAATATTCTACTATAACCTAAGTTCCATTATTATTCAGGTTCACATGAAATGTTCCACGAATGATGACGCGTGCGCGACTAGTCAAAGTTAGAGCTAACACAAGGACCCGTCCAAGTGCGGGTCGGTTCACGCACAGTGGAGGGTTCCGTAGTGGGGAATAGCGTGTCACCGAAAAATCACGTATCTCTAAATAACACAACTCATTCAAATCAATTATCGACGAAAGTGTTTTCTAGGTACACCTTCAATATTTTCTGAATTTTTCGCCTCATAGTTTAAAGTGAGACAACTATTAGCTTAAATATAATAGTTCTTTTGAAACATCTTTAACACATTTCAAGACCTATCTAACGATACCTGACACGCTAGTGTGCAATGAATTTTTTTCATCCCTCATTTACATGAATGGTGTGACACCCCTACTTTTTCTTAATCTCCGTACATCATTGTATAGCGGTTCATAAAAACACCCACAAAATTTTATGTATATAAGTCCAAAAGCCCCCTAGTAAAATGGCTGTAAAATATGGACAGACGGACTGGACGAAATTATAAGAGATCTGTTTTTGCTACGGAACCCTAAAAAATCATAATGTTCTTTTTGCGAATACTACTGTTATCACTGAAATAAATTTAATAATTATTGAATATAGAATTAACATATACTAGCTGATCCGTTCGAATATTTCAAATACAAATTGTTACCATTTTATTCAGAGAAATACGAGTAATATTATTTTTGTAACTTTTACTTATTTTTCGTCATTAGAGTGAGAAATAATCTTCAAAATGGCGTATCATCAAATTTGATACTGTAGTACGGAAGATATTTCATACCGAAAAACCTATGAGAAATAATATAGTATCTATACTTAAATTGAAAATTTCCTATTATTATTAACCTGCTTCGAAGCGCCAGTTATTACCCCGTCAGGCAGTATTGTGCAAACGTTACTGTGTTTCGGTCTGAAGGGCACTGAAGCTGAAGGATCACTGGGCATATGAGACTTAAGAAATGTCTCATATATATTTATTCATTAAGTCTCATGGCCTGGCCTTAACATAAATAAGATATTTGTATAAATGTATATTAATTTATTACAATGTCAATTATAACAATACGTTTTGGAAATTAGTAAAAGTCGTCGTCTATATACTGAAATGTTTTGTAATACGCTTAATGTAATAATGCTTTTTTACGAGTATTTTCTTTAATTCATGTTATTTTTGTTTCATGTTATTCGCTACTTAAAAATATAAACATGCACTTTCAAATTTTATCTCGCTGACATGGTCCTTTACGGCATATTAAAATCAACCACTAGGCATATAAACAAAAATCATATCTGCATAATGAACTAAAAATAGGCGGTAAAATGAAAAAAAAAACGTACCTGACTCTCGCCGCTCCCAGTCCACCTATCATTTCAATGAACTCTGAACCGTTCATGGAAAGGAAAGGTACATTAGCTTCTGAAGCGACGGCCTTTGCCAGCAGGGTTTTGCCACAGCCTGGTGGACCGAGTAGCAGGGCGCCCTTCGGCACCTAGATAAAAAAATACGAGAATAAAAAGATTTGCAAGCGATCCACCGTAAAATATGTACCAAATGAGTTCTTACTAATGAGTTCTAACTAGCTTATAGAGCATAGCAACCGAAATTGGGTCTTAGCGTACTAAGACCCGCACACAATTTCACCGATTACTTTCGAAACCAAGTTTAATAAAACCACGTTCTAGTTAACTGAGTTAAAATGTATAATTTGATGTCGCTTTTCGTCTAACCACTTTCACCAGCTCCATTTTGATCGCGTTTAGTAAAACGAATTTAACATGAAATGTCGTCGACAATCTAAAACAATAATTCGATGTATTTCGTATTTTGCGACAACAAACAGCCTGTGTCTATGCATAGGTCACATAGGTATGCAAACAATAAACAATGCGAAATAAAAAAAATGTGTTTACATAGTTGTCCAATTGACAATGACAGCTGTCTAAACGCGTTTAAAGAGTTAAGCGCTGAAAATTGGGCGTTCAGAATATTAATCGTGTTTAGCTTTAACTGTGTCCATTTGATGTTGATGAAATGCAAACAGTAGCATTGAACTGAGCTAAACGCTTAAACTTCGTTTAGCTTGAACTGATCGAGTTTATTTTCAACAGTGAAATCCGCCCTAAGAGACGCCATATTCGTTCGTATCCTGCGAAACCTCTTGCCAGCACTCTCGGCCGAAGACACTTGGTCTTTTAAAACCTTATCTTTCCAGCGATGTCTGCTCTCTTCACAGCACGATCCTTATTTATTATTTCAACTTGGCCATGCCAGCTAAATATGTGCGCATTCACTTCTATATTAGGCTTACAGCCGATAGGTATCCGGCAGAGTAGAATAGCACCTCTTTCCTACCGAGGTGCCATATGGAATCTGCTGTGCTGCCGCCAGCGGTTTTTCCGGACCGATACGACTTAGGGACCTTCAAGAAAAGAGCCTATTCCTTCCTCAAAGGCCGGCAACGCATCTGCTATTCCTCGGGTATTGTAGATGTTCATGGGCGGCGGTGATCACTTACCATCAAGTGAGCCGCTTGCTCGTTTGCCTCTTCTAACTTAAAAAAAAAAAAAAAAAAAAAAAAAAAAAAAAAAAAAAAAAAAAAAAAAATGTATTGTACGGAAAGCCAATGCTGTTACTATACTGAACGTGGGAACGCAATGGGGAGTAAACATTTTTTGACTCGTACCAAAATGGCGGCGACTTGGTTCGCCACCCGTCACTTATGAGTGTGTAAGCTTATTAGTGCCAGAACCCTCTATATTCATATAAAAAAACTCAATATACTTTTTAAATAACATTTATCAAAGTTGTTTAACAAATTTTTATATAAATAAATATATAACATTACATATTGGTCAACAAATACATATGGCGGACTTAATGCGTAAAGGCATTATCTCGCAGTCAACCATAAAGCTGAGTAGAAACAAATATATGATTTTTTATTTTTTTTTAAAAAAACGAATCCCCACAGTAGGATTTTCTCCTGTATCGTGGGTGCGTTTTACAAACATACATTTCACATGCACAACACAACCAGACCCGAAAAGCAACAATTTGTGTTTTTGCACAAATGTTACTGCTGGGAATCGAACCCAGGACCGGTGGCGTAGAAGTCAGGTACGCTGACCTCTACGCCACACGGTCGTCAAAAATATATGATGTAATGTAAAGAAAATAACTAATTATTATTATTCGAAAAAGTGACGAGACGTGCAAAACGCTTACCTGATGGCAAGTGCCACGTTTGCCCATAACAAATGCTGCGTCACCTAGAACGTTTCTATGTGACACCACACTCCGCCCGTCACCCTAAGACATGAATTGTTAAGTCTCATATGGCCAGTGATTACGCTAGCTCACAGTGCCCTTCAAACCGCAACACAGTAATGTTTGCACACTACTGCTTCAATGCATAATAACTGGTCCCGGTGTGGTACCTATCTAGTGTTTCCGACACCGCCTTCTATCCTACCTCCGATCGTATCTTATAAGCGTTACATCGGACTCGGGTAAGTTAGGATGAGTGAGTTCCTCTGTGTTTGCGCGTACACTTGCGGCACTATAATATCTCCTGCGCAGTTGATAGCTCCCGACAATATTCGGAAGTTGTCGCCGTGGTCGGAATTGACCAGGAGGACAAATTTTAGTTGAACTGTACTTTTACTTAAATTTTACTTAAGTATAGTTTTATTATGAAGGGAATAGTTTTCAATAATACTTGTGAAGAAGTAACAGCCTATAAATGTCGCACTGCTGAGCACAGGCCTCCTTTCATTTCTGAGAGGGTTTTGGAGCCGGGGAAAATCCGCCACGCTGCTCCAATGCGGGTTGGCGGACTTCACATGTCTTCGAAATATTTGTTTATTTCTCAGACATGCAGGTTTCCTCGCGATGTTTTCCTTCGCCGCCGAGCATGTGGTAAATCAGCACTTAAAATTGCAATTAACAATTTTAGTGGTGCCGGCACCGGGAATCGAATCCAGGTCACTCGCGTACTATGAAATTTAAATCGAGCGCCTAACCCCTGAGCTACCACGGCTAATACTTGTAGTGACGGGATAACACTGCGGACATTTCAAATATTGTCCTTATACATTTATTTTTGTATGTCCCTCTCAAACTAACTCAAATTTTGTTGTAACATGACTATTTTAAACGCACTGATATTATACATACAGACAGTCACACCTTTTTGCCCACACGGGGTTGGCAGAGACCACACCCGTAGTCTTCTTTCCGACCCCGCAGGAAACGAGACGTGACGGGTGGCGAATCATAAAGCTTATTTATGGAAAAGGCGTGACTGTATGTATGTGTGTGTCTTGTATTATGTTTGTATGTTCTATAATTTACATCAAAAAATAGCTCACCTTAGCGCCCAGTCTCTTGTAGTATTCGGGTCTCTTCAAATAGTCCACAAACTCCATGACTTCGATCTTCGCCTCCCTGAGCCCTGCCACGTCCTCGAACTTGACTCCTTTGCCTTGCCCGCTCATTGAGTCGACTAAGGTGAACTTAGCGCGGCTTAGTTGACTCTAAAACAACGCGCACTGTCATAATATAATTCAACGAATTTTGAATTTAACGAAAAATCACGGTCCGTACTAGTTTTTTTTTTACCAGCTTTTAATTTGCAATGTTTGTATAAATACTCGTTAAAAGAATACTACCACTGCATCTCATCCAATGGGTCTCGTAAAAGGCGAGTAAGGAATTAAACAGCACTGTGCACCCAACAGCGCATGGTGGCGATGGGCTCACCACCTATCACACCAAGTGCATTATATTGTTTTGGTGAAACGTGGATTGCGGCAGTCATCTTTTTTTGCAGTGAGTGCCCAGTCTCTGACTACCCCTTATGGGATACAGTCATGATCTTATGTATGTATGTATGTATGTTTGTAAGTTTGTTTAGGTCAAAATTTACAAATGAATTTTGAACTAGTTCTCGTATATACCGATAGATGTCCGGCAGAGTAGAATAGCACATACATCTTTCCTACCGTGGCGCCGTAAGTCGCGACTAAGGTATTGTACGGACAGCCTTTATTATTGCAGAATAACATAATGTGCAATGCTGTCACTATATCGCTTGTGGACGCAACGGAGTCCGATTTGTTTTGACTCGTACCAAAATGGCGGCGATGTGATTAGCCCCTCGTCACATCTCGTTACCCGCGGGGACAAAAAGTGAGTTACATGTGTAGCCTTTGCCTACACCCTTATATTGGAAAAGGGAGTATATGTATGTTCCCGTAGACCGAAAAGACCGCAATTGGTATTCATGCATGAAACTGATAATGCAAACTTATGGTGTGCTAGACCTGATGCTGCTTCCAGGGCAACCTGCATGCCAACCAACTCCTCGCTGATGCGAAAGGTTTGAAGGTAGACTAGAATGCAGTGTCAGAAACGCGGAGACAATCAGAATTTGTGTTATAGCATGTATGTTGGCTCCGGCTGGGATTCCAACTCAGTGCCGATTCGATTCCCGGTGCCGACACCACTAAAATTGTCAATTGCAATTTTAAGTGCTTATTTACCACGTGCGTAAACCGTGGGAAAATCTGCATGTCTGAGAAATAAAAAATATTTCGAAGACATGTGCAGTCCGCCAACCCGCATTGGAGCAGCGTGGCGGATTCTTCCCACCTCCAAAACCCTCTCAGAAATGAGAGGAGGCCTGTGCTCAGCAGTGGGACATTTATAGGCTGAAACTTTACTAGGACAGGTACTCACAAAACCTCCAAGGTTGATGTTCATCCTCATGTTCTTGCTGGAGTAGAACAAGGAGAAGAGCACAGCTCCGATGAGCAGGGTTGTGATTATCTTGCCCGCCACACCTCCGTTCCTGTCGTAGATGACGCGCACACCTGTAATTAAATCACAGGATGACGAAGACATTTTGCCTATAAACATTTCTACATCACAGTAACTTATGTCATAGATTAAGGAGATTATCAGACTAGTCACGACTTAGAAAAAAAAAATTATCAAGCTCATTTTAGAGACTCCGCTACGTGTCTTCAATGGAGGGAGATACGATGTCTAAATGTAGTCAGACGTTGCAAACATTCGAATAAATTTTTCATGGAATCAAGGTGCTGAGTGTGTCATTTGCTGTGCTCATTTTTGAGAGGACCCGGCCCGGCCCCAAATCTCTAAAATGCCTCCCCTCGTTTTTTCCACTCACGTGTTAAAGGAACGGCAATGCAAAAACAGCGCGACAAGTAATTCGCAACGCATTATAATATTGAAACAATAAAAATAGTTTAAAACGTATCTAGAAATGACTAGTTGTAGACAATGTCGTTTGTCCTATCACTAGTCCACTGCTGAACGGGCCTCCCCCATCGATTGCGACAAAAGTAAGTAGATCTCATTTTGGGGGGATTTTGCCATAGTTGCCACGCATAGCAGGCGTGTTGGCAGCCGCAGTTTGTTTATTGCAGATATTCCCGGAAGATGCTGCTGCCCACCCCCTGCGTTTTTGTTTTGTTTCTGTCGACTTTTACAACACTCACGGGATGAGATGGGGTGGTAGATTTTCTTAAGCCACCACCACACGGCACGGTAAATTTATTACATACAAAACGAATTTTTTACCTATTCTTATTAATCTTAATCTTAAAAGTAGCGTTAATTGTATCAATTCATTTTTTTTATGGAAGAAAATCTACCTTCGTTCTTTTTCCGCAAGAAAAACATTCGCAAACGTTTAGAAGGCAATGTAACATTAAGATCCATCATTCACAAAAGAAACCGCAACTCTATTACATATCGCGATAATTATTTCGCAGCGCATTTTAATACTGGAACAGAAATAGTCCAAATGTGTCTAAAAATTGCTAGTGTAAACAGAGGCTCTGTCGAATCGGTTTTTGGATTCGACTCCAAGACAACGCCAATGCATGTGCGAGCCACAACACACTTTTTACTGGAGGTGGGATAGCGTGCAAACATTACTGTGTTTCGGTTTGAAGGGCACTGAGAGCTAGCGTAATCACTGGGCATATGAGACTTAAGAACAGTAAGTTGTAGTAGTATATCTCAGACTAACGCAGTGTGACGCTACACAGAAACATTCTAAGTAAAACAGCATCAGTTATGGGCAAACGTTGCACTTACCATCAGGTGACCGTTTTGCTCGTCCCGATACTTTATCAAAAAAAAAAACCGCGGTGCCAGTTATTCTGCCGTGAAACAGAAGTGTGCATACATTACTGTGTTACGGTCTGAAAGCCACTGAGAGCCCGTGTAATTACCGGGTATGAAACTTAAGAATGACTCCGTGACACTGACAGTCCTGGGCGACACAGCATTTGTTATGGTCAGACGTTGCACTTACCATCAGGTGAACGTTTTGCTCGTCTCGTCGCCTTCTCAAATAAATAAAAACTTAAGAACCGGCAAGTGCCAGTCCATTGCGATGCCACACAGAACTTCAACGCAAAGCTGGACGACACCGCAGCTGATATCGGCAGGCGTGGCATTACTGTCAGGTGAACGTTCTGCTAGCTCACCACTTACTACCACAAAAAAAAAAGTATTGCTATTGCTTATTTACATTTAAGCCGTGGTAGCTCAGCCGGCTAGTCTCAAATTTCATATTACGCGAGTATCGATTTTCGACGATGAGGTGGAAGACTCTGTAATGGTGTCGCCACACGTCACCGGAAATAATAAAATCACGCATACCTTCTTTGACACCCAAACTTTTTTCCGTCTCCCGAAGCTTCTCCTCAAAACGATGGATATCGCCAACGTTCATGTGATGCACGCGGTGAGACGCCTGGAACGTTGAATTTGTTTTTTATTTACAATTTTACAAAACTGTATATTCCACCATACAGTTCACGTCCCGTTTCCCGTGGGGCGTCGGCGAAAAGTGCGCTATGGGTGAGGTCTCTGCCTGCCCGTTATATGCGCAAAAGGCGTGACTGTATGTGTGCATCAAAATGTATTGAGACGACGTTACGGGAATACGTCGCTGCTGCGCAAGAAATATTACAACTCCACAAGTATTCAAACTTGTCCTTACCTACCCTCGTCATGGACACGACAGTTCCAGACCCAAAAACAAATAATTTGTATTTTTACTCTCCAGCTGGGGTTCAAACCAAGGATCCGTGGCGTAGAAGTCAGGAACTCTGACCAATAGGCCACGAGATCGTGGCACAACTATGGCAAAATCCCCTTCCCCTATCCCACTCCCCTATGTGAACACTTGGCCACAAGTTATGTGAATGCAGTGGCTGCCTATAAAGAATATTTGGCCACAAGCATATCATACCTATTTAAAATAGAAGTTTTTTGTCTATCCGGATGTACGTCTGTACGAACGGTTTTAACTCGAGAACTTCTAAAGCTGTGTGTGAATTCACATGTGAAACACCCAGGTAATAGATAAAAACACTGGGACCAACTGAAACTATGTTTCACAGTGTCTTTTTTAATTTCTCCAAAGTTAAGAACATTTTTTCGATAGTATCCCCCCAAAAGATAATAAAAACCAGGTGATGGGCAGCAGCCTCTTCCTGGAACATCTGAATAAATAAACTGCGGTTGCCAACTCGCTTGCCAAGCGCGGCAACTATGGCAAAATCCCCCAAATTAAGGGCTGCAAACTATTGTGGCAATCTATTGCCACTGCTGAATATATGCCCCCCATATGTTCAGCAGTGGACTAGTTGTGGGCTGAAATTATGATGATCCCCCAAAAACCCCATGTATGGTATCACTGTATCTATAATAATAAATAAATAAATAAATATTTAATTAATAATTGTTTATTAAAACTTAAAAGATTTAATTGCATATAATAATTATATCTACCCTTTTTCCCTTAACGATGGCACCTTCATGAAGGATGATGGTGACCACCTCGATGTCTGGTCTGACGATCAGCTGATCGACTTCGCCTTTCGCCAGCATGTTGTAGACAAATTCGTTCCAAGACACGTAGCGAATCAACTAAAACAAAGACAATGTTTGTCAATCCATGCTGAGTTTTCTATGTACCTAGGTTCCTATGTTTAGGTTGGCTAAAACTAGAAAGTATTTATGTATAAAATTTTATGATGAAATTCCTAAAAGTGTAACACAAAAATCGGACATAGATTTAAAAAAAAAAACTTATCAAGTATTAGACATAGCGTATTGTAAAATAGATCATTATATAGAGGACAAAGTGTGGAAATTACGTAAGAGTTATATTAGAGAGTAAAATTTTTATATATAATTATATTATTTATATATACGATAAATAATATAATTATATATAAAAATTTTACTCTGCACTTGCAAATCCCCTGGCTACTAAATTTATAATGTAATTTTTTAAATTTTTGTTTGTAATTTATAAATGACATTATTTAATATGGCATTGAAAAAAGAAAACCCAGAGTTTCTCACCGTTTCTTCTTTGAGAAGGTAATTTTTTGAACCGGTGTAGATTTTGACGTTCATAAGAGCTTTAAACAAGCCTAAATTGAATAAAGAAATTTTGACTTTGACTTTGAGTCTTGATAGCAGCTTTAGCACATAAATGCATCTGCTTGACTTGTACACATACATACATTAATTTTCATTCCAGAATGCTTCTTTTTGGATACTTTTTAATAATTATGGTGTACAGATCTTATAAAGATAACATTAAAATAAAGAGAATACACACTATTTCACATCATGTTAGTTAATATTAACACTTGTATTTTGCACGGGATATTGTGTCTCGTCTTACCAAAATGGCGTCTCGCCGTGCCATAATGGCGGCGATGTGGTTCTCCACCCGTCCCATCTCGTTTCCCGCGGGGGCGAAAAGTGGACTACATGTCTAGCGTCTGACTACCCCTTATATGGGAATACTACCACTGGTGGTAGGATTCCTACGCAGGAATCCGTCTAGGTAGGTACCACTCCAGGGCCAGTTATTCTACCGTGAAACAGTAGGTGCAAACATCACTGTGTTTCGGTTTCAAGGGCACTGGGAGCGAGTATAATCCCTGGGCATATGACGCTTAAGAACTGATTTCTCAGGGTGATGGGCACAGTGTGGTGTCACACAGAAATTTTTTGGGTGACATTTATTATGGGCAGACGTTGGACTTACCATCAGGTGAACGTTTTGCTCGTTTCATCACTTTATCCTAGACACAGGGTGGTCTCACACAGTAATGTTGTGGGTGACACAGCATTTGTCATGGGCAAAAGTTGCACTTACCATCAGGTGAACGCTTTGCTCGTCTCGTCACTTTTTACAATAAAAAAGCATGACTGTATTTATGTATAAATAAAAAGTATTTTGCCCCAGACGCCACGATAGGCAGGCGGGTTGGCAACCGCAGTTTACTTATTCAGATGTTCCAGGAAGATGCTGTTGCCAATCTTCTGTTTTTAATTTTCCCTCTGTCGACTGTTACGACACACATGGGATGAGATGGGGTGGTAGATTCTCTTAAACCGCTTTGATTTATTAAATAATAGTCACAGTCACGTCAATAATATTTTGTTTTTTAAATTTGAACATACCTCATTCTGTGTGTTGTCTCCGGGAACCAGTAGGGTGCTCATGATGATGAGGACACTCGTCGTGAACATCCAGAACGCCGCTTTCATTAACAAGGACGGCAATTTGGAATCTTCATTTTTCTTGTCTTTTTTATCCTGCAAAATAAAGCCGTTTAATTTACAGTACCCTTGCTTCTAAATGCTAGGAATCCAGTGCAGAAATCCGTCGTTATGGGTACAAGTCCATTGGACCATGCTGTTAGATGACACATGAAGTATGCACACCGGAAGTGTATTAGTATACTCTCGCACTCATACACAAGATCACGACTGTATCCCATAAGGGGTAGTCAGAGACTGGGCACTCACAGCAAAAACAGATGACTGCCAGAATCCACGTTTCACCAAAACAATATTATGCACTTGGTGTGATAGGTGGTGAGCCCATCGCCACCATGCGCTGTTGGGTGCACAGTGCAGTTTAATTCCTTACTCGCCTTTTACGAGATCCATTGGATAAGATGGAGTGGTAGTATTCTTTTAAGGAGCCGCCACACAGCTCGCACTCATTACCTTCTTTATAATGGGAAGAGGCTTACACATAACCTATAGAATGATTATACATAACCTTACCTTGTCTTTATCACCATCATTATTATTTCTGGAAGGGCTTGTGTGTATATTCCGAGCATGAGGTCTGTTGATAACTAGTGACGTAAATTGTGGAAAATTTGATCTCCTAAACAGTGCCAGCGCTGCTTTATACTCTGCATTAAAATGTTGTAATCTCTGGAAGGAAGCAAGTAAAATCATATGTTAACATATTTACACTGAGAGTGAACACAGCAGTGTGATTCCACACAAAAATGTTCTGGGTGTCACAGCATTTTTTATGGGTTATCTGTTAATCTCAGTCACTTTCATCAATAAAAAAACATAAACATTCTATTAGATATGCACCCAGTACAGACTGAGAGTATTACCAGGTAACAGATTACTCAGTGAGTTGAAGTACTCAGTCCGGTTAAGGTACGTAGGTTTAGGGCATGGACAGTTGTTTAGGGTAAAAACTTGAAGTTTATTGGTTAGATTGTATTTAGTACTAACAAACATATGCAAGTGTTTATTTTCACAAGCTGTTAATGTTTATGAGAAAAAATTTAATAAACTATTGCCAGAAACAATGGCAACCTTACTATTTCTACTTGAATTGCCTTTGTCAAATTTCAAACCTTCAAACAAACATAAGCTTCATTGATAATTCAAAATAATAAATGCTAATAAATGCCCTAAGTATTACACTAAAATTTAAAAAAAAAACATAAAAATGTAGTCAATAAGAAAAATTCATTATGACTGCTAATACATTTCAAAAATAAGCAACAATTGCGGAGACTGGCACCACACTAAGTATATCTTAGATGTATCTCTTACACTACATAGTATATTTTCGTTGTGGATGGTGTTATCCTCAGTGGAAATCATAAAAAAGTAACTATTATTATATTTTGAACTTTCACACTAATATGTTTTATAATACCTATACAATTTCAACTGAATAATTGTTAAGACCTAAAAAAAATTGCATTTGCCTAATATGCCAAATACTGAGCAGTAAACAAGTACTTGGTGCGTCTCTACTTTTTTATAATAATGTTTAAATTTTATATTTTTGGGTAATCCATACAAAAATGCATTGCATGTTTTCATTCAAATAAACATTACTTGTGCCGGCAGACTATTCAGAAACTCAATGCCTAACATCAACAAAAGTTTAGAAAGAATAGCAAAAGATCCAAATGGCATAAAAATGATCAACCGAAAGACAGTGTTATTGCCAATTGTAAGATGCAAAATACATAGATACACTGGTGGTCTCACATCACAGCGGTAATACTTTGATTACTCTAAGAGTATTGGGGCTTTTTTATTGGATAGTGACGAGACAAGCAAAACATTCACCTGGTAGTAAGTGAAATGTCTGTCCATAACAAATTCTGTGTCACCCAGAACAATTCTGTGTGGCACCTGTCACCATGAGACATGAGATCTTAAATCTCATACGCCCAGTGATAACACTAGCTCTCAGTGCCTAACAGACTGAAACACAACTATATTTGCACATTACTGCTTCACAGCAGAGTGACTGGCCCTAGGACCTTTTTAGATAGAATCGTACCACCAGTAAGCAAGGGCCTTCTTGAATATATACCACAAGCAGACTGCACACACAAATTTTCTTCTACCTATATCAGCTCGTAAAAAGTTCACAACATGGCAAATTGCCAAGTTGAGAAGATTTGCTACAATTGCCACAATCGGTAGGTAATTGCAACACCAGATACTTAGCACCTCAGAAACTACTTTAGTTTTCTGGATATTTAAAAGCTAGATATTTGTAGTTACTAAGGTAAAGATTATAAATCAGATAAGTTTATTACATAATAAAAAATATACGAAAAGAAAAGTTACAGTAGTATTTAATCATTAAATCTGTATTGCGCAGGGCCAGTAATCTCAATAGAATTATGGTTTAAATTAAAGTACTAAAAAGTCGACAAGCCTCATTTGTTAATTTATAGGGTAATATTTTAATGTCACTATAATGTACACATTACATTGAGATTTATTATATTATAGATTTATTTTCAAGAGATCCTTCTCATAACAATATTAATAGTAATGAAGTTATTAAAACAATTCCTATGAAAGGTGTATATTTATTCCAAGATTGAAAATGACACTTACAATATTGATTTCTTATATTTACGCAAACACTACACATTTAAATGAAACTAATTTTACGGATTTTATCGCGTTTATTTTTATACTATTTATAACCCGACGTTTCGAGTGCTTTACAGCACCCATGGTCACGAGGGGACTGAGGTGACAGATGTCCTGATGTCATAGTTAACCCGGAGTACCTTCAGCTTTTAATTATTTTTTTGTGGTCCGATCTACGATCTGTGACCATGTTCTGGATCATCCCAACCATTACATCAGATTTGATAAACCACAAATCCTCGCAAAAGAACACCGATTCCTACCAAGGATGATTCGCGAGGCTATTGAAATTAAAAAACATCCTAATTTTAATAGAGAAGATGGTTGGGTATTACCACCAGCTTGGGATCCTATAATTAATAAAATTAAGTCAAAAACCAAGCATACCACTGCAAGACTTCAAGACACAGTTAGCTCTTTCTGCGTAGATCGGACCACAAAAAATAATTAAAAGCTGAAGGTACTCCGGGTTAACTATGACATCAGGACATCTGTCACCTCAGTCCCCCCGTGACCATGGGTGCTGTAAAGCACTCGAAACGTCGGGTTATAAATAGTATAAAAATAAACGCGATAAAATCCGTAAAATTAGTTTCATTTAAACTTACAATATTGATTAACTAAAAAGCTGAAATAATGTCTACTGCCATATAATTATCATTGCAGTTTTCAGTCACTATACAAAAATTGATGACAAGCGACACTGACTTTTCTTACGTGTATTTTTTCTTTTTGCTTTTCCTTTGGAGCACCCAAAGAAAAAGCAAAAAGAAGAAATAGAAAGTGTTAGATGAATAACATAATTTTGTTCTTTTATTGTGCAATATGACCGTGACAAATAAATATAAACTTACCGGGTGCTTTGATTTATTTGTTATATTATGTAAAACGGAGAAGGATTTGCACAATTTATAGACACTGGTAGCACAATGTTCATTTATATTCCTTTCCAATAAACCGTTTCTAGGATCGAAATACAATTTTGACTGAAGTTTAGTTGCCGTTAATGCCGGCAATCTCTTTATTGATAGCATACTTCTCTCACTTTTCTTAGATTATATAACTTAAACCTTTTTTATATAAAATGTGATAATACCAATATTATGCTTAGAAAAACAGTATAACTATTTCATGTTTTGATTGAAGTATTTTTTGAGGTTAGGGATGTGAAGGATGACGTTAGTTCGGTGTCTTCAAAAATCGATTTCAAATATCATTCTCTGATTCGAAATATTTTAACTTAACAAGATTATTTTATATGTCGCATGCTCGTCGCTCTAAAATTTTATAACTTGCAAAATACTAAAGCAAAATACTGTATTTGTATTTTTATTTTAGTCAGCTTTATAGATATCCTTACATTCTAAGTATTGATATTTAACTTACGTGTGTTTGTGCAGTTATAGTAAGCAATAACATTTGAAAAAATATCAAAATATTCCGCTTCAAGTGTTTAGATAGTGTTGTGTTACCTGCGAGGTGACTGATATATTGATAAACTTACCTTCAATGGATTTAGTTAAATTACTAAAAGATACAACTGACTAATCCTTTTTTATTTATATATATATATTAGTTAGTTCAAGTCCTGGGAATCGAAATAACGTGTTTCATGTCTTTCATGTCCGATACTCGTCTGGGGTGCCTTCCAAACTATTAACAATACATTTTTAAGATAATTTATTTTTCTTCATTATAAACAACTCGAAGTCTGGGGATATCAAATGTACATTAGCTAGCTTTCCAAATAATTTAAAGAATATATCATTTCTCATTTTTTCGCGATGCCGTGATAGATATCATTATTCTTGCGTGAACTTCACTAAAGATGATTATTTAAGGACACTTGGATCTATACTTCTTACCGATGCAATGAACCGAAGAAGAGCGATACTACGAGTACACCCATTAGACATTCTTTCATTTCGCTACCTGCGCATTCTGACGATAGTTGAGAATATGACTTGTCTATCAAATCCGATGTCCTCAAACAACTGTACATGCCCATTATCCGAGATATTATAAGAGAAGAGCTACATAGAGGATTTACCGTACAACTACAGGTCATTTCAAAGAGTCTCTTTCTTTTCTAAGTGCTTAATTTGATAGAAAAAATAAAGACTACGAATCACAAAAAATATAAACATCTCACAAGAAAAGGAAATTGAAAGGTTTAGCAACCCCAGAATCAGAGACAACATTTTGGCTAGCGTTACAAAATTTATTAAAGAGAATAGGACAGGACAAGTTAAACATCAGTCACCAGGTGTTATGGTGATAAAAAACAGGAAGTTTGTGTCTCAGAACATCTGACTCCGGAAAATAAGCTACTACACGCTGCTACTAGGCGCAGAGCGAAAGAACTAAACTACAAGTTTGTGTGGGTCGCTTCGGACAAAAACTTTAGATATTTATAAAAACCTAGTGACTTTGATATTAAAATTTTGTTTGAAACATGGCTGAACAGTAGTGTCTTTAATTCAGAACTGTTTGATGACCGATACGTTGTTTATAGAAGGGACCGTGTAACTTCTGGGTTTCATAACAATCAAAATGGAGGTGGAGTTCTCATTGCGATATCCAAAAGCTTAAATTTCGACAGATCGACTGCTTTTGAATCACGCTGCGAAGATTTGTGGGTAGCATATTTTAATACTATAAAACCGCAATCGGACGGATTGGATGATAGAGGATTTCTACATTTGCTGTGTTTATCTTCTTCCCCCCTATACAATAACATATTTTAGAAGAATTTATTTCTAATTCTAATAACGTAGTATAAAAAAGTTTTGATGGTCGGCGAGTTTAATGTCTGTACTATTTCATGCTGTCCATCAATGAATTCGTACTTATTAAATGCATTTTCGAACAATAGTCACTATAATACAGTGCTGATTTATTTTATGCCATTTAATGCACTTTACCTGTTTAGTTCATTACCAATAACAGAAAAGAGAATTCTTTATTTAATTTTAAGCAAGGAAACTATTACTGACATAAAAACCTGTTCCAGACCGTTGTCAGTTATCGACCCCGCACACCTACCCATTCAATTTTCACTACTCATGCAGAAAGAAAATGCTCTATATCGCAATAATAATTCTCGGGATTGTTTTTTTTTAAAGCAGTCTATGAACACTTAATCCATGATCTGAACAACATTCTACACTGACGTATATTAAAACATGTCCCAAATCTAAAAATGCTCCTTCACTTTTCGTGTTTTAATATCATAGAAATTACGGAAATATAATAACAATCCACGCGACCACTTAAGTTTTATTTTTCTTACAAAGAGATGCCCCATACTTACGACGACTTGTTACAAGAAATATTTTCTAGATCTGTAACGTAACCTTTCCTCGAACCCAAAATTGTACTGGTTTTTTATAAAGAGAAAAGGAGTAATCATTCCTCTTAATATCCTTCACAAATGATTTTGGGTGACAAGGAGGTTTCCAGCGGGAAAGACGTTTGTAGTCTGTTTGACACCCATTTTTCATTTGTACACAATACAGACAATTTAATTTTTTTTTTTGTTGTAGAAAGTGACGAAACGAGCAAAACGTTCACCTGATGTTAAGTGCAACGTCCGCCCACAACAAATGCCTTGTCACCCAGAATACTTCTGTGTGACACCACATTGTGCCCGTCACCCTGAGACATCAGTTCTTAAGTCTCAAATGCCTAGTGATTACGCTAACTCACAGTGCCCTTCAAACCGAAACACAGCAATGCATGCATAGTACTGCTTCACGGCAGAATAACTGGCCCTGGGGTGGTACCTACCTAGACGGATTCCTGCATAGGAATCCTACCACCAGTAAATATTCCAATTCATATTTTTCAATTTTTTACTATATATTTCAACATTTCTACTATATATTTCAACAAGGATATGGTTTTTAAAGCCTTTTATAGACTATCATGACAAGGGTGCTGATAGCGACGGCATACCATCTATTTTTATTTCAAAATGTGCTTTCGTCCTTGCTACACCGCTTTGGATTATTTTCAACAAGTCGCTCTGTACAGGTATTCCCATCCAAATGGAAAGAAGCTATAATTAGGTACCTCTTTTATTCAATAATGGTTTTCGTAGTCCTCAACAACATGGTTTCGTTTCAGAGGCAGATCCACCACTACCAACCTCGCTTCTTTTGTTCACAATTTGTCGACATGCATTAACAGAAGATCTTCCGTTTTTTTTTTTTTTAATTTAAAAAGATCTGCAAAGCATTCGATAAAGTCAAAACGTAAATTTTCAGAGTTTGGTTTCTGGACTTTTTCAAAACTGGTGTTTCTCTTACTTGACCAACGGTACATCATGTCACCTATTCTGGTGTTCCCCAAGGCTCCCATCTGGGGCCAGTATTTTTCAATATTTTATAAATTATATTACTTCATGTTTTCTAAATAAAAAATGCTTCTTATTTGCTGATGATTTTAAGAGGATATCGATCGCCTCGTAATTTAGTGCGAAACTAATGGAATGTCTCATAATACCGGTAAATAGTCTTTTGTTCGTTTTAGCAGAAAAAAAGAGTTGGTTAAGGGTATACATTACATCGGGAAGGAAATTCTTATAGAATTGAACACAATTCGCAATCTAGGTGTAACACTTGACAATAAATTGCGATTTAATGTACATATCGATAACTTAACAAGTCAAGCTTTCAAAATAATGGGTTTTGTTCTTCGTAATAGTCATCGTCACCATCATCATTTCAGCCTATTACTAGGCCATTGCTGAACACAGGCCTCCCCCATAGATTGCTTCGAAAGTTTGTAGCTCTTATTTTGGGGGGAATTTTGCCATAGTTGCCAGGGTTGGCAAGCGAGTTGGCAACCACAGTTTATTTATTCTGATGTTCCAGAAAGACGCTGTTGTCCATCATCCGGTTTTAAGTTTCCCTATGTCGACTTTTACGACACCCACTGGACGAGATGGGATGGTAGGTTCTCTTAAGCCGCTACCACACAGAAACTTGAAGAGTTTCCGGACAAAAATATTATTATTGAAATACAATTCAATTCAATAAAAATATTATTCAAAATATCAAGTCAGAAGTGGTTCAGAGTATTGTAGTGTTATTTGGAATCCTCATTACGATTTATATGTAAAAAGATTAGAGCAGGTTCAAAAGAGGTTTTTGTGGCGTTTCATATATTTGTGATCCAATATGAGATTGGGCTATTCACGAAAAGAGTAAATAGGTAAAATATGTAAATAAAAAGCGCTCATAAGCATGGATTCAAAAGTTGATTACCTTTAAAAAAAATTACCATCTACTCGTTATTTTTAATGTACGCTGTTAGCTCGGCGGCGTTTACAGCTTCTTCGGAAGAGAAGACTAATACGTATATACATACAGCGTGCGTATGAGCGCATTTTATTTACATATTTTACCTATTTACTCTTTTCGTGAAAAGCCCAATCTCATATCGTTATTTAATCGGTATGTATATAAATAGCTGATGATGATGATGATGATGATAGCTCACATAGATGAAACTTCAATAGCGCGATGTAGAAAGTATAAGATAATTATCTACTCCATCTTAAATTATTTCACTTCTATTACTTATCTTCAGGACAAATTTCAATACATTTCTTTAACTCATGAAAGAGTTCTTCGTTCCGCTTCAAATTATAAGATTACAATTCCACTACACTTCTCCAAATTCGTTGGTAACTCATTTATCGTTCAGGCTGCACTGCTCTGTTACTCCTTGCACGATGACATTAGAAAAGCTCAAAATGAGATCTGCTTTAAGATGTCAGTACGGGAGCATTAAATTATAGATTGCAGATAAAATTGTTTGTAGATTCTTTTTTACAAATTTATGTCGAACCATTACGTGTATTTATGTATTGTTTTCTATATGTGTGTATGTATGCTAGTTTATATGTATGTGCATATTTTTAAATCATTGTATATTTATCATAAATAAATAATGGTATGTAATAATTTAATATGTATTTTGAGTATTTTTTATATTGTATTTATATTTATTAATAGCTCTTAAGGTTCAAATAATTAGTTTCTTTGGCATTAAGTCCGCCCATTGTATCCTTTTAGGGTAAACAATAAAGTTTAAATATATGCATAATTCTGGAGTTTGTATGATGTAGTGACTTAGATGATACTTTATACCAAACAACTGTAATGTTTGAACACTTGTTTTATATTTTCGGTGATGTAATTGCTTTGTCGGCTTTTACAGCTTCATCGGATACTTGGAACACTTGTGCTTCACAGCTGAAGAACTGACCGCGGTACATAACTAGACGGATTCCACTATAGGAATCGTACCACCAGATCGAGGCTAATCTACCAGATAGCTCTGTTTTCTTGATAATAGGGTAAAAAACCAATTGCAAGGTATAAAAACTTATATATTACAATACGACATACAAATTTGTTCTCCTAAACCACGTTTCCGGTAGGACATTATTACACTTTATGTTCTATGTTTTTTCAAAGATTGTTACAAATCGAAAAAAAAATTCTTTTACTACCACTGCGACAATAAATCGAAATCCGTTAATCTTTGTAAAACAAATCCACGTTTCTTAGTCTTCTGCTTCCCTTTTTCTTTCTCGGTCTCCTCAATATGTATGTTTTTCCGCGCTACCTTGGTTGGTTTTGCTTCCGTTTCCTTTATGTTCTGTATTTCGCATTCCATATCGAAAGGGCATTGGTCGGCTGGACAGATGGGCATCATGATCACAGGGACGTAGTTGGATTTGACACCATCTCTCTGCAGAGAAAAAAAATCTCTAATATATTAATACATGAAGCGAAAACTATGTACACCTTTGTAAACATATTGTGCGCACTGAGTAGTGCGAGATTTGGCAAAGTTAAAGTATGTATGGAGAAACAATGAAGCTATAATTTATATACAATATGTGTTAGAATTAAATTTAATAAAATAAAATAAAACTTTCATTATATATAGTATATAGTAACAGTAGTATGTAGTAACAGTAGTATGTAGTAACATAGTCTGCCGTTTGATTCATACTGCCAATGCCAAACACAATAGTCTGCGGTCAAACAGTCGCACACAGTGGAGATTGTCACCATAGAAATTTAAAAAGTTGCCAAAAATAATTACTCAAACCTCAACAGCGTACAAACTTAAAAAAAAATTGAATTACGGTCGAATTTAGACCACAAAGTGACCACTAGTAAATGTAAATTAATATTTTATATTACAACACGAATCACCATATTTGCAGGAAAAATTATAACCCAAAATATTTGCATAAAAATATATAACCTACAATATTTGTAGGAAAAATTATAACCAACAATAAAGCCAACAATAATAAACATTGTTTAGCAAACACAGCATTTGTTATGGGCAGACGTTGCACTTAACACCAGGTCAACGTTTTGGTCGTCTCGTCCCTTTCACCAATAAAGAAAAAAATTAGCTTCCTTTAAAATAGTCATTCGTCTAAGTGAGATTTCAATCTACTAAATAGACTGACACGAAGTACATACAAGCCAAGTTTCGATCCTCTTTAAAGCAACATACTTATGAAATTAAATATGACATAACCTTGCGAAACAACATTTACTGCGCGGCGCACTGAAAATCAGAGTTGCGCTTGTTAGCGCAACTATATGCTGAGTGATGACTGTTTTAGCATGACCCGCGACGTACATACAATGGCCAAACGTACAGCTTAAATATAAGATTAGTGGTAGGGATCAACTCCTTATGGTTACCTTTATGTTAATGTTGTTTGTAAATGCATGTTTTGTACGTCAACGGTTTTTGCCGAACAAACTTTTTCTTTCTTTTCTTTACTGAGATGAAGCTGTAAAAGCTACACGGCGAGTAAATAACTTTATGTTGCTGCTATACTTTTAAAACCTTTTGACGAAATTGTTTGTAAGCAACGTTGGGAAGGAGAAACAATTGTTTCATGTTTCCTTTGTCTTTCATTGTATAACAGTACGGGGAAATGCGTAAGAAACAACGCTACTATATGTTGTAGGTAAGGATGAGTATTTACTTGTTTTTATTTTACCTGACTCTCTGCAGCACATTGGCAACAGTAGCTTTGCGCGGCCGAGATGGCTTTGCTCTCTACTAAGTAACGTACAACCGCTTTTAGACCTTCTTCGTCATAATTCACAGGCCGTCTATTCTCCCATTCCCCATCAGGATTAATTTGTACCATAATCGGTGCTGACATATTCAGTGAATCGAAACCGGGTCTATCAAGGGGACTGTAAGAATTAAAGTTATAAAGGGAGGTTAGTGTTGATTCTGTTAGATTTCACATGTTTTAGTTTATTTATTTCTTTAGTCGTTCTCCAAGTAAGTAGTTATCTCTTACTACGCCCACAACACGTGATATGGCGATGGATTTTTCGGTGTCATCACATAGTTATCGGATTTTTAATAGTCCATTGCTGGTCATAGCCCTACGCTTGGCGTAGGCGGGAAGATTTTCCGAAATCAATAGTCAGCGGCGGAGTAAAAATATATCTGTATCTGTAGGCTGCGTTCAGTCGGGCATTACACAAGATAGTTATTCTGCCAAACGACTTATTCCTTACGAATTTTTCCTTAGTCAATTATTATGACATCCTGGATCAAAAGTGGTGGCTGCATTCCTTACACGACTCGTGCGGTCGCACCGGCCGCCATGGTCTTTGGTTAAAGTTGCAGAAGTTTATTAGATTAAAAAAAATCCATAAACCGCGGAGTATTACATTTGCAACTAATTTTAAAGAAAGGGTATTGCGATGATCCTGATATGATAAATACTACCGATTAATACCCTTTTCTTAACGGGAAGAATACTAACGAATAGGAAGAAAGAAAGTACGCTAAAAAATATTTCGCCTAGGGCGCCTGAACTCTTAGTAGATACAAAATTACGAATAAAAAGTAGAAGTATTTACTAAAATTATCGCCATTAATTTATTTTAATTTAGTTTTAATGTCAATAGTAATACTTACACGTCCGCGAGTTTTTTTGATAAATGTACGTCACACATTTTGAAGCCGAATAAATTTTACGGTATATTTTTATATAGATTTTAAAATTAATTTTATACGATAATGTAAATATGACAATGTCAGAATTTTGGTTGTTTCGTTTATGTTAGCCAGCGAAAAGAATATAGCCACGACATTTTATTAGCCAGTACTCAAAATTGAAGAAATGGAATTCTAATAGTCACTGGAAGTTGTTTCGGTGCAGAACGTTTTAACTAAAATATAGCGATTATTATTAATAGTATTCCCTTTAAATTTTCTTTAAATTAGGTAGATATTACCGTAGTGTTTGCAAATCCATGTGTCTGCCGCCAAATTGTGATTATTTCGTTTTGAAGAATTTCAGAGCTTGTAAAATTACTGACGATGTGACCAAATAAGTGTCGCTTTTGTTTTTTTTTATTGTATAAAGTGATGAAACGAGCAAACCGTTCACCTGATAGTAAATGCAACGTCTGCCCATAACAAATGCTGTGTCACCCAGAAAATTTTTGTGTGACACTACACTGTGCCCATCACCCTGAGACATAGGTTCTTAAGTCTCATATGCCCAGTGATTACGCTAGCTCACAGTGCCCTTCAAACCGAAACAGCAATGTTTGCACACTACTGCTTCACGGTAGAATAACTGGCCTTGGGGTGGTACCTACCTAGACGGACTCCTACATAGGAATCCTACAGTGTTATGCGCGTGTACTCCACGCGGGACTTTGCAGTTCAACGTAAGCATTTGTCAGGAAGTTGTAAAGGACAAGCGGGGTCTTTATCATCAGGAGTTGTGTAGTCGGTTATTTCCACAAAAAAATCTTTAGAAATGGAAATTGTCCATGGTTTGTAGCCGTGGGTTCATTCTTTTTAATTTTGATTTAGATTAATAAAATGTATTGTATAAGGTACTAAGTTGATGGAGAGAAGTTAAATTAGAAATTTGTAACTAGTAAGGGATAACTAGTAACTTAGGGTAACCTTCAAAGAAAAGAGCCTATTCCTTTCTCAAAGGCCGGCAACGCATCTGCTATTCCTCTGGTATTGTAGATTTTCAAGGGCGGCGGTGATCACTTACCATCAGGTGAGCCGCTTGCTCGGTTGACCCCTCTTTCATAAAAAAAAAACTAGTAACAACTAAATACAATTTCGTAGCGACTATACCTATTGTGTTTTGTAGTTTTAGTCCAGATTTAGTAAGTCCAATGTCTCAGAAACTGTAAGTGAAACTTTTTCCGCTTTACATCGGGTAGGGCAAATCAGGAAGGGCAAAACGAGAAAATGCCTCTATGATTGCGTTAATATTCTACAGCAGTCCTAAATGACTACTTCTGTTTAATTAATATTGTTGATTGGTAATCTCAGATTATGCAAACTCTTTTGATGTCAACTCTGACCTGTTTGGTTTATGTATTATGTTTGAATTGCTTTGGTTTTAGAATGATGTTTGAATTAGTTTAAATTTGGAATGACAATTTGTTTGTTCAGATTTAATTTGTCATATTTTATTTAATTCCGTGAAAATCACTAGAAGAAGTAACATATGTATTTTCTATCAATTTTATAATGATTAGATTTCATCAAAAGTAAATTCAAAAATGTTTCAGTTAAAATAAATAGTTTTCTTATCAGTCCATAAGTGTCTTTTTGGTTTTAAAGTGACCCCATTAGCCAAATCTACCATTCAAGAGGTTATGGGCCCAGGAAGAGGAACAATATAAAAGGAAACCATTGAAAAAAAAATAAGCAGTTGAAGAAGTAGTAACAATTGCCGGTGTTGAAAATTAAGAGTACAGAAACAAATTAAGTAGCTTGTGAAGAAGCAATTGAAGATAGTGGAAGCGGCTTAGGCGGAGGTTCTGGAAACGCCGGAAGTGGATATGGGAACGGCGGTGGATCTGGTGACTCAGGCAGTTATGGAGGTGGTTCCGGTTTTGGAAGTGGCAGCGGTGGCGGTGCAGGAACAGGCAATGGTAATGGAGGTCATGCAAACTGTGGAGGCGGATCTGGTGGAATCGGTGGAGGCTTTGGAGGAAACGGTGGCAGTGGATACGGTAGCAGAAAAGAGGTTGTTGATGTTTTTAATGATGCTGATGAAGCGGATGAAGAGGAAGCGGAGGTTGTTGCAGAGAGTGTGGGTCCAAGGAGGAATCCACCGAGAGATGGGTCTTTGAGAGATTTTGATGATTTTTTTGAATGCAAGTGAGGATAGAATAGAGGTTGTTGATGTTTTTAATGATGCTGATGAAGCGGATGTAGTGAAAGAGAGGTTTTGTTTGGAGAGGAATGGCACATGGGAGTGGGTTGATGAAGGGGAAGCTGAAGGGAGAAAGCTTTTAACAAGCAAGTGGGTCTTTGCTAAGAAGTCAGATGGAAGATATAAAGCTAGATTAGTAGTCAGAGGTTTTTCAACAGAAATATAAAGTAGACTATGAGAGAAACTTTTTACAGAATCTTTATCTCCTCTTCTTTTTTTTTTTTGCTCGGATTGAATGATAGATGTGGCTAATGGGGTCACTTTAAAACCAAAAAGACACTTATGGACTGATAAGAAAACTATTTATTTTAAATGAAACATTTTTGAATTTACTTTTAATGAAACCTAATCATTATAAAATTTATAGAAAATACATATGTTACTTCTTCTAGTGATTTTCACGGAATTAATTAAAATATGACAAATTCAATCTGAACAAATAAGATTGACATTCCAAATTTAAAATAATTCAAACTACGTAAACCAAACAGATCATAGTTGACATCAAAAGAGTATGTATGATCTCAGATTACCAATCAACACACCCCCTTAATCTCAGATATACATCATAACACCAGACAAGTACAGAAAACCCAAAAAATTTAGAAATTATCAACAATCAAACCACCAATCATAAAACAACAACAATACACTCTATCTCAACAAAAACCAAAACTAAACTAAAACCTCAAATACAAGAAAACCAATACACTATAAAGGAAGAGGAGATATCAAAGATTCTGTAAAAAGTTTCTTTAAAAAATTCCGTTTGTCTTAATTTCAAAATTGTCTTAACTCTTCTGAGCTACTATCGATAAAATAATTCTAAGCGAAGTACTGTTCACCACAGGACTATAGGTTTCCTAAATAGCTCAGACTAGCTACATTAACAAATTAATTAATAAATTAAATTTGCAAGATGTAAAGACAACGATTACGCCCTCTATATTTACTGGTGAACATCCTATTATAAATGTCAAAACTCTTTAATGGAGTATGGGAGGCAGTGGGTTCTTTACTGTATGTAGCTAATAAATCTCGTCCTGACATCGCATTTTTTTTGGGTTTTCTGTACTTGTCTGCTGTTATGATGTATATCTGAGATTAAGGGGGTGTGTTGATTGGTAATCTCAGATTATGCATACTCTTTTGATGTCAACTCTGACCTGTTTGGTTTATGTATTATGTTTGAATTGCTTTGGTTTTAGAATGATGTTTGAATTAGTTTAAATTTGGAATGACAATTTATTTGTTCAGATTTAATTTGTCATATTTTATTTTATTCCGTGAAAATCACTAGAAGTAACATATTATGTATTTTCTATAAATTTTATAATGATTAGATTTCATCAAAAGTAAATTCAAAAATGTTTCAGTTAAAATAGTTTTCTTATCAGTCCATAAGTGTCTTTTTGGTTTTAAAGTGATCCCATTAGACACATCTAACATTCAAGAAATATATTGTCTACTGCTGAAGCATCTAAGCGTTTAAGACAACACTTTTGGCATTCTCTGGACGCGTGGACGCGGTTTAAGAGAATCTACCACCCCATCCGTATCATCCATATCCCTTGGGTGTCATAAAAGTCGACAGATGGTAATTAAAAACCAGGAGATGTGCAGCAGCATCCATTCCTGGAACCCCCGCCTGCCAAGCGTTGCAACTATGGCAAATCCCCCCAAAATGAAAGCTGCAATTTTTTGAGGCAATGTTTGCCTATGTTCAACAAAGGACTAGTCATAGGCTGAATTGATGATGTCGATGAATCCTAGGCGGCCAGTCGCTCGCTCTATTTTTAATAGTACGCGAGTGACCTGGGATCAATTCCCGACGGCGGCACTCCTAAAATTGAAATTTTAAGTGTTTTATCAAGTGCTCGGCGGTGAAGGACAATATCTTGCGGAAACCGGCTTGTCTGAGAAATAAAAATAAATATTTCAGGGACATGTGAAGTCCGTCAACCCGCATTGGAGCAGCGTGACTGTCTCTTCCCGGATCTTGAACCATCTCAGAATAAGAGGCGGCCTGTGCTCAGCAGTACATTATTTAATTTTTTGTATACCCGTCGATAGCAAAAAATTCTGTCAATGAGAATTTTAACACAAAAAAATTTGAAATACTAATTGATATTAGATAGATAGATAAGCCGTTTATTTGTAAAATGTGTGTATTGACACATACAATATTTTTTGTAAAAAATAACAGGTACTAAAACATAAATTTCAGCTATACACAGTACAGATGTGTGCAATGCAATGATTCAAATAGGTCGTAGCTCAGTCCATGGATTATACACTTCAGAGACAAAACACTGGTTTTCGGCTGCCGCCCCAACAGAACGGTTGCGGGCTTGCTAGTATAAAAAAATGAGTTGTATGTTTATTACAGTGTGCAAAAAAAGATATTTCATAATTGTATACTTTACATATACTAATAAGGTGTTAGACCAACGTTTGTTTTTCTAATAGGAAAGCATTAAAATATTTTTTGAAACTATTGTATTTATTTTACGCAACGAAGGTGGAATGTCGTTCTAACACTTTGTTGCTTGATATCGGAAGCTACCTGTAAAAGCTACAGTCCTGTGTTTATAATATGACAGACATTTCCGTGAATTTCTTGTGCTGTACTTTTCATGAAACGAAGATAACTTACATTTTATAATACAGATATTCCGGTTTCTTAAATTTTAACAACAGACAAGCCAGATGTAATTTTCTTTCAATTCCATGATAAGCATTAATACATACATACATAGAGTCCCGCTTCTTTCTCATAGGGGTAGGCAAAGACCACATCTTTCCACTTGCACACCTGACGCGCATCTTTAGGTTCCTCTACTTTCATTAGTGTTTTCATACAAGCTCGTCGGTTGCGGGTACTTTTAACGTGGCCTTTCCTTAAAACGATTTCAATTTCGATCTGATCGTAATACGTTCGCCTAAGCAATTAATGCTTTGTACAATTCAAATAGGGTGTGACATGACTGCGTGTTACAAAAAGGCGCATTTGGGCTAAAATCCTTCAAGATCCAATATGAGTACATTGTTTTTATATGTAACGTTTTGAAACGAAAGATTCATGACGCAAAAGGAACGGAAAATAGATACTTGGCCAGAGAGAAAGAGAGGATTATGCCTATGTACGCTGAAGGGCTCGTTTTCGATTCTTTAAATACTAAAAAAAAAACTGCACGAACAAACACTGCACACTGCACTAATAAAGGCTCCATACAATCCGAACAATACCTTAGTCGCCTCTTACGACGCCTCGTTAGGAAAGAGGTAGGTGCTATTCTACCTATCGGCTCCGACTTACGTTGAAAGGAGTGACGTAAAAAGTGATACAAGGTATACGCACATCACATTTTGATATTCGTAAGTGACCACTTCCTGAAGATAGCTGTAATTGTATCAACGTTTCGACACCTATCTAGTTGGCATTTAGTGGGACGTCTGATGTTAAATCTGGGGCACTGCTGAAAATCAGCGCTACAACAATAGTACCGCTGTTGTAGCATTTAATGCTGTGTATTGCACCCCTGGATGAGACACTGTTGCAGCGCAATGCCAGTAATTTTTGGTAGGCAATATCTTTTCTTGTAGTATGCAGTGTTATTATTCAATACTACCACTCCATCTCATCCAATGGATCTCGTAAAAGGCGAGTAAGGAATAAAACTGCACTGTGCACCCAACAGCGCATGGTGGCGATGGGCTCACCACCTATCACACCAAGTGCATTATATTGTTTTGGTGAAACGTGGATTGTGGCAGTCATCTGTTTTTGCAGTGAGTGCCCAGTCTCTGACTACCCCTTATGGGATACAGTCGTCATCTTATTTATGTATGTATTATTCAATAAAATTTCTTTCTTTATAGAGACTTTTTACGTATTGTAATGAGGCTTTTTGGAAAATTTAAAATGTTTAAAATATTTTCTAAACAATACTGTAAATAAAGCCGTGATAGATCAGGGGCCTGGCCGCTCGCCTTAAATTACGTACGGTACGCTGGTGATCTGACTCCGAGACCCTCAGTGCCCGAACCTCTACAATTGTTCTGAATTTTTAAGTGCTGATTTACCATGTGCGTAGCGATGAAGGAAAACATGTTTAGGAAACCTGCATGTCTGAGGAATAAAAATATTTCGACGACGAAGTCCGCCAACTCGCATTGGTGCAGCATGGCCGACTCTTCCCGGTTCCGAAATCATCTTAGAACTGTGCCCGCCCAACAGTGGGAGGAATTATAGGCTGTTACTTTCATAAATATTATCTAATTGGACACGTGTCAATTTATTTCTTAAAAGGTAAACTGGATGAGTTTTATATTTCAGAGGATAATTGTTCTTATTAAAGGGATTACAGAATTAAAACAAAAAAGTTCTGCTGTGAATATGTAATATTATTTTAAGTTTTAGTTTATTCGTGATGAGATAATTAATTACACTTAATTACCACTGTGATAGTAAATCAAAATCAGTGTGTCTGCTCAGCAACCAAGGTTTAGGTCTGTTCAGTGGGCCTCCTCCGCGTTTCAGTTCTCCGCTCGTTTCCTTTTTCGACTTTTTACAGGTATGCCAAATGAATCTAGAATTTATATAATAAATTAAGAGAATTAAAATATTGTGAAGTTCTTGGTTCATGCAGTATTTTCTCTACTCTGTATTGTACAGAAACGTTCAGTTTTACATAGGTGTCGCCTCTGCAGCGAACTGATGTTAACACCGAGGATTATCGCTTGTGAAAACTAGATGGCAGCACCAGTTTAAAAATGCGAAATTCGACTATGCTGTGGAAATAGTGACCGGAAGAGGTGTTCTGACGAAAAGATTTTTTGACATTTTATTATCAATTATATTATGGGCATATTGAAGTCGAGCAGTTAAATGCTAAAAACACATGAAAGACAATTTAAGTCAGGCATTTTTTTTAAATTACAATATCGTGGGAGATATTATATGTTTTGCGATCGCTAATTTGCATATCTATTCTGTCAGTTACAGCTACCAGCTAGCCAGGTCCAATATCTCAAATTTTGGGACAGTTGGTAAAAGTGATCGGGAATTTAGTTTTAAATTCAGTACAGGCTGTAATGGCTACAAAAAAAAACGGATTTTGTGAATCATCGTTTATTTTTATAGGACGGTCAAGTTTTTTAAAATGGTGTGTCACCATTGGTTTGTACAAGAAACAAAACCAATAAAACTAACAAACTACTAAGTTAGTGAAAAATCGGGACATTTGGCGTCGCGTGTCATCAGACCTCTGAAAATCGGGACGTCCCGTGCGAATCGGGACACCTGGTAACGCTAGTTACAGCATAGCCGCCCAACGAGAGAGGCATACGACCACGATCAATACTGTTTACATATCATTTCGGCACATCAAAAGTCAACTGTTGAATCTAGGCCTCAAAATATCATTGAATATAGGTCAAAAATATGGATATCGTCACTAATCTTTTGCGCCGTGTGATTTAAGAGCTACCACCCCATCTCATCCCATGGGTGTCGTAGAAGTCGAGAGAGGAAGAATGAAAATCAGGTGATGGGCAGCGGCATCTTCCTAGAACATCTGAATAAATAAACTACGGTTGCCAACCCGCCTGCCAAGCGTGGCAACTATGGCAGATCCCTCCACAATGAAAGCTACAAACTTTTTTGGCAATCTATGAGTGAGGCCTCAGTTCAGCAATGGACTAGTGATAGGCTGAAATGATGATGATGTCTAATCTATTTGGCAATGACGCAAGTATAGTAAATGTTCGTTATCCTCTATGAAATGTTGAATTTAAACTTGAGTTAAACTATAGTGTGGGTCCGTTTAAATTTAGTACAACAGATAGTTGAGACTAAAGGCGTAAACTTCGTATCGCAATAAGATTTTTTGTTAAAGTCGAGTTTAGCGGTAAAGAAAGAAATAAAAAGCATTTATTGGTACAGCACAAAAGGACAACCCTCATAGTTACAATTTAAACACATACTTATAAAAGAAAATTAAAATAACATGTGTCAAACGTGAACAATAACAAAAAAAAGAAAAATAAAATTGAAATAAAATTAAAATAAAAGAAAACAGTGTAAAATTACTAATGTGCCATGTGCGTGTCTCACGGCTGAACCAAAAGGTCTCCAGATCAGCTGCAAGTCAGACTATAAAACCTGCCGCTGATTTTCATCTGGAACCTAATGCACAACGGATGACAAGTTCAGCTGTTCCAGTGTTTTTTTTACTTATTTAAGCGTCACAGATAATAGGATAAAATAAATTTTATCAATATGCATGTAATGTATGCATAAATAATTGTGCATATCTACATAATCAATAATTACTATAATAAACTATAAAACATTAATCAACGGTAATACAATATAATGGCAGCGCTCATTATTTTATTCACTGCGTCGAAAAAACAGCCAAGGAAATAGTTGCATCTTGATGCATTCGAGTGAGATACTGTTTTACCATACAGGCTACGACTAGTGCACTATGATTGACTCCTCATAGACACGATTTATACTAATAATTTTATTTTTAACCGTATGGTAACCGTAAGTTGTTACCATTTAGGTAATTGAAACCAGACTTAAAAGTTAAACCAGGAGGTATATTTAGTAACTTTGATAGGTTTGGTGATCGGTTTTATTTTGGCGTATGAAGCTCATCATTGGTTAATGGGATCAAATGAAACCGATCACGATACCAACCAGAGTTACACAGTAGACCCCCCATGTCATGTAATAAGACTGAGTGTATCAACATTGTGGACGGTTTTTGAGCTGAAAGACGTTTCCAACGCGCCATAGTTATTAGTTGAACATTTACCTGGGTGTTTTAACAGTATGGTGATGAACTGGACACTTGAACTCCCAGTCCGGTAGCTGAAGAATGTAAATAAGTTCATCATCTTCTTGTTTTTCTTTTGCTTTTTCCTTTTCCGATTGCTTGTACGGCTAAGAACAAGAAAAACATATTGCGAAGTTCAAGCAAATTAGAATTAATGAATTGCAGAGCGGAACGAGAACAATGTGTATAGGATACATGCATACAATGACGACTTTCCCCAAATAAGGGGTAGTCAGAGGCCATATAACCACTATTCGCAACGAGGAAACTTTGGGAAACGAGACGCGACAGACGGCGGACCACGTGACCGCCATTTTGAGAGGAATCAAAAACATTACCACCCCATTGCGTTACCACGAGCAGTGTATTGCAAGCATTGCATATTATGGTATTATTCTGCATGAATACCGGCTGTCCGTACAATACCAAATTCGCCTCTTACGAAACCTCGTTAGGAAAGAGGTAGGTGCTATTCTACCCTGCCGGACACCTATCGGCCTATATAGGATTCAATCACAAATTCTCGTTATCACTAGTGTGTCATGATGACAAGGATGTTCTCCTGGTTGATTTCGATACGGCGTCCTAGTTGTTAATGTTAACTGCGCAGGAAATATCATAGTGTCTTACCCATTTTCCCAAACACAAATGCACCCACTAATCTTGGTCTTCCATGTTTCGATGTAACGCGGTTGCGATAAGATCGGAGGGGGATTTGGATACGGAACACTCACAAATACAAACCAAAAATCCAACAGTTAATATTTTTACACAAATTTTATCCCGTCCGGTAATCGAACCTGGATAAGTAGCCGGGTACTCGCAACACTTGATCGCTCGTCAAAATCATGATGGGTCGATATATGAAAGACCATAATGACAGGGCGAAATCGAAATGTATTATTTTTAGCCATGTCTCTTTCATATTGGGGTGGGCAGAGACTACATCTTTACACTTGCTACGATCCTGACATACACCTTTCGCTTCATCTGCTTTCATTACATCATTTCTGACATGACATCTTTTCCGTAACTCCTGCTCAGTTTATACCGACTTTCTCTTATGAGAAGTATTCTGGAAACTGCTCTAGTCTTGTCATGAGCTAATCTGAACCCTTTAGATTTATGTCGCTTTTTTTTGTTTTTTGTTTTTGAATATATGCAGTTAAGTTTGTAAGAACTAATTATTTTTGGAAACTTTATTGGTTTATGTGCTACAGCTGTGTTCATACAAGCTCGTTCGCCTACGTCGACGTTACCGGCTTGCACATTCACACTAGCCTTATAAATCTGTTTCGTCAATCTTCTTTCATTCATCGTCTCTAACGAGTCCGAGCCGTCTAAGCATCCCTTTCTCTATCTTTGTCACTACATCTTCTACTACACCGCAAAGTTCCCTTATACTTTTCAAAATTTTCAGTTCCACAACATTCTAGTGTTATAGCTAGAACTGATATAGCTAGATTTTATCTTATTATCTGCTGAACATAGGCCTCCTTCATAGATTGCAACAAAAGTTTGTAGCTCTTATTTTGGGGGGATTTTACCATAGTTGCCACGCTTGGCAGATGGGTTGGCAAACGCATTTTATTCATCCAGATCTTCCAGGAAGATGCTGCTGCTCGTGGTTTTCATTTTGCCTCTGTCTACTTTTACGACACCCACGGTATGAGATGGTGTGGTAGATTCTCTTAAGTCGCAACCACACAATTTGAAACTGTGCACACGGATTAAGGATCGAAGACAATTTAATAATTTCATGCCTGTGACCTGGTATTCTTACCAGGACCATCAGTTCGTCGCTGCTCAAGCTTGTTTGTTTAGTTTATACGATTACCAGTTGATGCCCGATATTTCGTCCGCGTGGATACAATATTAAAAAAACCTGTATTTGATTTTCCAGGATAAAAAGTATCATATATCCGTTTCCAAGATGCAAGCTATCACTGTGCCAAATTTCGTCAACATCGATTCAGCGGTTGCGTAAAAAAGGTAACAACAAGACTGATGGACAGAGAGACTTTCGAATATATAATATTAGTATTGTACGAGTATGCAACTACACATGTACAGTTGAAGTTTCCGCTGTTAGCCTTCTTGGCTTTTACAGCTTCATCGGACAACTGAGCTGCATGGGCCCCAGGCCCGCTAGCTTAGATTGGTAAGACCCAACATAAATTTATACAAATAAATAAAATTGAAGTGTTTGTTTGTAATAACAGTTTTTCAGTCAATGCTGATGTAAGTATATACGTTACTGATAAGAAAAAAACAATTATTAAAAAATTCGTCTGTCTGTTTGTTCCGGCAAATCTTTGGAACGGCTGGACTGATTTTGACGGGTCTTTCAGTGACAGATAGCTGATATTAGCAAGTAAGTTAGGCTACTTTAATTTTTGAACAATAATTACGGTTCCGTGCGGGAAAATTAAAACTCCAAAATTGGTTTCATACAAGGAAGTATATGTATATCATCAATTTGGGTCGGCTTATTTAGGCGGGTGAAACCGCGGGCAGAAGTTAATACACAAATAAAATTAATATTCTCGTCATATTACAACTATACAACTATAATATGAATTATACTTACGAAAACACTAGGAGCGGTGATGGCTTCACTTGGGTCCAAATATCCATCCAGGATCTGCTGGTTGATCTTGGTCTTCCGCGCCAAGTTGAAGTTGTTGGCTACCTCTTGTGTCATAGGGAAGGTGATGAGCGGTCGTCTGCGTTAATTAATGCGGTGAGATCAAATGAAAAGAAACTTTATCTTTCAACGTGAGAAATATAAATTTCGCTTGTCGAAAGTAATTTTATTAACACTGTGTCGTAGTGAGGTTTCTCTAACGGAAAAGAAGCAGGTGAAACGTGTGTGTGAAAAGGTGTTTTACTGGTGGTAGGATTCCTATGCAGGAATCCGTCTAGGTAGGTACCACCCCAGTGCCAGTTATTCTGCCGTGAAGCAGTAGTGTGCAAACATCACTGTGTTTCGGTTTGTGAGCTAGCGTAATCACTGGGCATATGAGACTTAAGAACTGATGTCTCAGGGTGACGGGCGCATTGTGGTGTCACACTGTTCTGGGTGACATAGCATTTGTTATGGGCAGACGTTGCATTTACCATCAGGTGAACGCTTTGCTCGTTCCGTCATTTTTGTTAAATAAATAAATAAAATAATAAAAAAAAACTCCGCAGGTGTCCTCTTTTTGTAGACAAGTATACCTTTTTGTATCGTAGTCAAAAAACGTTGTAAATTTAAAAAGAATTGTCTCATAGACATGTTCCATGTCAAAACGAAGCAGAACCGAACGAAGACCGAAGCATGTTGCACGTCAAAATTTCAAACGAGACGGATTAAATAATATACTCGTATAATACACCAGCTCGCGGCTTCATACGCGTGGATACAGGCTTTAGTTTTGTTTTTGCCGGGATAAAACGCATCCTATGTCCGTTACCAGGATGCAAGCTATCTCTGTGACAAATTAGCTAGCCTAATCACGATAAGACGCGAATCACGTAAAGAACTTATGTCTCAGGGTGATGGGCACAGTGTGGTGTCACACAGAAATTTCCTAGGTGACACAGCATTTGTTATGGGCGGACGTTGCACTTACAGCCAGGTGAACGTTTTGTTCGTTTCATCACTTTATCCAATAAAAAAAAAAATTCGTCGTAATAGACAGTGATCAATAACAGTGATTGAACCGTGTAAAGGTAACGAACAGAGGGACAGAGAGCGGTGTATTGAAAACTCAAGCGTAAATGGAAAGTAAATTTCGATACTCATTCTTTTTGTATTTCAATACAAGTTGTAATTGTTTCGTTAGTTATGTATACTACTTTACGATACTTTCTATATCTTATATTACGAAAAATTGATATTTAGCATTTATCAGATTTAATTGATATTGAAAAGGTGTAGCTGAAAGCTGGTAAAGCTGGCTGTTTCAAATCAAATATAAATTGAATTATCCAAGAATCGGTACTGTAATGGCTTCGGCAAGAAATGGAAACGTGCTTAGATTATTTTATTAATAGCTGATGCATGCGACTTCGAAGGCGTGGATATAGGTTTTTTTTAAAAATAAACAGTGGTAACAATTTGATCTTCCGGTATAAAAAAGGCCCGTCTCCAGCAGGCAAGCTATCTCAGTGCCAAATTCCGTCAAGATCGGTTCAGCGCTTGAACCATGAAAAAGTAAGAAACAGACAGAGTTACTATCGCATTTATATTATTTGTATAGATAATTACTAAAAAGGAATGCAAAGGTTATGTTTTAAACGAGCTCGTTAGAGCTTAATGTAGTTTTCCTGTTGTTGCCGCTAGATGGCAGTGGCCGTTAGTTCAAGTTAGTTCAATCAAATCAAAAAAAATAAATTTGCTCGGAAAACTTTTGTCTAATGGATAACAAACATTTTAAGCTTTTAATTTCTAGAGAGATATAATTAGACTGTAATAGTAAACTATAAACCACTATAGGTAAGTTGGTAAGAGGTTGGTAGAAAGGTTTTATTTTTACCGATTTTTTTTTATTTTATTTAAATGGTTAGACACTATGTTTTGGTGACTTCTAATAAAATAATACACCACTATGCAACAATCGAACTTATCTGTTAATAATTAAAATTATTATATTATATCAAACTATAATATATATATTAATATTAATTATATAAGTATTAATCATATAAATATGTTCCTGTTAGGTAAACATAGTCCTGGTCCACGGATCTCAGTGACGTCTACCTATTATCAGTAGAAGTTGTAATCTGCGCAGGTGCTATCGCAGACTGCTCTGCCTCGCCATTTCCGTTAGAAATCCGTGGACATAGTCGGTTAGTTTTTTTTTAATTCTTATTGTCACTGTCGTGTTTCATTCGTCCTTAATCTTCTTTATTTTGTACTAGTGACCCGGCCCTGCTTTGCCCTGGTGCAATTTTCTAATGAAGAAAATAAGGAAAGCGCTTAGTGAAAAATTCTTAAGTATGTTTATTTTATAACATGCCTCTATCTCCAGAACCGTCAAACTGAATAACAATATAGTATCCTAATTTTCAACTTTTCCGGTGGATTTACCAAAAATTTTCTTTTATACAAACCTTGTCCGAACAATTAAGATCCCAAAAAAAGTGAGCCAAATCAGTCCAGCCGTCCGATATTTCATACATACATAAAGTCACGCCTCTTTCCTATTGGGGTAGGCACACACCACATCTTTCCACTTGCTACGATCCTGACAAACATCTTTCCCTTCTTCTACTTTCATTAGCGTTTTCATTCACGCTCGTCGGTTGCGTGTACGTTTAACGTTTGAACTTTCCTCAAAAGTTCTCCGATCTGATCTTGATACGTACGCCTAGGTCGACCCTTACCGGCTTTCCCATTCACACTCGCCTCATAAATCTGTTTCATCAATCTTATTTTATTCATCCTCTCTACATGTCCAAACCATCTAAGCATCCCTTTCTCTATCTTTGTCACTACATCTTCAACCACACCGCAACGTTTCCTTATCACGCTGTTTCTCAGTTTGTCGATCAAAGTTACTCCAGCCATAATTCCACAGCCTTAATCTTACTTCCATGCTTCTTCTGCCACACCCAGCATTCACTACCATACATAAGTGTGGGGACAAACCCTCCCCCCTATTTACAGCCAGTCGTGCCTTTGTCTATGAAAGATAACATGGAAGATCCCATATGATCTTTCATAGACACGACAAATTATTTTTATATTTTTCCCTTTTTTATGTTGTCTTATATTTTATCCAGTTAACTACAAGGAGGATCAGTAATACCTGTGAGGGTCAAGGTAGAGGGCCCGAGGGGGCAGTTTAAAATGCTTCTTGATGTACTCTTCATCGAGTAGCGGGAAGTCTTCGGAAGGAGCGCTGGTTGATACTGGCCGGGGTTTATCCAAGACACCATGTTTGGACTTTCCGTCGCGAGGCACTAAGCAGATAAGTGGCAGGCTCGACTTCCCTGAGCTGGTCACAGCCGCTGAGCACGGACAACAACTGCAATTGTTACAAAGTCATACTTTTTTATTTTATGTTGGAATTTCTTACATAGAGTTGTTTTTTCCTATTGGCAAAAGTGGTAAAACGAGCAAAACGTTCAACTGATGGTAAGCGCAGCGTCTGCCCATAGCAAATGCTGTGTATCCCAGAACTCATATGTCCAGTGATTACGCTAGCTCTTAGTGCCCTTCGAACCGAAACACAGTAACACCACCTTCCTAGACGGAGTCCTGCATCTTACCAGCAGTGCTAAATGAAACTTTAAAAATTAGCAGGTTGAGTGTGTAAAAAACTTAAAGATTTTAAGTGTGGAACCATAATATGAGATTTGATCTACACAAAGATCTGACCAATATTAATAATTAATAGCTGAAGGAAGGACGTCCCTCTACAGAACATAAGCCTGTTCCCACTGACATTATTACTAAGATATTACATTCCGAGGCCTGTGTCCTGGACAGACCTACAGATTAGTAAATCGTTACGGTGACCTATAAACACATCTTTCCAGGGTATTACTGATGGTAGGATTTCTATGCATAAATCCGCCTAACTAGGAACGCTATGGGTTGTGATCTCTGCCTACTCCTTATGGGAAAAAGACTGTATGTATGTAATGACGTCACTAATCGATAAAAAGTTTCGGTACTCGGTACTCGGCTCGATAAAAAGATTTTTTTGACTCGTACCAAAATGGCGGCGACCGGGATAACCACCCGTCACGTCTCGTTTCTCACGCGAGCGAAAGGTGGGCTACTTGTGTCGCCTCTGGATCTCTCTGGATTCGAATCCAGAAGCGTAGGCGATGAGGTCAGACTGACCACTAGGCCATGCGGTACACCATATATTTCGAATTTTTTTTACTTCACGTATACTTTCAATTATCTTCAGTTCAGTCATTCAACGAAGAGCGGCTCGAATCGTCGACGACCAGGTTCTTTCCGATCGGATTGATCCACTGGCCTACATGTCTTTGAATTTCTTAAAGGATCTACCACGCGTAGTGTTCCGAGAAATTGTTCGCTGTTCCGCTGGTTTTCACCATCGCATTTTGCAGCAAAATTCAATTCCACAGTCACCACCTTGATGATTGCCATTCCACCACAGTACGTTTTCGCAGAAGCTTTACCAGACCGATACGACTTAGGGAACTTCAAGAAGGGGCCTATTCCTTTCTCAAAGGCCGGCAACGCACCCGCGATTCCTCTGGTATTGCGGATGTTCATGGTCGGCGGTGATCACTTAACAACAGGTGAGCCACTTGCTTGTTTGCCCCATCTACTATAAAAAAATCTACACAATCTTTAAGAGCCATATCGTAACAAAGTAAAAGATTATACAAAATATCATATAATAATCGGAAAACAAACCCTGCCATCTTAGTGATCCCAGCGCAATTCAAAAACCGTTAATACATTTAAATCAATATCATTTTTTTCTTATTTTAATTATTTTAAAGAGATATCACAGCGTTACATTTTTTAAAAAAATTTCAGTTATTATAATCAACTGTCAATTTTGACACTCAGTTTTTTCTACTGTTTGGTATGTAAATGGCCGAATTTTAATTTATTTATTCACGAAAACAGGCGTAAACTATTTTCCAGTGTCCAGTAAGTATACAGGTATAAATTTGTTTTTTTAGATCAGTCGTAATCTTCATGCAACAAAACTTCATGCAACTTCAAAATTGCGATCGACTGTAAAATGATAGTTGGCTTTTACTGAAGATTTGCTGAACTGTTGGAGACAAAACGAAAAGTATAATTTTGGTCTTGCATTTTTTAAATCACTGTACAGTGTACACTTTCACGAGCACATGCTGCTTAATAAACTATCGAAACTATATATCTAACTAAATATGTATATCTAACGTAAATATCAAACATCGAATATCAGGATATATACCGAAATAACAAAATTTAAGACAACACTACCGCCACTTTTGAGTTGGCGCCAAAAGTCGCCGTATATTTGAAAACATTGAAAATGTTTATACGTTGCCAGTTTCTTACAAATTCATATTGATTTATTAATATGATATTATGTTCCCTGACCCGCAGTGGAACAAACGGAGATTTTGCTAGATTACCCTATTTTTTATTTTAAGATATCAAAACAACAGGAGGTCAATGACCAGTAATGGAACGCAAAAGGACTTGTAACGCTATTTTCGCTGAAAAAATAAATATAATATTTTTTTTTATTGAACAAACAGATGACAAAATTTAATGGCTCACTTGATGGGAAGTGTCACCCTGTGACATCAGTTCTTGAGTCTCATATGCCTAATTATCACACTAACGATCACTGCCCTTCAAATCAAAACAACAATGTCTGGTCTGCTGTGGTAAATTATATTACATACTAAAACGACTTTGTTTTCTAGTTATATATATTTTTAATACACCTTTCTAAATTTAGTAAAGTAACTTAAAATTCATCAAAAAACATCAAATAGAACATTTGTCAACAATTAATTTCATTTGGTTGTAGATATCTCCTTTGCCTATTCACTAAAAGGGTGGCATGAGTCGACTCAGTAAGTTGCGATTTAAACTTTCATTTCGCACTATAAGTCTCTATTGACTCTATAGTTTCTAAATAAAGGGAGCTAAGCAGCAAACAGACAAACAACCCGCTTATTAATCTCCATCGCCCGTCAGTTCAATACCGGGGCAAGTCGTCGTGTGCGAGACACGTGCAAGCTACTTTCCTTACGGTCTATCTTCAAGAGCCCGTACCCAACATATTCTTCGAATTACCAAATAAACATGCAAACGATTGTCATCCTTTCGGCCTTGCGTTTGAAATCAGAATAGCGTGGACTGGATTCATACTATATGCGGCACTGTGTCGACGACCGTAGAAAACGGCAATGATTCTGTGTTTATCGCCGCGAGGTATCATTTTATTGCCTTCAGTGCGGTTCCCTCTGCTACAAAAAGTTTTGATTGGTTTCCTACAAGTTCAATACGGACGTTACAGCATTTCTTTATTACAATTTGTCGGTGATAAATTGACACTAGTTCAAATTTATACGGAATCCAGCGGTAGTTAATGAAGCATCGTCTTTATGGAATTTGCTGTATTTTGCAGTATTTTCCAGACCGATAGGAGACAGGGACCTTCAGAGAGTCTACTTATTTCGCAAAAGCCGGCAACGCACTCGCAGTTTCTCTGTTATTGATATGTTCGTGGGTGGCGATGATCACTTACCATCAGGTCCGCCGCTTGCTTTTATTCTCTTAAGCCGCCACCACACGGCATTAACGGCTCCAAATTCCATGTTTCGTCTAATTTGTGACGAGTTTTGGGAACCGTCCGCCACGCTGTTCCCAATATTTCTTCATGTGTGTGTGTTCTCGAAATATTTGTAATATTGTGGCAGGTTTCAATGCTTATAGTCGCAGAATCATTTTAGAAGTGCCGCATGGGGGATGAAACTTAGATACACTCATACCATGAAATTTAACGCGAGCGTCCTACCTCTGAACTACCGCGGTCTCTACATGGTTTTAATTACCCAGTTTTGGAGCACCGCCGACCCTCCCACGGCATTATGGCACCAGAAGACTAAGACCCGATTTCACCGATTGCTTTCGAAACAAAGTTTAATAAACCACTTTTTCCTTAACTGAGTACAAATGTATCATTTGATCTCGCTTTTCGTCTAACCAATTTCACCAGCTCCATTTTGATCGCGTTTAGTAAAACGAATTTTACATGAAATATCGCCACAATCTAAAACAATAATTCGATGTATTTCGTATTTTGCGACATCAAACAGCCTGTTTTATGCTTAAGTTACATAGGTATGCAAACAATAAACAACACGAATTAAAAATAATTTTTGTATTTACATAGTTGTGCAATTGACACTGACAGCTCTTTATACGCGTTTAAAGAGCTGAACATCGAAAATTGGGCGATCTGAATTTGAACCGCGTTTAGCATTGACTGCGTTCATTTGATGTTGATGAAATGCAAACTGTAGCATTGAACTCAGTTAAACGCTTAAACTTCGTTTTTCTTGAACTGATCGCGTTAAGTTTCAACGGTGAAATCCGCTCTAAGGCGAATTAACTCATTGACAGGATACTCAGGGTCCTCGGTTTTCGCCACGTACTATACGAAACGCAGAAGCTTTATACTGCTACTTTACTCACTGTTAATCTATAAGGTTCATTACAGTTGGAACAGATCATTTACGAGCTGCAGCCAGTAACAACGAGCTGCGAGGCGTGCGTGCATGGCTCTTATTATTTATTTATTTATGGAAATTGTTGTAAATTATCGATATCACTATGCTGCTCGTGGGAACAAAATGGGGAGTAAGAAATTTTTGACTGTTGCCACTTTATGTGATGGTGTGGTATCTGTGTACCTCTTATATAGAAAAAGGCGTAGCTGTATGTATGTAAATTGTCGTAAACTTTATTGCAGTGTCAAGTAACAAGTAAATGACAAGACCCGTACAATATTTAGATAAGTAGCAATTTTCAAGCAGCAAGTTTTCAAAAATTTTCAATCGACCGTAAAACGAAGACAAAAACGAAAAGTACCATTTTGATACAATATAATAAACATCACACTTCAAAATATGCACAGAAATTAGAAAATTTAATAAACGCTGCCGCCACTTTTCGACTTTGCATCAAAAGTCTTGAATGATTCTTATTTTTTTTTATTTATGACCGCAGTCGTAAATTTTTGCCAGTACCAAAATAGCAAAGTAGATAAGTTCAATCTTCAAATTAGTAGTAACACTTCAAAGCTAATAAGAACATCGACAATGGACTAACGGAAACAATACGAAAAGCACAATTTCAGTCTTGAATTCAATTTTTACTTTCACGATCACTTGCTGCATGATATACTGTCTATATTAATCATCAAAACTCAAAATTGTAAAATAGTAAGATTCCTTCAAAGAAATTTCTTTAGCATTTTGATTTAAACAACAGTTGCATTGCTTTTTTATTTTAACAACAATTCAATTCAATAAAATGTTTAAATTTTGTCTTTCACTTTAATTACGACCACGTTCAAACAGTGATCTACCGTAAACGCCCACGTTCATTACGAACAAAGGACTTCATTTTCACATAAACACATATATAAGTTGACAGACGCATTTATTGCAGCTTTTCATTTGTTTATTATTATCATTTAATATTCACGTCGGTTTTATTTATTTATAGTTTAACCCGTGTGTGTTGCCATGTGCCAGTGACTTTATTTGCAGCGGCTGATAAAGTTTAAATTGTTTGTTTATGGTCGTGAATAAACAAAAAATTTAAACTTTACCAGCCGCTTCATATGAAAATACATGATAATATTCTGACGTACAATAAAATAAATTAAACCTCTCAAATGCTTTATCATTAAAAAATACTATTTACTTGGTATTGGCAGAAAATGTTCACTGTGTAATCCATATATCCAGCCATAGTTCTAAAAGTAGTTCTTGAAAAGTAGTTCTTTAAGTAGTTCGTTCGTATTGATAGTAGGCTACGTTTGTGGACTGTACGTGTGTGTGTGTAAATATTTTGTAACTACCAAATTTTTTAAAACGGTTCAGTTTTTTAATTAATAAGAGTTCATCATCATCATTTCAGCCTATCACTAGCCCACTGCCGAACATAGGCCTTCCCATAGATTGCGACAAAAGTTTGTAGCTCTTATTTGGGGGGGGGGGGGCGGGGATATTGGCATAGTTAACACGCTTGGCAGCGGGTTGGCAAACGCCGGTTCTGGTTATCATTATCCCTCTATCGACTTTTACGACACCCACGAGATGAGATTGGGTGGTAGATTTTCTTAAGCCGCCACCACACGGCTAGAAATACAATAAATAATATTAATTCTAAATTAAACTCGATTGTCATTAACTGGACTCGTGTATACCAGAGAACTTAAATAGATCATTTTGTAATTCCTTGTCTTATAAAGACAAAGAATGGGAACTCTCGTCTTGTGTAACGTCGGTAAATTGTCCACGGTATTTACTTAGTGCCGACGTCTTGACGACAAATTAAATGCTATGCAGAGGGAGCTTCTCGACAAAACCCGCCATTGGAAGAGTACGCGCTTGAAATACCAATTCGTTAATGGTGCAACCACCGTATAAAATATTACTGTATTTCCACTGTTTTACTACTCCGTGTTATAGATAATATTTTTAATAATTAGTTAAGACTTCACAGTATAGGTAAAGTGGTGCTGGTGGTACTGGCGGTATTCCTACGCAGGAGTCCATCTAGGTAGCTACCACCCCAGTGCCAGTTATTATGCCGTGAAGTAGTAGTGTGCAAACATTACACTTGCATATAAGACTTAGGAACTGATATCTCACGATGACGGTCGCAGTGTGGAGTCACACAGAAATGTTCTGGTGACACAGCATTTGCTATAAGCAGACGAACCATTAGGTGAATGTTTCGCTCGTCTCGTAGTCTTATAAAAAATATATATTTCCGTAGTGCGTAAGAAATAAATGATCGAATTTTTAATGGCGTTGGTTGAAGTCTAGATTTTTTTTATCGATAGTCTTAAATACAGTTTCATAAAGTTTATAAGAATCATAATGATTTCTTAAATTTACGCGAATACTACACATTTAAAAAATACTAATTTTAACTAATTCTTTTAATAAAATTAAATCAAAAACCAAGCATACCACTGCAAGACTTCCAAGATAGTTGGCTCTTTCTGCGTAGATCGGACCAAAAATAATAATTAAAAGCTGAAGGTACCCTGGGTTAACTATGAAATCAGGACATCTGTTACCTCAGTCATCGTTGAAAATTAAACGCGATTAAATCCGTAAAATTTGTTTTATTTAAATTTAGAACAATCTTTAAAAAATATGTGTATAATCATTAAAAATTACACTTCCCCATGTAAAGTTTATTTTATTTGAAATGTATTTCGTTCAAGCAACAAGCTGAGAAAGTGAAAACTTTTTGAAGTGCCATCAGCAGACCTTATAATGTTCAGAATCGCCCAACAATTTTTTTTGTTCAATTACTAATCCTTAGAACATGTGATGGTTGATTGTGATGGATGAACAAAAGATGGTTAAAACAGCGCCAGCGAAACGGCACTTGCGCTCGTGGCTAAACAAGCCTTTGCGAGATCCACCCACGGCTGCGACCGCACCGTAGGCGAACGTGTTTGTTGGCGTAGTCTGTTGCTTGTGCTGACTTGTTATGTAATTTGATAATTATTCTTCAATTTATTTAATTTTAATTTACTGTAAAAGGAATAACGAAACTTTTTTTTTTCTTTTTAACTTTAGATTCAAAGTTTCTCCTGTTTAATTTAATCAGAGTTTCGTAACTATATTTATTCCTATTTTTGACTTGAGCCTTATAATATATAAGAATTAAAGCAACAAACCTTCACTTTAAAATTAAATTTTTTGTATGTTATGCCGTGTGGTGGTGGCCTAAGAGAATCTACTACCCCATCTCATCCCGTGGGTGTCAAAAAAGTCGACAGAGGGAAAATGAAAAACAGGAGGTGGGCAGCAGTATCTTCCTGGAACATCTGAAAAATGAACTGCGGTTGCTAAACCGCCTGTGAGGCGTGGTAACTCTAGCAAAGTCCCTCCAAAATGAGAGCTACATGCTTCTGTGGCTATCTATGGGGGAGGCCTATGTTCAGCAGCGGACTTGTGATAGGCTGAAACGATGACGATGACGATGATGTAGGTTTGATTACTATACTCTACATCACAAATTTCATGAAGCGAAAACGCTGTTTCGGATTCGATTAGCAAAATTGACACAACGCGACTGCTTTCTTCTTTTGTAGAAATTAAATATCATTAAGCGATTTTTTTTCATGTTTACATTGTCTCTGAATCTCTGAACCAAGACGTTTATTAATTCTTTATTAATTTTTGGAAAGGATTTCTAATAGTAGAATATAATTAGCAAGTTTACAAGTACGCAACAGCGGAACAGCTATAGCCAGTATCGACTAGCCTACAGTCATTGTAATGAGATAGAATCAACACGAAACAAATATCAGGGAAGAATACCAGTTTTATAATATTTGAATGAACTGCGACTGTACTCTTTTGTCTCTGACACTGAAAAAGCACATTCCTCATATTGATACGTTCAACCTTTCAATCAAATGTGGGAAGGTGATAACAAATAGACGCCAATTTGTTTGCAATACAACACATACGGCAATGTAACATTATCATTCTTGATAACCTTTAATATTCATGTTAAAGGGTCCTCTGGTCAAGACAAGGCAAGTAAACATTTTTTTTTTGTTTTTATTGTATAAAGTGACGAAACGAGCAGAACGTTCACCTGATGGTAAGTGCAACGTCCGCCCACAACAAATGCTGTGTGACCCAGAATATTTCTGAGTGACACCACACTGCGCCCGTCACCCTGAGACATCAGTTCTTAAGTCTCAAATGCCCAGTGATTGCGCTAGCTCACAGTGCCCTTCAAACCGAAACATAGTAATACTTGCACACTACTGCTTCACGGCAGAAAAACTGGCCCTGGGGTGGTACATACCCAGACGGATCCTACTACCAGTACCACCATAAAACAAAATTAGTTTGACATATTGACCTGATAGTACGTTCATCACCCTTTACAACTGCTATTTCATCATCATACATCAGTTCTTAAGTCTCATATACCCAGTTACATCAGTGCGCTTCCGACCGAAAGTACGTTCCACGGTAACGTTAGTTGATGACGGCAGTATTGTTATGTAAATGACTCTATATAACGATGCTGCCGTGTCTATTACGTTTACATCTCTACATTCGTCTACGTAAACGTGAAGTAATCGTTAGAATTTGTTTACCGCTCGTCGGATATCCGCCACCTGTAGAGTGCCATCCGGATATCGATCAAAACGTCGTTGTCACGATACGGCGTTTTTTTATTATTGTTACCTCCATTACTGGCTGCAGTCAACACCACGAGTTATGCTGACGACTCTGCATAACGATGTTCAGTTTATCAATTCAATGTTTTTTCCAAGTGTTTTGTAATTTAGCGTCTGTAATCGGCTCTTCCGGTTTTATTTTATCTTTAGCTGCTTCATAAACACTTTGCAATATCTGTACCATAAATGATAATGTATCTTTGCCGTGAGATGGCAGCGTAAGAAAATAGATCGCGCACAAGTTCCTTCTCTGGCGATCTGAACCTGCATTTGTTTATTTTCTTTTTTATTGGATAAAATGACGAAACGAGAAACGTTCACCTGACGAAAGGTCAGGCTGCTGCGTCACTCAGAACACTTCTGTGTGACACCACATTGCGCCCGTCAGCTTTAGACATCAGTTCTTAAGTCTCATATGCCCAGTGATTACGTTAGCTCTCAGTGCCCTTCAAACCGAAACACAGTAATGATTGCACACAAAGCCACGTCAAAAGTACCCACAACCGATGAGCTTGTATGAAAACGTACAAGAAAGTAGAAGAAGCGAAATATGTGTGTCAGGATTGTAGCAAGTGGCAAGATGTGATCTCCGCCTACCCCAGTGGGTAAGACGCATGACGAGGTACCTTTAATCTATTGTCTGATTAACGACAGTCCCGTGGTGCAGGGGCATCTGAGTGGGAGGGCATCTACTAAATTGTTCTTCAATTTTAAGTGCTGAGTTACCACGTGCTCCGTGGTGAAATAAAACATCGTAAGGAAACCTGCATGTCTGAGGAATAAAAATATTTCGGGGACATGTGAAGTTCGCCAACTAGAATCAGCAGCAGCGTGGCGAACTCTTCCCAGCTCCCTTTCTCATAAAGAGGTGGCATGTGTACATTTATAGGCTTTTACTATACCCTTACCTACACTATCTTTTTCACCTGATCAACGAAATAACAAATTTGTAATCAATATGTGATAATTAATTATAGTAAGTTTATAAATAACCCGTTAACATGTCTTGCGTAGAAATTGTCAACATGTCACGCATTCCCAGCTATTTGTTCGGATCGAACTTATTATTGGAGAGTGATATCTCCGTCATCTAAGTCGTTACTATTTGCGTTGCCTGTCGAAACTTTTACAGCCCCCGCACTTAACATTTAAGACTCCTTCCCGACGACAGTTCCTTGACACACGGCACTTTGAATAACATGCGTGTAAACATTTGTAAATACAAACTTTAGGAAATAAATGTTTGATATTCGTCTCCATAGAGTAGACACTTTACGTTATTATTAGTTACAGAATTATTTTAAATGAAACGTTAATTAAATAGTTTCGTGTAACCAATCCAATTAAAGGAATATTTTTTAAATTATAGCTATATTATCATCGATTTTAATTACGGTAACAAGGGATTCAACACAACAGGCATTATTAATGTCCTGGAGGTCAGTTTTGGAACTCTGTTTCATCTTGGCGTATTAAGCTCATTCATTGGTTAATGGGATCAAATAAAACATCACGAAACCAACCAAAGTTACACCGTAGACCCCCTGGTCTATGTCTACTTCCCATTATGCGTCTAATTGTGTAGTGTCAGTGTTTTAAGGATTATACACATGTTCGCCACCGAAATACAATACGTACCCCATGACAACATAACTATCGTACAAAAAAATCAGAATCTTACGAAAGAAACGAACGCTTAGGTAAAAAAGAGACTGTGAAAGTCCCACTGAGCACAGGCCCCCCATTTTTGAGCGGGCTTTGGTGACGAAAGAATCCGCCATGCGGCTCCGGCGAGAGTTACAATTTACTACTGTTTTCATTCAGTTTACATGTGCCGCTGCTCAATTTGATCACATTAATGCTAAAATGTGACTTCGCTGGTTATCGCGTGGTAAATTATCATTTAGTGTTGCGATTTGCGATTAACAATTTTTATTGGTGCCGGCAACGCTGATGGAAACCAGACATACTTGTGCGGTTGGCAACCGTAGTTTATTAATTTGGAAGTTCCAAGAAGATGCGTCTGCTCATTTTCGTTTTAATTTCTCCCTGTCGATTTTTACGATACCTACAGGTCAACCGGTTTCACGGGAAGTCGATGCATGCGGGCTCCGATCACTGTATTGTGGCAATCTATGGGGGTGGCCTCCGTTTAGTATTAGACTTGTGATGGACTGAAATGGGGACGATGATGATGATGATGAATAATACACAAGAACATAAAACAGTTTACAAAAAAAAGTGATGTTCATAATGTAAATACCAGGCAAAAGCACAAATTAAAATTGCTTACAGTTACTCGACTTCACAGGGTCAGTTACTCTTTTATGGGGCAATGTATACGTTTTTACAACAAAATCCCAGAAAGTTCACAAAGTCTTTCAATAAAAAAAAGTTTTTTTTTTGTACTAAACAAAGACTTTTTAAGAAGCGTTATTATAATATTAAAGAATACATGGATGATGATAACCCCTGGGAATGAGGTGATCGCTGCCAAGCTATACATACATACATAAGATCACGACTGTATCCCATAAGGGGTAGTCAGAGACTGGGCACTCACTGCAAAAACAGATGACTGCCACAATCCACATTTCACCAAAACAATATAATGCACTTGATGTGATAGGGGGTGAGCCCATCGCCACCATGCGCTGTTGGGTGCACAGTGCAGTTTAATTCCTTACTCGCCTTTTACGAGTTCCATTGGATGAGATGGAGTGGTAGTATTCTTTTAACGAGCCGCCACCACACGGCTAAAGCTACGAGTATTTCTATTCTTAATGCTTCTTTATAATACTACAAATGTACATTATTTTTAAAATGACAAAAGAAAAAAAATGTTTTGCCCGCTTGGTTTTCTACTGGTTCTTCCCAGGACAGAGGCTTTTTTGCGAACCAGTGTAGTTAAAAAAAATCAATAAGTATTAGGTCCTTACATATGAAATAGGCGTTTTGTACGGAATGAATATAAAGTTGTTTTTGTTTTTGTAAAATATATTTAATAAATCATAGTATGTACCTTTGTTATCTATGCACTTTTGCCATATCATAGGTAGTTAATTGATCCATTTACTAAAAAAGAACATAAGGGCGAGAATCAATAAACTCTTTGAAGGCGGTTTGGACTGCCACATCGGAGATGAATGATTTTCCTCGTAAGAAGTTATCCAAATTCTGTAAAAAAATAGTAATCGTGATACAAAAAGTGGATGTCGCAGACATTCCAATTGCAGCTCCTCTAGTTGCCCTCCCGATTGCAGTAACTGACCGAGCCGAGGCCGGCCCCCTTGGGCACCCTCGAGTCGGTTACTCACGCGAACAGGATGACGGTCCAAGCCGAGGTCCCCTCTTGGGGGCCCTTGCGCCAGTCATCCATAAATAAAGGTTTCGGCTAAGCGTCCTCAGCGCTATGCCACCTTTCAATCCGGCGAAGCTGTAAAAGCCTTCGGGCTAACAGTGACCATAAGTCCTAAAAAAAAAAAAGCTCCTCTAGTGTAGCGGCCGTCTGTTGTGCAGCGTGTAGTCTAGCGTTGTCCTGAAGCAGCAGTGACCTAGAGCGATTGACCAGCCTCGGTTGTTTAGCAGCTAGTAGTTCCATCACGGTTCGCAGTTGCTGACAATAGATATCTGCCGTAGTCGTATGACCAGATTTTAGAAAGCTGGAGTAAACGAAACCGCTACTAGTCCACCAAACACTTTCCACAAGTACACCACACACAACCATAAGTAACTTTTTCTAAATATCCAGGGTTCAGCCATTGCGACGAGCGCTTCCGATTATCGTACAGGATCTATTTTTCATCACAGGTAATGAACCGTTTTGAAATCCCTTCATTATTGTGCCGGTTGAGCAATGTAACGCAGCTGTCGTAGCGTGTTAGCTGGTTTACTTCACTCGATTCATGATCCATCGTTCAAGCTTTTTTTACTTTCCTTGTTTGCTTCAAGTGGATTAAACAGTTTTATCACTCACAGCGAATTTTGAAGTGGCTTGCGATGGATCCGCTTCCACAATAGCCTTTAATTCTTCACTATCCACTTGGGTCTCTGGCCGTCCACGGGGCTTGTTCTGACGGTCGAAATTTCCAGAACGAAAAACGTACCGTGGTTTATTTTGCGACACCAGCGTCAATCCATCGAGTTGTTTCTGCAGCACTGGTGCCACGGTAGAAGTCGTACTCGTAAATAAAACAAGTTCAAGTCAAGTTTTCCATTGTGCGAGATGAGCGACGCCATATAAAACACTTATGAGGAAAATCAAATTAATAACTGTTTTCGAAACTCAAATATACCAGCTAAATGGATTTCTAAATTTGAATTTAGAATTCTTAACCAAAGAGGATATATTTCAGGTCAAAGTGGCCAGTATGACAAAACGCCAATTTCATATGTAAGCACCTAATATTATGTAAATAATATATGTTGAATAAAAATGTATTCTATTCTATTCTATAAAATTATACCGATCATGTCCCGGGCGATCATTAAAGTTAAAAACATTGCCAGTAACCAAACGGGGCGGACTGCGAAACATGTTGCATGATCGAGCACTATAATCAACTATTGTCGTGAATAATAACATTATTTATCGTAGAGAAATCATTAGTATATATTACATATATCATTAAGTCCGCCTATTGTGACTTTACTTCGATATGGTCAATAAATATTAAATAAATAGAAATCCTTTCGTACGGGAACGAAGGGATTCTGCCGGACTCCTACCGGCTAACGTCTACGGTGTTTTATCGCCATTTACCCTGTAGCGAAATCTATGTCGCCACATGAGAATCTCAAGAAATATCTCATACATTCCATTATCGCGCTATGAATGTATTCTGAGATGCGAACTATATAAATATAACATCTAAATATTACTACTAGGAGGAGACGTTCTCGCCAGATCAGACCACCAAAATCTGGCGGATAGCTACCCTTTTCCTTGGCAACTTCATCCGCCAAAACCCCATCTACATTTCCACCTCGTGGCTTAAGGTACCAAGCGCGGATCACCCCGTGTCCGTCGCGAAAGTCTCGTTTTGGGAGAGCTTAATAGGCTCTCCCAAAACTACATCTCCATGCCTCTCGAGCCACAGTGAGAGACGGAGGACGGGCCATCTCTTGTTGAAGAGGTGAAGATACGAGGATTCTTAAGCAGCTTGAATGTTCCGTGCGCGCTTTCTCGAGCCAGGCAGCGGCAGGATCTGTTGTGTCTCCTCCGCAAATGATTTTCCGGCAGACAGTGGCAAAGACCTTAGAGCCTTAATCTAGTCTCCATGAGAGAATCTACCACCCCATCTCATCCCGTGGGTGGCGTAACAGTCGCCAGAGGGAAAAATCAGGAGATGGACATCAGCATCTTCTTGGAACATCTAAATAAATAAACTGCGGTTGCCAACCCGCCAGCCAAGCGCAGCAACTATGGCAAAATCTCCCCAAAAATAAGAGCTACTAACTTTTGTGGCAATCTACGGGGAAGTCCTATGTTCAGCAGTGGTCTAGTGGTAGGCTGAAATGATGATGAGATTTCGCCGCATACACTGTTTGTTTAGTTGCCGTAATGTTGACGCGTCAGTTGAGGTCTGCAGATTCATTTACAAATAGGACATATTTAGTTTACACGAAGGACAGTTTTATTAATGAAGTAATCCATTTTGTTTGAATAGACAAAACCCTAAAATATTGGTATTTTTTATTTTTTTCGCATGCGGCTGTATTTTGAAGTTGAAGGTATGCAATCAATTCAGATTCAATGCTTCGAAACTTAGTTGAGACCATAACAGTATTTTATAAATATATTAAAAAGACAAATCTAGTATTTCTAAATTACAACATCCACTAAATCTTTGCCGGGTAGTACACAGAGAAACGGAGTGCCGAGAATGCATAGATCGTGTTCTCTGGATGGAACTAAATATCACAAGATCCTTTGTCTTAGAGACAAAAAAGCCAGCGCTGAACTGAGACGAGAAATGAGACGTGCCGAGAAATAGCGACTGCGTTCTCGTATTGTCTCTTTGTAAGTGGAGAGCGCTTTTGTATGTTCTTTAGTTTTAAATTATTTTTAGATTCAATTCCAGAAGGTAATAGAAAATATATTTACAATTTAATTTGCTTTAATTTAAAAAAGTCTACGGAACTATTTAATCAGTGGAGATTAAATAAATCATTTATCATCTAGTGGTAGTGTATTTTAATAATTGTGTAATTTAGTGTACAAAAATATTTACTTGTAATCATAGTACTAGCCGCTCGCCTCTAGATAGCGTTACTAGGCAGTTAAATAACGCTTATGTTGCGTTTTGCAAGGAACAGTAGCAGCAAAATGTAATATATATATATATATATATATATATATATATATATATATATATATGAATTTCTACCACTGATCACTAGAAAGCGCTAGTGAATTTAAATTGTAAATATATATCCCGCTAACAAGGTATTCGGTTCAAAGTGCTAAGTTCATTTATTATATACATATTTACATCCACGATACATTTGAAGTTTCGTTAATAATGAGAGCCCATCCTGTCTCTCTTAGTTTTTTGACAGTGTCAAGCTGTACAGGTAGCACGTTGCAGGTCCCTAAGATCGAATTCCAGCCGGAGCCAAAATTTGTTCAAAAACACAATATTGTTGGTTTTTAGATCCGATTATGTTGTTACATACTAGCCTACCTCCAATCTTATAGCATGGGCGTTAAATCGGTAATTGGTAAGTAGGGCCAGTTATTCTGCCGTGAAGCAGTAGTGTGCAAGCATTACTGTGTTTCGGTTTGAAGGGCACTGTGTGCTAGCGTAATCATTGGGCATTTGATACTAAAGAACTGATGTCGCAGGGTGATGGGCGCAGTGTGGTTTTACACAGAAATATTCTGGGTGACACAGCATTTGTTGTGTGCGGACGTGGCACTTACCATCAGGTGAACGTTTTGCTCGTTTAGCCACTTAATACAATAAAAAAAGGGACAAGTGCGTGCCTCTGTGTTTGCGCGTACACTTGCGGCACTATAATATCTCCTGCGCAGTTGATAGCTTGCGACAGAATTCGGAAATTGTCGCCGCGATCGAAAATCGGCCATGAGGACATCAAAGCCGTATCATAAAGTTTTATAAAAGCAAAAGCAAAAGCAAATTGTTACATTCGAATTAGTATTTCCTGAGATTAAAACAAGCATACAAACTCTCCAAACTTTATTATAGTAGTAAGATAAACAACATGCAATGATAGGTGGTTTATAAGGAAAATACATGTCGTGATAAATTTTCCATGTCAATATTTACAATGAAATGAATATGGGAAATACTTTTCCGTATTCCGTTCTAAATTTTCCGACTAAACTATTCCACGTGAATAAAAATATTGCATGCTCTAGTGACGTGGAAGTGAGTTGTATTGTCGGGGAAATCAATTGGAGCGATTTTATCGCGATCAGCTCTTGAGTGCCGATAAGGGTCGATAAAGTGGTTGCCATCGAGTCGTCGGATATCAAAGCTGCGATGCGCGTTCGCGTTAGGGTTGCCCGCGTTTTCATCGCCGCTAGTTGATGGATTAGGAAGGATGAGGATACAAGATGGCTATCATATCTTCCCGATTTTCGACAACGCCGACAACTTCTTAATACTATCGGAAGCTATAAACTCAGATATTGGCAACACCCGGGGATGTTGGCTCCATCTGAGATTCTACCATTTGACCTATAAGGAGAATAGGAGATATAAAGATCTAGTTCGCCTACCTAATTTCATGAACCCTTGGAAATGTCCAAAATAACGCAGACTTTCCGTAAAATTTTTACAATCAACGTAACTGAGAAAACTTTTTCTTGCAAACAATCAATTTCACCAACAACAGAGAATCGTAATCGTGAGTCAGGGGCCGAGAGCTAGCCTTAAATTTCACAGGCGTTAAGTACACGAATTGAACTGGGTTCAAATACCTACCGGTGTCGGCAATGAAGGAAAACGTCGAGAGGAAATCTGCATGTCTGTGGAAATTAATTGTTTCGAGGACATATAAAGTCCGCATTGGAAAAGCGTGGCAACTCTCTGCGGCTCCAAAACCCACTCAAAAATAAGACATTTAGATATTTCACTGGTGGTAGGATTCCTATGCAGAATACGTCTAGGTAGGTACAACGCCAGGGACTGGCCCTATTCTGCCATGAAGCAGTAGTGCGCAAAAATTACTGTGTTTCCGTATGTAGGGCACTGAGAGCCAGCGTAATGTGGGGCATATGAGACTTAAGAGCTCATATTTCAGGGTGATGGGCGCAGTGTGGTGTCACATAGAAATGTTCTGGGTGTCACAGCATTTGTTATGGGCAGACGTTGCACTTACCATCAGGTGAACGTTTTGCTCGTTTCGTCATTTTATTAAATAAAAAAGATGAGGTTTGTCGGCAGTAGGACATTTATACGAAGGAAAGGAAAAAGAAAGAAAGAAAGACTTTATTCGTGACTATAACACAACATACTCATCACATCACTTCAGCCTATCACTAGACCATTGCTGGACATGGGCCTCCTCGATAGATTGCCACAAAAGTTTGTAGCTCTAATTCCGGGGAGATTTTGCCGTAGTTTCCACGCTTGGCGGGCGTGTTGGCAACCGCAATTTACTTTTTCAGATCTTCCAGGAAGATGTTGCTGGTCCTGGTTTTTGTTTTCCCTCTGTCGACTTTCACGACACCCACGAGATGAGATGGGGTGTGCAGTATTTTCAGCCTATAATGTTGAAAGAAGATGCTGCTGCCTATCTTCTGGTTTTCATTTTCATTCCCACGGGATGAGATGGGTTAGTATATACCTGAGTTTATTTCGTTTGCTTTGTTGAAGATAAGGTGCGTAAAAAAGAGAACTATTATTTTTCTAAGTCACTTATGAACATATCAAGAGAAATATTTAAACTGCCATTAACTAAAATAATTATTACCAAAATACATATTAAAACCGAGCGCACACCTCCACTCAGCTCCAGCAGCTGTTTATTTCTACATTTTTCAGATTTTAGACAGAAACCCTTTATATACTTACAAACAGACAGATAGACAAACAAAATTATAAAAAACGTTTTGACATCCTGCATTTTACTATTAAAAAAACGCAAATAATACTAGCAATACTATTAACATTACTTTTGGCGCCAACTCGAAAAATGGCGGTGGTGTTTTGATGTTTAATAATGATAATCATGTAACAAGTGCATGAAAGTGTACAGTGATAGGAAAATTCAATTCAAGACCAATAGCGTAATTTTCGTTTTGTCTCCATCAGTCCAGCAAATCTTCATGTTTATCATCATTCAATTCATTGAATCCAGCAAATCTTCAGTAAAAGTCTACTGTCGTTTTACTGTCGATCGAAATGAAATTATACTTGACATTGGCAAAAATGTCTCAATTTGATAAGTCAATTTGATTGCCAGGATCAAAAAAGAAGATGAAGAACATTACTAATATTCCCACATTTAACTACTTCAAATAAGCTTAAAAGCCCGTGCTAGGAGAGGATTCACGTCAATAGACCAATGGCAGTTCTCGATCCCGTGACGTCATTTTTCGCAGTCCTTACCTTACACATTCGGCATTTACCGCATAATTACATGTCATCATTGTAGCCTATCACAAGTCCACTGCTGAATATAAGCCTCCCTCATAGATTGCCACAAAAGTTCGTTTCGTACCTCTCAATTTGGGGGGATTTTGCCGAAGTTGCCACGCTTGGCAGGCGGGTTGGCAACCGCAGTTTTTTTTATTCAGATGTGCTATTATTATATTATATTATATATATATTGTTATATGAATTACCAAATGATATTAAGAAAAAGTCCTTATTGCGAAATCTCAGACAGACACTTTTATAGATCGTGCTACACCTCAATACCACCCACAAAACAGGGGAAATCCTAATGTGAAACATTGTTATTAAAGAAGAAATACAAAAATACGTTTTTCCGTTTTTTTTTCTATGTATTTAAGTATGAATAACAAACGATGGTAGATCCATTGGCGGTAGGAATTCTTTTGGAGGAATAAGCATAAGTGGGTACCACCGCAGCGCCTGTTAGTTGTTCATGCGAACGCTACTGTGCTTCGGTCTGACGGGCACTGATAGCTACTGTCTACTGGGCATATCAGACTTAACAACTTATGTCCAGCAGTGAGTTATTCAGAAAGTTGTGATGGGCATACGTTGCACTTACCATCAGTTTTGTTTTTGCACTATAATTTAACCTGCTTGTACCAGCAGCCTCCGCTGGTGACGTAATAACCATACCAATATCCTCAGTATAGACCCTAGTACTGTATGGTGGCCAAGCAAGCGAATCAGTTCTCGACCAAAACGTTTTTTTGAGCCGTGGTATCTAAGAGGCCAGGCGGTTGCCTTATATTTAATAGTAAGCGAAGTGAACTGTGTTCGATCCCCAGTGCCGGCACTTCTAAAATTGTATTGCAATTTTTAGTGTTTATTTATCAGGTGCTCAATGGTGAGTTACAACATCGTGAGGGAACCTGCACGTCTGAGGAATGGCGTGTTCGAGGACATATAAAGTCCACCAGCATGCAGGAAACGTTGTGGCGGATTCTTCCCAGCTCCAAAATCCTCTCAGAAATGAGCTCTCATGTGCTCAGCAGTGGGACATTTATAGGCCGTTACTTTACTATTTTATTTTAATTATTGTTAATGCCAGAAAAGTCACGAGGCTGCCAACATGGAACACTTAACATCTAAACCGGTGATGGGTATTTGTTTCTTAAGTGAGAGGAGTCTTCCAACATCCATTCAGCAGTATCCTGTTTTCTATATATTAAAATTTTCTTTCTCCTTTACAGGAGGCACTTAGCTCAATTGGCTACCAATTAGACTTCGTCGGAATACTCACATTCTTTCTCTACTGTTGTGTACCTATTTGATCCGAAAACACCGAGTTATCTGAAAGAAAAGTTTGAGTTTTCGGGCGCAGATCCAGACTCTTCCAGATTGACTAATAACTCCGCCGCTCATAACTGTAAATTTATTCACTCCTGCTTTGGTGTTCAGGCTGTGATGCTGTGGAATTCGCCCACTATATATATATATATATAAAGGCTCAAAGTGTTGAGTCCCTCAAAAAATTAACTAAAAATTATCATAAGCAGTGTTAACTTGACTTACTTTGTGTGGTGTGTACTCCGTTTCAGTGTTAATGTGTGTGTGTATATTTCTGATGTTATGTGTTTTGTGTTAGACTCATGTATATATATATACATATATACGTATATATGCATGTACGTATTGTTATTATACTGATTAATATTCATCATGTGTGCACACTTCTTTTTTTACAATTGAACCTTTGTCCTTGACCAAAGGTTTACCTGGAAGAAATCGTTGTTAAGCGATAAGGCCGCCTATTGTACAACTACTTAAATTTACCATATAAATGTATCATTATGTTTGTAAGAGTATAAATAATAAATAAATTTACAGGAGGTAACCCTAGCGTTATTGAAGCTATCCAGGTATTGGATAAAGCTGTATAATAATAGTGGATTTACTATTTTACCCACAATGTTATCAGCTACAATCTAAGAAAATTAATATATATAAGGAGGAAGATATTTACTTAGTAAATATTTATTTAACAAAATATAATCCAGATTGTTTGTTAAGTAACCTTTTAGTAAGAAGTTTTTGAAATCGACAAGTGAGAAAAAGGACCATGTTCGGTGTAACATAATGTCAGAAGTAACAATCATCATCTTCATCATCGTCATTTCAGCCTATCACTAGTCCACTGCTGAACATATGGGGGGAATTTTGCCATTGTTGCCACGCGTGGCAGGCGGGTTGGCAAACGCAGTTTATTTATTCCGATGCTCCAGGAAGATGCAAGAAGTGACAATAGAAAAACATCGAATACATATAAAATTGGCGCACGTCGATCCAAAACTGGTTACCTTAAGGCCAGGACTCCTTCAACAACTACTGCCATATTCAACTGTTCCTAATTCAACATCTACTCCAAAAAATAAACAAGATCATGTTTTTACTGACGGTAGGATTCCTATTCAAGAATCTGTCTATAGAGGTACCACCCCAGTGCCAGTGTAAGCACTGATAACTAGTGTAATCACTGGGCATATGAGACTTAAAAACTGATGTCTCAGGGGGACGGGCGCAGTGTAATTCTACACAGAAATGTTCGAGTGACATACACATTTGTTATCGGCAGACGTTGCCTTAACCATCGGGTGAACTGTGATCGTGTGATATCGTGTGAAAAATAAATGTTACCTGGTAAAAAGATATTAATATAACATTCGAATTATAAAAAACTAAATAATAATACTGCAAATGTGACTACAGGGCTACTAGCTTGACCCAGTAAGTTACTTGGAATCGATATTTTGGGTGTTTTAAAAGAGCGCACGATGAAGGAGCTGTGGACAATATTATTTACGAAAAGTAGTCGTTTAGCAAATTTTAATTACTTAAATACTTACCGTAACTATCCATCAATGCATTAAATCTAAAACAGCTTCTCTAATTATCCCACAAAACAATATCTTTCGAGATATCCAAGAACTAACTTCCAAGAAGTTAGTAGCCATGTGGTAGCGGCATAAGAGGATCTACCACCCCATCTCATCCCGTGTCGTAAAAGTCGACAGGGGAAAAATAAAAACCAGGATATGGGCAGTGTCATTTTCCTGGAACATCTGAATAAATAATTGCGGCGGTCAATTCGCCTGCCAAGCGTGGCAACTATTGCAAAATCCCCCCAAAATGAGAGCTATAATTTTTTTGGCAATCTATGTGGGAGGCCTATGTTCGGAAGTGCTCTGAAAGGCAGAAATGATGATGATGATAGTAGCCTCCTCGAGCCCGAGGTTTAAAACGCTTTTGGGAACCTCGCTCAAAAGAGTACAGCCAGTGCTTCAATGTTGGTTTCAGACGAATGGCGAATGTATTGGATAATATTTGAAGTTGTTTTTAGTTATTTCCATAGCATAATGTCTTATGGTACTTCCCTATGAGGAAATACAAGCGACGTAGAAGTAATTTTCGTATTGTAAATGTAATATAACTATATAAAAAAAACTTTTAAAGGCCGTAGTTATAATCTTGGCTCTAAAACATCTCTTAGAAATAAAAAAGATATTACTGCGTTAACCTTTAAATATTATGGTTCAAAACGTTATGTATGTATTTAAATCAGTTCGATAAAAATATATAATGTAATATAATATATTCATATGCTATAATGTAAGCATAAGCTCATAATGCCAGTTAGATTTTACAGAGTCAGTCATACGTTTTTACAACAAAATCGCAGAAATCGTCTTAAATCTTTGAAACAAAAATTTTCTTCATTAGTAATTTGAACCCGTGCGAAGCTGGGACGGATCGCTTGTATTGAATAAAAATAGTTATGTACTAGTCATTTGTTCAAGTTTTCACAATACTCATGTAATCATCTCCTAAATCCGCTAAGTGTCTCTTTTACAGTTTGTTAACGTAACCAGAATTTAAGAAGAAAGATTTGAAAGCTGTTTCAGATGTTTGTCGACTGTTTGTCGACCGCGTGGCGTAGTGGTTAGCGTACCTGACTTCTGCGCCACCGGTCCTGGGTTCGATTCCCAGCCGGAGGCAACATTTGTGCAAATCATAAATTGTTGCTTTTCGTGTCTGGTTGTGTTGTGCATGTGAAATATATGTTTGTAAAACGCACCCACGATACAGGAGAAAATCCTACTGTGGGGCTTCGTTTTTTAAAAAAGAAAGAAGAAAAGATGTTACTTCTCGTACAAGATAATGTGAAGAAAAGCCGGTTTGTGAATTTAATGTTAAAATGTCTGTAAATAAAATGTGTTCACATCTGTTTAAAGCGTCTTAAGTAATGTTGACGATGACCTCTTCTCCCTGATAATCCCTAGATCGCTTCTATTATGACCTTCCACGTCACTAAAGAGCAATCAAACGATATATAGAACGCCCCGATAGCAATGCATCAGTCTGTTATGCGATGACGTGCGTGGCCGAATATTTTGCGCCAATATGTCGCGGTGGGGGCGAGTGACGCCGAGGGACAATGCGTAGTTGAAATTTATGCGTCTGTCAGGGTGGCGCACGTGCGGCTGTTGAGGGCGACAAGGTTTCACTTAACAGGGGTCATTTAAATAAGGACATGACTAAGCTAAATTTCATTTAAAAACAATGTGTACCGGCGTGTTATTCGCTCACAACTAAATTTTAAGGTTAGTAACCTTAAAAGGATATGAATACTAAAGTTTAAGACCAAAGGATTATACGAATATTTATTGATCACCATAATTATGACAACATTATTACAACAGATCACAATGCTATTGCCTAAAATAATCATCCTTTTTGAGACTATGTGCACATTTCATAAAGAGCCAGTTAATAAAAACGAGATATAACTAGTGAACCAGATAAAATTAAAGTGGAACCATTGCAAGCTTTTTTCAAATTAATATTCTTAGTTTCAATGTTAGTATAATGAAATTTAACTTCAATTTAGTTGGCATAAAGAATTAATCAGAGATTTTTGTATTCTAATTGTAAAATGTAGAAAAGCGCAGAGACTTTATGTTTATATTAATATGTTTCTTATGAGGCTTTTCGCAATCACTAATATTAATAATCTTAAAATATACTAAATATATACTAATAATAAATTCAGATTGTTCTCTTTTAATATACTATGAATACGCGTCTTACAAAAATAGCTAATTTAAACATATGTGTTTAAAAACATTTGTGTAACAATCTTCGTAAAATGATTTTCAAATTTTTCGTCCACCATAAACTAAGTATCAAGTTAATGCAATAATTTTAATTATCAAACGACAATAATTGCTCGATTATGGTCACCTTAGTGTGGTCCACCTGTCGCCGCGCGGGTTCGCTAGATTCCTCGCCCGCGCTTTTGGCTTCGACTATTGTGTTCGCCGAACTACTTTTCATTTAGAACTCGTAGAGAGCTTTTGATTTATTTGATTTAAACAAGAAGTGGCTGCTATATTTTAACTAAAAATTTAAGCATACGTTTTTTTTGATTCATCTGTTATCCACTTCTATATTGAAGTAATTAAAAAAATTGAAGATGTAGAATAAACACCTACATATTTGAAAAATTAGACGTTAAGCCTAAGATCAAAATATTGACAAAATTAAGCAATTCTTGAGATATAACTCGTGCGTAATTTTATTTAACCCGTGTTCCGCAGTGATTTTTTTTTTATTTTTTTTTATTTAATAAAAGTGACGGAACGAGCAAAGCGTTCACCTGATGGTAAGTGCAACGTCTGCCCATAAGAAATGCTATGTCACCCAGAAAATCTCTGTGTGACACCACACTGTGCCCATCACCCGGAGACATAAGTTCTTAAGTCTCATATGCCCAGTGATTACGCTAGCTCACAGTGCCCTTCAAACCGAAACACAGTAATGTTTGCACACTACTGCTTCACGGCAGAATAACTGGCACTAGGGTGGTACCTACCTAGACGGATTCCTGCATAGGAATCCTACCACCATGATACAAATTGCGGTAGAAAAATAACGCAGCTGCGTGGCGGACTCTTTCCGGCTCTAGGGCCAATAATGAGAGGAGACCCAGTAGCGGGAAAGTTATAGGTTGTAAGTTTATATTTATTTTAAATCAGTGCCCCTCACGCCGTCAGTTTGGTAACTCGCTGACCTGAGCATTCACAGTTCGGCCGTTCTCGGCCATGTTCGGTTCTCAGAGAGCGGCTGCTTCAGGCCGTAGTATGAAGTTTTACAGCCTAGCTGATGCCCGCGACTACGTCCGCGTCGAAATAGAGTTTTTAAATAACCCGTGCTAAAGATTTAATATTTCTGGATAAAAAGTATCATGTGTCCGTTCCCAGGATGCAAGCTATCTCTGTGCCAAATTTTGTCAAGATCGGTTCAACGGTTGAGTCGGTGAAAAGGTAACAAACAGACAGAGGGTCAGAGGGAGTTACTTTCGCATTTATAATATTAGTATGGGTGGTAACAATGCTGTTATTCAATAAATTGCCTATCTAATACATAAAGAAATTTTGAAATCAGATTAGTATTACTTGAGATACTAATCTAAAAAAAAGAAAATTTATATTTATAAAAGAAACCCTGAAAATAAAATTTCTTTATATTCAGGGTTTTACAGTTTCTAACTATCCAGCTTATTTATAGTTAATTTTGTTTTCTCTTTTTTTTAAAAAACGGAACCCTACAGTAGGATGTCTTCAGTATCGTGGGCGCCTTTGACATACATTTCACATGCACAGCAGAATTAGACCTGAATACCAACAAATTGGGTTTTGCACAAATGTTGGCTCCGGCTGGGATTCGAGTCCAGTACCCGGAGTAGGCGTAGAAGCTATGCTAACCGGTCACGCGGTCGTCATGATTGTCAGTTGTAAGATTAGTAGGTGGTATGATTTGCCGTTACGACGATGCTTGCTGCACCTTTGATGTCTGTATTTTAGGTCACGCGAAAGTTAACATAACTTTTATGATAGTACAGAAAATTGGTAATTCGTATTACCTTACTTTACAGAGGCTCCTTTTTAATAGAACAATTAAAAAAAATGTATATAATACATTTTATATCTATTAAGACCAGCGGTGTAAGGTGTTTTTCATAAACATTTATAGCTTATGCTGAGCTTAATACCTTTGTCATAGTATATGTGTATTATTTCATTCTATTATACTCGTATATCTAATTTCCCGTATCATTATTGGGCCGTGTCGCCGGTGGCGGCTCGTTAATAGAATACTACCATTCCATCTCATCCAATGGATCTCGTAAAAGGCGAGTAAGGAATTAAACTGCACTGTGCACCCAACAGCGCATGGTGGCGATGGGCTCACCACCTATCACACCAAGTGCATTATATTGTTTTGGTGAAACGTGGATTGTGGCAGTCATCTGTTTTTGCAGTGAGTGCCCAGTCTCCGACTACCCCTTAAGGGATACAGACGTGATCTAATGTATGTATGTGTGCGGAGTCCTTTTTTGTGCTGTCGTGATCTTATGTATGTATCATCAGGACCCTTACTTGCATCACCTTAGTAACAAATCGCCAGTAAGCGGAATTCACATGAACGTAAAGCTTAACATGATGTTAACGTTCCGCTCATGCTTGCTCTGTTGCCTCAGTGACCTATACTGTGTCGTGAGTCTTGGTTGAATGACCTAACCGGACTTTTAAACCTATTTAAATTTTTATCACTAATAGTTTTTGCCGTGTGGTAGCGGCCTAAGAGAATCTATCACTCCATCTCATCTCGTGGGTGTCTTAAAAGTCGACAGAGGGAAAATTAAAATCACAAGATGGGCAGCAGCATCTTCCTGAAACATCTGAATAAATAAACTGCGGTTACCAACCCGCCTGCCAAGCGTGGCAACTATGGCAAAATTCCCTTCAAAATGAGAGCTACACACTTTTGTAGTACTCTCTGGGGGAGGCCTATGTTCAACAGTGGACTAGTGATAGGTTGAAATGATGATGATGAAAAAATGATGGTTTAATTATTATTTTTTTTCTTTTCCAACAGTGTCGTTTTAATCTGTAGGCCTTGCTTTAGATATTATATTTGTTTGTAGAAAGCGCATGCCGTTTGGTTCTTCAATTTGTAATTAACAAGTACGTTTGACAGATAAAACTTATTATTATGTAACGTCATCCTGGCTACTTTTTAATTTTTAATGAAACTCAGGGCGATAAATGAACTCAACTGACCAAAATAAACACACACCATTGCGTGTGCTTACTTTTCGCCTTAGGCAAATATGGTCCGGTCCACCTTATTGAATAAATTAAGAATAGACTTATTTATTAATGACTAATGACGCCCCGTTGGGATTTTGCAGACATAATTTTATTACATTTAGACAGTCTCGTAACAGCCAATGTTTATCTGTAACCCTTTACCATGTGTTTTTTTTTTTTTTTTATTTGATAAAGTGTCGAGACGAGCAAAGCGTTCACCTGATGGTAAGTGCAACGTTTGCCCATAACAGATGCTGTGTTGCTTAGAATATTTCTGTGTAGCACCACACTGCGCCCGTCACCCCGAGACATAAGTTCTTAGGTCTCATATGCCCAGTGATTACGCTAGCTCTTAGTGCCCTTCAGACCGAAACACAGTAATGTTTGCACACTACTGCTTCACGGCAGAATAACTGGCCCTGGGGTGGTACCTACCTAGACGGATTCCTGCATAGGAATCCTACCACCAGTAAAATGTGTAATTTTATGTTGTATTTTTGCTTCTAATGTGATATTGTGAGATGTAAAATGGCACTGTAATGATTGTATAAATGATTTTTAAAATTTTTCATGCTAATATCATGACTAGAATTCTGAATTGAACCATACATACGTACATATATACCCGTTGTTAATAGTTTTTAGTACAAACAAATCATTATCATTAACATCGTTATCATTATCTTATTAATATAATTTATTTATTTTTTATTTATTTAAGCTTTATGAACATGTGGTACATATGGCGGACTTAATGCCTAAAGGCATTGTCTACAGCAGAGAAAAACATAATATGATAGGCGGTGCAGCGAACAATAAGAGAGTAAAAAATAATATATTATCTATAAATATAAATACATAAACCATAAAATATATATACATAATTATACCAATACATACATATACACAGATCTCCATATACAAGTATATATACACAAACATACGAGTACATACATTATAATATTAAGTCATCATTATCGTTTTCAATGTCATCATTATAATTTTATAGATTTGCAATAAAGGTAAAAAAACTAAAAATAAAAGAAATAATTGAAAACGGTCTGCAAAAACATTACTTAAATAGGCGACAACGTTTTCATAAGTTTTAGCTTTGGTATTCTCAAATATGAAGCGAGCGAAGAAAACGTAGTCTACGTTAAACCAACATTTTATTAACCCACAATCCATATTTCGCCGTTTTCTCATTTATAATATTTGATGCTTGTAAGTTAAGCGTTCATTTAGTATTTCGGTCCGCCAATCCAGGTTAAAATTTCGGCTCTTATATTGCATAATTACTATAATAAATTAAAATTTTAACTCGAATATTTTTTTTATTGCATGCCGATTTTATTTAGTGACACAGTGCGGGCAAATGCAGCGGTAAGGTGCAGTCGGTGGCGAGCACCCGCGCATGCGTGTGCGCGTCACTAATTGTCTGTCAACCCGTGACATCGCGCGAAATGTGTTACGCCTCGTTAACATCCCTCCCCGGTAACCCCCTACCGTTCACCCCGTGACGGGGCCTTGCCCAACCGGGAGGGACCGTGAAGTGTAATACGTTCTGGGTTTCCATACATTTGGTGGTTTTGAGTACTAATCTACTATCTCCAAATGTATGTTACCTTGTTCCTGGAGAACACCAAACTATATTCCCAAAACATACATATTGGCCAGTGGAACATCAATGTCTAAATATTCGACATGAGCCTTTCCCTAGTCGAGACTTTTGTAGCACGCTCGGTAGGCGCCCGTCACCATTATTATACCTTCTCAGTATGTTACTGTTATAGTTTGTTACTGGTGGTAGGATTCCTATACTGGTTGTAGAATAGGTAGGTACCACCCCAGGGCCAGTTATACTGCCGTGAAGCAGTAGTGTGAAATACTGTGTTTCGGTTTGAAGGGCATTGTGAGCAAGCGTTATCACTGGGCATATGAGACTTAAGATTATGTCTCAGGGTGATGGGCATAGTGTGGTGTCACACAGAAATGTTCTGGGTGACACAGCATTTGTTATGGGCAGACGTTGCACTTACCATCAGGTGAGGGTTTTGCTCGTTTCATCACTTTATACAATAAAAATAAAAAATTAAAAATATGTTCGGTCTGAGTTTTTTCGAGATGGTCATTCTGACATCTGTCGCAAGTCACTACAATTTCCAGACGTTTGCCTTGGACGGTAGATGCTAACGACGCCCCCGTCTATTGAGACGGGATGGTATATTTTCTTCCACCTCAACAGTTGACCATAAAGTAACGATCTATAAACGACTGCTAGCCTCTCCGTGATTTCACTAAACATCGATTTTTTATTGATTTCAAATTACACTGGTTATCTGACCGCTGGGCACGTGGTGGCAACAACTCTTGAAATTGAGCCCGCAGCCTCCCTCGGACGGTCATTAGACGACTTAAAATCATTTTGAGACATTCGAAATCGCGCACGCACGCAGCGAACGCGACAGTCCGAATTTCGAGGTTTTTGTAGAAGTTTATTTATGTATTTATGTTTGGGTCAAACCGAACCTGGCACGCGGGCCCATGACCCGTGAGCACAAACACATATGAAGCTGTAAAAGCCAAAAAGACTAACAGTAATTACATCACCGACATTATATATCTTGAAATTGTTCACAACTGTCTATTAAAGTGGTGACGTCAACAATGATTAAACTTACGTTGCTGGCGCGCTCTGCCCCAGAGCAGCCGCGGTTAGTATTTATTTCCTACATAAATATCTAGTAACATAACTTCTACATCACTACTGCATATCGCAAGTCTACTGCTGATAATATGCCTCATAGATTGTTGCAAACCACGATTATGAGCTGCCCGTATCTATGGACTTGCTGCAGTACACATCGTCATTAAACGTTACAAGGCTGTCCCCGAGAACCTGTTTTCCTGACGCTTGGCGGAGCTTCGAGCTACAAGGCCAGCTTTTTGCCATCTTAGCTGATCCATTTATCTTTATCGGTTTGGACATTTACAAATATACTTGTTTCGGCAAAGCATAAGCATAGCCTTCTGTTGATCCTTGTCTAACTTTAAGCTACCTCATACTGAAGGGCCATGTTTTAGTTCCATAGGTCGTGTCTGGCTGAACGCACGAAACTTTTGTCTTTTGTTTTGGAGGTATATGGAACGATGAGATGTGACGTAGTTTTCCAACGGTTGTCCAGTAAACATGGATTCGTCGATTGTCCTCGAACTGGCCGATGTTGGGCTTACTGGACTAATACGACAATTTGTTCTATACATATTGGTCGGAAGCTACGAGCGTAGTGTTATCAGACATGACATTAATGTTCAATGTTCACCTTAAGACCTTATTGGAGGACAGTATTGAGGCTATTAAGCATGGTGTAATGTGTTCCATATGGCTGTTATGTGAAAGATATATATTTGCTATTAACGCTTATCAATTTATCTTTTTCAGTTCAGTGGCTTGCAATCTTCTTTTATAAACAATGGAATATATCAAATTACTTGAGGCTGAAATAAACCGTTAATAAACGCATAAAACTCACTTGTGCGACTCCGCACACGTGACTTATATATTAGTAATTTGATTTAAAAAAAATAATTAAAAGTGAAGTATTAGATATACAATGTCTAACTCTTTCTCGCTCTGTCCACGTTACATATTTCTGTAACGAAATGTGCCTAAACGTGACGCGTCCATGAAATTCCTTCCACTCTCAATTCTTGTTCAATTATCCAATCGCCGCCTAATCAGTTTCACTCCAAAAAGGATGTGTATTCAAATTATATTTAAAATTAAAAAAAAAATTCCCGCAATAACAAGATGTTTGGTCGTACTAAAATATCGTTATCCGACCGATAAAGGTAACGTAACACCGTGAAAATTCTATGACGCTGTGAAATTGGCGCGAAGTCCCGCGACTTTGCTGTCATAGTTTGTGTACATCATTGTTGAATTCGAGATGTAAACAATTCGGCGCTTCTTCCAAATACATTGTTTACAAAACGCATCTTTTTATTTATTTGATACGTGGAATTGGCAGTGATGGATTGCGATAAGTCATAGTTATTGCATCTGTGAATTTATTATGTAACAAAATTTCATTTTATATTAATCATTCATAAAAAAAAGTAAATAAGATGTATATAAATAATAATTGAAAATTAAATAACACTTTGATACCGATCCGGATTTAAGACAACTAAAAGGCCTTTTGCATTTCATAATTTATTAAAATAATACGTAACAATAATTAAAAATATACTAATTATTTACGACTTTTCGTTTCTTACTTCGTATGTAATATAAAAGCTTAATGTAAAAATAACAATGTTTAAAATGTTTGTGCAATTAAATTACCTATCATCAAATTATTTTACTGGTGGTGGGATTCCTATGCAGGAATCCGTCTAGGTAGGTATCACCCCGGGGCCAGTTATTCTGCCGTGTATGAGGTTTAAGAACTGATGTCTCAGGATGACGGGCGCTGTGTGGTGACACACAGAAATGTTCTGAGTAACACAACTTGGGCCCTGGGATGGTACCTGCGATTCCTGCTTAGGAATCCCACCACCAGTAAAATCCAAATTGTGTAAAAACACAACAGTTGGTTTCGAGTCTGGCTGTTTTGAGCATGTGAAACAACAAATAATACAGGACGAAAATTTTGGATAAATCCTTGTATTGGCCATCGTTATAAAAAAAGAAAGAAAGAAAATAAAAAAATTCTTATGTATATTTTGCAAGTAGCTTAATAACATTCAGTGTTCGTAATTTAAATAGTGACAAAAAAGATAATTTTACCTTTTTAAATTTTTGGCATCATTTGCAACCAGACATGGTGGGCCAAGTGAAATAAAGTATTTTAAATAGGCTAACAATGTTTCTGATTTCATAAAGCAAATAAATACTAAGGTGATGCATGAGTGCTTATAAAACGGCTTTGATTGGGCCAGTTAAAGAAATACAATTACAGACACATTAGAACAACAGAATCACACGCATTTGAAAAACAACTGCATTGTTTCGTTCACGGGATTAAGCTTTGTGTACAACAACGAATAAAAACATTCATTTCATGCACCAGCCAAAGATGAGCCACCTGACAACTTAGCTTTTTTATTGTCACCGATACGCATTTATTAATTATACTCGTTCCCGCAAAATTGGACCATTATTAAAGCAGACAATATGCAGGGAGGGAGACTATATTGTGCGCTCCCTGCAGTCTGCACTCTGCTGCCCGATCCCCTGCACATTCCTAGGCACACGTGTTGCCGTCCTCTCGGAGGGCTAACTGGGGTAAATAATTCGACGTTGGCATGTTTCGGTATATTTAGTCAGTTTGAAATACGTTTTTTCGAACACGTAAATAACAGAAACTTGGGCAATCCCTATCAGGTTTTGATTATAGGTCTGATGCGATCAATTGATTAAAATTTAGTTTATTATCGTTGTGGCCATTGATTTACAAAAACCCTGTGTATCAATGGTTGTGGCTGTGTAAATAAAAAAAAATGTTATAACCTTTAGGTAATAATGAAATGATATTTCGATAAATATCAATACGAGAAGAATGGTTTTCTCTTCAAATGTGCCCTGATAAAATCTCACACGAATGAACGAGTTAATTAAATATTTCTGTAATTAAGACTAATAGTAATAGGCTTCTAAGTAAAGACCATTTATTTGTAGCATTGACTGTGAAGACAAGACGGTGGATAATTAACATAGACAGTAGAAACTTGAGTTATGAAAGATTGGACGTTATCATTTCAAAAAAAGAGGGCATGCAGTACACGTGACATGAAAATTCTAAAAAATAATTAAGGTGGTAGAATCTGGAAAACAATTTCAATGAGAATTGCCTTGACTAACTCGGTTACACACGGAACTATTCACTGTGCGTGTTTTGACACGTACTTGGCGTGTTTTATTTTGTACAAGTTTTTTTTTAATTTTCAGCCGATAGGTGTCCGGCGGAGTAGAATAATATCGAGCACTTTGCTACCGAGGTGTCGTAAGAGGCGGCTGAGGTGTGCAAAATAACAACAATGCATTATTGTCACTTTACTGCTCGTGGGAACGCAGAGTACGAATTTTTTTTACTCGCACTGAAATAGCTGCGACGTGGTTCGCCACTCTATATGTCATGTTTCCCGCGAAAAAGTTGCCTGGAAAAAGGTGTGACCGTACATATGAATGTATATGTTTTAATTTGTCTAATAATTTAAAGTAAGATTATATAAACAATTCGTATTATCCTTTTTTGCAAAGTAAAATATAAGTAAACCCTTTTTCTTTTTGCAAACTTTTTGCTATTTACTATATGACATTCATTATACGCAAAAATAATTACAAAGAATATTAGGTAGCGGTTTCAAAATATTATGATCTATTTTTTGCAGCAGAAACTTTATAAGTGAGTCTACTTCCTAGTTTAGATATATAGAGACCCCACTAGAATTTTGTATCAAGAATTACATATTCCAACTAGGTCCAACTTTTGCCCATTAACAGCTATTTTCACATCTAAACGTTTAACAGTTGATGTCAATTTACATTTAGTTTGAAATACAGCAAAGCCCCTCAAACAATAATAAACCGTTTAACTATTTTTAATATGAAATTGTGTTTTTTAATAAAATTTCAAGAATCATAATCATCGAGTCAAAACATTTATTTTACGAATTTTCACCACTTTCACTTACAAACTGCTATCTATTACAGTGAAACAGAAGCAGGTAGGTGTAAGTGGGCAAAAAATCATGGTCCGGAATGATTTTCGGGTTGGGATTTGGAAGGGATGGGGTGGTGGGGGTTGTCGTATTTCACAATTAAATTTTTCTGGCGCGATATCGCAGTATGTAGCCGCGCCGCTCCGCACTCCCCTTGGGGTGAGTGCCTGCGGCTCTCAAACTGTTGTTTTTATAGATACTTTAATAATAAAAGCGTGTCCGTAGTATCGCCACTCTTGCGAAACAGTGTGGGAAAAATCATAATAGTAATATTAAGTTTACTTTTTCAGATATTAAGATTAAAAATAACTAAATCAATTCTGATAAAACATAACATCGGAAAACTATATCACGACCGTATAATTAACTAGTTTTTAACTGCAAATTTTATATTTCATTTAGTTAACGAAAGATCTCAAAAAAGAAATGTCAAATTTATTAAATTTTAAAGAAAATAAAAGACTGTATTTTTTTTTTGTAAATTAACGAATTTAAAAATAATGTCTAAACTTTGACAACAAGCGTCCTCTGGTTTAATATCGTAGCGGCGACGACACGGCGTCACGTGCGATGGCAAAGATACACTAACACACGCGCAGGCGGCGCCTGTGTGCGTGACCTGGATGCTGGGGAAATCTTCGCCCTGTCATAAAATAACACGACACTGACTTCGGCTAGAGATCGATCCTGGAAACTTATTTAATGTTGTCAATTAATCGTTATTCTACATTTTTTTTTTCTACATTATTTTTATTCTACGACATTTTTACTCAAGATTCAAATACAGGATAAAATTTATTTTGGATAATGGATAAATATTTTTTTTTGTTATTGGAAAAGGTAACGAGTTGGGCAAACGTTCACCTGATGGTAAGTGCAACGTCTGCCCATAACAAATGCTGTGTCATTCAGAACATTTCTGTGTGGCAGGACATTATGCATGTCGTATTTGGCACATTTCAGGCACATCACACGCTTCAAGCATTTCATGCGTACTACCGATAGAATTGATCTAGCATGTCTTGAATGGAGCCGTGTGGTGGCGGCTCGTTAAAAGAATACTACCACTCCATCTCATCCATTGGATCTCGTAAAAGTCGAGTAAGGAATTAAACTGCACTGTGCACCCAACAGCGCATGGTGGCGATGGGCTCACCACCTATCACACCAAGTGCATTATATTGTTTTGGTGAAACGTGGATTGTGGCAGTCATCTGTTTTTGCAGTGAGTGCCCAATCTCTGACTACCCCTTATGGGATAAAGTCGTGATCTTATGTATGTATGTATGTCTTGAATTGATGTAGCAATCCATGGCCACAATCGTTAATACATACAGATTTCCTCATTTTTACATATCCCTTTCCACAAATTCTCAAAACGATCACAAACAAACTTAAATTCAGACAGGACCCCGTCTGTCGGGCTAGTCGGCTCGGTTGGCGCAGTGGCTAAGCCCTTGGCTTCTGCACCGCGGGACGCGGGTTCGATTCCCGCACGGGACAAATATTTGTATGGCCTGCAGATAGCTGTTCCGGGTATGGGTGCTCTGTGCATGTGGAATTTTTGTGCATGTGGAATTTTTGTCTGTAAAACGTACCCACGACACAGAAGAAATCCTACGCTGGGGCATAGTTTTTTTTTTTTATAAGAGGAGGAAAATAAAAAGAAATAAAGTTAGTATGAAAATGAATACGAAACAAGTTAGGCTTTACTGGCCAAAATAAAGTAACGAGAATATCCTACAACTGATGGTAAGTGCCGTCTGCCCATTACAAATGCTGCGTCACCCAGAACATTTCTTTGTGGCGCCACATATCGCAAGTCACTCTGAGACATCTCAGTATTTGCACATAATTTGCACACGTGTGCTTGGTGGCAGAATAGGTGGCCTTATTTTTGAAGGAACATGAACTCTTTATTCTATTGATAGGGTGGTAGGTTCTCTTTCGCCACTTCCACACGGCACCTGAATCTCCAACCCCATCTCATCCCGTGGGTGTCGTAAAAGTCGACAGAGGCAAAACAAAAACCGGGAAATGGGCAGCGGCATCTTCTTGGAATTATTCTGAATAAATAAACTTGCGGTTGCCGCCTGCCAAGTGTGGCCACTATGGCAAATCAGCCTATGTTCAGCGGTTCCCTCGTGATAGGCTGAATTGATGATTCTATTGAGTCAATATCAGTTGAATATGACGTCTAAGGTATTGTACGGACAGTATTTATTCGTGCAGAATGACACCATTATATGCAATGCTGTCACTATACTGCTCGTGGGAACGCAATGGGGAGTGAGAATATTTTGACTCGTACTCGTATTCGAACCAAAGTGGCAGCGATTTGGTTCGCCACCCGTCACGTCGAGTTGCCCGCTAAAGCGAAACGTGGGCAACGTGAGTTTTACGTGACTATGCCTATCCCTTATATGGGCAAAAGCGACTCTGTAGATGTATGTAGTGATAGTGTTGTAGTGGTAAAGGGTGTCTGGTATCGGCTCCTGGTATTAGTTTGGCGCGACTGTGAGACGGCGGGCGCTGCTCTTCAAAAAGTAGGTAATATATATACATTATCCATTTTACCATCAGGTTATCGTTTTGCTCGTCTCGTCACTTTATCCATTAAAGAAAATCAGCGCATTTCTTTAAAAATTATGTCATACGTGCCCATCGGTTAGATGTTTCAACCCTTTGACTTATTTTTTTTCCGTATTTTTATACGGAAACTCAATTCAATAAATATTACTTTGTCGAAGATTATTTAACACGCGTACGCTTTGCTTACCTATTACATGCATTCAAATTGAATTAATCGGATTTTATAAATCCAAACAAATTTGGTATTTGTTTTAGGGTATTTTCGACCCTAATGCTTAGAGTTTAGACCATGATTACGTTGGGGCTGTGCCCGGTGTAATTTATTATAGTATAACCGATAGGGGGTTATTGCTAAGGGTTGTAACAGGTGCTGTGATCCTGGCCGAGTCTGATTATCTAAATGGGGATGAGTGAAGAGTAAAATGTATTAAAAAAGCATTTTTTAGGGGTTTCAGAGAAAACATTGTTCTTTAATAAAGTTAAGAAAGAACATAATCGAGAATAAAACTTTTTTTTAAATAGAATAAAATCCCGAACGAGCGAAACATTCACCTGATGGTAAATGCAACTTCTGCCCATAACAAATGCTGTATCGCCAAGATTTTCTGTAGGGCTCTGCACTGCATATATAATTTCGGTGATGTAATTGCTGTTAGCATTTTTTGACATTTACAGCTTCATAGGCTACTGTGCTCATGGGCCAGGGGCCCGCGTGCCATGTTTGGTTTGACCTAAATAGAAATAAATAAATAAACTCCTACAAAACCCTCGAAATTCGGACTGTATCGAGTTCGCTGCGTGCTTGCGCGATTTAGAATATCTCAATATGATTTAAAGTCGTTTAATGACCGTCCGAGGGAGTCTGCGGGCCTCCATTCGGACTGTCGACTTGTGTGTCGATAACTCTCGGCGGTGAGAACCGTCCTGGAACACGGGTGTATCGTGTGTACGCGGTGTGATTGTCGACTGCTGCGCGCCGCTCTCTACGGCGGCCTCCTGACCACGATACTGTCAGTCACGATCCAGGCCACACTGTACACACAGTCAATAGCTTTAATATAACACGCACCGCGACGCGCGACCGCCGTATTCGATATTTCGATATTTCGTTGCACACATAAAAAACGTTCGAAATAGAGCGGCTTTTATCTCAAGTCGACTATATCCACTAACTTGCTCTTCAAGCAAAATGTGCTTAAGACACAAACTTCGCCTCTATAAGACTTGCATAAGACCCGCAATGGCCTATGCATGCGTCGCTTTCGCTCACGCGACGTGCAATCAATTAAAGAAGTTACAGAGCGTTCAAAATCGATTCTTGCGAACTGCCACCGGAGCCGGTTGGTACCAACGCAACGTAGATCTTCACAGCGACTGTGAAATGCCCTTAATCTCTGAACACTTCAGAGCATTATCACAGCGGTTTTTCGAAAAAGCCGCGGTTCATCCAAACCCACTGGTGGTTAAAGCAGCAAATTACCGACCAGATAGAAACGCGACCGAACGCAAACGTCGCCCGCGAAACGTGCTAGACGACACGGATGTCTCAGCACTCCCTGACCACGATACGGTCAGTCACGATCCAGGCTACACTGTACACACAGTTAATAGCTTTAATATAACACGCACCACGACGCGCGGCCGCCGTATATATATATTTTCAGTGATGTAATTGCTGTTAGCCTTCTCGGCTTTTACAGCTTCATCAGATACTGTGCTCGCGGGCCAGGTTTGGTTTGACCCAAACAGAAATAAATAAATAAATTCCTACAAAAACCTCGAAATTCGGACTGAATCGCGTTCGCTGCGTGCTTGCGCGATTTAGAATATCTCAATATGATTTAAAGTCGTCTAATGACCGTCCGAGGGAGGCTGCGGGCCTCCATTCGGACTGCGTTCGAGTTCCGCGGCCACCTGCTGCAGATGGTCGGGATCCACAGGCGCGAGAGACGGAGTGCATTGGCTCTCTAGACTGTCTGCAAGGCATTCGGCTTTTTCGGAGGCACGATCGGCCGAAGCGTTGGCTCGTGACACATATATCTGTCGGGAAAAACGATATGGTCAAATATTAAGTAGCTCGTTTGATTATTGTAGTACTAAGGAAGTGGTAAACACCGTGACGTCACTTGTTAGTGTAATAGCGGCACGTGGTAAGAGTCCTAATTAAGAGTTCGGATTATTGCGTTTCGCCGATATCGTCACCGATTTTGTGAAGGTCTCGCCGCAGACCTTTCGCGGAACTGTGCGAATTGGTGGCGCGGTGGAGTTAAATGAAGCTCTCCTTTTCGTTGGCGGCCAACGACTTTCAGCAGCCTATGCTCATGCAGTATTTAATTCTGCATCATTATGTTTGCAGTGTTTCTTTGGTACACGAAGGAGTGTCTATGTTGCTGTGCTGTTGTTGTATAGGAGTGAGGACGCAGTGCAGGTGTAGTTTACTGCAAATAATGTATTGTGGTTATAGACTATCGGACATGGTTTGACTGAATTTCATGAAATTTTATTGAGCCATTAATCAAAACGTCTCTGACGTAGACCGTTATGTTCTGTAGTTTCAATTCCACGATTGCGTTAATGATCTTCATGTGGAGAATGAGTGTAGTATGCAAATCTCTCAGGTCGCATGCATCTCTTTGCTAGCTGTAGTTGTCCTTAGTGTGACCTATGTCTAGTACGGAGATGCAAGCAATCGCCCTCCCACTCCCGATTGCAGTAACTGACCGAGCCGAGGCCGGCCCCCTTGGGGACCCTCGAGTCTGTTACTCTCGCGAACAGGATGATGGTCCAAGCCGAGGAGCCCTCTCGGGGGCCCTTGCGCCAGTCATACATAAATAAAGGTTTCGGCTAAGCGCCCTCAGCGCTATGCCACTTTTCAATCCGGCGAAGCTGTAAAAGCCTTCGGGCTAACAGTGACCATCAGTCCTAAAAAAAAAGCAAGCAATCGTAAGGATGCCGGATGGAGGCATCGCGAGGTGTTGTGTGATTTGAAGTGGGTACTGGATGGAAGTCCCACTTGCGAGCCAGATGAAGGCATGTGTGTGTTTTGTGTTGAAGTCGGGTACCGGATGGAGGTCCCACTTGTTTACCGGATGGACGCAATAGGTTGAGTACACCTCAATTATTGCATACAGGACGCATTGAATTCAGATTGAATGTTATTATTGTAATCAGATTAAGTATTGGCTAAGTTTAAGGTATCATTTACCTAGTTCATCACACCCGGTCAGGAAGGCCGAGCGGAAGACGGTATACTTGCTAGACGTTGTTTAGTTTGGATGAACTCTTGTTTCAGATGGCGCACACGAGGTCGTGTGAGTTGTCTTGATGGCCGTGTCGGGGAAAACGATATCGTCAAATATTAAGTTGCTCAGTTGATTATTGTAGTACTGAGGAAGTGGTAAACACCGAAACGTCACTTGTTATTGTAATAGTGGCACGTGATAAGAATCTTATTTAAGAGGTCGGATTGTTCGGGGGCAGTTGATTTCGAGACACCGACCTTGTCATTACTTAAAAAAAATCTGTCGGTTTACCTAGTTGATTGGTGGTTAAGCGTAGTAAGGTGTAATTATTAGACGAGGAGCATTTTAAACCCTGTACCGCCTAATCAAGAGGTAGGCGCCGCTATCGCTCAGCCATCGCTGACTCCGACATATCTCTTCTCGCGTGACGTCGGAGCTAGCAGTTAGAATAGTTCTGCTACTGAAACGTCGCCACGCGAGCTTCTTTGAGAACTTTTACAATAACGCCCGCCTACCTCGACGGAAGCCATTATTTATTTACAAATGTTGAATACGCGAGAACCTGTTTAGTGTTTTTGTGTTTATTTCTACAATTTAATCGGATGTAATTGATTTCCTTTATAATTTTCAGTCTTATTTCGTTTTGTTCACTTCAATAAACTGTTTTTCTCAAAACAGCGGCAAAAATGGTAATACTAATAGTAAATAAAGAATAATATGACATGATATGATTATAACTTATTAGTTACTTATAATATAACTAATTAGTTACTTATTATATAACTACTTAATTAGTTACTTGTAATTTTGTAATCACGACCAATTGGTCGTGTTTTTAATTAAACAAATTATTTTAATTAAATTTGCAAAAATTAAAAATTAATGTTATTATTCATGAATGTTTCTTTATGATGTTATCACGTAAAACTATCGTCCGTAAACCGACTTTACAGACAACCATTTTTTTTTTATTGGATAAGTGATAAAACGAGCAAAACGTTCACCTGATGGTAAGTGCCACGTCTGCCCAAAACAAATGCTGTGTCACCCAGAAAATTTCTGTGTGACACCACACTGTGCCCATCACCCTGAGGCATAAGTTCTTAAGTCTCATTTGCCCAGTGCTTACACTAGATCACAGTGACCATCAAACCGGAACTCAGCAATGTTTGCGCACTACTGCTTCATGGCAGAATAACTGGACCTGGGGTGGTACCTACCTAGACGGATTCCTGCATAGGAATCCTACCAAAACACAGTAATGTGATATGTGTAATGTGTAATGTGTCTACCGTGAAACAGTAGCGCAACGCTACTGTTTCACGGTAGAATAACACGTCCTGAGTGGTGCGGTGTTTCGTGTATTTAATCCTACCACCTATATAAGATTGCGCAAGACTTTGATTTTTTTTTATTTTTATCAGAAAACGACAACTAACTCTAGAATATTTTCTGGGTAGTCCTGAACGACTGAATGCTTATATAAGTATACTGGGTGAAGTAACGTTTGTAAGCGATGTGACTTTGTACAGCTTCTCTGGTTATGCAAGGAGCCCCGCAAGCTACAGTCTTTATAGTACAGAACAAAGGAATCTCACGGATGTGGAATATTTTATTTTTTTAACTTGGACAGCAAGTAAACACCAGTTGAGGGATTGTTTTATTATAAAGTAATAAGTCATCGTATAAAGTAATAAGTCACACTTACGAAGTAACCCCACATAGCAGCAAAGCAAAACTGAATGTTAACGTATGACATATAATTAATAGTTCCAAACCCTTGCACCGACCGGGCGTGCCCGCGAATGCGTTCGCCTCATCAATTACACCAAGCATTAATGTCGCGATAGTGTGTCATCACCCTAATTCTTGACCCGATTCTGATAGCACGAGCCGTCAGTGGCTTTTTTAGGGTTAGAAACATAAAAACTGTCAGTATTTAAATTAATAATACGAAAATGGTTTTTTTTATTGGATTAAGTGATGAAACGAGCTAAACGTTCACCTGTTGGTAAGTGCAACGTCCGCCCATAAAAATGCTGTATCACCCAGAACATTTCTGTGTGTGTGACACCACACTGCGCCCATCACCTTGAGACATAAGTTCTTAAATCTCATATGCCCAGTGATTACGCTAGCTCACAGTGCCCTTCAAACCGAAACACAGCAATGCTTGCACACCACTACTTCACGGCAGAATAACTGGCACTAGGGTGGTACCTACCTAGACGGATTCCTGCATAGGAATCCTACCACCAGTAAAAAGTCGTCGACTATCTCAATATTTACTTGTGGCAATCTTACTTTTACCTTAATATAACCCATAACATAATATTTGTGGCAGTATCGCGTTTCGCTTGAAGACTTTAGAACTATGCTCAGTGAATTCAACTGTGTCGTAACGTAGATTTTAAGATGATCACGGACGAGACTATGAACTTGATAAACTTTAAAGATACACTTAAACCAGTTATAGTTCGGAACAACTATGCTCAAAGTTAGCATGAATTTATCGTACATATACGATATATACCTAAACCAAGGGTTCACAGACTATATTCCGAAAAACACAAGTGTCACGTTGAATCTGATTAGGTGTTCCGCGACCATTTGGTAAATAAATACACTGGTACACATTTAAAGATTCAAAAAGGACATGGAGGTCATTATACTTGAGAGACTGCAGACTTGAAGAATTATATATGTAGTCCAAGGTTTCTAGGGCACCGATCGTTAGTGTAATTACTGGGCATGTGAGACTAAAGAACTTATGCTTCAGGGTACAAAAATGTTCTGGGTGACACAGTATTTGTTATGGGCAGTTACACTTCCGATGGTGAACGTTTTGCTCCCGTCACTTTCTACAATAAAAAAGTTAGCAAAGCTCAACTAAGACGCCGTGCTAATCCGGACGCCACATGGACTAACAACGCATAATTCAGTCACGTCGCGTTATCAATGACGCGGGGACTCCCACTGTCTCCGTAATCCGATTAGCGACATCTGTTGCTCCGGATCGCTTTACGATTGAGTGCGCGTTTCTTGCAGTCAGTGCGGGGAATATGCTTCTCACTAACCCTAATTGGCAGCATCATGACTTATAGCACATCTCTATCATAATTAATATCATCAGTTCAGTCTATCACTAGTCCACTGCTGAACATGGGCCTCCCCCACACATTGCGACAAAAATTTGTAGCTCTCATTTTGAGATGATTTTGGCCATAGTTGCCTCGCTTGGCAACCGCATTATATTAATTCTGATGTTCCAAGAAGATGCTGCTGCCCATCTTCTGGTTTTAATTATCTCTCTGTCGATTTTTCAGAACAGAATTCAATTCATAATTAAATAATATACATTTTTAACAATTATACACAGCTTCAAAAGCAGTGAATGCTTTCACAGATCTACGGCATAAAGTTGAAATGAATTGTACTCAAGTGCCTACAGATTTAAAAGAATACGTAACTTAACCAACATCAATGAGAATGATGTTCTGCAAAACATAATATGTATCAACGTCTTTTACCATTTTGCAGAGTGTAAAATTTACTATTATTGTTAATAGCCCTACCAGTGCTAACTCTTAAATTGTTTTATGTATGTATACGTTTTTATTTTATTTCCGGAACGTGACAAACGAGCACAGCAGTCGTCTGTATAATTAGGGTCACTAGTACATAGACCGTATTTGATGAATAGAATAGAATAGAAAAAACATTTATTCGGCACAAGAACAAGACGGTTGGATATGAAGAAAATAAACAAAACAAAATTACGTGAAATATAATATATAAAATGGTTCTGTGTCGAAGAGGGGTTGGCCCAGCATGTACTGTGTGGATATGAACACGCAGCGGTGAATTTCTGCCAAAAACCTTTGTATTGACAAACGGACGAGACACGACTGCAAAATAACAATTACCTATTTTATAAGTGTTATAACATATTATTTTTAAAAGTAACACAATGTAATTTTAAACTATTTTTGGCGTATGATATTGCCTAGGAACAGGGTAGCTACCCGCCAGATCGGTTGTTCTGATCTGGGGAGGACGTCTCCTCCTACTAGGAATATTTAGATTTTGTATGTATAGTTCGCATCTCAGAAAACTTTCACAGCGCGATTATGGACGTATGCGAATATTTCTTGAGCTTCTCATGTGGCGATATAGATGTCGCTGCATATTAATTTACAATATCTCTGTGTATAATATAAAATAATAGTATTCATATAAAAAACAGTACATAAAAATATTTATAAAGTTGCAAGGACCATTCAGGGAGCATAGACGCATGTGTGAGTATACAACGTAATAAAGTAAGAGAACAGTAAATCTGACATCTCAGATAAAAGAAACATCCTGGTGAAAATTGCCATGTTGTTTCTGAGATTCAGTGAGAGACAACTTCAGTTTAATTTTGAAGGCTATGATATTATTTAAATTCCTTATTGGATTCGATGAAGGCAATGACGGTGATCATCTCTGAAGACTACGATGTAAGATCTTTTCGCCCGTTATTGGGTCTCCATCAGCGGCTCTCTTCACATATAATATGGAAATAGAACAGTGTTTCGATTGTTTTCTGTGTGAACGTGGTACTGCTCCGGTTGGATCTTCCATTGGACTATTCCCAATACCTATTCACTTGGGGCACATAATATATCCTGCGCAGTTAATACCTTCAAACATTAGTCGGAAGTTAGTCGGCCAGAATAACATATGGAATCTCGAAAATCGGCACAGAGAGAGATAGCTTGCATGTTGGAGACGGACATAGGATACTTTGTGTATTTAGGCGGCAAAGTTTCCACAGTAATTAAAAAAAAACTTAAAACTGCGCAGACGAAGTCGCGGTATTTAGCTAGTCTGTAATGAACCTTACTTTAACTAAAGTCATCAAATACTGGTTATTAAAGGTTATAAAAATTTTACACGTTCATTTTAAAATCGACTTTAATATTATACTATTTCCAAGAAACTATGCTAATTTTATCACTGGAAAATTAATATCGTCTTCAATTGGAATGCGCATATTTTAATCGAGAATGAAATCATTTCGAACTGAGAAACTTATTATCGAAAAACGTTGAGCACGAACTGATTGTCGTTTAATTACCGCGTAGCATTTTGTCTCATTACAATAAAATTAGCGCCCGGAATTAATAAAATGGTAATCGGCGGGAGGTGGACACGAGCGCTTTGGTTTAATGAAAGTACTAATCGGTGGAGTGCAATGTCGGTGGATGGCTACATTTCGTATAAGCACTACGCTATATGTTACGTATTGTTCAGTCTACGGATTGGTTTCGGCATAGGTTCGAATCGCAGCGCGAGCGAACATTTGAACTACGCTTAAAATTTTGTTTCTGTGTTTGCTTTTACAGTATTTGTAGCCAGGTTTTTTGAAGACAAACTTTTTTGAGTTAAATATCAAGGTCAAATTAAAGTGCAACGTTTTTGTTATTCTTAATTAACATTTATCGAAAAATTAAAAGTTGTTTATATACTGAGTAGTTATTTTACAGTTAGCAATATTTTTGTAAATTTACGTTTATTATTTTTTAAAGTAACAGCCTGTAAATGCTCACGCTCATTTCAGCGCACAGGCACCCTGTCATTTCCGAGATGGTTTTTGGAGCTGGGAAGAATCCGCCACGCTGCTCCAATGCGGGTTGGCGGACTTCACATATCTTCGAAATATTTTTTTATTTCTCAAACATGCAGGTTTCCTCACGATGTTTCACTTCATCGCCGAGCACTTGGTAAATTTGCACTAAAAATTGCAACTAACAATTTTATTGGTGCCGGCACCGGGAATCGAACCCAGGTGAATTTCTCATACGCATAAGTTTCACTTCTGTCCCGTGTACCGAGTTGCACGCGCTCTTTTTTTATTTGAAGTAACTGATCGAGACTATCACTGATGCGAGCTTCGAATGTGTATACGCAAGCTGCAAGCAAGCGTAAAACAAGGAAAGAGATGTCTAAGGTGTGAAATTTACTCTGATCGACAATCCACTTACCAAGTGAGGCGATAACGGTAAATCCTCCTTGGGTAACCTTGGTGAAGGTCTATAGTGCAGCAATATAATGTTTAGAAGCAAAATATTAAATTTTACCAGCAAAATATTAAATTTTTCCTCCACGTGATGGCTTAAGGTGGATTCCCACGGTGCTTGATTCTGTGGATGATATCACACACGCCCGACGACCACGGACAGCACCGAGGCTCTTCCAACGGTGTGTGTCGATATGAATTTGAAATCATTTTGTGATACTAAAATGCCAAGTGAAAGAGAACGTATCGCCGCATTTGTGGGTCGCTCTTGTGGTAGTATTTATACCACAGAACTTCTGTACTGTGATTTATACACAACCACCGACACAACACTTTGAATAGTTAACGTAGATACAATCACCAACTCGCTACGCAGACACATCGCTACAGACTTGCCTACGCTTCCACAGACGACACCCTCCTCAAGGTGCGCCCGTGCGGGCTGGTCCGGGTCTGTCCGAGATATAACGCCCCGCGGGAAGCCAGGCCTTTTGCAATCGACGCTACTGAAGGTGGAAAATCTGCCCAAATTTACAGAAATTAAATCCAAATGACTAGTGATGAAAAGCAACATCACATGCTTGAGTTTGCAATATACTTAATATATATATTATTAAATCTTGTCTAAAACTCTAACATGGAGCGTCCTTTGGTTTTCTTTCAGACTATTCATTATAAAAAAATGTAATGTATTTTTGACTAAGATAAAAAATGATTCACTAAAAAGGGGGTACCTACGTAGTTTCTTACGCCTGTTTCTTCTCCGTCAGAGGAACATCATCGCGAAATGGTGGTAGACTGTAAAAATAAACGTTTGACAAACGAAATTCATGTTTCTTACGTCAAAAAAGGAAGATTTTTCATATCATCTCTTTTCCGACACTGTGTGATGATTATGAATAATGCTTCCAAAGTTTTACCGGCACTGTCATGGGCAAGTCCAGTACAGCAAGCCATTGTTGAGCGAGAACCTTTTCGCGGCAATTCTACAGCACAGATAAAGCAAAACCTCTGTATAGTCCTTTTTTTCTGGTATTCGGTTAATGCTAAAATCCGTCTAGGTAGGTACCAACCCTAGGGCCAGTTATTCTGCCGTGAAGCAGTAGTGTGCAAACATTACCTTGTTTCGGTTTGAAGGGCACTGTGAGCTAGCGTAATCACGGGGCATATGGGACTTAAGAACTGATGTCTCAGGGTGATGGGCACAGTGTGGTGTTAAACAGAATTTTTCTGGGTGACACAGCATTTGTTACGGGCAAACGTTACACTTACTATGAGGTAACGTTAACGTTTTGCTCGTTTCATCACTTTATTCAAAAAAAATGACACTACTTCTTTTTTAAGTTTTAAGTTAAACATTTTTTTATTATTATGTAGTTTCGAATATAATTTTTATCTGTGTGCTGCATGTTGTGACTTGAATAGATGATCTTTCTTTCTTTTTTTAAAAAGACTTAAGCTAATAAATATTCTATTTATTCATGCAGGGTTCCGTTATTGCCTCAGTCCCGTCACAATATGCGGATTTATAAGATGGAATTTTTGTTTGATACTCTGAACATATTAATAAAATTAAATTCATGTTTTAACGGGCCCATATAGGACGATGGTAACTATAGAAGGAGTTATAAAATCCAATTTAACAAAGGAAGTTAGACAAAATATTATCTATTGGATTACCACTGCGTAGAGTCATAAAATTGTAATAAAGATCGATAACCAGCATAACGTATAATTTTGAATACTGCAGTGTATTCGTTACTGAGATAGTCTTCGTTAAAATCTCCAAATATCATGTGATAACCTTACAAAACCTACAACCTACACTATTGGGTCATTTATGATCTTTTACATGCTTCATAAACTAAAAAAAAAGTAAAGTTTCCTATAAATGTCCCACTACAGAGCACAGGCCTCCTCTCATTTCTGAGAGGGTTTTGGAGCTAGGAAGAATCATAAACTAATATTTACTAATTGTTTCACACAACAAACGACTTTATCTAAGTAATTTTCAATGAAGTTTATAGAACTCCAAGTACATTTAATAAGTTGGTCGACGATTACTCGTTAATTTTTTTTTTGTCTTACGTCGAAAAATAAACAATTTTCATTTCATTTCACTCCTGCTAATTATCACAAACTACTGATGCAGAAATAAGCCTTTAAATTGACTCTCTAACTAACTCGTAACTTTATTAATTACGCAAATCGATGATACAACCGCTGCGAGATGTGCACCTAGCAAACTTAATTTACACTGACGTTATGACATAATATATAAATAGCTACGAAATTAAGTTCTGCCATATTTCCAATAAGAAAGATTAGACAGCTCACTGATGAAGCATTAGATAAATTAGTATATTTTACATACTTCCACAGTATCATGTCCTATGCCGTATTACTATGGGATGAAACCTAATCAAGGACGGGAACGAGACGGTGATAGAACCGGGATGAAACAGGGAAGAAAATTATTCAAAGAAGGAGACGAGAACTATTCAAGACTACTAATATTACGACACTTCCGTCGTTGTTTATTTTTTATAATTTTTATGTACGTACAGAAAAACATTAATTTATTTAACAAAAAATTTATTGTACTCGTATCTTAGGTTGAGGGGACACGCTAGGGTTAGGTTGGCTAAAACTGGAAAGTCTTTTCTTAGTAGATCTATTCCTAAAAGTGTAACACAAAAATCAGACAGATTTTAAAAAACTTGTCAAGAAGACATAATAAGATGAAGCGCCTTATAAAATAGATAATCTATACTAATTTTTTTAGAGGTCAAAGACATGTGGAAATAACTCATATTTGCAAACCCCCCGGCTACTAAATTATTATGCATTTTTTTTTGTAATGTATAAACGACATGTTTGTGGCATTGAAAAAAGAAAGACCCCAGAGTTTCTTGCCGGTTCTTCTGTGAGAAGGTCATTTTTTTGAACCGGTGTAGAAGAGCTTTAAACAAACCTAAATTGAATAAAGGAATTTTGACTTCGACTTTGAATGTCAAACACATAATAGTCTGTGGTTTAACAGTGGCACAGATCAGAGTTTGTCGCCATAGAATTTTAAAATGTTGCCAACAAAAATTACTTATGCCAAATGAAGTTTTAAACTTAAAGTATCATGATTTACGGTTAAATTTCGACCACAGAGTGACCACTAGTTGTAATTAATACGTGAAAAGAAAATTTTGTACTACTAAATATTGTAAAAGTGTAGTGTAGTAACAGAAGTTACGTATAACGTAACAAAATCTTTGCTTACAGCATTGAGTTGTAACGTCTTACGTACTAGAGAAGCTTCTATTATTTTTTTGCACTTTGTCTATGTCCGGTTGCTCGTGAGGTCAAAATGGATCCGACTGAAAACCAGTGCTGTGGGGTACCACAGATTATCACTGAGGCGAGATCCTTTTTGGCATTACATCAAAAATTTTGTTATTTTTTTTACACTATTTTTTGTGATTCTTGTTGATGTTGTGTCAAATAAAGTGGTTTCTTTCTTTCTTTCTTCCTGTTTCAAACACAATAGGTAGGTTAAAATAATCAAGCTGAGATGTCTTCTCTATCTCTAGTACGTATTACATAACTTAACGGTTTACCGTGCAATACATCATTTGTCAGTCCTGGCCGTGTGGTGGCGGCTTATATATATAAAATTAAAACCAGGAGATGGGCAGCAGCATCTTCTTGAAACATCTGAATAAATAAACTGCGGTTTCCAACTCGCGTCCCAAGCGTGGCAACTTCGGCAAAATCCCCCAAAATGAGAGCTACAAACTTTTGTGGCACTCTATGGGGGAGGCTTATGTTCAGCAGTGGACTAGGTATAGGCTGAAACGATGACGATGATGAAATGTTATGTATGTGTATTTGTGGGAAGACGAGGTATAAATAACACGAGCATACGCGGTTATACATAGTATATTTAAATATGATCTTTTTTAATGACAGTCGGTAACTGTTGGTCTTAGTTTTTTACAGCTACAATCCGATTGGTGCTTTTTTAGTAAAAGCAATGAATGTTTTTACTAAAATAATATGCAATTGAATCTCAGTCCTAGGTTCATTTGGTTTTTCGTAGCGGCGGCCTAAATAGTTCCCTCTTCCTCCTCTGTTCTACTTTTCTTTGTATGGTGTGAATAATTCAACTTCCCACTAGTCATTTCTTTTGCATAATTTTTAAAAGTAAGATGCTGGATGTTTTTTTTAAACTAAGGAAACTAAGTAAAAGCAACTCTGTCTTTAGCTCTATGTAGGCCAGATCCAAAAGAGAATTTGTGGCATTTAATACGCTTGGTTCGCGGATTGACGATTTAAGTTGCAGACACCTTCAGCCTTAGAAATACCCAGACAAATACCCAGACAGGGGACAGAAGGCCCTGTCTGGGCATATTAAGATTAGTGTATTTGAGATAGTTATTCCGTCATTTGTTTGAGATCGCGTCCCTTGTCCCTTGATCGAGTTTATAGTAGTAGGCTAGTACCAGGTGGGATGATGGTTTCTCCTTGAACAAGAAAGCTGAAGTTTTGAAAACTATCAAATGTGTATAACTATGAAACAGAAGTTGTCGGGAAATTATCTATATCTTATCTCTCTCTAGGGGTGTATGCAGTCTTCGAGGACATTGCCCAAATTCGCCTAAGAATCAATATACGTTTGACACATGCCATATTTACTAACTTTATGCCCTTTATTCCTAATACTAGAATTCAACGGACACTTCAGATTAACAAAAATAAATTAAATTGTCATTTCAATTAATACGAAACACGTGAAGAGTCGCTGGAGCGTGAGTTACTAGACAAGAACCAAAACTGTTTAAAACGCTTAGTCACACACAAAATGGCGCAGCTAAAAGCCATTGTAAATATGGCGAGCGCGAAAAAATAGCTTATCCAAGAGTGCGAGTAAGAGAGATTTTTAATGTCAAATGACATTAGAGTATTGACACCTCGAAGACAAAATCACACGTAAGCGGCGCCTGTCACAGATTCCTTGTGCTCTCTGAAAAATCTTTGTTCTTGCGCCTGTCACAGATTCCTCGTGGTCTCTGTGACTATAAGCTAGATTGTGAATGTGGTCTCTCTTACAAAGAGCAAACAAAAATAACATAACTGAAGTGAATCATCGTCGGGTCTAGGAAGTCTGCAGTCTATGACCATGTTCTGAATCACCCCAACCATTACATCAGATTTGATAAATCTCAAATCTTTGCAAAAGAACACCTTGGTTGATGGTTCCTACCACGGATGATTCGCGAGGCTATTGAAACTAAAAAACATCATCAATAGAGAAGATGGTTGAGTATTACCACCGGCTTGGGATCCTATAATTAATAAAATTAAATCAAAAATCAAGCTTACCACTGCACGACTTCAAGACACAGTTTGCTCTTTCTGCGTAGACCCGACCAATAATAATAATTAAAAGCTGAACGTATCCCGGGTTAACGATGACATCAGGACATCTGGCACCTCAGTCTTCTCGTGACCTTAAATAAAAAGTTAAAAATTAAACGCGATGAAATCATTTAAAATTAGTTTTATTTAAATGTGTAGTATACACGTAAATATAAGAAATCATTACATTGTGTTTTATAAAAAAAATCTACATCAGATAAAAAGTGCCGTGCCGTGTGGTATATGATTGGGTAAGCTTTTACTAAGCTAAGCTTAAGTGAATCTACCACCCCATCTCATCCCGAGGGTCTCGTAAAAGTCGACAGAGGGATAATTAAAACAAGAAGATGAACAGCAGCATCTTCCTGGAACATCAGAATAAATAAATTGCGGTTGCTCCTCCGCCTCCCAAGCGTGGCAACTATGGCAAAATTCCGCTCAAAATGAGAGCTTTAAACTTTTGTTGTTGTTGTTTTGTTAGGACATGCCTATGCAAATACTAAATGAGCGAATACCTACGAGCAATAAAATACTATAAGTTAAAATAAATGCCATAAGTTTTTTATATACTTAAATAAAAAATTTGATATATAGGCTTCGCTCGCTACCGTCGCTCCGCATTTCAGAATACTGAACCTAACCTAATCAAATTTGTATCGACCCAAAGCTAATAAATATTCATTTATTTTTAGCTGTTTATCGTTATAACAAATGTTCATAACACGCATCGATAGTTTTGTAGAAAGCATCAAATTATTTTCGATAATAACTGATCAGTATCAATACTCAGTAAAGACAAAAGGCCGTCGCTCGTCCATAACCCCTCAATTCCCACAACACAGATATTAAATATCGTTATAAATAATTCATACAAACGTGACATCGGTAAGCCCCGAACGCGTCCACTATTTAATTTGCAGCACCGTTAAATGGTTGCCGTATATATTAACTCAAACTTAACGATAAATATAATAGGAATAAATGCCGACCGCTTTAAAACTGTCGCATTTACTGAAAATTACATCGACATCGCCGAGCCAATTTGAACCTTACGTTATCATTGCTTAATTACAAATTGTTTTATTCAAACGTACGAACCGCCTAGTTGAACCTTAAATTAGTCGTGTATAGGATTGATTGTTGCAAAAGTGAAAATATTCGTAGAACCATTGATTGACTCGACAATGGGGTAACCATAATATAATATCTGTTTTCCGTAAATATAACAAATGATAAATTATAAAATGATAACCATAATTAAAATATATAATGAGTTGCATTTTTATAACTGCAATATTTAAATATATTTGATAAAACATAGTTATCTTTTAAAGAATTTTCCATCAAAGAAAACTTAACTATCATTTAGTTACTTTTCTTCTTCGTATATTTACTAACAATGAACTGATGATGCTTCTATAATACTGTTCTAAAAGTGACAGAATCACAGACTAAAATGAAGTTAGTAAATTTAGTTTTTAGTTCCTCTTTTACATTAACGTCATTCTCGTTATTACGAATTCTGACAAAATTCTGTCAGTCGAGTGAGACCGGTTCTTAGTTATCTGAACATACGACACAAAGATACGCGATTCATTTGATTCAATTTTATCTGAAACAATATTGAAAACAACAATTTCTAGAGCAAACGTTCAAAAGTCGAGGAACCTGTCGTATCGCTGGAAGGGATAAAAATCCAGCCACGAAACCTTCGTCACGGTCACCCTATCCATGTGCCACGTGTCGCCCGGCGGCGCTGCACGCGCTTGTTTAAGCCGGCGCATACGTCACCCGCCACTAAACGTCGAAACGCCGTCGATAGGTCGCCTGTGTGTGCCTCTCTCTATTTGCAGAGTGCGCATTTTTATTGCCCCGTGGGATGTCGTCCTTTGTAACGCAGGCCATGTACACACAAAGCTGTGTTGCGGGCTTGTACTATGGGAAGCACGTTGTTTTTCTACGATTTCGTAAATCTTACAAATGTTTTCCTAACAGGATTGGTATTCTGTAGTAATTCCCACATTCGGTGGATAGTTTGGCATGGGACTGCACTGCATACATATAGATTTCAATGAAAAATAAACAACTGAAGTGACAAACGAGTGGCTTGGGTTTGATTCCCGGTACCTGGACTACTGAAAATTAAAGCACGTGCTCAGCCGTGAAAGCAAACACCGCGAGGAAAATTTCATGTGAAATCCGCCAACCCGCATTAAAGCTGCGTATCGTACTCTCCCCGGATCCGAAACACACTCAAAATTGGGAGAAGCCCAGTGCTCAGTAACGCACCGGATTAAAAATATGGTGGGCGTTTACGTAAGAAAATTCATATTGGTATGGGAAAACGGTTGACGGCAATTAGTTCCAATCTCTTGCTGAATGTTCCTAAGGCGACGTTGTGGACCGTTTTTTGTGAGCTTTGGGTACTTCATCAATAATCGGAAAGAATATCTTTAGTTTGCTTAAATATAAACTATTAATTGAATATAATATTCTTATGTAATGTTTGTACAATGGATTTTTTGCTATGCAGGAATCCGTCTAGGTAGGTACCACCCCAGGGCCAGTTATTCTGCCGTGAAGCAATAGTATGCAAGCATTACTGTGTTACGGTTTGAAGGGCACTGTGAGCTAGCGTAATCTGATGTCACAGGGTGACGGGCGCATTGTGGTGTCACACAGAAATATTCTGGGTGACGCAGCATTTGTTGTGGGCGTTGCACTTACCATCAGGTGAACGTTTTGCTCGTTTCGTCACATTCAACAATAAAAAAAAATTGAAAATACGTTTAATTAGTTAAGTAAGCCCAAGTGTTTGTCTGTTAATAGACCTCATTTCAAACATGGGCATCTAATGAAGATTATCTTTAATCAATAATAAAAAAATAAAATCAAGAATAAGCATCAGCACCTTATCCAATAAACAGAATTTTAGAAAGTGGTATAATCCATCTTTGAAGTCTAACCGCGTTAGAGATAATTCCCTATTGAAGAAGAAAGAAAGTAATATTTATTTGTTACATGCACACACAGATAAACGATAAAAAAATACTGAACAGTAATAAAAAACTACTCCAAATTTGTTAATTACAGACAACATTAACAAATAATTAATAATTTGTGGTGGAATGCTCCAATGCAATTTTATATATAGAGGAATTATTCATTATTATTATTAATTTAATTCTCAAAGTACATATACACATCGGCACAATGAACGGAACTTTAAAAAAGGCAGAGTATAGAAATAATAGTAGTAATAGTGTATATTAAAACTAATAATAATCAGACATGAAGTAACAAACATATTAACATCTTTTAACGTCGACTTTAAGAAGTTTTTAATTAAATTTTATTAAAAATTCCCAGGTTGTTGGGGTTGGTATTCTGGAATTAACACTTTTCTTTAACAAGTCCCAAACATGCTCTGTAGGATTCATATCCTGGGATCTTGCTGGCCACTGCATCACTGTTATACCCACATGGTTTAGATATGCTTGGGCTGAGAGAGCACTCTGAGTCAAAGCATTATCCTGCATCCGAATAAAGCCGTCATCATTATAGTGGGCAAATGGCACAACGTGTTCTTCTAAAATATCCCTGATGTACCTATCAGCAGTCATATTCCCTCCATCAACCATCATTAACTCCGGACGACCTCCGAAAGTTATCCCTCCCCTCACCGTAACTGGGGGTTGCCCCATATGCCAACGTATTTTCAAAATTAATCTGAATGTATCGTTCTCCCTCGCATCTCCATATTCTCTACCTTGCATCGATCTGGTTTAAGAGCCCTCTACATTCATCAGTGAAAAGTACCCGCCCCCATTGGTTTAGGTCCCAAAACGATGTTCGAGTGCAAAGTTTAACCGATGTAAGCGATGGTGTCTCTCAAGTTTTGGAGCTTTGGCCAGTACGTACGAACCTATGTCCACTTCTTCTAATTTTCTGCGAACTGTACGCTCGCTCACACGCGCTCCTCGCACGACTGAATAGAATAGAATAGGATAGAATATTTTTTATTCAATATTTACATAATACAATGAGTATTATGTAAATATTGAATAAAAAATATTCTCGGACGGAGTCGGACTCGGACGTCATTTTTTTTAAGCTACACTGGTTCGCAAATAAATGCCATAGTCCTGGGAAGAATCAGTAAGAAACACAGCGGGATTGCAAGATGTAGAAATAGCTTGGCAGCGATCACCTCATTCCCAGGGGTTATCATCATCTATGTAATCCTTTATATTATAATAACCCTTCTTAAAAAGTCTTTGTTTAACAAATAGTTTGAACTTTTTCATTGAAAGACTTTGTGCCCTTTCTGGGATTTTGTTGTAACAACGTATACATTGCCCCATGAAAGATTTACTGACTCTGTGAAGCCGGGTAACTGGCATAATTAATTTGTGCTTGTTCCTGGTATTCGCATTATGAACATCACTTTTTTTATTAAAGTGATTAATATTCTTATGTGCATACATTACGTATTCATATACATATTGAGAGGCCATGGTTAAGATATTAATTTCTTTAAATTTATCTCTAAGAGACACTCTAGAGCCAAGATTATAAATAGATCCACCACTCTTGCAAAACAAAAATCACTAAGTTTAAAACTGCAAGCTCAATTCGGGCCTGCAAAGCCGTTATTCGCGTGTTCCTATCGCAAGCCCGAAGTTGTAGAAAACGTGACGTAAGGTGACATAACTGGCCAGTCTTTTATGAATTATTATGAAAAATAATGTTTTTTTGTATTCCGCTAATTGTGCGGGTGTGTGTAGTATACATAAACATTTTTGAACTTATGACAAATAATAGGACTACAATTGTTCTTAATTTTATTGTGGTAGAACAAAATTTGCATTGCCATAACAGCAATTCATACATATATATATTTATACTACATATATTCCAAATACTTTTACGTACATATTATGCCTCAAACACTGCTGCCTATCACCGGTCTGGTTAATTACCCGATCTGTCTAAATGGCTATATGGTAATTCCGCCATCTGCCTATATAGATCCTACCACTTTTTGGCATTTAGCTCGTTCAACTTTTGATATGAACATGGGACGGTAGGGTGGCAGCTTTCCTAAAGTCACTAACACACTTCGGATTTTTTTATCCGAAATGAAATAACAATAACAGAATTATTGATTTATTACTCTTGATCATTTATTTATCGACATTTATATATATTAATATACATTATTGAGAAATACTGCCGGAACACCAGTATTACTTTGATGCCGAGCCCAACCAAAAATGTGACAACGATGACATGACAGCCAAAGAGTATATAAGTTTTAATTTTATTTGGTTGGCAATGCAAGGTAAAGGGAATTTACGTTTATCTATCCAAACAAAAATAAACCTTATGACCAAATCCTACGGATTGAATTACCTTGAAAGATCACGTATACGGATTTTTGTATCGAAGTGTCGACCCACTGATGACAACAATAACCAACAGATCGATTACCTACAGCATAACTGCAGCTATATCCTAACATTGATTTTTTTAAATGGCTACTCCCAGGTTCTCTGTCAATTAAAACATAAGTAAAGTAGCGTCTACGGTCGGTGTGTCTCGACTGTATCGATTATTAAATTCGGATAAATTCGAAAAATCGATTATTATATTCAAGGTATAGATAATTACTTTAGACTCCTAATTGACGTTTTACATTTATACAAAATCTGTATAAAAATTAAAAATCTTTATATAAAATCTGTACATATCGTGTACAGATTATATATACCGATTTTTACGAGAAATATGTTAAATAGTCTTTATAAGTAGGTTATGAAAACTTAATATGTCATGTATGCGTACAAAGTGACGCAGATGATATTAGTCTGCAAAATCAGAATAGTCATTCATTTCCTTTTTTAAAATCATTTTTATCCGCTAGTTCTACATAAAAGCTGTTAATTATTAGAAACTACAAAATTCATGAGACTTTTACATTAAAGTACATTTTTTGTAGATTGTGGGGCATGATCTGGCATTGTTATTTAAACTGTGTATTGTTTTCTGTTTTAAAAGAAGAAATAGGGTGACACCGTCGAAGCACAATACCATAACAAATAAAAAATGATTTGTAATACAGTTATCGTAAAATAAGAAACAAAAACGAGACACCTACAAAAATGTCAACCTCCAATCGCAGCTACGCACCTGTTTAAATAGATGAAATTGTTTGAAAACAATACAAAACAAAACCGTATTGAAATTAAACTGAAAGCGATTTAAGCAATTATACACGTTATTCTCTAAAGTTTAAGATCTATTTCACGCTAGATATTTTATGTTATCTATGGCCCCTCTTCGCAAACAGAGAAGTAATTTCGCGCGCAGTACAATGATAACGGAGAGATAATATCGGTGTCATTACAACGCTCCACCAAATGTCCGGTTCTCACAGAGTCAAAGTTTACAATGGCATTAAGACATTTATTAGTTTGTTTACATTGGACCTGTGACAATACGATATTACTTAGCGATGTTCATTCATTTTAATATTCACTGACAAATAGACTGTATTTAATAGTTTCTCTAACATTTGCGACAAATCGAAGATGTAGACATGTTGTAGACATGATGTAGACATAGAACTAAAACTGAAGCAGTGTTTCGGTGTAAATCCTCAGTTTCATGAAGCATACCATGTCGAAAACACAAAAGAAGGCGTGAGATTTTCAACACGACACGGAACGTGCAATTTTGTATCAAAGGTGATATCTCTGAGACTTCAAGCGGCGTGCCTCTTGGCATCTCAAAGCTTTAACCCTTTCACCTCTTCACGCCTTATAGTTTAAGCAGCTTAGTACAGTTATTCACAACTCATTGCGTCCTCATTGAAAATGATTCTAGAAAACACATAAGAAAAAAAAAACTAGAAATATTCTACGCGCGGTAGAAATGTAGATAAATAAATGTATTTCGTCATTTCACCGCATGTCCTTAAATTTAGTATGAAAACTGATAATACTGTATTCTTATCATCGATTCTCGAATTCATGCGTCGTCAAATGTGTGGAAGAAATAAAATATATTTTATATAAACACATGACTTCGGGCGTTTGTGATATATCTTTTCTTAAATAGATTTTCCTAAAAACACTATGTTCCAAATAAAGACTTCTCACATATCCCCGATGTTTGCCGACCTAACCCGGAAATTTATCCCGTGCGGAAATCGAACCAGATACCAACGGCGCAGAAGTCAATCGCTTAGCTACTGCCAACCGAGCAGACAATTAAATAGTGAAAAATAGTCAAATAAAAACGAGGTACCAACACACAGCTTATGTAATATGTTACTGGCTAGTTACAAAAAAAAAACTATAATTTTCGATGAATAAAATATTACACTTTATACACTATTAAAACTATATAAGACTTTTGGCGCCAACTCGCAAAGTAGCGGTTGTGTTTTCATTGATTTGAAATTTCTGCATATACAGGGTCATTGGTAATGTCCTATATATCCCGGCAGGCTGGCCTTAGGGACGATGTGTATAAGCCCCAAAAAGTATAATAAGCCTCGTAGCGTGATACCTGTAGGAGATTGGTCGACTTAAAGAATTTGCTTAAAGCTCATGGGTGACTACCCTGTTAAACAGCTGATCGAGGCAATGAACTGATAAATTAATTTGGCGTTTTTCCATTGAGCTGTCATCGAAAGAACTCGCAAGTACTATGATAACATGAAGCTTAAGAAAATCTGTTGTTAAGTTAATCTGTTAGTATGACGCTATAGTAGGGTAACATAAATTAAATGGAGAAGAAAACGTATTTTGAATTTGTCTGGTTCGGCGCAACGACAACTTTCTGAGTCAGGGTTGCGCAAAGTTTTACAAAACAAATAATTTTAAAGTTTTGTATGGACATTTTTAGTATTCAATTAAAGCTTTACCGTTGTGTTTATCAGAACAAAGTAGCATGGGTAGGTGCCGGGACGTTACACCAATTATGAATACGTTGTATATTGAGTTTTGATGTTTAATGTTGATAGTTTATTATGCAGCAAGTGCTCGTGACAGTGCACAGTGATTGGAAAATTCAATTCAAGACCAAAATTTTACTTTTCGTTTTGTCTCCATCAGTCCAGCAGATCTTCAGTAAAAGTCAACTATCATTTTACTGTCGATCGAAATTGAGAAGTCTCGCTGTTTGACGATTGTACACTTGGATAATATGTTACTTGACACTGGAAAATAGTTTACGACTGTTTCCATAAATAAAAATAAACACTATATAATAAAGCAATCCAATAATTTGCGACGGGCGAGTTCAAACTGATCTGTAAATGGCGCTAACATCCAACGAGGCGTCTCATTAACCCCAGCATACGATCGTACCGCTGTCAACGATGTGCAAGTGGCGGGAGTAGGGTAACCATGTATTATAAAACGAACACTCGAACAACTGGAAAAACATAACATAAAGAGTATAACGCAAAGTGGCCATCGCGTAAAATAGCTCTCTCGGAATTGACAATGTCCAATATACGAAATAGTCTCAACGTATACATATGATACTTTAATGACGCGAGGTGTTTTAGTCTACTTTCAACAGAAACCCCCAAATGCTCGTGATTAATCGTGATTTTTCCTGCCACTCTTTACGAACCTCACGTAATTATAGGACGACCCATTGAGTTGAAGATGCAGCAAGCATGCAAGAATGCATGCAGATGCATTCATCGACTTTCCCGTGCAAGTTAGATGTGACTTAGGACCGTGTTTTGTGGCAATCTGTGAGCCACATGATGATAAAGTAAAAAGTGATAAAAAGCTGTTCTAAAAAGCTTTCGTCATTGGTTACATGGATTCATTTTAAATATTTAATATTTAACAAAATAGACAACATTATTTTCTCAACCAGCGACACCATAATGATGATGATGATGATCTTTCCGACCGTTTTCGGTCATAGCGACCACTTCGACTCCTAATCGGTCGGGCGAAAACGGAAGCAGTCAGATGCGCAGGATATATTAAGGTGCGCAAGCGTTCGCGCACACGCAGGCGCACACACTCGTCCTCCCTCTCCTCGATTCAGTGGAACGGAGAACCGTTACGACTGGAGGAGAGGTCAGATGATCTGACATCTGAGCATAATATCATCATCACTTCAGCCTACCATAGTCCAATGCTGAACATAGGCCTCCCCCAAAGATTGCCACAAAAGTTTGTAGCTTTCATTTTGGGGGGATATTGCCATAGTTGCCACGCTTGGCAGGCGGGTTGGCAACCGCAGTTTATTTATTCAGATTTTGCTTTAGCAAGATGCTGCTGCCCATCTCCTGTAATAATATAGTATTAAAAATAACGATAGGTAGGATTTCTCCTTTTTTTATTGTATAAAGTGATGAAACTAGCAAAACGTTCACCTGATGGTAAGTGCAGCGTCTGCCCATAGCAAATGCTTTGTCACCCGGAACATTCCCCGGTGACACCATACCGCGCCCATCACCCTGAGACATTGGTTCTTAAGTCTCATATGAGTGATGCTAGCTCTCAGTGCCCTTCAAATCGAAACACAGTAATGTTTGCACACTACTGCTTCTTGCACAAAACTTAGTTCCTACTCGCGAGTTTCGAAGCAGCTAAAATTAGTGTGGGCGGCCGTTTGTTTAAACTTTCCTTCTGTTTCCAGAGACCAAATGTGTTAAATATAAAGCACATTTATATATACCAGATACAAAAAATGATATCTTAATTTATCAACACTTACAACTACCTATCTATGTAATAAGCAGGCCCCAAAGCGATACCCAGTAAATTCCACCCCATCTCACCCCGTGGGTGTCATAGGAGTCGACAGATGGAAAATGAAAACCAGGAGATGAGTTCTACCTGTAATATCTGAACAAATAAACTGCAGTTGCCAAACCGCCTGCTAAGCGTGTCAATTGTGGCAAAAGCCCCCGAAAATAAGAGCTTCAAACTTTTGTGGCAATCTATGGGGGAAGCCTATGTTCAGCAGTGGTCTAGTGATAGGCTGAAATGATGATGATGAATGCGATACGAGAGTAATATAAAATAATTTAAATACCTTATCTAAAACATTATCTATAACATTACATGTACTGCTACAGACGTAAAGCATTGAGAAAAAAGAGCAATTCAGTGCAAGGGACTATAGTGAAATTTTTTATATTTATTATAAATCTTTATATTAATACATGAAGAGAAAACTTTGTACCTACTTTAAGCATATTACGCGCACGAAGGAGCGTAAGATTTGGCATAGTTAAAGTTCGTATGCAGAAAAAGCGAGGAATCTACAATTTATGTTATATTATGTGTCAGAAATACTTTAAATTGAATCGAATAAAACATTCATTATTTATGTTCATACTGGCAATGTCAATCACATAACAGTCTGTGGTCAATCAGTTGCACAGAGTATGTTGCCATTAAATAATTACTCAAACCGCAGTAACATAACCGCAGAAACTAACCTAAAATATTAATTACCGAGTTTCGACCACACGGCGACCACTAGTTTAATTAAAATGAAATTAAATAAACGTGATTTAACCAAAATATTACTCACTGTAAAATAACTGCTCAGTACATAAACAATCATTAATTAATTAATTAATATTTATGAAGAATAAAAACGAGCCCTGTTACGCACCTAGCATAGTTCTCTTTTTTCTCTCTCTCTGACCTACTTACCTATTTTCCGTTCTGTTCGTGTTTTTTTTACTCTCATCACGCCCAAGGAAGTTTCAATTAAACAAACAAAAAGATCCGTTTCATTAACTATAAGGTTGAGAGTGCGGAATTTATGTGTATGAGACGTCACCGCAGCCGTTGAGTTCGACACAGACGGTAAGGACGGCTATCGGCGTCGCCACACTTACCAGTCCGGAAAGAGAACACATAGAATACAATATTTTTTTATTCAATACTAGCTGTGAACCGCAGTTTCACCCCCGTAAATCCGATGAAGCTGTAAATCCGATGAAGCTGTAAATCCGATGAAGCTGTAAAAGATCCGATGAAGCTGTAAATCCGATGAAGCTGTAATATCCGATGAAGCTGCAAAAACCAAAAAGGCTAACAGCAATTACATCACCGAAATTATATCACCCCGTAAAAAAGCCGCCCCCGAACGATGATATAGATATATGCGTCCCTATCTGAATCGAATTTTCGGGTTTAAATTTTTTTGGAACGGATAATTTTTCTAAAATTAAAGTAGCCTAAGTTACCGGCTATAATATCAGTTATCTGTCAGTAAAAAGAAAGTCCCGTCAAATCGGTCCAGCCGTTTCGGAGATTAGCCGGAACAAATACACAGACAGACAAAAATGTGAAAAAATGTTTTTTTCTTATAAGTACCGTAAGTATATACTTTCATAAGCATTAAGTAAAAATATTTATTCTATTATTACAAACAGACACTTCAATTTTATTTATTTGTATAGATAGATATTTCACATAATAGTCTTGAACGTCATTTTTTCTAAACTACACTGGTTCGCAAAAAGTGCCTCTAACATGACAAGAAACTCGGAAGGCAGCTTATAACTTTTCACTCATTTTAAATACAATTAAATACATACAAAATCGTAAATATAAAGGTGTATCATAAATATAAGCTTGGCAGCGAATCATCTCATTGCCAGAGGTTATCATCATACTCTTTAATATTATAATAACCCTTCTTAAAAAGTCTTTGTTTAATAATTAAAAAAAATGAATACTTCTCCTCTTTAACATACTATTTGCAATAAATAATATCTTCCCTCTTTTTCGATCATCGTTTTGAATGTCATCATCAAAAGCTTGAATGTATTCAATGAAAAAATTGTACTTACTCACGCGATCAGGTAAGGTGAGCCGCTATCGGCCCCCCATACTAGTGATGATGGGCCCCAGCACTAGTCTGTGGGATTAAGTTTTGGAATTTTCGCATGGTATTAACCACATTTTAAATAACTCTTTCCGTGTAGGTCAGTTCGTAGTAATTGATTTTAAACTAACTTACCGAGGAGCAAAAGACTCGAAACTTTAAACAGCTCAGAACTGGATGACAATTCCTTATTGATCCTTATTAAGAAAGCGAGTTAGCTTTCTAATCTGTCTGTCTGTTTACGTACTGTAAAAATTTTACGATTGATTATAAACTAACTTTATATTTTTAGTCCATGAAAACGTGGTATATGAAAAGTGTTTTAAAAGTTTATAAAGAAACGATGTCCAACCTGTATGATTTCACATGTATAGTTAGTGCGTTTTACAGACAAAAAATTTCCGGATCTGAACCCAGGACCTGCAGCCTTGAAGTCAGGTGCTCTTAACCGCGTGGCGTAGTGGACCGTGTTCGACGTTTTCACATTCGACATTTCGTATCTGCGGGTCGAGTGTCCAAAGACCCGAGTGGAGCATTTGGTTAAAAAGCTATAGTAACCGTATATGAATTGTATATGAATATATACAGTAACAGAGTGTTTTCATACATTGGATCAGTATTACAGTAAAAAAGACTAATTAATTTGTCGCGCCTTGTATAGTACTATGACGACCGCGTGGCCTAGTGGTCAGAGTACCTGACTTCTACGCCGCGGGTCCTGGGTTCGAATCCTAGCCGGAGCCAACATTTGTGCTCAAACACAAATTGTTGGTTTTCGGATCTGGTTGTGTTGTTTGTCCCCGTGTTTCTGACACTGAATCCTAGCCTACCTCCGATGTTATGGCATAAGCGTTACATCAGGCGCGGGTAGGTTGGGACGAGTGAGTGCCTCTGTGTTTACGCGTACACTTGTGGCACTATAATATCTCCTGCGCAGTTGATGGCTCTCGACATTCGGATTCGGAAGTTGTCGCCGTGGTCGAAATCGGCTGGGAGAACATCATCAGTACTATGAAAATTCATTTGTTTTATTTTATTTTAAAGTTTAAGTTTTTTTCCATGTTAAAGGCTAATAAGCGAATAAAATCGTTACATTTCAAAGTTTACGTAACATTGCAATAAAGTAATTGGTTAATTTAATATTTGGAATGTGTAGAAATATATAGACAAAGATCAGTCAGGAGTGTCAGTTTGTCGGTTCACGATCACTTAGCTCAATAGCTAAGAGATTGGCATCTGTGCTGAGGGTCGCGTGTTTGATTTCTGCACGAGACAAGCGTCTGTTCACCTACATCTAAATGTTCTAGGTCTGGGTGTTTGTGTGCGAAATGTGTGTCGATAAAATTTACCCACGATACAAGAGAAATCCTAGTGTGAAGTAGAGTTTTTTAAATAAAATACAAAAGGTAATTTTGATACGAATTTTGCCACTACTGGAATGCAGGTTATTTACATAAATACATTGTCCTTAAATGTATTGGACTTGTCAAGTCACTTATCAACCCTATTCGACATAGATCCTATCGGTATAAGGCAATGCGTCGTCGCTCATTCCCACGCGCGGCGCGTGCGGCGTCCCTGCCTACCTGTTAACAAATGACATACATGATAAAAACAGAGTGGTCTAATGTTTTAAATTACGCTCAGAGGACACGAATTAAGGTTCCGAGCTTTCTGTCCTCACACATTTTTAAAATAAAATATAATACAAACGATAAAGTGACGAAACAAGTGTAACACTGTTATATGTATGTGACGAGAACAGGAGTACAGGAAACGAGATATTTCCTTATAGTCTTCAGAGATAATTCAGCGATGGAAACGATATTTTTTGAAATAAGTACATAAATACAATATGGTCTTCTAAATTAAAAACTACAAAAAAAGTTTATCTACAAATATCTTTTGTACGATTTTAATATTTAAATAAAGTAAAGTAACAGCCTATAAATGTTCTATAGCTGGGCACAGGCCTCCTTTCATTTCCAAAAGAGTTTCAGAGCTAGGAAGAATCCGCCTCGCTCGGGAGGCGGGTTGGCGGACTGCACATATCTTCGAAATATTTTTTTTTCTCAGATATGTAGATTTCCTCACGATGTTTTCCTTCACCACTGAGCCTGTGGTAAATCAGCACTTAAAATTGCAATTAACAATTTTAGTGGTGCCGGCACCGGGAATCGAACCCAGATCACTCGCGTACTATGAAATTTAAAGCGAGCGCCTAGCCCCTGAGCTTTCTTATTTAACTTTTATTTATTGTTTCAGTATATAACTGGCATTCTGTTCATTGGACTAATTATTCTGTGACGTTCGTAGCCACCCTAATTGTAAATGCGAAATCTGTCCCACTCGCGTATGGGAACACATCAGAATCTCCACAGGGAGTCCAGTGTCCCAGAATTAATGTTGATAAAAAAGTACAAAATAGAATTTAATATGGCAAATAAAATCCTACGATAATTCTCCCGAATCTATTGACTGTAGAAAATTGTGTTGCTAAACATCACGTTCTGAATAAATTCCAAGGTCTCTTTACTCATAACTTGCCGTGGAAAAATTCGGGGAGTTATTATTATTTTCAATAAAAAGAAATAACGCTTATGAAACGCGTCACTGTTTATAAAACTTTTTCGCCTCCTTTATTCAATATCTAAAAGGGAACCTAAAGTTTTTTTGTGGAAAACTTTTGTAACTTCCGTACGCAAGTGTCGATAAAGTTTACAGTACAATATATTGACACCGAGGCCTGAGGTGTCGATTATGTAAAGACAAAGGAGGCCTGGCTACTGCAGCGGTTTCGAGCATTCCTTACGTAATCACGTATCGACAACAGTCGACGAAATATCATCCAGTTCACGAAGTACGATCATATTCTAAGGTTTATGTTTTGGAAATATTGCACTTAATTTAAGCAGAGTAGAATAACACCTTCCCCTTTCCTATCGAGGTGTCGTAAAAGGCGACTAAGATATTGTATGGACAGTCTCTATCCGTGCAGAATATACCTATATATAATATGCGATGGTGTCGTATACTGCTCGTGGAATCACAACGGGGAGAAAGATTTTTTGATTCATACCTAAATTGCGGCCGTGCAGCCTCTACCTACGCCATATATGGGAAAAAGGCGTGGGTGTATGTACAAATTTATGTTTGTGTACAGTATATTCTAGTTCTTCTTCACCAGTCTGTTTATAAGCCCACTGATAGCCAACGTGAGGGGATTTGCCGTAGACACCACGCTTGGCTGGCGGAACGGTGATGGCAGTACCAAACCCTGGGCACCTTAAACGCCGGTGCCATTTTAATTTTTTTTATTGGAAAACGAACGAATAGCAAAAGTATATACGAAAGTAGCAAAACGTTCGACTGATAGTAAATGCAACGTCTCATCATCATCATTTCAGCCTATCAATAGTCCACTGCTGAATACAGGGCTCGCTCATAGATTGCAACAAAACACCTAAATTTTTAGCTCCCATTTTGGGGGAATTTTGTCATAGTTGCCACGCTTGGCATTCGGGTTGGGAACCGCTTATTTAATCAGATTGATTTAATTAGATAGAGAGCCCATCTCCGGGTTTTTATTTTCTCTCTGTCGGCTTTTACGACACCCACGGGACGAGACGGGGTAGTAGATTCTCTTAAACTGAAACCACACGGTGCTACGTCTGCCCGTAACGTAAATACTGTGCCACCTAGAACGTTTCCGTATGGCATCACACTGCGCCCTTACTCCTGAGACGTCGGCTCTTAAGACTCATATCCTGTAATTACACTACTCAGTGCCCTTCAGTCCGAAACACAGTAATATTTGCCTACTACTGCTTCAAAGCAGAAAAACTGGTATTTTTCTTTGTCTGCGTACTGGCGCTGGAACAAGCCGTGTTACAAAGTTTTTCCAGTGCGACAAGGTGTGTGTAATAAAAAAAATACGCCCCTATATTTTTGGAGCACTTTCACAGACCATATCTAAAATGCTTCACTTATCTGGTGGTAAATCTCGGTGTTCATTACAAGTTATGGCTCATTTCGTCCGTGTATTATCTATTGACCCGCTCTCCATCAAAACTTGGTTCCGGTAAACCATATGCTGTTAAAAGATTGCCAACAGACAAAACTTTCTTATGGATTGCATTAAGGCAACAATTTATAGCGTTGTTTTGCAAATTCAATCTTTCATTTTGGACAGTTCGCCTCATGTCTCCTAAAAATACTTGCAAGGAATCCTTCGGTATTTTCCCATAACTGTGCAGCATCTGAGAATCCACAGAAGGCCAACATATTAACAATAAATGGAACAAGCCAATGTGTCGTCCCAGTGTGCTCGTCATCCAGCAAGTGTCGTGCCTGGTAAGTATAGCTTTGCAAGTAGGATGAACGACGTCGTCTACTGTTCTCAGAGCACTAAATTAATTATGACCACCTACGGTGTGCTAATTTCAATAGAGAAGATGGTTGGATATTACAATCGGATTGGCATCCTATTGTTCATAAAATAAAATCAAAAACTAAACATACCACAATTATTCCTATTATTCCACTTTTTTTGGTGATTATAATTGTTGGTTTTCTTGTACAACTTTTTCTCTTTCCTAACTCTTTCTCAAGACACGTAAACTAATTCTGCGTAGATCGGAACAAAAAATAATAATTAAAAACTTGAGGTACCCAATATTAACTATGACATCGTCTGTCACCTCAGTCCTCCCGTGACGAGGGGTAAAGCGCTCGAAACGTCGAGTGATAAGTAAGTGGTTAAAATAAACGCGATTAAATCCATAAAATTTAGTTTAAGGTGTATAGTATTCGTGTAAATATAAGAAAACAATTACTTAAATTTCATTAGAGCAAGCGAAGAGCTGTAACAGCTACTCGTATTAGTTAATAGTCAATTTAATTTTGCGTTACGTATTTCGAAAATAATGTACGAGTACAGGACATTTTAATATTACAAAGTAAAATTCAACGTCGGACACGGGGCAAGAAAAAAAACGAAATGGTACATTGATTGGCGACGTAAAGGCTGTTTAATTAATTGAAAAGTGAAAGGCAGCGAGAAGCTAATGCCTCTCCACCCGGCGCTAAGCAAAGCTTTAGCAATTATGTGAGACATGCTATGAGACTCAAATGTGCGTGCAGCAGTGCGCCTTTTCTCTTTGTATAGCTCTTAGGATACGTTGTATGCGCTTTGAATGTGTCGATAAATTTTCAGCGTTCTGTCGTTAAGGAATTTACTTCTGCACCATGTCGTTTCACTTTTAAGCTAAAGTTTGCAATTTTATGTAAGCAAAGGAGACGCGAATTGTTTCATTTGTAATCTATTAATTCCAAAAACTTATTTTAATTAAGTATGGAAGTATTGTAAAAGTCGTCTAAGGGGAATTCCAGAAAATCTCATGGCCATCGGTTGGGAAATAACCATCACAATAAATCTTCTATCTTCTATATATATGTATAAATAAAAAAAATTGCAGCTTGTATGAAAGATCATCACTTGAGAACGGCTCTTCATTGTGCTCGGAATTGTCAGGACAAGGTATGTAAAAAAAGTTTTTTTTTTAAAATCCACCGGAACGAGAAATTTTGTCATAAATTTGGATTAAAATTAATTATTTATTATTTGTATTAAAATCTAAAAAAAATACATTGATTTCGTCAGATCTAGAGATGAGACATGTTATAAAATAAACATACTTAATATTTTTGCTAAGCGCACATCTCGTTTTTCTTCGTTAGTAAATTCTATCCGTGCGAAGCCGGGGCGAATCGCTAGTTATAAATACATTATCTTATATTATGCATGATGCTCTACAAAGCAAAGGAATGAAAATAAAAATAAAATAGAATGGATAGATAAGACGAAAGTAATTATTTTTGAAAGAGAAGAGATATGACGGATTGCAGAGTTATGGTTGAAGGAGAAAGAGTGGAACAAGTGGAAGAGTTTATACTTGGATTTTAGTTTATACTTAAATTTACGAGAGACGGCAAGTACGACAGTGATATTGAGCAAAGAGTATTGCTAAGAAATAAGAACAGAATGAGAAGTATAGCTAGACTGGCTTTGATGGACAAAGTGAGGAACAGCGTGATAAAGGAACGTTGCGGTGTGATAGAAGATGTAGTGACATAGTCAGACAAATGGATGCTTAGATGGTTTGGACACGTAGAGAGGATGGATGAAAGAAGATTGACGAAACAGATTTATGAGGCGAGTGTGAATGGGCAAGCCGGTAATGGTCGACGTAAGCGAACGTATCACGACCAGATCGAAGTCGTTTTAAGGAAAGGCCACGTCAAAAATACCCGCAACCGACGAGCTTGTTTACGAACGCTTATGAAAGTAGAAGAAGTGAAATGTGTCAGTATCGTAGCAAGTGTGGAAATTTGTGATGTCTGCCTACCGCTGCCTAGTATCTAAACTGGTATAGGTCAGTAGCGCCTAAGGAAGGCATTGCCAGCTGCATTCGCCAATCCGTGCCTCAACTCGGTCACCTGATGGATACATCGACACCATATCAGTCCCGGTGTCACCCAGAAAGCAATTCCGTTCCAGGCCAGGTCTGTTTACCATTGCACTGCACTCATAACCACGAGACATCGGTTCGTAAGTCTCATACGCGCTGCACTAGCTTCGGTAACCTTAAGCCGATACCCATTACTATTTGTGCAAGACAGCATTCTTGAAATTGATTATAACTAATTATAGCAAGTTTTCGAGGGACTTAGAACTTGACAGCGACAATCAGCAAACACTGCACATAAGCGTGGCCCAATTGTTAGAGTACCTGACTTCCACGCAGCGGGTTCGAATCCCAGCCGGAGTCAACATTTGTGCAAAAACACAATATGTTTGTAAAACTTACCCACAATAGAGAAATACGAGAACGAATGTTGTACACGCCTATAATTGGCATTCATATAAGAATATACGAGTATCAAGATTATATTTGTTTCTTTGAAACAATGTTTTGTGTGTAATGCTGTTGGTGTGTCATAATAAATAAATAAAAAAAAGAGAAATCTTACTGTGGGGCATTTTCTTATAAAATAAAAGACAGTAAAGAGAAATGGGGTTCTTTGAAGACCGGTAAGGGTCTTCTCCTCATTCTAATATAAAAATGTAGAGATCAGAACCATACGTCAGTGCAATTAGAATATATAACAGAATCCCTTAAAATATACTAGACGAAAAAAAACTTAAGCCATTTATTGACAAATTAAACAGTATTTAATAGAAAAATGGTTCTTTACTCTGCAGGAGTTTTTCGATGACAAGTATACTAAATAGTCTACTAAATAATATACCAAATAGTAATCGCAGTTTTCCTAATCTATAATTTAATGTATTATCATATAAATAGATGAATCCATTTTCTAAAAGCCGTGGTAGCTCAGGGGCTAGGCGCTCGCTTAAAATTTTATAGTAAATTTCATATTACGCGAGTGACCTGGGTTCGATTCCAGGTGCCGGCACCACTAAAGTTGTTAATTGAAATTTTAAGTGTCGATTTACCACGTGCTCGGCGGTGAAGGAAAACATCGTGAGGAAACCTGCAGTCTGAGGAATAATAAATATTTCGAAAACATGTGAAGTCCAGCAATCCGCATTGGAGCAGCGTGGCGGACTCTTCCCGGCTTTAAACCCCTCTCGGAAATTAGAGGAGGCCTGCTGCTTAGCAGGGGGGCATTATAGGCTGTTACTTTACTTTTGTTGTTCTTCTAATTAAAATTAATAATAATTTTGGATTGTAGACTGTCATGATGTAAGTCCGAACATCAAATCACATATTATTGATGTAATCGGATTTACAATTTTTTATTTAATAATTTTAATTATTACGTAACGTTTGGTATACATTTGAACAACCAAAAATTATTTGCAGTGCCCTATAACATCGTTTCATGACGTGATAATCTTTAGCATTACATCTTTTTACTCATGAATGCAATAAAGATTTTGAATTGAATTTAAGAGATATATATAAGAATTATTTAGTAATAGCTTACCCAATCCTATACCTAATCGTCATGCGTTCTTATATTTACGCGAATACTACACATTTAAATAAAACTATTTTTACGGATTTTATCGCGTTGAATTTAAAGTATTTATACATACATACATTCATAAGATCACGACTGTATCCCATAAGGGGTAGTCAAAGAGTGGGCACTCACTGCAAAAGCAGATGACTGCCACAATCCACGTTTCACCAAAACAATATAATGCACTTGGTGTGATAGGTGTTGAGCCCATATTTATAACTCGACGTTTCGAGCGCTTTACACCACCCATGATCACGGGAGGACTGAGGTGACAGTCCTGATGTCATGGTTAACCCGGCTTCAGCTTTTAATTATTATTTTTCAATTGTAGTAATTTTAACTAATCAGTTATTGAGCTCGAAAACACATTCATTAGAAGCAAATTTGAAAATTACACAAACCGTATTAGTGATGCACTAAAATTGTCCCCATCCCTCAAGAAGCAACATCCAGTTTTATTGTAAAGTCTTAGATTTTTAATTTGATCTGAACAATAATATTTTACAATAATACTTTTACTGGTGGTAGGATTCCTATGCAGGAATCCGTCTAGGTTGGTACCACCCCAGGGCCAGTTATTCTGCCGTGAAGCAGTAGTGTGCAAGCATTACTGTGTTTTGGTTTGAAGGGCACTGTGAGCTAGCGTAATCACTGGGCATTTGAGACTTAAGAACTGATGTCTTCAGGTGACGGGCGCAGTGTGGTGTCACACAGATATATTCTCGGTGACACAGCATTTGTTGTGGGCGGACGTTGCACTTACCATCAGGTGAACGTGTTGCTCGTTTCGTCACTTTATACAATAAAAAAAAATATAGTAAACTAGTGACCATATAGATAATTGTCCCAGGGTGCTCCGGGGAGGTCTGAAGGGTCCGGGGATTTGTGCATAATGATACACGTACACGTTGAGACATAGATGTTGAGGATCAATATACTCTCCATCAGCAATATTTCGTCGAATAGACTCGAAATTTGATATGCTGTAGCAGAGACTCTTAAGCATGATGTTAAGATTTTTTAAAGAAATATACATGTACAAACATTTAAAGTAAAAAAGCAAAGTAACAGACTATAAACGTCCCATTCCTGAGCACAGGTTTCCTTCCATTCCTAAGAGGGATTTGGAGCCGAAAAGAGTCCGCACGCTGCATCAATGCCGGTTGGCGGACTTTACATGTCTTCGAAATATTTTCATTCCTCAGAGATGCAGATTTTCTCACGATGATTTCCTTCACCGCTGAGGATTACTATGCAGGAATCCTTCTAGGTAGGTATACTACCGTCATGCAGTAGTGTGCAACCATTACTGTGTTTCGGTTTGAAGAGCACTGATAGCCGGTGTAATTACTGGCCATATGAGACTTAAGAACTGATGTTGTCTCAAGGTGGCTAGCAGAGTGCGGTGCCAAACACATGGGCAGACGTTGCACTAACCATTAGGTACAAGATTTACTTACCAAAACAATAAGGCGTAGCAGTGTCTCTAACACCACACCGCAATAGCATCCCTTAGAATTACCATTAGAGACATTGACACTAGGTTTGTTCGTTTTATTTCTTTTTTCAATAAAACTTCAATAAAAAAAGGTATAATCATAAACCAAATTTTAAGTTTACTTTGAGCAATCCACAAGAAATGTCAATTTTAATACACATACGTTAAAACGGAAATACAAATGAAAAGAGATGAGCGATTCCCCTATTTTTTATTGCGAAGAACATTTTAATTTCGTCGATCTTCCCTTCACATCGCTGTCTGGTGTTTGCGAAGCTATCGACAACTGGCTGACCACTTGGAGTTGTCAATCACTACACTCGTGGCAACTGGCCACGGTCAAGAAAGTCAGCGGTATCGGCGGGTGGGCCCCCACTACAACGAAATAGAGGTTCGATGGTGCTTACTAAAAGTCATCATACGCTACCAAATGTTTAGAATTTATTAAGTTAGCTGATGCGGTTTAGACTGGTTTCTACTCCAAACTTACACATACTAAATCTATTTACATTTAGCGTAGCATTTTAAATTTTAGTAAATAAAGTATAAAAACAAACAAATAATAAACTTTGTGTATAGAGAATTCTTACAAATTTTTAGGTTTCCATAAGGTCATCGACAAGAAATCGATATAAGATTAATTAATATTGCCCGTCATTTGTTACATGGTAATTCCGCCATCTTGCGGAACCCATGACATTTTGCCTTTAGGCGACACCCACAGTAAGATTGGTGGCATATTTTCTTATGCCGCCATTACATTGAAAAACATTTATATGGATAAACCTTTCACCCTTACTTCTATAAATATTACATACATACATACATAAGATCACGACTGTATCCCATAAGGGGTAGTCGGAGACTGGGCACTCACTGCAAAAACAGATGACTGCCACAATCCACGTTTCACCAAAACAATATAATGCACTTGGTGTGATAGGTGGTGAGCCCATCGCCACCATGCGCTGTTGGTTGCACAGTGCAGTTTAATTCCTTACTCGCCTTTTACGAGATCCATTGGATGAGATGGAGTGGTAGTATTCTTTTAACGAGCCGCCACCGAACGGCACCACAATATTAGAGAGAAATCTAATACAAACTTCTTCGGGCGCCATAAGAATATTGTCGTGGTTTTGTGATTAATTATTTATATAGTGAGCAGTTATTTTACAGTGAGTAATATTTTCATTCATTCGTGGTTATTAGTTTTTATTTTAATCAAATTTCTTACATATATAAGTGAAGCAGTGTGTGTGTGTGCAAACATTACTGTGTTTCGGTTTGTAGGGCACCGAGAGCTAGCGTAATCGCGAAATCACTTGGCATATGAGACTTAAGAACTTATGTTTCATGGTGATGGACACAGTGTTTTGTCACACAGAAATTTTCTGGGTGACACAGCATTTGTTATGGGCAGACGTTGCACTTACCATCAGGTGAACGTTTTTCTCGTTTCATCACTTTATCAAATAAAAAAAAAACACCATAATATGCAATGCTGTCACTATACTCGTGGGAACGCAATGGGCAGCAAGAATTTATTGACTCGTACCAAAATGGCGGCGGTTGGCGTGACCCGTCACGTCTCGTTTCCCGCAAGGGCGAAAAGTGGGCTACGCGAGTGCACCCTGTCTACCCCTTATACGGGACAAAGGCGTGACTGTATGTATGTATGACTTTCACTTCTGTCACGTTGCACGCGCTCATTTTTTAGCATTGTCCAGTCAAAGATCTTTCTGGGATGGAGCTGGGAGCTTAGGGGAGCTACACGGTGTCTTCATTGTTTAGGCGGTAGGGTGGCGTCGCGCCGCGGGGTGTTTTATAATGCCCTAATAATAAAATCCCCGGACGGCTTAAGAACGCTTTAGTTTTGAAATATTTGGTAACCCGTTGCTTGTGTTTGTTGAATTCGATATTTAAATCGCAGTTGTGATTAAATTACTAATATATATAATATATACAATATACATACACACATATATATATATATCATATTACTTCGTTGTCTTGTTCGAACGTTGGCTTGCCTGATGTTAACAAATTCAGCAACGATTTTTCGATATTCGAATTATCGATAAACTATATACCTACTGAGTCACATATGTCGTTTTCCTAGAACTCTATCGCAGCGCCACCTACCGGGTCCAATTCTGAATCTAAACCATCCAGGGAACCACACAAATAAACACTAAAAAAATCATCAACATCGGTCCAGACGTTTAAGGGGAGTTCAGTGACATACACACGCACAGAAGAATTATATCTACATATAAAGATTGTCCACTGAGACACGATATCTCCGAAACTACAAGATTATAAGTCATAAATTTGAAATTTGGCACACACATTCCTTTCCCGACATAGTAAGTAAGTAAGTAAAACATTTATTTACGATTAAAAAACATACAGCACAAAATACAAACAAGAAATAAATAAAAAAAGTAAAACAAAAAATATCTTAGCCACTACGAAAAAATAAATAAATACCTATTACCAAAATATCTGTGCTGCAGCATATTATCGTAAAGAGGACCGAACTCAGTTAAAGCCGCGATGATAACATCGCAGCACTGGTTTTCAGTTCGGCCCAGAAAAGGAGGAAACTTGGACGACTGTATGTGTACCGCCATGCTTATCTGGCACAAGACATAGACACATAGACACCCACTATCACTTTACGATTATTTATTCTTAAAGCCTATACGTGTCTGGCAGAGTAGAATAGCACCCACTTATTTTCTAACGAGGTGTCCTAGGAGGCGACTAAGGTATTGTACAGCCTTTATTCGTACAGAATAACACCATAATATGCAATGCTGTCATCATACTGCTCGTGGGAACGCAAAGGGGTGTAAGAATTTTTTGCCACGTTCCAAAATGGCGGCGACCGCGAGGATGAAAAGTGGGCTACGTGAGTGGCCTCTGCATACCTCTTATATGGGAAACAGACGTGAATGTATGTTATTCTTAATGTGTAAACTGTTGGCTTGGTGCTGTTGTTCACTATACAGACTTTAACATTAACATCTAGTTCTTCACAAGAATTGTCGTAGACATGAAAACGTTACCACAGATTCATCATTACCATCATTTCATCCTATCACTAGTCCACTGCTGAACGTAGGCCTCTCCCCCATTGATTGCGACAAAAAATTGTAGCTTTCATTTTGGATTCTGCCATAGTTGCCACGCTTGGCAGGCAGGTTGGCAACCGCAGTGGTTTTATTCAGATGTTCGAAGAAGATGCTGCCCATCTCCGAGTTTTCATTTTCGTCTTTCACTTTCATTTTTCCATGTGCATTTGCGTACTATTTACCCACGATCTAGAGAAAACGACAGCGTTATGTAGGGGTCAAAGTACCTAACTACAGCGCCGCGGATCATGGGTTCGAATTCCAGCCGGAGTCAACATTTTAGCACAAAACCCCGAATTGTTATCCCCTTGTGTCTGAAACTGCTTCGATTTCTTGGCACTAGCGTTACATCGTTACCACTGTGTGATTGCGCGTACACTTGGGTTACTATAATATTTCTGATAGTTGCCAACACTATTCGGAATATAAAAATTGTCAGGCGACGAAGCAGTGTCAGAAACTCGTTTACAATCACGACACAACACAACCAGATGCGAAAACCAACAATTTAAGTTTTAGCTCATCTGGAATTCGAATCCAGGACTCGCGGCATTAAAGTGCTAAGCCACGCAGCCGTTCTTTTTAGTTAATAAAGATTTCAACTGTAAGTCACATCATCTTGTAAAGTACAAAGCATTCCGCGTTCTTCATTTTGACGTATTATTATTAAAGGCTGAAATTACTAGACTGAAGAAGCTCGAGTTTCTCAAAGCAAGAGGTCACAAGCTGCTTGTATACCCTTACGCCAACTTCTATTTCATCAACGATTTTTTTTACAGAAGAAAGTGACGAAGACATTTTAGTGTGTCACCACATTGGGCCCGTCCCATTGAGACATTAGTTCTTAAGTCTCATATGCCCAGTAATTACACTAGCTCTCAGTGCCCCTCAGACCGAAACACAGCAATGTTTGCACTCTACTGCTTCACGGCAGAATAACTGGCCCTTCGGTGGTGCCTACCTAGACGGATTCCTACATAGGTATCCTACCAGTAATAGTAAGTAAAACCGAAAGCAAAACCGTTCTTATAACTAGCTGACTTTAGTACCTGGTAGATGACGTGTGGTTGCGTGCCGCGTGGTAGCGGCAAAAGAGAATCTACCACCCCATCACATCCCGCGGGTGTCGTAAAAGTCGACAGAGGGAAAACTAAAACCAGAAGATGGACAACAGCATCTTCCTGGTACATCTAAATAAATAAACTGCGGTTGCCAAACCGCCCGACAAGCGTGGCAACTATGACAAATCCTCCTGAAATGAGAGCTACCAACTTTCGTGGCCATCGATGCGGGAGGCCTATGTTCAGCAGTGGACTAGTGATAGGCTGAAATGATGATGATGATGATGAGATGACGTGAAAATGTTTTGAAACGGTGCGTAAAACCTCGTCTCTCACAGCAAAGAAACAGATAAAAGCTGTCACCAATAGAAAGTATTGAATTTTAGAACAGAATAACTAGAGTGACCGACATAGCCCTAAGGATAAGCAAGCTGAAATTCTCGGGCATCCTCGAGTGAGTTACTACGCGCACAGGAGAACGGTCCAAGCCGAGGTTCTCTCATGGCAGCAATTGCGCTGGTTCATCAATTCAGCCTATATTCCACTGCTGAACATAGGCCTCCCTCATAGATTCCAACAAACGAATGTCGCTCTCATTTTGGGGGCTTTTGCCATAGTTGCCACGCGTGGCAAGCGGGTTGATAACCTGCGATGGTTATCCATAAATAAAGGTGGTTTGGTTCACCTTTCAATCCGGCGAAGCTATAAAAGCCCTCGGGCTGACAATTACCATTCGTCATCAAAAAAAATCAACTACAAATCACTCTAAGCCTCTGCATTCGACTTCCTGATAAAAAAAATCCAGTTAACTTCGATCGAACTTTCTATCAAAATAATCGATTAATCGTTGAAATAAGTTGTAGCAAAAGCCAATTAACATATGTGAATTGTTACAGCCGGTAGGTTCGTGCAGAATAACACCATAGTATGCAATGCTGTCACTATACCTACTGCTTTATAGTAAAAAAAAAAAATATATTTCATAAAACAATGCTTCGCAATTACGTAAACACATAAAAAAAAAGTTTCAGCCTATAAATGTCCCACTACTGAGCACAGGCCTCCTCTCATTTCTGACAGGGTTTTTGGAGCTAGGAAGAATCCGCCACGCTGCTCCAATGCGGGTTGGCGGACTTCACATGTCTTCGAAATATTTTTTATTTCTCAGACATGCAGGTTTCCTCACGATGTTTTCCTTCACCGCCGAGCACGTGGTAAAATCAGCAATTAAAATTGCAATTAACAATTTTAGTGGTGCCGGCACCGGGAACACATAATTACATAAAAAGTGCATTTAGCCCTACACATTTACAGCAATAATCACGTTCTAAAAAAATAACTCGATGCTTTTCTCTCTCAGTACATGTGACAGAAGTGAAACTTATATATATTATATATATTTAATATTATAACTAAAATAAAAATAAATAATTATGAATTAACAAAAATGTTACTCAGCTAGAACTGCTCAGCTTATTAACAATTATTAATACATACATACATAAGATCACGACTGTATCCCATAAGGGGTACTCAGAGACTGGGCACTCACTGCAAAAACAGATGACTGCCACAATCCACGTTTCACCAAAACAATATAATGCACTTGGTGTGATAGGTGGTGAGCCCATCGCCATCATGCGTTGTTGGGTGCACAGTGCAGTTTAATTCCTTACTCGCCTTTTACGAGATCCATTGGATGAGATGGAGTGGTAGTATTCTTTTATCGAGCCGCCACCACACGGCAAATATTAATGAATCGTATAATATTAACTAACAATGACAGAAGCGCTGCACGAAAATGCTTTTCCCGTCATTAACGAAGAAAAGATCACTCCGATAGACAATCTATTATAATGTTAGGCGATACAGTCATTGAAAACAAATCACAGGTGAAAACAGATATAAAAATGAGGCGGGAAGATCGTTGCAAATCGGTCCAGGGCTACCTCAATACCGATACGAGAGATAGCCACCGAGACTTCGCTCGAAAAAGAATAGTATTCGGGTGACAACACTTACTTTTTTATTTGGTGGACTACTATGAAAGACTGCTCAATAATGAAGGAACATAATTTTCCATTTGTAATACTTAAGCACACTGAAAATGGGAAAATGTGCAACTCACCATGAGAGATCCGTTCTTAAGTTTCTTACTGTGTAAGTGCACTGGTTTTCAGTGCCCTTCACATGTGCTTGCACATTGTTCGGACGTAGAATAACTGGCACTGTGATGGTGCCTACCTAGACTGATTCTTGGGCAGGAATCCTCCCACCAGCACTACCACAAGCTCATTCACTCCGTGTGTCACGATTTACAGGAGCGGATTTCCTTATAGGCCGAGAGGGCCCGTGCCTAGTCGGGAAAAATAGAATTATACTAAGTGAGATTTTTTTTATTGTTATATTACAAAATAAATGCTAAGTCTCAGTATCTAAAGACGTTGATTGAGATAATTTTATCATTTACAGACTTTCAACAATAAATTGTTCGTGCTTTGCAGGGAGTAGGAAGGCGGCAAACTTCCGTAGGCCTACGGCAGCCAGTGTATCAAATCCGCCCCTGACGTACATTGGTCTGAAGTAGAGAAATGCAACATCGTACCTCATAAAGAACTCGACGCTTTGTCAGCCTACCGCTGTACAATAAATTCGGCCCGCTACGCTCTTTAATCGCCGCTTAACCCGACACGATATCGGCCCGCTCGTAAAATGGAAAACAATGATCGTCGCTTGCTCCCCTGCCCCTCATAAACACGATCTGCGATAGGCCCGACTCCCCGAATACGCGAGATTTAGCTCGCAACTGAAATACGCAATTGATATTTTTAACCTCGACTATTTGCGCTCATTGCCTTCAACTGACTATCACGCTTCTAATAATATGATTATAACAAAGAAGTTTATACGAATACCACAGACTTGCACCACAGACACACAACATTCCGCAGAATCAAACACCACAGAATTCTAAATCCTTTGGTCATTTATTATTTAGCATCTAGCAGTAGTTGCATTACCGAATTTGCAATTCTGTGAATTAACCATCAAATGTTCACTTATTTAATCATAATCTATGTAAACGATATATCATTGTCAATAAGGAAACAACGGTATCGTGCGATTCACGCATAAGAGAGAGCAATATATCTTCGTACCAGATTACCATGTGGCAATCAGACAGAATTCCCAAAATTTGTGTTTTTGCACAAACGTGCCTTACTTTAAAGATATCGACACCATATTCGTCTGGAAAGACACCGGCAAAGAATTCCATGTACGTAGATGCAAACCCTTTATACGCCGCCGGGGTACTTCAATCGCATACGGGTGGAATCTATTCCTGTCCAGTCGTTCGATGGCAAGATGACAGATGACAGCGTTCAAATGATTTTCCTACTCTTCTCCTCCAGTTTTTAGCAGAACCACTTTGGACGGTGTCACATGTCAATGAGTAATAATTAAGTTAATTCATGTATATAAACATTCTTATTTTTATTTAATTTCCTATAGTTATAACTTTCACACTAGAGTGGCAAAATAGCTTAACGCGAAATGCTATGTCCATATTAACGTACAAAAGAATTCGAAGCTGACGTTTCCATCGGCGATTCCGATTCCTGCCAATGTTGCAAACCGTATTTGATGTAATAATAGGCATCCGTGGAATATTTATTGGTTGTATTATCAAATAGCCGTGTTCAAATATGAATCGACGCGGGGCTTTGTGCCGGGAGCCGCGTGCCTGCCACGTGCCGCGATTTAACAGGAATCTATCCCGTTTTTCATTATAAGCGTCATTTCGTTAGGGCTGATTATGTAGATGTTTTGATGTGTTCACCTGTTCGTATCGTATTACTGTCAATGCAGCCGATTGTCAGCGGTAATGTCGAACTATTATCTACGTACATAAAATCCATCTATCCATAGTACAAGATAGTAATTTATGGTCGTAAGAAGAAGCAAGGTGTCTGGTGTAGGTTTTTTAAACATCCCGTACTATTTGATTTTCCGGGATAAAAAGCTACCTGTGTCCGTCTTCAGGATGCAAGGTATCTCTTTGCGAAATTTCGTCAAGATCGGTTCAGCGGTTGAACCGTGAAAAGGTAACAAACAGACAGAGGGACAGAGAGAGTTACTTTCGCATTTATAATATTAGTATGGATGGCGACAATCTCTACTTTGTGCGAGTGCTAGGCATTATAGCGTGTTTGAAATTGGTAGTATGAATGTAAACAAACGAAAGACTATTCTGTGATTGACATTATCGATATGATTCAATGTTTTATCTTATTCCATTTAATGCATTAGTAACACATATTATAATATCAATTTTAGCTTTCTCGCTTCTTCTCCATACAAAATTTAACTATGTCAAATCTCACACTCCTCCGTGCGCGTAATATGCTTACAAAAGGGTACAAAGTTTGATTTTCTCGTATTAATCGTATTATAAAGATAACTAGCTGGCCCGGCAGACTTGGTTCTGCCCGTTTCGGTATGTGACACGACGAGTTTGATTTCTGAATTACATTTTAGTATGGAACTTTACAACCACGGATCGGTCGGATCTAGAAATTTATTTATTTTTTGGTTTTGCACTTCATTTTTTGAATTATATTAACGAAGTGCTAGCGATTAACGATTCTCTTCATTTATATCGACGACGATACATTGAATAATCATCGTTGCCAGTGTTAATCTCTGCCATCAAATTTCGTGGATAACGCTTGGAACACTTGCCATCCATGCACGGTGAAAACGGTAGAACTATCACAACGAAAGTGAAAGGACTTGCACTTGAAGACACTTGATTTTTTTGATATTTTAATACTTATTCCGCTATTCGGTGTAGAGACAAATACAACAAATCTCACATTATAAGAATCAGTCCAATCGTTCTTGAGTTATAAAAGGTGTAACTAACCCGACTTTGTTTTATATATATATATTGACGGTGTATTTAATGGATAGCACATGGTGTAATTATACTTATTATTAGACTGTCGGTAAGTGAACACTGCATCACAGACCATAGACACCTTGGTTAGAAAAATGTCGTTCCCCTGTGGACTAACTTTCAATGCTCCGTTTGCCAGTTGTTGGGCCTCCTAGAAGTAATCACCACATGAAACGCTACAGCATTTTACTGTTACTTTACACTAATATCATGCGAGAACGTAGTCCTCCGGTTCTGACGGTTACCAACTACAGTCACTATGTGCTCTAGGCTCTAGGGTGTGTAAAATGTACAATGCTTTCTCCCATGAAACAGCGAACAACTTAAAAATACATGATGCTCATGTATTCATTCCCGTGGCCTGCCACCAAGCGTTTGATCCTGCGATAATCCTCAACTCGCCTCTACGTATAGGCAGGTTACGTGACACTAGGCGCGCCGCGTGGTGTCACACGTGTAAAAAACATTCGCACGCGTCGGCGCGCGGCCGGGCGGATGCACGCGATTAAATCTTTCCGTTTCAAATCATTTCATTGCAGCTTAATTGGGCTTGTGATGTCGCTTCACTTAGTGACAGGGGAATGACAGCGACGTTGAACAGTAACTTTGAATAAAGGACAGCAACTATTTCGAACTATCGACGACGTCAGGTCCGGTCGTTACTATTGCTGGACTACTTCTGGTTTTTCATTCCGTGACTTAGAAAGACGTGGAAAGCTTATTGATATTTATAACGGACTTTAAGAGTAGCAGTTAGAGCGCGCGATAAAAATCATCATCGTCATTTAATGATATTCTATTGATTTTCAGAATAATAAAAAAAGGTACTGGTGGTAGGATTCCTATGCAGGAATCCGCCTAAGTAGGTACCACCCCAGGGCCAGTTATTCTGCCGTGAAGTAGTAGTGTGCAAGCATTACTGTGTTTCACTGGGCATTTGAGACTCAAGAACTGATGTCTCTAGGTGACGGGCGCAGTGTGGTGTCACACAGAAATATTCTGTGTGACACAGCATTTGTTGTGGGCGGACGTTGCACTTACCATCAGGTGAACGTTCTGCTCATTTCGTCACTTTCAACAATAAAAAAAAAAGGTAAAATGAGGAAGCAGCGTGTTTTATAATGCTGAGGTTTTAGCTGTAATCGCTACTTTTGTCACGTTGGCGATAACTTTGCTGGTGACTTGGAGATCGCAGAAAAAACATCTTACACGTTAAAATCTACTTACTACCAATGAACCGTTCTTAGCATTTCAAGTCTTTCATATTTATACATGCACAAACACCTAGATTTCGAACTACTATCTGTAGGAGATGCAAATATTTGTCCCGTGCGCGAATCCTACCCGCGACCCATAACTCAAAAGCCAATTGCACCACGGATTATTCCGCCTCTTTCTTTCACGCCGCCACCACACGGCGAAAACTAAGAAAACTAACATGTGATTATTACAAGAAAAAGTGAAATCATTATCATCATTTCAGCCATTACATTTCCACTGCTTAACACACGCCTCCCCATAGATTGCCACAAAACACGGTCCAGAGCCACCTGCATCGACTTCCCCCGAAACCGTGCAGGTCGTCGCTCCATCTAGTGCGGGGCGCCCTACACTGAGTTTGCCGATACGGGATTCCAGAAGCTTTGTTTCTTAACGGTTCATTAATTCTTAGTAAATATATTTGATCTTAACTGTATGTGAGACTAAAGCACAGGCCTTGCAACGATCTGGTCAAAATACAGCTTCTATAATCTCTGCTAGTTCTGGTAAAATGCTAATGTTCTATAGGTTGCCAATGTAATGCGATTAAAATAAAGAAGAACTATTTTTAAAAAAATATTTCTCCTATTATATAAAAATTCTTCCCCGAACAATTCATGCAAACAAAATTTATGAAAAGAAAGAAAAATTTAGACGTCTCGCCAAATTGGCGACAACTATGACATAAAAATTGACATTGAATGTCAACAACAATTGATAAAAAGTCGTAGAAATGTATAGACGTTGTTATATAATTTCATAAGTATGGCTTACTTTCACTTTTCCTCTGAAACAAAGTGACGAAAGGCATAAATCGTTCTAAAGTGAACGATTAAGTGAATGGTAAGTGCAACGTCTGCCGATGAGAAATACTGTGTAACCAAGAATTTTCAGTGTAGCACACCACTGCTCTCGTCACACCCAGACGTCAGTTCTCGAGAAAGTCTCATATGCCCAGTAATTACACTGGCTACCAGTGCCGTTCAGATCGAAACACAGTAATTTTTGCGCACTACTGCTCGACGGCGTGACAACTGACACGGCGGTGGCACCAACCTAATCGGATTCCTGCATAGGAATCGAAGCCACCAGCAAAATTATGTATTGACCACTTTAAGCAGTCAATTTAGGAGTCTTCACAAGCCCATCTGAAATCCATTGCTTCTATAGGATTTTTTCAAAGATTATCAGAAAGGACAAGCTTGTGTCACGTGTATTTATCTTCTCCTATCAATTTAGGATTAATCGTCGTTCTATATAAAGGGAGTCACCCTACACTGCCTGCCGTTACGAGGCTGCCTCTCGAGAACTATTCTATTCCAACGGTTCTACAAACTATGAAGTCAGTCTATTGCTACTTGACCAATAAACGAAATACAGCTAATTTATCCTTATGGCTAAACTCCGACAATCCGATAGGATGATCACACTAACCGCTACAAATACTGTGATAAAACTGTGTTCTGATTATACGAGTACCTACTGATTACCATGAGTAGATAGAATCCTTATTCCTATGCAGGATCCAGTCTAGGTAGGTACCACCCCAAGGCCAGTTATTCTGCCGTGAAGCAGTGTTGAGCAAACTTTACTGTATTTCTGTCTAAAGGGCACTGAGAGCTAGTGTAATCACTGAGAATTTGAACTGAACAGAATAATCCGGGTGACACAGCATTTAAACGTTATTATTTGCAGACTACGTCCAATAAAAAATACGAATTTTGACACACATGAAATATCACGCCGTTTACATGTCCCACGTCAAGAAGATTTATTTATTTATTGAGAGATTCTAACGATACCCCTGGGTATAATCTTCCATTCTATTTCATTCCGTGGGAGCCATTAACGTAGAATATGAGAAATAACTGAAAATTCTCGTAGATTCCAACGGGCGGTGGCATATCCATCTCAAATATGCAATCATAATATGACTTCGATTGTCCGGGATCAGATTAGATTAAGCAGAATTATGGGCGACAGCGTCGAAGAAGCTGAAAGTCTGGTATTTCCTGCCCATCGTGGCGACTGCTGCAAATTCTCCCTATCTTATGATTCAGCAGAGGACTTTTTATAGTCTGTAAAGAAAAGAGCCTGTAAAAAAAGGCCTCTCCTTAGCCCGATGTTTAATGCTAAGCCTTGTCATATGCCATGTAGGCCGCTACAGTGAAGGATCTGAAAATGATAATATATTTCCTAAATAGTAACAAAGTCCATCATCATTATCGTCATCATTTCAGCCCATTACTAGTCCACTGCTGAACATAGGCCTCCCCCATAGATTGCCACAAAAGTTTGTAGCTCTCATTCTGGAGGGATTTTGCCATTATTGCCACGCTTGGCAGGCGGGTTGGCAACCGCAGTTTTTTTTAGATGTTCCAGGAAGATGCTGCTGCCCATCTCATGCTTTTTAGTTTCCCTCTATCGACGTCTACGACACCCACGGGATGTAAATACCAAACAGAACTGGTGAACAGATTGCAAGCAGATACACTTTTGCAGTGACTAATGCATCGTTTATCTATACAAATAAATAAAATGGAAGTGTCTGTTTGTAATAACGAAATAACAGCTTATTACTCAATGCTTATGAAAGTATATACGGTATCGGTTATCTCGGTCGGTCGGTCGGTCGGTGACGGTTATCTGTCAGTATATAAGAATATAAGAAAGAATATAAGTATATAAGAAAACAACAATTATTCAAATTTTTGTAAGTCTGTTTGTTCCGATTTCGACGGGACTTTCACTGACAAATAATTGATATTACAGCGGGTAACTTTGGCTACTTTAACTATAGAAAAATAATTAGTGTTCCGCGCAAAAAAAAAATACTTCAAAATCCGATTCAAAAAGGTTATTTAAAGTTGATGAAACCGCGGTGCACAGCATGTAGGAAATAAAAACTGTAATCAGTTTCATTAACAATTGTCAAACGCAAGCTGGGCTTTTGGGGCATATCCGAGAAGCGTGCGGGAATACTTTTTATTTCATTAAGATTTATGTATAAAATATAATGTGCATTGACGTTTGCAAGCCGACGCTGCCTTCTTAATCCCGGCTCGGTTCGAACGCTGCTGCGTGCTTAACTCTACGAAGATTATTGTTCATGGAACAAAATGTATATTATTTTATACCTAATGTCTATAGACCTCTTAGAGGCGCTTTAAATGAAATTAAGACCAGTCTCTTCTCAGCCAAGGAGAGGCTTATGTCCAACAGGGCACTATTTGAAGCGTAGTTATTATAATAGTACCACATCATCATCATCATTTCTGCCTATCTCTAGTCCACTGCTGAACATAGGCCTCCCCCATAGACTTCCACAAAAGTTTGTATTCTCATTTTAGGAGGGAATTTGCATATATTAAGCCGCTACCACACGGCGTACCACATCATCAACATAGTTTTGACGTGTTCTGATATATTGCTCAGTGATCTCATTTTATTAAATAGTTGGTCTGAACAGTTTCTGTCTTAAGTTCTATTCTTCAGCCTCTTAGCTTATTAGGTTTTAATGCAATACACAGGAGCACGAATAAAGATAAATAAATGTTAATTCAAGCCCTTCAGTTAAAAATAGCATATTAATTATTATCTATAAACTTCGGTAATTGTAGTTATTGAAGCATTTACGTAACACACTTAAACTTTCCATTGAAATAGGCATTAAATCATCACTAATTCCATGATTCGTCTCTTCTAACTTACGTACTCTATAACAAAATACAACCCTATGTTTACGATAGGGGAAAACCGGTCCCTTTTCGCATAAGATTCGCAACGTGGCAATTGAAAAACCAACTTCATGCATTGTCCTAAGGGTCAATTTCGTGGATGTGAGAGAATACGGCCGGAATTTTCCGTGTCGGAGGCACGTGTGGTGCATGGTCTTTATTGACGTGGAGCCCGTCCCACCCACGGGGGGGGCGAATGGGATTCCACCTGCTATAAATACGTAGCACTCGTTATTGGTATGCAAAAACGCTGCCTGTCAGGCAGCTCTGTGTATTGGGATCGACCAAAGTGAATTTTTTTCAGTGCTAGCATTCGTTCGGCTTGCTCTACGAGTTTTATCAGTGCAAAGATAGGGCACTAAGGTTGACTACTGTTTCCAATAGAGATATATTTTTTAAGATTTTCAAAGATTTCTTTTGTTGTGTGCATCTTGTGTATTAATACTACATATATAAATGCTGCATATATTATTTTCTATTCTGTCAGTCATAAGAGGCGAATACCGGTAGCATACATGGAAATATAGGAGATAGGATATGGAATGGTAGGAGTTGTATGCAGGAATCCGTCTAGGTAGGTACCACCACAGTGCCATTTTTGTTTTATCGCGAAGCAGTATTGTGCAAACATAACTGAATTACGGTATGAAGGCCACTAATAGCTAGTGTAATTACTGGGCATATGAGATTTAAGAACTGATGTCTCTGAACGTCGAGCGCAATGTGTTGCCACACAGAAATGTTCTGGTTGATACAGCATTTGTTATGGGCAGACGTGGCACTTACCACCAGGTGAACGATCTGCTCGTCTCTACACTTAACACAAAAATAAATAATAATAAAGAGAAAACATATCTACGAGTACGTTTACGCTTCAGTTCTATTTCAGAGTCTTAAAATATAAATATGTGCCGCCGTGTGGTCGATGCCGTACTGAGGCGGCGTCTGAAAATCTAAAACCACCTGTCCTCCCGTTGGTATCGTTAAAGTCGACTCAGGGGAATGCCATGACAATTTATTGATCACTGATAGATGGCCGGCAGCATCTAAGGTGGAAAAGGTCTAGTACTGCGATTGCCAATCTAGCTGCCAAGAGTAGCTATTATGGCAAGCCCCCCCTAACTTGGGAAAGTCCTACTTTCAGCAGTGGACTTCTAGTAGGTTATGTTGATGATGATTCAAATAAAAAATAACAGTCTGTATATTAAGTTATACTGCTGGGCACAGGCCTCCTTGCTGTTTAGAAGACGTCAGAACGCGAGTTAAAAACGATTTTTTTAAGGAAATATTTTCCAAATTAGTTAACAAACATACATACATAAGATCCCATAAGGGGTAGTCAGAGACTGGGCACTCACTGCAAAAACAGATGACTGCCACAATCCACGTTTCACCACAACAATATAATGCACTTGGTGTGATAGGTGGTGAGCTCTTCGCCACCATGCGCTGTTGGGTGCACAGTGCAGTTTAATTCCTTACTCGCCTTTTACGAGATCCATTGGATGAGATGGAGTGGTAGTATTCTTTTAACGAGCCGCCACCACACGGCTTAGTTAACAACAGAAATAAAGGAATATAAACCCGCAGTTGAGTGCTTGAGCCGAAGACCGTGAACTAGGGGACGGGGCAATGGCACTGGACTACAAGGGAAAGTGACAAGGGAAGGACAAGGGAAGTGCCGTCATCGCTGTTTTCTCAGCAATTCAGTTACTGCAATAGAAGTAATGTATTATTTTTTTTTTTAGTATGTACTCGTAGCTAGTATAGTAATTTTAACATTGGCTATAAGACCAGCAACATAGAAAACCAAAGTTTATTTCATAACTAAAGGAACTAAATTTGTATGTATATATAACATGATGTATATTACCTAGTTATTGAAGAGCACCGCCCGCCATACCACAGTAGCGTGCACAAGCAAACTTACACCGCCACCGGGAACCGCTGTACTCTGGAGGGTATCTGATGACGGTGGCAGTTTGCTGCACGTTATCTTTGGCGAGCGGGGAAGGTAATACATACCATTTTAAGTTATGCGTGAGGACTATTTCTTTACTTATTTTCGCAGAGAACTCCTGATTCTATTAACTATATAAAGTTTATTTCTTTGTGTTACAAGCCTTTTTATTTACGGAATCAGTGGCAAGACAGAAGTCGTTAACCTGATGGTAAGTGCAACTCCTCATAGTATTTGCGATGTCATCCAGAAGCACCTCCTGAGTAACACTGTACTGTGGTGACACGGAGTAACACGGACTAACACGGTACTCATCACTATGGCACATCGGTTCTTAAGCTTTATACTCGTATGTTCTGTAATTGCACTTTCTTGAGTGCCCTTCGAAAGTAAACAAGTATAGTTTGCGCACTACTGCTTGACTTCATAATACTAGCACTGTGGTGGTACCTATCTAGACGGATTCCTGTATTCCTGGATTTCTACTGTATGGTGGGTGCGTTTACAGACATCAATTTCATCATGCACAAGGCAACCAGACCCGAAAACCAAAATTTTTTGTTTTTGCACAAATATTTTCTTCGACTGGGATTCGAACCCAGACATAGAAATCAGGTACGCTGACCATTAGACCGCACGGTCGTCTAATGTTTTAACTGAGTTTTCAATTGCTTTGCAATATACGCTAGCATCAAACCGAAACTCAGTGATATTGAGTTGCAAAATAACTGGAAAATTGGTGGTAAAAAACCAAGGCGGATTCCTCCATAGGAAACTGGCGTCCATTCATTCGACTGTCTATTATTTTGAGCCGAATAAAAATTCGATATGAAACTATTTTATAAAAGCATCATAAAACGGTTCATAAAAACTATGAAGGGATTATCCGTCACAGAGTGAATTAAGAAAACGAAAAGTACGTGATTTGAGAACTTGTTGGAAAAAAGAACAAACCATGTTCAAAAGACCAAACAAACAATCAAAAGCTGCAACGATCGGGTCATTTAAAATATCTCATATATTGGCGAAACACGAGAAACCTGTAGATGGATCGGTTGTGAATGACGCATTTGTTGAAGCGCGTGAGACTTTATTCGGAGATTTTAAAAATAAAACAGAGATTATGTCTGCTATAAGAGAACTTCAGTTATCTCGTCCGACTGTCACGAGGCGTGTTGAAGTCAGGACATGGCAGATAAACTAAAATTACTACTACTAACTAAACGACGATTGCTCTGAAAGGAAAGACCCGTGGCGAAGATATATATGACGTTTTCTTTAATTTTATAGCAAACTACAAGCTGTGAATATATAAATTAGTGTGCATTACAAACGATGGAGCACCAGCAATGACTGGAATCAAAAACGATTTTGTGGCATTGTATCGAGCTAATAATGGTTTACCTTCCATTGTCCATCAACAAGTTTTGTGTTCAAAAGTTCAAAAAGTCAAAAGTTCTAAACATGATTAAGATTATGGGCATCACAATATAAATTGTGAAATCCATCTGTGCACGTGCAACGACGGCTCTTTCAATTGCAATTGGAAGATAGTTGGTCAGCTGTACACACTGATTTAGTTCTTCACACGGACGTCCGGTGGTTAATTCGCGGAAAATTCTTGAAAAGATTTCAAGAATTATTGCCCGACACTCAGATGCTGAAAAGCAGAAAATGGCTGACTGATTTGGCATTTTTGACAGACTTCACAATGCATTAAACATCATAAAATTGGAGATTCAAGATAAAGGAAAAACTATTATTGAGATGATTAGCGCAATAAACGCATTCAAAAGTAAATTGAAACTTATGATAGATAAACTAAAAAGAACGGATCTGAAACATTTTCCGTCTTTGAAAGAAAGGATTCCTCAGTTGAATTGATATTTATGAGGACAGAATTATGAAATATTTTGGGCCAATTCGAAATACGTTTTTGTGATTTCAGTAAATTGGAAAATATCGCATCATTTATGAGTTATCATTTTATATAGTTAGTCAGTTTAGCATGGATGTTCTGTTAAAAATGAGTTGGTGCAGGTTATATCAGATATACATCTCAAAGCTACAGCATCTGATACAAAATTCTGGTATTTTATATCTGAAGATAAATATCCGAATCTAAAGCAAATCGCCCTTTAAATGACGGTAAAGTGTGGGTCAACTTCTTTGTGCGAGTCTGCATTTTCTGAAATTAAGACAATTATGTTAAAATATCGCGATCGACTAACTAACGAACATATGTCTTTGCGATTAGCACTCTGTAATTACGTACCATCTATGAAAAGTATGCTGAGGACATGCAGTGCCTACGCCTCAACATCCAAAGTCACTCTTTCGTTAAGTTTAACACTAGAACTCTCTTGTTTTGTAACAACCAATAAACTAGCCATTTAGAATAATTATGAGGTTTTTTCATTGATATTTTAGAGCAGACCTACACTTACCTTGCCTGAAAACATGCATATTGTGCGGAAAACTAATATATATACCACGATACACCCAACCTAGACGACAATCCTGTGCATCACATACTTGCAGCCTCTCAGAGTAGATCGATCGTAGTCTAACAATATTGAGGTAGATCGCCAGCAGTTCAAGTTTGAGCACCCCTGGTCTAAAACAATACAAGCTCATTGTAAAGCGATGAATAAATTTAATTAACGTATACATTGTAATTGCACAGAGCATCAATAGCAGACCGCCAAAGGCATTAAACGGCATGTTGACACCGTCTGTCTAATGTTGCTGCTAATTAATATGTTAGCTGTCATTTGCACGTCTTTGATTATTGCATTATTACAGACATAACAGTTTGACTATAGTAACTACTGGCGCTTGTTAAACTAGACAACTCTTCAATGCATATCTTAACAGAATACAGAGTTTCAAATTGCGTCAATTTATATAAATATGTGGTGTGCATACCAGTACCAGATACAGAAGTGAAACTAGAAAATTGATTACAATAAAAGAATAGAATAGAATAATTTTTATTCAACATAGATTATTTACATAATCCTTTTTTAATCATTATACTGTTTCGCAAAAAATGCCTTTGTCCTGGGAAGAATCGGCCAGCTGACCCAGCGAGCTTTTTTTTTTTTTTAGTCAGTTAAAAATAATGTACAATTAAAGCTTGGCAGCGATCACCTTATTCCCAGGGATTATCATCATCCATGTATTCTTTAATATTATAATAACTATTTTTAAGAAATCTTATTTAATAAAAAAATTGCAAGACTTTTTTTACCTTCTGGGATTTTGTAGTAAAAACGTATACATTGCCCCATAAAACAGTTACTGACCCTGTGTCGTCGAGTAACTGACATTATTAATTTGTGCTTGTTCCTGGTTTCTACATTATGAACATCACTTTTTTAGTAAACAGTTTTATGGCCAAGGTTATCATATAACATAACATATTAATTTATTTAAATTTATCTGATTAAATGAAACTAATTTTACGGATTTTATCGCGTTTAATTTTATTATATATTACCCTTTAAAAATTATTATTCTTGGTCCGATAATTAAAAGCTGAAGGTACTCCGGGTTAACTATGACATCGGGACATCTGTCACCTCAGTCCACCCGTGATCATGGGTGCTGTAAAGCACTCGAATACGTCGTGTTATATGTAATAAAATTAAACGCGATAAAATCCGTAAAATTAGTTTCATTTAATGTGTACTATTCGCGTAAATATAAGAAATCAATTTATCTGATTAAATTACAGACACTTTAGAGCCATGATTATAAATAGTTCTTACAGCCCTCTTTTACAAAACAAAAATCACTTCTGCATAAGTCACATTTTCTGATAACAAAATTCTATAAGACATTATGCTATCAAAATAACAAAAATAAACTAATCTACCAGTTTCAACATAAGTCAAGTTTCTAATTTTTTTCAGAATAAGGCGGAGAGCTAAGCTTGCATTTTCGATATATGGGGGCCCCATTGAAGTTTCGCGTCGGGACTTATTCCAATAAATACAGTGGTACAAAGCTCAAGTCTGCCCAATTTACATGAACACGTACAGTGTTCCAGTCGTTTAACATTTGGTGTTGTGAATTTAATACATTTTGTTTTACTGCCGTTTAAAAGCAAATTGTTTACGTTAAACCAACATACTAATTTTGAAATAGCATTATTCACCTCGTCATATAACAAAAGTTAACGTTTTACCTTGAAAATAAAAGACGTATCATCAGCAAATAACACAATATCATGGTTGTCCCCTACTAGGTAAGGTTAATATGAAATAGAAATGGGCCGATAATCGAACCCTGCGGGACACCCTGATTTTGCTGATCCGAAAGAACTCTTGCTATTGATAACTACTTTCTGCGTTGTATTGCTTAAATATGAAGTCAGAAGTTTAAGTGCAGAATTTCTTATACCGTAATGATGTAGTTTCCTGACAAACGGTTCATGATGAACGCAGTCGAAGGCCTTAGAAAGATCACAGAAAACACCCAAGGCATCCTGCGAATTCTCCCAGGCATCAAATATATTCTTAATTAGTTCAACGCCTATATCGGTTGTAGAACGACCCCTTGTAAAACCAAATTGAAAAATAAAATTGGTTTTTGTGAAATTTGATTATGATTGCATGACTAAAATTTTACTTATTACACTAAGACACAGACTTAAATAAAAGTGTGATTTTACTATGTTTCATCAAATCAGGAAACACCAAATTCAATACTAGAATTAAAAATTATGGGTTATTGAATTCATTTGAATCTACCACATAAAATTTAAAATCTTTTGTACAAGAACTTTCATTTTGTTTGAGTAATGTCTCAGCGGCAGTAAGAGAAGAATTTAATGGCTTGGTTTTGAAAATTGGAATATCACTAAAAAGCTTTTCAAAAGCTGTAGCAACATCTTGATCGGATGTTATAAGCTTGTTGTTAAATTTATTTTGTAATCATGGTTGCGGTCCTTGAGTGTCGCGGTTTCACCATTAATAATACTCCAAATAATATTATTTTATCTGATTTTTGCCATTTAGTGATGGCGTAAGAAAATGTGCATTCCTTTCTCATCACGTGAGTGTTGTAAAAGTCGACTAAAGGATGTACCAAATAGTAATGCTTTCGAGGACATTCTGACCAAATGCCTGACCGTTGACGATCATTAATAACATTGAGCAGCGAGGCGTCTAGGCGTCAGCCAATAAACTGCAGAGCACAGACCTCCACTCGCTTATGAGAGGATTTTGGAGGCGGGAGGAGACCGTCACGCTGCTTTAATGCGGGTGGGCGAACTTCACGTGTCATCGGAATATTTTTTATTCCTCAAACATGCAGCTGTCTTTCACCGCTGACACCGTGGTCTGATTTACCACACAACTATTAACCGGACTACTAACTATTTATCGGACCAAAAACAATAATTAAAAGCCCGGGTTAACTATGACATTATGACATCTGTCACCTCAGTCCTCCCATGACCTTGGGTGCTGTAAAGCACTCGAAATGTCGGGGTAGAAATAGTTCAAAATTAAACGCGATAAAATCCGTAAAAAATACTTTCATTTCAATGTGTAGTATTCGCGTAAATATAAGAAATCATTAAACTATTAACCACTTATAAAATTACAATTTTAGATGTGCCGACACAGGGGATCGAACTCAGGTCACTCGAATACTATTTAATATAAGGCGAATGGCTGGCCCCTTAGCTATCGCGGCTCACAGCTCATCCGCTGAGCTACTAAGTGCGACGGTAGCTCACATCATGATCATGATTAAACCAGACCCTTTCTTTCAAGGATAGTACTATGTCAAGAACTGGAGATGGTCCTTTCCTATGATGAAGTTTTAAGTTGCAGTCAAACTATTAAAATTAATAAAGTGATATTAACTCTACGACTAACAGCCGTCGGGTGTCGTAGAGTCAATATCAATGATAATGCCACGTTATGAGGTGAAACACGTGTCGTGTTCTCGACTTTAGTGATGTGTATAACCTAGTGGTAGTATAGTAGTGGTGAAAGGTATCTGACAGAGGATCCCAGCTAGATATTTGAGAGCGGGCTGTGCTCTTCAAAACCTAGGTAATTCACACGAATAAATTTTGCATGCGGATCTTAGCAAATTAACTTTCTTTCCTTCATTGTAATGGATTTCCGGAAAGTAATGACTGGTTATGTTAGCTACATTAAAATAATCCGAGCGTTAGAAGAATGCTTATCGACGGTAAATATTTTCAGTTAATTAATTATGAAGTTTTATGAGAAAATTAAAAAGAAAAGAACCATAAAAATTTTACACGTGATTGTTGAAACTGTTCCCGCGACTTCGTTTGCGTGGACGTGGATTGATTTAGACAGGTTATTAAAAAAAAAGTATATGTCTACAATTACTGGAGAATTAACGAAAATGGTACTCCATATGGTCTTATTCAAAAGTAACTTTACGTGGACGATTTAATTCGGGTAATCAATTCAAACCACGTCGATGAAACAAACACGATGAAACGTATTCTAAGTTAGTCTTCGAGTTATTATTCATAACCTGCATTAAATCCGTTCGGACTGACTGACAGACAGACGTACAAATAAATAAAAAATAAGTGTCTGAACAATTGCTTTTTACTCAACGCTTATGAAAGTATATACGGTAGTTATGAGAAAAAAAACAATATTTAAAGTTTTTCTGTCTGTATATTAGTTCCGGCTAATCTCCGATACGGCTTGATCGATTATGACGGGACTCTAACAGATAGCTGATATTATAGCGTTTAACTTAGGATACTTTAATTTTAGAAAAATAATTAGGGTTCCGCGCAAAAAAAATAAAAGCTAAAATCAGATTCAAATAGGGGAGTATACATGTCATCGATAAGGGTCGGCTTTTTTACGCGGCTGAAACCGCAGGGCACAGCTAGTATATCTATTATATGTATGATACACAACTGATGGTAAGATCTGTAACTATTGTCCATAGACAGCTTCATCTATCATTAATGATAAAGGATTTATGTGAAGATTGTTACCCCTGGGGACTCGATAAGGAAAAATGTTCCTGTATTCGTGTATACCTAGGGAAACCCACTCATTACTAAAATATGTAATGAAGTGCACAAGTGAGAAGCTGCCAGCTAATTATCCCTGGTCAGTTGTAAGAGTCACTAACGGGGTGACTCCTACGAAACTAAAACGCCACACTGCTACGCCAACTTACAACCTCAAGGTCATATAATATAGGAGAGAAAGACCAGCGAAATTAAATAAAAAGTTAAATAACATAAGTATTACAAGATAAAATTCAAACGGGATTTAACAAATCGTTCAGTTGAAATAGCGCCCAATTCACGGACTATCTCGTATTTAATTAATATTCTATTTAAATCCCGACGCTTCGGTTACTTTGCAGTTTCCGCGGTCGCGGGCTTGGGAAATTAATTAAAAACGAGATGGTCCGTAAATCGGCTTCAATTTCAATATGTATTCAGCATAGAACTTAAAAATCTTTGTATAAAAGCTTATAAATTCTAACATTTAAATATAACTAATATTATATATAATATATAATATTATAATAATGTAAAAGTTGTATGTTAAGAAATGTCTTAGTCAATCACACTCAATACCAACGGTTATGTGGATATCTGTAGTGTGCGTTAACATTGTCTTGTTAGGTTTTATGTTATTTGATTTTGTTTTTTTTTTTTAAATATTTATTTAAAATCTTTTTTTGTATAATGCTTCTAATTGTTTATAACTTTTACTGATCTGTGGCACAGCTCATTGCAAACGACAATATCTATGTTTACAACAAAAAATAACTTTTGGCGCCAACTCGAAAAGTGGCGGTAGTGTTTTTATTGAATTTGTAAGTACTGTACGTATATATATTGAGTTTTGATGTTTAATGTTGATAGTTTAATATGCAGCAAAAGTGCTCGTGAAAGTGTACGGCGATTGGAAAATTCAATTCAAGACCAACATTGTACTTTTCATTTTGTCGTCTAGCAAATCTTTTTTTTTTTATGTAGGAGTGAGAGCAAACGAGCAAGCGGCTCACCTGATAGTAAGTGATCACCGCCGGCCATGAACATAAAAGTAAAAGTCAACTATAATTTTACTGTCGATCGAAATTTAGATTTTAAAAATTTATTTAAAAATTTAAAGGAATTTTATTTTCGAAATTTAGAAAATTGTATACTTGGATAATATGTTACCTACTTGACACTGGAAAATAGTTTACGACTGTTTCCATAAATAAATAAGAAATAATACATAAAAAATGGGAATCTATAATTGGCACTAAATTGAGTTTATTTAAGTTATGTCATGTACGAGTATTTTATTACGCGCTAATAATTACATGATACATAGAGTCACGCCTGTTTTCCATAGGGGTAGGCCAAGACCACATCTTTCCACTTGCTACGATCCTGACACACATCTTTAGCTTCCTCTATTTTCATTAGTGTTTTCATACAAGCTCGTCGGTTGCGGGTACTTATGACGTCGCCTTTCCTTAAAACGATTTCGATCTGATCGTAATACGTTCGCCTACGTCGACCCTTACCGGCTTGCCCATTCACACACGCCCCATAAATCTGTTTCGTCAATCTTATTTCATCCATCCTCTCTACGTGTCCAAACCATCTAAGAATCCCTTTCTCTATCTTTGTCACTACACCTTCTACCACACCGCAACGTTCTCTTATCACGTTGTTTCTCAGTTTGTCCATCAAAGTCACTCCAGCTATACTTCCCAAACTTTTCATTTCAACAGCATTAATCTTATTTTCATGCTTCTTCTGCCAGACCCAACATTCACTACCGTACATTATTGAGGGGACCAGTACTCCTCTATGAACAGCCAGTCGTGCCTTTTTAGATACATTCTGGCTGCACATAAAGTTATGCAGGGCCCTATACAATTTATTTCCTGCCAACGCTCTTCGTTCAATATCACAGTCGTACTTTCCGTCTCTCGAAAATTTTGAGCCCAAATGTACAAACACTTTCCCTTGTTCCACTGTTTCTCCTTCAATTAGAACTCTGCAATCCGACATACTTTCTTCTCTTTCAAAAACCATTAATTACATGATAATAGAAAAAAAAACAAATATACGAGTAGTATACATAAAATTTGAATTTAAGCCGGGTAACAGCTAGTGTTATAATTAATTTTATATTATCAATATATAGACACACCACTCTTCAAATTATGTTAAGTTATGTCAAAAACCTAATAATTTGAGTGGTGTGAGAACAACGTTAGCAGATCGTTGTTGGCACAATCTGTTCGGTTATACAAAAAAATACTCATGTCTGCATGTCTGTGTCTCCGATAAACATTTTATTAATTTATTTGCAAAATATTGATTTTAAATTTTAAATTAGTTTATTTAATTTTTAATATTTGTGGAAGAATTTCAATAAATAAATACTTAGCTTACAATGCGATTCCTGCAGGTTATATACAGTAGAAGCATTACAGAAGATGCTAAAATGTGACAATCGTCATAACCATGAGCCTGTTTGTAGTCCACAGCTGGACATGGGTATTTCCCACTAAAAGATATTTTACGTAGTAACCACAGTTTGCAAGTACCAGACGCGTCGCGCCGTAGACTCTGATGTCCTTTATCGGTCTGGCATTATTTGACGACCGCGTGAGCTAATGCTTAGAGTACCTGACCGGATTCTAGGTTTGAATCCCACCCGGAGCCAAATTTGTGCAGAAAAACAAATTGTTGGTTTTCGAGTCTGGTTGAGTTGTATTTGTCCTTGTGTATTTGATACTGCATCCTAGCCTACCCCCGAGCGTTACATCGGGCACGGGTAGGTTGGGACGAGTGAGTGCCTGTGTTTCCGAGTACACTAGTGGCACTATAATATCTACTGCGCAGTCTATAACTTCCGACAGAATTCGGTAGTTGTTGCTGTGGTCGAAAATCGGACAGGGCCAGTCATCCTGTCGTGAAGTAGTAGTGTTCAAACATTACTGTTTCGGTTTGAAGGGCACTGTGAGCTAGCGTCATCACTGGGCATATGAGTATTAAAAACTAATGTCTCAGGGTGATGGGCACAGTGTGGTGTCACACAGAAATTTTCTTGGTGATACAGCATTTGTTATGGGCAGACGTTCAGCAATTTCCCTCTGTCGACTTTACTACACTCACGGGATGAGATGGGTAGGCAGATTTTCTTAAGCCACCACCACACGGTCATTATTACTCGTTACTGAAAATAGACGGTAAAAACTGTTTTGATTGTTTTTTTTTCTTAGGCGTGGTCACCGTGAACCGTTGTCGGCTCGGTTGGCGCAGTGGTTAAGCCTAAATCTTATCTTTGTCAAAAGTAAATTATAAATAAATTTACAAAGAACTCATGGGGCGTGCTTTGGCTTTTCTTATAGAAAATCATATAAGACAAAATATTATACAAGATGCAATAACAAATGAATAAATGCATTGCAAACTCGAGCAGACCGGCCTCCACCAACACACAGAAGTTCACAAGTACATGACGCATGTGACAGCCATCGCCCTCCTCGACCATATTCAAGGGAAGTGGGCGACCCGACACACAACGCCGCCGCAAGCAGAAGTATTTAAGCGAACATGACATACTCAAGTCTACTGTTAGGAACTAAAAGAATTAATTCTACAGAGCACACTTATAATCTTCCATAAGACCATTTACAATTTACATACATAAGATCACGACTGTATCCCATATGGGGTAGTCCGAGACTGGGCACTCACTGCAAAAACAGATGACTGCCACAATCCACGTTTCACCAAAACATTATAATGCACTTGGTGTGATAGGCGATGAGCCCATCGCCACCATGCGCTGTTGGTTGCACAGTGCATTTTAATTCCTTACTCGCCTTTTACGAGATCCATTGGATGAGATGGAGTGGTAGTATTCTTTTATCGAGCCGCCACCACACGGCACAATTTATTGTTTGCAAAAATGTTACATTCTAAATACCTATCCCTGCATAAAAATACTTCTTCATGACTTCTACGCCGCGGGCCGCGGCTTCGATTCCCGCACGGGACAAATATTTTCATGGCCCACAGATAGTTGTTCCGGGTCTGGGTGGAATGCAAACATGTGGAATTGATGTATGTGAAATGCACCCCCGACACAGGAGAAAACATACTGTGGGGGCATCGTTAAAAAAACAATCATGGGTATGTAAGGACTATAACCCTAAATTCACCCCCTTCCAGTAATCATCAAAGACGGAGTGTTTAATAGTTGCAAGTTTCCTGTGAAAGTCTAGTTGGATACCACCGCACTGCCAGTTATGCTATCAAGCAGTGTGCAAACTTTACTATGCTTCGGTCTTAAGGGAACTATTAGCTAGTGACCGCGTGGCCTAGTTCTCCTACCCGATTTCGACCACGGCTACAACTGCCGACTACTGTCGAGAGCCAGCAACTGCGCAGGAGATATTATAGTGCCACAAGTGTACGCGCAAACACAGATGCACTCACTCGTCCTTTGCCCGCGCCCGATGTAACGCTGATGCGATAAAATCGGATGTAGGCTAGGATGCAGTGTCAGAAACACGGAGACAATCACAATCAACCAGACCCGAAAACCAACTATTTATGTTTTAGCACAAATGTTGGCTCCGGCTGGGATTCGAACCCAGGACCCGCGGCTTAGAAGTCAGGTACTCTGACCACTAGGACACGCGGTCGTCATTATTATATAGTTTATATGACACAGCAGGCGTTATAATCGTTTGTGTGCGTTTTCATTAAAAAAAAACATTTTCTTTTTAAATGCGCATTTGAGTCGCAAGACTAAGGGCGGTGGAATCATGTGGCTCCTAACGGAAGCTAACCCGGAACGCCGCGGATCTGTGTCTCAGCGTTGGCGAGTTGTTAGTAGCGCTGCCAAGTAAAGTCAGAGAATAAAAATCAAAATCTCTCTAATACTCATTCCGTTCAGTTTATAGCAAAGGAATGTCTAAAATCTATTCACAACAAAGTTTTAATAATGTTACTCTTGTTCACAACAACAACGGAACATTTCATAAACAATTATTTAAAATCCAAAACGCAAACAAAAGCTCGACTGAAATATTAAGTTGACAGAAACGGGGCAAAGAACCGCTACGATCAGATGTAGCCTGTGCATACGAGTAATAAATGTTTCAAAAGTTGCGACTTTGCAGTTTGAAACACAATTATGATGTCCTCCTCGCCAATCTTCAGAATACTGTCGGAAGCTATCAACAGCGCAGGAGATATTATAGTGCTTTTACTTGCCCCAACCTACCCACTCCGGATGTAACGCCCATGCGATAAGATTGGAGCTAGGATGCAGTGTCAGGTGGACATGGGGGTGGTCCACTGCCAAAAATGTAAAAGGCCTCGAGGAGGCGCGCGCGGTGTTCTCGCGTGCGAAAGCGTTCCCGTGGTCCCGACTATTGGTGACGAGAAGAATGCCGTGGGGTTTTAGCCGGAAGGAGTCCGGCATAACCCCTTTGTTGCCCCCGCGACAGAGGGGTATCCATGTAGGATTTCCCCACAAAGAAAAAATGTCAGATACACAGGGGCAATCACACCACAACCAGACCTGAAAACCAACAATTCGTATTTTTACACAAAAGTTGGCTTCGGCTGGGATGTGAACATAGTACCTGTGGCGTAGACACTAATTGTAGTACATAAACATGAAGTACGTCATTATAATTCTTAACCAGACCTAATCATTCGTTCCGTTTTGAAAAGGGTTGAAAACGAGTTGTTCTAATGTTCAGTTACAGATCGTGATTCTTGAGAAGGTGCTCATAATTAAGGTCATCATCACCATTTCAACCTACCATTGGTCCACTGCTGAACATAGGCCTCCACCATAGATTGCCACAGAAGTTTGTAGCTCTCATTTTGAGGGGATTTCGCCATAGCTGCTATATTTTTTTTTCGACTACCGAAATGGCGGCGACGTCGTTCGACAAAAAAACCCGTTAAAAGAGGGCTACTTCTTTGGCCTCTGTCTACCCTTTATATAGAAAAAATGCATGATTGTACGTACGTTATAACAGTATGGTGGCAATGGGCTCACCACCTATCACACCAAGTGCATTATATTGTTTTGGTGAAACGTGAATTGTGACAGTCATCTGTTTTTGCAGTGAGTGCCCAGTCTCTGACTACCCCTTATGGGATACAGTCGTGATCTTATGTATGTATGTATAGCAGTATAAGGATACCACCTCCAGCAGTCTATGTTCCATAAGTTAAATAAACCGACGAACCGTCAAACGCGCGGTCACACTTGCACCGGGGACCCGAGTTTAGAAACACTGGCGGCTTACCTTTTATTTAACTTCAGCCTTGTGCATTTACAACTGGTTCTATTTTGACTGGACTCTTAAATATTTTATCAAATATACTCACGTTCTATATAAATACATAGTTAAATATGATTTTTATAAGTGCTTAAGATAGAGTGCGTGAATAAAAAATGTAAATGAATAATACGTAAAAGTTAAAATTACAGCTTTTAAATTATGCCCCTGCTGAGCACAGTACTCAGGAATCCGTCTAGGTAGGTACCACCCAAGGGCCAGTTATTGTGTGAAGCAGTAGTGTGCAAGCATTACTGTGTTTCGGTTTGAAGGGCACTGTGAGCTAGCGTAATCACTGGGCATTTGAGACTTAAGAACTAATTTCTCAGGGTGACGGGCGCCGTGTGGTGTTACACAGAAATATTCTGGGTGACACAGCATTTGTTGTGGGCGGACGTTGCACTTACCATCAGGTGAACGTTTTGCTCGTTTCGTCACTTTATACAATTAAAAAAACAAACATTTTTGCGATGGTTTTGGAGCCGCGAAAAGTCCGCCACGCTACTCCAATGCGGTCTGGCAGACTTTACATGTTACCAATTACATTTTCATTTCTCAGGCATGCAGGTTTCCTTCCCATTTCCACCGCTGAGCACGTAGTAACTATGCACATAAAAATAAAATAAAAATTTTAGAGGTGCCAGCACCGTGGATCGAACCCAGGTCACTCGCATTCTATTAAATTTAAGGCGAGAGAGATAACCCGGTCCCTGATTTTGAAAACTTGTCTGACATCATCATGTAAACGATTTCATAAACGGCTTTAATTTACTGAGATTTCAGTGATTTTGTGCTTAAAAGCACGCACAAAGTAGTTAATTCCCGGTTTCGATGGATTTCGTAAGCCTTTAAACCAGATTAGAGGGATAATCATCAGATTAAAAAGTATAGTTACCCTGGTTTTATCCGATATCTTATTATCAGCATTGGTACGTGTACAATGTTATATTTTTAAAATTTCCCCTTAGTGAACTGAATTTTAACATGTATATATAAATTTACAATTTGTATTAATTTAATATGTAACTATGTACTTCTATAAAAATATAAGCGAATCGTGGTGGGATCGTATCCCACCCGATAGTAAGTGGCGACTGCCGATAGCCTTTGATGGTAACATTAAAGACATTTATTCCGACACTTCCATCTACACACATATTACATGGTACACATAACATAAGGTATACATAATACAAAGAACAAATTTAAAGAAAAATAACAATGTAAAGAAAAAAAAATATGTGTTTGTGTGTGCGGTGATGAAGCGGCGGAAGGGACCGTCTCAGCACAAGCCGCGGAATCTCAGCGCTGATTTTCAGTCGGGCCCAAAATACGGCAACGACGGCAACAGTGAGCGAGTAAATGTACGTACTATTATTAGAAGCTATCAGAATAAACTTAACAATAAAAACAATATCGATTTTTTTTTTTAGTTAAATAATCACGATTTAAGGAATTAAATAGTTGTCATACTTTGTTTGTAGTATTTTAGTTGCATAATACTATTTGTCGAAACGATAACCGCAAAAAAAAAGTTTATAGCAATTTAATGCTAAGCCCGCACGCCTCTACAAGTTTAAATGCACAAATTACGTTCGTATGGAGGACGCCACTGTTTAGCCGCGTCGCCTCGACCGTATTTCCTCTGCTAACAAAACGTATTGGTTAAAAGGCTAACCATTCTTCAAACCACAAAGTCGGACTTTATAATCTAAGCAAAAATTAATACATGTTACATTTCACTTTTATTTAAAATGTACCACAGTTTTAACACGATATTTTGTTACTTGTTTACTAAGAATCCTTTTTTTAAAGAAAAAATTAAGTCGAAGTAACAAAGAATAAGTAAGTTGATGGTGTGTGAGTGTTGAGTCTTAGCTGAATCTGTAATTTGTACAATCGACAACTTTCTTTCTTTTTTTTTTCGTTTTTACTAGTCTGTGTCTATGTCGCAGTCAGTGTACCCGGCATTAAATTCAAATATTCCTTGATATTAGCGACTCTCACTTGGGCAATTCTTTAATAACGGGAAGGCGAGGACGGACGAATGCATCAGTATTTGCCGCGCTCTATGCCATCTCCTGCGAAAATACGTCTCTGGTAAAAACTGTAAGAAGATACCGCGTTGGAGATAAAACTACGATACCTAGGGAATGTAATCAGGTGACAGGTTTTCTTTCACCACCACCACTTGACTATTATAGCGGTTTACACTGAGAGCGCTCTTATATCTGGTTGATAATCAGAAAAGTAATCATATCATATTCAAACCGATTAAAGCATCATGAACGAAAGCAGTAAGTAAAGTAACAGCCTATAAATGTCCCACAGCTGAGCACATGCCTTCTCTCATTTCTGATAGGGTTTTGGAGCCGGGAAGAGTCCGCCACGCTGCTCCAAAGCAAGTTTGCAGACATCACATGTCTCCGAAATATTTTTATTCCTCAGACAACGTAGGTTTCCTCCCGATGTATTCCTTCACCGCTGTAATTTTAAAGATGCCTGCACTGGAGATCGAACTCTTGCTACGAAATTTATGTCAAGCGCCCGGCTCCTGAGCTACCACGGCTATTCATGAATGCAGGATTCCTATGCAGGAATCCGTCTAGGTAGACACCATCCCAGGGTCAGTTATTCTGCCGTAAAGCAGTAGTGTGCAAACATTACTATGTTTCGGCTTGAAGGGCACTGTGAGCTAGCGTGATCGCTAGGCATATAAGACTTAAGAACTTATGTCTCAGGGTGATGGGCACATTGTGCGTCACTCAGAAATTTTCTGGGTGACACTGCATTTGTTATGGGCAGACGTTCATTACTATATCCTATATAAAAAAAAACATAAATATAAATTTGTTTAGTACTACTACAAACGGGAAACAGTCCCTTCAGTCCTTGCCGCGTGGTGCTCCTAATTGTAACCCGTCAACTGCGCACCGCATTTTTCGTGCTCATCGCAGCGTTTGACTTGAAGTGCTGGGCCAGCAATGGCACAATGGCGCAAAAAACGCACGCAGTGCTATTCAATCCGGCTGATAAATGAAAACACAATAATAATTCTGTCTAAAGTTGTACCAAGCGACGACTCAATTGCGTTGGATATGTTATCGCAGGCTTTAAATGAAATTAATTTACATTAAAAAAGTCCCTTTTTTAAATTTAATATAATGCATTTTTTTGAAGATTAACTGACCACTAATTATTCAATTTTTTTATTGGACAAAGGGACGAGACGAGCAAAACGTTCACCTGATGGTAAGTGCAAGGTCAGCCAATAGCAATGCTGCGTCACCCAGATTATTTCCGTGTGGCAATACACTGCGCCCGTCTCCGGAGACATCAGTTCCTAAGTCCCAGCCCAGTGATTATTACACTAGCTCTCAGTGCCCTTCAGACCGAGGCACAGCAGTGTCTGCACACTACTGCTTCACGGCAGAATAACTGGCCCTGCGGTGGTACCTACCTAGACAGACCCCTGCCTAGGAATCTTATCGCCAGTTAAAATTGTCTAAGAATTATGACATAATCTAAAATATAACTCTCAGTTAAGGTTAATATTAAAGTTTATTATTGTTAATCGTTTAATGTAATATTAACGCTTTTCAATCAGTGAAATCTCTCTTAAATGAAACATCTGACTATGAAACATATATAAAAATATAAATAGTATTAAATATCATCAAAAATGCCGCATCCAAAACTGTGCTCAAAAACATAGCTCATCCAAGATGTTTACATGGCGGATGGTACAAGTGGCGGTTCAATGGGAGAATTGGCCCACTTGAGGCACAATGCGTTATCCGCGGAGCCCAGCCGAGCCAGCTCTCGATCGCAGCCAGACCCCGCTCCATCTCCCGCCAACGAATCCGACGGTTTAATGATTCATAAGTGCATATGTCTCGACCTCTACACCAGTGGATAAATAAAATATTGTACTATGTGAATTGACAACTTTTATCTCTCTCTCTGAATTATTTTAGTTTTGTACATAATTGTTGTTTACTGAATATCCATTTTCTTGTAGTTCCGTTATTTTAGAGATGTCATCCGCCATCTGTTGAAGACCACGGAATTTTTGGCATATCTTTTAGTCGTGTTTTAAGACACCTTCGAAATAGACTGTGCTTGTGCGTTTGTCAACTGTTATTAACATTAAATTTTAAATTTCATAGGTATTTAAGAGAATTATTGCAAAAAACACAAGCTTATGACAAATTTGTACATTCTCGCAGCTGACGTAATTAACCAAAATTAAAAAAATGCATTGATTATAAAGGTATACTCTTTGACAAAAGAACCTTGATAAAGTTCAAACTTAAAAAAATGTACTAATTATGGTCGAATTTCGACCGTGGACACTAGGCGACCACTTATTGAGCTTCTAAGATATAGCCGTCTTATACTTTAGAGACTGATTAGAATAGTCATGGTTCTTGGATACGCGTACTCATCTATTGAGTACTGGAAGGTACTAAATCGAACCGTGATAGCACATGAACTAGGCTCGCTTTAAACTTCATAGTAGGTAAGTGATCTTGGTTCGATTCTCGGTGCCGGCACCAATAAAATTGTTAAATGCAATGTTAAGTACTGCCGGCGAAGGAAAACATTGTGAGGAACCTGTGTTGGAGTAGCGTGGTGGATTCATCCCAGCTCAAAAACCCTCTGACAAATGAGATGAGGCGTATGCTCAACAGTGGGACATTTAAAAGAAAATAATACGAACGTGTGGTAGCTGCTGAAGAGAATCTACCACCCCATCTCATCCCGTGGGTGTCGTAAAAGTCGACAGAGGAAAACTGAAAATCAGTAGATGAGCAGCAGCATCTTCCTGCAACATCTGATAAACTGCGGTTGCGAAACCGCATCTTCCTGCAACATCTGAATAAATAAACTGCGGTTGCGAAACCGTATCTTCCTGCAACATCTGAATAAATAAACTGCGGTTGCGAAACCGCATCTTCCTGCAACATCTGAATAAATAAACTGCGGTTGCGAAACCGCATCTTCCTGCAACATCTGAATAAATAAACTGCGGTTGCGAAACCGCCTGAAAAGCGTGATAACTAGGGCAAAATCCCCCCAAAATGAGAGCTACAAACTTTTGTGGCAATCTATGGGGGATGCCTATTCAGTTCAGCAGTGGACTAGTGATGGACTGAAATGTTGATGATGATGATAAATACGACCGAAAGCAACATGTGATAGGTTGAAACGACGGTTGTCACTAAAAGATTTTTTCAAACCAGTGGCAGAGTAAAGTAATATAAATTTGATTAATTTAATAATCGCTCACTTTGCAGTGATGACAAATACAGTGAGGGGCGACGGCCTGCATAGTTTTTCGTGCAGTCGATGGATGCAGGTGGCACAGGGCCCTGTTATGTAGTAATTTATGGGAGACACTATGGTTCAACAGTGGACTTCAAATGGAGCCACGGTATTTATACGCCGCTGCTTTTTTTTAATTCACGTATTCTATTTTGATTCAGCAAAACGTTCACTTGATTATATTTCTTTGTGGCACCACACTGTCACCCTGAGAAATCAGTTCTTAAGTGCCCAGTGTTGCTCTCAGCTCTCAGTGCCCTTCACACCGAAATACGGTAATGTTTGCACAGTACAGAATACCTGGCCTGGGATGGTATCTACCTAGATGGATTTCTGCATAGGAATCCTACCAACTGTTACAGTAATGCGGTGGTACCGACCTAGGCGGATTCATCATCATCATCATTTCAGACTATTTTAGTCCACTGTTGAACATAGGCCTCCCCCATCGATTGCCACAAAACACGGTCCTGAGCCACCTGCATCCATCGACTTCCCGCAAAACCGTGCAGGTCGTCGCTACATCTAGTGGGGGGGGGGCGCCCTAAACTGCGTTTGCTGGTACGAGGTTGCCACACGAGAACCTTTCTTCCCCAACGGTTATCGGTTCTACTAGCTATATGGCCGGCCCATTGCCACTTCAGCTTGCTAATCCTTAAGGCTATGTCGGTTAATTTAGTTCTGCTGCGAATATCATCATTACGGATTTTATCACGCAGAGAAACTGATTGGGGATTGTTGTATGGGAATTCTACAAGAGTATGTTTATAGGAAACGTGGTCAGAACACGAGGCGTACGCGTACGTAATCCAAAATGAAATAACTAGTTTCGCAAGTTCAGAAATTTTCAAGTAAAAGTGTCAACAGTTTTCCTAGTACGAAATCATACAACGATGGCACGATCGAAATAGAAATATTATCGGCGACATCGGCATGTTCGCAAACATTAATGGTTATGTCAAAATCTTTGCTAACCTAGTAGTAAGTATATATCGTACCACCGAGATATCTGGTTTTAACTAAAAGTTTTCGCTCAGTAAACATAATGAGACATGAATTTTTCAAAGAAACCCAAGGGGCACTTCTCCGTTTACACTTTAGCGTATCCAATGCATAGCGATATAATTTAAACAGGGTTAAAATGCAGTGTCTGAGACACGTGGATAGTTTACATACATTACAAAATTGTAATTTATGTGTTCTATGTTATCGACTTCGTATAGGATTCGGGCCCTGGGAGCCTACTCCTAAAATCGAAGTACGAAGTTTCGTATCGATTCAGAGCAACGACGGACGTCGAACATAAGCCCTACTACCAAATTACTTCGGATGCCACTTCTACAGACGGCCTTCTTTCGTATCCATAGGCGACCAATAGAATTAATGGTTAGCGAAGGGTGATATCGTGGTAGGTAGGAAACGTGCGAGCCGTCAGCCGAAACTTCGTATTACGATTTTCGTAGTAGGCGACCTGGATCAGTAAACAACACGCAATCAATACATCGCATAGTTATAGACATGTTACTATTTAATAGTTCAGACAGTATAAGCACAAACACAGGCACTCCCTTATGTTTACTCTACCATACACGATGCATTGGTTACAGAAAACTATTATCCGACAATGTCAGAAAAAGAGTTATATAAAAAAATCAGAGGAACGGGGAACAACATTCTTATCCGAAAGCCAAATATTTCGTGTGTTACAGAATTTATGCTCGGATTTAAACCCGGGACCAGCACACAGCAAGTTCACCGACCACTGAGCCGCGTGGTCGTCATTAACAAAATAAGATTAATGCGACGTTGTTCCGTCGACCGCTAAAAAGCCTAGACTAGACTATTGGTAACTCCACTTAGGGAGCTGCACTAGACGTTTGTGTAATTAATCTTTATACATAAGCTAAATATTTCAACTTAAATACATATCATATTATGTATTATATTTAAATATATAATGCAGTAAATTTTTTTTCTAAATTCCTAAATGAAAAAACTGATAAAAAGACTTGGTGATTTTGTATAAATAAATTACTTTGTTCTTTTTTTAGTCAAAATAATTATTTGAACAAAATTTAGTTCCAATTGTGACCGAAATGAAATAAGAAGTTTCATAGTTTAATATTTTTTTTATTTTTTTCGTATTTTAACTCGTATAAATCAAAAATATATGATGATAATAATGAAAGAACTTATAAATTATTCCTGAACATTTATTACGTTTGATTGAAATGTATGAATTTGCTTATTATGTTAAATTACATTGCCATGTTATAGACATTTTATTAAGTGTCGTCATTAAAATTAAAGATTATTTTTGTTGAGTGTTTTAAGCTTTCGTCATTTTTTACTTGTGGTAATTGGCTTTGACAGGTGGGCCTCAAAATGTATGAATTTGGCTTAAATAAGAACTGGGTAAACCTGTGTACTTCATATGTCATTCCCATATTTTTTTATTTCCTATGTTTTTTCCATATTTTTACCTTTACGTTTTTAGATTACAACTTTTCTAAATCCTAGGATATATAGAGACTGTACATTATTAAACTATTAAAAATTATAATTAAAACAAAACTTCCTAAAGTTATGAACGGCTCTCCATCCAAATAATTTTACTAGTGGTAGGATTTGTATGCAGGAGTCCATCTAGGTAGGTAAAACCCCAGTGCCAGTGAAGATGCATGTCAAGAAGTGTGCAAACATTACTCTATTTCTGTCTGAAGGGCACTGAAAGCTAGTGTACTTACTCTAGGACTGGCGCAGTGTCATGCCACAGAGAAATGTTCGAATATGAAAGGCGACGTCTGCCAATAACAATATTTGTTATGGGCAGACTTTGCACTTACCATCAGGCGAACATTTTGTTTGTCTTGTCACATTCTTCTATAAAAATATATATATAGTTGACATACAATTTCATACAGACCCAAAAAGTGTAGAATACAAAATGAACATTTATGGACAAGCGCAAATGTAGCGCGCCGCGTATTAGAAAATGCACTAGACAGTAGACACTCAGCCCGGCTAAACGACACCAGGCCGCTGTCTAATGAAACTTTTTCCAGAATCCCCGAACACAATACGATACTCGATTTCATCTTGTGAAGGTAATCTGGCTCTAACATTTTTTTACCCGACGAAAAATTCTATTTGTCGGCGTCGCGGCGGTGCGGGCGTTGGAATATTATAGCTTTGATCTGTATAATGGGTTGGGTGTCGGTGAGGCGGGGTTTGCTGGGATCGGGTGCACGCGATTGGTGGGAATGAGAGAGAGGGGGGGCACAGAGCCATGGTGAGGCCGGCGGAGAGTTCCCCTCGTCATTGTACGGTCGGACGGCGCGTCGTGCGCTACGTGTGAGTGCTCGTGAAAGCAGTTATATGAAAAGAATGTTAGAATTTTATACGAACATCAACTCTGGACTGATGCAGGAGGGCATGCAGTCGCCGCTCGCCTGCACCGCCAGAACAGGTTTGTTAATTTCATATCCCACAGTTAATATCCTTGCGATCGAAATTAATAAATTTTTCTTAGCGCATATCCAAAAATGTCTTTATAATTCTTAATTTACGATCAAACCAGCCTAAATTATTTTGAATATTTTATTAAAAATTATAATTAAATGTGTTTTTATTTATTAATATTGCTTAGATTATACCCAATTTCACAATATACTTTGTTGTTTCCAATTTAAATTAATTAATTTTAAATAATTCTATTTACTGTATCTGTATACTGTCTGTACCTATGTGTATCTATAATACTGAATGTTCTCGAACTGACATCGTTGTAGTCTGACCTGCATGTATTGTGACGCTGCTTGATTTAATACAAAATTAATTAAAATTATTTATTTTAGTGTAATTATATTATTCATTGTAGAGTAATAATATGATTTCATTTGGTGTAATTATATTATGAAATGTAAACAATTCGTTTATACTTAACATTGTGATGAGTTTTTACACAGAATAGTATGTAAATTATTTTCATTTATGCCAAAAAATATTATTTTACCTATTACATTATTAGGTGGGTTATATATTTATAGTAATTAATGTATATTACCGTAGTTATTGTCTTATGAAAATAAACATAAAAAAATTAATTTCATTAAAAAAAAATATTCTTTCATAACCGAACCTAACAAAAGATATCTAATTAAATCTACAAGTAACCCGCGTACCGTAACAGAATAGGGCAGATTTCTTCAAAGTCATCATCATCATCATCATTTCAGCCTATCCTCCTCTGCCCCCATAGATTGCCACAAAAGTTTGTAGCTCTCATTTTGTGATAGTTGCCACGCTTGGCAGGCGGGTTGTCAACAGCAGATTATTTATTCAGATGCTACAGGAAGATGCTGCTGCCCAACTCCTGGTTTTTATTTTTCCTCTGTCGACTTTTACGACATCCACGGGATGAGATCGGATGGTATATTCTCTTAAGCCACTTCAAAGTACCTTAATTTAACAAACTAATTTATTCAAATACAAACCGTCTCTTAATAATATTAGGTGTGTGACTACACAGTAATGGGACATTTACAGATTGTTACTTTTTATGAAGTGCGTCAAACAACGTTTATAATAAAAAAACTGTGTAACATGTTGTTTTTAATATCGAAATAGATCAAAGAAAATTTTGTGGTAGCGGCTATGACCTATTAGCTAATATAAAGTCCTAACATAAATTACAAATTCCAAACGCAATGACATAAATATTACCTTTGAAACATATTTAAAATATCTTCGTAGTAAATATATTAAAGAGTTGTAAGTATAATACAAAAGGCTACGAATGCTTTTTTGATTAACAATTAAAATGTTAAATCATATTCAACTTTATAACAGGGTTATAATTCATTAAAGAATTAATAGAAGTTTTTATTGAAGTTTTAAAAAATATATTGAAATATTTAATTTGAAATTTTACATAAAAAGCATTTAAAGAGAATGTTTCCCCAATAACGCGCTTTGTCTGAATCTATAATAACGGCAAATACAGATTACTACAGACAAAATATTGAGTATGGTCAACTACATTAACGTTACCCCACACTAGGACTTCGGCTGCACTGGTGGTTGACTTTTACAGATATAAATTTCACATACACACACCCGGACTAGGAGCGACTATCCGTAGGCCATAGAAATAGTTGTCCCATCCGGTAATGGAACTCAGAATCCTCAGCGCGGAAGCCAATGGCTTATAGCCACTGCGCCAACCGAACCTCACTATTCTCTGGATTTTAGATCAATCATGTACTCTTTTTTGAATTACTATCTACTTTTCTTATAACAAATATAGTAAAGTTTACACACACACAGGCATAATTAGTGTAACACAAAAAAAAACATTAGTTTTCATAATAGTTCATAAATACTGGCCAGTTATGTTACCTTATTATATAGAACATTAATTTAAAAATGGAACATAAGGCGACGGTCATTTTTTTCATCGATTTGTTTCTGTTTCCCGGTAAAACTGATTTGTAAGTGTTTCGAGCTCGGTCTGAGGAGAAATTTAAAAGTTTTATAAATTCGATAAATGCTCAATTTTATTAGTAAAAGATTTTTTTGTGACTCAATAATAGTCACCTTAATTAAAATAAACTAAAAATTTAGGACAGATCTTTTGCCGGCAGACTGCAGCAATTTATTTCAACGATTCTTCGCAGTATTCGACGTTCCCACAAAATTGAGAAAAAAATATTTTTTTTATTATTTAGAATATTTTTAATCAAATTCCTTTAAAACTTCTTCAAGTCGATGTTAAAAGATGTTCATCAGTTTGTTACTTCATGTATGATTATTATTTGTTTTAATATACACGTATTTTTTATGTAATCTGCCTTTTTTAACATTCCGCTAGTTGTGCCAGTGTGTATATTTAATAAAAAAAATTAAAACTTTCCAATTAGAATAAATAACTACTTAACACATGATTTGGTGTTATTACTAAGTAACAGTGTCAGACTGAAACACAGTAATGTTTTAATAACACTACTCAACGGCAGAGTAACTGGCATTGCGGGCATTCTTCGACTGATACCAGCATAGGAATCCTACCACCGGTAAAAATGCAAATAACATTATTTGAAACTCAACGGTATGAGGACGGTGTGAGGAAATCTGTTACCCCAAAGGCAAAGGCACCTCCTTGACAACGCATAACCTAGAACAGGTAGCGAAAAAAGCTAACGTAACATGGATCTGCCCGTCCCTGGTATGTGCATTAAGGTGTGAGGCGTACTGCAACCAGCAATCCGTCTGTCATGCAATAAGATTCTTTAAAAACGAATGAAAACTGTTTAGTATGCTACGTGTAAAAATATTGTATACAACACATACAATAGCAACAGAAAATTTAAAGAAGCCCTTATCAATAGCTAAAATAGCGAAAGTTTCTTGTCCGGTGCAGGCTTCAATAAACTAATCGATAATTGTGATTATATCAGTACAGATCCGCCAAGTTCATGCATGGAGGCGAAGGAAAATATCGATAAAACAAACATAACAGGGACAAAGAATGATAGATGTGAACTTTAAGTGTGAAGTCCATAAACCTGCTCTTGTGTGACGTTACAGGCTCTACTGCTGTCTAAAAATCTTTTTAAAAATGATAGATGGGGCGTTTCACTTTCATAATTGAATTGAATGAGTATTATATATAAAGTATTAATAAAGGAATTAATATCTACTTGTGGTGAAAATAAACACATCCCCGAGATATTTCACAGTTACACTAATAAAGGAAACTATTAAGCAGGATTTGTCTCAACGTATTCTATAATACACATTACATTTAAATGCTCTATATTGATATTTTTTTTTGTGTAGTAATTCTCAATCGATTGAACGTTTGTTAATTCTATTGCGGACGGATCGATTATTCCGAAACGGCGCCATTTTGGGAAGACGCTTAGGCTTTCGTTAGAAACTATTCTTATAAAAAAGTTTTACCAAAGACATTTATGCGTATGAATAGAAACTGAAAGATTACTTTACGGTAGTTTAACGTAACTTTTACACAATAAATAAATATAAACTATATTAATTTTTATGTATTTATACTTTGGAATTCATTTTCAATTCTTTGAGAGGATGATAAATATTAGTGGGCGGTACTGCTAAAAACAAGTAAGATAATGTAGAGATAAAAATAATTTTATCCTAAGAAAATAATAATTTAATTTATCTACATATACACATATCTAAAATGTAGTATGTTCATTTTTAAATAATATTTTAAGTAGTTTTTCTTTATAGGAGAATGGGATGAGACAAAACGTCTGGCTACTACCATTTTGTGTCACCCAGAACATTTCTGTGTGGCACCACACAGCACCCGTCCCCTGAGACATCAGTTCTTACTTAATGCTCAGTAATTACACTAGCTCTCAGTTCCCTTGACAATATTATTTCAAAACAAACCTAGAAAACATACAGCAAGTGTACAAATCATTACACTCCAAAATTAATACATCCTTATACTTGTTAATTTATCACCAACGCTGTTTTGAAAACTATACGTTTATAAACTTACATTTAACTAAGCGAATGAGATATGTAAAATTAACTACGCTGGTGGTAGGATTCCTATGCAGGAATCCATCTAGGTACATACCACTCCAGGGCCAGTGATTCTGCCGTGAATCAGTAGTTTGTAAATATTACTGTGTTTCGGTTTGAAGGCCACTGAGAGCTACTGTAATTACTGATGAAACTTAGAACTGACGTGGCAGTGAGGAGCCACCAATTATATTCTGGATGCTACAGTATTTGCTAATGACAGACGTTGCACTCACCATAAGGTAAACCTTATGCTCGTCTCGTCACTTTCTCCTATAAAATAATTCTGTTTAAGTTTTGTTTCAAATTTCAATAAAGACGTAATTCGTATCTGAATAACTAAAATTAACTTTCCCCGAATACTATGCAACAAAGTATTCAAATGTTATTCCGGTGTTATTTGGTGGGGTTACAAAGAAAAATTAATTTCGCTGAAAACGTACGTAGCGATGCAAAACTTTCGCATAGCTGTGTGTTGTCTGTTTCGCGCTAGGTTTTACGTATTAAAGTTTTATATAAACAACACTTATTCTGAATTCCCGGTACAGATAAATAATAACAGTTTTGTTTTTTTTTTTGTTATTTAACAAATGTTGCCCCCATTATGACTTAGAACAGCAATTTGTAAGTCATCCATGTGCCTCGAAGTCGAACCTGCGATTCGTAACATATCAGCCAGTCCCTAAGCCACTGCGGCAAGCAGCTGTCGTAAAGGTTACTGTCAGCAGTGATAAAGAAAAGTCAGCCTTAAAATTTGAAATACTTTATTTATCGTAATCATACATGTATTCTTAATGATAAGTTACTGATTGTAGAATTCCTATGCAGGAATCCGCCTCGGTGGTACTTAACCACCGCAGTGTCAGTTATTCTGCCGTGAAACAGTAACGTGTAAACATCACTTTTCTGTCTGCGCTATTAGTTAAGCTAGTGTAATTACTGGGCATATGAGACTTAGGAACTGATGTCTCAGGGTGAGAAGCGCAGTGTGGTACCGCACAAAAACTTTTTAGGTGACACAGCGTTTATAATAGACAGACGTTGCACTTACCATCAGATCGTCTCGTCGCTTCCATAAAAACAATTCGTCGTCACCCCTGAGGACTGTGGTCTAATCACGGCTAATTAGAACACCACGCTGGCAGTAATCCGGTACCCGTTTCTTGTGCAAAATATTTACTATAAAATATAGGAGGCTTTTCTTAAACACGAGTAACACAGGTTAAGTGTGGTCGAATTAAAAAACCCAACACAGAATCGGCAGTTAAACCTAATAAAAATAATCAGTCGAACTGTGAGATGAGATGCTCGAATAACAGCTCTCGTTTTGTTTCCACTTTGGCAATCAATATTAGGCGCGTATGACCGACAGCGTGGTAATTGATGACAATTGAACAAATTGACTGTAGTTAATTGAACGCTCAGGTGTAACGTTGATCTCTAACAACAGAAAGTGGAATTTACACATAACAGCGCAAGCAACATTTTTTACACAGTGCAGATGTTTGAAAAATACCGAGTTTATATGAAAGGGTGGAACTCGAAGGACTTGGATTGATTCTATGTTCAGTTCTAAGGTCAATATTTTCATGGTCAGAATTCACTATTTTTGATTCACATACATACATACATAAGATCACGACTGTATCCCATAAGGGGTAGTCAGAGACTGGGCACTCACTGCAGAAACAGATGACTGCCGCAGTCCACGTTTCACCAAAGCAATATACTGCACTTGGTGAGATAGGTGGTGAGCCCATCGCCACCATGCGCTGTTGGGTGCACAGTGCAGTTTAATTCCTTACTCGCCTTTTACGAGATCCATTGGATGAGATGGAGTGGAAGTATTCTTTTAACGAGCCGCCACCACACGGATACATTCACATAAGCTATGTTTAATCCCAAACCAATTTTTTTCACTATTATCTCCTAATTGAAGGTTCTCAGAAAGTTGACTGCAAGTTGAAACTAATATAAATATTTCATCATACAATTTATTTTAGTTTATAAACTATCTATAATATTATAAATATTCTGTTGTATGTTACGTGAAACATTCTAAAATTCTGATCTTTCCTTTCCTTTTTTTTTAAACTAACCATGTCCCACAAAGGTTTTGTTGCGTCGTGAGTCGGTTTTGTCTGTAAAACCGAAAACGCTCAACAAAACCGACCCGAAAACCAACACTTTGTGTTTTTGCACAAACGTGGACTCCGACGGAGATTCGAAACAAGACTCGCGGCATGGAAAAGTGCTCTGACCACTCGGCTTTTGATCGACCGTGATGACGTCTAATGTGTTAACACTGAAGCTGTCATCTGTGCTAGGTATATTACTACTGCCACTCACTCGTCTTACCCTCCCCTTTGTAATAAGATTTTTTTTTATTAGATAGAGCGACGAAACGAGCAAAACGTTCATCTGATGTAAACGCGACGTTTACCCATAACAAATGCTATGTCACCTATAACATTTCTGTGTGAAACTTCATTGCACCCGTCGCCCTGAGACATCAGTTCTTAAGTCTCATATGCCCAGTGATTACGCTAGCTCACAGTGGCCCTTCAAACCGAAACACAGTAATGTTTGCACACTACTGCTTCACGGCAGAATAACTGGCCCTGGGGTGGTGGTACCTACCTAGACGGATTTCTGCATAGGAATCCTACCACCAGTATAGATCGACGGAAAAGTCCAATGCAGAGTCAGACACCAATCCAATAAATTGGGTGTAATTTGTGGTATAAATCCGCTAAATCGCATTGAAGCACCGTGGCGTTCTCCTACCAGCTCGAAAACCCACACAGAAATGAGAGAAGGCCGATCCTCAGCAGTGGGACATTTATAGGCTGTTACTTTTGGGTGTTGAACAATTATTTAATTTACGAAAATAATAACGAGACGATCGAAATGCGACGCAGCCGTGATTTTTAATTAGACCAATTTACTATGTTCAATGGTAGGTTTTTAACTTTCACACATTGTATTCATATTCTGATTGAAATAAACGAGTTGAACCTTATTATATTAAACCCACCTGTTTCATTTGTTCATAATGTTTTTTTGTGATATCTAATCGTTTTATCTGCACAGATAAAAGATAATTTTGTTAGACCCACGCGCTTTAACACGACACACACTTGAATATACGTGGTAGCTCAGGGGCTAGGCGCTCGCTTTAAATTTCATAGTACGCGAGTGACCTGATTTCGATTCCCGGTGCCGGCGCCACTGAAATTGTTAATTGCAATTTCAAGTGCTGATTACGTGCTCGGCGGTGAAGGAAAACATCGCGAGGAAACCTGCATGTCTGAGAAATAAAAAAATATTTCGAAGACATGTGAAGTCCGCCAACCCGCATTGGAGCAGCGTGGCGGATTCTTCCTAGCTCCAAAACCCTCTCAGAAATGAGAGGAGGCCTGTACTCAGCAGTGGGACATTTATAGGCTGAAACTTTACTTTTTACTTTTTACAATTGAATATTTCAAAGTTGGCCTATTCAATTTATTATTTGTTCGTTTTACATTTTTGTTTCAGTTGACACGAAATGGACTTAATAACTTAAGCAACAATCCATGCTTTGTTATTAACGAGAAAGTTCTTTGTAGTGTGGATATTTAAAAGGGATTTTAATAATATATTTTAGTTATTATATTAAATTTTTAAGGTTTTTACTTTTAGTTTAATTGTTGTAGTATATTTTTGTTATTTCTTATAGGAATTACATTACATTTATACATAAAAATTACATGTAGTATGTATGCATGTAGTATAAATTACGTAAAAATTACATCATAAATTTAGTAGTCATGGGATCTGCAAGTACAGAGTAAGAGTTATTTCAAAACATCTCTGTCCTCTATGTAATGATCTATTTTATAATACACTTTGTGTAATAACGTCTTCTTGGCAAGTTTGTTGATTCTATGTCCGGTTTTTAAAATTGAATACGTAAACGTTAATTATCTTATGATAGGAAACTAAAACATGGAATAGGTTTCGTCACGAAATTATTTATGGAATTCTGATTTAACCCCTGTCAACTTTTTGCTACAGCTCGTTGCCGCACTAATGCCGGTAAACTTTGTCCACTATATAGAATTGTTGACACCTACAATACAAACTTTAACTCTGTAGACATTGCGGCATCACGTATCCTAGCATATTTAAAAATAAAATTTTGGAACTTTTAATTTAATAAGCATTGCCGACTTTTCGCGCACTTTTCTGTATGTAAGCTGTGGTAAATTGTGTTGGTCTCACAGTTATAATTTCTATGCACTATTTAAGGAAATATGTTATTGTCTAAAATTTAGTACGCGAGTGACCTGGGTTCGATTCCCGGTGCCGGCACCACTAAAATTGTTAATTGCAATTTTAAGTGCTGATTTACCACGTGCTCAGCGGTGAAGGAAAACATCGTGAGGAAACCATCGTGAGGAAACCTGCATGCCTGAGGAATAAAAAATATTTCGAAGACATGTGAAGTCCTGCCAACCCGCATTGGAGCAGCGTGGCGGATTCTCACTAGCTCCAAAACCCTCTCAGAAATGAGAGGAGGCCTGTAGTGGGACATTTATAGGCTGAAACTTTACTTTTTTTTTAAGCGACACTAGTAGATTTTGCTCGGAAAAAGGAGAAAAGGGCAGTTTTGTAAAGTTGGACAGTTTTTTCATGTTTCTTGATCTGTATCATTCATAGTCTATCATGAAATAAGCTTCATCATCACCATCACCTATCATTAGTCCACTGCTGAACATATGCCTCCCCTATAAATTGCCACAAAAGTTTGTAGCTATGATTTTGGGGGAGATTGTGCCATAGTTCCCACGCTTGGCAGGCGGATTGGCAACCGCCGTTCATTTATTCAGATGTTCCAGGAAGATGCTGCTTCCCATCTCCAGGTTTTTACCTTCCCTCTGTCGACTTTTACTACAGCCACGGGATGAGATGAGGTTGTAGATTCTCTTACGCCGCTACCACACGGCCATACAATATTTACCATTTCCACGGCATTAATCTTATTTATATGCTTCTTCTGCCAGACCCAACATTCACTGCCGTACATAAGTGTGGGGACCAGTACTCCTGTATGTACGGCCAGTAAACATGTAATATTATAATATAATATAGTCGTTATAGTATTAATATAAAACATAAATATCTCATCCCGCGGGTGTCGTGAAAGTCGGCAGAGGGAAAACTAAAACCAGAAGATGGGCAGCAGCATCTTCCTGGATCATCTAAATAAATAAACTGCGCTTGCCGACCCACCCGCCAAGCGTGGCAACTTTGGCAGAATCCCCTCAAAATGAGAGCTACAGACTTTTATCGCAATCAAAGGGGGAGGCCTATGTTCAGCAGTGGACTAGTGATAGGCTGAAGTGATGATGATGATGATGAAATATCCGAGTAGTTACAAAGCTAAGCGGGCACTAGTCTGTGGTAAACATTTGCTTTTCATTATCTAAATGATAATTTCTACGGCCTCGTAGAACAGTTTCTGAGTTCGAATTCACACAGATCGTCCATCCAATCCATCAGATACACAATGGTTTTCTAGTCGAGCATCTCTGTTATTGAATCTAAACATTTTCTGATCTTTTAGCTTTTCGATTATTTTAGTCAAATAGGACAGGGAAAGGTGAAGACTAGTTACGACGGTATTACTTATCCCGTGCGGAATGCAACTCCCGGTTGTTCCAAGGGAAGTTCAAGGAGAAGTCACGTTGGTGAAAATCGACCAGGAACCCACGCTCTAGGTCGCATCGCCGCTTCTCGCAAGTTAGATACTAAAAGCGGTCTAAGCTAGTTAAGCTTTCAATGGTTATGATTTTAAAGTTTTATCGCTTAAATTGTAATGCGATTTTAATTAGTTACTTTCAATTTTTTTTTTTGAAAAACGTTACCTCACACTAAATACTTTAGGAGCTAGGAAGAATCCGCCACACTGCTCCAATGCGGGTTGGCGGACTGCACATGTCTTCGAAATATTTTTTATTTCTCAGACATGCAGGTTTCCTCACGATGTTTTCCTTCACCGCCGAGCGTGTGGTAAATCGGCACTTAAAATTGCAATTAACAATTTTAGTGGTGCCGGCACCGGGAATCGAACCCAGGTCACTTGGATACTGTGAAATATAAAGCGAGCGCTGAGCTGATGCCACAAACTAAATGTTAGTTAATATAATATGTAATAATGTAGATAATTAAAAAAGACATACCAAATAATGATATATTTCACAAAATTATAAACAGTCAACTCTAACGTAAAATGGTAAATGATTCATAATAATTGCCTTTGATTTTATGCGACTGATGTCTATTTTATATTTGTAATATATATTTTCGGTTATGTAATTGCTGTTAGCCTTCTCGGCTTTTACAGCTTCATCGGATACCAGGTTTGGTTTGACCCAAACATAAATAAATAAATAAAAACTCCTATAAAAACCTCGAATTTCGAGGTTGTGTGACGTTCTGTTGTGTGGCTGTGTGCGTTCGCTGCGTGCTTTCGCGATTTCGAAAATCTTAAATATTTTAAGTCATCTAATGACCGTATGAGGGAGGCTGCGGGCGTCCATTCGGACTGTCGACTTGTGTGTCGGTAACTCTGGGCGGTGAGAACCGCCCTGGAACACGGGTGAATCGTGTGTACGCGGTGTGATTATTGACTATTGCGCGCCGCTCTCTACGGCGGTCGCGCGTCGTGGTGCGTGTTATATTAAAGCTATTGACTGTGTGTACAGTGTGACTTGGATCGTGACTGACGGTATCGTGGTCAGGAAGAGCTGAGACGTCCGTGTCGTCTAGCATGTTTCGCGGGCGACGTTTGCGTTCGGTTGCGTTTCTGTTTGGTCGAATATTTGTAAAGCTACTTCGTATAACTTTTTCAAAATATATTAATTACTTTATAAATATTGCAATTACAAGTAATAAATAATTAACTCATATTTTTTAAATGCATTTAAAATCTTAAGTACTTAAATTTTATTACTAAAATGTATATGTAGGCAAATTACATATCATTCAATTATTTTACTATTTGTTTGTATCTATTTGCACAATTTACATTTTTTCAATACATGTAAATATATTTGTTATGTGAGAAGTTAAGTAAGTTATTTATATTCGATATTATCAAGTACCTATCGCTTATTTTTCATAAGTACCTTCATGATAGTTTTTAACTACGATTATGAAATGAATCCAAGATATGTACTGGCTTAAAAAATTTATTTAAAAAAATATTAGTTATATTCCAAAGGACTAAACATACATTCATACAGTCACGCCTTTTTCCCATAAGAGAGGTAGGCAGGGGCCACTCGCGTAGCCCACTTTTCGCCCTTGCGGGAAACGAGACGTGACGAATCACGTAGCCGCCATTTTGGTACAAGTCAAAAAAATTCTTACTCCAAATGGCGTTTCCACGAGCAGTATAGTGACAGCATTGCATATTATGTTGTTATTCTGCGCGAATAAATACTGTCCGTACAATACCTTAGTCGCCTCTTACGAGACCTATGAGCTGAAGGACTAAAAACCCAAACATTTATCTATTACCAATAATAAAATTAAACTATCTGTCTGTAATTTCAAAATAAATGCGAAAATTTAAGTGAAAGCTGCTTTTTATACGTTGCGTAATCATAAATTGCCGCTTTATAAATTTTTGTGTGAAAGTTTGTCGCGTATAGGCTCCGAAACGGTTTAACGGTATTCAATGAAAATTTTAGGAATTTTAACTTAAATTTTCGTGTATGATCCATTTCGACAATATGATAATACGGAGATATGAATATAAATATGTGTAGCGATCATTTGGCCGGCTTATTTACGTGAGTGAAACCGTGGAAGACAGCAGTATCACAAATTATTATTCTCGAGAAGCGGTTGATTCTATGCCATTTTTTATTTGTTGATTGTTGTTTATTTGTGTAATGTTGGTTGATTACATACCAGTAAGGTATTGACCGTGTGGTGGCAGCTTAAGAGAATCTCATCCCGTGGGTGTGGTAAAAGTCGACAGAGGGAAAAGGAAAACCAGGAGATGAGCATATAATTTCGGTGATGTAATTGCTTAATCGGATACTGTGCTCACGGGCCAGGGGCCCGCGTGCCAGGTTTGGTTTGACCCAAACATAAATACTTAAATAAACTCCTACAAAAACCTCGAAATTCGGACTGTGTCGCGTTCGCTGCGTGCTTGCGCGATTTCGAATATCTCAAATGATTTTAAGTCGTCTAATGACCGTCCGAGTTTCCAATAAAAAAAACTCGAATATGGATGCCGAATTAAATGATTATTATTATTATTTAAGGCGGGCTTTGAACTGCCCATTGATTTTAAAGAAACAAAGGAAAAGCCTTTATTAGCACATCACAAAAAGACAACACACTTATATACAATAGAATAACATACTGTTAGAAGAAAATAAAAACATAAAAAAATACTATCAGTCATAAAATTAAGGATAAGAAATAAAAAAACTTTTAGATTAGATTTAACTGCCGCCTCACACTGATACTTTGAGAGTGACTAGGCGTTCCCAAACTTTTTCTGCAACGGAACACATCGCTAACCCGGATTTTTTGGAGAAGACTTAGCTATCGCACGCCCTTCGATATAAATTAGAAGATCTTTTAATGTGTGCTAGTGTATTTACTGTCAAACTCTCGCGGAAATCCTTTTCTGATTCAACGGAACAAAGTTTGGGAACCCCTGTACTAGACCATGTGGGTACAAAACGCTGTTGTGTATGTCGCTTTATATTTTTTCAGTTGAAAATATATTTTTTGTAGCGACATCAGCTTAATAAATATTTCATACATTCCATAATTGCGCTATGAAAGTTTCTGAAATCCGAACTATATATTTATATATATACATCTAAATATTACTAGTAGGAAGAAACGTCCTCCCCAGATTAGACCACCTGATATGACGGGTAGCTTTTTGCTTGGCAATATCTTCTGCCATACATGCCAAACTTGTCATTTCAACAGCATTAATTTGATTATGATATTAATCAACATGAAGGAATATTAATTTTAGTAAGTATGAAAAGTTCTCCTTTTATGTAGTCAACTTTGTTTTCACAAAGTTAAATAATATATGAATATATTCTTTTAATAATAAAATAAAAATATCTTTATATCCATGTGCTGTTGTGTACATCTTCTATAATTACCATCGATAAAATGTGTGCGCGAGCAGGTTTCCATATAACAAATACGACGCCGTTCTCTTCGTACGACCAAATTCAAAATTATATAAGTGAACAATTATTTTGTCTTTCGAAATGGCTATAGATATAAACATCGATGCCACGCCACCGCCCGCCCCGGTACGTCAATAAACAGAAGGAACGACTGTTTTACGCCGACATTTTGTTCCCGGGGTCTGATCCCTCCGTGACCCGGGAACGCCCCACCCCACCCTCGGGGCGTGTACCCCCCAACGTCTCAGGAGCGCCCGAGACTCCTGATATTTTCGTCGCAACGCCATTCCTACTCCTAAACTTATAGTTAGATATATCCCGACTTATCTAGGGGACCAGCTATCTGAATTTCATGGGTGCTTATTATGCGGGACTACCGTCTTGACACGATAAAATGCCTTTAATTATTTCTTTCTTTGAACGCCGCGGAAAAGTTAAAAAAAAACAATATACCCGGCAATGATTCCAAGAGAATAAAATAATAATATACACAATAAAACACTGTTTCACAATATACAATACTGTATATTTACCAATAACAACTGCACACAAAACTGACCATATCAAATTATCACGAAATTTTCAAAGCCTTCTTAATCCGTTACTTTGTGCTCGTGTGTCCCAAACATGTTTCAGTAGCTCATTTTTGCAATTCTGATCCGAGTTGCTCAATATTTAAGAAACTCTAACCATAAAACAATAATAGCAAATGCATTGAAGGTGATATTGAAATAAAATACTATATATACATAAGGATAGACCAGGAAGCCTTTCTTCATCAGCGGACTTGTGCGGACTCTTAGTAATCATATACTAAGTACCTATAATTAAATTATTTTTAATCATATAATAACGCAGTTGTATCAAAATAGAATTATGAATGTTCCGCCTAAATCATCCAAAATTTGAATGAATTGAATTATATAAACAAAAACACAGTGAAACAAACACAGCGAGTCGTTAATAACTAAAGTTTGCAGAGTCCGACGTTCGCGGCTAAATTTGTAGCGGCGGGGCTTGTTGACAATGGAGTCCTATGCGAACTGTAAACACTACATTGGGGCCCTATACTCATTTGTTTTCGCATTAAAACATTACAAACCCTACATTATTTAAAAAAGTATATTTAAAGTAAACTTGTCAAGAAGACATTATTAGATAAAGCGTATTAAAATAGATCATTATATAGAAGACAAAGATGTGTGGAAATAACTCATTCTCTGCACTTGCAAACCCCCTGGCAACTAAATTTATGATGTAATTTTTTTTGTAATCTATAAATGACATTATGTAATATGGCATTGAAAAAAGAAAGACCCCCAGAGTTTCTTACCGGTTCTTCTCTCTGAGAAGTTCGTTTTATGAACCGGTGTAGATTTTAACGTTCCATAAGAGCTTTAAACAAGCAATTCAATAAAGAAATTTTGACTTTGACACTATAAAAATACAGATACGCTGTTTTTACCGTTTTGCTATGAAAATAATTTTATTAAATATAATAATAAAGAATGTTTTATATTCTTGAAATTGCATTCAATAAACCGTTAGGTGGCCTATAAACAGAAAGAAACAAACAATAAATCCAGTGAATTTCAATTTGAACGTATTTCATGCTAACAAATGAAGGTGCACCATTATCGCATTTATGTTGAAAGATGTCGTTTTGCTTTTGGGCGAGTTGTATCCGCTCGATTTTCTCTCTTCGCAATTAAGCTTATTCTTCCATAATATTTGGTACATTAAAATATAAAAACCATGGTTTGTTACAACACATTTTGGAATCATATGTTGTTATTAACATTTTGTCTCATTCTAAAATTGATAGAGATTATTGTGTTAGTTGTATACTTTAACTGTAATAAATCATTAAAAAAATAACTACAAACGGACATAGATGGATTTCCTTTTTCGATGAACCAAAAAACTTTTAAGAAAAATTAACAACGACGAATGACATTTTTAAAATGAATGAAGTTTAGTATTTATATATTTTATATTATTTATATATAGATTATATTTATACATTATCATAACTTAGGCATCTTACTTTTAAATAGAAAGCACCCGCCATATTTTTTTCACTATCAACCAGGGTTGACTTGTAGAGAATGCCACAAGACGATAAGTCCGCCCATTGTAACCCTTAGCATACGGTGTCAACAATAAAGAATGAATAAATAATATAATACTTTAAATAAATAAAAAAAACTTTAGATTTTATTAAGAATTTAAATTGTCTCTTATTTCTTTCTGGCAATGAATCTCTAATTGGCATTTTTGCGAATTTAAAATATTAAAATAATACAAGTTGAATATTTGCGATGCGAAGTTTCCACAGCTGATCTACCACATGCTACTAACTATAGATTCCTTTTCGACAGAGCTGAGTGCGAGCATCAAGCGCGAGAAGATCGTCGAGATCTGCGAGGGATGCGGCCAGAAGATCCAGGACCGCTTCCTAATGCGGGTGGGCGAGCTCTCCTGGCACGAGCACTGCCTCAGCTGCTGCGTGTGTGGCTGTCCCCTAGCCCACACCTGCTTTACAAGGAACGCCAAGCTGTACTGCAAGCCCGACTACGATAGGTAATAAATTTAAGAATCCTCGAATTCATCCTGCTCTTTGCGAACTGAAATTGAAATTTGCATGCAGCGCCTTGCTAGCGTAAAGCGAAGCGAAATGCTCAGCGATTTTATTTTATTCCGGTGTTTATTAAACTTGTTGTCCTAGATTGTTCGGGGTAAAATGCACCAGATGCGGCGATCGTCTGCTCCCGCAGGAGATGGTGATGAGAGCGCAGCAGTACGTTTTCCACATACAATGCTTCGTCTGCGTCATGTGCTGCCAACCACTGCAGAAAGGCGAGCAGTATGTCATCAGAGCCGGACAGATATTCTGCAGGCAAGACTTTGAGAAGGAAATGTATCTTATGCAACACGCAGAAGATGATATGATCATTGATGATTCCGAACGCCCAAGAGACGGCCGTCGTGGTCCGAAGCGTCCAAGGACTATCCTTACATCAGCCCAAAGGAGGCAGTTCAAAGCTTCATTCGAAGTCAGCCCGAAACCTTGCCGTAAAGTGCGAGAAGCGCTCGCCAAAGACACGGGCTTAAGCGTCCGAGTAGTACAGGTGTGGTTCCAGAACCAAAGAGCTAAAATGAAAAAGATTCAAAGGAAAGCTAAACAAGAAGGAGACAAGAGCTCAGAAAAAGAGAAAGATAAAGACGAAAAGAATATTAAGCAAGAGTCGCCATCAAGTGACCATGGAAACTATCTTGGACTGGACAGTTCTTACTCAGCTTCAAGTCAGCCATTGAATCCAAACCTACCTTATTCCCCTGATGGTAAGACTTGTTTTCCTTAAAATCGCCTAGTAAATGTTACCGTTAATTAGAGAAAGGTATTGCCCAAAAATAGTTCACACTAACACTGCGATCTAGCATTTATTACATTATTTCGGTCTGAAGGGCACTGTTAACTGGTAATTACTTTGCATATGGGACTTAAGAATTGATGTCTGAGGGTGAAGAGCGCATTTGGTATCCCAAACAGATAGTTCTGGGTGACACAGAATTTGTTATGGGCATACGTTACACTCACAATCAGGTTGTACGATTGCTGGTCTCATCACTTACTTCCATAAAAAAACAAAGAGTATTTTATACAGTTTGCAGTAATTAACAATCATTTACTTTTACAGACTATCCTGCTCATTCCGGTGACAGCTTTTGCAGCTCGGACATTTCGCTGGACGGCAGCAACTTTGACCATCTGGACGAGGGCACCTCGGATACTATGAGCTTGCAGAATCTGGAGGTGCAGCAGCATTCGCATCACTCTGCGCACTCGGCTCATGAGCCATTGAACCTTGGCACCGGTGCCGTGGTGAATCCTATCGACAAACTGTACCTAATGCAAAATTCCTACTTTAGCACTGATCATTGATTTATTTGCAAACGTGGCGCTGATCGCATATTAAAGCTCGGACAGCCGCCACGCCAAAGGGCTGTCGATCTCTGCATCAAAACTACATCAACAAAAACCAGTCACTCATTCACAGAAACCAATGTAGTCAGCGCTGCAGGGATGCAGCTTTATGGAGATCCGTTTCCGAATTTACTGTAATACTATAAAATATAAAATCGAAAAGGTTTTCTTGTTAGAATGTAAATAACGTGTACAAAATTAGAATAATTTAGATAACTGTTACAAATTAAGGCAATGCCAAAGAAGGCACTGCTATTCGCATCGCAGGCACAAGAAACTGCAAAATACCACTTTCTAGATTAAACTGTAAATAATGTAAATATCTTCAATGTATTAAATTGAATTAGGATTTGAAATTTGTAAATAACGACATACATACTGTTTGTTAAAACTCCACACAGCCCAATGCTTCGTTTTTGCAATCGTACTGCTCGCAAATTGAGAATATTCTTGAAAAAAACATGCACATTAATACTATTTCTGAGTTATTTATGTTCTTTAATGAGCGATTTTGTTAAGTTTAATTACCCACAGCACTTAAAGAAACTATTATAATCTAATAAAATGATTACAACCATCGTCGATATAGTTTGACATAATGTCTTCTCCAAATGTTTGTGTACAGTACGTAGATTCCAATAAACTGTGCAAGCCTAGAATAAGTTTCCCTAACACACAGTAACTTAAAGAAACTATTCTAATCTAATAAAGTGAGTACAAGCCATTGTCAATATGATTATAACCATGACTTAATATGTATTCTTCAAATGTTTGTGTAAAATTTTGTACTCTACGAATTCGAAACAGTCTGAGCATGTCTGGGATAATTAACCCTGTAATGAATAATTCAGATGCGCTGCCATAGTTAGCTCATAAATAAATTTATCCAAAGTTCATGTGCTAAGATACGTAATTGTAGATGTACTAACACATCACCATTTCCAACCTAAAAAGATATTTCAGTCCGAATGATGCATAATATATAACCAAAAGCGAGCAAACGGCTCCTAATATTATTCAATGATAGTAGGTTATTCCGACTGTCCGGAAGATGTAAAAAAAAGCAGTATCTGTAAATAAATAACATCAATATTTCAATGACAGTTACAATCAGAATGATATATTTTTTTGACAAATAATATGCCATATTTACTTTATAATCATTAACGATTAGACACAACAAAGAATATGTGTATAATTATTCTTCTCCAATTTTTTATTAGTGAGAAGTTAAATTTAATACATTACCATAATATTTTATTAAGACGAAAATTATTTCCTATCTGAACATTGTCATAAATATCAAATCATAACAGAACAGTATCTAGTTGTTTGTAAATAGTATACGCACAAAAGATGCATGTAGATTTCGTCTTTGCTGTAAACGACTGCCGCCATTATTCACATTCCTTTAAATAAGTACGTTGGGCAAATCTTACAACTGAAATTTCAGAAGAAAACCATGATTTCAGGATATCCAGATAACCAATATTTAAAACATAAGTGATAACCGTTTCTAGTCATTTTTATAAGTGTTTCTTGCTTTTATTACGTGTTTTAAAAACGACTGTAGAATGTAAGTTGAAGAAATGAATTTAATGAAAATGTTAATGCTCTGTCATTATATTGGCGTCTTTTAATGTGCTTTAAAAAAGCAATGCTCTTTTCCACACGCGTAACCCTAGTTAACCTTTGTAGTGGCACGTTTTAATCAAAATAAAAACTAAAAAATCTGCATTAACATCCAGTCAGCTGTTATTTAATTGTAGCTCATGATGGCACTTAATATACATTGCAGTAAGTAAGATAGGTACATGCGAGTTTACTAAGCATGCTGTGAGTACGCCTGCTTACGCTTATTAAATAAGCTGAAAATAACTGAAAAGCCTGCGAATGACTTTGTGATTATCTTATAATTATTCGATCGTGAAAAAATCAATGAGCACAATGCATGTTAATCTTTATACATGCTAATACCATGAAAATAGAAAAAAAAAAACAAAAATCTCTTTTAACTAAGGATAAATGTTCGTCGTTTCGTTTGTAAATTAATTTGTCTAGTCAACGGCGTGATAGTTGAAATGTATTAACTTGTTTAGAGGTGTCAAATTTACAATTTATTTATTTAGAACGTACCGTAGTTTTATAAATTGATGTAAATTAAATTATGATTAAAACTTAATGGTATTTTATTAATCGGATCTTTCTGAAAATATTAACAACATATTGACCGCCGTATAATAGGGGTGTTGTGTTTTATTCATTTATAAGATATTCACATAAGATACTAAGTACATATAGTAAATATTATTCTGTTACGTAATATTATTGTTCATTAATTTCGAATTGGTGTTACGAATTATGGATAAAAATATAATCGGTCTACAGAGGACAAATGGATATGTAAAATATACATGATTAGGTTGGACAAAGCCTGGGATTCCCGCGGCACACCGACAACATTCTTTTTAATTTTTACTGGTGGATAGGATTCCTATGCAGGAATCCGTCTAGGTAGGTCCACCCCAGGGCCAGTTATTCTGCCGTGAAGCAGTAGTGTGCAAACATTACTGTTTCGGTTTGAAGGGCACTGTGAGCTAGCGTAATCACTGGGCATTTGAGACTTAAGAACGGATGTCTCAGTGTGACGGGCGCAGTGTGGTGTCACACAGAAATATAAAACCGCCGGAATACTTTTTTTAGAAGATTTGCCCTTACTACGGTAGCCATGAGAGATAGTAAGCACAGTAACCGCACTCTCTCACAAGTGACGCTGCTCCGCATCACTAGTCTGGAATTTCAGTGCTTTATTTTCGGATGGGTATTCCCTCGTTTGCCATCCAGCAGGGCGCAAACCCTTGACGGTGATGTTCGCATTTGGGAAGAAAAGCTGGTATAATTTTCCCATGCACCATTCATTTATAAATGAACATTCTGCGACTGGAATTGAACGGAACATAGATACACTGGCGGTAAGTTTCAGTCTGAAGGGCACTGAGACCTAGTGTAATACTTGGCATATGAGACTAAAGAAATGACGTCGCAGGGTCAGAAAATGCGAATTAGACATCATGAACTATTTTCTATCATGCATCATTCACACATAACACTAATCTGATAGGACTTTTTTCAATTACCAATAATCCGCGCTAGTCGAAAGTTTTCCCTCTAATTTCCTTTAGCACGTCTCATCATTTCAGCCTATTACTAGTACACTACTAAACTTAGGCCTCTCCTATAGATTGCCACAAGGTTTGTAGCTCTCACTTTAGAGGATTTTGCCATAGTTGCCACACCTGGAAAGCGGCTTGGCAACTGAAGTTTATTTATTCATATGTTCCAGGAAGACGCTGCTGCCTATCTTCTGGTTTTCATTTTCCCTCTGTCGACTTTTACGACACCCACGGGATGAGACTAGAGAGGTAGATTGATATTTGTTTTTAAATAAAACCAAAAACATACACATCAAAGTTTATTCACACAAACTACGGAACCCTAATTCTTATAAGAATATTTAATTACTTTTTTAAACTATGACAATAAGATTACGTTGATTGAAATACAAAATACCTGAGATAAACAACTACAAAGATATCTCTCGGATACATTTGATACAGATTCATCGGTTAACATGGTTCTTATGGAAATGAAATTCAATAAAAAAAATAAGCAGCATAGGTGAATAGTGCTTGACGACATTCTAAGCTTATTTATTTTAAAAATTCGTTCAGGATCCCTATAATAGTAATGACAATCATATTAAAGTAAAATTGAAAATGCTAAGTGAATTTCTCATTAGATCTTTAGAAAGCTCGAACAACACGAACACTACTAACCCTGTCCACTAAAGTCGGGCTGCGCGAGAATTTCGAATATGCCAAATATCAAATACCCCGATTGGTTTTACCAACGTTCGCCACGTCTAAACGTGCGACCTTACATTACTAAACAGCTGTAAACTAACGACATTTAATAACCATTATAATTAATTTAAAGACTAACCCCGTTACTAATAAACGTTGTATAGCGGGTGTACAGTACACAACGATCTAGTTGTCTTCTTCTTTCTAACGTACGACTCACTGATGACTGAAAGAGAGAAATCAGTGGTAACTATTCACCCGCTATACGTTTATTAGTAAGGCCGTACGTTATTTAGTGCACAATTAACAAAGCATGCGGTCAAATACGTGGTATATTTGCCAACTATTGTGCTAAAACACAAATTGTTGGTTTCGCGGGTCTGGTTGTGTTGTGATTGTACCCGTGTTTCTGACACTGCATCCTAGCCTACCTCCGATCTTATCGCAGGTGCGTTACATCAGGCGCGGGTAGGTGGGGACGAGTGAGTGCCTGTGTTGTGCGCGTACTTGTGGCACTATAATATCTCCTGCGCAGTTGATACCCCTCGACAATATTCGAAAGTCGTCGCCGTGGTCGAAACCGGTCAGGAGAATATCAACATCATCATATTTTCCTTAGCTTAAACAGATATCGTTATACAGTTTTGAATGTCACGCACGTGCTGGTTTAAGATATCGTTATACAGTTTTGAATGTCACGCACGTGCTGGTTTAAGATATCGTTATACAGTTTTGAATGTCACGCACGTGCTGGTTTAAGATATCGTTATACAGTTTTGAATGTCACGCACGTGCTGGTTTAAACGTTGCTATTAATATTAATGGAACTATGGGGCACCCAGTATTCAGAGTACCTGAATAATACACCGCAAGCTGGAGCCAATGTTTGTGCAACAACGCAAATTCTTCATTTTCACATCCCCTTTGACTTTTGACTTTGACACTGCATCCTAGCCCAGCTTATCGAATGAGCGTTATATGGTCAGGACGAGTGACTTAGTCTTCACGCATTAGGGGGCATTTGGGGGGATTACCGAATACTGTTGTAAGTTATCAGGTGCACAGGATATTACGCGCATGTGGTCATATGATCGACTTATTTTACGCGGCTGAAAATACGAACTACTAGTCGGGCAAAAAATGACTTGGCGACGCCATTGTGTTTACGCTCGTGGCACTATAATATCTCCTGCGCAGTTGATGGCTTCCAACAGTATTCGGAAGTTGTCGCAGTGGTCGAAAATAAGCCAGGAGTAAACCACTATATTAATATTACTTGATATATTAAAATTGTCGGAAATTCGCAAATCCTTTTTTAAACATGTCTGGAACGATCGACTACATATAATTAGCCTTAACTTAGTCTGATTTCGGATTATAAATTTCACAAATATTAAGATTCTAATTAATATTTATCTTAATTCAAAGCAAATTTACAGCCACAAATATGAAAGACAAAATGACGTGGTTATATCCCGATTATATCGAGATTAACTTAACCTTAATTAGTAACCTTATTAAGTAGTAACTTAAGAATTTAGTGAGGTACTGGTTTTAAACTACACCAGTAATCGGAGTTTCCCAACCAGTTGGGCCACTGTGTAACTCTGGTTGGTTTCATGATCGGTTTCAATTGATGGCATTAACCAATGAATGAGCTTTATTTTGGCGTATGAAGATCATTGGTTAATGGGATCAAAGAAAACCGATCACGAAACCAACCACAGTTACACAGTAGACCACCAGGATGGAAAACCAGCCCTCCTTAATAACTACACACTTACCGATTAGGTTAGTTACAATATTATGTGAGGTACATTTGTTACATTTTCTATTTCATTAATTATTGGAATCAGCATTTTTTTTGCAATGGTATTGGTAATTCGATGATAAATAATTGGGTAATCACTCAATTTTTACTGGTGGTAGGGTTTCAGTCACTCTTATGATTTAGATATTTTTATTAGAATTATTGAGTATACAGTCACTAAAATATCACCGAAAAGGTATCGCTTATACCGTTACAAAACAAAAAGGACAATCTATCGCAATGAACTGGGCGCAATCTTACTAAACCTACTAGAGCGGTCAAATGACCGCTTTTGAGACTTTAACCAAAATTGTTAAATTCCTGGTTTTCATTTTTCTTGAACCTACTGCACGACTTTTTCTATAATATATATCTACATAATTTTTCAATATCTAATGGAATGGAAAAGAATATAATGTTTAATTTGAAAAGCGGTCATTTGACCGCCATTGGTAAAAAAGATATATATAAAATGTCGGTAGGTTTATTGTTAAATTCTGGTCACACCGTCACAGTATACATTGGCGAAGACTCGACCCCGATAGCAAAAGAAATAATCTTATAACTGTATAAATGACTTAGAAAATGGAACAACCGTATCTCTAGATTCTTGATCATACATTATTTCTAGAAAAATCTTATAATGAACTTACGTGATACAGAAACAGCGAAACCCAATTTCGTAAATTGCAACTTAATTTTTATTTCATTAGCAATATCGTTAATATATAAAATAGCTACAGTAATTAATAAATGTGAGTTCTTTTAAAACATGAATATGTAAATTGTATGTCAAACTTTCGATTTCATGTAACCATATGAATGCGACCGTTATTCAATAAGATGAATTGATATTTTGTTAATAATTTCTCAGAACATTTTTGTTTACGGAGAACCTAAGCTATACTAAAAAAATATATATATTATATACAATATAAATACAATAATTTACTCAGATAATTGCTCATCTGTAACCGTACCATATTTATAGTTATTTTAACAATTACATACTTAGTGTATTATGAATACGCTCGCACACAGACATACTGAAACTTCCAAGTACCAACATCATCAAAATTACCTGCTGTACACGATAAACAAATTTTAAATAATGTTAATACTAACTACACTAACTATATGGCATTATTGACCATTACTATATATACATCATTTCGGTTTATTGCTAGATGCGCGTTTAATTTTATGCGTACATTTACAATCTTATAGGTATTCTATATACTAACTATAACTAACGTATAACCCTAATCTTATACTTTAAGAGAACCTCGTATGTATATATATTCATAGGGTTGGTTGGTTTCCCGGAAACTGTTTTTAGGATTTAGATAAAGTTTCATATTTAAATTATCTTTAGCGTTCCAAGTTTATAAAGCAGATAGGTTTCATTTTCAAACGAGTATATTAAAAATGATATTTGCTAATTAACAACGAATGGCGCTGCGCCACATCGTTTGCGTAGTTATAATAGGAGACTGAAATGTTCATGTATTGATAATAGCTACTCAACAACAGACGGTCAATAAAAAAAAACGATCTACTCTTCTATGTAAAAGATTTTTAGAAAATGTCTCTAACGATGTTGATGAAGTTTTGTAAATTATGTACGTAAATATCATTATTTATATTTTCAATGCAATTTTTCAACTTAACAATTAAAAAAATAAACAAATAAAATTACTTTAAGAGGACACTGAACTAATAAATTCCTGAAAAAGCAAGCAAGTCAAAAACTAACGTCAATACGTTGAGTTTGCCGGAAGTTTGATATAACTAAGGTATGCTAGGCCTTTGCGCTGGACATCCATAAATAAAGGTTTCGGCTAAGCGCTGTCAGCGCTCGGCCACCTTACAATCCGCTGAGCTGTAAAATGCCTTCGGGCTAACAGTGACCCTCAATCCTATTAAAAAAAACACTCTCTCGGATTTAAAAAACCAACACACATAAATATAACTTAAGGTATATTTTAATAGTAGTTTAAAATTACTGTACACCTTATACCATAAAATAACGGCATGACAAGTAATAAGTCTGTTTGTTCACAAATAAATACTTAGCGTGATAGTTTATTGTACGACGACATCGTGGCAGAATTGAACAATTTGATAATTTCATGATAAAGAATTTTAATTCGAAACAGGTCTGGTTGAATTGTGATTCTCCCCGTGTCTCTGACACTGCAACCTAGAATACCCCCGATCGTTTCGCGTTAGTGAGCGGGTTAGAACGAGTGAGTTCTATTGTAGTGACATTAGCGCATTTGCTGCAGCATTTGAGTTTAAAGATTAAAAATAACTGTAACATGAATTTGGCGCCCTCTTGAATTGCGATATCCGGGGCTGGCAAATCTGATCACCTGCAGGTAAGTGCAACCTTTCAGAGCGAAACACAGTCATTACTGTGTTTCGCTTTGAAAGGCACGGTTATTATCCCGAGATGCAGGATACTGCGTGGTACCTAAACGATGTGTTACCGGATCCTACCCCCAGAGAACATCTATCTGCTGTGTAGTTAGTTTTTCTAAAATTATTTGAAAATCGTCGCCGTGGTGTATAATCTGTCAGGACGGCCTAAATTTATATGTTCGGTGATAAAAGATCACATACCCATTAAGTGGTCACATCACGATCAGATTACAAGTGGCCAATGGGCCAATAGATATCGATTTATTCGCCGTAAAGAATCAAAATTACCACTGAAGGCAGATTGAATGCCACGCCACGATTGTAGTAAATCGTTGTCCGATGCTCGTAACGAAATGTGAAGGAACGCTGCAGCGTTATTTACGCTGTGACTTTGAGCTGGTGGGTGCCTGGCCCTTACCCGATCGAAGCGATTTACTTTTTTTAAATAAATATAAAAATCCTTAGGAAAGAAAGGTTCTCGAGTGGGAGAACGAAGTGTAGGGCGTCCCCCCCACTAGATGGAGCGACGACCTGCACGGTTTTGCGGGAAGTCGATGGATGCAGGTGGCTCTGGACTGTGTTTTGTGGCAATGCATGGGGGAGACCTATATTCAACAGTGGACTAAAATATGAAATGATGACAATGATGATGATGATGATGATGAAAATTCTTTACCATTTTTTCAGCAATAAAATATAATTAATTTTGTTTGTCAATCGTACTTTTTACTGGTGGTAGGATTCCTATGCAGGAGTCCGTCTAGGTAGGTACCACCCCAGGGCGAGTTATTCCGCCGTGAAGCAGTAGTGTGCAAACATTACTGTGTTTTGGTTTGAAGGGCACTGTGAGCTAGCATAATCACTGGGCATATGAGACTTAAGTACCTATGTCTCAGGGTGATGGGCACAGTGTAGTGTCACACAGAAATTTTCTGGGTGACACAGCAGTTGTTATGGGCAGACGTTGCACTTACCATCAGGTGAACGTTTTGCTCGTTTCATCACTATATGCAATAAAAAAAAAACACTTTTTTTACAATCTTGGTACCACCGTTTCGTAATGGTTCTGGCGTAATGTTTTCAGACGCCCAAAAACCATTGAAAACCACATGGCAGAAACAGATTGCAATGGAATCAAATATAATAGAGATGTTGCATATTTTACAGACTAAGTACTCAGCATGCCATCTTGTCTATCTATTATAAAGCTACGATGTTAAACACTAAAATAATAATTATAATATTACTAAAACTATTTAATTCAATGGTTTCAATTTTCAGTTACGACATACAAAACTTAAAATACCGGAACGACCTGTTACTCGCCGATGATCAATTTTATGATGAATCTAATAAACAAAGTTAAAAAAAACAAACATTAGTTTTTCTTATGTATGACAAACGAGGCAGTCCGTTGTTGAGGGTCATTGCAGTCCATTAAATTCTCCATCAATCTTCCCAGCGCTTAGATGACGTAAAGCCGAGATGCGGGTACGAGGACTTTACCGGGATGCGCAAGCGTCCAGCAGCAAAAGGGAGCCCCCTTTCGCTGCTGGACGCTTGTGCATCAAATAACAGTCCATAAATGGCCCAATGCTGAGCACAAGCCTTTTCTCATTTTTGACCAGCAGCAAAAGGGAGCCCCCTTTCGCTGCTGGACGCTTGTGCATCAAATAACAGTCTATAAATGACCCAATGCTGAGCACAAGCCTTTTCTCATTTTTGAGTTATGGAGTTGGGTGGAGTTCGTCACACCCCTCCAGTATGTAATGGCGAACTACTCTCCGCTTACAACTTTATTTAGTTCTCAGACATGCAGGCTTCTTTACAGTGTTTAATATAACAACGAGGTAGTGGTTAATACTTCGAGCTAGTGGTCCCTGCTCACACTACGCAAATCTGAAAATATTTGAAGATGTAAAATCCGCGGATCAGTACTGAAGCAGACTCCAAAACGCACAAAACGAGAGGTCAATGCAGAATTATGTGATTAATTATGATAAAAATATTTCGTGTAATTCAGGAGTGAGTTCTCGATCATCAGTTCGTCAATGATAGTATATTACGCAGCCTCGGTGGTCTGGCTCATAAGCAGAAACCCCGAGGCCCGTTCACCCTTGCCTGTGCTCTAGCAACTGAATTAGAAAAAAAAAACAATTGTCCCAAGTGTGTTGAAGAAAAAAATCAAACGTTAAAAAAAATAGGCCGCACAGTAAAAACGAAAACCATTGAATTGAAAGTTAATACCTTACAATAAGACTAATTTTACCTTATCAACTAATGTCGCCGATCGAAATCAAAAGCGATTTTCCTTAACTATTCTGGTCATAATGCGCTCATTTCAATGTACATGCAGGCAACGGCCGGTGTACACGCGGACACGCTGCCTGTTATATAACTAGACACTACGAGACAAGATACAACATACATGTGATTACAACACGCTAATAAGTACAGACACTACTTCTGTTTATGTATAATGCAATTAAGGCGATGGTGGTGTGCCATTTAAAAAGATAAGGCACCATGGACTGTTTCAATTTACACATTGCAGGTTCTAACACGTTACGTCTGCTTACGTCTACATACAGAATGCGGGTTAAATAAGAATAAGATCGCGCTTGCTGGCAAATTCACTACGCGTCAATTTGTACTGTACCCAAAAAAAAAAACTATTCTAAAATTAACAATTTCATCGATAGGCATTATGAGTGCTTATCTTTACATTATTTTTTTTTTCATACAATATGGAGAAAGTGCTGGAATGCCAGTGAAAATTGAATTAAATTTTTAGTGTTTTAGTAGTAGTTGTCCTGATTGGTGCCTGTCGACTATTTAATAATGATTTACAATGTGACACGTTACATATTAAATATTTGAGAATTTTATAGCAAACGACGTTCAATAAGTATTATGTAAATAATCTATGTAGTAATAAAAATATTCTATTCTTTTCGTTCACGTTACAATAAAGAATGTATTACGTAATGATTTCTCATACTTACGCGAATATTATAAATATAATAAACTTAAACAATTATAAATAGTTAAAAAAAATACGCGATAAAGTCCGTAAAATTAGTGTTATTAAAAAATTATATGACGTTAAAATAAAAATAAAAACATTTTATTCAAATATTTATTTGTTTTTTCGAACATCCTTTAATAACGCGTTCCAAGTTTAAGAGCAATGCGAAACAAAGATGGCGGTTTGACAGTCCTACTCTTAATTAGCCCGCATATTATTTAACATATATTAATCACATACCAATATCTTACACTATGCTAAGTTACGAGGTTAAGTATTATACAGGTAACTCTCGTCTACGTTGAAAGCATTTCTAGTGTTACCATTAATATACCTTATTGTTAAACTATGTATTAAATAGTATTTCGAAAAAGAATATACAAAACAAATGTACGCATTAATACAGCTGACATTAAATATAGCAATAGTAGTAACAAAACTAATTATATCCATTGAAACGACTCAGCTGTGTAGAACAGAAACACAGGCTGTTTTTTGTGACAAATGTAGATGTAACTGCAACATGGGCGTCGCCAAGAGGCTTAGAGAGGGGCGGCTTCCCCCCACCTTCCTCCCGCGCTAGAGATTCGATTTGTTTATTTAATGTAGTCGCTGTCTGTCGCTCGCGATTGAATAAGTCGACCATATACATACATACATGCGCCTTATATCCTGCGCAGTTGATCCCATCAGTACACCCCCCCCTCTCCCCCCACCATTGACTGGTGACGCCCTTGAACTATAATTTTTTTTTATAATAAGGAGCGTTCTCATTGCTCGAAAACAGCCTATGCGTCTTATCTAACCGGTCAGATGAAAGAACGATTTCTCAGTTCTCGCTCATTTCTGTGAATACAGTATAGCTATTTATATAGAGTAAATAAGTAACCGCTATCAGAGAATAACCAAAAAAATGTCTTCAACGATCAGATTATTTTTTTGACAGATCGTAAACATCCCAATGCGAAGGCCTCAATGAAGTTCGGGAAATTAGCCGATGATATTTATCGTGGATTATTTTTAAATGAATACACAAATATGTAGTATATTCTTCTATATACAAGTTGCTAGAAATACATACAATACCGCACTATACTTAAAATATCATTTATAAGACCCTTATTATAGTGATCGATGGAAAATTGTTGAATGTACTTATTCAGTTTAATTAATTCCTATTGCATATGAGCTATGGTTTTCCTTGTGGCTGACTTGTGCCTTTATTTCGGTAAAAAAAAAATACAAAACGACATATTGAAACACAACTGTCGACTTACAGTTATATTGGGCGTCGGTGATTAAAGTGCGAAAATCGTTTGACACGTTTGATTTTCTTGTGTGGAATATTATAATCCATAATGAAATCAAACAAATATTCTACTGTAGTTATCTTACATAAGCGATATTTAGCCGTCTATGAAGAATTGATTACACGACATTTACATATATTTATTAAAAGTAACATTAATATATATCGTTCATAACCTAGACACAGGTTAATTAATTATCTTCGTCCATAATAATAACATGCATGCAGATATAATAAACTACTTTTTACAGAGAACCGTACACACTAAGCATACATATAGCCTTGCACTTCAAAACGACGCCCTCCCTCCATTCCCGTTAACGGAAAGTGCAACAAGTGTGTGGGAGCATGTATCGCACCAAGTAAATCGCAGAAATAAGTAAATTACGAATGTACAATAAACAATGCGCAATGCGTCTAATTAAGAATGTAAGTCTTAAAGGATATTTCTCAAATTGCATTAATTACAATTGCTATATTTTAGTGAATGAATTAATTGGGAAATATAGCATTTGGGATTCATTCTTCGGGATGGTTACATATTTGAAGTTATTTTTATTGTTCATTATTTTTGCTGGAAATTTTAAATAAAAATCGAATATAAAAGAATGCGTATGAAAACTTAGCGCGTCACAGAAGTGAAACATAAATATTTTTTATTGTATAAAATGAAAATAAATAAACGCGAATTAACCAAAAATATGATGAATTCATCAGTGTTCGAATTATTAATTAATCGAGAAATATTAATTAAGAATAACAGAAACGCTGCAAGAAAACTTTGCACTTAATTATCGGCCTTGAATTCATCGCGCCAAAAAAAGTTTCACTTCAAAAATAATTAATTTTTTTCATTGAAATCATAAATGACAATTAATTCGGAGGAACAATTAAATATGAAAATAATTATTGCGTCAGAGATAATTGATTTTCAGGAATCTTGTACATACGCGTGTTATAGCGAAACCTACCGCGTAATAGGAGGGATTGCAGTAAAACATCAACTGCGTTATAAAAATACCGCCTGATAGGAGTACACTCATAGGGTTACTGTATTTATTTTAATATGTATATGTTAGAACGCTAATTAGAAGTGATAGTACTAACCCATTAGCAATAAGCGGATTTCCCTATAGGCCTACAGTAAAGCGGCAAAATGTATGGGCCGGCGAAACTGAGTTACATTTCTTTTGTTGTTTTTCATTGTTACTCACAAATACAAACGGTAAGCATCGGTATTTAAAGACATTGCTTAGGATCATTTTATCATTTACAGACTTTGGTTGTTTTTTTACTTTAATTTAATTTTTATACGTCGCTTTGCAAGAAGTAGCTAGGGGACCTTCCGTAGGCCTAAGGCAGCCAGGGTAACAAATCCGCCCCCGACATTGCAACGCGTACTTGCCTACGCGGCATGAGCGTGCCACGGGCCATTTTGAAATTATATGCGTTGCAACATTTATATAGTGCGTAGTTGGTCGATGTCGTAACCTGAGTTGAAAATTATTAATGCTTCGTTAAGCATAATACGGTCTAATGCCAGTCTACGACTGGGGGTTGTAACTTATTTAGTCTTAACATGAGAACTTTGAATAGTTTAATGATATAATAGAAATTATAGTATTGTAGGTTTATCAAACATCTATGTAAATAATGATGACGTAATATGCAACAAAAATCATCCAAACAGCCATACTTATCTATTAATAGCATTTCTGTAGCTAAAATTGTTCAATGGCTACTCTATAAACCCATATACATGTTTATAATATATAGAAGTAGTACACATTTGGTTATATTCACTAATGTTATTATGGAAGTGTATACAGTAAGATTATATACAATTATATTAACCCTCAAACATCAATTAATTTACTAAGAAAACACTAGAATATCACCAGAATGTCCAAGATTACAAAAACGTTCCATACTATTTAACATTCTTGTGTTTTAATTTCGCGGGTAATAAAAGAATTTGCACTATAGCACAGGTGTAGACTGTAATATATAACTTATCTTTAAAAAAAAAAAACACGTTTATAGAGCAACCACAATAGTGTCAAATCTGCACAGTATTTTCAATGTCATACCTACACTCTCCTAATCTCGCCTCGCATGGTCCTTCAAACCGAACACATGGGACGAGTTTAGTAGAAGGTGAGGCCTAGCATGTTTCAGGCTGTCACTTCATCGTTACTCCCGTCGAACTCCAGCTTGACATCACCAGTGAGACCCTCCACATCCACCTCGTTCTCAGAGGCGTTCAGCATGTTAAGTGTCACCTGTTATGAATGGTTGCAATTAGTAATGTAAAATCTACAAATCAGAGAAATGGATCAAGATAGCAATTACTCAAATTTAGGAAATTCCATTAACATTACTTCAACCATTTAATAGAATAATTATTAAAGTTTAATTTGGTGCAATATAACAACGCCGTATTGGCGTTTAGACCCTGGTATTTTATAGACTATGGGGCACTAAGTAAGGAACTTTCCATTATGTTCGATTTGTAAGATAAAACATTAAATTATAGTTTAATTTTGCAAATAAGTCTTTCTTGAATATTTGATATTGAGAATTGATCTTTAAAATAATTGTGTTTTGTACTCAAGTGTTGGTCATGACTCTATTAAATTAGAAGCATAATAGATTGTATTTATTTATATGTAATACATCACAAAAGTTACTGAGCAAATATAAATATTTTAACATTCGTAAATTACAAAATTAAGACATGAATTCACAACCCAAACTTACAGTACACAATGATTAACTACTTTTAAAATGAAATTCTAAAAACTTACACGGAAAAGACATTTGCTACTCTACTGTACTTCGATTATCTAACAGTTATGTTTAAATAGTAATTAGGTGCACCTGTGTTCGAAATTTTCGCAACTAATACCTGTCAAATGACAAAATTTGAACTGTAAGAGGCGCCTCTTTGGGGCGGATTTCCCTATGAGCCGAGCAGGCCCGGGCCTGATGCTGCGGCAAAATTTACGGCAAAACTTAGTGAGATGTTTTTAATTTTATTAATAGTTACTCATAAATAAAAATGGCTTCAGTATCTAGCTAGAATATTTTAAGATATCAAAGGAAAAGGTACATTAGAGATTAATTTGCAGTCTGTTTTTTTCGTAAAAAATATTGTTGTAAAGCTACAAGTGTCATTTGAGGTGACAACTTCCGCTATCATGTAAAAAAAAGATTTAGAAGTTCCAAATGCCTCCCATAGTTACTTTGAGCAAATGCAATGCATTCCGGTACTTGTACCGCTCAAATAAAAATCCATTTTCTCTATTAAGGCCTAAATGTTCTTCGTGCGAAAAAAGAAATCATTACAGAAGTTTGCGAACTTCCCTAGCAGCTAGCATCTCTTTAGGGAATTACATTTCGATTTATCTGCATGGTCGCTATCCTTTCAAAGCATCCCTTCCCCCTTGAAACATTTCGATTTCAAAAATTCTTAGTTATAAACATAATAATTATGTAGCTTGTAATGTTCCTAACACCAGTGTCCAAATTAAAGTAAAAACGTAGGAATGTTCGTAACGTTTTTTGTGCTACGTTGTAATGAAACCGCTGGTGTCTGATTTGTCAACATACTGTCTAAACAAATACAAAATTACTAGTCTACAAATAAAACTATAACAGACTTTCTCTTTACCGACCACAGTTTAAATCTACATACAACTTACCTTACAAACTACTAGGATGCAAAAAAGAACGTGCATACTACCTACATTCCTATTAAATGGTTATAAAAATCCACGTTTTTAGTTCAAATTAATACTTTACCTAATAAGAAACCACATTTGTCTTACATCGATGTCTATTTTCTTAAGTCTTTTTTAATCGTTCTTGTTGTATAGAAAAAATGTGTGTATATATATATACATATATACTCTTTATTGTACACCAATACAAAAATAAAGACTAAGTACTATATTTAAGTTCTATTTATAAGCATCTTTGAATTTAATGAATATTGTGTATTTTAAAGTCTTAGGTAACTCGATAATTTATTTTATTAAGTTGGACAGCTGCTATTATGAAAACTCGATAACCGATTTAAACTTAAAAAAAAATCTCGTCTCTAATCCATCCATTTCACTCATACTGTAGACTTGTTAGATCGTGTGAGACCTTTCCTTGTGTTTATAAGACCTGCATTACTAATTTAAACCATCACCATATTAAAAAAAAAATCGAAATCAGTACTGTTACTGTACTCTATCCACAGAAACGGGCTAGAACTGAGAAAATGTTCTCCCATTCAACTGTTTAGATATATGACGCATATGCAGCGTTTTAATAATGACTCGCCTTAATGTTTAAAAAAAAAGTAACGCCAACTGGTCAATTATGTTATCTACTTTTGTCTTTGTCTTATATGCAATGTGTGACAAAGATAGCGCTTCACTAGACAATTTGTATGGATAGTGTACAATGCATGCCGTAACAACCGAGTGCGTGTAGAAGCGTTAACAAAAAAAATATCGTATACCAATAATAAAAATAATTCAAACTTCACTAACTTAAAACTGAAAAAGAAGGAGCACGAAAAACAAAAATACTAGCACAACGTAGTGATTTTAGTCAGTGAAGGTTTGAACCTCGGCGTTTTTTCCTAACACGCTCGACTGGTCGATGGCGCAGTGTTGGTGGACTACCTGCGATACTTGCTGCGTGCGGCTCGTCACCGTGCTGCTTACCTGCCTCACCGGTATACCTGCGTCCTCGAACGCCTTCTTCTTCAGCGTTGTCCGGATTTGTGTGCTGGAATATTTAAGTTGGGTTACGTTAACAGTGGGCTGATCACATCTGTCGCAGAAGTGGCATTCATTGGAATAGGCGAATCCAGTAGCTGTAGTGTGCAGACATCAATGTGTTCCGGTCTGAACGGCACTGAGAGCTAGTGTAACCACTGAGCATACGAGACTCAAGAACTGACGTCTCCGGGTGAAGAGCGCAGTGTGATGCCACACACAATATTCTGGGTGATTTAGCATCTGTTCTGAGCAGACGTTGCACTTACCACCTTGTGAATGTTTTGCTCGTCTCGTCACTTTATTCAATAAAGAAATCCTAGAATGAATAATGCCTTTCGGCAAAAATTGTGTAGGATGCCCCTGGTTAGATGGAGCGCAAGGGGGCTGGCAGTAACTGGATATCATTTCGGTGATGTAATTGCTGTTAGCCCCTTTTGGCTTTTACAACTTCATCGGATACTGTGTTCACAGGCCACACAGTGCCAGGTTTGTTTGACCCACACATAAATACATAAATCGTCGTCGTCGTCGTCGTAGTCGTCGTCGTATCAGCCTGTCACAAGTCCACTGCTGAACACAGGCCTCCCCCACAGATACCCACAAAAGTTGGTAGCTCCCATTTTGGAGGGATTTTGCCATAGTTGCCACGCTTGGCAGGCGGATTGGCAACCGCAGTTAATTTATTGAGATGTTCCAGAAAGATGCTGCTGCCCATCTCCTGGTATTCACTGTAGATCGGGCTGAACGCGCAGGATCGTAATGATGATGTTAACAGTGACGCTGTGAGAAGCGTTAGAAATTTATTTAATAATTTAAGAAGATTTACAGAATTTTTACAATATGTTGTTACAGATATATTATATGACAATTACAAATCTTCACACATTGGCTATTTCAAAGCCGAGGGCAAACATAATGAGAGCAGCTAGCTACTAATAAGAATATAAATGAAAACAAATTTGTAACCGCTTTCATATATTGACAGGAATATCTTTTCAAAGTAAAATAAAACTCTTTTCTTACTGATTTCACGTTCTAAGAATGTTAATTAATTGGGCAATGGTACATATCTTAAAACAAATTCAACACAATGTTAAAGAGAGTTTTCTTTGCTAGAAAATCTTACTTTTTTCATTTGTCATCATCATTATTAAGATGAAAATGGACGAGACCTTGAACGTACTAGTGGTAGGAATCCTATGCAGGAATCCGTCTAGGCAGGTACCACCCCAATGCCAGTTATTCTGCCGTGACGCAGTAGTGTGCAAACATTACTGTGTTTCGGTTTGAAGGGCACTGAGAGCTAGCGTAATCACTGGGCAAATGAGACTTAAGAACTGATGTCTCAGGGTGACGGGCGCAGTGTGGTGTCACACAGAAATGTCCTGGGTGACAAAGCATTTGTTATGGGCAGACGTTGCTCTTACCATCAGGTGAACGTTCTGCTCGTTCCGTCACTTTTTTTAGGGAGACAAAAAACTCCAGCGTTTCGTCCCGTGTGGATAAGTTAAGACGAAAATGCGTTTGTTTTCGAATACATTTGTGACACTATCATATCTCCTGTGCAGTTGATAGCTCCGAAGGTATTCGGAAGTTATCGCCGTGGTCTTAAGTCCGTCAGGAGGGAGGGAGGTGATTGAAACGTAAAATAATTACGTGGCGGGTACATTTGTTAATGGTAAAATAAATTCAAGAATTGAGATTGACGGAATATTTAACAGTTTGTTAAGCGAAAAATTAGAGAAAGAGAACGCAACCGATGCGTCTAAGTCGACTGTTATGGAACTGAAAATCTTTTTTTTTATTAAACATGTACATACATAGTCTCTTTCTCATTGGGGTAGGCAAAGATCAGATGTTTTCTCTGGCTACGATGCTGACACACATCTTTCGCTTCTCCTACATTCATTAGTGTTCTCATACAAATTGGTCAGATGCGGGTACTTTGAAGTGGCCTTTTCTTAACACGACTTCGATCTGATCGTGATTACGTTCGCCTACGGCGACCCTTACCGGCTTGCCCATTCACAATTGCCTCAAAAATCTGTTTCGTCAATCTTCTTTCGTCCATTCTCTCTACGTGTTCAAACCAACTAAGCGTCCCTTTCTCTTTGTCACTACATCATCTACCACATAGCAACGTTCCCTTATCACGCTGTTCCCCACTTTGACCATCAAATTCACTCCAGCTTTACATCTCAAACTTTTCATTTCTACGGCATTAATCTTATTTTCATGCTTCTTCTGCCAGACGCAACATTCACTACCGTACATAAGTGTGGGGACCAGTACTCCTCTATGTACAACCAGTAAACATGTAATATTATAATATAATGTACTCGTAATAGTATTAATATAAAACATTTAAAAATACATTTTAGGTGCTGAGGCTGATATCTAATACATCTAGATACTTAAGGTCAAGCGTGTGTGTAACCTAGAAAATTTCTGTGTGACACCACACTGCGCTCGTCACTCTGAGACATAAGTACTTAAGTCTCATATGCCCAGTGATTGCGCTAGCTCTCAGTGCTCTTCAAACCAAAAAAACGGTAATGTTTGCACACTACTGTTTCACGGTAGAATAACTGGCCTGGGTTGGTACTTACCTAGACATATTCCTGCAAGGGAATCCTATCAAAATTAACTTATTTTAAAATAACTGTAAGATGAGCCTAAAAGCATAATAAGCTGATGTGACAATGCCCGTCAAATACCACCTGGCTTGCTGAATCGGCAACGAGGATAAAAGATTTGATATCTCACAATATATGCAGGAAATCGTGTGCATATACTCGTATATGAAGGTGGCCCATCAGGAGAGTGGCGGTCATCAGGGGTACCCGAGTTCTATTATTACACATTCACATCTACTCGTATTATTACATTTTTTATTGTTATCCGATAAAGAAAATAAAAATAATAATTGTTAGTACAATATTAAATTACGTTAGTACTAAATAACTAAGAAAGCATGGGCAACGAATGCCGAAGCACTATATGATGAAGAAACAGTTTTCTTAATGTTTTTTTCAAATGGCAAAAACAATTCGAGAATGGCTCAGGACTTTTCAACCTCCATTCTTAGTTTCACGTGCTTACCTTAGACCTCTGGTGGTAGGATTCCTATGTGGGAATCCGTCTAGGTAGGTACCACGGTAGTGCCAGTTATTGTACTGTCAAGTCAACTACTGCCAACTGTCAACTAGTGTGCAAACATTACTGTTTCGGTTTGAAGGGTATTGTAGGCCAGTGTAATTACTGGGCATATAAGACTTATGAACTGATGTATCAGGGTGACTAGCGCAGTGTGGTCACAAAAATGGTCTGAGTAACAGGGCATTTGTTATAGGCAGACGTTGCACTTACCATCGCGACCGCGTGGCCTAGTGGTCAGAGTACGTGACTTCTACGCCGCGGGTCCTGGGTTCGAATCCTTCGGGTCTGGTTGTGTTGTGATTGTCCCCGTATTTCGGACACTGCGTCCTAGCCTTCATCCGAATCGACCACGGTAAGGTAGGGAGATAGTGAGTGCCCCTATGTTTGCTCCTTCACTTGTGGCACTATAATACCTACTGCGCAGTTGATAGCTTCCGACAATGTTCAGAAGTTGTCGCCGTGGTCGAAATCGGCCGGTAGGACATCATGAAAAAAGTCTATTTGATAGACGTAAATATAAAAAACACTCACACTGTCCTATTTTTAATATGCTGACTAAGTTTGTTGAGATCGACCGCGAAACGATGGACGCAGGATCTCAACATTTCGATCTCCTCGTCCGTCCATTTGCCACTGGCACGAGAAACATAAAATCACATTAAACATCGGTCGTTCAGTATCACACACACAACAAAGGAATCGTGGAAATCTAAATAATTCAAATATATTCCATGGCAACACAACTAGCGCGTTCAGTTCTCCGAATGCTGTGACCTGAGACTTAATTTTGATGGAATGATTTCGAGATGACCCAAATAAGTTTACCATATTTACCAGTTATTCTTACGTTTCACTACTAATTCAATTCTATCTCCGACCAATAACAAAATTGAAGTGTCTGTCTGTGATTTCAAAATAAATGCCAAAGATGCCTAATCGTAAACGGCCGTTTTTTAGAATGTGTCTGTCTGTCTCGAATAGGCTCCGAAACAGCTCAACGGATTACAACTTCTAGGAGTTTATTTAAGTATTTATGTTTGGGTCAAACCAAACCTGGCACACGGGCACCTGGCACACGGGACCCTGGCCCGTGAGCACAGTATCCGATGAAGCTGTAAAAGCCAAAAAGGCTAACAGCAATTACATCACCGAAATTATATACGGATTACAATGAAAATTTTCTAGATTAAAACACGTTTTTTTAAAAAAAAATTACGTATAGTGTTCCATTTCGATATCATTCAGGGTTCTGGAGCTATAGAATATAAATAAATGTAATATAATCAGGTGGTCGGCTTATTTTACGCAATAGTATAACCGCGGGACATAGCTAATAAAAAAAAGTATCGACCCCAACAAATGAATATTAAATTTCTTCTGTCTGTTTGTCCTTACGATGAAATTAAAAACTATCAAAGTAACGCGTATCTAAGCTTAGGTTATTAATACTAACCGTCGGTTCAACTTGACGACCGCATGGCCTATTGGTTAGCGTACCTGACTTCTACGCCGCGGGTTCGAATCCAACCGAGTTGCCAACATTTGTGCGAAACAAAAAAAATGTTGATTTTTGGGTCTGGTTGTGATGTCGTCGTCGTACGTTGTTTCAGCCTATCACAAGTCCGCTGCTAAACATAGGCCTCCCCCAGTAGATAGCCACAAAAGTTTGTATCTCTCTTATCTCTTTTAGCTCATTTAGAAGGGATTTTGCCGTAGTTGCGACGCTTGGTAGGCGGGTTGGCAACCGCAGTTTATTTATTCAGATGTTCCAGGAAGATGCTGCCCATCTCCTGGTTTTCATTTTCCCTCTGTCGACTTTTACGAAACCCACGGGATGAGATGTGGTGGTAGATTCTCTTAAACCGCCACCACACGGCAATGTCGCCACCACACGGCAATGTCGCCACCACACGGTTGTGATGTGCATATAAAATATATGTCTGTAAATCGTAGCCACGATATTTATAAAATCCTATTTTTGGGCATCGTTTTTTAAGAAAAAGAATATAATATATACGAACTAAATATTTGTTGCATCGAAACCTCTTAAAAGGGATATTATTAATAATAACAACCGCATGGGTCAGCCGTGAGCATATCTCCCAATTGCAGGATCTACTCTTCGAATCCTAGTCTTTAACGCTAGTATACCACGAACTATGCACCTTCGTTACCAGGGGGTCTACTGTGTAACTCAGGTTGGGAAATCTACCAGAGTTACACAGTAGCCCCCAGTATTACAATGGTTGAAATAATGGTACGCTTGTAACACGATTCAGAAAACATGTGTGATTTTCTTTAGCAGGCGTAATCTCACACGTTTGCTACGAATTATATTTTAAATACCACTGATTTGGAAACTAAATAGATTCCAACGCTTTCCAAGCCACATGCAAAGATGACAGATTAAGCCAACAATGTAGGAAATATCGATTGCTTTATGACGCATTACAATCTCGTCGATAGCGCGTCCTTCGGCAATGCGAACTGCAAAACAAAACAGCATGTTTTCGAAAATTACTAATTATTCTTACATATCATACAATACGTGTAGATTTTGAATTATTATTTAGATTTTAGCGGCTTTCAATTAAACAAAAAATTCTAATCATATGAAATTGATCGTAAACTAACCTGAGATTACCTATATTACGTAGTTACAGAGAATATATAAAATTTGGTACCTGAGGACGTATTTGAGAAAGAAAAGTCTGTAACTGGACAAGTGAATATTTCGACTGAAACCTCGAAAACAAAAACGTAATTGCGTACAACTAATATTAAAATAAACATGCATATGCACAAACTGAAGCAGGTCAACAGAATGTATCCGCAACTATACCTTACTTAACGATCAGGGAGAGATTATACTAAGTACATAAGTATTTAAAAACTTGTATTTTAAATTAATTACGACGATAACGTTCTCCCGCCGTATTCCGTCCACGGCGTCATCTGGCGACTAAAACAAGATGTGAACTGCGCAGGTCACAATGCCGACGCTAGCTAACTGACTGGCTAACTGACTGCTGCGCTACTGGTCCGCGGGTTAGATTCCCGCAGAATATTATATATTATATATTCGTATATATATTCGTAGTGTGAGGAAAAGTATTTAAAAAAAAAAATTGTTCTACAGCTTAAAGAAATTTAAAAAATATACACCACTCTTAACAATAATTATTTCTAAATAATGGTATGTATTAGTTTTGTAACGAATATTCGCATGTTTCTTGATATTCGCATTCGTATTCGCATTCGCAAACATCATGCGAATGTGATTGTCACATACACATCATTATGTTACTTTAAAAGATTATGAAAATAATATAAAAAAATCATAAAAACATTAGTATTATAATGAACTTTTATTAAAAAGGATTGTTTTATGTATAACATTGTTACACATTGTTAAACATTGTCTTTTTTATAAAAACAGTTTAAATATATCCTTCTAGGTAACTAGTATGAAAATTTACAGTGATGGTCTTTGAATTTGCAGCCACACAAATTTTTGATCAAAACCACGTTACAAATATAGTTTTCTTAAGTCATTAATCTCAGTCAGTAATCTCATAAGTTATTAGATATGTCATGAAATTGCCACATTGGTAAAGCCAACTGAATAAGGAATAAAGTTATAAAGACATTAAGTATTTTTAATAAATTTTATTTATTTTTAATACTAGAAAATTTAAATACAAATGAAGATAGATAAATAACTAAGAATTGATAATAAATTGTTGGAGAATTGTTTCAAACAAAACTTAGAGTAAATAAATGATGTGAGAGAATGCAAATTGAAACAGGGAAATGCATATGTTTTACACTAAAATTAATAATTACTTCACGGTTTTTAATTACCGCCTTACCCTGGCGAGACATTCGACTATATATAGCTCTCTTAAATACTGCTCTATACTGATTAGACCCCCTTTTATTGACTTCGCAACAAAAATGTTCCATTGGATTTAGATCTGGGCTGACCAGGCTAAGGCAGAAAGTAATTGTGAAATGAATTCTTTACCGTGCGTGCGATATGCTTTGAGTCATTGGCTTGCTGGAGAGTCCAAATAATAGGAACTAATCCATGATCCCTTCTATCAGCGTAACAGGTTCAACTCCATAAGCAGGAAAGCATCACCTAATTTGTACGTTTCCCCCGCCATGCTTTATTCGGATAGCCTCGTAAGTATCGTTTCTAACAGAATGCACATTATATATTATAATTTCATCAGAAAAATAATAAAAATCCACTGTCTGACTGTCAGTTTTCAGTCTTGTCTTGTCAAAAGATATCGCTTGATTGTCTGTTCATTTATGTGTATTCATCCTCTGTTAACTTAGAAGATGATGATTGATGAATACGTTTACAAGGTAACAAACAAATTGTGGTGATGTACTATTACATATTTTTTTGGGATGGTCTGAGATGAGCAAATCGTTAAACCAATGATATGTGCAACGTCTGCCTATAATAGTTGGTTTTTCACCCAGAACATACAATTGCAAAGTTCTGTGCGGCACACTGCGCGTAGCTTATAGTCTCTTTCAGACCGAAACCCAGTAATGTTTCCTCATCGTCGTTTCAGCCTATCACAAGCCCACTGCTGAACCCCCCCCCTCCCCCATAGATAGCCACAAAAGTTTGTAGCTCTCATTTTGGAGGTATTTCGCCATGGTTGCCACGCTTGGCAGGCGGGTTGCTATCCGCAGTTTGTTTATTCAGATGTTCCAGGAAGATGCCTGCTGCCCTTCTATATATAGACTGGGAGGATTTTTCCATAGTTGCTATGCTTGGCAGGCGAATTAGCAGTTTGATTATTTAGCAGGAACACGAAGATGCTGCTGCCCATCTCCTGGTTTTCATTTTCCCTCTGTCGACTTTTACGACACCCACGGGATGTGATGGGGTGGTAGATTCTCTTAGGCCGCCACCATACGGCACCAGTAATGATTGTACCTACACGGATTCCTCTATAAGAATCTTACCAGTGAAATGTTGCACCACACTCAAAAATTTTAATGACGAATTTAAGAAAAACATTGGTTACATAACTTTTATTACACAAAGCGTACTGCAATAATGGACATATGCAAGGAGAAAATCAATACATGACGATCACGTGTTAATTAATAAAATCAATACATGTTGTATTACGTCCTCCCACATAATTGCATGCTCTTCTGATCTGTATGCATGACAACGGATAGATATATTTGTATTGACTAGTGGTCGTCCAATGGAAGATTTTTTTTTTTATTGCTCCGCGGGCCGCGGGTTCGATTCACACCCGGGACAAATATTTGTATGGCCTACATATAGTTGTTCCGGGTCTGGGCATTTGTGCATGTGGATTTTATGTCTGTAAAACGCACCCACGACTCAGGAGAAATCCTAGTGTGGGGCATCTTTTTTATAGATATATATATATGTATCAATTTTACTTGATACCCCTGGCCCTCAAGCTCAGTTCACCGACGCACAGTGAAAACTTTACCTATACAACATACAACTCTATATTTCAACATTATAGTCATACATTTAATCATTGCTCAGAGGTCTATCTGCCCCCTGTAAAAGAAAAGGTCAGCGTACTTGCTAGACAAGCTGATATCTTCAGCGACATCTACAAAATGTAAGGCAAGTGTATGTACAATCATCTGGTATACCTAGTCTGGCCATAAGTTCTGTTACAAATGAAAATGCATTTTTGTAATAAATTAACGTCATACTATTAAAACCTACATATTTATTAGTTTTAGGAAAAAATAAAAAATTAATTCTATTCGAAATGGCCACCTTTGGCTTTTATACAGGCCTTTAATCTGTTTGGCCACGACTCTATGGATTTACGCACTGTTTCCAAGGGAAATTTCGCCACTGCTTGCTCCATAGTTTTTTTAAGAGACTCAATGTCGTCGTGTCGCTTAGAGCAGGCCATGTCCTCTAATAATTTGAAGTCTAAAGGGTTGAGGTCTGGGCTAGATGAGGGCCAGTCTTCAGCTCTTATAAAGTCCGGAACGTTGGTTTCAAGCCAGGCTTGGGTAGTTTGTGCCTTGTGACCAGGTGCAGAGTCCTGCTGGAAAGTCCGCCGTATACTTTTAAAATGTGTATTGCTGCGGGGTTTCACAACATGATCCAAGACTGTATCTCGATACACTTTGGCTGAAGTTCACTTCTTTTTCACAAAAATGTAGTTTTGTGACTCCTTGATAAGACACGCCCCACCAAACCACTCAGGATGATGACCACGTGGTACCTTTCCGACCACTTGGGCAGCTTCTTTAGAACTGTGAGCGTACACGTTTTGCTTATTGTAGTGTTCTTCAATCGTGAAAATTTTTTCATCCGTAAAGAGGATATTTCTGTGTCACCTGCGTATCGCGACAAGGCGTTTTGATCGATCCACTCTCTTTAATTGTAAAGATTGATTTAGGGCATGTCCTGTATATCGACGATAAGCACCGAGCTTCAGGTCTTGTTTTATGATACGCGACAGAGGTCTAGCGGGAATCTTCATTTCTAGCGATAAGATTTTTTCCTTCCTAATGAGGTTTCGACGAATTCTGGCTTTAACAGCATTAATAGCCTTTGTAGTTCTCACAGCACGCGGCCGCCCCGATCTTTTCTGGTCTTCGACAGAGGAAGTGTTGTTGTATCTGTTGATAGTACGATATACGAATACGGCTGATACCAGGTTTTTGAAGTGTCTGGAATATGACCGACGGCTCCATACCCACTTTGTGCAATGCGATCACTGCAATCCTATTTTCTTTAACACCCCATTCCATATTGTAATTTGATAATGAACACGAAAAAATATTTGAAATGGCGCAAAATCGAAAGAAGTGTTTTATTTTAAACACTATTATATATATATACGTGTTCCAAATTCAAAATAATTAAAATGTTGAAAAAAAGAAAAGTTTTTATGTAACAGTATTTATGGCCAGACTAGTTATATGTAATATAACGTCCGCATGGTGTAGTGGTCAGACAGAGGTAGTGCATCCTAGCCTACCTCCAGTTTCATTGCACTTTGGTTTTCTACGAGACTATTCTTTGTAAATTTATTTATAACGTACTTTTAAAAACGTTAAAAAAATACAAAAAAGAGACCTACGGCGTTCCTTTCGCTTGATTCTTCTCCATCCGAGGATAAAATACAAAGGTTGGTAGGGTTCAGCAGGAATTCGTCTAGGTAGGTACCAGTTCAGGGCCAGTTTTCTACCCTGAAGCAGTAGTGTACAAACATTACCGTGTTTCTGTCTGAAGGGCACTGAGAGCTAGTATAATTACTGCGCATATGAGACTTAAGAACTGATGTCTCAGAGGAACAGGCGTAGTGTAATGTCAAGCAGAAATGTTCTGGGTGACTTGGTGGGTTTTTTAAGGTCAGACGTTGCACTTAACATCAGGTGAACGCTTTGCAAGTCTGCTATAAATAATACATACCCTGGTTGTGAATCACCCATAGGATGCAGCAGCATAGTCATCTCGGACAGCTTGTTGAAAGCGGTCCCAGCCTCCCGAAATATCTCACCAACCTAAAAAAAAATTCATTATGTATTTCACTTATACGCTTATTTACCTAGGCGCCTACGCCTTTAGTACGTGCAATCACATAGATAATCGCAAGAAAATAGTTACATCGAAGTTACATCTCACAATTCCATGGCATCTTGAAAGCGATTGTAAAAAATTATTTAATAAAAATACTTTTACGACTTCAGCTCAACAACTCCAAAACTCCAAAGTAGTAGTAGGTAGTAGGTTTATTTTATTTTATTTTCTTTCTAATGGTTGTTATAAATTTCTACTTCTTTTCTTTTACTAAACATATTTGCTTTCTTTCTTAAATTCGGAAACTACACATATTTTTTGTATATGTACATATTTGTATTGTATGCATGTATGTATTTTTGTATGTATGTATGTATATATGTGTTTATTGCGCATGTGTGTATGTATATATAATGTTAATATTATATGTATGTTTGTTTGTTATTATTATAACATATTACAGAATATTTTATTTCTTTATATATTAGTACTTTTTTTGCAGATTACTGTGATTATTTCTTTTATTGTTTGATCTTGGCACCCACTACATCTTCTCTGCTCGACCCGAAGGTAGACTGGTAGAAAATGCCTTGTTGCGTTAAGTCCGCCTTTTTGTACATATTTTTTTGTGTGTGCAAATAAAGTTTAAATAAAATAAATAAACATGCTTAATCGAATTTAAGATTAATGATTTTATAATGGATTCCATCATAAGAATTTGATCAAAATTATATAGAACCAATGTTACCTATCTATCCTCTTTCAAACTATATTTTTTTTAAATCGGTCCATAGTTGACGAAGACATGGGTGACCTTACTAAAAAAACATTCAGACGAACATAGAACCTAGATGCCTTTCCTATCACTACCGGAACAGTATGTACCTTACCTTAGGCGGTTCTCAATACGTTTCTTAATTTTCACTGGTGGTGGGATTCCTGTGGCAGAAATCCGTCTTGGTGGGTACCACCCGAGAGCAAGTAATGCAGCCGTGAAACAGTGGTGTGCCAACTATACTGTGTTTCGGTTTGTTGGGCACTAATAGCTAGTTTAATCACTGGGCATATGAGGCTTAAGAACTTATATCTCAGGGTGACGGGCGCAGTGTGGTATCACACAGAGATGTTCTGGACGACGTTGCATTTGTCATGAGCAGACGTTGCTCTTACCATCAGGTGAACGTTTTGCTCGTGTCGTCACTTCATCCAATAAAGTTACTCTCGACGCCCCTACATTAACAGATAATCAAGGAGTGTATAGAATGAACTCTTAAACGTGGCATCATTTTTATTGGTTAATGGTTAATAATTTGTCGGCTCGGTCGGTGCAGTGGCTAACCCCTTGGCTTCTGCGCCGAGGGTCGCGGGTTCGATTCACGCACGGGACAAATATTTGTATGGCCTACAGATAGTTGTTCCGGCTCAGGGTGGTTTAAGCATGTGGAATTTATGTCTGTAAAAAGTACCCACGACACAGGAGAAATCCTACTGTGTGGCATCGTACGTTAAATTAAAAAAAAAACTACTCCTGGCTGAGATGACTTAGTTGAGGCTAGGTGTGTGCTTAGGAGGTGTCACTTAAACACAAAAAACATTTTTAATTCGTATTACTTGTCGGTAAAAGTAATAAGAATTAAAAATATTTTTTGTGTTTACATAGTTGTGCAATTGACAATGACAGCTCTCTAAAAGCGTTTAAAGAGCTGAACGTAGAAAATTGCGCGTTCAGAATTTGAACCGCGTTTAGCATTGACTGCGTTCATTTGATGTTGATGAAATGCAAACTGTAGCATTGAACTCAGTTAAACGCTTAAACTTCGTTTTTCTTGAACTGAATCGCGTTTAGTTTCAACGGTGAAATCCGCCCTGAGTATCCGATAGGTCCCCGGCAGACTAGAATAGCACCTGCCTTTTTCCTACCGAGGTGTCGTACCTCGAGAGTAACCGAAAGAGGTAGGTGCCTTCGTGCTACAGGCGACTAAGGTATTGTACGGACAGCCTTTATTCAACAACATATGCTATGCTGTCACAATACTGCTCGTGGGAACTGCAAAGTGGGTTACGTGAATGGCCTCTGCCTACCCCTTATATGGGAAAAGGGCGTGACGTGTATGTATGTATGTATGTATGTATGTATGTCTTTACTATCCAAATGTCTATAACTCGAAAACAGCAACTGTTATGACATTTCCTAACAACTGTAGTATTACTTTGGTCTTTGTTCCATCATACCTCAAAAAGTTCTGGGAATTTTATAAATTTTAAAACCTATGTGAAGAAAATCGCGGCCGTAAAATATTAGAAAAAAAAGACGATAACCTACTGACCATTTTTGATCACTGTCAAATCTTCCTGTTCATACCTAGTAGATGCAATAAAAAAGGACTTAACTTTTTTTTTATTATTGTATAAAGTGACGAAACCAGCAAAACGTTCACCTGATGGTAAGTGCGACGTCAGCCCACAACAAATGCTGTGTCACCCAGAATATTTCTGTGTGACAACACACTGCGCCCGTCACCCTGAGCCATCAGTTCTTAAGTCTCAAATGCCCAGTGATTACGCTAGCTCACAGTGCCCTTCAAACCGAAACACAGTAATGCTTGCACACTACTACTTCACGGCAGAATAACTGGCCCTGGGGTGGTACCTACCTAGACGGATTCCTGCACAGGAATCCTACCACCAGTAAACCAGTTAACTTGTCCTCGAACTATTTCTCAGACATGCAGGTTTCTTCACAAAGTTTTCGTTCACCGCTGTGCAAGTGGTAAATCAACACATAAAATTGCAGAACAATTATAGAGGTGCTGGTGTCAGGGATTGAACATAGGTCACATGCATACTCTGAAATTTAAGGCGAGCACTACCTCGGACCGGAGACTATGTTAAGCGCACACTCATCTTCACCTTCGCAAACCCGATGTGATGCTAATGCAGATCATACACATAGTCTTATGCAGTGTCATAAATACTTGACAGCACCTCCAGACGCGAAAAAACAATAATTTGTATGTTGTACAAATATTTGCTTCGACCAAGATCTCGACCCATGGTTCAGTGTTCGGGTAATGAAAAATATGTGTTTGATTGATATAAGCCATGAACTTCTGAATATGCAGTTGATATTATAGTACAAGTGTATTCGCAAACACAGATTTTTTTTTTCTTATCTTACCTATTTGTTGATCTTAACATAATGTGCAATGAAATGAAATGAAATGAAAATGATTTATTCTTCAACCTAAGAAATATAAATTTTGTTATAGTAAAGGAGAGAAAGTTAATTTGCTAAGATCCGCATGAAAAATGTAAAATGGTGTGTATTGCCTAGTTGTAGTGGTGGAGGGTATCTGGTGGCGGCTCGCGGTGGCGGTATTGGTTTTCTTGTGCACGCTGTTGAGGGAGGGCAGGCGGTGCTCTTCAAAACCAGGTAATACACACCTTACATTTTGCATGCGGATCTTAGCAAATTAACTTTCTCGCCTGATTCTATTAACTATAAATTTTGTTTGTCAAATGTAATTTTTTTACAATCTACCACCATTTCGTAATGAGGTTCCTCGGTCGGAGAAGAACCAGGCCAAAGAAACTCCGTAGGTATCCCTTTTTTGCAATTTTTTTTATCATTTGTCAAAAGTACATTATTAATAAATTTACAAAGAACAATCTCAGAAAATCAAAGTGCAAAGAAACTAAAAGTAGGCTAGAATGCAATTTCACTACTGCATACTAGCCTACCTCTGTCCAACCACTACACCATGCAGATGTTATATTATATATGTAACAGATGATAATACATACTACCTTACATTTTGTAGATGTCACTGAAGATTCCAACTTGTCTAGTCCTGCAGGTACACTTACCTTTACTTTCACAGGAGATAGATAGATAGATAGAAAGACCACTGAGCAATGATTACATGTATGACTATAATGAGAATAGAGTTGTATGTTGTATAGGTAAAGATTTCCCTATAGTGTCGGTTGGTCATGTCATTGTATGTTGTTTGACAGTGTTGCAGATTGGTTTGAAATTTATATATCAAGTGACAAAAGAAATGCATGAATCTTTGTCTCAATCATGTAATTCAAGTCTGAGGCAATGTTTTTCTAAAAAACACAAATAGATTGTTCTTGAGTCTGGTTGTGTGTGCTTGTCAAAGTTATGTCTGAAAAAAGCACTCATGATGAAAGAGTATGTATATATAGATGCCTAGTGTATGGTATTGTTTTATTTAAAAAAGGATCCAAGCCACCAATCTGTGTTTTCTTAAATGTTAGATCAGGATGGGATTTAAACCGAGAACCCACAGAGCAGTAATCAGGTATTCTGATGACTAGGGCATGTGGTTGTCATTTCTTTCACCTTACACTGACTTCTATTTCAGCCTACTAATCTTACTTCATCCAGAGTATGAAAATTCACCAATATTATCTTTTACACAAAACAGAAATTATTATTTGGTAGGTCTGTGATGTGAAAATATTTATTGTGTGCAGTGACAGAGACACTGTCATCTATTATATTGTTAGGCTTTGAGGGTAGGTCTCAAATAGTGTTATTGCATGTACAAGTAATTTATATATCCAGCATTCTCGACTACCTCTTGTAGCCAGAGAAAGGCCATAAGTCAGGGGTGCTCAAACTTGAACTGCTGATTATCTACCTCAATATTGTTAGACTGTGATCAATCGACTTTAAGGGGCTGCAAGTATGTGTGATGCAGGAGTGTCTTCTAGGTAGGGCATATATGTAATACATTATGACAAACGGTTGATCACAATCGACTGGACCATTGTGATCAACCATTTGAGCACCACTGCCATAAGATAATGTAAAGTTCAGAAGTAAAGTTCCGGGCAAAGTCAATGTTTCCATAGACAATTTGGAAAATTGACTTGTACAATTAAATTTACAGGCATTACATCTACAAAACCTTTTTAGATATTCTACCTCCTATCTTTTTAAAAAACATTGCTTAGATTTCGCCTGTAATCTATAGTGGGTACAGAGGGTGTTATTTACTGACACATTTTGAAAATGCATAAATGTTGCATTTTGCAGCAACTATCTGTAAGCCATACAAATATTTGGCCTGTGTGGAAATCAAATTCGCTACCCATAGTGTAGAAGCCAATCGCTTAGGCACTATGCTAATCATGCCAACAAATATTGTAATATGGTGTGGAATACAACCTTTAAGCCTTATCAGCTATAAATTATCAGATAGTAAGTCAGAGTTTTCAAATATATCCGTCAGATTTGGTTTAATATTTTCATTATCTCAATTTTTTTTAATGTCCCATTTAAATATGTAATCCTGCACAAAGGACAAGTAAAATAGTAGCTTGGTAGTCACTACCTTATTCAAACAATATGTTAATCCTGGAAGCTACTAATATTGCACTTTCTCGTAAATACACTCAGAGCACATTTAACATTATATTATATAAATAAAATCTCGAAAATAAAATGTCAATGTTACAATATGTATGTATTTCTAACAGTTAATTAATTACAAGTATATAACAATGATTTAGGCAGTACTTACTTTTGCAGCCGAATTATTCATTATGGATATTTGATACTACAGAAGTCGGGTATTCAAATAAAAATAATGCACTATAAGTATGAGACAAATCAAAAAAGACCCAAATAACAAATAATTTTTGATGAAGCTACGCTAAATAACGCAGGTCGATTGCTAGACAATACAGATAAAAAAAGAATCAGAGTTAAAAGGAAGCCATAGCCAATGTAACAAATAATCAATAACTCAAGAGAAGGCAAAATAAAAAGAAAAACCACTTCTGTTTTTGAAGCTAGCAACACTTATTTTAAAGTTTAATTGTTGATTTTTTAGGCATCATCAGCGGACATCTGTAGTACAGAGAACACAAGACGGTGGGTCATAGGTGGCAAGAAGAGATTTGTACTTTGTGTGGTGGCGGCTTAATAGAATTTCCCATCTCATTCTGTGCGTGTCGTACAATTGGACAGAGGGCAAATTAAAACTAGAAGATGGGCAGAAGCACCTTCTTGGCACATCAGAATAAATAGTCTACCAAGCTTGGTAGCTGCAGCAAAATCCCTCCAAAATGTGACCCACAAACTTTTTTGGTAATCTATGGGAGAGGCTTATGTTCAGCAGTGGACTAGTAATAAGCTGAAATAATGATGATGGGACAGTCGAAGGTGGCGTGATCGTCTAGGCAATACCTCCTATCTCGTGCATAACAGTTCTATGAGGAATGGACATAAAGCTGACATTTATGGCATTGCGAGCGTCGGACGTTTCAAGCTGGAGTTCGTTGCCATCCGTAATAGATAAAAAATAAATAAAAAGGAGGTGGTTACACAAGGCCGACGAGACTTGTGGCCATTTATATTTCGCCTGAATGAAAATAGGCGGCGGACGTTTGGACATGTAGACAGCGTGGGAGTGAGGAGATTTAAACTCCATTTTCGAGTCCGAGGACGTCATCGCGATTTTGTCGGAAGTTGATGAGGCTTTAAAGGGGGGGGGGGGGATTGCCTCACAAGCTTAGGCGACTGTCGGAATATCCGACAGCGAGCGGATAATATTTCCGGGTGCCACGGTCTGGATCGCAACAATTACGTTATCTAAAGCATCCATCTTTCCTGTCTTTCTATTTTTTTTAATCTTATACATACATACATAAGATCACGACTGTATCCCATAAGGGGTAGTCAGAGACTGGGCACTCACTGCAAAAACAGATGACTGCCACAATCCACGTTTCACCAAAACAATATAATGCACTTGGTGTGATAGGTGGTGAGCCCATCGCCACCAAGCGCTGTTGGGTGCACAGTGCAGTTTAATTCCTTACTCGCCTTTTACGAGATCCATCGGATGAGATGAGAGAGTGGTAGTATTCTTTTAACGAGCCACCCGTGTGGTGGCGGCTCGTTTAATCTTATATCCACATAAATATCCACATATACAGGGAAGTGGTCGCCGGTAGGGTGCCGGGGTGTGTGACCTAACTTCCCTCGCTGTCGGGTAGAAACAGGGAGGATGGATGCCTAGGTGTGTATTCTTAGATTTAGTCCAATCGAATTGACTAGGGCTCTAACCAAGGCCAACTTGTGTAGACAACTTAATTACTGCGTTTCACAGAAGGGGAAGCGCGGGCAGATGGGGCTAGCACTGCGCGAGCTTCGTTATCACCGTTAGGTATTTACTAAGCGCAACCACTCGATAGTGGATTTCCAAAATGACGTAGTCTGTGAAATGCTTTTGAAAGAACACCAGAACATAGCAATCCATATTGCTTTGCTTATTGATTCCCTAAAAGGGTCGAAGTGCAGGATGCTGCCTGCACGGGACGATCGGACTACATGAGCGGGTCGTAGAGGGGCGCTAGGGACCGTCAGGCTTGGAACGTCGGTGCGACGCCTCCCTACGCCGTTATACAGAGGGTACTATGCAGGTGTCTCATGGTAACAAACTATGAGACACCGTTTCTGAGGTCTTATATGCTCTGTAATTACATTAGCTCCAGGAACCTTCAAACTGAGAATAATTTTCACTGAGGAGGTACCTAACTAGGTGGATTCTTGCAAAAGAACTGTTCCTCCTGTAAAACATGTTGCTTATGGAGACGTGGTTCCTAGAAAATGCTTAATCTCGCTTGGTTAACCTTGTAAAAGGCTATGCTGGGTGTTTCTGTACGAAATATAATTTACGAAGAGGATATTTGCAGTGCAGCAAGTGGCAATAGTTAAATATTTCGATCAGGTCCAACCTTTCCAATTTCTGCTCGGAACATGAACCTATAATGTTTTACCTAAACAAATTGTTGGTATATTCTCACTGGTCGAATATAAGCGAGTTCAATTACTTGTCTCAGATTGACCTGGCGCGAACTCGAAAATGTGGCAGGTAGTGTTTTTTTTTAATTCAGTAATTTTTGTGTAGGTATTTTGATATTTAATATTAATAGATAATTATACATCAAGCTCTCGTGAAAGTGTACAGTGATTGGGAAATTAAAAACAACATTGTATTTTTCGTTTTGTCTCGTACGGTTCAGCAAATCTGCAGTGAAATAAAAGTAAACTATATTTTCACTGTTGATCGAAATTTTGAAGTCTTTCTTTTTGAAAAATTGATATTTATCTAGAAAATATTGATGTATACATATGGAAATGTTACTTGACACTGAAAAAAATCTTAAAGACTGTTTCCATAAATAAATCAATATATTATCATACATTTAATTAATTATATTAATGTGTAATATTTATTTTAAAGTTTCAGTTTTCTCATGATGTTATATATGATTCGCCTCTGCATTTTTGTTTAAATCTGTTTCTGTCTGTCAGTCACAGCAGAACAGAGTAGACCTAACAAGTCGATTATTATTACCAATGTCTACTTTCCCTAAAACCGATTCGAATACAAATAATATATAGTATATTAGAGAAAACATAATTTAACCATTATACATTCACCTGTAGGAATTACAGTATTCAAGAAAATTATGATTTAGCGGAGGTGAATCTGCAATCGTAACGTGACGCCACGCCTGCTATGTTCACTGTTGATTTGAAGATGTCTACACTGTTTGATGTCCTAAAGTTTGCAGGATCATGTCTTCCATCTCTTAAAATTTGCATTGTTACAGTGTGTTGAAATGTTATCTCATTCCCCTGATTCTGAGCATTATTTCATTACTTTAAAATGAAGCTACTTTTAGTTTTATCTCTTTTTTCCTTGGGTCTTGCGTATGATAAAGGTGAGTTTATTTTATCTCACAAACTAAAGTGTGTTATTAAAATTACTGATATATTTATAGCAGTGTAACGTAAAATGTTTTAATTATTATAATTTTTATATACATGATTTTAATATGATATTATTGGGTATAATTATAATCTATTTTAAACAGCATCCTTCTATGGAGCCAGTTACATATCATACCCTCTACAAGAAGCCAAAGGTGCAACAGATATAAGCTTTAAGTTCCGGACCCATCTCTCTGATGCCTTGCTAATTCTTGCTGCTGGAAAAACTGATTATTGTATGGTGAGTACAGTGGTTTGAATATAAAATGTAAATAATTCACAAATATAAGGTTGGGGAATAAGTTTCCTCGCATTTGGTATGAAAACTCAAGACATTTTTTTACAAAGTTTATTTACATTTAATTACAGTATATACATGCCATTTTGATCAATGACTTTTTACCATATTGAAAGTAGTGATATGATCCCATTGCTGTACTTTTGGCAGTCCTTTCTTGTTGTTAACCTGACTAAAGAATTCTGAAGAGATCGAACTAGGTGGAAATCTGAAGATGCAAGGGCAAGGCTATATGGCGGCCAAACTCTCTTAATTTTTGCTGAGTAGCTAAAGACGTGTGTATCTAGCATTGTCATTATAAAAGACCACACCCTTTCTATTGATCAACTCTGGCTGCTTTCTCTCAACTTCTTGCTTTATTCTTGTCTTGGCAGTAGAGATCCGAACCTCCTACTTCATACACACCCTTATTGTGAGCCTGACCGACCTTTGACCATGACCTTTTTGAATATTGTTGTCGTACATGATCCACTTTCCATCACCAGTTAATAAAGAGTCGATCAATAAAGAGTCGCAAATGAGTACACAGTTAATTAGGTTTCTTTCAGTGAGATTGTGTGGCACCCACAAATCAAGCTTTCTTGTGTAGCCAGCTTTTTTCAAATGGGTCAAAACTGTTTCTGGTCAATTCCCAGTTCTTCAGCTACGTCGTAACTACTGATATGCTGATCTAGCTCGGATTTTTCAAAAATGGCGTCCACTTTATCCATAACAAGGCAATCCAAGTGAGGTGCAGATTGCTTCGGGTTGATTTCCGCAACTCCATGTCTATGCGCGTATTTTGCGTTAGGTAGGAAGTGAGGTGCATCTTGGACATCAAAATTTCCAGATTGAAAGTGCTTAAACCAACTTTGTGCTACTAATTTGTTTCTTTCTTTGAAATGTTTATAGATATAATATTTAGTGTTTTTATTAAAAATTGTAATTTGTGTATATTTGGAGTTTTGCTGTTTAATATTCATAGTTAATTATGCAGCAAGTGCTCCTGAAAGTTTACAGTGGTTGAAAAATTCAATTCAAGACCAAAATTGTGCTTTTGATTTTGTCTCCATCAGTCCAGCAAATCTTCAGTAAAAGTCAACTATCATTACTGTCAATCATAATTTTGAAGCCTTGCTGCTTGAAGATTGTTTAGTTGGATGTTACTTGACACTGGAAAATAGTTTATGACTGTTTCCATTAATAAATAAATAAACAAAATAAAATATACTTCAAGATTATTATGTTTTAATAAAACCTAATTTTGTATAATTAAAACTTTAATTTATTACAATTACAAATACACAGAAGATTATCTGTATAAAATATTTTCCTGAACAACTGCTATAAGTTCTTCTACATACAGCAAACGCACCTACAAGGGACAACCACTTGGCCTAGTGGGTTCAAATCCCAACCGGAGCCAACATTTTGTGCAGAAACACAAATAGTTGGTTTTCGACTCTGGCTGTGTTGTGCATGTGAAATGTATGTCTGTAAAACGCATCCACGACACAAAAGAAAACCTACAGTGGAGCTTCGTTTTTAAAACAAAATACAATTTTAATTAATTTAAAATTATTATTTTGGAATACAATTAACCAATTAATTTATCTAATTTATAGCTCTGTATTTAATTATTTCAATTATTTTTAACACTGAATGTGTTCAAGGTTTACTGATTTTGTTGGTTCAACTTTTTACTTTTAGTAAATAAATGGTTATATCAACAATCCACATAGACAGACAACAATAGGTTCAGTATGCAAACTGACAGCAACATAGGTAATCACATGGCTACCATATACAATTGAATTATGATAAGTAAGTCTTGTATGAACTTACTATGCATTCTTGAATGAAGCTGTGCACACCTACCGGCAGCTAAATTTTGCTTATTTATCATAATTTTACTGTAGAGCAGAGCTGACTGCGACCGAATGAATTATAAAAAAGTAACAGCCTATAAATGTTGCACCTCTCATTTCTGAGTGGGTCTTGGATCTTGGCAGAGTTTTCCATGTTACTCCAATGCAGGATGGCAGCATGAGTTGTACTCACACTCATACATGCTTGCACCATCTTTTGAATTGCCTAAATGAGACAACTCTCGGATTATATTACCTTATATTTATGTTGTCTTCTATCAACTCAGATTTGACATATAACTCACAGTTACATTATTGTTATAGATTCGCCTGGAGAGTGGTCGTTTAAAACTGCATATTAATCTTGGTGCTGGTGAGAGTGAACTATCATCACCAAAAGGGATCCATCTAAATGATACACAGTGGCATCATGTCAGTATAATCAGGAGAGAAGCTAATCTCACTATGAAGGTATGGACTATTGCATAGTACCACAATCAATATCGTTATGGCAGTAGATCCTCACTTACTATACTCATAAAGAGCACATGTTCATTTTAGTTACAGTAGAGGTTTAAGTATAAAATTGCCATTTTATCAATAAAAAAACAATTGAATTTTAGTTGGGTTTAATCCCCAACGAAAATTCAATTGTTACCGTAATGAATTTGGAAGCAATAATCATTCCGCAAGACAGACCATTTAAATTAATACTTCCTTGTATTGATTGTAATAACAATATTTTTCTTTTAGGTGGACGATACTACGGTTAAAAAGCGACTGCCGGGGAGGTTCTTTGAGTTGAACATACACTTTGGAATATTCCTAGGCGGTCAAGGCGACTTTTCGGAATTGTTCCTGGGGCACATGGAAAATTTCCGGGGCTGTATGGAAGATGTATGTATCCATTTTTTTTAATAACTGAAACTGAACATGTCACAAACAAAAGAACAAAAGCTTTTGGCGCCAACTCGAAATGTGGCGGACTTCCGTGTATATTTGGAGTTTTGATGTTTAATAATGATAAGATATGTTTATCATGCAGCCATTGCTTGTGTAAGTGTACAGTGTTTGGAAAATTCATTCCAGGCCAAAATACGTACTTTTGTCTCCATGACTCCAGCAAATCTCCAGTATAAGTTTGCTATGATTAAAACTCACTGTCGATTAAAATTTTGAAGTCTTGTTGCTTGAAGATTGTATACCAGGATATGTTCCTTGACACTGGAAAAAAGTTTAGGACTATTTCCATAACTAATCAAACACAATAAACAAAAAAAATCTTTTAACTAGAACTTCTAGAATAGGATAGTTTCTACATTACCGGAAAAAGAATTAAAAGACAGGCAGAGAAATATAACATCAGAAAGCCTATAAGAAAATTATATTATAGATATCTACTTATGTTTACTGATATTTTTTTTATTAAAGAAAGTGTTGAGACAAGCAAACTGGTGCACCTTATGGTAAGTGTAATGTCTGCCCATAACAAATCCCATATCATTCTGAATATTTCAGTCTGGCACCGCACTGAGCTTGTCACCCTGACACACAAGTTCTTTAGCCATATATCAGGAAACTTCAAAACGAAACACAGTAACATTTGCACACCGCTGCTTCACGGCAGAATAACTGCCCCTGTGATGATACCTACCTGGACAGATTCCTGCATTGGATAGGATAAAGGATTAAATTTCTTATATTTTTTACCAGTGGTAAATAAAGGTTGTTTTAGAGATTTGTCAAGGGATTCACCTTTGTGATACCTCCAAAAAAAATGAGAAAAACAAATGAAGCGTTAGTTTGATGATTCAAAAAGTCAGCTGGAGCAGCTGTGGTAGGCAGTTTATGAAGTATTTGCTTATTAAAAAAATACAGTGGCCTGCCCAGTGACTTGAACTGCACCTTCTACTGCTTCTGCATTATAGATGTGGGGTTTCGATCCCAGCTGAAGCCAAAATTTGCGCATCACACAAATTATTTGTTTTGGGATTTGCGATTAACTGTAATGCGACGGAAGTGACAGCGACAGTTGAGATTTTCAAGTAATGGCTGTTCTTCGAATTGTTATGATCCACTGTTGATAGGTTTGCAGGAATCCGTCTATGTTGCCACAGCAATGCCAGTTATTCTGTCGTCAGGTAGTAGTCAGGTGGCAGTATGAAAACAGTACTGTATTTCGTTCTGAAGGCCACTGTTAAACGTAATGTGGTGTCGCACAGAAATGTTCTGGTGACACAGCATTTGTTAAGGACAGACGTTGCACTTACCATCAGATGAATTATTTGCTCATCTCATTACCTATATAAAAATCCTGTATACATCTGGCGTAGACTTCATTAATTAATACATACATAGTTACCTTACTATACATAGTCGCCTCTTTCCCATGGGGGTAGGCAGAGACCACATCTTTCCATTTGCTATGATCCTGACACACATCTTTCGCTTCTTCTACTTTCATTTACATTACTTTGTCCACGTCAAAAGTCAAAAGCGACGAGCTTGTCGGTTTTGACTTTCGACGTGGCCTTTCCTTACCGTCGACTAAGACGACCCTTCATCATCATCGTTTCTGCCTATCACAAGTCCGCTGCTGAACATGCCCCACAGATTGCTACAAAAGTTAGTAGCTCTCGTTTTGGGGGGATTTTGCCATAGTTGCGAAACGCTAATGAAAGTAGGAGAAGCTAAAGATGTGTGTCAGGATCGTAGCAAGTGGAAAGATGTGGTCTCTGCCTACCCCTATGGGAAGGAGGCGTGACTGTATGTATGTATGTATGTTGCGGTTTGGCAATCGCAGTTTATTTATTCTCATGCTCATGCTCCAGGAAGATTCTGCTGCTCATCTCCTTGTTTCCATTTTCCCTCTGTCGACTTTTACGACACCCACGGGATGAGATGGTGTGGTAGATTCTCTTAACCCACCACCACGCCACCCTACCCGTTAATTATGTAGAATGTAAAAATGCTTAGTTCAACCCAGTGAAGTATTTTTTTACGAACTAGCTGATGCCCGCGACATTGTCTGTGTGGATATAGGTTTTTTAGAGCTTCCGGGATAAAAAGTAACATATGTCCGTCTCCAGGATGCAAGCTACTCGTATCTCTGTGCCAAATGTCGTTAAGTTCGGTTCAATGGTTGAGATGCGAAAAGGTAACAGACAGAGAGACAGAGACAGTTACTTTCGCTATTATATTATTACTAGCTGATGCCGGCGACTTTGTCCGTGTGGATATAGGTTTTTTTTAAATATCTCGCGGGAACTATTTGGTTTTCCAGTGTAAAAAGTATACTATATCCGACTAATGGATGCAAACTATCTCAGGGTGGATTTCACCGTTGAGACTAAACGCGATCAGTTCAAGAAAAACGAAGTTCGCAGTCAAGCTAAACGCGGTTAAAATTCTGAACGCCCAATTTTCGACGTTCAGCTCTTTAAACGCGTTTTTTGTTTTTTTTTTATTGAATAAAGTGTCGAAACGAGCAATACGTTCACCTGATGGTAAGTGCAACGTCCGCCCACAGCAAATGCTGTGTCACCCAGAATATTTCTGTGTGACACCACACTGCGCTCGTCACCCTGAGAAATCAGTTCTTAAGTCTCAAATGCCCAGTGATTACGCTAGCACACAGTGCCCTTCAAACCGAAACACAGTAATGCTTGCACAATACTGCTTCAAGGCAGAATAACTGGCCCTGGGGTGGTACCTACCTAGACGGATTCCTGCATAGGAATCCTACCACGTTTAGAGACCTGTCATTGTCAATTGCACAACTATGTAAACACAAAAATTATTTTTAAATCGTATTATTTATTGTTTACATACCTATGTAACCTATGCATAAAAACATTCTGTTTGATATTGCAAAATACGAAATAAATCGTCTTATTGTTTTAGATTGTGACGATATTACATGTAAACTTCGTTTTTCTAAACGCGATCAAAATGGAGTCGGTGAAATCGGTTAGACGAAAACCGAGATCAAATGATACATTTGAACTCAGTTAAGTAAATAGTGGTTTTATTAAACTTGGTTTCCAAAGCGATCGGTTAAATGGGGTCTCAATCATCGTTCAAAGGTTCGAGCCGTGAAAAGATAACAAACAAACAGAGGGACTAACAAAGAAACAGGGGGAGGGAGAGAGAGTTACTTTCACATTTATAATATTAGTATGGAGTATGGATTAGTATGCATGAAAATGTCATGTTATTTTTTTTAGATAAGGACTAAGTGTCTAAGGAGTAAAACTAATTTTTTTTACCTAAATCTATCCAGTAGTTCGTGCGTGATGCGCGCACAACGACACACCTCTATCATTTTATTTATATAGATAATATTAAATTTTGTCGAGATAATGCTGTGCGATTTCCGTTGGACACCGTCAACACAATTTCACTGGTGAAATTAAAACGCCGAATGTAACAGCTTGACACGCTCGCGGTTCCCATTAACAGAGCGGACGTAATTGCGATTCGTCGTTTTGTTTTATTAGTGAAGTTTCAAAGTTTAAAGTTCTCGGGGAAATTGCAGTCGCCAAATTAACTTCTGTCCATTGGCGTATCTAGTCATTTTAGTTTATTACCCAAGTGGGATTTAATTTGTTGATCCGTCGAGATTTTTTTTTGGAATAATTGTTTTTGCGTGCGGTGGCGGCTTAAGAGAATCTACCTCACCATCTCATGTGGTGTCGTAAATGATGGCAGAGGAACAAATTAAAACCAGAAGATTTGCAGATGCATATTCCTGGAACATCTATCATCATTATAATAAATAATATAATCTGATATCATTAAACGCACCACGACTACGGTTTCGGAATAATAAAAATAATCTTTATTTCCAGGAATGTGAAATAAAAACATGTTTTTGCATAGTAGGTTACGGCTTAAGAGAATCTACCACCTCATCTCATCACGTGGGTGTCGTAAAAGTCGACAGAGGAAAACATTAAAACCAGAAGAAGGGCAGCCGCATCTTCATGGAACATTTGAATAAATAAACTGCGGTTGCCAACCCGCCTGCCAAGCGTGGCAACTATTGCATAAATACCTCCAAAATGAGAGCTACAAACTTTTGCAGCAATCTATGGGGAAGCCTATGTCCAGCAGTGGAATAGTTATAGGCTGAAATGATGATGATAGAATTTTGGGTCCCTCTATTTAGGTACCATCCCAGGGCCAGTTGTTCTGCCGTGTAGCAGTAGTGTACAACGGTTACTTTGTTTCGGTTTAAAGTTAAGGGCACGGTGAGCTAGCGTAATCACTGGGCATATGAGACGAAATCGGTCACTAGGTTACACGATTCGAAACGAACCTTTTTTTGAAAATAATTTTTGAAACTGCAATAACTGATCCCGGTTATCTTATTACCATTAGGTATACTACAATGGGGTGAAAATCATAGACAAGGCACGCAGCCGCAGTGGTTCAGTGCACGTGGAGGGTGTCACCTGGAACTGTGCTCCGGAGTTCGACGCTGATATTAACTCCGACATAAGTTTCGTTGATGAAGGTGCCTATTTAATTTTGCCTAGGATCAACTCCAGGGCAGGGGGGAGGTAAGTTCGTCTAATTTATTAGATAACTAATTGAAATATAAAATAGACTAAGAGCAAGGTACGATTATTTGTGTGGCCTACAGAAAGTTACTCAAGATTTAATTAACTTCTGCTTAGGGTCGCGGGTTCCATTTCCTCGCCGGGACAAATTTCCGTATTGCCTTCAGAAGTTGCTACAGATTTGTATGTTTTGTATGAGCAATTGATACTCAGCCCTTACTTACCGGCTCGGTTGGCGTAGTGGTTAAGCGATTCATTTCAGCTTAGGGTCGCGAGTTCGTTTTCCGCGCGGGACAAGTGTTTGTACTGTCTACAGATAGTTTTCCGGGCCTGAGTGTGAGTGTAGTGTAGATTGAGTGTATTGAGTGTAAACTGGAGCTGGATAACCTGACGAGACAACTTTCATTACGTCGTTCTTCTTAAAAAAATATTTTTTTTAGCCTTTAAAAGTCCAGTGCTGGACCTAAGCTGGACATAAGGTAGTTACTACCGCGTTATCAGTTATTCTGACGTCAAGCTGTAGTTTGCAAACGTTACCGTGTTTCGGTCTGAAGGGTACTGATAGCTAGTGTAATTACTGGGCATATGAGACTTAAGAACTGTTTTCTCAGGGTGACAATCGCAGTGCGGGTACCACACGAAGTGTTCTGGTTGAGCGGCATTTATTATGGGCAGACGTTACACTTACCATCAGGTGAACTATTTGTTCGTCTCGTTACTTTTTTGCCATAAAAAAAATCCTGTCGGAAGCTATGAGATTTCCTAGACAGCATCCTCAGACGGTTCTTACGGCACCCAGGGGATGAGATGGGGTGGTAGATTTTCACCTATCTATCTACCTATCATCTAAATCTTACATCACCATAACACGGCTACGTTGCGTTATATATATTTTTTTTTAATATTGCACCGATGCACCATTTTCAGATGGCAGATTGAGTTCAAAACGATAACACAAAATGCAATAATTCTGTATAACCCCGGCGGAGGTCGCGGTTCGGACTTTTTGGCTGTGGAGATATTGGATGGAGTGGTGCGGGTGAAGATGGCGAAGGGTCAGATTGTCCACACCGTTAGGATCAACGACGGACAGTGGCATAAGCTGCATCTGCTCTTCAATCCTTCGCTTATTGAGGTGAGACAGTGAGGTCTGACTGCAATAGTGTTTACTACTTACCGAGGTAAACATTTAGAAAGTAATGTAGGTAGGAAGTAGTTATACATGTTAATATGCAATGCTGTTACTATACTGCTCGTGGGATCGCAATGGGGAGTAAGGAATTTTTTGACTCGAACCACAATGGCGGCGACGTGCTGCGCCACCCGTTAAGTCTATAAGTCTAATTATGTGTATGTATAATCGATCAGAGACTGCGACGAAGAGGTTCGGCCCTTAATGCTAAAGATCGTTTCATAGTGTGTTACCTTAGGGCGGTACCTTAAGGCCGTAGCAAGAAGTTTTATACCTCCCTCAATACACTATCTAATGCAATAATAATTTTCAAATCGGATTATAATTTCCTGAGATAAGCGCGTTCAAACCTACAAACGCTCCGGCTTTATTATAGTAAAAAAAGTAAAGTAACAGCCTATAAATGTTCCACTGCACAGGCCTCCTCTCATTTCTGAGAGGGTTTTGGAGCCGGGAAGATTCCGCCAAGCGTGTTGGCGCAATGCGTCCTAACTGGACTTCACATGTCGAAATATTTTTATTTCCCAGACATGCAGGTTTCCTCACGGTGTTTTCCTTCACCGCCGTGCACGTAGGTAAATAAGCAACTAAAATTGCAATTTTAAACCCGGGGAATCGAACCCAGGTCACTCGCGTACTATGAAATTTTAATGCGCGCGCCCGGCCCCCGAGCTACTACTGCTCAATTTATTATAGTATTTATTAGATTTTTTTATAACTTGCAACTGCGAATTTATTGGCGGTGGCTAGCTGGGCTTAGTATCTTTAAATACAATGTTTTAAATTTCATTTTGTCAAATTGTTTTATTTTTCTTATTTGGACGAAGTGTTGATGTAATGATTTTTTTTTTATAATTTTGCTTGCAACTTTAACCAGTTAGTGTTCACCGATGAACGTATCCTCACGTCTACTTGGAGAATTGGCATAGTTGGTAAGCTGTATGACGTGCTGGCTGGCATGTAAATGGCGATTCGATCATGAACAACCTCGCTATTTTGTATAGTGAGTGATGAAAGAATGAAGAAAATTGAAAGGGCTTCCCGTCATGGTCGTCAAGAGTGACAACGCTTTTGATCTTAATTCCTCTATAGTGTTATGGCTCTATTTAGGGGTCATAGTGATATCATTTCGTTCCGTTTCAATGAACTATTTTTTTTTCCTTGCGTAATGTCATGAAAGCGATTATGTATGTAGCTATAAGGCCCGTAATGCTATATAATACCTGCTGTGGTGGCGGCTTCAGAGAATCTACCACCCCATCTAATCTAGCGGGTGTCGTAAAAATCGACAGAGGTAAAATGAAAACTAGAAGATGGGCAGCAGCATCTTCTTGGAACACCTGAATAAAGAAACTGCGGTCGTCAACTCGCCTGCCAAGCGCGGCAACTATGCCAAAATGAGGCCAAAACGAGAGCTCCAAACTTTTCTGCCAGTCTATGGGGAGGCCTATTTTGTCATAGGACGTTCAGCAGTGGACTAGCGATAGGATGAAATGATGATGATGATGATGATAAACGGACGTGCAAATCATCTGTCCAGAAAGTGTCCGGATGTTTACACTATCGCATTGAATTAGTGCCAACACAGGCACTATGCGACACCTTTCTGTATCCTTTAGGCTTATGCAATAAGGTTAAAAGAAGGTTGTAAAACGTCAGGAATGGGGAATACGGAAATACTCCAAATAGATATCAGACAGGGCCGCAGACACTGAAACCAATTATTTGTTTAAAATTCCATCGTCACCACCTGGATGGTTGGCATTCCACCACAGTGCGTTTTTCGCGGAATTTTCTGCCACGCACTACCACTTCATGGAATCGGCTGCCGCCGGCGGTTTTTCCGCACCGATCCGGTCCGATACTTAGGGACTTTCAAGAGAAGAGCCTATTCCTTCCTCAAAGGCTGGCAACGCACCCGCGATTACTCTGGTATTGCGGTTGTTCTTGAGCCACTTGCTCGTTTGCGCCCTCTCCTATAAAAAAATGTTGACATGCTGTGGGATTCGACTAAGTAGTCAAGTTGATTACTAAGTAGTCGAAGTCTGTCCTTTGAAAAAGCATTGCTAATGTCAACCAAGAAAGCTTTAAAGTTTGTTCTAGGAGATGGTTCACGACAATAATCAAACGGCGATCTCGAACCTTCGTCTTTACGTTTCACAGTCAACGCCCTAAACTATTAGGCTTTTTAGTCATTTAAGTAAAATATAGATATATAAATATGGAATAAAACTGCACTGTGCACCCAACAGCGCATGGTGGCGATGGGCTCACCACCTACCACACCAAGTGCATTATATTTTTTTGGTGAAACGTGGATTGTGGCAATCATCTGTCTTTGCAGTGAGTGCCCGGTCTCTGACTACCCCTTATGGGATAAAGTCGTGATCTTATGTATGTATGTATGTGTAAGTAAAATATTTAATCCCATCGCCGTCCATTGGTATCATGGATTTGCCTGCGATTGTATAAATATAAAATGTCGCATAATTACTAGCATCGCATAAGCACTGCAGCGAAATCTTAATTTGTGAATAACTCGTTCTGCGTTCGCTGTTAACCTACTTTTTGCAATGTAAACTCATTAGCGGCTTGCTCGGCGACTTGTTTATTTTGAGCGTTTTGCATTGAGTGAAAATTAAAAAAAATAAAACTATTGATTATAAAATTCAAATAGCTAAGTTGTTTTATTATGGTTATAAATGAAAAACACGTTCGCTAATGAAAAACGATGCTAAAAATTTTAAATATTTATTAAAAATGCTTACTTAAATCTGAATCCTACCACCAGGATTCCTATGCAGAGGTCCGTCTAGGTAGGTACCACCGCAGGGCCAATCATTCTGCCGTGAAGCAGTAGTGTGCAAACATTACAGTGTTTCGGTTTGAAGGACTTAAGAAGTCATATCTCAGGGTGATGGGCGCAGTGTGGTGTCACACAGAAATGTTCTGGTTGACACAGCATTTGTTATGGGCAAACGTTGCATTTACCATCAGGCGAACTTTTTGCTCGTTCCGTCACTTTATCCAATTAAAAATAAAACTGAATTTTTAAAATATTCGATGATTGATTGTTTAAAACATCCGCTTGCGTAATTTTCGACTGTATTTTATAAACTGGCCGTAATTCTTTATCATTTAAAAATAACAGCACTTAAATGTCCCACTGCTGAGCCCAGACCTCTCTTTTTAGAGAGGGCTCTTGGAGTCAGGTGGAGGGCCCCGCTGGATCTTCCCACGATTGAGGCATTTTTTACGAATCAGTGTAGTTTAAAAATGTTGAATAGAAATGTTACTCTTGTATTGTACGAGTAGAATACAGTAGAATGGCTATTGTATTCTACTCGTACACTAGTGTAAATTGATGATCTCCATGTTCTGTCGAAATAATTGTTATTGTTAAGACACGTTTTGGTGTCTTCTCTAAAAAAATCCCACAAAGGTTCAAAGAGGCGACACCCACTTTTCGCCCCCCGTGGGAAAAGAGACGTAACGGATGACGTAAGTTCTTCCTCCACATTGCGTTCCCGCGAGCAGCACAGTGACAGCATTGTATTATTCTGCACGAATAGAGGCTGTCCGTACAATACCTTAGTCAAATCATATGACACCTCGGTAGGAAAGAGGTATTCTACGCTACGGACACCTATCGGCTAATTTAATACCTTTTTAAATTATCACTTGTCGGTCGGGCAACCTCTAGTTCCACAATTATGAAACGTTTGAGTTAATACCCGCCGTCGCATGCAATGTCACGTTCACCGTTTTAAGGTTAAACATTGCACGTTCAACCTATTTTACATAAAAGTTGTCCCACACTAGAATTTAAACATAACCTTAGACATCTTTTTATGAACAACAACACACAAAAAACTGTTGAGCAAAAAAAACCTGAAGAGAAAATATTACTTATACATTAAAAAAAAAGAAAAGATATGAGTACATTTATGACTATTTATATATTAGTCAACTTTGACTGAGCAAATACTGTATAGTACAGACATAAATAAGACATACACAAACACCTGCACACCTGCCTGTGTTTCCTGAATATATAGAGAATTTTTCAAGCGAAACTTCTCTGGGCACGATGAGAGTAAAATATCTAGGTCGCATTTGGGTTTATGTAATTAATATTTATCGATATATAATTGTTTATATACTTAGCAGGTATTTTACATTAAGTAATAGTTTTGTCAATTCATGTCATTCGTCGGCTCGGTTGGCGCAGTGGCTAAGCCCTTGGCTTCTGCGCCGCGGGTCGCTGGTTCGATTTCCGCACGGAACAAATATTTGTATGGCCTACATATAGTTGTTCCGGGTCTGGGCACAAAAAGGTGATCTAAATATCTAAAAGCTACATTATTACATAAATTGTTATATAGATTATATACATTATTATATAGAGGACAAAAATGTATGGAAATAACCCTAACTCTGCATTGGCAGGCTCCCTGGCTATTAAAAAATACACATAAGATATTATGTGTATTTTTTACACATGTTATTTTTTATATATCATCATCACTTCAGCCTATCACTAGTCCACTGCTGAACATAAGCCTCCTCCATATATTGCCACCAAAGTTTATAGCTCTCATTTTGAGGGGATTTTGTCATAGTTGCCACGTTTGGCATGCTAATTGGCAACCGCAGTTTATTTATTCAGATGTTCCAGGAAGATGCTGGTGCCCATCTTCTGGTTTTCATTTTCCCTCTGTCGACACGACACCCACGCGATGAGTTGGGGTGGTAAAGACAACCGCCGATGTCGGTTGCTTTCTGAGTTCTTATTTTTCAAACCGGCGTACGTTTTGACGTTCATAAGAGCTTTTAACAAGCCTTAATTGAATAAATATATTTTGACTCTGACCATCAGATATGCCTTCCGATGCGTAGGTGCGAGATCTTGGGTTTGAGGTCAAAGTATGACGACTTCGTTTTATACAAAGATAAGTTCAAGCCAGCTTATCCGATAAGTAGCGTAGTAATTACATCGTAGTTTTCAAGATCTTTTGCACACATACACACATACACACACACACACCGTCACGCCTTTTTCCTATATAAGGGGTAGGCAGAGGCTACACATGTAGCCCACTATTCGCCCCCATCGGGAAACGAGACGTGACGGATGGCGAACCACGTCGCCGCCATTTTGGTACGAGTCAAAAAAACTCCTAACTCCCCATTGCGTTCCCACGAGCAGTATAGTGACAGCATTGAATGTTATGGTGTTAATCTGCATTAATAATGATCAGATATAATCATATTTACTTATATATATTTTATTGTATAGTATTATGTTTAGTGTATATCTTATAATATCTTATTTATTTTATATATTTATCTATATATTCAATTATTCCAACCAGGCGAGAAAACTAATCACATAGATAAGATAGAATATAATAATGAATCAGATCTTTTGTCTTCACATTATCTCTATATAAATTAAATTATAGAGGTCGTTGTGCGCGCGTCACGCAATAACTACTGGATAAATTTAGATCAATTTTAGTTACTTTTACTTCTTAGACACTTAGTTCTTATCTAAAAAAAATATCAAGATATTTTCATAATGATATCTTATATTTACGCGAATATTGCACGATTCCTACCAAGGATGATTCGCGAGGCTATTGAAATTGAATTGAAAAACATCCTAATTTCAATAAAGAAGATGGTTGGTTAACACCACCGGCTTGGGATCTTATAACTCATAAAATTCAATCAAAAACCAAGCATACCACTGCAAGACTTCAAGACACAGTTAGCTCTTTCTGCGTAGATCGGACCAAAAACAATAATTAAAAAGCTGAAGGTACCCTGGGTTAACTATGTCATCAGGACATCTGTCAGCTCAGTCCTCCCATGACCATGGGTGATGTAAAGCGCTCGAAACGTCAGGGTTAAAATAGTTCCAAATTAAACGCGATGAAATCAGTTTTATTTAAAAGATATTTTCATCCATACTAATAGTATAAATGCGAAATCTCTGCTTGTTACCTTTTCACAGCTCAACCATTGAAACGGTGTTGTTATTTTAGGCTGATCGTTGTTTGTTACTAGATGTCGGCAAAGTCAAATATACTAACTATAATAGTACATATCGCACTGCTATTGCTAAACAGTCAAAAAGTATTTCTTTTCAGAACCCTATGGAAGAAGGATATTAATGTATCTGTTTAAGGTTGACAATCTAGTATAAAAATTGCTCTTAACACTACGAGGGGCGGTCAAAAAGTTCGCGGAATGAAAGGTTTAGAAAAAGACAGGAATTGTTTCGTATCCCTAGGACTAATTGATGACTCAACTTCACTATAAATACCAAGTTTTCGCTAATTCTGGTCACTCATGTTCTAGTTATCGCCTAGTCAACCAGTCAATCGGAAAGAAAATGTCAACTGTACAAAAAATTCAGCGCTGTCATAAAGTTCCTCGTCAAGCTGGGAAAAACGTCCGCAGATCATCATGGAAGAGGTGTCAAGTGCTTACGGGGACTGTTACCCTGAGAAAACCATGATTTACCAAAGGCATGGCCTATTCAATCAAGGCAGAGAGTCAATTGAAGACGATGACCGCCCAGAGGGTCTACTGTGTAACTCGGTTGGTTTCGTGATCGGTTTCATTTGATCCCATTAACTAATGAATGTGCTTTATTTTGGCATATGAAGCCAGCAACCAGAGTTACACAGTAGACGCCCAGGTCGGCCGATTTAAGCCACTTAATTAGACATTGTCGATAAAGTGGAAAAACTTGTTCTTGAAGATGCTCGCTTGAAGAAGCAGTTAGCAGAACTGGTTCGAGTATGATTTAGTACATATTTCAAGTCTCCATGATCATCTTGGCATGTCAAAAGTCCGCCCAAAATGGCTCGGCTCCCATCTTGGGCTGACCTTGAATGCTCACATCGCTTCGAATCGCGTCGAGTGGCCGCAGAATTTTTTGGAAGTATGTAGAGAAAACCGAGATGAGGTTATGAACCGAATTGTTACTGGGTTCGAAACGTGGGTTCAACACTATGAGCCTGAGTTAAAGCAGGAGTCAATGCAGTGACATAAGAAAGGCACACCCCCCCCTAAAAAGTTAGTGTCACAATCAAAAATGGGCCGGAAATATCAAGGCCACGATTTTTTGAGATTCTGAGGGTATTTTGTTGATCGACTACAAAGAAAAAGGCGTGAACATCATCAGAAAATACTACGCCAGTTTACTCGAAAAGTTAATAAATGTCATCAAGGAAAAAGTTTGTTGCTTTTGCAACGGCAACTTGCCAGTACATATGAGCCACGTTGCGATGGCTGCCCCTACACCAATTTGTTCTCGAAAATGAAAAAAGAACTTCGAGGAAAAAAGTTTAGTAACGATGAAGAAGTGCGACTTCGGCCTATTTTGAAGGGCTAAACATTTTTTTACGAGATCGGAAAAATGTATTAGCAGTTAAGGGTAAGGGAGAAGCTGAGAGGGGGTTCAGGAATCCGTCTAGGTAGGTACCACCCCAGGGTCAGTTATTCTGCCGTGAAGCAGTAGTGTGCAAGCATTACTACATTTTCATAGTACTCATCATTACTCACAAAAAAGCCCGGGAGGCTATATATCTAACTAAAGTCGAGAGCGGCCGTTTTACTTTGCTACCACGACAAAATATTGGCTATATTTCATGGCCTATGTTCCCATAAATAAGACATTATTTTCGCAAGGCGGCGGACTTGCTGTGAGGTGGCAGGGGATTGCCTTGAGGCGGCAGTGGCTTGTCGTGGGTCGACGGGAGCTTTCTGCGAGGCAGCTGCGACTGCTGGGATTTGTCGTTATATGACGGGAGCTTGCTGTGAGGCGGAGGGATTGTCCGTGAGGCGACGGGGGCTTGCTGTGAGATGGTGGGAGCTTGCCGTGAGGCGGCTAGATGCGAGGCGGCCAGCAGCTTGCTTTGCTTTTTGAGCATCGAGATCCGAGGAATCCGAGTGTTCTTGCATCTCTTCAAGAATCGTCTCGTTAAGTGGAAGCTATGCGCTTCTTTTTTGACTTCTCCACAAGGGTGAAGTCGGTGTCGCAGGAGTTCTCAGAGGACTGAGGAGATTCGCATTCCATTTCGGAGTCCGAGGATGACGTTGCTGTTTCGTCGGAAATTGATGAGGCCCTAGAGGGAGTGCTGGAAAGTGCCTCAAGCTGAGGCGACTGTCGGGATAGTCGATAGCGCGCCGGATATCTCCGGGTGCGACGTCTGGGTTGCGAGGAATGCGTTAGCTAACGCGTCCATCTTTCCGGTCTTTCTTTTTTTCCCCAATCTAATATCCTACGGGGAAGTGACCGCCGGCCAGTGGAGTGGGATGCCGGGATTTGTGACCTAATTTCCCTCTTTGTCGGGTATAGACAAGAAGGATGGATGCCTAGTACGTCTTAATGTGAATCTTAATATGAACACTTTTGGGTGTATAAAAGTAAGAAAAAGTAAAGTAACAGCCTATAAATGTCTCACTGCTTGAGCACAGGGCCTCCTCTCATTTCTGTGATGGTTTTGGTGCGGGGAAGAATCCACCACGCTGCTCCAAAGCGGGTTGGCTTTGGGTGTATGCTTAAAAATAATTATATCTACGCGGGGACTTGTGCAATCGAATTAGTATAGGTTAACTAGATTTCTACTTATTTAGATCACTTCCGTGTTGCGTTTCCCAAAAGCTAGCTAGCTTGGCTGGCATTGCGCTGGCTTCGTTAACACCGTTAGGTATCCACTAAGCGCAACCACCCGAAATTGGATTAATCAATGCATAAATCAGAGAGCCGTGTGGTGGCGGCTCGTTAAAAGAATACTACCGCACCATCTCATCCAATGGATCTCGTAAAAGGCGAGTAAGGAATTAAACTGCTCTGTGCACCCAACTGGCCGTGTGGTAGCGGTTTAAGAGAATCTACCACCCCATCTCATCCCGTGGGTGTCGTAAAAGTCGACAGAGGGAAAATTAAAACCAGAAGATGGGCAGCAGCATCTTCCTGGAACATCATAATAAATAAACTGCGGTTGCAAACCCGCCAGCCAAGCGTGCAACTATGGCAAAATCCCCCCAAAATGAGATCTACAAAATTTTGTGGCACTCTATGGGGAAGGCCTATGTTCAGCAGTGGACTAATGGTAGGCTGAAATGGGGTGGTGGTGGTGGTGGTGCACCCAACAGCGCATGGTGGTGATGGGCTCACAACTTATCACACCAAGTGCATTATATTGTTTTGGTGAAACGTGGACCTTGGCAGTCATCTGTTTTTGCTGTGAGTGCCCAGTCTCTGACTACCCCTTATGGGATACAGTCGTGATCTTATGTATGTATGTATGTATGTATGAAGCAATCAAAATTTCTTTGTTCATTAATTCCTAAAAGGGTCAAAGCAGTAGCTGCACGGGATGATCAGGACGACATGACATCCCTGTTCAATACTAAGGAAACTGTTTAATTTTATGATACTTAATTAATTCGTCAGTATTGCAATACTGCCAGTTGGTTTTGATAGATGTAATTAATTTCTGTGCAGCACTAGGCTGTACAGAGCCGTGGCAGCTCAGGAGAGCCGTGGTAGCTCAGGGGCTAGGCGCTCGCTTTTAATTTCATAGTACGCGAGTGACCTGGGTTCGATTCCCGGTGCCGGCACCACTAAAATTGTTAATTGAAATTTTAAGTGCTGACTTACCACGTGCTCGGCGGTGAAGGAAGACATCGTGAGGAAACCTGCATGTCTGAGAAATTAAAAATATTTCGAAGACATGTGAAGTCCGCCAACCCGCATTGGAGCAGTGTGGCGGATTCTTCCTAGCTCCAAAACCCTCTCAGAAATGAGAGGAGGCCTGTGCTCAGTAGTGGGACCGTTATAGGCTGAAACTTTACTTTTTACTTTACTAGGCTGTACATTAAGTCTAGTGCTGCGCTTTACGAATTTGTATAACTCTTAACGGGTTTACTTTTTCTGTAAATCATATGTATGAGCATATCAGAGTGTGTTCGTCCGTTATTTCGACCGGTGATCTCGACAAACAATCAGCTACGCAGTTATCTTTACAGCCTATACGTTTTATTTTGTAACTGTATGCACCTAATATGACAGCCCAGCGCTTTAGTCGGCTATTTGCCATCAATAGAATAGCGTTATATTAATCAAAGATTGCTTCCAGTAGTTCACAGTCTGTTACTAGCGTAAACTCGCGATCAATAATATAGTCGTGAAACTCTGTAGCAGCGAATACACAAGTCAATCCCTCTCTACATATCTGTTTATATTTTTGTTCGGCGACAGACAAGGTGCGCGAGGCGATGGTACTCGAACATAACCTCTTTGATTACAATTCTTGTAAGATGACCCTCGTCTAACAAGAATTGTGAATAAGCATTGCTACGGTAAATTTTCGCAAATATACAATCCATGGAGAGCCGCAAAGATGTTTTCAATCCTTGTAATTAGATACCTATCGACTATAATTACCGGATTATTGGTTGTTTTAAAATCACCACATAGTTGATCTTGGCTATTCTTTTTAAGACTAGATTTACAAAACCCGTCAATTTGACGAGTGTTCAATTTTATGCTTTAAATTCTAAACAAATAAATCTTATTCCGAAGCGATTATATATTGTTTTTTAATGATATTACGCAGCGAATATATACATCTAATAGTTTTTTCTTGAACATCTATATTTTATTATATCTAGAGGTTGTCTACCTATTCGTAATATACCCGTCCCGTCCCGTCCCGTCCGTCAATGCCCGTAAATTTAGTGTAATGGACGGGTACAACAGGCGTACCCCAGTCACTCCATTCAACGGACGAAATAATCCCTCGCGCTGTAGCCGCGCCTGCTTTGTGTCGACCGCGGGGCGAAGCGCGTGCGGCACGGGCCTCGGCGCCCTCTATTAACGTTAATTTAATCATACATTTATTAAACCTACCCATTCCAGACGTAAAGACGTTAGGAAAACGCTAAGTGCTGATTGCATCCTTACAATTCGAAGGTGTTTGTAACTTTGTTTTTTGTTGTATGAAGTGACGAAACGAGCAAAACGTTCAACTGATGGTAAGTGCAACGTCCGCCCACAACTAATGCTGTGTCACCCAGAATATTTCTGTTCTTAAGTCTCAAATGCCCAGTGATTACGCTAGCTCACAGTGCCCTTCAAAACGAAACATGGTAATGTTTGAACACTACTGCTTCATGGCAGAATAACTGGCCCATGGGTGGTACCTACCTAGACGGATTCCTGCATGCATAAGAACCTATGCCTATTCACTTGTTTTAAACGAGGGAAATGTATACGAAAAGATCGCATCCAATCTCGTCCTAACAGTGACGGACTAAAGGCATCATCAATAACTATAAGACTTAAATTATCTAAACCGTTAATTTCTACGGAGCAAATGAGATTACCTTTCGGTTTCACCTTCTGTCTACTTTACATTTTTGAATTTGATTGGTACGATTGTAAAACCGCCGTAGAGAGCACACCGCGTACACACAATACACCCGTGTTCCAGGGCGGTTCTCACCGCCCAGAGTTACCGACACACAAGTCGACAGTCCGAATGCAGGCCTGCAGCCTCCCTCGGACGGTCTACTAGATGTCTTAAAATCATATTGAGATATTCTACACCGCGCAAGCACGCAGCGAACGCGACAGTCCCAATGTCGAGGTTATTGTAGGAGTTTATTTATGTATTTATGTTCGGGTCAAACCAAACCTGGCTCGCGAGCCCCTGGCCCGTGAGCACAGTATCCGATGAAGCTTTAAAAGCCAAAAAGGCTTACAGCAATTACATCAACGAAATTATTTATCAGCTGGTACTGACTTATCGTCAGAGTCGAACGACAATTCCGACTTACGCTCGTCAATTACACCGTGCACTGACGACTGTTTGCGATACCGACACACCTTAGCTATGTGGCCTTTTGCTACTAACATGACACTGAGTGCAAAGCAACACTTATCTGGTCAATGCTGCCCATCGCATCGATAACATCGCTATTCCGTTCCACTGGTTGCCCCGGTGAGGCCTAACCAGCTATGACATCTAACTTTTACATATTAATTAAATTAAATTTAATAAAATGTAATTCCAAACATAGTATATTTAATAAATTGTTTAAGTTATAATTATTATAATAGCCTACGTATTAGCTTTGTGGTCGCAATACACTTTAAACTTGTAAAAACTGCACATAGCGCTACCAGTACCATCATGTTACCGACACACGCGCAATAGAAGTTCTTGTTCATTCTTATCTCAGACCTTCGCAAAGACAGCGCAGGAGGACTTTTAAACTTGCACTGATTTGTTGAATTCTTCAATCTACACATTTGAAGCTGATGAATTAGCGAAAATTCTAAAAAATATAAGGTAAACACCGGTTACCGAAAAACATTCCAAGTGGTCGACAAGTTTTGGGCACTCTGCCTTATACGATCGCTGATTAGTCCGGGCACGAACTGGTCGTCAGTTTTCTTTAAAGCTGTCGGTGCTAGAGACTATGCATGCTTTACTTAGGTTCTTGATCTTAGGTTCTTGTTATGGGCTCAATATTCACCTACCGATTGTCCGTTTCGTTCGGCGCTTACGGATCGTTTCGGATATAGATGCTCCTCAGCGATGCTCTTTCAATTTCTAAAATTTTCACTTTCACCGGATTTTCGGGGTAGCACAAAATCTATTATAAGATCCACGGCTTCCGTTCCCACTAAAGCCACAAGATATTTATATTGATCAGCTATTTTGATGTTACGAATAGTAAACCACCTTCAATCTGCTTATGTACGTCGAACCCCGGTCCGTGCGCAGTTGAAACTCCTCCAGGCTTCCGTAATCAGCTTTACTCTTAGCCATGATTTTTGAAAAAAGTATATGACAAGATAACGCACGAATTTTTTTGGGTTCGTCTTGGCCAAATGGCTAATACCAATATATTAGTGAAATATGATGTTACAATAAAACCCCGCAATACGACTAGTCATTTAGTAAAAGTAGTTAGATATGATAGGTGCCGTTCTAGGTTACTCTCACGTAATTTTTATAAAATATATTCAATACATACTAATATGGTCGGCGTATTGTACGCGAGGGAAACCGCGGGGCTCAGCTTCTACAAAACAACCACAAGGTTAATTTGAATTCCTTTTGTAACGGTTAGCGGAGAGCTTAAGAGATTAAGAGAGCTATGCTCGGAGTTTCTCTGCGATATAAAATCCGTAACGACGATATCCGCAGCAGAAATTGACGACACAAGGACCCACACAGCCCTAAGGATTAGCAAGCCGAAGTTGCAATGGGCGGGCCATATAGCTCGTAGAACTGATAACCGTAGGGAAAGTTCTCGAGTGGCAATCTCACACCGGCAACCGCAGTGTAACCCCCCCCCCCCCCCCCCTCACTAGATGGCGACGACCTGCACGGTTTTGCGGTAAGTCGAGGGATGCAGGTGGTTCAGTACCGTGTTTTATGGTCGTATCTTTGGGGAAGGCATATGTTCAACTGTGGATTAAGATAGGCTTAAATGATCATGATGACGAACCAGTTAACCACGTTGCGATATATATGCACGATTTTTTTTTAAATTAAAATTATAAAGTCTCGTATGCCCAGTAATTACAATAGCTGCCTACTGCCTGCTCTGTGACATAAGAATCCTACCACCAGTGAAATGTATGTAAATAATAAATAATGTCCAATGTGTCTAATGGTAGTAATATTCATTGGGCATAATGACCAATGGCGCACATATACAAACTAAAAGAGGTACATTACGTCGCGTAATGATTAAAACAGATGAATAAAAGAAAATATTGTAATTTTATTTAATCTTGCCGGATTAAATCGGACTCTTACTGACTAAACCCCACGGTGGCTAAGGTCACGGGTTCTCCGTTCGGAACGCTATCGTGCTCCCTCTATCGATTAGCTACGAAGACAGCCCGTCTCGGCGGCAGTACTGCCCCTTCACTCTCAGTGATAACACGATGACTCGAGACCACTTCAGTGATGATGGGAGGACGTACCCGGAGGTCGCTATATTCAAATCTTCTACTTTAACTACCACGGAAGAGAATGACGTTACGCGTGATTGGGCGTAGATAAGATGGGTGGCGGTCATATTGCGAGTGATAATTTTTCTGTGCTACCACTGGAAACTAGATACTGTGCGGATGTCTTTTATGTATCTACCACATTGTGATTGTGTATTGTTGATGGTACTTGCGTGTATATGTGTGTACGTATAGTAATAATTATGGCCGACGGTAGCAGCAGTGAATTGAAAAGCGAAATTTAATATTTATATGTACTTAACATTTTCTACATATATTTTACTTAAATCTAATTGAATTGTTCAATTGAAACACTCATAAAAAATAAATCTTAAAACAAAGGATTGGGGAATGTGAATTGGGTATTGGTGCGTCTGACTATTTTAGACCCGTTGTTAATTAAGTACGTAGGGATAATGATTGTCCCAATCTATCCGCGCCCGATGTAACGCTCATGCGATAATATCGGAGGGGGCTAGGATGCAGTGTCAGAAACACGGGGACTATCAAAACACAGCCAGACCTGAAAACCAACAATTTGCGTTTTAGCAAGAACGTTGGCTCCGGCTGAGCTTCAAACCAGAACCCGCATAATTGAAGTCAGGTACTCTGAGCACTAGGCCACTGATAACCGTTGGGAAAGAAAGGTTCTAGAGTGCCAATGTCTTAGCGGCAAAGGCAGTGTAGGGCGACTTCAAACTAGTTGGAGCGACGACCTGCACGGTTTTTCAGATGGATGCAGGTGGTTCAAGACTGTGTTTCGTGGTTTTCTATGGGGGAGACCTATGTTCAGCAGTGGATTTGTGATGCGCTGAAATGATAATGATAATGCTGCTTTGAAAAACTTAGGTTGATTTTCTATATGTAATATAACAACTAATTTCAGTACTAGATAAATTGTCACTAAGCGTCAGAAATTTACATTTTGTTTCTAAGCAATTATAACATATGTACCTGAAATATAAGCTATCTGTTGTTAAATTCCTTTATCATTGTTAAATTACAGCTATCTGTGGACAACATAGCGATGAGCACTCGCATAGAGAGCGGAGGCACGCGATATCTAGACCTCTCCGACTCTTTCTATCTCGGAGGGATAGAAAGTGAGAAGCGGCAGCGAGCCTTCGCTAAGGGGATTAAAGCGGCCGACTCTAGTATCATGGTAAGACATAATCACGTTTTCGTTTCGAGCTGATGTTACTTAATAAAAAAAAGGAAAGTCTTTCTTTCATTGCATTGAAATAATGAGCAAATACACATATGCCCAAATACCTTCTATTTTCTTTTAAGAAAATTTAAATGGACTGTTTTAAATTTTCTGAAAAAGTATGCTAAATTTTTGTGGGAACAGAAGATAAGTTCACCGTCGTCATAAGCATACAGACATTTTTCAGGCGTTCAGACGGAGGATACGTGTCTCAAAATAGGTGAATTTACCATCCCATCTCATCCCGTGGGTGTCATAAAAGTCGAGAAAGGGAAAATGAAAACCAGGAGATGGCCAGCAGCATCTTCCTGGAACATCTGAATAAACTGCGGTTGCCAACTCGCCTGCCGAGCGTGGCAACTATGGCAAAATCCCTCAGAAATGAGAGCCACAAATTTTTGTGGCAATCTGTTGAGGAGGCCTGTCTTAAGCAGCAGGACTAGCAATGGGCTGAAATAATAATGATGATGAATAGAAATAGAAAGATTAGTTAGAGTTGTGTTGTTATGCACCTTAGGCGATTATCTCCGTTATCGTTCTGGTAATTTTAGACTTGGCAGTTTTTGAGATGACTATTCCGATGCATAAATACTAACAGACATGTAAACTGTATCAGGGTATACTTTTATGCTATGTTTTTAAAAATAAATAATCTTGACTGCGATCCTTTTTGATGGTAAATGTCGATGGAGTGTTGGATGGTAAACTACACTTTAGCAAAGTATAAGTCAACTTTTCTCTTATATACTCTTATATACATATAAGTAATCGATATATGATTTCTATGAATTAAACGTAATACAGTGGCGTTAAAATTACATTAAAATTTAAAGGATAGGTTAGGATTAAAACCAGTTTGTGGGAGAAGCTGTTTAATTTAAAACTTTAATTACACGCAAATTAAAACAACGAGGAGGGCATTTTTCTTAACAAAATAATATAGTCACGCCAATTTTCCCATTGGGTTATGCAGACGTGACGGGCGGCGAACCACGTTTCCACCATTTTGGTGAGAGATAAATTTCTTGCTGCCAATTGTTCCACAAGTAGATACAGCTATTTCAATAAGCATCATTTAGTATTTCATTATTTTATAAGAGTCATTTAGTATTTTATAAGATCTTGTGGAATAATGTCTCAATTTTCGGTGATTGCTGTTTCCGCATGGTTGTGTGGACGCCGCGCAGGGTGCCCTAAATTTGTGGACAAACTGTTTGCCTTTAGCTTATCTCTTTTAGCCTCCTCCTAATATTTTGTACACTTTTATGGCTACTCCACTTCATTTAGGTGATGATGATAAACGATTTCGCAACCAATAAACCTGTCGCAACAAGTTGTTGTTGCACGAGTTCTGCCAGAGCCTCTTCTCTTTCTCTTTCCATAAACTTTCTGTGAACACCAGAAACTGACTACTGAATTAAATTGTTTAAGAAAACAATTTGGGCAATGACAAAAGTTTTAAAAGAATTATGACTATCATAAAATTACGTAATTTAAACAATTATTAAAGTAGTACTATAAATGTAGTATGATTATTCAATGAAAAATAATATGTTCTATACATATTTTTTATATTCATATCTTGATACAGTTTATATATCCGTCAGTATATATTCCGAAGCAACAATACTGGCATTTTCATTGGACGAATTTTACAACATCCATTGCGAAAGGATAAAATTAACTTTATCGTACTTGGTAGGGTTGCATCAAACCGATCGAAGTCGACGACAAGCTGTACGGCTTGCCTAACGCGGTGGTGACGTACGGCGTCAGCCCTAAATGCGTGTGGTGGTATCCGTGTCACGCGAGTCCCGGTAACCCGCCTTGTCTACCGCGCGCCACCTGCGACCAACACGGCCTCGACCACTTCACTTGCAAGTGCGACTCCGAGTTGTGCATCAACCCTGACTACGCGGAAAAGTACAAGGTGAGTGCTTTCCCATTCCTGGGTTATATCTCTTATAATATTTCACGACGACCGCGTGGCCTAGTGGTCAGAGTACCTGACTTCTAAGCCGCGGGTCCTGGGTTCGAATCGCAGCCGGAGCCAACATTTGTGCTAAAACATAAATAGTTGGTTTTCGGGTCTGGTTGTGTTGTGATTGTCCCCGTGTTTCTGATACTTTATCCTAGCCTACCTCCGATCTTATCGCATCAGCGTTACATCGGGCGCGGGTAGTTTGGGACGAGTGAGTGCCTTTGTGTTTGCGCGTACACTTGTGGCACTCTAATATCTCCTGCGCAGTTGATGGCTCTCGACAGTAGTCGGCAGTTGACGCCGTGGTCGAAATCGGCTAGGAGAACATCATCAGTATTTCTTTATTAATGTAATATTATACTTATGGTGTGATAAAGGGATCCTACCATAAGTAGTAGCCCCAGTTATTACTGTGTTTCGGTCTGGAGTGCACTGAGAGCTAGCGTAACCACTAGGCATACGAGATTTAAGAACTGATATCTCAGAGTGGCCAATGTGGCGCCACACAGATTATGTTCTGAGTGATACAGCATTTGTTATGGATTGACGTTGCGCTTACCCTTAGGACCTTACCACTTTATCAAATAAAAAAAAAATGAATAACACTAACGAAAACGCTTATTAGGCCTATTAAACGGATTATACATTTTTTTTACTCATTAACGTATTTTTATCTGCTCTAAACCGAAAATTTATAACAAAAATTATAAAAGGGGGGCCTAACGAGCAAATCTTCCGCTAAAGAATAATTTAGCATGATTCTGTTGTTTTGTAGATGACTTTACTGAAGTTTGCAGTTGAATATATACATTCACACACATTAATGATATCAGTTTTTTTAATTATCATCGCTAATGGATCTGTTGACTGTCCCGATCCTCTTACTAATGTTGTGCTTTGTACCAATGAAATTGGATTCAGGCAACGGCCTTTATTAGCTATACCATTTGTTACTACTAATTATAGATGAAATGCTTTGTCCCTGCGTAGTGCAATATCTTTTAATAAACTTTCACTGCAACTGGAAATCGACTTATTGTGTACTAGCTCTAAGGCAGTAAGGAGACTTATGAATAAAGAGTACTTTAAAGATGACAGGGACCAAAGAAACTAACTGTAATTTCCTAATGTTATGTTTACTATTTATTTTTTTCTTTCTGTGATATGGTTGGGATATCTTATTGACTATTTTGTTTTTATCATTTTATATAAAATTTGTTTAAAATTTCATATTAATATGCGAAGGCTTGTAATTAGCAACTTATAACTACTTTGATATTTATCTGTAATATTTGTCTGTAAGTCAAAAGTTTGTATATACAACGTTATTCATAATTGGTATAACATTCCGGCAGCTACCCTTGCTACTTTGATCTGATAAACACAACAGTGAAGCTTTAATAACAAAATTGAATACTAAAAATGTCCATACAAATTTTAAAATTATTTGTTTTGTAAAACTTTACGCGACCCTAACTAAGAAAGTCGTTGCCCCGAACCCGGTAAATTCAAAATACGTTTTCTTCTCCATTTAATTTATGTTACCCTACTACGGCGTCATACTAACAGATTTACTTCGCAACAGATTTCCTTTAGCTTCATGTTATCCTAGTACTTGCGAGTTCTTTCGATGGCAGCTCAATGGAAAAACGCCCAATTAAATTTATGAGTTCATTGCCTCGATCAGCTGCATAACAGGGTAGTCACCTATGAGTTCTAAGCAAATTCTTTAAGTTGACATTTCTCCAACAGGTATCACGCTACGATGCTCATTATATTTTTTGGGGTATATACACATCGTCCCTAAGCCCAGCCTGCCGGGATGTATAGGACATTACCAATGACCCTGTATATATTTGACTGCAAACTATTTCAGTTAAAAACCAGCCGTCGTTTAAAGTCAATCATGATTGTCTTTATTAGAAAGAAAGAAAGAAAATACGTTTATTTGTAACGACAGTACAAAAATATGTCGTCACAAGTCGGTCCCAGCTCAGCATATGCCGGCTGTTAGCAACCGGCGCATGTCTTCCGCTGAGGCCGTTTGGTGATATCACGGTCCATATATATATATATATATATATATATAAATATATGAGATAATGACCTTAAACAATATATTTTTATAATGAGTTTAATATAAAAAACAAAAAAAATATTATCTCTAATTTAAGGTAAAAAGAAATAAAAATTAAAAGTAAAAAAAAGAGGTTCTATCCTTCTATGCCTTAAGAAGTCGTTATTGAATTCTTATAGAGCGTCTCATCGCTATTATGAGTTGATCGGTCCAAAAATAATAATTAAAAGGTGAAGGTACAACGGGTTAACTATAGAGTTATATATAACTAGGGACATCAGGACGTCTGTCACCTCAGTCCTCCCGTGACAAAATCCGTCGAATTTGTTACTAATGATGCACCCGTTACTAATGAACAAAATGAGAAGTGAATGAGAAGTTATTAAAATTATATTAAAAAAAAATTTGTTTATTTTATAGGAAGCCTCTGTCTCCGGAACTGTGCTTCATTTTTTTATTGAGACTTGTACAAAAATACTATCCAGATTTCTAATTTCTTTAAAATAAAAAAATAAAAAAATCTAACTTCTTCCTGACTATTACGAGAACAACACAAAAATCAGCCAAATGGGTCGAGCCGTTCTCAACGGATGATCTTTCATACATGCGACAGATGATTTTTATTTATATATAAGCGTAAAGAAGAAGAAACTAGCGACTTCGTACGCGTGGATATAGGTTTTTTTAATTTTCCGACATAAAAAGTATCACATATCCGTCTCCAGGATGCAAGCTATCGCTGTGCCAAATTTCGTCAACATCGGTTTAGCGGTTGAACCGTGAAAAGGTAACAAACAGAGAGAGTTACTTTCGCATTTATAATATTAGTATGGATCATTAACTTCCTACAACTTTTCATAAATAAGAACGTTAATAGGTAGCTAAAAATAATTCATTATTTTTAGCTACCTATTAACGTTATTATACGTTATAACATAATTCATACATTTTCATCCTCATTCAACAGGTGTTCTCAAAATCGAGCAGCGAGATGGAACTAGTATCGCTCTACCCGCTCACCGTCCAAGAGGGCGGTGTGGCGGTGATCACCACGCAGAACATCGACGTGGTACTGGATCACCACAAGTACGGCGTGAGACCGTCGGGGGTGGTGCTCCATGTCGCCCAATCGCCAGTTCACGGGCGTATTGCGGTTGATCTGTCGCTACAGAGGAACTTGCCCCAGTACGCAAACTACGTCGACAGTGAAGGGAAGTCGAAGCAGTTTTTCACCCTAATGGATCTGTCTCGGGACAAGGTTCGTTTGTTTAATCATCATTGTCATCATTTCAGCCTATCACTAGTCCACTGCTGGACATAGACCTCCCTCATAGATTGCCACAAAAGTTTGTAGCTTTGATTTGGAGGGGATTTTGCCATAGTTGACACGCTTGGCCACCGCAGTTTATTTATTCAGATGTTTCAGGAAGATGCTGCTGCCCATCTCCTGGTTATATTTCGCTCTGTCGACTTTTATGACACAGGACTGAGATGGGAGTGATAGATTCTCTTAAGTCGCCACCATACGGCTTTGGCCACAGGTTTTGATCGGAGCGTTGTAATACTTCTTTTTTATTTATTTTTATTAGATAAAGTGATGAAACGAGCAAAATAACAACAACCCGTAACAAATGCTGTGTCACCCAGAACATTTGTGTGTGACACCACCCTGTGCCCATCACACTGAGACATAGGTTCTTAAGTCTCATATGTCCAGTGATTACGCTAGCTCTCAGTGCCCTTTAAACCGAAACACAGTAATGTTTGCACACCACTGCTTCACGGCAGAATAACTGGCCCTGGGGTGGTACCTATCTAGATGGACTCCTACATAGGAATCCTACTACCAGTAATATTTTACTTTACTGACGGAAGGATTCCAGGTAACCCCCACAGTGGTATACTGCCGTCAAGTAGTGTGCGATTACAGGTAGCTTGTGACGAGCGTAGTGCGTGGTGTCGTTTATTTCCATACCACTTATAACTTCCCAACGCATAGTTCATTCTTTTGTCAGTCTGTCTAAATATTCTTAGTTGCCTTTAATTAACCTCTCGGAGGCGACAGTTTGCAACGATTTTTTTTTTCAAAAACGATGCCTCTCGTTTGGAAAATCAAGAATTTGTAATGCGCCGTAGAAATTGGATACTCTAATCACTAGTGCCCTGTTCCTATATTCAACGAACAGTTATTGGTAACATTCGTTATCTACTACTAGCAACGAGGCGTTACGCAGCGCTTCACAGCTACTGACGTCCGTTAGTTATAGAAACGGTTTCGACTTACTATTCGTAACTTATTTAACGGATCGTAAGGGAAACGTCTCGTTTTGTGAATATAGGAACCGGGCGTAGGTCACGCGGTCGTCGGCTTTTACATCATTATGAAGTCTTAGTTTAATATCATTATGAAGGCATAAAATATACTTTATTGTTGTTTATATCGGCAGTTCCGTGACCATCGTCGAAAATTCCTTAAAGATGTCATATTCAATGCCTTCTCATGTCTATTACATTCATGTCCATATATACGTCGTTCCAATGGCTTTAAGAGACACTTATGTCAAATTCAAAGACAATTGTACTGTCTGCAATGATATTAAAATACTTTCGTTGGAAACGGAGTATAGAAACGGGTTTATTTATTTATTATTGCTAACACTTTAAGCTAAGTGCCACAATGGGCGGACTGGTAGAGAAGATCTAGTGGCATTCTCTACCTTGTCATGGTGAAAAGTAGATGGCAGGTGGTAACCAAAGAATAAAATAATAATAATAGGAGGATTAATAAATTACTATTTATATTTGATATACAATTTATATATAAAATAAATAAATTGTACATATGTAAACACGTATATAATTACATATGAACTAAATAATTATGTGCTTACATACATAAATATATATACATGCATACATACATAAGATCACGACTGTATCCCATAAGGGGTAGTCAGAGACTGGACACTCACTACAAAAGCAGATGACTGCCACAATCCACGTTTCACCAAAACAATATAATGCACTTGGTGTGATAGGTGGTGAGCCCATCGCCACCATGCGCTGTTGGGTGCACAGTGCAGTTTAATTCCTTACTCGCCTTTTACGAGATCCATTGGATGAGATGGAGTGGTAGTATTCTTTAGCGAGCCGCCACCACACGGCCCTATATAAAATAATAAAAACCGAATATTTGATAAGCCGAATAACGTCAATGATCATTTAGGTAATGTTCTCGAATTAATTTCTTGAATATGTTCCTATTAGGAGCTGTTTTGATCTTATCAGGGGCGTTCCAGAGAAGTGTAGCTTGAACAGTAAAAGAAGAGTTATAGTATCCTATATTATGTTTTAGATAGGAAACTTATGATGGTTTATGGAACGAGATACTCTATCATGAGCAGAGTGAAGATATTGGAAAGTATTCTTAAGATATGAAAGAGAAGTTGGAATTATGTTGGTTTGTCTCTTTCCTTGCGATTGAGTAGTGTGGCCTTTTCAAATGTCGCCATGACTATGGCGACATTTGAAAAGGCCACACTTCCTTTAGCTTTACTTTCCGAACGCTGTTAGCGTGTAGATACGTATACGATTTGGTGGCAGATTGTCTTACGCCGCCACCGCACGGAAAACATTAAAAAAAACATGCATTATACGATTACAGTTTATAAATATATACGTAGCCATTATAGGTTACTGGCCATGATAAATTATTTTTATAAGAGAATAACCCGACGTCCTGCGCTAACTCGAAAAGTAATTATTGTATTTTCTATTGAATTATGTCTTTCTTATGTCTTTATCAGCTCTTTTATTTTATAATATCATTGACCGCCAATACCTATTTTTACTCCTAACGCGCCCAAAGTGGTTTCACTTCAGAAATTAGTGAACGTCACCGTCCACAGGTGCGCTACGTTCACGACGGCTCGGAGAACCACCAGGACGCGATTGTCCTGGAAATGGAGTTGGTGCCTGAAGCGAGGTTCACGCTACCCAGCTACCTGCAGGGGCGCAACTCTTTCGCTCTCCACGTCAACGTGACGCCAGTGAACGATGCGCCCGTACTGAACCTGCCGCCTGGAAGGGTTCTGAGACTCACTCAGGTAAAGTTATTTGGTAATGTGAGAGTTTTTTCAAGCTAAGACTTCTGTGGAGTCGTTGCGAACATATACATCTATAGGATTTAGCCTGCGAGAGAATTAGATAGAATAGTATACAGTATACAGTTATGCGTGTTGCTATTATATTTATATTTTTAAATTCGTCCAAATCTTCGATTACTTCGTAGATTCTGCTCTCATTAGCTCGTCAAAAAAAATATTAAAAACAGTAATTGATGCTGTATTTCAAAGATATTGAACAAATCCAAACCGAGGCATTTATTTTATACTTAAGTTACCGTAAGCCACTCGTCTTGTTTGTTGAAATTCAAAACTTGGAGTTTTCATAATGTAGTGTAACAAATGTAGAATAAAATTTAAAATAATTTTTAAACTTGGTAACAATATGGGATGCTTTGATACGGGCTTCTGCCGATACGATATTTATTTAAAGCCGATATCGGTACAGTAACTGAATTTCGTAGGTGTAAATGTAACAGTGGACGTTACTTACATTTTATTTAATCGCCATAAAATTTTGTAAAAAGCAGTAGAGTGAAAATCATATTTTTAAAATAAACAAAACAAATCTTCAGAACTTAGTAATTAAAATTGACATTAACAATATGTTTAAAAAAAAACACAACCCCCTGAAATTAGCGGTGAAAAGCGACTTCGCAAGTCTGTTTCGATGAGACCTGCTGTTGAAAATAATCTCTCAGATACGACTGGAGTCATTTCAAAACTAAAGAACTTTTGTACTATTATTTATACATTTTATTATTGAACCTGATTGCGCCAGAAAACGAGACGATCTGCTTCTCCTGCTCTATTAGGAGATCTCAACGTCTCAGCAAATTAATATCGCCGATACGGTATCGGTTGCATCCATAGGAACAATCCATACTAATATTATAAATGCGAAAGTACGAGGAGGGATCAAAAAGTAGTGACAATGAGATAGAATATAATGACTATTGATAACTTAATAATTTATTTTTCTACATAGTCTCCGAGTCTCTCTACACATCGAGTCCAGCGCTTGTTTTTCCTAGGCTTTAATCCGTTTAAAAAAAAAAAGTTTTGTCTTGGTCCTGCAAAAGGCTCTCCACGGCATCCATCGCCTCGTTATCGTCTTCGTACCTGTTTCCCCTTAAGTATTCTTTCAATTTGGGGAACAGATAAAAATCGCTAGGCGCCAGATCTAGTGAATAAGGGGGGTGGTCAACCAATTCGAAGCCAGCTTGCTGAATGGAAGCCATCGCAACTGCCGACCTGTGCGCGAGTGCGTTGTCGTGATGAAACAGCACGCCCCTTCGAAGTTTCCCTCTCCTTTTCTCTTTGATGGCATTCCTCAACTTGGGAATTAAAGCTGCATAATAATGGTTTGTAATAGTGGTTCCCCGCTCCAGGTAATCAATCAATAATATCCGTTCTGAGTCCCAAAATATTGAGGCCATAACCTTGCCAGCCGATGCCACGGAATGAAACTTCTCCGGGGTTGTGGATGGTGGCCGTTTCCATTGCGAAGATTGCTGTATTGTCTCGGGATCAAAATGATGGACCCATGTTTCGTCCATTGTTACGAAACGAGACAAAAAGTTTTCAGAATCTTCTTCAAACTTGTCCAACAATATCTTCGAGATTTCAAGTCGATTTTGTTTCTGGCTGTCTGTTAACATTCTCGGCACCCATCTTGCGGAGACTTTTCTCATATTCAAAGATTTATTCAATATGGATTGAATACTTACATATGAAATGCCCGTTTCTTGAATGAAGTATCGGATGGTATGGCTCTTCGATCGCTCAATACAATTTTCTCGACTTTCGCAACATTTTCTTGGGTGACTGTCGTCGATGGACGGCCGCAACGATGTTCGTCTTCCGTGCTCGTTCTCCCTACTCGAAATTGAGAAGCCCACCCTGCGACAGTGGAATACGGCGGAGCAGACACTGCTAATGTTGCCTCCAAATCGCAATTAATCTCTTGCGTCGTTAACTTTTTTAAACAGAGGTATTTAATAACGGCTCGCACTTCGTTTTTCTCCTTTTTCGAGAACACGTTCCGACACGAAGCAAACAAATGACTACATTCAGAAAAAAAACAAAAGAGAATCGAAGATTTTTTTCTTTATTAATATTACAAATATGAATCTGAGCTATGCCTGCCAGTATTTATTTTTTTTCTTATCAAGGAGTATGTCGTTCTCACTACATTTTGATCCCACCTCGTAACTCTCTTTGTCCCTCTGTCAGTTTGTTCCCTTTTCACGGTTTAACCGCTAAACCGATCTTAACGAAATTTGGCACAGTGATAGCTTGCATTCTGGGGACGGACATAGATACTTTACTATTTTTATCCTGGAAAACCGAAAACCTTTAACCGCGCGGACGAAGTCGAGCGTATACTATACCTTTGACTGAATACATTACACTACATCGACTGTAAGAAAATTGGTGGTTTTTCCAAAATTATATCCGAAGCACAGCCTGCCACTGCAACACTCCAAGACACTGTAAGATCGTTTTGTGTAGATCGGAACAAAATTAATAATCACAAGCTGGAGGCAGCCCGGATTAAGTGTGACATCAGGGTACCTAACACAGTCGCCTAGATCATGATTACTGAAAACCACGTGGAACGTCGGCAATAAATAGCAATAAGTAAATTTAGTTTTAATCAATAAGAAACCCGTGATTTCTAATATCTATAAGACTTGTGTGATTGATGCTGAATATAAACTTTATAATTTATAATTTAAATTATTATTATAATTATAAACTATAGAATCATTAAATGCTCTCTATCTTTACGTGTATAATTAAAACTTAACAAATTGATCTGCAAAGTACGTATAGCGTAATTAATTTTAACTGAAAACAACTAAATAAAACACTTTCTTATAAATATTTAAAAAAAATACAGTTTTCAATTTGTTACCTGCCTGCATTTTTTTATTTGCTGATCTTAATGTTATAAATATTTCTTTGACTTTTGGCGGCAACTCGAAAAATGGCAGTAGTGTTTTTATTTAATTTTGTGATTTCTGTGTATATTTGGAGTTTTGATGTTTAATAATGATAGTTAATTATGCAGCAAGTGCTCCTGAAAGTGTACAGTGATTGGAAAATTCAATTCAAGACCAAAACTGTGCTTTTCGTTTTGTCTCCATCAGTCCACCAAATCTTCAGTAAAGTCAACTATCAATTTACTGTCGATCAAAATTTTGTATCTTGCTGCTTGAAGATTGTATATTTGGATATGTTACTTGACACTGGAAAATAGTTTATGACTGTTTCCATTAATAAATAAATAAATAATATTTCTTTTGTTTTTTCAGAGTATTGAAAGCGAATCAATTAGTTTCTTTTGAGTTGCTTTTCGTAGTTGCATGCTATGTTTGTCAAAAGCCCGCTGAATAACTGCATCTAACAAATTAACATTGAGTGAGTATGAATTGTATTTTTATTTTATATGAACAGATCGAATAATACTTTGGTATGTCGTGTTTGTTTTTAGTTTAAAACAAATAACTGATCATTTTATAACAGATAGTATTTTACAAAGTATGATTGCTGTATTTATGAATTAACATAATTACACAACTTTTATTAGAGATTAACAATAACATAATAAAGATTTTATTTTGCAATACATATTATAATTTAAAAGAAGTGAATTGAAAGAATTAAGAGAATCTACCACCCCGATCTCATCCCGCGGGTGTCGTAAAAGTCGAAGGAAGGAAAATGAAAACCAGGAGATCGGCGGCAGCATCTTGCTGGAACATTTTAATAAATAAACTGCGGTTGCCAACCCGTCTACCAAGCGTGGCAACTATTGCAAAATCCCCCCAAAACGAGAGCTATTAACTTTTGTGGCAATCTATGGAGATGTTCAGCAGTGGACTACTGATAGGCTGAAACAACGACGACGAAAGAATTTTAAACTTATTCAGAGAGAAATGTAATCAAGATTGTACATAGTTTTAAAAACCTGCATGCATCGGTGTTCAAGTTTTCTTTATTTAGAAAACGTAAGTAAAATTTGAATTCTACTAAAAAAAAATAGACAGCAAGGATTATATGCTGCCTTTTTGTTCCTGAATAGAACAAAATAAATCCCTCTCGTGACCTATCTCAAGGAGTAAATAAAATACAAGGACTATAGTGAAGTTGGTTTTAGTCTTGCTGAATATCAATGACGTCACCGGATTACATTATTACTTGGACCCATTATTAACAATTGTGGGTCGTATCCGTAGTGCCGTTCATAGTAAATCCTCTTACGCCAGTGTGACTTCATCGCTACATCTAATCCCGCGAATGTTGTCTTAGTGTAACGAGAAAAATAAATGGCGTAAATTATGCAGTCAGTCAATGTCAAAATATCTTTATTCAGTTCAAGCTTGTATAGAGCTCCTGTGAATATCAAATTCTACAGTGACTGGCAGCGGTTTCTAAGCTGCGAGACGTTTGGCATTCCAATCCGCTTGCCAAGCGTGGCGATTATCACAAATCAGCCATACTTGAAGCCTCTGTCCTGCGGGAACTGAACTGTTTCGGTGCAGCTGGTGAGACCGTTGATGAATTCCTCTCAAAATTAGATGAGTGTCAACGAGTGGGTAGCGGCGTAAGAGAATCTACCACCGCACCCCATCCCGTGGGTGTCGTGAAAGTCGACAGAGGGAAATTAAAACCAGGAGATGAGCAGCAGCATCTTCCTGGAAAATCTGTATAAATAAACTGCGGTTGCCAACCCGCCTGCCAAGCGTGGCAACTATGGCGAAATCCCTCCAATATGAGAGCTACAAACTTTTGTGGCTATCTATGGGGGAGGCCTACGTTCAGCAGTGGACTTGTGATAGACTGTAACGAAAACGCATCTGCTATTCCTCTGGTATTGTAAATATTCATGGGCGGCGGTGATCACTTACCATCAGGTGAGCCGCTTGCTCGTTTGCCCCCTCTTCCATAAAAAAAATAAATATATCAAGCTGTAATTTTTCTCTTTTAGTTCTCTCACATATTGTGTCTTTATGAGTCTTTTTCTATCTCTAAAGAATGAATGAATGAATGAAGCGTTTTATAATTCTTAAGAATTATGAAAAAAAGATCAGTGTGACTATTTATCTCAGACCGTTGCAGAATTCAAAATTATTTGGTCTTACGTTATTTACATTTATCATTTTAAAGAAAAAAGAACTATATTTTCCCGAGAAATTGATCTACTATTTTAAATTTGTGTTTGTTGCATGAAATTAGAACAATAACAACTATTAGAGATTCCTGTAGACTTGTTTTTATTTTTGCAGTATTTTTATGCATTTTTAACAATTTTAATTTGGAACAGAATATGTAGACCGTTGTGCCGTGGCATGTTTAATTTTTTAACATTAGCATTTAACTCGTAAACTTACAGAACTTTCACATAGGGTATGTCCACATTACACTTAATTTTTTCTAGAAGATCTTTGACTAAGTAACCTTTTATGGACGGTCCTTCGTACAATTCGGCATAATCATACGTGTAGAGAGAACACGTCATTAAGCATATTGTGCGCACAAAGTAGTGAGATTTGGCAAACTTTCGTTTTCAAAGGACCTATCCCCCATGGATAAGAGATTCATTGATTCGGTTGGATATTAAGTTTTTTTGTTTTACGTATCTTATTTTAATAATAAAATAATATCCCCTCTTCTATCACTTCCTTTATCAGCAATAATAAAAAAAAAACAACATATAAATAAAGTAAAGAAACCTTAACAAGAAATTCAAAATTATCATCAGCCTGCGGCAGTCCACTGCTGGACATAGGCCTCTCCCAATAGGCGCCATTTAGCCCGATCTTCGGCTTCACGCATCCAGTTGCTGCCAGCCGCCTTGCGCAGATCGTCGCACCATCTAGCCAGGGGACGCCCCACACTACGTTTGCCTAAACGCGGTCTCCACTCCAGGATTCGCCTACTCCAACGGTTGTCGCTTCTGCGACAGATGTGTCCAGCCCATTGCCACTTCAGTCTGCAAACTTGAAAGGCTATGTCGGTGACTTTAGTTCTCCGGCGGATTTCTTCATTTCGAATCTTATCCACCAGAGAAACCCCGAGCATAGCTCTTTCCATTGCTCTCTGAGTGACTTTGAGCTTGTGGAGCAGTCGTACCGTCAGTGTCCACGTTTCGGCACCATAGGTGAGTACAGGCAGAACACACTGTTCGAAGACTTTCGTCTTCAGGCTTTGTGGTATGGGCGACGAGAAAACCTGACGAAGCTTCCCAAACACTGCCCAGCCCAGTTGAATCCTCCTATCGGCTTCTTTCTCGAAGCTGTTTATACCTGATTGCACTATCTGCCCGAGGTAGACGTAGTCCTGAACAACTTCGAGAGTTTCGCCATTGACAGTTATTGGAGCTGGTATGACGAGGTCGTTGAACATGACTTTCATCTTGTTCAGATTAACACAGACCAACACGTCGGGAGGAGTCATTTAGGCTGTTTAGCATATCTTGTAATTCCTGCGGCGATTCTGCCACGATAACGATATCATCGGCAAAGCGTAGATGCGAAATGTGCTCACCGTTGATATTGATGCCCAGTGCTTTCCAGTCTAGCGTCTTTAAAACGTCCTCCAGTGCATTGGTAAACAGTTTCAGGGATATAACATCCCCCTGTCTTACTCCTCGATGCATCTGGATAGGTTTTGTCTGACTGCCCTGTACTTGCACGAGCATCATGCTGGCACTATAAAGAGATTTCAACACCTCGATGTATCGGCAATCAATTTGGCATCGCCGCAAAAAATCCAGAACAGCCCAAGTTTCGACGGAGTCAAAGGCTTTCTCATAGTCCACAAATGCAAGACACAGGGACCGATTATACTCACTTGTCTTCTGTATAATCTGCCTTACTGTGTGAATGTGCTCCATGGTGCTAAAGCCTCCCCGAAAACCGGCCTGCTCCGGAGGTTTGAAGTCGTCAAGCTTTCGCGCAAGTCGATTCGTGATGACCCTCGAGAACAACTTATAGACGTGACTCAGGAGAGAGATGGGGCGATAGTTTTTAAGTTGGGTCCTGTCTCCTTTTTTAAGAAACAGGACTGTAATGCAGGAGCATTCTCCACGCCTCGGGAGTTCTCTTATTTTGTAAGACGGAGTTGAAAATCCTAAGGAGCTCTCTTAACAAGGGTTGTCCCCCTGCCTTTAAGAGCTCCGTCGTAACGCCGTCTTCGCCTGGGGCTCTTCCATTTTTAAGTTGCCCAAGGGCCAGCTCGATCTCGTCTAGACATAAATCTGGCAGCTCGTCGGTATAGTGGCGGGTCAGCGTGGCTCTGGGATCGTCGCTTTCAGGGTCAGGACATTGTTTGTGGGGAGCATATAGTCTACCGTAGTAGTCTTGAATGTCAGTGAGAACTTCGCATTTCGACGTGAGGAACTTGCCATCATCGGTCTTCAACTTAACTAGTGTTACGGCCGCCTGACGGCGGGTACAATTAAACACAACAAAAATTCTACAATTATTTATTATGTAATAAAAAAAATTTCATTTCTAACTTTTAAATTAAAAAAATATATAAAATTACAAAGCACCTTTTTTCTAGTTTACAAATAATAATATGAGTATCTAGGTAATTAATAGGTGTTAGTCTATTCGCACGTAGCGCGGGCGAACGAAGGGCTGTTCGCTCACACCGCGGTATTTTTCTTACTTTTAGCATTTTTAGACCCGTCGTAACTTCTAAACGATAGGTCCGATTCGAATAGTTTAAAGAGAACTTTACACGTCCATAATCAACCTTGACTATGAAACTGTTTTGTAGGATAAGGATTAATATCATGATACGAATGTCATCATCTATCGATTCTACCCTTGCTTTGATAGACTAATTTGAAGAAAAAGCGGTTATTGTGACTTATCTATAACAGTTAGACATATAGCCTCGCGGACTTTTTTGTGAGTAATGATGAGTACTATGAAAATGTAGTACATTATTTTCTTTATCATCAATAGTTTTTGCAGCGCACGCCAAATAATGACTTTTATCAGTAAATTTTTGATACCTTAAGTTACATCATAGCATTTTTCAAGGGGATCTCGGTTTTTTTTTAAATTAAATATAACTCATGTTATTCGGTGATAATGTAGTTGTTCATAGGTGAAAGAATTTTTAAAATCGGTTCAGTAGTTTTTGAGTTTATTCATTACATCCAAACATACAAAAAATCAAATCTTTCCTCTTTATAATATTAAGTTTATATATTAAGATATATATGCATGTTTATATATATGTAGCTAGGTTTAAAATAAGTCTGATGTACAGGGAACGCGCAAGGTGATTACCTCAGACATCCTGAAAGCGGAAGACCCTGACACCGCTCCCGAAGATTTACTCTATACCGTTCTGCATGGCAAGAACGAAGCCAACAGGTATTTTTAAAGTTTAATGAAAATATGGTATCTAACTTTGATTAGATTAAGTTCTGTTTATTATTAATAAAATGCGGTGCGAGGTGAGATCTCGATCTCACACTTACATCAGCCCGTCACAAGACCACTGCTGAACATAGGCCTCCCCCATTGATTGGGGTGATTTTGCCATAGTTGTCACGATTGGCAGGCGGTTTGGCGACCGCAGTTTATTTGTTTGTCTGTTCGAGGAAGATGCTGCTGCCCATTTATTGGTTTTCATTTTTCCTCTGTCGACTTTCACGATGGGATGAGATGGGGTGGTAGATTCTCAAAGGCGGCTACCACACGGCTGAACATAAGCCTCCCAAATAAATTGCAAATTACGTAGAAGCTTTTTAACTTTGTCGCTGAAATTTGAACTATACTGCTATTGTTATAGCGGTCACATCGAGATGTCCGGTCAGCCGGTGGACTCGTTCACCCAGCAGGACATAGACGCGGGCGTAATATCCTACGTTCACGGCTCCGGCAGTGACAAGCAACTGAATAAGACATCGCTGCGGTTGACTTTGCAGGTTAGTTAAAGAAACAGAAACGTCTGCCCATAACTAATGCTGTGTCAGCCATAAAATTTCCGAGCTCATCAACCTGAGACATGTCATGTCTGAGACTCATGCAGGCCCATGCAGGAATCCGTCTAGGCAGGTACCACCCCAGTGCCAGTTGTTCTGCCGTGAAGTAGTAGTGTGCAAGCATTACTGTCTTTCGGTTCGAAGGGTACTGTGTGCTAGCGTAATCACTGGACAAATGAGACTTAAGAGCTGATGTCTCAGGGTGGAGAGCGCAGTGTGGTGTCACAAATAAATGTTCTGGATGACACAGCATTTGTTATGGGTAGACGTTGCACTTATCATCAGGTGAACATTTTGCTAGTTTCGTGACTTTATTAAATAAAAAGTCTCCTATGCTCAGTCGCATAGCTTTCAGTGACCTTCGGACAGAAACAGTAATGTTTGGCACCCATCACGTCGTTCGCATCGTTTCCCTCTGGGGCAGAAAGTAGGCTGCACGTGTGGCCTCTGCCTACCCCTTATAAGGGAAAAAGTCGTGACTGGATGTATGTACAACTTCCGTGCCAAGCCGGGGCGGATCAGCTAGTTACTTATATTTGTAATTTCGTCAGGTGTCAGACGGCATAGAGACAAGTGGGCCCAGCATCCTCCGCGTCTCCATAGTGCCACTTCAGGTGCGTCTTGTGAACAACACGGGGCTGCAACTGGTTCACAACTCGTACGCAATCATCACCGCCGAGAACCTCACGTTCGCCACCAACGCTGAAGAGAGTAACGCGCAAGTGCGGTAAGCCATTAATTGCCTATATCGCTAATTTTTTGTGTAGCGCCACGAAGATATATTTTTTTTTGTGGCAGAAGGTGACGAGACGAGCTAATCGTTCACATACTTGTACGTGCAACGTCTGCCCATAACAAATGCTGTGTAACAGGACATTTCTGTGTGGCACCAAAGTGAGGTTGTCACCCCGCGACATATGCTTTTATGTCGCAGGGTGACAACCTTACTTAGAGAGCTTAGAGAACCTAGAGAACTTAAAGAGCTTTCTTTAAATATCATATGTCCGGTAATTACACCGGCTATCAGTGCCTTTCGAATCGTAATGTTTGCACACTACTGCTTCATAGCAGAATAACAGGCACTGCGTTGGCACCTTCCTAGGTGGTCCTATTAGTAATTCTGTCAACTCATCATCATCATTTCAGTCTATCACTAGTCCACTGCTGAACATAGGCCTCTCCTATGGGAGGATAGGTTGCGACAAAAATTTGTAGCTCTAATTTTAGGGGGATTTTACCATATTTGCCAGGCTGGGCAGGCGGGTTGGCAACCGCAATTTATTTATTCAAATCTTCCAGGAATTTGCTGCTGCCCATCTCCTGGTTTTCATATGCTCTCTGTCGACTTTTACGATGCCCACAGGATGAGATGGGGTGGTAGATTCCCTTAAACCGCCACCACACACTGTCATCATCTTCATTTCAGCGCGTTGCAAGTCAACTATTCCCGCATAATATGTTTTGATAGCCACAAAACACGGTCCTGAGCCACCTGCATCCATCGACTTCCCGCAAAACCGTGTCGGTCGCCACTCCAACTACTTGTTCAATCTACATTGCATTTGCCGACACGAGGTTGTCACTCCAATGTAAGTTTGTATACAGGGTCATTCGTCCTATACATCCCGGCAGGCTGGGCTTAGGGACGATGTGTATATACCCCAAAAAATATAATGAGCCTCGTAGCGTGATACCTGTAGGAGATATTTCGACTTAAAGGAATTTGCTTAAAACTCATAGGTGACTACCCTGTTATACAGCTGATCGAGACAATGAACTCATAAATTTAATTGGGCGTTTTTCCATTGATCTGCCATCAACAGAACTCCCAAGTACTAGGATAACATGAAGCTTATGGAAATCTGTTGCGAAGTAAATCTGTTAGTATGACGCCGTAGTAGGGTAACATAAATTAAATAGAGAACAAAATGTATTTTGAATTTGTCTGGTTCGGGGCAAAGACTTTCCGAGTTAGGGTTGCGTAAAGTTTTAAAAAACAAATAATTTGAAATTTTTGTATGGACATTTTTAGTATTCGATTTTGTCATTAAAGCTTCACTGTTGTGTTTATCAGATCAAAGTAGCATGGGTAGCTGCCGGGATGTTATACCATGAATAACGTTGTATATTGATTATTCTAAACAATTGTTTCTGCAGGTACGACATTGTGAAGCCGCCGCAGTTCGGTGTCGTGGAACGACTCAGGGTTTTGGACGGTACATGGCAGACGGTGGACTCGTTCACCAACGAAATGGTCAACTTTGGCCGCGTTCGATATATGCACCTGTTAGGCAACCCGTCGCACGACGAATTCAAGGTTGGTTAGACCTATTTTTTAACCTATTTATTGTTTCTTGGTATATAAAGTTGTAAATACAAAATAAGCTGAAATTGCACTATTCGAGTTCATCGGACACTTAACTTGTTTTTTTATTACATATATTACATCCTTATATAACTTTGTTATTGTTTGTTTTGTTATATTGTTTATTATATAGTATATTGTTTATATATAGTTATGTGTGTGTGTGTATGAGTGTGAGTGTTTATTCATATATCTAAGTGTATGTATATATATGTATCTTTTTTCATTTGTGTAATGTTTTTCGCCCCTGCCCACCGCCGTACACGCTTTTCCCACTACCTTTTTGGTGGACTGGTAGAAAATGCCATATGACATTAAGTCCGCCGTTTGTACAGTTAGTACAATAAAGTGTAAAAAAATAAATAAATAAGTTTGAGAGGTGATGGAGAGACTTTGATGGAGAAAGTTAGAAACGGCGTTGTAAGAGAACGTTGCGGTGAGGTAAAAGATGTAATATCAAAAATAGAGAAAGAGATGCTTAGATGGTTTAGACACGTAGAGAGGGTGACTGAATGAAGATTGACAAAACAGATTCATGAGGCGAGTGGGAAAGGATAACCCGTTAAGTAGCATGTCGATGTAGGCGAACTTATCACGATCAGATCGAAGACGTTTTTAGGAAAGGCCACGTCAACAGTAACCGCAACCGACCGCTTATGAAAGTAGAAGAGACGAAAGATGTATGTCAGGATGGTAGCAAGTGTAAAGATGTGGTCTCTGTCTAACCCGATTGGAAAGAGGCGTGATGTATATGTATGTATGGTGCATAAACCGCGTGACTCGATGGCGTGGTCACCTGACTTCTACGCCACGGGTTCTGGGCTTGAATCCCAGCCGAAGCTAACATTAGTGAAAAAAAACACATTGTCGGTTGTCGGGTGTAATTGTATTGTGCGCGTGTATTTGTGTAATTAATCTCAGTAACACTCACGATATAAAAGGAGACGTGGGTCTCCTTTTATCTCATCTATCTTATCAAGAATGTTGTTAATAACGTTTTTGGTGGCGACACATACTCTGCTATTCCCCATTTCATTCCGTGGGTGTCATAAGAGACGTCTAAGAAAATGTAGCGGCCTCCGACTGATAGCGGAATGACCATTTTAAACATGCCGGGCTTAAACAATCCAGACCGGTAAGAGGCAGCAGGGTCTAAAGTGGATCGCCTGCCGGATGTAGCGATGACGTCAAATCCTCCCACATTAGGAGGGACCTATGTCCAGCTGTGGGCTTTGACAGGTTGGTGACCAAGAAGAAGAAAATGTGTATTTTTAAATAACTCAACGTCCATAATATGTATATGAAGTGGAAAGAAAGAACTAAGACGTATTAACGAATGCTGCTGAAGTTTTATACCTTTAAGACTTTCCATCGAATAGATAAATTTAAGAACAGGCGTGTACTTCTGAGCAAAGAAAAAAAACAAGTGATGATATTTGCTTATTGTGCACCGTCTGCCTGTAACAAATGCTGTGTCACCAAGAACATTTCTGTGTGTCACCACATTGCGCCCTCCGCCATGTGACATCAGTTCTTAAGTCTCATGTGCCCAGTAATTATACTATCAGTGCCCTTCAGACCGAAACACAGTAATGTTTGCAAACTACTGCTTTACAGCAAAATAACAGGTACTGCGGTGGTACCTGCTTAGACGGATTCCTGCATAGGAATCCTACCACCCGTAGTACAATATATCAAAACAGCAGAAATCTTCAGGTAATACCTGAGGACGCAATGTGTCCCAAACCGACAGGAATTTCTATTGTTATTATCATTCTATTTTCTTCAGCAATTTCAATTACAATATATAGTATTCATTTACGTACGTAGAGTAAGAGCAACGTCGCGAAAAACATAATCTTAGGTCAGCTGGTATTTTATATTTATTGAAACTTGGTATGGAAGTAAAGAAATATAAGAAAGCGAAATTATTTCTCGTAGACGGTGCAAGCTCTCGCACGATATGTCCATTACATTTAAATAATCGTGTGTTAAGTACTTTATCATCCGTTTTTATTTTTTCTTCTCAGTTTAAAGCATCCGTCGGCACCATACGAACGAACATACTATACGACTTTCGACTGACTTTCATCAAACTCGAGCTCTATCAGTCTACCAACGAGGAACTAGTTCTAAATAACACCAGGGAAGCCTTCATATCCAGCCAGCATCTTCGGTTCCAGACGAGACCGCTCGCTTTATCCGGAGACAGGATACTTTATTCAGTGCTTAAACCTCCGAAGTACGGAATCCTGCATCTGTCCTCCGGAAAACATCACCTGCAGTCATACGGAACGTTCACACAACAAGACATAGACACTGATCAAGTGTGGTATCGCTTACACAGGCGAGCGTATTCGCACATCCACGACGAATTCGCATTCGCAGTGAGCGCGACGGAGTGCGAGAACGTGACCGGCGTAATGACGATTCGTCACACACCCAGTTATCTGACCTCCGATCATTCGCCCGGTAGAGTCCATACGACGCTGGAGAGGCTGCAAGTGATGGAGGGTTCCAGAATGGCCATACCGCCCACCCATTTGAATTTCCGCACGGACACCGTTACAAATCTCCTCTTCAACATAACACATTTACCGAGACACGGCAAGGTAGAAGTGATCAACGACAATCTGAAAGTGATCAGGGACAACACGACATACTTCACGCTCCAGGAATTGAATTCCGATCGCGTGTACTACGCTCACGACGACTCCGAGAGTAGGCACGACTCGTTCCATTTCATGGCGCTCAGCCCCGAGCCCGAGGACTTCCAGTACGTCGGCGTGTTCCACATTGATATCGTGCTGAAGAACGACAACAGTCCGGTGCGTGCGAACGAAAACGTATTTCACATCGTACATGGCGGGGCCAGGCTGATCACCTCGAGGGACTTGAGCTATACCGACGCGGACTTGGACACGCGACCGTCGGACATCATCTACACAGTGCAGAGGTTCACCAAGGACCCACCGAACGGTGGCATCTACCGAGCGGACAACCCTTCAGAGCAGATCGCTCAGTTCTCGCAGGACGACATCAATAAGAACCTGGTGCTGTTCAAGCATCAGGGGAAGGAGTACGGGAAGATCGCGTTCTGGATTTCGGACGGTTTGTTCGATGTTAACGGGAATCTGGAAATTCAGGCGTCGCCGCCGTTCATCAGGATGTATCCCACAAACGGGTCGATCGTTGAGAATGGCAAGGCTGTAGTTATCACAGCCAGGGACATGCAGGTACGAGTTAACTATGATAATATTAGACTACAAAGAAAACGTATTTTGTATTTTATAAAAAAGTAACAAAGTAAAGTAAAGTTTCAGCCTATAAATGTCCCACTACTGAGCACAGGCCTCCTCTCATTTCTGAGAGGGTTTTGGAGCTAGGAAGAATCCGCCACGCTGCTCCAATGCGGGTTGGCGGACTTCACATGTCTTCGAAATATTTTTTTTTTATTCCTCAGACATGCAGGTTTCCTCACGATGTTTTCCTTCACCGCCGAGCACGTGGTAAATCAGCACTTAAAATTGCAATTAACAATTTTAGTGGTGCCGGCACCGGGAATCGAACCCAGGTCACTCGAGTACTATGAAATTTAAAGCGTGCGCCTAGCCCTTGAGCTACCACGGCTCTATATCACGGCTTTTATATATGTAATATAAAATACAAAATAATACCGTAATAAATTCATATAAAAAACCTAATAAATAATGTATAGTTCCCTACATCCGTGTAGTAGCGGCTTAAGAGAATCTACCACCGCATCGGAGATAGGCAGCAGCATCTTCTTGAAACATCTGTATAAATAAACTGCGGTTGCCAACCCGCCTGCCAAGCGTGGCAACTATGGCAAAACTCGCCAAAAGCTACAAACTTTTTCAGCAGTGGACTGGTGATAGGCTTAAATGATGAAGATGATGATGATACAAAAATAACTTCAAAACAAGCGTCCTTGATCGATCAAAACATAAAAATAAGAACCAAGATTATAAATTCCGAATAATCAAACACAACAAAAATAATCCCACGACGCAAAGTAACTTTTTAAATTAAATCATCTATCGTTTCATGACGTTTATAAATTTGTTGTTGTTGACACGGCTGATGTGATTCCAATCGAAATTAGCGCATTGTGCGCTCTTTTTTTTAAGTCTATTTTGAGTCGCTGATTGTGTATCTAGGTTTTTTCTATATCAATGTGTAATAAAATGGTCTGAATTTATAACACACTTTACAATACGAGCCCCATCTCATCCCGTGGGTGTCTTAAAAGTCGACAGAGAGTGAATGATAACCAGGAGATGGACAGCAGCATCTTCCTGGAATGTCTAAATGAAGAAATTGCGGTTGCCAACCCGCCTGCCAAGCGAGGCAACTATGGAGCTTGTGGATGTGGAACAAACATTTATGGCAATCTATTGGGGAAACCTTTTCACCAGTGGACTTGTAATAGGCTGAAATGATGGTGATGATGTTTAAAATAGAAATAAAGTAACCTGAATTAGCAAAAATATTACTCACCACTAAATTACTTGCTTGTATGACTAGCTTGTATGAAAGTAAGTAAAAAAAGTATAGTTTCAGCCTACAAATGTCCCACTGCTGAGCACAGGACTCCTCTCACTTCTGAGAGGGTTTTGGAGCTAGGAAGAATCCGCCACGCTGCTCCAATGCGGGTTGGCGGACTGCACATGTCTTCGAAATATTTTTTTTATTACTCAGACATGTAGGTTTCCTCACAATATTTTCCTTCACCGCCGAGCGTGTGGTAAATCAGCACTTAAAATTGCAATTAACAATTTTAGTGGTGCCGGCACCGGGAATCGCACCCAGGTCACTCGCGTACTATGAAATTTAAAGCGAGCACCTAGCCCCTGAGCTACCAAATGAAATTAGAGGAAGCTAAAGATGTGTTCAGGATCGTAGTAAGTGGAAAGATGTAGTCTCTGCCTACCCCTATGGGAAAGAGGCGTGACTGTATACTATGACAAAATGGCTCTAAATACTATGATAAAATGGCGGCGACGTGTTTCGCCACCCGTCAAGTCTCGTTTCCCGCGAAGGCGAAAAGTGGGCTATGGGTGTGGCCTCTGCCTTCCCCGTATATCGGAACAAGGCGAGACTGTATGTATGTTAATTATTGTTATTAAGTTGTCAGTCATAAAATTGTGATACGTTTTTAGGTGGATACAAACATGAATTGCCTCGAGGAAGACATCCGTTACGAAGTGATCCAGGAACCGAAGCATGGCTCCATCGAGGTCGGCGAGGGTCTGGGCGCTTTTTCCTTCACACAGCTGGACGTGGCCGCCGGCAGAGTCGCCTACAGGCATAGAGAGCCCAAAATCCCCAGCGACTGCTTCAGGCGAGTTTCGGATATAGTGACACAGGGATCAGAATGTGTAGTTGTCAGAGTCCCGGACTTCTCCTGGTCCTGGGTTCGAATCCAATAGCCGGAGTCAACAATGTCAATAACACAGATCGTTACTTTTCGGGTCTGGTTGTGTTGCGCATGTGAATAATGTTTGTACGATACAGGAGTAATCCTACAGTGGGGCATCGCTTTTAAAAAAATAAAAATAAAATAAACTACATGGATCTTTTCTGTTGGGCCTAATAGCGCCCTCTGTACACATTTTAAGCCTCAAAGGTACATCTTCACTGGTGTAACTTTGAGATACCACCGCAGTGTCAGTTATTGTACCCTCAAGTAGTAGTGTGCAAACGTTACCGGGTTTTGGCCCCAAGGGCACTGTTAGCACGTGTAATTCCAGGGCATATGAGATTTAAGAGCTGATGTCTCAGGGTGACCAAAGCAGTGTGGTGCCACACAAATATTCGTTATAAACAGCATTACCACCAGGTGAACGAAAAGTCACCTGCTTTCCATAGTGGTCACATTAGCGCAATATTAATAACCACCAAGCACCACCTACCTGTACGGATTTCTTTTTAGGAATCCCATCACCAGTTAGTTTTATTTAACTATTTACTTTTGACCAATCTCTGTTACGAATGATTTTGAATTGCTAAATGTTTCTTTATGTTCCAGGTTCAAAGTTATGTGCTTGGACACTTGGGGCGAAGGCACATACCCTATCAGGATATTCCCTTCTAGTTATTGGGAACCTTTACGAGTTACCACAAACCGACCACTCGTCGTGGAGGAATCCACCAGTGTAAACATTACCAAGGATGTTCTAGAGGTATGCTACAGCTTTGTTCACATGTACTGGTGGTACTAGGTAGGTACCACCCCAGGGCCAGTTATTCTGCCGTGAAGCAGTAGTGTGCAAACATTACTGTGTTTCGGTTTGAAAGGCACTGAGAGCTAGCGTAATCACTGGGCATATGATACTTAAAAACGATTGTCTCAGGGTGACGGGCGCAGTGTGGTGTCACAAAGGAATGTTCCGGGTGTCACGCATTTGCAGTGGGCAAACGTTGCACTTACCATCAGGTGAACGTTTTGCTCGTCTCATCACTTCATCCGATAAAAGTAAAATAAACGAAAAAACGTTATTCTTTTGAAAAATTCATCCTGTATCAACATACCATACTTTTCCATAGAAAGTATTCATCTCGGCCTTCTTTTATACAAACACTTGTGGCATTTGATATTTTATATTTTAATTAAACAAATTTTTACGGATATTAACGCGTTTAATTTTGATACTCACGCAACCATGGGTGCTGTAAAGCGCTTGAAATGGCAGGTTATAAAAAGTTCAAAATTAAAATTAACAGTAAAAAATAGTTTTATTTAAATGTAACTATAGTATTCGCGTAAATATCGTCGTTTCAGCCTATCACTAGTCCACTGCTGAACATAGGCCTCCCCCATAGATAGCCACAAAAGTTTGTAGGTCTCATTGGAGGGATTATGCCATTGTTGCCACGCTTGGCAGGCGAGTTGGCAACCGCAGTTTATTTATTCAGATGTTCCAGGAAGATGCTGCTGCCCATCTCCTGGTTTTAATTTCCCTCTGTCGACTTTTACGACACCCACGTGATGAGATGGGGTGGTAGATTCCCTTAAGCCGCTACCACACGGCAATAAATATACGAATAATTATTTCATATTTTGACAGGTTATGCATCCACAAATCGAACCATCGAACATAGTCTACCAAGTGACGGACGGCCCCTACTACGGTTGGCTTGAAATCACTTCTACACCCGGTACGGTGGAGGTCGAAAACTACAACGAGGAACCGGTCCACACTCGTGTGTTCGACCAGTCGATAATTAACATTAATCGACTCACGTACGTCCAATCCGGGGTGAACCGTACGAGGGACAAAATAAGAATGGACGTCACGAACGGCATCGTGTGGTTGCGGGGCGTCGAGTTGACAGTCGTGATAATCCCGGAGCACTTTTACGTGGCAGCTGCCAACCTGACGGTTGTGGAGGGCGAAGCTGTCAGCTTGCGACCGGACCTGTTCAGGACGGTGACGGAGTATTATCGCGGGAAGGTGGTTTCGTACAAAGTGATCGAGAAACCGAAGTATGGGAAGATTGTGATGGGCGATCAAGAAATTGAGGTTTTGCCGGTGTTGAAGTTGAATTCCGGTAATATTCAGGTAAGCCGCACTGTTAAAAAACACATAAATACTGGATAAAATCAAACATGTAGTCAACATTAAAAATATCTAAAATTGATTGAAGCAAATAATTACTACTGAAACATTGATAAAGCAGTGTGTATATATAGATTTTCTACATGTACACGATGTTAACAATATAAATAAACTGCGGTTGCCAAACCGCCTAACAAGCGCGGCAACTATGGCAGAAGCCCTCCTAAATGAGAGCTACAAACTTGTGGCTATCTGTGTGGGAGGCCTATGTTTAGCAATGGAATTGTGATAGGATGAAACGGTGATTTGTTACTAGTACGGGTATCAGAGCCGCGGTAGCTCAGGGGCTAGGCGCTCGCTTTAAATTTCATAGTGCGCGAGTGACCTGGGTTCGATTCCCGGTGCCGGCACCACTAAAATTGTTAATTGCAATTTTAAGTGCTGATCTTACCACATGCTCGGCGGTGAAGGAAAACATCGTGAGGAAACCTGCATGTCTGAGAAATAAAAAATATTTCGAAGACATGTGTAGTCCGCCAACCCGCATTGGAGCAGCGTGGCGGATTCTTTCTAGCTCCAAAACCCTCTCAGAAATGAGAGGAGGCCTGTACTCAGCAGTGGGACATTTATAGGCTGAAACTTTTTACGGGTATCAGACCCGTGACTTGGTCCGCCTGGAAATAGATTTTTTAAATATTCTTACTTCCCGTATTTGATTTTCCGGATAAAGTAAGTCAGTTACCAGGATGCCAGCTGTCTCTGTGCCAAATTTATTTAGATCGGTTCTGCGGTTGAGCCTTGAAAAAGGGTAACAAACAGACAGAGGGACAGAGAGAGTAACTTTCGCATTTACAATATTAGTATGGATATATCAGAAAAACAGAAGCAATACTAATACTGCTAATAAAAATACTAATAAAATTTGCTACAATTCTGCTAACTTCTGCTAAGATTAGGCATTGCGATAATAGTTGAAAGGCAGATTCGAACCCGCCACTATGTTTCGCGGACCGTTTAGCAGCCATTTCCGTCCTGGTAGCTTTACCGTTACTTTACGTTCCAAGTACGTGAACGACGGATCGGAGGAGTCGTCAGATGCCATCAAACTGGTGGCGCTGACGGAGAGCAGCAAGGAGAGCGAGCCGTTTCAGCTGCAGGTGACCATCGCTCCGGTGAACGACGAGACGCCCATAGTGGCCGCTAACACCGGCCTGTGCGTATGGGAGGGCGGGACCTTCACCTTCACCAGGAATGAACTCTGTGAGTTCACAAGTTATGTTTAAGTTTAGAGAAATAGCATAAAGTCACGCCCTTTTCCTATAAGGGGTAGGCAGAAACCACACCCGTGGCCTACATTTCTACAAAGAGACGCTGACGAAGACGAAGTGATGGAGAACCACGTCGCCGCAATTTTGCTAAGGGTGAAAAAGATTCTTGCTACCCATAGCGTTCCCGCGTGCAATATAGTGACAGCATTGCATATTGTCGCCTCTTACGACACCTCGGCACACCTGTCGGCATAGTAATATTCATAATTAATATTTAGATGGACATGTTACATATCCTCGATAATATATTTACAACGCGTATCAGGGTACACCATATTTTTGTATTTCTTTTTTATAAGGCAACATCGTTGCGCACTTATCCGTAACAGGTGGTGGGATTTCTATGCATTTATCCATCTAGGTAGGTACCACCGCAATGCCGGTTATTCTGACGTGAAGCAGTAGTGTGCAGACATTACTGTTTCGGTCATAAGGGCACCGAGAGCTAGTTTTTTTTAAATTTAGTTTATTTATAAGGATTATGTCAAATCAAAGTGCCACAGTAGCTCAGGGGCTAGGCGCTCGCTTTAAATTTCATACCAACTAGTACGCGAGTGACCTGGGTTCGATTCCCGGAGCCGGCACCACTACTTGTATTAAATATATAATATTAAATTGTTAATTGCAATTTTAAGTGCTGTTTTAACATGTGCTCGGCGTAAAAAACAATTCGATAACATGTGAAGTTCGCTAACCCGCATTGGAGGAGCGGGGCGGATTTCCCTAGCTCCAAAACTCCCTCAGAAATGAGAGGAGGCCTGTGCTCAGCAGTGGGACATTTATCGTCGTTTAATATTAATTACTTTTAACCCGACGCATCGAGCGATCTGCAGCACTATCTATCTAGATGGTCCGATCTATATATAGCAGAATAGTTAAAATTAAACGCCATAAAATCCGTATACTCAGTTTTATAAAATCACTAGTTGACACCCGCGACTTCGTCCGCGTGGAAAAAGGTATTTTAAATATCCCGTGGGAACTATTTCATTTTCCAGGATAAAAAGTATCCTGTGTCCGTTCTCAGTATGCAAGCTATCTCTGTGCCAAATTTCGTCAAGATCGGTTCAGCGGTTGAACCGTGAAAAGGTAACAAACAGACAGAGGGACAGAGAGAGTTACTTTCGCATTTATATATTAGTATGGATGTACACGTTCAATTATCATAAGCAGGCGGCTGAGTTGAAGAATGTAGCCAAATGGGCGTGTTGCTTTGCAGATGTGAATGACGTGGACACACCGTTGGAGAACGTGAGCATACGCGTGGTGGACATCGTGTCGGGGTACATCGCGCTCAAGGGCGATCTGGACAGCCCGGTCATACACTTCACTCAGGCCGACATCGACCGGGGAGTCGTCGTGTTCGTACACACAAGTCAGTGTGGGCCATTCTATTTCTAAATCATCAACATCATTTCAGCCTATCACTATGTCTACTGTCTATTTCGTATGTCTAGTCCACTGCTGAACATAGGCCTTCTCCATAGATAGCCGCAAAAGCTTATGATTCCCATTTTGGAGGGATTTTGCCGTAGTGCTCATGCTTGGCAGGCTAGTTGGCAATCGCAGTTTGTCTATTGATATGTTCGAGGAAAGTGCTGCCTCCCATCTCCTGGTTTTCATTTTCCCTCTGCCGACTCTTACCACACCCACAGGATGAGATGGGATGGTATATTCTCTTCAGCCGCCACCACACGGCTATGCAGCACTTTATATATACATTTTAGCTTCAGCTTCTCCCTACATACTTTAACTATTCCTAATCTGGCACTCCTTAGTGCGCGCAATATGCTTTAAAAGGGGTACAAAGTTTTGTCTTCATGTATTAATATATTTCACAGTGCCTTTTTACATACATACATACATTTACGTATAACGTTTAGTGTTAGTTGAATAAAAAATACAATAAAAAGCAATTTAATCATTATTACCGACATACACTATAAGTAGTTTATAAGCATTATGATACATTTATACTGTGCTAAAAAAATATGTTTACAATACTTTTCCCTTTCAGATGGAACAAAGGGCAAAATGATCTTCAACGTCACTGATGGCCTCCACGAGCTATCTAAAATCACGTTTCTCATATCCACCAAGTCGGTCTCTCTGAAACTCGTTAGAAAACACAACCTTCGCGTCTTCCCACTAATGAGGGAGCCGCTTAACAACTATTTCTTGATGTCCAAATGCTCAGACCCTTCTAGAACGATTACGTATAAAGTGGTGAGAGCGCCATCTCTCGGCAGACTGATCATGTTGAACGGCGACAATCACCACAGATCCATAAAAGTGTTCACTCAAGAGGACATCAACAACACTCTAGTGTATTACGAACACACGCATCCGTTCTCCGACTTATACACGAACGATTCATTTATTTTCACCGTCGAAGCGGCACTAGCGAAGCCTTTAACCGACCAGACGTTCAACATAGACATTTCCGTATCCTCTGGCGGTTTAGCTAAATACGTGAATATACCACAGACGAGGGTGCAAGAAGGGGACAAAGTGGCCATTGTCGTGAACGTTACGAACGTGATAGGATACTTGGAGACCCAAGCTGGTGTCAGACAACCGCAAATAGAAGCCCAGTGGTCGCAGCCGGCGCATGGTCGCTTAAACCCTTTCATGTCGACCCTGACACAGGCGCAGTTGGAAACGGGCGTTGTTTATTACGAGCACGACGGGTCCGACACTGTCGTTGATAAAATTGACATGTCATTATACCTCCTGCCGGATTACGTGCTCCTATGTAACGTCACTATATCGATCACAATTGTTCCGGTCAACGACCAACCGTTTAGGTTACTAACTGACACGCCCCAAATACAAGTGGTACAAGGCGAAAACTACACTATCACAAAAATCGACCTTCTCACCGAAGACGCAGACACGGAACCGACGGGAATATTGTACGACATTATTAGCGGTCCAACGCAAGGCAGAATAGCCATGCTCGACAAGAATCAGAGCATGGACGACGCGCATTCCATCAACAAATTCACGCAGGAGGACATAAACAACGGACGAGGTCGTTTACGAACATTCCGGTATGCTACAAACGGCCACGTTTTACTTCAGAGTGTGGGACGGGCAATTCAAACCGACCTACACCGTGTTCACCATAGACGTGATACCGGTGATCCTTAACGCGACCTCCCTCTATCCAATCTTCCTACAACAAGGCTCCAACGTGGCCACAGTGACCACAGATCAAATTCACGTCGAGACTAACACGAAGAAATCTAAAGTATGGTACAACATCACCCGTCAGCCCCTTCATGGGATGATCTACGTTGGAAGGAGTCCCGTGACGTATTTCTCACATAAAGACCTGACTGGACAAGGTCGTGATATACATGCAGAATGACATGACCACCGCCAACGATAGTTTCGAGCTTATAGCATACGCTCACAACAGTAACTCCACTCTCCCATTCGCCATAGAAGTGATTGTTCAGCCCCTAATGTTACTGGGAGACTTGAAAGTGGAAGGAGATAAAACCAAGTTAACTCTGAACAGTTTGGATGCGGCCGAGCTGGCCAAACTGACGGCCAGTGATCCCGTGTACACGATTATAAAGAAACCCAAATACGGCACAATAAAGAAGATTATCAGAAGTTCGGGCGAGAAGACGAGCGCTAGAGAAAGAGAAGTCGCCTATTTCACCCACGAAGATGTTAAAGCCGGAGTGATCTATTACGTTACTAAAAAGAAGATGAGTGAGTTGAACGGACACGAGGACAGTTTCCGATTCCTTTTGGCCGCGTCGATATTTCAACCGGCGGCTGGTGACGTAAAGATTCTCATCGGGACTAGATCAAAGAAGAATTTGCCAGGTCCAAATGATCCCGAGAGTCATGAGGGAGTGCCCGTGAGTGCTTTCTACTGATCATCCATACTAATATTATAAATGCAAGCAAAACGTTCACCTGATGTAAAGTGCAACGTTTACCCATATGATGATGATGATGTTCTCCTAGCCGATTTCGACCACGGCGACAAGCTTCCGAATACTGTCGAGAGCCATCAACTGCGCAGGAGATATTACAGTGCCACAAGTGTACGCGCAAACACAGAGGCACTCACTCGTCCCAACCTACCCGCTCCCGATGTAACGCTGATGCGATAAGATCGGAGGTAGGCTAGGATGCAGTGTCAGAAACACGGGGTCAATCACAACACAACCAGACCCGAAAACCAACAATTTGTGTTTTAGCACATATGTTGTCTCCTACTGGGATTCGAACCCAGGACCCGCGGCGTAGAAGTCAGGTACTCTGACCACTAGGCCACGCGGTCGTCATACCTATACGTATGAAGGTTTCGTCGCTATCTTCCATAAATAAAATATAAACTTATTTAAAAACAACCTTGAACTAACCTCGCTCGGACCTCATATTCCCAGAGGATAACTAAAGAAGGCGTTCCGAACGCAGCGACATAGTTAATACACGATCGCGCTGTCTGTCCTTGTCACTCGTTATAAACGTAGTAAGGTTGTCTCTTTCGTTGCCATGGCGTAGTAAAACGTAGACCGTTGAATGAGGCGACAATTGTAGGCTTTCTTAGCCTCACTTACGGAACGCTGGTAACGTATCTACTCTTTTTTATTTTATACTAGCTTACGCCCGCGACTTCGTCCGCGTGGATATAGGGTTTTAAAATATTCTGTGGGAACTATTTGATTTTCTGGGATAAAAAGTATCTAATGTCCGTTCCAAGGATGCAATCTGCCGCTGTTCCAAATTTCGTTAAGATCGCGTAGTAGCGGTTGAACCGGTGAAAAGGTAACAAACAGACAGGGACAGAGAGAGTTACTTTCGCATTTATATATTAGGATGGATTATTGCCTTAAACTAATTTTTATTAATTTCCTATACAAGGTGAACAACAGTGAATCGACCGGCTACTACATGACGATCGTGATGGCGTTATCCGGTGTAGTTCTGGCGGTCGTCGTCATCGCCGGATTGATCAAGTGTCGGCGCTACTTCGTCCGGGAACGAAACGCGCTCGTGAAAATCCACGGGCAGGGCCAGGGTGCTGTCGCCCCCATTCCCCTGCCGAGGCCCCCCGAGCATTTGATGCCTTCCCCTTCTCAGGCAACGCCGCCTATAAAACGGTAAGTGTTACACGAAATTTTCGCAGCAACATTTCTCATATGTCGGCTATGTTTAACGTCGGTTTAATGTCGGCTGTTTTGGAACTCTTAACGGTTTGGAACGCTAAAGGTTTGTAGCATTATAACAGAGAGATTACTTATTTTTTACAGTACTTTGAAGCCAAATATACTCCATTATAAATTCAAAGATGTTTCACCTATGTAAACATGAAATTGGACTAGGAGAACAAAAAAAAACATGTTTAAGCATTCCACAGCGGAGTTTTATGATACGTCTAGTAGGCCCTAATTAGCTTCATAATTATTTAGTGTTATAAATCTATCATAAGTTTTTTTTATTAGTAAGACCTAAAATCTACAGCCATTTCATCAAAACTTCAACGTCTTGTTGTAATCAGTTTTTAACTCATTACAATTTTGTTGAGAATAACAGTGAATTTATAGCTGTATTTTTTTAATACGTACCATTAATTATTTAAATTAAATTGTCTTTGGCGACATCCATGTCGCCACATGAGAAGCTCAGTAAATATTTCATACATTCCATAATCGCGCTTTAATAGTTACCTGAGATGCAAACTATATATACAACATCTAAATATTACTAGTAGAAGGAGACGTCCTCCCCAGATCAGCAGGGCTATTGCGTATCCAAAGTGATGATCACTTATAAAAGTGTTGAACGAATTTCTGCTAAATAAGTGTCTGCATACTGGTTATGATTAACAAAAAAGACGTCGTATGAAAAATAATCCACATTTTCATTAACCATAACCAGTATGAAAACCATTATTTGACAGAAAATCGTTCAACACTGTCATAAGTGATCTTCACTTTGGATACGTGATAGTCCCGCAGACCACCCGATCTTGCGGGTAGGCTACCCTTTTCATTGGCAATATCATCCGCCAAATTATCTACGAATAACTGAACCGTTCCGAAAACTAGCGGACTTTAGTAGCAGGTAAATGATGAGAAAAGTTGTGAAACGCTGCGTAACGCCTTGTTACACGTAGGGTAGTAGTATATTATAATTTTACTTGTGGTACTTTCTAGGAATCCGTCTTCTAGTAGGTACCTACGCAGGGCCAGTTATTGTGCCGTAAAGCAGTAGTGTGCAAACCATTGCTGTGTTTTGGTCTGAAACGCACGGAGCTAACGTAATTACTGGGCAAATGATACTTAAGAAGTGATATCTCAAGTTAATCGGCGGAGTGTTATGACACACAGATATGATCTGGGTTACACAGGATGTGTTATGGGTAATGTTGCACTTACCATCAGGTGAACGTTTTGCCTGTCTCATCAATTTATCCTATGAAAAAAGAACTGTAACTGATTGATACCAATAATGTAAAGTAACCGGTAGAGAAAGTTTTTGACATTATACTTTTGCCGCGATAAGAGTAAACTTGCAACGGAAGTGCGCGTTTACAGCTAGCGGAAATTCGACAGTATAAAGTCGGCTGTATAGGAAAAAATATTTCATTAATTTAAGTGATACGCACGCACATAAGTACAGATCGAATTTCCGAACTGTGGTGATAAGTACAGATCCTGTTTTCACGTACATTACAGGTACGTGCCGTCTGAGCAGTCCATGACGACTGGTGCGAGCACGCCACTGCCATCTGCCGGCAGTGTTGCTTGCAAAGTAACTCCGCTGGCTGACGCCCCGCCAGACATCAACGCGAGATACCCGTATGGCGCTGACGTGAGTCCAGCTTCTTTGTCATGAGTTTAAAACCTATCCGTACAAAAATATACGTCAAAACGTAAACGTAACGTAAATAATATATTTTGTTACCAAACATTAACAAAATTAATTAAATACCCTGTACACAGCACGCTAACAACGCATACGGCGAGAGAATTTCTAGTAACATAGTAAAGTAACAGCCTATGAATGTCCCACTGCTGGACACAGGCCTCCTCTAATTTCTCAGAGGGTTTTGGAGCCGAAAAGAGTCTGCCACTATGCTCCAATGCGGGTTGGCGGACCTACATTTCCGTGAAATAACTTCATTCCTTAGAGATGCTAGTCTCCTCACGGTATGCACGTGATAGATTAGCACTTTAAATTGTTATAAGTTTTAGAGATGCCACCACCTGGGATCGAACTCAGTTCGCCTACTATAAAATTTTCGGCGAGCGCCTGATAGAACCCTTTTTAAATTTACCATAGAACGATCCAAGTCGATGTTTTATTGTAATATCTCGAAACGTCATACTAAATAGTCGCAATTTTCGAATAAATAAATGGATAGTATTGTGTCCTCTTGGCCGATTTAAATCGGAAGTCATCAACTGTGCAGGAGATATTATAGTGCCACAAGTAATCATAAACTCTAACACACTAACTTATACGTGCTCGATGTAAGACTGGGATAGTTACGACACAACCGACACACCCGAAAACCGACAATTTGGTTTTGCACAAATGTTGGCCCCGGCTGTGGCTCGAACCCGGGTTTCTTCTTATTCTTCTTTTTTTGATCCTGGCAATTTGCTGCCAAACCGAACGAATCGATTGAGGAATGATTTAATTTGACAGTGAAATTGACAGTTGACTTTTACTGAAGATTTGATAGACAGATGGAGACAAAACAACAATGAAGACAATGGAGACAAAACAAAAGTACAATTATGCTCTTAAATTGAAGTTTCCAATCGCCATACACTTTCAGGAGCACTTTCTGCATAACAAGCTATCAATATTAAACATCAAAACACAAAATATACACAGAAATTAACTGCATTCAATTAAAACACTACCGCCGTATCTTCCTATAGTTATGGCCACTCTCAATAGAATTGGGAGTCAACTCAGACATGGGAGCGACAACAGATAACTTTGAACAAAGAATTTGACGAAATTCCGGTTCTTAAAGATTGTTCCGAATTTCGAGTTGGCGTTAAACTTAAAACATAACATGCAATGAACAGGCGGAGGAATGGAGTAGCTACGAAGCGAGCGAGTCGGCGTACGGTGGCGTTGCGGTCGCGAATCCTATGCTGCGTCGCAACCAGTACTGGGTCTGACCCGCTCACACCAGCACGCTGCCGAAGGCGCGCAGGCCGGGTAGGTGCAACCGACTTTCTACCTTATTGCCGTTACAGCTTCACCGTCCGCGAGACGACTAGAGAACCACACACGTAGCCCACTTTTCGCCCCCGCGAGAAACGAGTACGAGTCAAAAAAATTCGTCCTCCCCATTGCGTTCCCACGAGCAGTATGAAAGAAAACTGGAGGAAAACCGGAGAGTAGATATCCTTCTGGCGATAACGCGTTCCATTTCAGTCTTCAGGGATGACAGCGTACCTTCACCACGGCCCGCGATCGAAATACTTACCACCTGGTGAATTATTTGCATTGAATTATTGTATGACAAACCAATGCAGCAGCAAGGAATAAGATTTTTTTTAACTCGTACCAAAATGGCCGCGACCTGGTTCGCCACCCGTCACGTCTCGTTTCCCACGGGAGCGAAAAGTGGGACACGGGTGTTGTCTCTGACTAGTCCTTATATGGGGAAAAGGCATGATTGTATGTATGTATGTTTAACTTAGCCAGCCCGCCTTTTTATTTTATAAAAGAGTTATTTAAAACCCACTTGTTGTAAATATTATGATCCAAGTACAGGATTAATTAAAATAAGATGCTCTAACCGTTGATTTCCAGGGGCCATCACCGCCCAAGAGAGATGCGTCTCTCTTAACCGCAGCCTGCATCGACGGCGCGTCGAATTAGTTCCTACGCCTTTTCTACTCAGCAACTATGGCGTCAAAAAGCACGTCACATGCGAGGTTACTGTTTAAGAAATAATTAGTAAGTTTAACTCTTAATTAGGTGAGAGGTTTATAACCACTGTCAACATTACAAGTATCTTGACGGCTGGCGACTTGTAATGTATTGGTTTGAGCCATATTGGCGATTACGCCACTAAAAGCCAATAAGAAGGCACATGAGAGTCAAGTTTATGTTCAGAATCGTTATGCATTTTTGGCTCAAGGCCACGTTTAGGCAGTTACGCCTCTTTTAAACTGAAGTGTTTAATATAATAGGATCTAACGTCTTTATTGCAGAAGAGGTCCCATCTTCCGCAACAAAGACGACAAAATGCCTCATATGAATTGGCTGAAGTATTGGGGCGGTAAGGCCCGTATTAAATTAAGTTGTTATTGTGAAATATTTATACTATTCGATATACTTAAGGCCGCGTGCGCATCACAGATGGCGCTTTGGCCTCCCTTCCATTGATTTTTATGGATGATTGTTATAATACTGACAGTTATTTACACATTATAGCCGAATTATATAACTGTACAGTGTAGCGGAGGTTTTCCGACTGCACCTATGAAAATGTTTGGAGAAATTAATTTTGGAACGAGTTGTGCGGTTGGCATTTTCACTGTTATTTCCCACGTCAAGGGCGGCGCTAAGGGGGAGCAGGGAGAGGCAGCTGCCTTGGCTAGGGACTCGGATTTGATTATTCTATATTGTTAATGCCAAGTGCCATAAAATGAGTCGACCACATGACCACATACGCCGTTATATCCCGCGGAGTTGATAACTTACAACAGTATTCGGTGATTGTTGTCGTGGTCGAACCCCCCCCCCCCCCCCCTTCCTCCCCCTTCCATCCTGGCTGGCGACACTCCTGTCTCACGTAGTGTATTTGCTGGTACAATGCTGTTTATAGAAACATAAAAACTCTGGATAACAATGATCACGTTGTAATTACAACAGCAAGCACACGTCTTAACTGTTTATATTTCTTACAAGGGACAGGAAGGCATGACATATTTCCACTGTCTCTTATATGATATATGGATAATTTACATATAGCAACACTACTATGTTCGGATTTGAATTAATTGATTATTTGACTTTGGTCACAAACACTGTTCCATGTCACAATGGCAGTTCAATGAATCGACTAATTAAATTAACTTTTAACTCGATTAACGAAACACACCTACCAATTCCTAAGTGCATTTATTGTATATAAAGGTGATAAAAAAATCGAAGGAGATACTAAATATATAACAAACTGGTTGTGGAATATGATCTGCATTGCATGCTTCAAATATATATAAATATATGTCTATATATATATATATATATATATATATATATATATATATACACACATATATATATATATATATATATATATATATATATATATACACGACGTTATTCATAATTGGTATAACATTCCGGCAGCTACCCATGCTACTTTGATCTGATAAACACAACAGTGAATCTCTAATGACAAAATTGAATACTAAAAATGTCCATACAACACTTTAAAATTATTTGTTTTGTAAAACTTTGCGCGGCCGTAACTCAGAAAGTCGTTGCCCCAAACCAGACAAATTCAAAATACGTTTTCTTCTCCATTTAAATTATGTTACCCTACTACGGCGTCATACTAACAGATTTACTACGCAACAGATTTCCTTTAGCTTCATGTTATCCTATTACTTGCGACTTCATTCGATGGCAGTTCAATGGAAAAACTCCGAATTAAATTTATGAGTTCATAGCCTCGATCAGCTGTATAATAGGGTAGTCGCCTATGGGTTTTAAGCAAATTCTATAAGTCGAAATATCTCCTACAGGTATCACGCTACGAGGCTCATTATATTTTTTGGGCATATACACATCGTCCCTAATCCCAGCCTGCCGGGATGTATAGGACATTACGAATGACCCTGTATATATATATATATTGCTGACAATAGACAACAAACTGGTTAAATCTGATTGTGACTCTAGTACTTCCGATCAATGTTAAATTTTAGCCAATTATTAAGTAGTTATAAAATCCATGTATATGATTGTAAGATGTAATAGGCCAGTATCTACTTCATGTACCATTTGGACAATTCTATTTCAATTCCATTTAAATAATTATCTAATGATAAAGACAATTTGAAACATCGAATATATTTTGAGACAATTTCACCCCTATAAAAGATTATCTTATCCAAACGTTAGGTATATTTGTATTTGTATAGACACAAATCTATAGAATAATGATGTTCTCAACTCGCTTGTGCGAGAACTTTTACTTGAATTTTAACTGTAATAGAAAAAAAAAAATTATTGGCTAAAGCGATGAAACGAGCAGAACGTTCACCTGATGGTAAGTGCAACGTCTGCCCCTAACTAAGCCCAGAAAATTTCTGTGTCATCACCCTGAGACATAAGTTCTTAAGTCTCATATGCCCAGCGATTACACTAGCTCTCAGTGTCCTTCAAACCGAACACAGTAATGTTTGCACACTACTGCTTCACGGCAGAATAACTGGCCCTGGGGTGGTACCTGCCTAGACGGATTCCTGCATAGGAATCCCACCACCAGTGAATTCGTACATTTTATTCCAATGTTCGAACAATTTCCTTCATTTCAAAGTTAATTTATGACGGAATTATACCGGTGAAACAATAAGCAATATATTAGACCTCGAACGATGGTATGTACTTAACAGTATCGGGGTTTTTGAAAAAAACAAGCACAAATATGATCATATTCGTGATGATAATGATCCAATTAATAAAATTCACGTTGCTTTGATGTAAAAGGTCCATATCTCTTTGAAGACATAATAATAATGCCACAAAAACATTTCAAGCCTTTGATATTACTTTGCTTTATTGTATAGTTGTTTGGGGTTTATTAGAAGGGGTGGGAAAAATATTTAGAGAATATTTAGGCATGCAGAGAAAATTTCTCTTGATTTTGTACCTTATGTTACTTATTGGTAATCATCATCATCATTTCAGCCTATCACTAGTCCACTGCTAAACGTAGGCCTCCCCCATAGATTGCCACAAAAGTTTGTAGCTCTAATTATGGAGGGGATTTGCCATAGTTGCCACGCCTGGCATCCGGGTTGGCGACCGCATTTTATTAATTCAAATGTTCCATGAAGATGCGGCTGCCCTTCTTCTGGTTTTAATGTTTTCCTCTGTCGACTTTACGACACCCACGTGATGAGATGAGGTGGTAGATTCTCTTAAGCCGTAACCTACTATGCAAAAACATATAAAGATTATTTTTATTATTCCGAAACCGTAATGAGGTCAGATTATATGTTTATTCTATTATGCTCATTATCGCTATTCGTTACATAATGGCAGAACACACACACACGTGCAGTATTACGCAGTATTAGTCATAGGAATGAGTTGCGACGTCGAAATTTGCGAGAGATCTAACTGAAATGCAATAATCCGACAAACTCTAAAACAACATTCAACTTTAAAAAATAATAAGTCACGGAGGCGACCAAATTTTGTTAGTAACTAGTGTAGCAGTTGCAGACGTTAATCGTGGGCACAAATCATATTTTAAAACATTCGTCTATTTTAAAATTTGGAAGACAATGTGTTATCAACATTTATAGACGCTGCCTGTACCGCCGGCGTCAATAACAGCGGTACACTGTTTTGTCATGGAGTTTGTGGCAGTAAGTTCCTAGACTGTTTTTAGCGTTTGAATATTCGATAGAATTAGAACGGATTTTTATGATGCCACTACGTAATATGTTGTCGGTACATTAACAACGACGACTTAGATAAATATTTGAAATTTCGTAATATAGATTGAAATTAATTCCATTAATAAATAGTTGCGACATACATTAGGCGCCGTTGCGCCGATCGCGTTAATAACAGATGTAATGAATTATTGTTGATGTCCCTGAGTGTTCTCGGTGAATCAAGGAACTTTCTCGAAGGTAAGAATTGGCCTGGAATCACGTCAAGATTGTTTTGTTGAAGAGATGGGTCTTGCTGAGGGCTTATTTTACTACACCACCGATACCACACCGAGAACGGACAGCGTCTTTTGAACTAACGTTGCCAAAACACGTGCCAAATGAATAGTTATACATACATACGTTAGAATAATTTGTTAGTGATTTACAAGTGGATTGATTTCCTTATTATACATAGGGTGTTTAGTTTTTAGATTAACCAACCGACTGGTTGATATATTATTAAATTAAGTTGACACATTGATGTTACATATATGAATAATTTTAACTGTTGTAGGTTTTATTATAATTTAGTGAGTAAGGGATGTGCCCTTAACGTGTCCTTTGTACGTGCATAAATACCCTTTGTATACAATGGAGACCGTGTCCTTTGGTTATGGATCTTAGTTAAGATGCGAGTAGACGTTAAATTAAATATATTTATATTCTAAATTAATATTAACATATTAAACATTTAGATTGGTAATGTTGGTGTTGAAGAAATCCCATCTCCCTTACCACACCTACCTTCGTATTGTAATTCCTAGTAATTTTTATTTGCTTCGTGTAACACTTATGTTTGGACTTTGAATACTAGCCGCGGAATACGTACAACAATTTTTTTATTATAGTAAAGTAGCTCAGGGGCCTGGTGCTCGCCTTTAATTTCATAGTAAGCGAGTAACCCTGGGTTCAATCCCCGGTGCCAGCACCTATTAAATTGTTCTACAATTTTAAGTTCTGATTTACCACGTGCTTAGCGGTGAAGGAAAACATCGTGAGAAAACCTGCATGTCCGAGGAATAGAAATATTTCGAGGACATGTGAAGTCCGCCAACCCGCATTGGAGCTGCGTGGCGGATTCTTCCTAGCTCCAAAAACCCTCTCAGAAATGAGAGGAGTCCTGTACTCAGCAGTGGGACATTTATGGGCTGAAACTTTACTTTTACTTTTTTTAAGTAAAAAGGGCTGTTTAACCTCGCTTTTACTTAATTGTGAAGGCGGTTCCGCTATAGATATCGGCTTGTATTGAAATGATTTTGAATAATCATTTGAACGATAACTTCCACTCGAAGGTCGAAAGGTCGGAGACTTATCGAGTGCCCTATCACGTTCCTTTATCCCTTCAATTTTGAAAACTTCTTTAATAACAATTATAGTAGAGGTAACGGTCATTGTAAAAAACATATATTGTCTAGTTTCAATTTTCATTATCGATATATGCGATAGTTTGTCAATTCACTGCTAACATAATTCATATGTCAATTGCAGTAGATTCCACATAAATCAACTTATCTAATACTAATGGCCACAACCTTGAACCTCGCAAACTTTCCGCTTTCCTTTTCCAAATTATTTTCTCAATTGTCTCATTCTACCTGCATCTCGTTTTATATACGTTGTTTTTGCAATGGTCTATGACACAATCTTTTGCATGAAATTTTTGTAACATTGTGGTGCAGTCTACCTGTAGTGCACAACTGCTGTCGACAGTTCCTTGACCATAATTTAAAAGAAGCAATAGTAGAAACGTAGCTAATATAGTTCTCAGTATATAGTCCATATAAAAATCCCAGATAAGAGATTCTTGAATTTTTCCTGATGGTATGAAATATTTAATATTTGTCAATGATAACTGTTACTGTGATTTCTAGTAAATTGTTTTTCATATTATGATCAGAAACAGTAAACCGTTTGTCAAATAGAATCATTCTGAATTATTGGTAGTTATTTAAAGCTTAGATCAAGATACAAATGTGGAGCAGTCATTTCCGAATTTTGTAATAATAATTTTATAATTGTTGTCATTTCTGCAATATTAATGCTGTAATGTATGACGCTTCTGAAATATATATCATAGTATAGATCTAAGTAGATGTGAAATAAAACGTATGAAGGTTACTGAATTACTTTCGCTGAAGATGTATCCTGAATTTGATAAGATGCATTTAAGTATTTTTCTGAATAACGATTTTCTTAGACTGAATCTAAAAAAAATATGTGTTATTTCACAGTAGTCAAATATAATAATCTGTTAAAGTTAACGTAGTAGTAGTCTGGTAATTAGGTGCGCGCCTCCTGCGGCGACATACACTGAAGGGGGGGGAGGGCTAACATGTCACACTAGTGCCCGCCTATACTTGAAGTGAAGCGTAGTTACACGCGCTTACGTTCACCGCTTCACTACCTACCCCCCTCTTACATCTAGAGTGCCTCTACCTCCCACTCCTACATCTAGAGTGCCTCTACCTCCCACTCCTACATCTAGAGTACCTTTACCACCCCATGCTACATCTGGAGTACCACTACAATCCCGTCCTCAATCTAGAATACCTCTACCACTTCTTTTTACATCGAGAGTACCACTACTACTTTTTCTTACGTCTTAGAGTACCTCTATCACCCCCTCTAACATAGAGAGTTCCTCTGCCTCACCGTCTTACATTTACAGTACCCCTACCACTTCCTCTTACATCATGAGTACCACTACCACGCCCTCTTACATCAAGAGTACTTCTATCTCCCCTTCTTACATCTAGAGCACCTCTGCCTTCCCCTTTTACATCTAGAGTACCCCTACTACCCCCTATTACATCTAGAATACCTCTAACACCCCGTCTAACAACTAGAGTACCTCTACCGCCCCTCTTACACCTGGAGTACCTCTACCACCCCCTCATACATCTAGAGTAAATCTACCACCCCGTCTTACATCAAGAGTACCTCTCTCTACCACCTCCTCTTACATCTAGAGTACCTCCTACCACTCCCTCTGACATCAAGAGTGCCTCGTCTCCACCACCGCGGGGCGGTCGCTCACTAACTTGCCTACCTATAATTGCCGCATTGCAGGACACAAACATATCAAATCAATAGCCTTGAGTTCCATTTGATACAACATATAAATACAATTGAATATATACATAGCATGTAGCTAGCCGTAGTATTTTCACACGTTCAATAATTAAAAGCCACATGCATAACACATACTGGTCAATTTAATTCACAACAGCTTAACTTTGTTGAATTTTTTTTTTCATAGATACTAATAGATACTAGCGTCGCTTTATAATCGAATTTACGAGTGAGCACACCATGCATTTTAAAGATCTAATAAAGATCTATGCTTCTCCTGTAATCGCAATATAAATATCCATATAAAATGTTCCATACAAACAAATCATTCATTATATTTGCAAAACCATTTAACAACGAATTTTGAATTTTGTGTATATTTTATATAAATGACCATAAATTCGGTATAGTACGTTGTAGTACTTATTTTATCTATTCCTGTTGTCATTATTAATTAACAAGTTAGAGCTGTAAGTCTGTGTGCCACAGTAAGGGGAACCGAAGTTTTAGTATTTGTTGTATTTAAAGGAATTGTATTTTATGAGACGCTTTAGTAGAAACAAACGCTAGAACAATACACCCTGTTCTGTAGGTAAATTTTATATAGCGCTTACCAGTATCATTTTCATTTATAGTCTGAAAGATTCTGTAATTTTAAATAATTGAAGGTAAAGCTCACTTTCATTGTGCCTGTAAAAACGTTTTCACATGTACATACGTGTGAAATAATTATATGAAAGAGCCACGTTCAGATTTTCGATATGTTCGATGTTATTAAAAACCGGGAATCCCCGATCCAGCGTGAATAGCACATGAGTAAATATTCCACAGAATCAAGAAACATTTCTGTGTGACACCACACAGCGCACGACACCCTGAGACATGACACAGTAATGTTTGCACTACTACTGTTTCGCGGCACAATAACTGGCCCTGGTGTGGTACCTACCTATACGGATTCCTGCATAGGAATCCTACCACCAGTTTTAATAGAAAAAAAGGTAAACAAGCTAACGACTCTTGATGGCAAGTAATCACCGCCGCCTATGAACATCCGAAACACCAGATAAATTAAAAAACAGGCCTTTGAGTAATGAGTATACTTTTTTCTGGATGGTCAGAGTCTAGTGGTCAGAGTACCTGACTTCTAAGCCGCGGGTCCTGGGTTCGAATCCCAGCCGGAGCCAACATTTGTGCTAAAACATAAATTGTTGGTTTTCGGGTCTGGTTGTGTAGTGATTGTCCCCGTGTTTCTGACACTGCATCCTAGCCTACCTCCGACCTTATCGCATCAGCGTTACATCGGGCGCGGGCAGGTTGGGACGAGCGAGTGCCTCTGTGTTTGCGCGTACACTTGTGGCACTATAATATCTCCTGCGCAGTTGATGGCTCTCGACAGTAGTCGGCAGTTGTCGCCGTGGTCGAAATCGGCTAGGAGAACAACATCACATCAACATCATACTTTTTTCTGGAAGGTACCAAAGTTGTATCTACTCCGAAATACACAAAGTTTCGGGCGCGTTGCGATTTGCATTTCCATTTGCTCAGGGTTTAGAATTCTTATTGCAAGTTTTGGTTGTTAGCAATGAAATAGTTAAACGTATTGAAGATGGTTCATTTTATTAACCCTGCGAGTTTTCCACTAGTTTAAAATAAACTTTCATAAAAGACAGATTACTCAAAAAGTATAAATCACAAAAATATTTACAAGTAAGATATTTTTAATTTTCATTTCATAAACTAGAAATTAGTATCATAGTAAAAAACGTTTTGTATAAAGTGACGAAACGAGCAAAACGTTCACCTGATGGTAAGTGCGACGTCCGCCCACAACAAATGCTGTGTCACCCAGAATATTTCTGTGTGGACACCACACTGCGCCCGTCACCCTGAGACATCAGTTCTTAAGTCTCAAAGAGTTTAGTTTGACCTTGTGTGACGTGCCAGACCCATCAAACTATGTATACGTTTGGCACGCTCTGAAGAAGCTTGGACTCCGTAGGGATATTTACTCAAGTGTTGATAGTTTAGTCTAGAGAATTTGTTACGAGGGTTGCGAATAGTTTTAGATATGTTCGCCTCAAAGAAATGTCATTTCGAGTTATATTGTAAGGATTTTTGCACATGCGTACTTTATGCTTGATACAAATATGAGGCTGTAATTTGGTGCTAGTGCTACAAGAGTTCCGATACTGCCGATAAGAGAAAGTTCGCGTATTTTTATCACACGTAAATAGCTTTACAATTGTTCCTAACGCGATTGTATCAACGCATTTCAGTTTTCGTGTGCATAAACCCTAATAATTGTTGTTAAATTGTCCACGATGACATAAACGCAGTCTAATTGAGACTGTCAATTGAAATGTCAAAATAGGGGCGTATTTTTTTATTGTAAACAACAATGCATTTTGTAATGAAAGATTGATTTCCTAAACGCCAAATCGAAACCGGTTTTGTGTATGTCTACCGAATAGGTAGCTGATGAGTTTCTAATAAATAAAACTAAATTATACATGTTCTTTTATTTATAAATTTTATTTATATACAAATTAAAATACACATTATAACAAACACCATATTTTCAAGAAACATTCTAAAATGTACACAACATCACAATCGTATATATTAATAAAAATACTGAAGGTGTTAAGTAACTTAAGTAATTTATTATAAACTAGCTTAAGTCATTACAAATGTAATTTTTCACATATATAAAAATAGTAAACGTTCAAAATAAATGACTTAAGATTAAATCAATAAAAATAAAAGTTGGTGTATTTTTCTACAATCGACTAACAAAATCAAAGTCTCTAAAAACAACACGTTCATATTTGTTATAATTCTGTTAATAGAGTATATCTTTGATAAGTCTTTATTAAGGAATTAAACTGCACTGTGCACCCAACAGCGCATGGTGGCGATGGGCTCACCACCTATCACACCAAGTGCATTATATTGTTTTGGTGGAACGTGGATTGTGGCAGTCATCTGTTTTTGCAGTGAGTGCCCAGTCTCTGACTACCCCTTATGCGATACAGTCGTGATCTTATGTAAGTCTTTATTTAACTTGCTCTCTTCGCATGTCATTCCGTTTCAAATTTTACATACTTTCCGATGTCCAATTCAGCTAAAATTTGGCAAACCAATGTAGCTTAATTTAGTACTATGGAGCTGATGTTGGAGTCGGAAGTTAGCCATAGGAACTCCTCAACTGAGCAAGACAGCTCCGTCGTATTTGGGCTCGTTGGTTTTGACAAGCACTCACAAATAAAAGTTTGTAACAAAAATAGACTTGTATTAAAACGCGATACCACTGCACCGGATTCGGGTTCCCTTGTATCGTGGTACGTTTCACATACGTATCTTTCACATACACCAACACCCAAAAATATTTACAAACGTTGCAACAACAACCCATAAGACATACGAAACTCGCATAAAAAAGCAGAGTGAGATTCCACAAACAATGGACCACCTCATGTCGTGTTCTGCGTGTACTTCCATTTGCACGTTACGGGACTAATGGGAGGCTGAGAATGCAATACTCGTAGCTGAGTTCTGGGCGGACAATTTTTTTTTATTTTATCAAAGTGACGGAACGAGCAAAACGTTCACCTGATGGTAAGTGGAACGTCTGCCCATAACAAATGCTGTGTCACCCAGAAAATTACTGTGTGACACCACACTGCGCCCGTCGCCCTGAGATGTCTCAGTTCTTAAGTCCCATATGCCCAGTGATTATACTAGCTCACAGTTCCCTTCAAACCGAGACACAGTAATGTTTGCACACTACTGCTTCACGGCGGAATAATTGGCCCTGGGGCGGTACCTGCCTAGGAATTTAGGTAGCCATCGACACGCTAAGAAGAAGAACGCGTTGATAATCCATCAAAATAGTAATATCGATAAAAATAATTGTTTAAGTCGAAAATCAGTCAATTTTTTTTTAATCTACCTCGAGCTTCCTAAAATTACCCGTGAGCCCGCGCATGGCGTCGCCCACGGTATCTGTTCCCGAGCAACCGTTGCTGCCCGCGCGTAACGCCGACACAGCGCCTTCCCGCGCAGCTTCGCTGTACATTTCTAGACGAACCGCCATCTTGTCGTTCATTAATAAAATGTCGCGCTTGCTTGCCAGCTCTCCTTTCCATAATTCTGTAAATAACGTAGCACGTCAACGAAAATATTTAAAAATACACTGAACAGATGATGATTATTAAATAATACACCTGCCACTGCTTTTCCACCACGCCATGGGTTGACTGGCAGAGAATGCCTATAGGCATTAAGTCCGCCCATTGTTACCTTTATTTTAAGGTTAACAATAAAGTTTTTAAATAAATAAAAATAAATAAAACAGACGCACACCAAGTGCATTATATTATATTGTTTTGGTGAAACGTGGATTGTGGCAGTCATGTCTTTGCAGTGAGTGCCCAGTCTCTGATTACCCCTTATGGGATACAGTCGTGATCTTATGTATGTGTGTAAGTCTATGTTCACGTTCAAGTCGATAGATGCAGGTGGCTCAGGACCGTGTTTTGTGGCAATCTATGGGGGAGGCCTATGTTCAACAGTGGACTATGATAGGCTGAAATGATGATGATGATGATGATGACGACGATGATGAACAGACATAAATAGTAATTTAACATAAAAAATAGTTTTACTAAATGTATAATATGTGTATATAACTTTGCACTGAGAGCTAGCGTAATCACTGGGCATATGAGAGCTGATGTCTCAGGGTGACGGGCGTTGTGCGGTATCACACAGAAATGTTCTATGTGACACAGCATTTGTTATGGGCAGACGTTGCACTAACCATCAGGTGAACGTTTTACTCGATCCGTCACTCTAATCAAATATAAAAAAAAAATGTGCATCTAAGGTCAATGATATTATAATACATAGATACGTCATATTCCTAGACGCGCGTAAAGCGTTCCGAACGCAGCCACAACATAAGACACAATAATGATCAGCCTGTCTTAGACCACTGCTGAAAATAGGGAGGCCATAGATTGTCAGCCTTTGTGAAGGACCACGTCTCGGTTCCGTATATCATGATCACTTTTCACGCGTATTCATATAAACGTAATGAAGTAACGCTCTAGGGAAGTCTGCAGTATGTGACCATGTTCTGAATCACCCCAACCATTACATCAGATTCGATAGACCAGAGATCCTTGCAAAAGAACACCGATTCCTACCAAGAATGATTCGCGGGGCTATTGAAATTAAAAAAAAACATCCTAATTTCAATAGGGAATATGGTTGGGTACTACCACCGGCCTGGGATCCTATTATTAATAAAATTAAATCAAAAACTCGAGCATACCACTGCAAGGCTTCAAGATACAGTTAGCTCTTTTTGCGTAGATCTGACTAAAAATAATAATAAAAAGCTGAAGTAACCCCCCAGTTAACCACATCAAAACGTTTGCCACCACAGTCCTCAGTGGCCACGGGTGCTGTAAAGCGTTTGAAAACGTCGGGTTTTGAATTGTTTAAATTAAACGCGATAAAATCCGCAAGAAAATTATAGTTTTAATTAAATGTGTAGTATTCGCGTAAATATAAGAAACCGTTATAATGAAGTTCTCTTTCCTTGCGATTGCGTCGTCATGGCGACGTTTAAAAGGGTGACGACACTGGTAACGTATCTACTCTTTTATTTTATAATATCATTGACTGGGGTAGGAAAATATGAAGAGAAATTCAATTATGTTTATAAATGTTGGAATAGAACAGAAACAAGTAAAAATTCAAGAACATTACTGTGTATTAGATGAAGAAAGAAGAATCTGGTATAATTTTTTGTATAACGCGGTAAGCTATTGATACCAAAATATTGTTGGTACCGAGGTATCGTAAGAGGCTACTAATGTACTGTACGGCCAGCCTTTGTTCCTGCAGAACAACACCAATATGCAATGCTGTCACCATACTGCTCGTGGGAACGCAAAGGGGAGAATTTTTTTGACTCGTACCAAAATGGCGGCATGCAATTCACTACATGTCACGTCTCGTTTCTCGTATGGGCAAAAAGTGGCACACTATATGTAGTTCTGTATGTAAAAAACTAAGCAATTGCGTACGCGTTAAAAAAAAAACAAGGTAAGAAATATTAAAAGCTCGCCCACCAATCATCTCCTTCATAGGCATAACCCCTCCATACTCCTGAGGCAGCAGATTCTTATCGATCTCCACCTCTTCCATTGACGTGTACAGCTTCACCCGTTTTCTGATCTTATCCGAGATAAGCCCCATGCCGAAGTCCAGCGCGAACTTGATGGTGGGGTGCACGTTTACGCCATAGATCTCTTTATGTCTCAATGGAATCGTACGCTGTAAACAAAGTCAAAAATATACACCGATTCGAAATTCTGCCACTTTAAATAAACTGCATGCAGGAAACAGGCGACAGCGTACAGGAAATATAGAATCCGCGGAAAAAAACAAATAGATAAAATTATTTATTTATTTATTTAATTAACCTTTAATGCACAAGTGGTACATATGTCGGACTTAATGCCTAAAGGCATTCTTTACCAGTCAACCATGAGGCAAAGCAGAGAATAAACAATATGATGATAGGCGGTGCAGCTAACAATAAGAAGAAAATAAAATAAAATAATATGATTATAAATACACAACACTACATATACATACATACATATATATACATACACCTACATACACATACAAAAACATACATATTTATATAAATATACATACACACGAAACAGGAAAGAAAAATCAAACTTGTAATGAATTTTTAAAGTATTCCCGGACTTTATTTTTGAAAGCAAACTTGTTATGAGCTTTATTAATGTCAAGAGGTAAATCGTTCCAGAGTCTTATAGCCGTTAAAGTGAATGAATGAGATATGTAACCAGTACGGTGCAAGGGCGTGAGTAACTTGAGATTATCCGAAGAACGGAGAAAACAGTCATGAGAATCTCCCAGGTATTGAAACTTAGCTTTCAAATACTCAGGAGCACATGGATCGTTTAGTATCGTGAAAAGGGTGCAGAGTATTCTAACAGATCCTGCGCTGACGAATAGGCAGCCAGTTAAGCTGATTACGAAAGGGAGATACATGATCATATTAACGGAGACCATATATGTATCTGATACAGTTATTGAGTAGACGATCCAATGTGTTAAGATGTTGCGGAGTCAGGTCTGGGTAACACACATCAACATAGTCGATAATGGGCAGTATGAGAGATTGGACAAGCAAAATCTTTGTAGTGGTCGGAAGAAAATTTTTCAAACGATAGAGAGATTGTAAGACTGCAACTGTTTTGCGACTAACCTCCTGAATCTGCTTGTTCCATGTAAAACAACTGTCAAGATTTATGAATTATGTTGTAGACGTAAAGAGCACACACACTGCTGAATTCACCTTCAGACTTTTGCCATGCTTACATCTGTAGCCCTACTGTTAGCGACTATATTATGTCCATTTACTGCTAAGTTATATTAGCGGTGATATTAAAAACTCAACAGGTGTCGCTGTATACATTGTACAAATGCAGCGCTAAGAACTTTTAGTCCAAGGCTGTCCGACCTATTATTCCGTAGCCGTAAAGTTGGAAACACATTAACGGACGCGTCCGCAAGCCGCGGCTGATGTCATCATCATTCAGCTTATCACTATTCCACTGCTGAACACAGGCCTCTCCCATATATTATATGAGTGATTTTGCCATAGTTGCCACGCTTGGCGGGCGGGTTAGCAACAGCAGTTATTCGATTGGCTGTTCATCTGTTTTTAACTTTCCCGTTGCCAACTTTTACGACATCCTTGTGATGAGATGAGGTTGTACCTGGATTTAACATTTAACTGTGCAAACTATCGTCGTAACATATAAGTCGCGTATGTGACCCCGATCCTTGTTCCGGTCCGTGAGCGTTTTTTTTTGAATGACTTTCATTTTATTTTTTGTTTTAATTTTTCCGTGCCTAGTCTGCTATTATGTCCAGCATTTATTGTGTGAGTGCTTCAAATAAACTTCTCTTTTTTTCTCTCTTTCTTCTTTCATACACTCTTACCAAATCATAGATTGCTTATCAATAGATGTAGACCCTAATCGTTCGAATATCGTCCACGGTTTCAAAAGTGCATAAGTCACAAATAGTTAACATGGAAAAACAATGTGAATTTACCTCCCGGCCTTCTAAAATCATCATCATTGCAGCCTGACACTAGTCCATTGCTGAACATCCCAGTCCCAATCCTCGAAGTTTGTAGCTCATTTTAGGGTGATTTTGCCATATATCCCACGCAAGGCAGGGTTTGCAGTTTATTTATTCAGTTTACCAGTCTGTCGACTTTTTGGACGCCCACGGGATGAGATGGTGTGGTAGATTCTCTTAAGCCGCTATCGAACGGCGCCATCTTACATTCTTTGAATGATAATGATTGTCGAAAGTAAGGTATGACGGACTAACCTCGCCGTTTTTAACAATTCTGACAGCCTCCTTCGGTGTGAATAGCGTGAGGTGAGGAAAACCTACTCCCCCTCCGTCCGCAAAGTGCACGAGCCCCCGAACCTGTGACTCCTCGTCCTCCATCAGAGTTTCGAAGCAGATCGCCATCACGCGGCACATGTCCTGATTGGTGTATTTGTATGGATCGAACACACCTGGGAAATTACAATTCAATAGTAACTAACCTTATGCTATTAAATTCTTTACTATTTTATTTGAAACAAACTTCGAGCAACGGGCCTCGTCAGCCGGTGCTTAAGTATTTTAAAAGTAAAAGCCGCCCGCGCGGCCCAGTGGTCAGGGAGCCTGATTTCTACGTCGTGGGTTCTGAGTTCGTTTCCCGACCGGAGCCAATATTTGTGCAAAAACACAAGTGTTTTGTTTGGACTGGTTGTTTTGTGCACGTGAAATTTATGTCCGTAAAACGCACCAGGCGGTACAGGAGAAAACCTAGTGTATGCATAATCATCGTTTCGTCGTTTCAGCCTATCACAAGTCCACTGCTGAACATAGGCCTCCCCTAGGCTATAAAAAACAAGATAGCTTGGGGGCTTGTTGGATTTGTTTTGACATGTACGCTAGCCCTAGCAACACTTGCAAGCCCACTGGGCATAGGCCTCACTAATAATAGCTTGTAACAAAATAATGATTTTTTTTTTAATTTATTTAAATTAAATAAATAACTTTATTAAAATAATTTTAAAGAGATTCGTCCTTACGATTGACTTTAAAAATTAAACAATACATTGGTAAACGACCAATGCATTGTTTGATTTGTATATATATAGTGTATGGTTGAAACTGTTTACGTACCTGGTCTATATATTACAACACGTCTTCCGGCCTTGTCCTTGCACGGACTCACGAAAATGAATCTGTAAAAGAAAAGTTTTTTTTTTAATTTACTTTTTCATTTAAAACAACATACATACAGTCACGTCTTTTTCCCATATAAAGATTAAGCAAAGGCCACATCTGTAGCCCAATTTTCGCCCCCGCAGGAAACGAGACTTGACGTCGCCACCATTTTGGTACGAAACGAGATTCTTGCTCCCCATTGCGTTCTCACGAGTAGCTAGCACCAGAAAAAAGGATTAAGTAGGAAATGGACATGGAGTAGAGAATGGAAAGATGGGAAAGGAAGGAAGATGGTGTAGGATTTTACTATCTCGGAAGAAACAGAAGGAGACAGCAGCGGTACCCGGTACTTCACTGTATTTGCTCTTGAAATGAAAATGGTGAGTAAGTAAAGTTCAGTCTGTTGTCTTGAACTTAGGCAGGTACGTTTAATACAATTTTATTATCAAGAATCGAAGAATTTTTTCGTACTAAATATCACCTAAAAAGTAAACATGTAAAAAACAGTCCCGTTAGTATTTTCAGCATGGAATAGTTGCCACGGCTGCCACAACTCAGGTTAAGGGACTTCACTCGTCTGCGAATATTTTTTATTGAATAGGTAGGTTTCCTCATGATCGTGGCAAACGGCAGAGTCTCTAACGCCGCCACCACGCGGCTTCCCAATTATAGCTGATCTAAATTTCTCAGCCTGGTGACGGGCTGCACCGTGCGACGTATCTGGTTACCAATAGCTTCAACATAACACGCACCACTACGCGCGACCGCCGTAGAGAGCGGCGCGCAGCAGTCGACAATCACACCGCGTACACACGATACACCCGTGTTCCAGCAGAGTTACCGACACACAAGTCGACTGTCCGAATGGAGGCACGCAGCCTCCCTCGTCAAGTCGTCACTTCTTGGGAGAGGCTTTTTTTTCATTATGGAAGAAATTAACAAGACGAGCACATCGTTCACCAGATGGAACGAGTAAAGTTTTCGTGTGGCACCATACTGCGCTCGTCATCCTTAATACATCAGTTCTAAAGTCACATAAGCCCAGTACCTATGTGATTCAATTAGTTGTCAGTGCATTTTAGACCGTAATACAGTAACGTTTGCACGCTAATACTCGACGGCAGAATATCTGGCACTGCAGTGGTACATACCTACCAGGAGTACTGCCACCAGTACAAAAAAAATTCTGACAACAGTCAGAGATCATGAGATATTTCTGACGTTATCCTTAGCTTTACCCGATTGTCATTAGCTGAAGTGAAGTTCTTATCTGCTTAGAATAGGATTGTTTGACAATAGTATTACTTACTGTACTTTAAAAAAAATATTATTGAAAAATATTTACAAAATTCAGTTCAATTTTCTTTGCACTTTTCATTCAGGAAATTACTCATAAACTCCTGTTTGAGAGCTCCTACGCTTTCGGATAAAATATGAAGACGTGTGTACAGTATGAGCATATGGTATACAGTATGAGCTCTTTTACAAGTACGACCTGCCGAATTCTGTAAAAATCGATTCATTTGCTAGAATGTAAACTTGATTACTATTAAGGGTATGCTAGTAATAATCGGGCCTGCAAAAATCACTGCAAAAGGGCCTCACCTCTGCAAATTCACGTGCCAACTATCAGCGAGAAAATGATTATGTTTGTTACCCTAAATCGATAAGTTCCGCCATAGCAGGGAGCGTGTGGTCAAGCTGGTTGAAGGCGATGCCCCAAGACTGGCGAAGCAGTACGTAGCGCTCTATCGCCTCCTGGGCCATCGGCACGCTGAACTTCTTTGTGCGCAGGAAACGGAGCAGGAAGTTTGAGTCTGGGGTTTAGATAGATATTAATCGCAATTTTACATGCCTTTAAAGTGCAGATAAATATAATTGAAAAGTGTCGAAAACGAAACAAACAATGTTCTTTGTGGGAAGATAAAATGTTATTCCCGCCTGCCAAGCGTGGCAACCATGGAACAATCCCACCCAAAATGAAAGCTACAAGCTACTGTTCGGCAATGGAGTAGTGATAGGCTAAAAGGATGGTGATGATGAATATGATTTAAAAACAATTAATTGTATTAAACCATTCCAAATGTAACAAATAAGACTCGATTTTCTCTTATCATTAAAGTTTGTATGTCAGCGTTTTGTCCTAAGTTCTAATTCGCCCAGCCTTAGCCAATTTTGTGCAACACACAGTGTTGATTTCCAATTAAGGAATTGTTGTACTCCTATCGTGTTTCTAACACTGTATTTGATCCTTTCTTTGATCTAACATCATAAGCATTACATCTAATACGTAAAGGAGAAACGATGAAGTTGAGCCTTATATGATATTCATCAGTAACCGTAGTGATATTAGAAGATAGATAGATATTGTGATTATTAGATAAAGTGACGAAACGAGCAAAACCTTCACCTGATGGTAAGCACAACGTCTGCCCATAACAAATGCTGTGTCACCCAGAACATTTCTGTGTGACACCACACTGGGAACGTCACCATGAGACATCAGTTCTTAAGTCTCATATGCCCAGTGATTAGGCTAGCTCTCAGTGCCTTTCAAACCGAAACACAGTAATGTTTGCACACTACTGCTTCATGGCAGAATTACTGGCCCTGGGATGGTACCTACCTAAACGGATTGGTGCATAGGAATCCTACTACCAGTAAAAAACCTTGCTAAGCTTTGGATTCAGTTGAGAGAGACGAGCCAAAAGGGTAATTGTTGTTACTCAGATTTGGTTACTACCAATTTGCCTAGCCTCGAATACAGGCGTACGGTGGCCAGTCTGTTGGTGTTCTACAGGTTCCGTTTTGGACAGTGTGCGCAGGAATTATCTTTTGGCATTAGATATATACTCACCCAATCTAATAGACATGAACTTAGGGTTCTGCTCCATCCACTTCCTCAGCGCGTCGAGCGCTTGAGACCGGGCACCATCTGTCTCGCGCAGCTGTTCTTCCGCCACTGCTTGGGTCTCTATCGACAGCGTGCATTCATATTTGTCTGATGGTGTCAGATAGCGTTTTGTTAGGCGCTTCGACATTTTAACACTGAAAAAGATAAGTAAATATTAGATTTAGTCAACGAAATATTGGATGGAGTGTGCAGGCAGAACCAAATATAGTTAGTTATTCCATTCAATTTTTATAATCACTCTATAGTATAGTACTATAGCCAACTTTCCACAGTTTAAGATCGACTTTGCAAAAAAATATTTGTTCGGCGATCGATTAGTTACCTTTTTTTTTAATAAGAGCAGCTCTTCATAACAGTCTATACCTTTTTCTCAAAACTATGGTCCGCGATCGTCTAAAACCATATCGAAGATCAACTGGTCGATCGCCATCGACCTGTTGGCCTGGCCACTCCTGCTACAGTATATTTGGAATAGAATCCATTTATGTAAACGTAAAGTATTTTACTGGTAAGATTCCTATGCAGGAATCCATCTAGGTAGGTACCAGTACCCAGGGCAAGTTATTCTGTCGTGAAGGAGTAGCGTGCAAACTTTATTGTGTTTCGTTCTGGAGTGCACTGAGTGTAATTACTTAAGAACTGATGTCTCAGGGTGAGCATTGTGGTGCAACTCAGAAATGTTTTGGGTGACACAGCATTTGTTATGGGCGGCCGTTGCATTTACCACCTGGGGAACGTTTTGCTCGTCTCGTCCCTTTCTTTCATAAAACCAAAGTTTTTTAGGTTTGTTCTCTCACTCACTCGCTCGTCTCGTCGCTTCATACCGTAAAACAAATTTCAGCAGGTAGGGGGAACGTATCTAAAATTCAATTTTGATCTTCACATACATTGCAAGTTAAATAAAAACTTGTAAAAAAAAACGGACGACTCGGGTATCTCGTTAATTGATTTTTATTTACGGTGTAAAATAAAGAAATATTTTAATTTATACAATGCGTAATATTTATTAGTATTACCTTTCACAGGCAGTATTTTATTATACGAAAACTATATTTTATATTTAATACAAAATGATGTGTACGTTTTAAACCACCATTTAAATGGTTTGTGCATTTAGGATAATTTTCGAAACATCTGAAACGGGAACAAATTTTATGTAATACAATAAGATGTGTTCAGAAAACAACTCAATACATAATTACTATAATAAAATTCTGGTTAATTATAATAAAACTACCGATGTAATGAGTAAGTATATTTTCTCTTGCAAAATCTTTGTCTTTGACGCTCATCGTTCACTAGTGTTATGAAGCAAGTACATGCTTTTGTATCGGACGATAGGGTTGTCGCTAATCACCTGTTTTGTAATTCGTGAGGGTTTAAACTATTACAACAATTTATTTCTATGGTCGTTTTACAATGCATTAGTCGATCAAAACCATCACAATAATATACTTTTTTTTATAGGAGAGGGGGCAAACGAGCAAATGGCTCACCTGATGGTAAGTGATCACCACCGCCCATGAACAACCGCAATACCAGAGGAATCGCCGGTGCTTTGCCGGCCTTTGAGGAAGAAATAGGCTCTTTTGTTGAAGGTCCCTTAGTCGTATCGGTCCGGATAAACCGCCGGCTGCAGCCGATTCCATAGAGTGGTAGTGCGTGGCAGAAAATTCCGCGAAAAACGCACTGTGGTGGAATGCCAACCGTCCAGGTGGTGACGATGGAATTTTGTGTTCTGCCGCAAAGTGCGATGGTGAAAACCAGCGGCTGGAATTATTCCGAACAATTCCAATACTGCGGGACGACCAGACGAAATCCATATTAATATTATAAATGCGAAAGTAACTCCGTCTCTTTCCCTCTGTCTGTTTGTTACCTTTTGACGGCTCAACCGCTGAACCGATCTTTACGAAATTTGGCACAAAGAAAGCTTTTGTCTTGGAGATGGACGTAGGATACTTTTTTATCCTGGAAAATCGAATAGTTCCCACAGGCTATATAAAAAACCTATATCCACGCGGACGAAGTCGCGGGCATCAGCTAGTAACCTATATAATAAAAAAGACCTACCAAATGATTACTTACAAATATAAACTAAACGGTTACTGGTAGTAGGATTCCTATACAATAATCCGCCGAGGCAGGCACAACCGTGGGACCAGTAATTCTGACGTGAAGCAGTACTGTGCATTACTGTGTTTAGGTCTGAAGTGTTAGTGTAGTGTTAGGGCACTGAAAGCTAGTCTAGTTATTGGGTTTGGAGACTTAACAACTGATGTCTGAGGTTACGGGCGCAGTGTGGCGCTACACAGAAATGTTCTGGGTGACACAGCAATCGTTACACTACATTAACCATCAGTTGGATGATTTGCGTGCATCGTCACTTTATTTTCATAAAATATCTCTCTTATCTCTTCATCTCTTTTTATAATTTATTGTTATAAAAGAGGTAAGCAGTGATCCACGAGTTTCTGTCCGTAAATTTAGAATTTCGGTAACCCTGTCTAGGTAGGCACCGCTTGCTCCAGCCTCGTACAACGTTAAGCAACCGGCCGCCTCGCCGGCTGATTGACCAACTGCAATTTTAAGCTGTTACGCAACGAACAATCTACATTCGAATCCAGCTATGAGATAATTTTAACAGTGTTACGAATTCGTCATTTTTTTAGAGCACACGGACCGTAAAAGTTTAAATAATTATGTGACGGGCCGGTTGTAGTTTACAATAAATCAGAACTAGGAAGGTTTAAGCGTATTCGTGACTGTTTATTATATGTTTTGTTTAATGATATAATGATATACTAACTGAATCCCGCGACTACATCCGCGTGGATTTAGGTTTTTTAATAATACCATGGGAACTCTTTGATTTTCTGGAATAAAATGTGTCCTATTTCCATCTCCAGGATGCAAGCTATATCAGTGACGTGAAAGGGCAACAAACAGACAGCTACTTTCGCATCTATACAAAAAAAATATAATTGAAGTGTCTGTTTGTAATAACAAAGTAACAGCTGTTTACTCAATGCTTATGAAAGTACATACGGTACGGTATACGGTAAATAGCAGCAAAAATATTTTTTTTAATTTTTGTCGGTCTGTCTGTCTGTCTGTCTGTCTGTCAGTCTGTCTGTCTGTCTGTTTGAAATAATACATGTTATTATACCACCCCAGGTTTATAGGTACCCCCCCAAGGCCTCTGAAGTGCACGGAGAGCTGGAGCAATCACTGGGCATATGGGACTTTAGAACTCATGTCTCAGGGTCACGGGCGCAGTGTAGTGCCACACAGAATGTTCTAGGTGGCACAGCATTTGTTGTGGGCGGACGTTGCACTTACCATCAGGTTTTTCAACGTTTTGCTTATTACGTCACTTTATGTAATAAAAAAAAAGAAAAAAAAGGGACGCGACTAGCAAATCGTTCGCTTGGTGGTAAGTGCAACGTCTGCCCGATACACAGTAATGTTTGCATACTGCTTCACGGTAGGATAACTGGCCCAGCGGAAGTACCTACCTAGACGGATTCCTGCATAGGAATCCTATCACCAGTAAATTGCTGTATTACTTGGAAGAAACCTATGATATACATAAATCTATACAAATAAATAAAATTGAAGTGTCTGTTTGTAATAACACAATACCAGCTTTTTACTCAAGAATTGAGTGAAAGTATATCCTACTTATAAGAAAAAAAACAATTTTTAGAACTTTTCTTTTTTTTATGGAAGAGGGGGCAAACGAGAAAGCGGCTCACCTGATGGTAAGTGATCACCGCCGCCCATGAACATCTACAATACCAGAGAAATAACAGATGCATTGTTTTCACTGACAGATAGCTGATATTATAGCGGGTAACTTAGGCAACTTTAATTTTAGAAAGATGCGAGTGTTGCCGCGGGGCGCGGCTAGTTAAGAATAAAATTATAGTGTGTAATACTAATGAGATCTGGGTAACACCTAGCTGTGTAGCAGCCCCAGTTCAATTTCATAGTCGTAGGGCAGACCGGGGTTGGTTGGGGACTGGGGTAGGTAGACTAGATGCTCCTAGCTTCTTGCAGGTTTGAGTGAGAGAATCAACAGTTGCACTCAAAGAAAGCCTGCTGCTTGACCGATCATTCGCACAGAACGCGAGACACGAGGAAATGTCTCACTGTCAGTTAGAGCGCAATATCAATAATTGGGATACCTAAGTAGTTTTTCATCAACAAATCTTTTTTGTTCTTACATTGTAATTTATAGTCAAGTTCACACAAACTTAATTTGAAATGGAAAGTAAATTATTATAAAAGGTATACAAATACGTATTATGACTGTTATGCAAAGCATTTTAGTTTAGTGAATTTTTGAAAGCAAAAGCTCCGGTCAGGGTTGGTAGGCCAATTGCGTATTGGTTGACTGACTATGATCCATATGGTCCCATTTTTTCGAAAATATTTATGGTTTACGAAAGAAAAGTTTGAGATAAAAATTAATCATTAAATTATAAATAAACCCATCTGGGTAGAATTGTGCAAAACTTATGATTTTTTTTTTATTGGATAAAGTGACGAGACGAGCAAAACGTTAACCTGATGGTAAGTGCAACGTCGGCCCATTGCAGATGCCGTGTCAGCAAGAATATTTCCGTGAAATTTTTATTACACATTAAATTTTGCCATCCCGTAATTCAAGCCACCCTGCAACAGTTGAGTAGTCTACCTACCCCGGCATTGGGGCAGGTTGACCACGTCGAAGAGGCTTCCTAAAACTGAAAAAATCCGGATTTTATTAAATAATATCCACAAAGAGCCTTTTTTATATAATTGACTATGAAATTTGGCACAGTTTACAATGTTTTTTATTAATACCAAGGCAATAGTTTAAAAAAAAATGATGACTAAAAACGTGGTCAATCATCCCCGGTCTGCCCTACTTGGTCAGCGGCGTGTAGAAAATCTTGACGACCGTGAAGCTATCACTTTTACTAACTTAAATATTATCCGGAACTGTTAATATTTTAATCATATCAGCAAGGTATCAGTTACAGGGCTGTAAAATAGAAAAGTAAAGTTTCAGCCTATAAATGTCCCACTGCTGAGCACAGGCCTCCTCTCATTTCTGAGAGGGTTTATGGAGCTGGGCAGAATCCGCCACGCTGCTCCAATGCGGGTTGGCGGACTGCACGTGTCGTCGAATTTTATTTTTATTTCTCAGACATGCAGGTTTCCTCACGATGTTTTCCTTCACCGGCGAGCACGTGGTAAAACAGCACTTAAAATCGCAATTAACAATTTTAGTGGTGCCGGCACCGGGAATCGAACCCAAGTCACTCGCGTACTATGTAATTTTGTATGCGAGCGCCTAGCCCTTGAGCTACCACGAGCTACAGGGCTGACTCGACGATATTTCAACTGACATTTTATGGCCCCGCTCAGCGCAACATTTAAAACAACATTGCGTTTTAGACCTTATGCCAGTTTAAATAAGTTTCATTTGCTTACACTAGAGTGAATTTCAAATCTTGCAATGTTCGTAACAATTCGATGTTATCTATTATGTGAGAAATTGAATAACGTGTTACAAGTTACGTTGCCCTGCACACCCGAGCTGTCTTATGGTATAACTTGCAAGCATTTATTTGTAGTGTTTATCATAAGATTTTACTGGTGGTAGGATTCCTATGCGGGAATCCGTCTAGGAAGTTATTATACCTTGAAGCAGTAAAGTAAGTGCAAACATTACTGTGTTTCGGTTTGAAGGGCACTGTGGGCTAGTGTAATCACCGAGACTTAAGAACTGATGTCTCAGAGTGACGAGACGTGTGGTGTCACACAGAAATGTTCTAGGTGACACATCATTTGTTATGGGCAGACGTTGCACTTACCATCAGGTGAACGTTTTGCTAGTTCCGTCATTGTGTCCAATAAAAAAAAAAGTTGCAAAAATCTGGTTAATTATTATAGGCTACTAGCGGAAGCCTGAGACTACTGCCGCGTGGATTTAGGTTTTTTAAAAATACTGTAGGAATATTTGATTTTCCGGAATATAAAATATCCTTTGTCCGTCTCCAGGATGCAAGCTGTATCTATGCCAAATTTCGTCGAGATCAGTTCAACGGTTGAGCCGTGAAAAGGTAACAAACAGACCGTGGGACAGAGAGAGCTACTTTCGTATTTATAATATTAGTATGAATTTCCTCAACATTCTACAGTCAGAGACTTTTACCAGAAGTACTAAGATTTTAGTTGACAGTAACTGTGTAAAGGTTTATTGAACCCCTTCAAATTAATCAGATTTATGCAAGCTTTGCGAGCTCCGCGTGGAATTTACTTTCACGTAATAAAATGTTCAATGTATGACGGCCACGTGGCCCCTGACTTCTGGTTCTGAGTTTCAATCCCAATCAAAGAAACTAGACGGTTGTGTTGTTTGTTTCCGTGACTGGGACACTGCATCCTACCCTTAATCCATGGGTAGGTTACGACGGGTGAGCTTATCTGTGTTTGCGAGTCCACTTGCGGCACTATAATATCCCCTGCGCAGTTGACAGCCCCGACTAAAGTTTTCGGAAGTTGTCGCCGTGGTCGGAAAACGGCTATCATCATCAATTGCAATTGTACAAATGTTATTTTAAAATACCTACTATGTATTGTCTATAGCCATAAATAACTAACCAGAGACAGGAACGAAAGATAGGATTATTATCAGACACCAGAAAAGTTTGGGAAATCCAGAAGGGCACGCCTCATAACCGATGCAATATGTTTTGAACGTAAAACATTTTGCATCAGTATTAAATTGCAACAAAAAAGGGGACAAAACATATGGTTTCATGTTGTAGAATTGTAGGTATTAAGTTTTATTAATTATAATGAAACAGCAATAAGTTTGGTCAGAGGATTTTAATAGCATTCTTCCTTTTAAAAAAATGAAGGTATTATAACTATAATCATGTTGATTAATAGTGTTTTTGAATCAATTAAAACTAGGTCAGACTTAAATTTTTAGAAATTTTTTTGTGATACTATTTATTTATGCGTACTGATCAGAGTGTAACAGTGGTTTAAAGTATATTAATTGGACGAAAATTTTGCAGCACCAATTTAGTTATGAGGGGTTCAAAAATTTGATATTAAGCAACACTCTCCCTGAAACACAGAAAGTAAGAAGGAGATGGTAAAGGCTCGGCAATTGACTTCTGTGCTACTGGTCGCGGATACGATTCCCTCTCAGAACAAATACAAATATTTGCAATGTGAGTTAATAATTTGTTTCGGGAAAACAATTTTTTCGAGACCGTATTCGTGTCTGTGTATACGCAATGTATGCTGTGAACACACCTACGATATATATAGTAGAAATCCTAACGTGGGACGACGTTTAAACCCATTTAGGGAATCTCACAATTATATAAGAAGAAACATTATTAACAATGTAAAAAAATCATTATCTGCTTTAAAAACCTGAGTCGTGTTTGCATTAAGGAACGTTAGAATATTGAAAAATCTTTTAATATATATTTTACTACCTTAATTAAAAATGATTAACATTTAAGAATTACAAATATATGACCGCCGAAAATTTTTGCAGTATTATTCTTAGGGTATAAGATATTATTATTTCCTGTTTTATCTACATTGAAATGCGTTCACAATGTGAAGTTTTTTATTAACACTTTATTAAAACAATGCAAGCTTGTTATTACCACTGTGAAAACAAAGGTTTTAATATTATAAAATAATTAAGGATTTAAATATAGAAACTAAAGCATAAAAATGTTAAACGAAATAACAATCGCATCGCATGTACAAATTCGCATAGTTTTCTCACGACATTTAGTAAAAAAAATAACTCACCTGTCAAAAGATGCCGCGAAAATTAAGCGTCAGAATAGCCGAAAAAGTTTTTCGAGCGAACACACGCTTACGCCTCCACGTTCGCTGCAACACTACGTCTTGGTTGGACAGTACAGCCTGTTTTGCTTACCACGACTACACTTTCGGCTGCAATGTTTGGGTACTGTTGCATACTTAGATATCCTATTGTTGTCTGTTATATTGCAGGTGTCGGTAATATATAATGAGCCTACGCAGTAGTTAAATTTAACAGTATATTTCCACAAAAGAAAAAATTGTTATGGTTAACTTGTTGCAATATTTTAGTAAATACCGACAAAACGATTGCCATTATCTTCTTATCTGCGAATATCTTTTTAGGTAACTTAGGATGTCAAACAAGGATACATTCCATTCAATACCAAGTGGTAGAGGGACAAATTGGTATTGACATTTGCATGACTTGTACATACCTACAGTAAAAAAGTAAGTAAGCGATTAATAATATATCTTAACTAAAATAAAGGAAAAATTTCGGATTATCTTTAACAATATAATTAATGTAAAGTGTGACTTTACTTCAGGTTTACCCAAAAAATACTAATGAGAAAACTGTTTTCTTCCAGAATAACCAAGGCTATATTTAAATTAAGATTTTTTTTAACCAGGTTAAGTTAGCAATACAAAACTGATGTCTCAGGGTGATGAGCACAGTGCGGTGCTCCACAGAAATGTTCTGGATGACACAGCATAAGTTATGGGCAGACGTTGCACATGCCACCAGCTGATTCAGCATTTTATTCTATAAAAAAAGAGCGCGTGCAACTCAGTACACGTGACAGAAGTGAAACTTATAGTATACAACGTTATTCATAATTGGTGTAACATCACGGCACCTACCCATGCTACTTTGATCTGATAAACACAACGGTGAAGCTTTTATGACAAAATTTAATACTAAAAATGTCCATATGCCGTTTTGTAGAACTTTACGCGACCCTAACTCAGAAAGTCGTTGCCCCGAACCAGACAAATTCAAAATACGTTTTCTTCACCATTTAATTTACCCAGGCAGATTTCCTTAAGCTTCATGTTATCCTAGTACTTGCGAGTTCTTTCGATGGGAGCTCAATGGAAAAACGTCCAATTTAATTTATGAGTTAGCCTCGATCAGCTGCATAATAGAGTAGTCGCCTATGAGTTTTAAGCAAATTCTTTAAGTTGACATATCTCCTACAGGTACCTCGCTACGAGGCTCATTATATTTTTTGAGGCATATACACAGCGTCCCTAAGCGCAGCCTGCCGGGATGTATAGGACATTACGAATGGCCCTGTATATAGCAATACATTAACATATATTACTCACTTCAAAATAACTGCTCAGTATATAAACAATTATTAATCAATCGATAAATCTATACTAAAATTATAAATCCGAAGAGTTTGTTTGGCTTAACGCGCTAATGTCAGAAACTACTGGTTCAAATTGAAAAATTATTTTAGTGTTGAATAGCCCATTTATCGAGGAAGACTATGGGCTATATAACATTACGCTACGACTTTTAGAGCGATATATTTTATATTAAACGGCGGGTGAAACCGCGGGGAAAGCTAGTATTAATTAAGAATAATAGACACGTTGCACGGAAACATTGCATTCAAATTTGACCTCGTAATTTAACTTTCATCGCGACCAAAGTTTCACTTCAAAAATAATCTTATAAATTTATTAGGCGGTAGTGCTTAATTTAAAACGCAGCATTATCTGTATTTTCAATTTCTCTTAAATGTTTACGACACCTGCGTATCAGAACGACCGTAACCGTTACATAAAACACAAATTATAACATAGATATTGCGCAGCTGATTAAGGTCGTTACTATTGAGATCAAAAACCGGCAGAAAACTGTTCCACGTTATACAATAGGCCCAGTTAGTTTTTTCTGAGCGTGACAAGCGTTTTTCTGTAAAATATAAAGTAACAGCCTATAAATGTCCCATTGCTTTTTATGTGCCATGTGGTGTGGTGGGTTAAAATAATACTACCACTCCATCTCAAACAATGGATCTCGTAAAAGGCGAGTAAGGAGTAAAACTGCACTGTGCACTCAACAGCGCATGGTGGCGATGGGCTCACCACCTATCACACCAAGTGCATTATATTGTTTTGGTGAATCGTGGATTGTGGCAGTCATCTGTTTTTGCAGTGAGTGTCCAGTCTCTGACTACCACTTATGGGATACAGTCGTGATCTTATGTATGTATGCTTTTTAATTTTCTGACTTTATTCCTTTCGTTTCTTTCTTTTTATTATTCCTTTTACTGGTGGTAGGATTATATACAGGAATCCGTCTAGGTAGGTACCACACCAGGGCCAGCTATTCTACCGTGAAGTTGGGTCTAAACATTACTGTGGTTCGGTTTGAAGGGCCGTATGAAACTTAAGAACTGATGTCTCTGGGTGACAGGTGCATTGTGGACACAGTAATTTTCTGATTAACACAGCGTTGTTATGGGCAGACGTTGCACTTACCATCAGGTGAACATTTTGCTAGATTTGTCACATTATCGAATAAAAAAAAGTTTTGATGGAGCACCATCGTGTGTAAATTAAACCAGATGTAAACTTAACTTTCAGTGCGGTGGCGGCCTAAGAGAATCTCGTCCCGTGGTAAAGTCGATTTTTAAAGAGGGAAAATGAAAACCAGGAGATGGGCAGCGGCATCGTCCTGAAACATCTGAATAAATAAACTGCGGTTGCCAACCAGCCTGCCATGCGTGGCAACTATGGCAAAATCCCTTAAAAACGAGAGCTAGAAAATGTTTAGCTATTTATGGGATAGGCTGATGTTCAGCTCTGGATTTGCGAAAGGCTGAAATGATGATGTTGATGATGAAATTTTTCATCATATATTCAAGCCTTTTCCCATATGAAGGGTTCGGCAGAATCCACACACGCCATGCAAATTTAAGAATGGATTAAATTAAATATTATATAGAAAACAATTTAGAAGTAGAAGTAAGTAGTCAAATTTATTTCTGCTTTTTTAAAATCTGTAACGTGCAAGCTAAAAGAACTCTGACCATTTTATTTGACAAGTAATGTATGCAAATATAATTCATTCATTCGATTTGTATAGTCATGGTATGAAAATCATTTCAACATATTATCATGTGCATGCGGGTTTCAAGTTTTATAAGATATGATGAGTAAACTGAATAAAAATTAATTTTAATAAGCTTAAAGTTTCACTTCTAATTACGTGTCATAAAATTAAGATTGCGAGAATGAGTAGGTGCATAATATAATCTACATCTCTACTCTTCTATTATCTTCTTTTCTATGTATTTATTAATAGAAACAGTCACACACTTTTGTTCAGTGTCAAGTAACATATCCAAGTATACAATCTTCATGCAGCAAGCCTTCAAAATTTTGATGGACAGTAAAATGATGGTTGACTTTTACTGAAGATTTGCTGCACTGATTGCGACACAACGAAAATCACAATATTGGTCTTGAATTGACTTTTCCAATGACTACACTTTCAGGAGCACTTGCTGCATAATACACTATCAATATTAAACATCAAAACTCCAAATATACACAGAAATTACAAAATTAAGTAAAAACACTACCGCCACTTTTCGAGTTGGCGCCAAAAGTCTAATTTTATTATTTTTTCTATTATCCAATAATGCTTTTGCCACCATCGACAAATCGAAGACTTTTTTTTTATATTTATGAACAGGATATTAGCTAAAATATTTAAACAGTGCAATCGTTAAACAATTCAAAAAGTAATGTTCAAGATCATCAAAACTAAAAAGATTTCTTATATGTAACTTCAATAACTTCAATAACCTATGATAACATTTAATTTTTTTTTTCTTCAAAAGTGTATTGCTATTTACTGTTAATCTGTGGTCTTTGCATTTATGTTAATATATTCAAATCACAAAATATGTTAATATGATAATTATTATGGATGCTACACCTATAGAAATAAAATACCGCTGGATATAGGCCTTCTATATAGACTGGCACAAAACGGTCCTGAGTTACCTTCATCCATCGACTTCCCGTAAAATCCTGCAGGTCATCGCTACATCTAGCTTCACACTCTAGTCCATTTTATATTGCCACTTGTAACCCTTTCTTTAACAACGGTTATTGTTTCTACGAGCAACATGGCCGGCCCATTGCAACTTCAGCTTGCTAATCCTCAGAGCTATGTCGGTTACTTTAGTTCTTTTGCGGATATAACCGTTGCAGATTCTTTCTCGCAGACATAATCTCGGTGATGTAATTGCTGTTAGCCTTTTTGGCTTTTACAGCTTCATCGGATACCGTGCTCACGGGCCAGGGGCCCGCGTGCCAGGTTTGGTTTGACCCAAACATAAATAAATAAATAAACTCCTACAAAAACCTCGAAATTCGGACTGTGTCGCGTTCGCTGCGTTCTTTCGCGATTTCGAATATCTTAAATGTTTTAAGTCGTCTAATGACCGTCCGAGGGAGGCTCCGGGCCTCTCCTCTATTCGGACTGTCGACTGGTGTGTCGGTAACTCTGGGCGGCGGTGAATCGTGTGTACGTGGTGTGATTATTGACCATTGCGCGCCGCTCTCTACGGCGGTCGCGCGTCGTGATGCGTGTTATATTAAAGCTATTGACTGTGTGTACAGTGTGACCCGGGTTGTGACTGACCGCATCGTGATCAGGAAGAGCTGAGACGTCCGTGTCGTCTAGCACGTTTCGCAGGCGACTGTTTGCGTACGGTCGCGTTTCTGTTTGGTCGGTAATTTGCTGCTTTAATCACCAGCGGGTTTTTATGAACCGCCGCTTTTTCGAAAAACCTCCGTGATAAGTCTCTGAAGTGTTCAGAGATTATCTCGAAGACAAAACACCGAGCTAAGCACTTACACTTATTTAGGGGTTATTTTGCCATATTTGCCCCGCATCGCAGTCGGTTTGGCAGCGGCAGTTTAAATAAATGATGATGAAACAAAATTACGCATTTGAATATTGCAGCACGTTAGCTGTGTCAACGTCGAGCGCTGCATCTCGTGACGAGACAAGTTAATTGAGCATAACTAATTTGTTAGACGTCGCGCATTATCTTTAATAGCCGCGAAACTTTAGGTTACCTACCGAAACCGCTGTTTAGATACGCTGGACTATTTGGGAGCTCACGAACCATTGCGGTATCATAAACTTTTTTAAATTTGAAATACAAAAGAGATACAAAAGAGCCTGAGTGGTAGCACAGGGGCTAGGCGCTCGCTTTCAATTTCACAGGACGCGAGTGACTTGGGTTCGATTCCCGATGCCGGCACCACTAAATATGTTAATTGCAATTTTAAGTGCAGTTTTACCACGTGATCGGCGGTGAAGGAAAACGTCGTGGGTAAACCTGCACGTCTGTGGAATAATGAATATTTCGAAGGCATGCGAAATCCGCCAACCCGCATCGGAGCAGCGTGGCGGACTCTTCACGGCTACAAAACCCTCTGAGAGATGAGAGGAGGCCTTTGCTCGGCAGTGGGATATTTATAGGCTGGTAATTTTTATTTCTACGTATAAGCGTTGTTGCGTTATGGTAACCTAGTAGAGCTTAGACCAATGCTAAAATATTTATAAATATCTGGAAATGATGTAAATAATGACACGTTCTGCGGAAAATCGATTGACGCATGTGACACAGGACCTAGTAATATGGCAGTTTATCTTCACCATCATGGGCCTCCCCCATAGATTGCCACAAAAGTGTGTAGCTCTCATTTTACCGTAGATGCCACGCTTGGCAGGCGGGTTGAATACCGCAGTTTATTTATTCTAATGTTTCAAGCAGTTGCTGCTGCCCATCTCCTGGTTTTATTTTCCGTCTGTCGACTTTTACGACACACACGGGATGAGATAGGGTGGTACGGTTCTCTTAAACCGCCACCACACGTACATAGCCACGCCACGCCAATTCGTAAATCTAATGATAGGTGCAACGTCTACCCACGACAAATGCTTTTTCTTCCAGAACATTTCTGTAAACCACACTACTTGACATCAACTCTGAAGTCTCAAATGCTAACTAATAGTGCCCCTTCGAAACGTAACAGTAATGTTGGCGCTGTATTGTTTGTGGGCAGATTAACTGGCACATCCTACCACCATTGTGTATTTTGTATCTTCAATACACTTAACACCAAACTTGCGTAAATAAATAACAGTATTAATTGTAGGAGGTAATAACGTGCTAAATCCTTTAAAAACAATATCCACATAAAAATACCTTCAGTAATAGGCTGACTTAAGCCAGGGACAGAACGTGCTAGCTTTAGAATATCTGCGTAATATATTTTCGGTGATGTAATTGCTGTTAGCCTTCTTGGCTTTTACAGCTTCATCGGATACTTCTGCGTAATGCGGCGGTCGCACCACGAAGCGCGACCGCCGTAGAGAGCGGCGCGCAGCAGTCGATAATCACACCGCGTACACACGATACACCCGTGTTCCAGGGCGATTCTCACCGCCCAGAGTTACCGAAACACAAGTCGACAGTCCGAATGGAGGTCCTCAGCCTCTCTCGGACGGTCATTAGATGACTTAAAATCATATTGAGATATTCTAAATCGCACAAGCATGCAGCGAACGCGACACAGTCCGAATTTCGAAGTTTTTGTAGGAGTTTATTTATGTTTGGGTCAAACCAAACCTGGCACGCGAGCCACTGGCCCGTGAGCACAGTATCCGATGAAGCTGTAAAAGCCAAAAAAGGCTAACAGCAATTACATCACCGAAATTATATATGCGGAATGGTATCTATGAATCCTGTAAAACAAACATTACAATCCTGTAACAGAAATGTTTGCAAATGGTTGGAGACGCTGTATTACGAAAATAACAGAATAATTACTCAATATCAATAATTACGTAACTAATTTTAAATAAATAAAATTCATTGTATCGGTTTGTGTTGCACATTCGCACACGTGCACACATGCTCGCGCGTGCACACACACACACACACACATACCCGACCTAACAATTAAACGCCTTTTTTATAATATTACCGTATACAAGATTGTATTGATCCGTGGTGTAGAGGCCTGGTGATCCATATTTATTTATTTATTTTATACTTTATTACACACCAATGTACATGAAAAAAAATGTAATAAACAAAAATATTAATTAAAATGGTATAGCAATCGGTTGATGAGTTGGTTGAGATTGTTTTTTATTCATAGTTTGGACACCAGTCCCCCGCCAATTTATATTGTCTTACGTTATGTACAATCTAGTTGTGGGAAATAAATAAAAAAATATTATATTATATTATAAAAGCATAATGTAGAGCTCGATGGCTCAGTGTATAATTTTAAGCTCTACAGGGGTTGTCGGTTAACTACGGTATAAAATAATATAATGTGCGTGCGAGTGCTCTCAATAGGGAGTGACAGCTGGCTGGGCCGCCGCGACGTATATTTTCGGTGATGTAATTGCTGTTAGCCTTTTTGGCTTTTACAGCTTTATCGGATACTGTGCTCGTGAGCCAGGGGCTGGCGTGCCAGGTTTGGTTTGACACAAACATAAAAAATAAATAAACTCCTAACTACATCCAAATTTGGTCACTGTCGCGTTTGTCGCGGCCGCCACTTGGATCAGTCGGTAGTTGCGAAGTTGTCCCCCTCTCTTCATGCCCCCCGCCTCGCTTGTGCTAAAGAGTTAGATGACTCAACACATAACGAGTGAAGAGATCCGGGGAACTGTTAGTAGGCAGGAAAGTATTTTTTACATATTATGTTTGCCACACTTCTTAGACAGATTATGTCTGTTAAACAACACGCCTCATTATAAAAACAAATATTTATTACTGTTGCCAGTATGAAGTAAATGATGATGAACAAATGAAATAAATATTGTTTTTTTATTTCCATTTTATTGCAAGACACTATGCAGTTGTAGTAATCAATCTCCAGCATAGCATTTCACAGCGTTTTATTACTTCACGCTTCATACCAATAATAACGTTCGCCTATGTTTAAAAACGGGAGATGTCTCAATCATTGATGTTAAAGACGGAAACTTATCATTAACTCGATTTTATTAGCTTGGCTATGTATGTTACTAACCATATAAAAATATTTCAGTTAAGTTTTGATCAGATCTCTTCCAGATGTCCCAATAATTTGGAATTTTGCACACGTGCTATGGACTGACGACAGTATAATATTATCATGACCACGATCACCAGGAGCTGATGATCCTGGTGATAATTGGTATTCTACCAAAAGTATCGTCAGCTCATTGAAATTTAAGCGTGATTTTACAGTTTTTAAAATATAATAAGTTTTTTTTGTTCATTTAACAATACGACAACAGCGAACAACTAAATAGCTTCATCGGACAACTGAGCTTGCAGAAGGATGTGTAAACTCCAAGTGTGTAATATTATTATGTTAAGGCTAACAGCGAAAACTTCGCTAATATAATATACACCATAGACTTAGAACATCGTCGTCGTCGTCGTTCTATGTTGTACGTTTCATCCTATGACAAGTCCACTGCTGAACATTGGCCTCCCTCATAGATAGCCACAAAAGTTTGTAGCTCTCATATTGGAGGGATTTTGCCATAGTTGCCACGCTTGGCAGATATTGCATAGTTGCCTGACGTTTCGAGTGCTTTACAGCACCCATGGTCACGGGGGGACTGAGGTGACAGATGTCCTGATGTCATTGTTAACCCGGAGTACCTTCAGCTTTTAATTATTATTTGTGGTCCGATCTACGCAGAAAGAGCTAACTGTGTCTTGAAGTCTTGCAGTGGAATGCTTGGTTTTTGACTTAATTTTATTAATTATAGGATCCCAAGCTGGTGGTAATACCCAACCATCTTCTCTATTAAAATTAGGATGTTTTTTAATTTCAATAGCCTCGCGAATCATCCTTGGTAGGAATCGGTGTTCTTTTGCGAGGATTTGTGGCTTATCAAATCTGATGTAATGGTTGGGATGATCCAGAACATGGTCACAGACTGCAGACTTCCTGGGGTGGCGATGCTTCAGATCAGCTATATGTTCTTCTAGTATAAAATTCTTATTATTCTTTTAGTATAAAAGATCGGGTGATCAACCGTTAAGAACGGCTGGAGTTAGTTTTACCGGTACTTAAATTTTTAATAGGTGAGAAATGAATTTTGGTCGACATTGTCATATGGGGTGTACGACAGCTTGATACAAGCACTGAAATCACTCTATAAGGGTACCAGTGCTTGTGTCAGGGTAAACCTGTTTTGCCAAAAAAACAAACCAAAATTGCAAGGCCTATGTTTTGAACTGACACAGGTTGTAGGTTTATGGTCTATCGATATTGTCTACTTGCCGTGTGGTGGCGCCTTAAGATAATCTACCACGACTTTTCATCCCGTGAGCGTCGTAAAAGTCGACAGAGGAAAAAAGAAAACCACAGGATGGGCAGCTGCATGTTCCTGGAACATCTGAATAAATCGCGATTGCCAACCCGCCTGCCAAGCGTGGCAACTATAGCAAACCTCCCAAAAATAAGAGCTACTAACTTTTGTGGCAATCTCTGGGGGACGCCTCTGTTCAGCAGTGGACTAGTGATAGGCTGAAGTGATGATGAAGGTGATGACGATATTCTACTTACGTTTTATAAGTACGTAGAATATCGTCATCAGTCATAAGTGTAGGTACTTGCAAGTCACAAAATGAGATTTAACATTCAGTTTCCTTACCTTTGTTTGTTTGTACTAATAGATTTAACTGGAGAACTACTAAAGTTATTGACATGAAGGTTATTCCACTATCTGGCCATCCATCTTATGCCGTCGCCGGCATGGTGAGACAAATTTAGTATGAAGCTATATGCAACTGTTTTTCCACTGGACGGCGACAGCAAGCTTCCCACTTCCCGCCGTCCGGCAACTGCACATGTATTGCGTTATCATGTATGTAAGGTTGATTCTGCGTGGTGCGTTGTGGGCGACACGGGGAAGTTTCGCTGCGTCGTGCCGTTGCCGGGCTGGGTAGCGGGAAAACGCCCAATAACACTGGGACTGACTTACACAAATTGTTTCATTGCGTTCAAAGTTATAAACATTGTTGCCGATAATATTTCACAGAACGCCACGTGTAGTAGCAAACACCTTCATATATCCCTTAAATATGCTTATACATCGCTAAAAATTTCATAATAACCTGTCTAAATAGATCCAAAGATCTACACAAAGTCGTAGCTACTTTATAATCAAATTAAACACAATAAAATCTGTAAATATAATTTTTTTCAATAGCATTATATAATTGAGTCAGTTGAATAATTTAATGGTTAGATTAGTCATTGTCTACTTAGACATATAATTCAATACGTAATAAGCGCGATAAATAACTTTTAAGTAGAATGAGATACATATATACAATTTCCACGTAAAGAATAGAGCAAGTAGCGCAGCAGGAGATGAGCAATGGAGCAACAGATTATGTAACGTGTGAATCCACTGACCCACATCGCCATTATGGAGATTTCTGATTTCGGTGCTTCGAGGTCGTCGACTAATTTCTGGCTATTGTACTAGAGTACTCTCAACGATGTCTTAACCTTGTTAAATGTTAATTTTTTCCAACAGCGAATGATTAGCTACTAGTTAAGTATGTAATAATATGGAGTCTATTTTTTTTTACAAAATAATTTATTTGGGTATTGAATCTTCATCATCTTCATTATCATCATTTCAGCCCCTCACAGGTCAACTGTAGAACTTAGGCCTCCTCCATAGACAGCCACAAAGACCGGTCCTGTGCCACCTGCATCCATCGACTGCCTGCAAAACCCTGCAGGTCGTCGTTTTATCAGTGGGCTCTACACTGCGACTTTGAGCTTCCTCCTGCGGTCTGCAGTGACGGATTACGTCTCGGATTCTTAAATCATCATAGGCAATACTCTCTGGTTAAATACTTTTCTTTTAGGATATTGAGGTATACTCAACGAGAAGATGTGACGCAGTTTAACGAACGTTTCCGGGTATGGAATTGATTTTAACTAGAGTGTAAAGATTAAACTGTACAGATTTGCCACGTGCGCGTGGATTTACTAAAAAATTTCTAAACCTTTTGTAACAATGTATTTTGTTTTACTGATGGTAGGATTCCTATACAGGAATCAGTTTAGGTGGGTACCAGCGCAGTGCCAGTTATTCAGCAGTAGTGTGCAAACATTTCTGTGCTTCGGTCTTAATGGCTCTGATAGCTATGGCATGTGCCACACAAAAATGTTGTGGATGACACAGCATTCGTTTTGTAGACGTTGCTCGAAAATCAGGTGAACGAGTTGCTGGTCTCGTCACTTTCTTCCATAAACAATTCCATAAGTCCACACACTTAAATTGAGAGTGGGGCCTATCTCCGTCATCTGTATCTTAATGTGTACCGTATTTTGTTTATTTTTCGAAGTGCTATCATAAATCTCTCGAAATGCTGGCAACCCTAACCCTATAAAAACCTATCTAATACTCTAGCTCGTTTATTATTAATATTTTACTATGATTATACATAACAAAGTAAAATCATTTAAGGGAAGGAATTGCGTAGGAACATAACGTACGTAAACTAATTACGTTAATAATCATATTATAGTTTCAATACAAAAAAAAAAACACCCTTGAACAGTAATGAGCTGATGATCGTGGTGACAATACCAGGTCCTAGTCCCAGAAGAAATTATTGTATTGACATCCATTAATAATACGTTTGCAAAATATGAAATGATTCGGACGTTGGAAGTTAATGAAAATTGAATTGTAAGATTTTATAACTGAAAAGTATGTCACTTAAAGGTTATTTCCGATCTGATAAATTATAAAAAATTATTTGATTTTTAATTAAAAAATTTTTTAAAAAAAAATTAATTAAAAAAATTTTTTGATTAAAAACTGTGCGAACAATAGCAACGTTTTACAATTTTTCATCTAGTCTTACCATTTAAACGCAAGTCTGATAAAGTGTTTGTAAAAGCAGAGGTCTCCATCGTTCCGTGAGTGGCGAGCTCTGACGACATAGTCTTGTGTCAACGACTCGTCGCGAGAAAGGCACTCTCTTAGCGGGCCAAGGTTATCCGAACATAAAGGGCGACAGCCTGTATAAATTTAAAACGTTCTTAAAATCTTTAGATCGATAGAAATAATTCAAATTAATGCATTTTTTCGATCAGTTCGTTTGCTAGGTTAGAACGGAAGTAATGTAATATGAAAGTATATAAGCCTTTATTTATTTTAGCCGCCACTCAGCAATGTATTTTAGGGCTTAATAAAGTCTACAATAGCACTACAATAGTAATGTACATTTAATAATTATGTCATCTATACAATAACAAACAACACTATGTTTTCTATATCAATAATTATCATCTGTTACCATTATACTCTTTGGTTACCATGCTCTATATCTAATGAAATTTATAACATGGTTTATTACACAGATAATATACTAGTTTACTAAATGATTAAAACTCTTGACATGAAATTTCATAGATTATATCTATTAACACTTACACCAATTTAGGTAACCTAAAAATCATAATTTCGATCACAGATTTCTTCACAGATAATTTATTTCTTATTAGTGATTTGCAGGGATATCCCTAATTGTACGAGTAAACATCCTTAATGTTTCGGTAAACTGTTGTTAGTGTGTCAAATAGCTACGGTCAAGGTTTGTCAAGTATTTTGTCATCGTCTCGTTGACAAGTTAACGCTTTTAACTCTTTCGAGTGAATGGCCACTTCAGTACTGTGAACTGTCATAATATAGATATTACAAATATAGTTACCACCGCGTATCCTAGTGGCCAGAGTGCCTAAATACTAAGGCGTGGGTCCTGGGTTCTAACTCCAACCGGATCCTATATTTGTGTAAAATCACTTGCGACTTGCAAGTCCTTTTTTTCAAATGGGGAAAATCCCGCATAGATATCCGTCTAGCCGTGGTATCTCCCTGCATCCTAACTTTACTCCGATTTTATTGTATGAGCAGAGTGTGTAACTCTATGTTTGCGGTGTACACTTGTGGCACTTTAATATCTCCTGCCCTGTTAATAGCTTCCGTCAGTATCCGGAAGTAGTCGCCGTTGCCGAAAACCAGCCAGGAGAATATGATCTTGTATCTATATAAATAAAAATCAATCGCCGCATGTACGAAATACTCGAGAACGGCTCTACCGATTTGGTTATTTATTTCTGTCGCGTTCGTAATTTTCAGGACAAGGTTTGTATGAAAGAATTTTTTTTAGAAAACCCATTCATTTGCTATGCGCAGTTCTCATTTCCTTCATTAGTAAATAGTACCCATGCGAAGCCCGAGCGAGTTGCTAGTAGGAAGTAAAAATTTAAGCTCTTGGCAAGAGATTGTAGATATAATATCTATTAAAAAAATGTATAACATTTTAGTAGTTGTTAACACTACACCGGTGACAGGATTCCTATACCAGAATCAGTCTAGGTAAGTACCATCCCCAGTGGCAGTTATTCTGCCGTGAAGCAGTGGTGTGCAAACATTACTGTGTTTCGGTCTGAAGGACACTGAGAGCTAATGTAATCACTGGGCATATGAGACTTAAGAACTGATGTCTTAGGATGACGGGCGCCACACAGAAATGTTCTGGCTGAACTTTTGTTATGAGCAAAAAATGGACGATTTGCTGACCTCGTCACGGTTCGGTTAAAGGCTTCCATTACAAGAAAATAAATAAAATTATTATAATAACGTTGGGTGAGCCAAATTATCTTTAATTATTTTTTCGTATTAACCATAGATAACATAAAGTTGTCTAAGTAAAGGTACCGACCAATGCACTATATAAAACACGTACCAGTTATATAATGTTATAATTTATAAATTGAGAAACGTAACCGCTGGCTGCCTGTTTTAATAACAGTTTGGTAATACCACAAACGCAATTCCAGCGGTTTCGGACTGTCTACTCGGCCGATTTTGTTTGTGAAAAAAAAATGGTTGTCAATATAATTTTTAAGACATATTTATCAGTTTACCATCATCAACATCATTTCAGACTATAACTAGTCCGCTGTTGAATATAGAACGCCACAAAACGCAGTCCTGTACCACATCTTCTTATTGTTGTCTTTTTTTTCCATGAAAGCACTACGAGGATTTCTCTTTCTATTACAATCAGTGAACCCTAATAATAGATAAAACAACTATTGTGTGCTATTCGAACTAGTATTTGTTTGTATATTATATATTGTATTGATGTAATAGTATATCATCATTAATCAAATATTCGAACAAACTCTAGTGTAATATGTACACTGGAATATAGAAATATGATATTGAATTTTTATTGAAACCAGGTTAAGATATTAATAGCAAGGGCTGGAAATGTGTAACAAATTCATCAAAACTAGTAAAACATTGCATTATATAAAGTACACATAACTGCAGTGGATTTTTATCAATAAGCACAGGGAACCAGAACGTGAAACAATTAATACAAATCACCATAGTAGTTTTTGCATGTACGGAGGAATTATATCAACTCGACGTAAAAATAGCAAATAAAGTCGGCAAGGTATTGAAATAATTTCAATTCACTTTGTGGTTGCAAATTTCGTTTGAGGGATTGACGAAACAACATTATTTATTTATTAATGGAAACAGACATAAACTATTTTCCAGTGTCAAGTAACAAATCCAAGTATACAATATTCAAGAAGCAAGACTTAAAAATTTTGATCGACAGTAAATTGATAGTTAACTTTTACTGACTATTTGCTGGACTGATGGAGACAAAACGAAAAGCACAATTTTGGTCTTGAATTGAATTTTCCAATCACTATACATTTTCAAGAGCACTATCTGCATAATAAACTGTCAATATTATACATCAAAACTCCAAATATAAGTAGAATTTTAAAAATTAATTATAAACACTATTGCCACTTCGCGAGTTGGCGCCATAAGCCAACGGAACATCAGCCAAGAACAAACAAAACCACAGATAACAAAGTCATAAGGTGTCGTTGCAATTTGATTTTAATTTGGTACCGACGTATTTTCAAAAAATCATCGATTTGCTTAAAATGTACTGCGAAGATTGTGGTTTGTTATCGATTATAAGTCATCATCAATTTTGTAAAATAACATCGCTATGTATGTCTAAAAATAAAAATGGAGTCTTATTAATTCAACATAATTACTTACTCTCGGGCCCGCTGCTCGCGAATTTCTTCCGTCAAAACCTGTGAAAGCTGTGAAAAGTACTTTTAAAATAACAAAAACTGTACCTGAGATAGGCCGAACTTTTTTATGGATACCAATGAATCGATATTGACGAAATATGGTACAGAGATAGCTTTCATCCTGTGGGCGGACATAGAATACTTTTTATTCCGGACCCCAAGCGATATCTAAAAAACCTTTATCCACGCAGACGAAATCGCGGGCAACAGCTAGTAAATAAATAAACCTTACTTCATGCACCTGTTCTACAATACAATAGTGACAGTTTTTAATTGTCTTTTTGTGTGAAAATCCGTTTGGTAGTGTTTACGTGATGAGTGCGTGGGGACAGATAGATAAAATTACAATACTTTAAACAATTAACCGTTCTTGTTATAGAGCGCGAAGAGTGGGAAGAGCTAAGCCATATGTATGATAGATAAATCTTCCAAAACATAGTACATAAGAAATATAATACGGTTTTTTACACATCAAAGTGACGAGACGAGCAAAACGCTCAGCTGATGGTAAGTGCAACATCTGCCCATAACAAATGCACCTACCTACATGGATTCCTGAATAGAAATCCTAGCAACAGTGAACGGTATTTACTAGATAAGGATGAATAATTAATTAATCTGATTGTAACATAGTAGAAAAAAAAAGAAATTGCGTTGAATAAGTGATATGTAGAGGTGTTGGTTGGTGGAGCGGTGAGGCGAGGAGAGGAGCAATGTACGCGGCGGCCCTCTTGTCTGAATTAATTGAATGTAAATTATGGACGTAATGCTGGAAATTAAAAAATAATAAAATAATTTTTTTTAGGACTGATGGTCACTGTTAGCCCGAAGGCTTTTACAGCTTCGCCGGATTGAAAGGTGGCATAGCGCTGAAGGCGCTTAGCCGAAACCTTTATTTATGGATGACTGGCGCAAGGGCCCCCGAGAGGGGACCTCGGCTTGGACCGTCATCCTGTTCGCGAGAGTAACAGACTCGAGGGTGCCCAAGGGGGCCGGCCTCGGCTCAGTCAGTTACTGCAATCGGGAGGGCAATATTACTACTACTATAATTATTAATACCATGATTATTATTAGATAAGTTTACCACCACTTCGGAATGCGTTTCCGCTGGAGAAGAAATGGCGCAAGAAACTCCAGCGACGCTTCTGTTTATGACACTACTGCTAGGGGAGAACCGGCCTGAGATGCGGCGGTATCGCGAATAACTTTGTTTGATACGCCCACGCTGACGGCGGGGGCGGTATGATGGTGATAATGGGTGTTTGTGTAGTGTTGAGTAGAGCGCTTGGGCAATAGTGGTCGCGTCGTCAGGGTCCTCGAGAACGTGCCTCGGTCTCCTTTTTCCGCGGGTCGAGTTTTGGTGTATCGCGAGGGGGTTGTAAGTGGCGGCACTGACAACCAGTGGGTTGGGGTGCGTGGCGGCAGAGTCGAAGTATCGGCGAGAGGCCAACTTTAGATATTGGGCTATGGTAGGAAGCCCTAAATCGATATGAAGGTTAGCATTACGCACGAACCACGGTGCTCCCGTGGCTTTATGCATGAATCGATTTTGTATTACCTGAAGTCGGTGAATTTGACGCGGGGAGGCATGCGCAAATACGGGGCTTGCGTATGTCATAATTGGCCGAATACAGGCTTTGTAAAGTGTAATTTTATTACGTAGGGACATTTTGCTATTTTTATTTAGTAACGGATGTAATCGGCCGAGGACGAACGCCGCTCGGTGCCTTACTCTGTTAATATGTGGACCGAAGCTGAGTCTCGAGTCTAATAGGACGCCTAAGTATTTGACTGTCTTTTCCCAGGGGATTGGACGATCGAATAACTCTATGGTGGGGAGATACTGCGTTATGCGCCGCGAGAAGTACATGGCTGCACTTTTGATTGGGTTGACCTCGATCCTCCATTTCCGAAACCAGTTCCCGAGGGATCGGGCTGCGGATTGGAGGCGTTTAGAGATAGTGTCTGGATTACGTCCAGACACATATAGGCAGGTAACATCTGCGAAGAGGGCGAGTTCAACGCCGCTGGTGTGCGGTATGTCGTTCGTGAAAAGCGTGTAGAGCACGGGACCTAGGACTGAGCCTTATGGTACGCCGGCTAGGATGGGATGTGATTCGGATCGCACCCCCTCGACGCGGTAGCGGAAGGTTCGACTGCGTAAGAAATCTCGTATGATGAGTACGAGGCAATCTGGCACACCGAGTCCATATAACTTGTATATGAGCCCGTTGTGCCAGACCTTGTCGAACGCTTTCGCCACGTCGAAGAAGAGCGCTCCGGTATGCACCTGCTGGGTACATGAGTGTTTGGCACGGAATCCAAACTGTTCGTGGATGGGCATCCCTCGAGACTGCATGAAGTCTCTTAAGCGGGCGAGAAGTAGGCGTTCGTATATCTTGCCTAAAGCCTTGAGGAGGCTTATAGGCCGATATGCGGTGGGATCGGACGGGTCTTTGCCACGCTCCTCTAGTAACTCGTATGGCGGAATTAACATGTGCTCGAAATATTTTAATCCCTCAGATATGCAGGCCACAACACGATGTCTCCCTTCACCCCTGACCAAGTGGTGGTCAGCACATAAAATGACAGAACAATTCTAAAATTTAAGTTCATCATCGATCGAACTCAGCACCATTCCCTTGACCAAACTCCGCAAATTATTATTATCTAATAATATTATTGCTAAATTTATTACTGCCAGTCGAAAAGTGACAGACATAAGAAGAAAAATTACAAAATCATTACAATATGCATGTACGCAAATGATTGTGTCGCAAAGCGTCTCAGGTCTTTAGATTTTGCAATTGTCGACAGCACAGAATGTTTCATACTATCACTTTAAATTCTTCATTTTCGAAATGGTACACCGTAGAAACTAGCAAGAATAATACGATAATAGACTTTGAGCTCTACATGTATCCTACTTTAAAAAGCAGGTGGTTCTCCGTTTGCATAAAAACATTTTTATGAACCGATTTTAATGGGGTCCCATATAACTAAAGCCCTGATGATGGGGTCCATGAAAATGTCCATGTTTTTATATATATGTTACACCTCAATGCACGAAGATCTTAAATTCGCATAAGCACCTAGGAGCTGCTGCGTGGAAGACTGTTTTATGTTTTTTTTACTCGTACCAAAATGGCGGCGACGTGGTATGCCACCCATCACGTCTCGTTTTACGCCCGCGCCTTTTTTTATTTATATTATATTTTTTAGGATAAATTCGTGACTGTATGTATGTAATAGCCACTAATGATACTGTAACTATATTTTAGTGATTTCTGTCTCTAGTTATATGATGTACCGTTAACACACCGTTTACTCTGAGGTTATTTATAGTACAGTTATTATTCGTTGACGACAGTAAACAGCAACAGCCTCAACAAGATGTTTTTCCTTTTTTCATGTTCTTTTTCCTGTTCCATGTTAATTTTAAGATGGGTAGACCGTTGGGAGACCATGTTGGGGAAATTAGGTAAGTACATAGATGACGTCCAGCTCGATTTTGACCACGGCGACATCTTCCGAATAGTGTCGGAGCCTATCTCTTCGCAGGTAATATTATAGTACCACAAGTGAACGCGCAAACACAAGCACTGATTCGACCTAACCTAGGCGCGCGAGATACAATCCTTATCTGATAAGATCGGAAACGGGTCAGGATGCAGTGACAGCGACACGGGGACTATCACATTGCTATCAGAAAGCCCGTCACCCAGAGAAATCAGTTCTTAAGTCTTATACCCAGTGATTGCCTAGATCTCAGGGCCCTTGAGACCGAAACACAATGATGTTTCCACACTACTGCTCTACGGCAGAATAACTAGCCAGGACTGGCACCTACCTAGACGTAAAATACAAGGATCAGTATCATTATAAGTCTGCATAACAATTCAAGTCTGTCTCCCAACAACACTCCCAACACGTGCGGTGAATACAACGCTGATACTCGTATGTTGGCAATGAGGACGATATCGCCTAGCTGAATGTTCTATAGGTTTTGGATTGGTGCACGAGATAGACATAGTACGGATTTCATTAGAAAACAGTTCTCAAGAGCAGCATATTCAGGTTCACAGTACGTTTAAGCTCTCGGTTATCATTGCTGTGCTGTGTTCATAGATACATTATTGCACGTCTGCTGCTTCGGGGGTCGTGGTAATGAAGTTATTCGAACTGTTATAGATTTCTCCACCATCAACATACGTACATTTAACACACGTTTATTAACTTGACCTGTATAAAATAATAAAATCTTTCAATTCAATTTTTTGTTGCTTTGACGAGAATATTATAAAAATCCAAAAGTTTTAGTTAAAGAATTTATATTTTTATTATTTTGGCATACCGTTTTGCCTTGTGGCAGCGACTCCTCATCGCTGCCTCAGCGCCTCATCTCATCCCGTGGGTGTTGTAAAAGTCGACAGAGGGAAAAACTAAATCAGAAGATGGGTAGCAGCATCTCCCTCGAACATCAGATTATATAAACTGTAGTTGCCAACCCGCCTGCAAAGCGTGGCAACTATGGCAAAAGTCTCCCCAAAATGACAGCTACAAACTTTAGTAGTAATCTATGGGAGAGGCCTGTGTTCAGCGGTGGACTAGTGATAGGCTGAAATGATGATGATAATGATGATTATTATTATTTTGGTAATAAATAATTTCAGCATCTTTTTATACCTATAGGATATTAAAATATCTGATCACTTTAACCACTTAATTCATTACCAATTCAAGGTTACCTACAAAATCAATAGGTACAGATAATTTGCTGACGGTGACTGGTTGGGGTCATGCTGAAACATCATCTGAAGTAACTCTAGCATCTGTTATTCGAATCACGTGGTTTGTATTGTTTATTATGTCGAGCTGTAATAGGAAGTAACAATATTTTACGCAATTTTTGACTCTCACTTTCAGACGTCTGAATAACTTAAAATTTTGCACACGTGTTACGGACGATGACAATACGATAACTCATTGACAACTCTCTGGTATTCTCGCCGCGATCATCAGCTTATTGCTGTTGAAGAGTTTTTTTAGTTTTTAGATTATTTTAAACTTATTTTATAGAATTGGGGTTAAACGAGCTAGCGGCTCGACTAATGGCAAGTGATCACCGCTGCACATGAACATACGCAATACCATAGGAATAACGGCCGCGGACTTTTAGAAAGGAATGGGCTCTTTTCTTTCTTTACTTAACGCTCGTTTTGCGCCTAAATCCCCAACTATTGACATTTAGGGCGTTTTTGAGGAATCTATAGCTCTGGGAATGTCCTACTTGATTGGCTCGACATCGTTATCGAAGCGTGCTTCTGACTATGGGGGTTTGATCTCGCGCGGGACAAGTATTGTATGGTATAGAGATACTCGTAGTTGCTACGGGTGTAGGTATTTGTGCATGTGCAACTTATGTCCGTCAAACACTAATACATATACAAATCGTAGTGTGGGAAACTTTGCTGCTTAAAAATAAAAAGTACACGTATTCGTCAACTTCCCCGTTGGATTAGAGAAATATATAGCAAGATAATATTTTTTTTTGTAAACGTTGTTCTTGGCAAACATATAGAACCGTATTTTAATTGGGTAACAAAATTTTATCGCAACTACTACTAACGCCATCTTTGAGCGTTGCTTTATTCTAACTTCGAAACTAGTTTTGATCAACTTTAATTTTTCACTCGCTTATACTTTCAGGTATTTCCATTTTCTCCCAATAGATGGCTCCGCAGCAAATCAGTGAAGATGATAAAATCGTTGCATTTAAGTTCAATATTAAGACAAATTATAAGTAAAAAGTATGTCCATTATAAGTGAATATTACAATTTGTTACTTTTACATGTATAATAAAAAAAAATATATACAAAGTGCTACTAATTCTACGCACGTGTAAACAGGTGGAACCTAGACCCACCATAACGAACGAACTAACTATCCATTTCATTCAGTAATTCAGTATTATGGTTACCTCAATCGTTGACGGTTGAGTCGGTCGGCGAACCGAGAGCGCGCTTTTTATCGTTATATTTAAAATTCAAACATCTCCTACAGATTTGATGTTTTGATCAACGTCCATACTGAATTTTAAAACGCTATGCTCGCACAAAGTCGGGACGCGACGGTTGATAATTTGGAGGCAGATTTCAGTAGACCCGTAGAGTCAATAATGAGATGTGAGGATTTCAAGAGTAATTTTGCGAGGAGGCTTTCTAATCGGTATATCTCTAGGTCACCAGTGTCTGGTTCAAGGCAAGACAACGTTTTGAAATTGCGCCCATCGAACAACGGTCAGGATGTCCAGAACCATGTGAGTTTTTCTGTTATTGTTTATTTGAACATGAGTTTCTAAACAGCCGACTGGCGGCTTACGAACCGATGTCACGTAGAGCAATTTGTTTTTGATAAGGCGTAGTTTTTTATTAATTCGAAATTTGCTGTGAGGCAATGAGTGAAAGTAAAAGGGCTTTTTCGTTTTTGCATTTCCAAAATTGTTACTTGCATCACTGTCACGTCTGCTGACGACATGACGAACTGTCATGAATTCATTGGGTTGATTTTTTTATTTTATATTTACTTAGACAATAAATATAGATTGTATTGTATATTTAAGAACATAGTACAATAAGCATAATATACATAGATTTTAATAACGGTAACAGATTTGTTGACGACCGCGTGGCCTAGTCGTAGAGGTCAGAGTACCTTCTACGCCGCAGGTCCTGGGTTCGAATCCCAGTCGGAGCCGACATTTGTGCTAAAACACAAATTGTTGTTATTCGGGTCTGGTTGTGTTGTGATTGTTCCCGTGTTTCTGACACTGCTCCCTCGCCTACCTCCGATCTTATCGCATTAACGGAACATCGGTCGGGTATGTTGGACGTGTGAGTGCCTCTGTGTTTGCGTGTACACTTGAGGCACTATAATATCTCCTGCGCAGTTGATAGCTCCCGACAATATTCGGAAGTTGTCGCCTTGGTCGAAATCGATCAGGAGAACATCATCATGGATTTGTTTATAATATTTTGTTTGGTAAGCGGTAGCTTAACGTTTTGTTTATATAACTACATAATGTTTTTGACTATAGTCTAGCAATATATTCCCGCGACTTAAAAGTGTATTGTTTTTTTTAACAATGTAGGTGATGCCATAACAAATTTCATCGTTATTTTTAATTTATTTGAAATTTTCTAATTTATTCAAACTGCTCTCATAATATTAAACAAGATTATCCTTTCAGTTTCAATTTTAACTGGAGCTTTATATTATTGATTTATATATAATTATTTAATAGAACGAACTAATTGCGTAGATCGGACCAAAAATAAAATTTAAAAGCTGAAGGTACCCCGGGTTAACTATGATGGTAACGTAATTTAAATGAAACTATTTTTTACGGATTTTATCGCGTTTAATTTTGAACTATTTGTAACCCGACGTTTCAAATGCTTTACAGCACCCATGGTCACGGGAAAAGCATTTGAAACGTCGGGTTACAAATAGTTCAAAATTAAACGCGATAAAATCCGTAAAAAATAGTTTCATTTAAATTACGCGAATACTACACGTATTCGCGTAAATATCAGAAATCATTATGCCATACAATAAGTTTAAATACTAATTGTATTGCCATATTATTTTACTGGTGGTAGGATTCCTATGCAGGAATCCGTCTAGGTAGGTACCACCCCAGGGCCGTTTGTACGTATTATCATCAAAACCTAGCTATGTTTGATCACGAGCCGGGTGCCTAGCCTTAAATTTCATAGTAAGACATCGTGAGGAAATCCGCATTCCTGAGGAATAATAATATTTCAAAGTCATGTGGAGTCTGCCAACCGGCTACGAGTATGGAGCAGCGTGGCGAAAACTTCCCGTCTACAAAGCCATCTCAAAACGGGCGGAGACCTGTTCTCAGCCGTGGGCTGTTTATAGTCTTTACAACATATTTATAAATATTTAAAAATAATATGTACTTAATAAAACTACTTTTACGGATTTTCGGAGAGTACTTTACAGCAAACATGGTCACGGGGCCCCCACGTGACCATGGGTCCTGTAAAGTACTCGACGCGATAAAATCCGTAAAAGTAGTTTTATTAAATGTGTAATATTCGCGTAAATATAAGAAATAATTAATATGTACTAAATTTTGCTATTAGTTTATTTTTACGTATATTGCATAAAAATATATAAATAACTAGCGGACCCGACAGACGTTGTCCTGCCCGAAGGTTGCCTTGCCTGCTGTTATCGGATTAAGCAAACGATTTTTCGATATTCGAATTATCGAGTGACTTTTGTCATTTTCATAGAACTCTATCGCAGCGCCACCTACCGGGTCCAATTCTGAATCTAAACCATCCAGGGAACCACAGAAACACACAAAAAAAATTCATCAACATCGGCCCAGACGTTTAGGTGGAGTTCAGTGACATACATACGCACGAAAGAATTTTGTAATATATAAAGATATGTTCATAATTTTGCTAGTTTATTTTATATATATGATATGTAATTGTGTTTTGATATTTTTAACGTCTATTTTGTGTGAAGTCCATATTAATACCATAAGATGGGCCTGCAATCCATCATATGTGTTAGGATGGATAATAATGATCTAAATGAACATTTAGGTAGTTGCGTTCTGTACGCGGTTAAACAACCGAGTTTACGGGTCATAAGTTCTGGGTTCGAAACCTACTAACCAAAAGCTGGTGCTAAAGTCATGTACACGCACTAGTGGTCATAAATAAAAGGTATTTGCGACAAGACGTTTTGTGATTGCGGCACTGCATTCGAATATGATGTAAACGAGTGTGTTCGAATAAGGTGTATGAGTATGTGTAGAAATTCTGCCTAACTGGCAAGTTCTGTTTTTCTTCTTAAAAAAATATGCCCCACAGTAGAATTTCCCCTACATCCTGAGTACGTTTTACATAAATACATTTCACATGCACAACACAAACCAACAATTACCATTTTTACACCAATGTTGACTCCGACTGGGACTCGAACCCAGGACCCGCGTCGTAGCAGGTACTCTGACCACTAGACCGCGTGGTCGTTTTGGTTAACCTCAGTTGATTTCTTTCGAATTCAAAACAGTAAATATCACCAGACGCTTAAGGAGTTTTTGCTAGAATCTATCGTGAATCGTATAAGTAAGGATCATTCTAGGAATACAATTGTTCATTTCAGGAAATTTACGGCTTATATCAGATAACATACCGTGGGTGTCGTGAAAGTGGACTGAAGGAATGCCAGCAAAATCATATGGCCTCCTCTCGATGGCGGAATAACGATCACAATTTCATTTCAGCCTATCACTAGTCCATTGCTGGACATAGGTCTCCCCCATAGATTGCCCCAAAACTTTGTAGCTCTCAATTTCGAGGGATTTTGTTATATATATATATATATATATACATAGTTGCCACGCTTAGCAGGCGGGTTGGCAACAGCAGTTTATTTATTCAGATGTTCCAGAAAGATGTCGCAGCCCATCTGGTTTTCATTTTCCCTCTGTCGACTTTCACGACACCCACAGGATGAGATGGGGTGGTAAATTATCTAAAGCCGCGACCACACAGCGATCACAATTATTGTCTTAATTTATTTACACTGCTGACGGGTTGCTGCGACTAAGGTACGAAACGTCTGGCACTGCAATCGCCACCCACTCCCGCCACATTCTTTTATTTTATTGAAGAACTTGGCGAGACCAGCAAATCGTTCACCTGATGGTAAGTGCAACGTCTGTTCATAACACATGCTGTGTCACCTGTGTGGCACCAACTGCGTACGTCGCCCTGCGACATCAGTTCTTTAGTCTAATATGCCCGGTAATTGCACTAGCTCTCAGTGCCTTCACACCGAAACTCAGTTATGTTTGCACAGTGCTGCTTCACGGCAGAGTATCTGGATTCCTGTATCGGAATCAGACCACTCGTAAAATCCCCCTGGGGAAATATTGGGAGAGACCAAAGTTGAGCAGTGAGCGTTTCGCAGGGAGATGAGGAAGCTAGATTTTTTTCGAGAAGCGACAGTTTGGACGAATTTTTATAGGACGAATATTTTTTTTTTTAATTGCATAAAGTGATGAAACGAGCAAAACGTTCACCTGATGGTAAGTGCAACGTCTGCCTAAAACAAATGCTGTGCCAACCAGAACATTTCTGTGTGAAACTACACTGTGCCCATCACCCTGAGACATAGGTTCTTAAGTCTCATATGCCCAGTGATTACGCTAGCTCACAGTGCCCTTCAAACCGAAACACAGTATTGTTTGCACACTACTGCTTCACGGTAGAATAACTGACCTACCTAGACGGACTCTTGCATAGGAATCCTACCACCAGTAGTCTCAAACCGACTCTAGAAAAAGGAGGAGGTTCGCGCCGGAATCTTTTGTTTATGTATGTTCAGCGATAGTTTTTTACCACGTATACCGATTATGATGGTACTTGTTTATAAGAAATGTGGTGCCTTAAAGGTGGTCCTATATATTTTTTATTGTATAACGTGACAAAACGTGCATAACGTTCAACTGGTGGTAAGTGCAACGTCTGTTCAATACAAATGCCGTGTCTACCAGAATATTTCTGTGTCTTCGCTCTGTAATTCTTAAGTCATACGCTTAGTGATTTCACTAGCTCTCAGTGCCCTTCAAACCGAAACTATAATGTTTGCACACTACTGCTTCACGGAAGAATAACTTGCCTGTCGAACCTACCTAGACGGATTCCTGCATAGGAATCCTCCCACCATTGGATGTTAACGGTGGGATCCATGAGAAAATCATCAAACTCAAATTAGCTTATGCACCTTTCGAGATGCTGCGTGGAAGTCGGTTTTTTACTAAATATATAGATATACAATATTTATGTCTAAAGATTTCTTCGTGTCGGGAGAACCTTGAGAAAGTTGATTATTCCTTTTTCAGATTATAGTATCAAGCACTTAGAAATTACGAAAGTTACGCAATTGAGTGTGCTGGTATAACTCGTTTATCGGTTGCAGTTTCGAGTGGATACGTAACATCTGATATGGGAAGACAGTCCTTGTCAAACGACTTAGACATTGTGAGCTGAGACCGAAACTGGCGATACGTAACGTCTGATATGGGTAGACTGTCTTTGTCAAATTGATTTCGTTCATCGCTTCGCAAGTCCACAGCTTATACGAGTATGATGCAAGGATTCCTACACAGGAATTCGTCTAGGTGGGCCCCACAGCAGTGCCAGTTATTCTGCCAACGGGTGTTGTGGGTCTCAGTCTGAAGGGCACCGCTAACTAGTGCAATTTATTATTATGTGTGGCTTATGAACTGATGTGTCAGGGTGATGAGCGCAGTGTGGTGCCACACCGAAATGTTCTGGGCGACACAGCATTTGCGTATATATGCTAACATAATGCTAACTTGCTATTTAATTTTGAGAATCATTGCAATTTTTATAAATATTTAAAATAGTGTAGTGTCTGTCTGTGATTTCGAAATCAAGATTTTTTTTTAATTTAAAACGTTTTACGGACGTAAGTACCGGTACCGAGTAAACTAGGTCAGAAAACATACGATTTGTTTTATTACACAAATGTTGGTACTAGCTGGGATTGGAACCCAGGACCTGCGGTGTAGAAATCGGGTACTTTGACCACCAGATCACGCGGTCGTCAATAGCAGTCGCGTATAGTTGATGCAATCCAACTAATTCAAATCGCCAAGTCCTCTCTTAATTATTTAATAACTTTAAAAATTTGCCGTGAGGAGGCGGCCTAAGAGATTCTACCACTACCACTATCACCACGTCGTCTAGCAGCATCTTCCTAGAACATCTGATGACATAAACTGCGGTTGCCAACCCGCTAGCAAAGCGTCGCAACTATGGCAAAATCCGTCCATAATGAGAACTATAAACTTTTCTGTCTATCTATCGGGGCGGCCTATGTTGCGCAGCGGACATGTGATAGGCTGAAACGATTTCAAAACTTTATTCAAGTAATTAAAAAAAATGCCGCACTGGAATGATTACACCCAGATCCATTGCCCTCTCAAAAATAGGATGTAACTTTAAAAAAAACTTCAGTAATAAGTAAAAAATATTATTCGTTCCTTAGTGTGACTACTACCGCTTCCAGAATTGATTGCGGTTCTCACATACGTGGTAACAACGCCCAAGGAGATATATCGTGCAACAATGGCTTCTGCTATCTTCCTTTCATATCGCGTGAACGTTTCCACAATGGCGCCGCTTTGCACTTCCGCCGTTCTAGTGTAGCGGTTGGATCAATTCTCACACCTCGCGCACGGAGTGCACATAATAACCTGTTAACATTTCTATTTTAAAATAATATTTGAAATCCACGTCAAATTGAATCTTCGCTGAAGAACCATAGAGCACATTTGACTTCGCACGCGAGTTTGATCTACATACCTAGTCACACTTTAGTTACGATATTCGATGTCAGTGTAATAAGAGATAAACTTGGCATATTCTAATTTACTTATGTTTACGCCTTTATATTCAGAACGAATCTTTAGCGCAGTAGCTGAGTTATTGGCTTCTTGCGCTACGAGCCGCGGGTTCGATTCCCGCATCAAACAAATGTTTGTAATGTATGTAGATAGTTGTAAAGGGTCTGGGTGATTTGCATGTGCGATAAATTTCTATGAAAGGTACCTTTATAATATCTAACGTGGTAAAGTGTTGCCAGCAATTCCCGAAAGTATATAGGGTGTACTTAATATATGATTAAAATCCCGTATGATGATAAATAAAATGGTGGCCACGTTGGCTCGGAAGAATCTGATTATTGGACTTAGATTTCGTTGCATGGTTTCTGTCATGCCATTCTGTCAGTCTGCCATCAGGGTGTTTCGGTTGCAGATGTGGCACTTGAAGGGAACCGATGTGTTGTGCTTGTGTTACTATTAATCAGTCATCAATTCAAAATATTTAAACTTAATATATACATTGTATAATGTGATTTCATTGTTATAAAGTTGATGTAGTTGTTAGGTGAATATCTATACCTTTAATAAAATTGTAATGTCTGTCAGTGATTTAAAATAAATGCCAAAATTTAAGTGAAATCTCCTATTTATACGATGCCTAATCATACATTACCGTTTGTAGAATTTTTGTCAGCCTGTCTGTCTGAAAGTTTCCCTCGAATAAGCTCCGAAACGGCTTAGAGGGACTTTTATCAGGAATTTTAACTTAAACTTTTGTGTATGTTCATGTCAATATCGTGCAGGGTTCGGAGTATATAAATATATATTTGATATATAATTTTACGCGGGTATTATTTTATGCATTTCTTTATCAACAAAGTTACAATAATAATTGCTAGATCCTTCTTTTAAGCACATGACGCCTGTAGTAGAAGACACACACCTAGTTATAAATTCATTTATGTAAATATTAAGTGAAATTCCAGTTATAAAACTTTCATTTCGGATCAGCCACAGTTTGATATATTTAATTTAAAACTTATCAGAAATCTTATCAGAAATCTTAAAAATCAAAAAAAAAAGAAAGCGAACAGACTGAAAGTGACATCGCGCGTAGTTGAAAAAAAAAAGAAACAAAAACGACGGCTTCGAACATATACGATTTGCTCTATTTAGGTATGTGAGTTGTCAATCGAAAATTGATATAACGACCGCGCGACTCAGTGGTTTGCGTACCTTAATTAGTTCTAGTTCTTTGTTTGAATTCCATGCAGAGCCGAAATTTGCCCAAAAACAAATCGTTGGTTTTCAGGTCTCGCAACATCGCACAGGAATCGCACTTACGATACACAGCAATCCTATCCATGTCTATGTGTCACGAGTGGTCAAGCGTTAGGCGGATTTTGTGTCACCTTGTCTTCCTTACAAAGATTATTTCTTCATCAATTCCGATATCGCACTTCTTACAGTCTTAATAAAAATGTCTTAAGCTTAAATGTGAGTAACCGAATCACAAACAAAAGTAACGGGAAACGACGTTGATAAATCAACGGAAACAATAAACATCGCCTAAGTCACGACACCATGTACGTAGTGCGTGCGCTGCATGTAACCACACGTCGCATGTAGCTGCCTCGCCTGTATAGTTATTATGGTGTATTCTTATTCTCCATGCTTAACTCACGATCGGGAGCTCAGTGACTAGTTTGGTTCCCGAGTTTGAATACCCAATAAACGCAATGGCTGTGCAATCTGGGCACACTATAAGGTATCTTTACACAGAGTTTGCACCATGGGACCAATTTAGATTATATTTCATCGTGCTCGTGTTTCGTAATTTATTTTTTACAATCTATCTAAACAAATCCAAAAGTCCAAGCGAACGAAGTCGCGGGTACAGCTAGTTTGTTCTGAAACTACCTGAGGCCCGCGACTTCGTCCTTGTGGTTATAGATTTGTTAAATATTCTGTCGGAAGTATTTGATTTTCCGGGTTAAAAATATCCTATGTCCGTATACAGGATGCAAGCTACCTCTGTTCCAAATTTAGTCAAGATCGGTTCAGCAGTTGAACCGTGAAAAGGTAACAAGCAGACAGACGTACAGAGAGAGTTACTTTCGTGTTTTTAATATTTGTATGGATTAAGGGAAATGGTTTTTCAGATTTTACGCAGTATCTATTAATATTCACGAAATAAAAAGTAGCTTAGATTGCTGTCTGAAAAGTTCTCTACCTGCCATTGAAAGTCCCGTCAAAATCGATTCAGCCGTTTCCGAGATTAGCCAGGACAAACAAACAAACAGACAAACAAGTTCTGGTATCCTGGAAATTATAATATTATTAAGAAAAAACTTTATTGCTAAATCACTGACAGACACTCCAGTTTTATTTATTAGTATAAATATGTAAGAGTTGTAGGGATGGTACATTGTTGTGATAACATTTTAATAAGACTCCATCACCTAGACAGGGTGATAGAGAAGAGATTTTGTGTTATATCTTCTAAAGTTTTCAAGACTGGATTCAAAGAACCTTCTCTTCAAGGTACGGGACCGGAAAGGATTCGGTATTAACGTCAAAGTGGTAGTATTTCTCAATGGGTGGGTCTTAAGACAAAACGAAGACCGAGATCTAAAACTATATCGGTTGTTGTTAGTAAAATACATACATACATAAGATCACGACTGTATCCCATAAGGGGTAGTCAGAGACTGGGCACTCACTGCAAAAACAGATGACTGCCACAATCCACGTTTCACCAAAACAATATAATGCACTTGGTGTGATAGGTGGTGAGCCCATCGCCACCATGCGCTGTTGGGTGCACAGTGCAGTTTAATTCCTTACTCGCCTTTTACGAGATCCATTGGATGAGATGGAGTGGTAGTATTCTTTTAATGAGCCGCCACCACACGGCTCACGGTTAGTATTGTATAACTAATAATAACAGGTTTAACGATGATTCGCAGACATTTTTCTGTCAATATCGCGTTCTCCTTTAGACACAGACTTTTATCAGTGATAAGTATCATTGATAAAAGTACCAAGATACACGAGATATAGCGCCTAGCAACAAAGAGTACGTGATGATAAACTAGCACTCAGCCGCTCTCAGCCGTAAGAGATGATTAACATTTACTTAAGCAACTCCTTACCATTAGCTATATTAAATCAATACTGAGTCACTTTAGTAACCATTAAATGATTTTCAGTGCGGATGGTTATGGTCGTTCCAGTATGAGCTACGAACGAGCTTCGAAACTATTTGAGTATTTTACATTAACGCGATTTATTGGCAAGTATAAGAACTAAAATTTATATGTCAAGCTTCATTTGTTTTTTTTTTCTCTCGGTAAATGATGACTTGGCTAATGTGTGATTACTTTAAAAATTACCATTGTACTTTTTTTTTTGTTGTCACTCTCCTGACTGATATGACATTGGCAGAATTATTTTAAGAGCAGCCATTAAAATAAGAAGAAGAAACGTGTTGGTTGTCGGTTGTCACAGACAACCATAAAATATTGTCTGTGTTGTTATTATAGATAATGGATTAATAATTTTAGTTAGGATTATATGTTTTATTAGATATGTTAAAATTAATAAGTTTTAAAAAAATACATTCATTTTCTGCAATATTTTTAGTTTATATATTGTTTTAATAGTCTTATTTTCTCTTTTTCTTATTTTTCTCTAGTAGTTTTTTTAAATTTTGGCTGCCCATTCGTTTTTCTGGTTAAGGCAATCGTCAGAAACACGATTTTTTTTTCGTAATGTCACCACATGATTTGTATAGCGGTTTCTAAATAAACACATTAATTTAAAATGTCATCATGTATGAAGGAAGGTGTCCAAGTAAAATGGCTCACATACGGACAGAACGAAATTATAAGGGTTCCGTTTTACTATGGACCCCTTTAATTTGCTTGTTCGAGAGTGTACTATGATAACGGTACCTTCAGCAATAGAAAAAGTGTTACGAACAAGAAAGAAGCAACCCAAATTTTGTGACCGATCATACCATGCGTGATGTGAGATGTTAGATACGGAACGGCAGCTTCGCTATAACTCAATTAGATAGATGAGATCAAATGAAAACTCTTAATTCTTTGACGCGACTAATTTCGATTTCGTTTGCGATGTTCTTTTTACGAATTCTCATTGTTTCTTAATAAGGTCTAAGCGAAAGTATCTAGTCCTTCAGTTATTTGTATGAGAGGGGGTAAACGAGCAAGCGGCGTGTTGCGGCGAGCAATCGTCGTCTAAGAACTTCCGCAATACCAGAGTAAATGCGGGAGCGTTGCCGGTTGCCGGCCTTTGAGAAATTAGTAGGCTCCATTCTTGAACTGCTGTGTGGTGGCGGCTCGTTAAAAGAATACTACCACTCCATCTCATCCAATGGATCTCGTAAAAGGCGAGTAAGGAATTAAACTGCACTGTGCACCCAACAGCGCATGGTGGCGATGGGCTCACCACCTATCACACCAAGTGCATTATATTGTTTTGGTGAAACGTGGATTGTGGCAGTCATCTGTTTTTGCAGTGAGTGCCCAGTCTCTGACTACCCCTTATGGGATACAGTCGTGATCTTATGTATGTATGTATTCTTGAAGGTCGCCAACTCGTAGCGGTCCGAGAAACCGCTGGCGGCAGCAGATTCCACAAAGCGGTCGTCTGTATGTGTGTCGGTAAATTCCTTTAAAGGTGACAGTGGTGGAATTCCAACCGTTAAGGTGTCGTGGATGGAATTTGGAGTTATGCCGCAATGTGCGACGGTGAAACTCTACGGCTGGTATAGATCCGAATTTCATATTTAAAAAAAAATCCTTGTTTTTTTAAATATGAAAACAATAAATACATAAAAGTTCATAGACAAGAAAGCTTATAAAAATGCACATAAAATGAAGGAAAGTAAAGTAAAAGTCTAGCAATATTCCACTGCGGGGCACAGGCCTACTGTCATTTCTGAGAAGGTTTCGGAGCCGGAAAGAGTCCGAAACGCTGCTCCATTGCGGGTTGGAGGACTCAAAATTCTCACATATTCAGGTTTCCGAGCACGTGGTAAAACAGAACTTAAAATTGCAAATAACAATTTTTATGGTGCCGGCATTGGGGATCGAACCCAGGTCTATTCCAGTTGGCGAGTAACTTGTGTTGTTTAAAGCGAGCTCTCACGAAATAAATCCTACATCATTGCTCCATAATTGCTCTGCTAACTCACGAAAATGGTAAGTATACTATATTAGTATATCATATCTAAAAAGTTTGTGTTAGACATCTAGACGGTGACGTAACTGCCCGCAGCCTAAGCGGATGGCGAGTATATTAAATAGATAAAGATATGTTAAATAATCATTTTCTACAGACATTCGAGTACAAGTAATAGTTGTATCGGAACAGGTAAGACTGGCGTCAGAAAGCGAGGGTCATAATGTCATTACAACGCCATGAAGTGCAGCTGGTTGGGTAATGTCCGGGAGTGTAATGTCAACAGACGAGGGAACGTGCCGAGCGTACGTTATACTGAGTATCGAAATTCAAACCCGAACGGAATCGACTCACAGCCACAGCCGATTTTTCGTAACAGTCGTTCTTCTATTGTCGCCTTGTTTTCATACTGCAATCGGACAAGTATTTATATTAATAATTTTCATCGGATACAAAAGGTTTAAGGCTGAAGTAAGTAAAATACATATGTAGAGTTATTACATTAAAAAGATTTCACCAGGTCTATTTTGTAACTCTGGTAGGTTTCGTAATCGGTTTTATTTTGGCGTATGAAGCTCAAGGATTAAGTGAAACCAATCAAATAACCAACCAGAGGTACACAGTAGATCCCCAGGTTGTCAAGTAGAAAATATGGTAAAATTGTGAGTTGCGATATTGGTATAATCAATTACTTAAATAAATTGAGATGATAAGTTCTTATATTTACACGAACACTACACATTTAAATGAAACTAATTTTACGAATTTTATCGCGTTTAATTTTACTATTTATAACCCGTCGTTTCGAGTGCTTTACAGATTTTAACAGAGAAGATGGTTGGGTACTACCACCAGTTATTATATAATTAGGGATTCTATAACTAATAAAATTAAATCAAGCATACAACTGCAATACTTCAAGACACAGTTAGCTCTTTCTGCGCAGATCGTCCCAAAAAAAATGTAAAAGTTGAAGGTATTCCGGGTTAACTATGACATCAGGACATCTGTAACCTCAGTCCTCCAGTGACCATGGGTGCTGTAAAGCACTCGAAACGTCGGGTTATTAATAGTAAAATTGAACGCGATAAAATCCGTAATTAGTAAGCAGTAGTTAAGCTTGTCGCGACAGTTAATTCGAAAACTTATAAAACAAGTGCCAAGCTCAAAGTCACTCAAAGAGCAGAGGAAAGAGTTACGCTCGCGATTTCTCTGGAGGATAAGTTTCGTAATGAAGAGATTCGCCGGAGAACCAGGGTCACCGATATAGGTTTCCGTGTTTGCAAACTGAACTGGCAATGAGCTGGTAACATGTGCCGTAGAGGTGACCACCGCTCGAGCAGGCAGGTCATAGAGAAGCGCGTTGAAGTAAAGGTGTGGGTACTTCCATAGAAAATTCTAAGTGTAATTTTAAAAAATTTGAATTGAAATATTTTATATTGAACGTAAGAGAACTAAATATATAAGAGTAATTAAACACAGGGGCGGATTCCCCTATATGCCGAATAGGCCCGGGTCCAGGGCGGCAAAATATAGTTGTGAATAACAATGAATAGCCATAATTTTTTTTATGGTCAGCACAAAAAAAATAGTATGCATCAGTATCTAAAGACAATTTCAGCTTTCAGCCTATCGCTAGTCCACTGCTGAACATACTACCTTCCTAGCTTTCCATTTTGAGGGAATTTGCCATAGTTGCCACGCCGGGCAGGCGGGTTGGAAACCGCAGATTATTTATTTAGATGTTCCAGAAAGATGCTGCTGCCCATCTGGCCGTCCTGGTTTTCTTGGTTTTCCGCTGCCATTCTGGTTTTCATTTTCCCTCTGTCGACTATGCCCGCGGGATGAGATGGGGTTGTAGATTCTCTTAAGCCGCCACCACACGGTCTAAATACACTGATTGATATAATTTTATCATTTTTTTTTTTGTTGTTTCCCTGCACATTCAGTTGTTTGTGCTCTGCATGGAAGGGGGGCAGCAGTCTTCCGTAGGCCTAGTTCAGCCAGGGTATCAAATCCATTAAGTGTTTCCAAATTAGTCGCAAATGAAATCTCACATAAATAGAATATTAATGAAGCAAGAATATAAATGTGGAATATACAATTGGTTACGTCGGACAATTTAGAATATTAATGCGTTGCTCTCCAACTGGTTTTTTGTTTGTTATATCGATATCGAGATTTTGTTGCGACATCGGTCTCGTTCGTCATTGTTATTCGGATTTGTTCGCGATTAACTTAAACTCGTCCTGTCGCGATAGTTTCGCAAACCGATTGCTTTGCGAAAATATGAATAGATATTTTTTTTTTATTTATTACACCATTTAAATTTCTACAAACATTTGAATGTTACGTTTGGAAGAATTAATTAACATAAATTAGATTGCGGCGACTAGTGGGGCAAAGGTTGCATAGATAAAATACGAATAGTAAATAGTTCCAAGGGTTCTAGTTGTCTTATTATTAAGCAATAATTGTTAGAAAACGTTACCCCATACTCAGATTTATTCTGTATCGGGGGTGCATAAATTCCACATCCACAAACACCTAGCCGGACAACTATCTGTAAGCCATAGAAATATTTGTCCCGTGCGGCAATCGAACCCGCGACACGTCGGGCAGAAGCCGAGCGCTTATCCACTACGCTAATCGAGCTAACTCTAAATTACATGGTATTATCGGTTGACGGTACCTCACTCATGACAGCGCATCTCGATCGAGACGAGACAGACAAATCGTTCACCTAATGGTAAGTGTAATATTTGCCCAAAATAAAAACATTCTCTTCTTTACTCTCATATGTGCAGAATGACGTCAATTACACTAGCTTTCATACTACTTGACGGCAGAATTACTGGCACTGCGGTGATACCTACATATACGGAAGATACGGAGATAGGAATCCTAACACGAGTGAATGAGATCGCCGCGCTTGCCATTAGCTACCGGCAGAATCTTATACTTACTTACCGCTTTATCGAAAGGAAGACGTAGTAATCGAGTTTTACTGGTGGTAGGATTCCTGCATAGGAATCCTAACTGGCCCTGGGGTAGTCCCCAGGGCCAGTTATTCTGCCGTGAAGCAGTAGTGTGCAAACATTACTGTGTTTCGATTTGAAGGGCACTGTGAGCTAGCGTAATCACTGGGCATATGGGACTCAAGAACTCATGTCTCAGGGTGATGGACACAGCGTCGTGTCACACAGAACATTTCTGGGTGACACAGCATTTGTTATGGGCAGACGTTGCACTTACCATCAGGTTAATGTTTTGCTCGTTTCATCACTTTATCCAATAAAAAAAAAGACGCATGAAAATCGGCTTATTAGTTTAGAAGCCGAATCCGATATCACTAACACATGTAGATACGGGTTCTCAGTACGGTCGGCAATAAAAGTATTAAATTTTTTAAATATTAATTACTTTGATGTTTTTAGTACAAATAGAAATCTAAGCAGCGATAGGCCATAACTGTATTAAGTTTTTTTTATTGGATAAAGTGACGAAACGAGCAAAACGTTCCCCTGATGCCAAGTGCAACGTCTGCCCATAACAAATGCTATGTCACCCAGAACATTTCTGTGTGACACCACACTGTTTGAGTTCTTAAGTCTCATATGTAATCACTGGGTTACGCTAGCTCTCAGTGCCCTTCAAACCGAAACACAGTAATGTTTGCACACTACTGCTTCACGGCAGAATAACTGGCCCTGGGGTAGTACCTACCTAGACGGATTCCTGCATAGGAATCCTACTAACAGTAGTACAACTATTTAGATATTAAACTCAATGGTGTGAGCATAGTGTTAAATACTATCACGATATTATGGGCTTAGTTATATTGATTATACAGTATTACACTAGCTGATTCCAGCGGTTTCACTCGCGTTGAATGAGTCGATGATTGTGCCGTAAAAATAAAAGTAAAGTAACAGCCTGTAAATGTCCCACTGATGAGTAGAGGCCTCCTCCCATTTTTTTAGAGGGCTTTGCAGCTGGGAAGAGTCCATCACGCTGCTCCAATGTGGGTTGGCGGACTTCACATGTCCTCGAAATATTTTTATTTTGTGTTTCCTCACGATGTTTTCCTTCGCCGCTGGGCACGTGGTAAATCATCTCATAAAATAGCAGAACAGTTTTAGAGGGGCGCCAGGGATCGAACTCAGGTCACTCGCGTACCATGATCCATCGATGATATATCGGATTTTGGAGTTTTAATCTTCGCGGGATACCCTAATTATTTTTCTAAAAATAAAATAGCCTAATTTACCCGCTATAATATCAGCTATCTGTCATTGAAAGTCCCGTCAAAATCGGTCCAGCAGTTTCGGAGATTAGCCGGAACAAACAGACAGACAGACAAAATTTTTTAAAATATTTTTTTTTTGTAAGTACCGTATTTACTTTCAGCATGGAGTAAATACCTGTTATTTTGTTATTTCAAATAGACACTTCAATTTTATTTATTTGTAAAGATAACGTTAAGATAAAAAAAACTTAAAAAAAAGAACTTTGAATATTCTAAACCTATTAAGATATACGATATATTAAGATAATTAAGATATATAATGACCAAAATGCAAATTAAAGTCGCGGGTAACAAGTGCATTCGCATAGTTCCTAATTTTAACAGTTTTTCAGATTTTCCGCAGGAACTTTAAATATTTCCGAAATAAAAAGTAGCTAAAATTGCTCTCTGAAAAGTCGTCTATCTGTCAATGGTAGTCCCGGCAAAATTGATTAAAACGTTTCTGAGATTAATCTGGGCATACAAACACACAGGTAATGTTTTTAAAAACACATGTTCGAGTTTTGGTGTTTTACAAATTACCATATGAGATTAAGAAAAAATCTTTATTGCGAAATCACATACAGACACTCCAATTTTATTATTTATTTGTATAGATAGATCACGTGCCATGTACTTACGAGATAAGAGAAACCATAGTAAATTCAGTATAAATTTCTAAAACCTTCTACGCTTAGGTCAATTCGACAAGATTTTAGGTAATCGGATAGCGTTTTACTGGTTTCACTTGACTTGATACGCGTTACTTTTTAACGTTGACAAAACTACTCCTTAACAGACGGTTATGCAATCGCTCCTGTCGTCGGATTATCGTAAAATATTACGTAATATTATGAATAATTGTTGTTATGTTTAAGATAAGTTACACTCGATAGACTTACTAGTTAATATACTGGTGGTAGGATTCCTATGCAGGAATCCGTCTAGGTAGGTACCACCCCAGGGCCAGTGGTTCTGGCGTGAAGCAGTAGTGTGCAAACATTACTGTGTTTCGGTTTGAAGGGCACTGAGAGCTAGCGTAATTACTGGGCATATGAGACTTAAGAACTGATGTCTCAGGGCGACGGGCGCAGTGTGGCGTCACACAGTAATTTTCTGGGTGACACAGCATTTGTTATGGGCAGACGTTACACTTACCATCAGGTGAACGTTTTGCTCGTTCCGTCACTTTTATGAAAAAAAAAAATAAAATAAAAAAAAATTGTTGTGTGATCCTGGATAGAGGTGATATCGAAAAGCGCCGTTAGTTGTGTACTTCTAGTATTGTACTGGTCGTGTGATTCAATACTGACATGAAATAGAATTCTTGATTTTACAACATAAGAAATGTAAATTTCGTATGTCAAACGTAATTTTTTAACAGTCGCCACCGTTTCGTAATGATTCTATCGTGTGTATCGGGTTATGATATTAAAAAAAATACCTTCCTTTGGTGTTTAAAAAAAAGTTGTAGGTTTCGTATGCAGTAAGTCAAATTTGAAGCTGTTACTGTTATCTGAATCGATTTAGATAGCACACACGTTTATACGACAACTAGCTGATGCTCGCGACTTCGTCCGTGATGATGTAGGCGTTAAATTAGCCATAGAAACAGTTTGATTTTCCGGGACTATGTCCGTCCCCAGGATGCCAGCTATCTCTGTGCTAAATTTCATCAAGATCGGTTCAGCGGTTCAACCGTGAAAAGGTAACAAACAGACAGAGGGACAGAGACAGTTACTGTCGCATTATAATATCAGTATGGATACTTTGTTTTGATAGACTTGACATGCTACTGCAGCCAGATCCTCTTCTCAGAAGGGCATTGTCTATAATCATAGACCTGGTACCAGCCGTTAGTTGTCGGGAAATATAGACAACTAGTTGATGCCCGCGACTTCGTCCGCGTGGATATAAGTTTTTTTTATATCCCGTGGGAAATATTTGATTTTCCGGGATAAAAAGTATAATATGTCCGTCCCCAGGATGCAAGTTATCGCTGTGACAAATTTCGTCAAGATGGGTTCAGCGGTTGAATAGTGAAAAGGTAACAAACAGATCGACGGACAGCGAGAGATATTTTCACATTTATAGTACGAATAAAATTTTAATTTAATTTTCACCCGCTTCCAGATGTGAAAATGATTTGAAATTTTGTACACGTATTATGGATATCCAATAATTTATTAGGGTTTACCCGAATTATTGCGAGGATCAAGAGCTTATTACTATTAAGCGTGTTTTTTTTTTAGATTTTTAACTTTTTTTTACTGGTGATAGGATTCCTATGCAGGAATCCGTCTAGGTAGGTACCACCCCAGGGCCAGTTGTTCTGCCGTGAAGCAGTAGTGTGCAAGCATTACTGTGTTTCGATTTGAAGGGCACTGTGGGCTAGAGTAATCACTGGGCATTTGAGACTTAAGAACTGATGTCTCAGGGTGACGGGCGCAGTGTGGTGTCGCACAGAAATATTCTGGATGGCACTTACCATCAGGTGAACGTTTTGCTCGTTTCGTCACTTTTTACAATAAAAAAAAAACTATAATATGATTATTAAAATGCGGAGAGAGCGCAGTCTGCAGAGCCTTCACATCCAACATTCTTTTACATGCAAGGACATATTTCGCATAACTTTTCATTTAAAATATTTAGATGCTTTGATAAGTAGTCGCTTATTTATTTAAATTGCGGCGAATCTCAAATTCGACTAGTTTTAATATATTCTTAAAAGTATAAATGTTAACATTTGTTGAGGTTCGCTTTTACACAGCCGTATATGGCCATAGATTCAGATGTTCAAAACTTTTCTGCCGTTTTAATTCATCGTAAAAATTCATCGTAAAAAGATGCTCGATTATATTCATCTTGAATATGTCTTGTCTATGGAAATAGATCTGACTGTCACGGTGACAGATAGCACATTTCGCTGGGGCAAGTTGAACCACATGCCCGTTTTGGGTCCTCTGCCGGACTAAACGAGTCCTCTGGGTCAAGACCGACTCCTCTGCTGGTCTTGAGAATTAGATTCTCATAATGGAAGAAACATAGAGGATCCCGTTATCATCTTTTAACAATTTCGCCTTTTTTTATTCGATTGGCATCTGACCTTAAACCCAGTCAGTGCAGGTAGTTACTTCATGTGGTGGGGCGCCCACACTGCGTTGGACAGTACCGTCGCAGAAGAAGAGTGGTATCCCCACCACTCTTCTTCCGCGACGGTACGAATTTAACATCATCATCAGTTCTACCTATACTACTGCTGAACATAGCCCCTTCCCCATAGATTGCCATAAACGCTTGTAGCTCTAATTTTGGGGGGATTTTTTCATAGTTGCCATGCTTGGCAGGCGGGTTGACAACCGCAGTTTATTTATTTAGATGTTCTAGGTGGATGTTGCTTTCAATCTTCTGATTTTAATTTTCCCTCTATCGACTTTTACGACATCCACGGGACGAGAAGGGGTGATAGATTCTCTTAAGCCGCTACCACATGGTCCTCTTAATTACATAAATCTCTGGATTGAATTTTGGCCTATTACGATAATATGTTTTACTCACTTCTGGAAAAAACAATACAAGTCACTTCCATTCTTCATATGTCAGCAGATTGTAGTTATTCAAACATAAGGTCGACTTTTGCGCAACTTCTTTGCAGTTTTAGTCTATCGATTCTCGTACAAGCTGGTAAACATGCGAAGCGAGTTTTTTCGAGTACTTATCCTGTACATTAGACTTTCGTAACACAAACTAGAGTTTCATCAGTAAAGTGCTGTATAATATGTCCCCGTTCACAAATAAACATGTCAAATCAAGTTTTTGTTGTTGTTGTCTCACGTTCGCTGTCAATGCATCGGGTTGGAAATTAAATTTTTTGCCTACATTGAACTTACACCAGTCCATTCTCTGCATCGAAGTCTTAGAATTTCGAGTTTCAGAAATCCGTTTAGGTAGGCACCACCGCATTGCCGGTTATTCTTGCGGCAAGATATGGTATACAAGCACATTGTGAACTGAAGCTACAGTCCGGCCGCTGAGAGAATGCGTTCCTGAGAAGTTGTGATTTCATGGACGCTGTAACTCTGAAGGGTCGAAGAATTTAGGGTAAATATATTATTATCGTTTACTTGCAATACTAACGAATAATCATTAAATACTGATACGAACATTCTAGAAGTTTCTATAACGTTATGTCTTCCCCATAATAAAAAAACATAGAGAATAATATACTAAAAAAATAAGTTTCTACTAAGTACATAAGAATAACAAATTTTTGGATTTAACACGTGTAAATGCGATCGGAGAGCAAATTAAAAGTCTGAATTTAAACAAGCTACTTGACGAATCAAGAGATAGTGACACGTGTATTCTCTTCGGGATATCTCGGGATCTTGTATATTTGAGTCAAATATACACACCTATCTTCGGAGTGGCATTTTATTGATCCAAATCAGAACCAACGTAACAATACTTATGTCAACTTACTATAAAACAAATAATTGCAATAATTTTGCGAAAAATTTAATCTTATATAAATAAGAAAACTATACAACTGACAGACGTCAGGAACGCATTCTCTGCGGCTGGACTACAGTGTAATTACAGTCCATATGGGACTGAAGAACCGGAACACGGTGACGAGCTCAATACTCCTCAGGACTTTCAATGCAAAGCTGTCAGTGACATCTCAGCGGTAATGGCAGGTACACATAAGATCATGAACAACGGGACGGGACTGTTCGTCTCTTAATATCATAAAAAAATCCAATTAACATTTGTTATTAGCAGACTGCAATTATAATCACGTGAATTACAAATTGCAATTACTGACACAATAATTAAAGTATTATGTGAAATAGGTAAATAGCTGCACCAGTCCCGAGAGGTGGGAACGTCAGTTCTTCGACCTACCATAGACACCAGCACCTCGCAATACTTTACTGGAAATACCTTAGGTTGTTTGTAAATTTGTGAGGGGGAATAAACGTTGGTGGTAACTGGTGGTATATATATCTTACTGGTGGTAGGATTCCTATGCAGGAGTCCGTCTAGGTAGGTACCACCCCAAGGCCAGTTATTCTACCGTGAAGCAGTAGTGTGCAAACATTACTGTGTTTCGGTTTGAAGGGCACTGTGAGCTAGCGTAATCACTGGGCATATGACACTTAAGAACCTGTCTCAGGGTGATGGGTACAGTGTAGTGTCACACAGAAATTTTCTAGGTGGCGCAGCATTTGTTATGAGGCAGACGTTGCACTTACCATCAGGTGAACGTTTTGCTCGTTTCATCTCTTTAAGCAATAAAAAAAATGATTTGCTCGTCTCGTCACTGTTTTATAAAAAAAAAACATGTGGTCAGTTTCCACGCGCTAGAAGTGAAACCTTCAGAAAACTGAACTTCGAGAGAATGAGACAACTGCAGAGTATCAGGATTCAGGAGTAGTAGGGTTTATTTATTATAATATAATTTACGTTATTTCTACACATTAATATTATACAGACTATGTTTTCAATTTCAACAAATAACAAAATAAGCCAGTCGGGCTTTTGGTTACTAAAGTATGAAATAAATGCTTTGGTTTGGATTTAATCAATATTTTTTATTAAATACAGCGTAAATTACTGATTTTGATCTTATTTTCGAGCTAATGACACCAAAATCTATGAAGAAATTGAAGATTTGGACTAATTCGAAAATATAAATATCATAAGAAACCCTGTATACTGTATTCTATCTCATTCTCACACAGGCGAAATACTGTAGACTGAATATGTTTGTCTCGTTTTAGTGTCACTTTTTCGTTCCATGGAGTTTCAAATCACAACGATACTAAATAAGTTTTCACTTCAGAATTATCTGCAAAAATAAAAAATATTAAAGCATTTTTTTAGGTTTATAGCAAACTCTAAAATAACTGTGCAGTAGTGTGAAATACATAAGCATCAACAACATTAATCATTTGAAACTAATAATTAACATTTTCAGTGACTGTCGTGCAGCCCCGTGCGCCCTTTACTAACTACTGAAGAAGTTACGCTGATTACCCCAAGAAATACGGGAAAACAATTAATAGAAGCCGATGTTATACGAGTAGGTAACAGGAAGTCGATTTGTTGTGGCCCAGTGGTTAGGGGACCTGACTTCTACGCCGTGGGTCTTGTGTTCGAATCCCCGCGCCACAGGAGAAATCCTACTATGGGGCATCGTTTTTCCAACAGAAAAATGTTACAAGTCTCTGCTATGCTACTATATGCTCCTCCCGCCCGATCTTCGAACTCAGCGAATACTTTCGAATGATGTCGGACGCTATCAACTGCACAAAATATTGCCACAGTGCCGCAAATGAGCATTACCTGATGCGATAAAAGGAACAATCACAAGACGGCCATCTAAAACCAACTATATGTCTTTTTGCTAAAATTTTGACCTCGGCTGTGATTCGAATCCAAGGCGGCATAATAAACAAGTACTTTGACAACTAGGCTGCACGTTTGCTTTAGGGGTTTTCCCTCTGTTGCGGATTTTTTTTAGCCACCGCGTTAGAGGAACATGTCAGACTAAACTATATTCCCGTTTCTGTATGATGAAAGGCCCTTGCCCAGCAGTGGGACGTATCGCCTGTCACTTCCACATGTTTTGTGCAAGCCGACCCCGCGACGTTGGTCTCGTGCACTTCAGAAACAAAATTTCATGACTTCAGAATTTGATGACGCAGTTCCAATAGATTTTTTGATTACTCTTCTTTGGGCGCGATGAGAGTTTACAAGTTCGAATTTGAGTGCAGCGTTATTACAGAACGTTTTTGTTATTCTTTACTTATATTATCGGTTGATTATTTATATTAGTTGAGTTTTCTTAATTCATGTTTATTTATTTCAGTGTGCTTAAATTGTGTTTAAGTTTGAACTTTTTTGAGGTTTGAGTATTTAGGTAGTATTGGCAACATTTTAAAATTCTTTGTCGACAATGTTTACTCTGTGCGTCTGTTTGATCACAGACTATTATTTGTTGGACATTGGTAGTATGTACGTAAATAAACTACATCCTATTATGTGATTGATATAGTCAGTACGGACGTAAATAATTAATGTTATTTAATTGAAGTTAAGTTAATGTGTTTGTAACACATCCATACTAATATTATTAATGCGAAAGTAACTCTCTCTGTCTGTTTGTTTCCTTTTCACGGTTCTAACCTCTGAACCGATCTTGACGAAATTTTACACAGACATAGCTTGCACCTTGAAGGAGGACATAGGATACTTTTTAATCCGGAAAAAATAAATACTTCCCATGGAATATTTAAAAAACCTATTTCAACGCGCAGGAAGTCGCGGGCATCAGCTACTTCTATAAGGCTTAACATTATGCTACGGACTTTTAGAGCCGCATGCTGAGATGAACCGATTACAGACAAGGGCCGAACGTACGGCGCAATTATGTCTGGCATTTACGCGGGTGATAATTTTAGCTTTCTCGATCTCGCTTCCTGACCACACAAACTTAAACTATGCCAAATCTCACACACCGACATGCGGTGGCATTAAAGCGGTACAAAGTTTTCTCTTCACATATTATTAAATATAGTTTAAATCCAATCCAATACAATACAATAATATTATAAATGCGATAGTAACTCTCTACGTCCCTCTGTCTGTTTGTTACCTTTTCACGGTTCAACCGCTGATCCGATCTTGACGAAATTGGGCAAAGAAATAGATTGCATCCGGGGACAGACATAGGGTACTTTTAATCCCGGAAAATGAAATAGTTCCCACGCGATAGTTCCAAAAACCTATATCCACGCGGACTGAAATCGCGGGCATCTAGGTTCTAATATATATGAGTTTCAATTGCACGCGCTCTTTTTTAAGTTACATTCCTTCGAACAGTCTTACTGGTGGTAGGATTCCTATGCAGGAATCCGTCTAGGTAGGTACCACCCCAGGGCCAGTTATTCTGCCGTGAAGCAGTAGTGTGCAAGCATTGCTGTGTTCGGTTCATTTGAGACTTAAGAACTGATGTCTCAGGGTGACGGGCGCATTGTGGTGTCACACAGAAGTATTCTGGGTGACACAGCATTTGTTGTGGGCGGACGTTGCACTTACCATCAGGTGAACGTTTTGCTCGTTTCGTCACTTTCTACAATAAAAATAAAAATAAAGTCAAAACATACATTATCGTAGTAGATAATTCTAACATCTAAGTAATAGCCGAAATGTATCAGCGTATTTCGTTGCAACTGTTCGCAAGGTCTGTGTACGATACGGCAGCGATATTCAAATGTAACGCTGCCGTATTAAATTAATTACTGCCGGTGCGTATTGCCTTGTGCCACAAGGCGAAGTATTTCCGATAATGACGGAGACAACATCTTTGTAGTTATTATAGTTAGTTGTTATTTGTTACCTTCGAATTTGTGGTTCAAATAAAATGTAATTATACATCTTGTATACCTATGCGGCTTCGGTGACAATGCAAAAATATGGTGCCGTGGAGCTGGTCTGATCATGGACCCGGAAGTTGGCCATAGGGACTCCTACTCTAAACAAGATAGCTTGGTCATGTTTGGGCTCGTTGTATTTGATTTTTTAAGTGCTATTGTCCAGCAACATTTGAATTATTGTATTACCAGTATTGGACATAGCACTCACATATAAGAGCTCAACAAAAATAAGGTTTTTTTGTTTAAAAATTGTTAGTTATTGAAGAGTCACGCCTCTTTCCGAAAGGGGTAGGCAGAGACCACATCTTTCCACTTGCTACGATCCTGACACAGTGTTTTTATACAAGCTCGTCGGTTGATATACAATTGGTAGTTGTTAATGAATTCTGATCTATTTCGACTGTAGCGAGTTCTTCCGATTGACAGCATGAAATTGTCATCCCTCCAGTTATGTTGTTGTGTCGTAATTTCGTCGCCTCGAGCGCTTAAGGTCGCGGGTATGATTCCCGCACGGGACAAATAATTCTGTAACCAGCAAATAGTTACTTGTACCTGGCTGGGTGTTGTTGTTTGTGCAATTTAAAGCCCGTAAAACGTTTGTAATGTATCGTAAAACGGGAGACATTTTACTGTCGAGCATCGAATAGAAGAAGAAAATAAGTGTGGATTTACCAGTGTGAAGAGCTTTACTAAATTTCTCCGCTGTCCTGAGATACCTCCTTTCTAACATAAAAGGAATAATCTTAATCGGTTCACTTGGTAAGTTATCAGTGAGCATACTAAAAAAAACATTCCGACGAATTGGGCACCTCCTCCTTTTCTTTTGGGAGTCGGTTAAAAATTAGAGAAGGTATTTCCACCCACTTCCTTAATTGTAGTCTGAGATTAAAAGTTTTGTAAACAATATATATAGATTTCATCTCGAAAGCCAAACCATCTTGATCATATTTCATAATGTTCCACCTCTAGTACCAAGACGCAAGTTTCACAGGCGAAAGTACACAGACCCGATGTGTATTCACGGGAAACTGTTAAAGACCTATAAACCAACCACTTGCGTTTCACATTTATTGCGTTATATTTAGTACATATGACTAAGTACTACAAAAAAGAAATGCGGGTTCTTTACGATTCCATGTGGACGTTGAGTTAGTTGTAAGACTAAGCACGTTACGATAATATATAGAAAAACTTTTTATTGTTAGTTTATTGAACTATATCTGAGAAAAATGATTTATTGCTTTTAACACTATAACCATACCTTATTACCAACATTTCATTCGACGTTATCCATACCAATATTACGAGTATAATTGCGAAAGTAACTCTCTCTGTGCCTTTGTCTGTTGGTTTCCTTTTCATGGTTCAACCGCTTAACCGATCTTGACTAAATTTGGCACAGAGATAGCATGCTTCTTGGAGCCGGACATAGGATACTTTTAATCCCGGAAAAACAAATAGTTCCCACGGGATATTTAAAAAACCTTGTCCACGCGGATGAACTCGCGGGCATCAGCTAGTCTTCTATATATGAAAACGCGGGGAGAAAACACTGTACCCAATTTTAAGCATATTGCGCGCACGAAGAGTTGTTATGGAGAAGGAGCGAGGAAGCTAAAATGTACCTATTTATATTATGTGTTACATAATTATTTACGTACATACCGACTATGTCAGTCACATAACAGTCCGTCGTTTGTTTGTTTGGTTGTTTACGTTCATACTGCCAATGTCAAACACATAATAGTCTGTGGTCAAATAGTCGCACCGATTAGAGTTACCGCTAAAGAATTTTAAAATATTGGCAACAAATAATTACTCCAACCACAATAACGTTGAAACTTCGAATTTCGACCACAGGGCGACCACTAGTTGTAATAGAATAGATTATCTACCGATCTATTAGATGTAAGTGACGAGACGCTCAAGTTATCCAGAACTTTGGCATTATTAAAAACCTGGGTAACGCAGAGATTCGCGGAAGGAAAACTACAATTATGTCGTTACATTTACGGAGCTATTAAAGATTCACTTCCTCCATAAATGCAAAGAGGTAGAGTAGAAGTAAGTTTGCTGTTTACAATAATACTATTAAAAATGCACTTTACAATAATGAGACTGAATTAGGAAAATAGTTATTTTCCTTCCAAATGTTTTTTGTAAGTGTAATACAATGCTTGTAGAATCGATGGATTCGATCGATGTCCTTATATTTCTTATACGTTTCGAATTAGGCCGAATAATTACTTAAGAATTCTTGAAGTACAACTAAAGTAACAGTATAAATATCCCACTGCTGAGCAAAAGCTTCCTCTCGTGAGAGGGTTTTGGAGCCGCGAAAGGAGTTATTATTTTTGTGGCAATCTGTGGGAGGGAGGGGTCTATATACAGCAGTCGACTTGTGATGGGCTGAAGTGATGATCACGATGATGATTCTTACTATTATATGTCGGTTATGTACAATCTCCATATTCGATTATCAAGACTGTCTAATTTTTTTTTTCATTGCACTATGTGGGCGCGTGCGACGGCGTAAGAAAGTTACCACGTTTCATCTTTTTAGTGACTACTAGGAAAATGCCAAGAAAATCCAACGGCCAGCAGGTGACGGAATAACCCCGAAATATGGCAGTCTGGTGACGGGCTGATGTGTCTATTATGTCGGTGTCTGGTATGGCAATCACCATTCCGCCTGCCATGACTGGCAGGAGGAATGTTGATTGCCAAATCAATTAGAAAATCCATCCTTCTTGGAAAAGGTTTATATTCAGCAGTTCATCGATACTAAAAAGAAAAAAATTATCTGCGTAGTATTTTTTTTTTCTTCAATATAGCCACACACGTATTATAAAATGTAAGCGATTGCATTACCATGCAGCTTTTGCAACATAACGAAATTACTGAAATATTTTTTATACTGTAAAGTACGTTTATGACGTCATCAAAAAATTAAACGCAAGTAATAAAAATTACATTTCAGTACGCAAGGTTGCCTTCATCCACTAATAGCGTAACTGTTTCCCAATCCTGAGTCTGACATATGTAATACACATTTCATAAGATTATAATATGAAGATGAAGACATAGCAGCAGCATTTCTAGGAGATTTAGTGGAGAAGAACCTGAGCATTTTATTTAAAGAGGAGATGTGACGGGACTCGGGTTCACCAGATGCCAAGTGCAACCTCTGCCCAATACAAGTGCTGTGGTTTCACGCAGAACATTTCTGTGCCACATTGCGCATGTCCCCCTGAGACATCAGTTCTTAACCCTCATTTGCCCAGTAATTACACTAGTTCTCAATGCCCTTCAGACCGAAAGACAATAATGTTTGCACGCTACTGCTTCCCGGCAGAATAACTGCCACTGCGGTGGTACCTACCTTGACGAATTCCTGCTCAGGAATCCTACAACCAGTTAAACGCAGAACGCAGATTTTTCCAATCACTACATATTATCATGAGCACATACCGCATAATCCACTATCAATGTTAAAAATCAAAACTAGGCACGTATAAACATAACAAAAAATCCTTACGAGTTGGTCCCTCAAGCCCAGTAACCACTAATCATTAAACATGTTTTGTGCTCTTTGTCACCGGTACTAAATTAAAAGAAATTAAAACCCTTGCAACGGTTACATACTTAAATTCAAAGCGACTTAATTGCCAACACTGCAAGGCATATGCAAATATCGCAATACACGCCCACCAGCCACGCTCTCCATTGTTTGATTGCGTATGTACTCCCGCCGACATCATGCGACTGACGTACCGTTACGTTGTTTTCTGGTTTAAATGAATGAATATGCCTCATATGCCTGTTTTTTTTTTTACCAGGGTTATCTATACATCTATGCAAATAAATAAAATTGAAATGTTGATTTTAATAATAAAATGCATGGAGTAAAAACACCTTTTTACTCCATGCTTATGAAAGTTTGTACGGTGCTAATAAGATTGTTTTATTTTTGTCTCTCTATCTGTCTGTCTGTCCGTTTGTTCCGGCTAATCTCCAAAACGGCTGGACCGATTTTGACGGGTCATTTACTGACAGATAGCTGATATAATAGCGGGTAACTTTAGTTAAAAAAAAATTAGGGCTCCGCGAAAAAAAATTAAAACCCAAAAATCCGATTCAAATAGGCAAGTATATCATCGGTCGGGGTCGGCTTTTGACGCGGGTGAAACCGCAAGGGCACACCTAGTAAAACATAAAAACAATGTTTATTGTTGTATATTTGTAATTAATCGTATTCTTTCATACAATACAATGTGTAGCTAGTAGTAAATACGACTGGAGATAGGATTTCTATGCAGAAACGCGAAAAGTGGATTTTTTTTTATTGCCTAAAGTGATGAAACGAGCAAAACGTTCACCTGATAGTAAGTGCAACGTCTGCCCATAACAAATGCTGGGCCACCCAGAAAATTTCTGTGTGACACTACACTGTGCCCATCATCCTGAGACATAGGTTCTTAAGTCTCATATGCCCAGTGATTTACGCTTGCTCACAGTGCCCTTCAAACATAGTAATGTTTGCACACCACTGCTTCACGGCAGAATAACTGGCCCTGGGGTGGTACCTACCTACCATCAGGTGAACGTTCTGCTCGTTACGCACTTTTTCAAAAAAAAAAAATACCACCACAACCACACAACGCCCGTCACTTTGAGACATCAGTTCTTAAGTCTCATATGCCCAGTGATTACGCTAGTACTCAGTGTTCTTCAAACCGAAACAAAGTAACGTTTGCACACTACTGCTTCACATAAGAATAACCGGCTTGGGATGGTACGTACCCAGACGGATTCCTGCATAGAAATCCTACCACCAAGTAATTCTTACCGTCAATTCGCACTTGATCGGTACTTTGTAACCGGCTATAACGAGTTGCTACAACACACTGTTAATACGCTCCATCTAACTGCACTGTTGGAATGCAAGTAAAAACTAAAAACGCAATTATTTAAACGTACTTAACAATTTAATTTACATTACAGCGGCTTTTGTACTTTTTGTAATTGTACTTAGATACCTAACAGTTACAGTACCTGATTTCTACGCCGCGGGTCCTGTGTTCGAATTCCAGCCGGAGCTGGATATCTACAATCACGATACAGGAGAAATCATAGTGTGAGGAATCGTTCATAAATTAGAAAAAAGAAAGAAAAAAACCTAAACAAATTAGTCGGGTTATAATCCTAACAATTAATTTAGCTGCTGTACAGTTTATTTTATTTAATTATGCGAAAGGAAAAAGGTAAGTTGGTTAAGAAGTTATTCCTATTCCAGACCAAATAGTTAATACATAACACTCGATCGAATTTTTTTACAAACAGTTTCATACTTGTAGTGGGATCAAGAGTAAGCTTAAAAGAATTTTAGGGTGGTTATAGTTCATACTTAGGCGGGATATATATCAGGCAGGTCTTGGAAAAAAAACCTTGGTTTCTGGAAAATAACATTTTTTTTTAATTTTTTTTTATATTTAATTAAAGTGACGCAACGAGCAAAGCGTTCACCTGATGGTAAGTGCAACGTCTGCCCATAACAAATGCTATGTCACCCAGAACAGTGTGACACCACAATGCGCCCGTCACCCTGAGCCATCAGTTCTTAAGTCTCATATGCCCAGTAATTACGCTAGCTCACAGTGCCCTTCAAACCGGAACACACTAATGTTTGCACACTATTGCTTCACGGCAGAATAACTGGCACTGGGGTGGTACCTACCTAGACGGATTCCTGCATAAGAATCCTACCACCAGTTAAAGAGTAATAAGTAATAAGAGAAAATTCACAAAATCGCTAGTACGTTACAGCCTGATTTTTTTAATGAAATATCAAAGTAAAAAAATCACTTCGTACGTTGACTTTTGGCGCCAACTCGAAAAGTGGCGGTTGCGATTTTGTTGAATTTTGTAATTTGTGTTATTTTTGAGTTTTGATGTTTAATGTTCATAGTTTATTATGCAGCAAGTGCTCGTGAAAATTTACAGGGTTTGAGAAATTCAAGTCAAGACCAAAATTGTACTTTTCGTTTTATCTTCATCAGTCCAAGACTCATCAGACCTGTTAGATTTTATAACTGGATAAATGATACTTGAAACCGGAAAATAGTTTATGACTGCATCCATAAATGAATAAATAACTTTGTTACATGAATGTTACGTGCCAGACAACAATTATATGTTTAAGTAGATTGTAGTAGCTCGTTGATCAAGGTCTGTCACCCAAACATTACGTCACATACAAGTACCGTATTGATTGCGGTTTTCGATTATTTTGTTTAGTTTTCGGCGTTTAGTGTCGATGTCTGCAGACGCGGATACGTTTTTTTAGAAACTTTACCGCACGCGTCGACCACGGACCAATCGTCTCAACAGCAAATAACATAATTACAACATGAAATTATCGATTTCCAATGTTATTATTGGTAAAAGAGCCGTAGTAGCTCATAGTACGCGGTTATTATTGGTAAAAGTATGAGCTACTACGGTTGTAGTAGCTCATAGTACGCGAGTACTGGGTTCGATTACCGATGCCGACACCACTAACATTTTAATTTTAAGTGTTGATTTACCACGTGCTCGACGGTGAAGAAATAATAAATATTTCGATGACATGTGAAGTCCGCCAACCCGCATTGGAGCAGCGTTGGGGACTGTTCCTGGCTCCAAAACCCTCTTGGAAATGAGAGGACCCCTGTGCTCAGCAGTAGGACATTTATTATAGGCTGTTACTTTACTCTTTTTGTTAGTAAAAGAAATATTAACATCGATAAAAATATGGTATTTTTGTATCTATCGGTATATAGCGTCTAAATATTTTTATAACAGTTACTTCTTTGAGGTGACAGGTGCGATCAATTGCCCTCCTCCCATAAGTTCCTCCGTATATAGCAGAGGACTGCTTTTGTGAAGTGGACGACACGCTCGAAACATTGCATTTAATAGCATACATCATCCGTTTCCGTGGAACAAACTTAATCGACTCAGACATTGAAAGACTTGGTAGGATTCCTATGCAGGAATCGGTCTAGGTAGGTACCAACCCAAGGCCAGTTATTCTTCCGTGAAGCTGTATTATGCAACATTACTGTGTTTCGGTTTGAAGGGCTCTGAAAGCTAGCGTAATCACTGGGCATATGAGTCTTAAGAATTGATGTCGTGTTGTGGTGTCACAATGTTATGGGTAATACAGCATTTGTTATGGGCAGACGTTGCACTTACCATCAGGTGAACGTTTTGTTCGTTCCGTCACTTTCATTAAATAAAAAAAATCCACTGTTCTGTTGAATACAGTACAGTTTGTATGCATACAGGCTAGGAATACTTGACTTAGATGCCCTGTCAGACAAATACGGTAGAGTACCGAGTAAGCGACCCCCGCCTCGAGAGCAACTGCTATTTCCTCCTGCTGCTTCCGAGATAGTAGTATCCTACGCCTCACAGTTCCTTTTCCAAGTTAATTTCCTACCTAATCCTTTTCCCTTCCTCTCTGCCAAGCCAGTTGTTTTCGTGCCGATGGCTATCTACTCGTGGGAACGCAATGGGGAGAAAAAATTTCAACTCGTACCAAAATGGCGGCGGCGAAGGGCGATAAGCTACGGATGTGGTATCTGCCTACCTCTTATATGGGAAAATGGCGTGATTGTTTGTATGATTTATGCGTTATTATGCAATGCACTACATTTGTTGGTCTATCCAAATACTAAAATTGCGATTCTTTCATCTCATATACTAACGAGCTATACCCGCGTCTTCGTTCGCGTTGACAATGTTTTCGATAGTCAAGGTTTCTGATACCAATAGCTGTCGTTCTTTGGTATATATAACCGGTAAAACAAACACAACCAGACATAGTCCAAGTTCGTCTCAGAGTATGTATATATATCGTGTGTAAAATTCATGTCAATAGCTTCAGTATTTCCAAATGAAATTACAGACAATACAGTCGTAGCCCACTTTTCGCACTCGCGGGGACGAGACGTGACGACTGGCCGCCATTTTTGGTATGGGACAAAAAATCCTTACTCCCCATTGCCTTCCTATGAGCAGTATAGTGACGGCGTTGCGTATTATGGTGGTATTCTGCATGAATAAACACTGTCCGTACAGTCAGTCGCCTCTTACGACACCTCGGTAGGAAGGAGGTAGGTGCTATTCTACTCAGCCGGACACCTATCGGTTCACTTCTATTGTTTAAATATACATACGATTTAAGCATTATCTCATATTTTTTACACTATTTAGGTTTAAATTTCATTAAATACTTTAGTGCCATAGTGCCTTTACAAGTAATTTTGTACTAGTACAAGCATACAAGCGTGCATACACTCAAAGTAAATTACACCTATAATTCATGGTCTACAAACCTCGCAGAACCCAGTAAAGGGTGACTTTAATCACTTGCAGCAGCGAATGCGATCTTATATCATGTTTATTCATGGCTTAAAGTACAGAATCGTGTAGACGTTTTAAAAGGTGGAAGGCCTGTGAATCATCCAGGCCGGATCCAGGCAATTTGAGCGTGTACACACTGACTGTGAAATGTCAGGTGGTGGTTGCCCGTGTGGAACGATTTAATATGTATTTGCAACGAGGGAGTCGACGTTCGTACTTTAACCGATTTGTTGCAGGTTTTATGTTCGTTCCAATTTTAGCTTTATGATTTCTTATATTATCGCATCGTTGATAGAATTGGATTAACCTTTTTATTAGAATAGGTCGAAAAAATACGCATAATATCTTGGTAGTTGACTTTTATTGTAGTATATTCATATCTTCATAACAAGGTCAACCTGCGGAGCTCCTACAAAGCCCGATCATAAAATAAAGTTTACTAGGCTGAATTCAGGGGTCGAGCGCTCGCCTTAAAATCAAGTACGCGAGTGGCCTAAGTTCGATCCCCGAAGCCGGCGCTTCGTAGATTATTCTGTCAAAAAAAACATCGTAAAGAAACCGGCATGTCTGAGATATAAAAATATTTTTCTGTGCCGAGTGGCGGACTCCACTGGGCTCTAAAATCAGAATGAATCTCAGAAATGAGAACCTTTACTCAATGGGACATTTGCAGGCTGTTACTTTTTTACTTTTAAGGAAGAAGATAAAGTTTATTTAATATAGGGTCCGCGGATTTTTGCTAAATAATATTTGCTAACATTACGTAACTACCTAAGATTTAATTACGAGTATTTGATGAAATTATCGATATCTTAATTTTTGCGATAGCAAATTATCTAATAAGAACAGTATCACGGCTTTCATAATGCATGTAGGTTTTCCTCTTACGTGAATTCTATTTCAACTAATCTCAGTGTTAAACCTAGATTTTTTATCGTGTAGTTATTACACCGTACTAGTAGAAATCGGAGAGTCAGAGGCAAGTATGTCGTATCAGCTGTGTGATTTATTATTTACGTTGCATGGTTTTTAGAAAATTTACTGTCGGAAGCGATATCCAGGGTTCCTTTTTGAATTTGTGTCGAATGTACAGTTAGTTTTAACTAGAGAACGAATTCCCGTGTGGTGGGGGGTTGAGAGAATCTACCACCCCATTTCATCCCGTGGGTGTCGTAAACGTCGCGAAAACGAAAACCAGGAGCATCTTCCTGGAACATCTAAATCAGAGGTTCCCAGAATATTTTTCTCATAGACCACTTTAAAAATTGCAGCTACCATATTCCCAAAACTAACTAACTAACCCATTCTTTTGTCTAGCCAACGTAGACCCCCGTCGAGTCTCTCGTGGATCCCTGTGGGTCCACCTAGACCACTTTGGGAACTAAGGATCTAAATAAATTAACTGCGGTTGTCCGCCTACCAAGCGTGGCAACTCTGGCAAAATCCCCTCAAAATGTGAACTGCACACTTTTGTGGAAATATTTGGGGGAGGCCTATGTTCAACAGTGAACTAGTAATAGGCTGAAATGATGATGATGATGAGAGAACGAATCGCACTCTGTTGTTTTTAGTTGTTGTGGCAATACAAGTGGTATTTTGACACGCCTCAGTGTTTGAGTTCTAACAAAATTAGTCGAGTGCGTGCAATCGGTGGAAACTTCACTGGTGGTAGGATTCCTATGCAGCGATCCGTCTAGGTAGGCACCACCCCAGGGCCAGTTATTCTGCCGTGAAGCAGTAAGTGTGCAAACATTACCACGTTTCGGTTTGATAGGCACTGAGAGCTTGCGTAATCACTGGGCTATGAGACTTAAGAACTGATGTCTCAGAGTGACGGGCGCAGTGTGGTATCACACAGAAATGTTCTGGTTGACACAGCATTTGCTATGAGCAGATGTCGCACTTACCATCAGGTAAACGTTCAGCTCGTTTCGACACTTTATGCAATTAAAAAAACCTTTTTTCTCATTAAGTTTAACGATTACAAACAATAATAATACGGTGAGTGATTGTAATGCCGGAAAAAAACTGTTCAATTTATCGTTTTTTTTTAAGCATCACGATTTAGCATGTAGGTAAAAAACGAAACAATGAGTATCAACGCAATTGCTTTTAATAGCTTCCTAAACCCGGCCCGTAGCTAACATTAGTTAATTGATTTGAATGAAATGTTTCAGTTATAATTTAATTTTAATAAATTGCGCCGTGTGGTGACGGCTCGTTAAAAGAATACTACCACTCCATCTCATCCAATGAATGTAAAAGGCGAGTAAGGAGTAAAACTGCACTGTGCACCCAACAGCGCATGGTGTCGATGGGCTCACCACCTATCACACCAAGTGCATTATATTGTTTTGATGAAATGTGGATTGTGGCAGTCATCTGTTTTTGCTGTGAGTGCCCAGTCTCTGACTACCCCTTGTGGGATACAGTCGTGATCTTATGTATGTATGTATGTAAATTGCGAAAAGTTCATGAAATCCACTGAAATCAACAAGATCTAAACCATAAGCTTGTCTCCTTTTCTTATTTCGCCCCGTAGCTCGTAAACTCAGTCACAGTCACTTTGTTCACGTTTATATAGACTATCGAATATTAGAGCGTCGAGGAAATTCGAAAAATATTATTACATGTCTATTGATCGCGTTAAATGATGTTCGTTTTAAATCTAGAAACTTCTCTATCAAGGCCAAAATAAGATTTAAGGAGTTAAGGCCAAAGTAAGATTTAAGGAGCAGATATAACGTTCTATTATTTGTGTAATAATACTATAGGGGTTATCATTGTTATACTCGTCTGCTTGGGATATATATGAATACTTCAGTGGTTGAAATGAAATGAAATGACAATTCCTTATTTTTGACCTTAGAAATATAAAGCTCATTTGTCAAACATAATTTTTTTACAATCTGCCAAGTTTCGTAATGAGGTTCCAATGGCGGAGAAGGAACAGGCGAAAGAAACTCCGTAGGTATCCTCTTTTTTGATAATATATTTATAATCAAAAATACATTATTAATAAATTTACAGAGAATGATGTGTTTCATGATTAGATATTCACTTCCTTCATAAAAAAAAACATATTTTATTTTTTTAAACTCCCACCAATTTTTGTACCTTGTACGTTGTAATAGAAATTAATTGTGAAAGTAGCATCAATATTTAATAGAAACTATTTTCCAAAACCAAAAATAGTTCTATTATATCTTCAGATCTATTATATTAATATTCACCGTGAAGTACTTTCAATCGATGAATAGAAATCTTATTCAAAGTTGGTATGTATCACCCTCGCAACGCTCTATCGGTCCCAGGTGATCTTTCCGTTCTAAATCTAACTTTTTTCGTATTAAAAAAATAACAAACACTTCTTACGAAAGTTTCCGTTCGGTATCTTCCGAAACTAGATTGTAATCTGGGCACTGCCATTAAAAAAAACTTGTCAACTCCGTTACGTTTAGTGCGAATAAATGACGCGAAAAATGGCGCGAAAATATGTCATCATTTACAAGCATTAGTAAAACGTGGTAGGCTTATTAATTTTTTTCACTGTTATTTCTACCGGATTTTTTTTATCACCAGCCAGCATTTGCGTTGATTATTTGTTTTATGATGCGTATTTTTTTTCAATCATATTTATTCTAGTGTCGATTTATATAGATTACCTTTTGCACCGTACCGTATTTCATACAAGCCAATGTTGATGATATTGCTGAAGTATATATTTTGTTAGATGGTAATTTTAGTAGTTTAGGAAAATATTTGGTAGGGAATCGTTCTTTAAAACGCCCGAGTCCCGTATTCTTCACCATTTCTTTTTCAAGGCGTCTAAAATATCAATAATTAATCAAAGATGATACGTAACAAAGTAGAAGTAAGCTAAAAGAAAGCTACTTGAATATGTCCGCGATAATGGCGTAGTTGTCTTTGTTTGAGACGTAATCCAATTTAAATATACGACGTAATATTCAATATGGATCTAGTCCTAAGCTTTCTGTTGAAATTCAGACTTAATTTTGGTAACTGTTGCACAACGGTTAATAATGTTTAACCTACTTTAACCCGTATTACTAAAATTTGTATACCCATTAGATTATTGCGATGTAGAGGACATAATTTTGTTAATGTGGTAATGTAATGTTGACCTAGTGTCAGTGGTCAGGTGGTTGATTTTTGGGTTTGTCGTGTCTAATACTTCCTCTGCATCGTTATTTTTAGAAATAAAAATAAATAATATTACCTGAGTAGTTAATAGCTTCCGACTGGATTCCAAGATTGTCTCCGTGGTATGAAATCAACGTAAGTAATATTTTTGCAAATATTGTAATAATGTATTGCATTGGCAATATCGTTTCTGGACACAAAGAAGCAATATGGATGATTTAAAAAAAAATACTAAGTACTTCATTGTTTTGGCACGCAACCACCCATCGTAGTGATTCCGCCGCGTAATGCCGTCGACGCATAATAAATACGAATACGCTACCGGATCTAACATAAGAGATAAAGCAACACAGACACGAACTGCTGACGTGTGGTGAATACAGCGCGTTAAGTGACTTGTACAACGTGTTGGCGACCGCACGTTTACCTACAGACAGCCCTACTGTCATGGAGTAAGCACGATTGACATAAAGCTCTGTGAAGGACTAGTAACATGCAATGACTTTTTTACCGCGAATGATGTACTTCTGGCCGATTTTCGACTACGATAACAACTACCGAAAACTATCTGCAGTTATCAACGACGCAGGAGATATTATTATGCCACAGGTGTACTCGCAAACATAGGAGGCACTTATCCGTGCTAACCCTTGCCCGGAGACAAGGACAATCAGAACACCAGACTCGAAGGTCAACAAGTTGTATTTTTGCACAAATGATGGCTCCGACGTAGTTGTCAGGGACTGTAACCACTTCGCCACGCGTCATATATATTCGAAGGCACGGCATGTTTTAAAGAATAATAATAACTCCGTCCCCACTCTATATTACTATGAAAAGTATACGACAAAATCTAATAACTCCCAGGTATAATTCGCACTGCGTTCTTACAGATACAATATTATGACAAACAGTGACCATTTACCATCATCGTTTGTGCCCGTTTACCCGTTACTCATTGTCAAATTCTCAGACTTTAAAATATTCTGTTGACTCATATTAATTAATGTGGTAAAGTACAGATTCGTAAGAGAGCCTGATGCCTGAGCCAAAGATGAGGCCTTTGTCCAGTAGTGGTCTGTAAATAAAATACGGATATTGATCGAAATGATTATAATTAAAATTTAATAAAATACAACATCCAGAAGAGTACAGTGTAAAAAAAAAGTAAAGTTTCGGCCTATAAATGTCCCACTACTGAGCACAGGCCTCCTCTCATTTCTGACAGGGTTTTGGAGCTAGGAAGAATCCGCCACGCTGCTCCAATGCGGGTTGGCGGACATCACATGTCTTCGAAATATTTTTTATTTCTCAAACAGGCAGGTTTCCTCACGATGTTTTCCTTCACCGCCGAGCACGTGGTAAAATCAGCACTTAAAATTGCAATTAACAATTTTAGTGGTGCCGGCACCGGGAATCGAACCCAGGTCACTCGCGTACTATGAAATTTAAAGCGAGCGCCTAGCCCCTGAAAAGTGTGAAAGTGTGTGAAGAAATTTTTCAATGAATGGTGTCAGATTAAACAAAGTTTGAGAACAATGTTGCCACTAAACTATTTATAGTATTTTATATATATTGTACAAGAATTATACGTATAATATATTAATATTTGAGTATTTTTATTTTGACTTTTTTATCAGGACAGTGTATTGACCCTTTAATCTCTTATGTAAGTACGGTAGACTTATACATAAATATGAGAACAATCAAGAAACCGAGTGCATTGGTATTGTAAATAAATACAATGTCCTGTTGGTAAATACTTGCGGTGTGGTTGATACGACGTCGACGCCCGATTAATTTAAGCTAACCGACGTTTGAGGTCCTTTTTTAGGTTTATTGAAATTAGTTTTTTATGTGCAGTGTTCGTGATTCTTTTTCCTACATCTCAGTATATGTGTGTATTGGTTTGTTAATATGATAGGTATTGATTGGATAGAGAAAAGTTTTTTATACGAAAAAGTGACGCGACGAGCAAATAGTTGACCTGATGTTAAGTGCAACGTCCCACCTACCCAGTACCTACAAACAACAAAAAAAAATAACAGCTTGGCAGCGATTACCTCATTGCCAGGTGTATTTATCACCAATGTACTCTTCTATATATAATCATTTGTACAGCAATAAAACATTATTCTTGTGCTTGTTATTTGTTTATTTCGGTTTTCTATGCGATAAGAGTTATTTGCTGTGTAGACGTGACCGAGCGACTATTGTGGCATCTTGTCACAGATTAGTGCCCGTCGAAGATTATCGTGTCAAAATTTGACGAATATATGTCGTGGTATTTAATTGTAGTAAAAAAATATCTTCTCTAGTAGCATTCCAGAATAAATCTAGTTCAGCGTACGAAGATTAAAATGAATTAATTGCTAAAAGCATTTTAAGTGTAAAATATTATGCGTTTTATTAAAAATAACTACATAATTATTTACGCTTCGAAGTCTGTATTTGCTTGAAAAATGTTCCAATTTCAAATTAAACTTTTTTTTTATCTATTTGGTGTTTCAGTAATACCACAGTAAATAGCTAAAGGTAACACTCTCAGTTATTCGATGCACGTTCTTATTTTAAGTATTTCTTTATTGTAGGTGGTGACGAAACGAGCAAAACGTTCCCCTGATGGTAAGTGCAGCGTCTGCCCGTAACAAATGTCGTGTATCCCAGAATATTTCTGTGTGACACTACACTGAGCCCGTCAGCCTGAGACATCAGTTCTTAAGTCTCATATGCCCAGTGATACACTAGCTCTCAGTGCCCTTCAAACCGAAACACAGTAATGCTTGCACACTACTGCTTTACGGCAGAATAACTGGCACTGGGGTGGTACCTACCTAGAGGTTAAGAACCTTAAAAAATATCTACAACTAGTATTTAGCATCAAATATGCACTTGTTTTCATATATAGATTGCCAGGGGTTACCGTATAATTCTTACCCCGAAATACTGTGTGTATTTTATGCCAACTTTTATAATTTTTTTTATTACGAGTTGACAAACAAGCACATGCCGTGTGGTGGCGGCTTAAGAGAATCTGTCACCCCATCTCATCCTGTGGATGTCGTAATAGTCGACAGACAAAAAAAATTTAAACCAGGAGATGGGCAGCAGCATCTGCTTGTAACATCAGAATAAATAAACTGCGGTATTCAACCCGCCTGCCAAGCGTGGCATCTACGGTAGTTAGTGTCTACGGTAGTAGTAGGAGTTGGGCAGCAGCGTCTATGGCCCTAAATGAGAACCGCAAACTTTTGTGGCTCTAGCAACTTCTTTTTTTACAGAAAAAAGCGGCGAGACTATAAAAACGTTGACATAGTGCAATGTATGCACATAACAAATACTTCACGTCACCTAGCACATGTGCGTGGCTAAACGAAATGTCCTTTTACACGAATCGCGTTCTTTTTTTAAAATTGAATAGTGCTTGCGATAAGATATCGAAAAATCTACAATGATTTTTAATCGCCAGCATCACATGTTGTAAATAAAAACAACACGTACATTTGCAACGAAAAAAAAAACAACAGAATGGGCATTGTATGTGGAATCAAACAATCGTCCCTTGCCAGCTCTTATTCAGAGACGGTCCTTGAGAGATAAGTACACGACTTGCCTTGAATGAATAAAGCTGTACTGAGTCAGTGTGTTGATGGTCACTTTGCGTAAATCTTACATTTGTACCACCGATTTGACCGACACTTTTACACTGTTTATATTTATAAAATACTTGTCGACATGTCCAGGCTTGTTTGGAATCGAACATTGCGTACATTCTGCATTCAGATTGACTTAGTGCGCATCTAAGCCGTTACTGTGACTGTGGACGACAATTCAGCTCTGTATTTTCGAGGTTTAGAAAATAATCTATACTTCTAATATATTAAAAATGCGAAAGTAACTGTCTCTGTCCTCTATCTGTTTGTTACCATGTCATGGTTCAACCGCTGAACCGACCTTGACGAAATTTGGCACAGAATTAGATTGCATTCTGGAGACAGACATAGTGTACTTTTTATCACAGACATTTAAAATATTTATATCCACGCGGACTATGTCGCGGATATAAGCTAGTTTCTATTCAAAATAAGTTTTTTTTTTAAAGTAACAGCCTTCAAGTGCCCAACTGTTGATCAGATGATTCCTCTCTTTTTTGAGAGGAAGGAGGGACGAGTCCGTCACGCTGCTCCAATACGAGTTGGCGGACTCGTATTAACTATGGTTAATAGAATCAGGCGTTACTGAAGGAAAGAAAGTAACTTTCTCCGAGGCGGACCCATTTCTGGAATCTAAGAAAAAGTTCCGGGAGGAAATAATACGCACCTTATTAAAATTAACAGATTAAATACTGTACAAGTGCTCAGCCGCTTGCTGACAAAAGTCAATTAGTTTGTAAGTTGTACACAAATTTATTTTATTTTGTTCATTCTTTTATTTATGTTCAGTTTAATATAAATTAATATTATTTTTTTCCTTTGATATGTTAAGTAATTAAGTAATAAAAAATTATGTCTACATAAAAGGTTGTGGAAACCTGTAATACACTGCAAAATTTAGTTAATTTAAGTTGTATACTATTATTGTTGTTGGTTTTCCTAATCAATAAATAAATAAATAATTTGCTAAGATTCGCTTGCAAAATATAAACCCACTATCATTAGGTAATATACACCACTAGGGGTCGAGGCCACGACACGTGTTTCACCTCAAAAAGAGGTATTATCAAGTGACTCTACGACCGACAACCGCCGTGCTTATTCGGAAGTGTTGTAGTGGTGGAGGGTATCTTGTGGCGGTTCCCGGTAGCAGTGTTAGTTTGCTTGTGGACGCTTTTGCGGGAGAAGCGGCAGGTGTTCTTTAAAAACTAGGTAATATACATCATTTTATATGTTTCTTTTTTTTCTTTCCTTCATTAAATTATTCAGAACGGACTCAGTCTCTGCATTACTTCATTCGATCGAGATCGTAGGTACGCCTTTTCAGTGTTTTAAAGCTTTTTCATCGAAAACAACAGTTGCATATTGGCAGATAAACAATGACTCGGTCTAAAGGTGGGGTGTAGCTTCCGAGGGCCGCGGCCGGATGCGGCGTCACGCGTCGCTACCGGACCGCGACGCGCTTGCTTAACCGACCGACTCTAGCGATAGGCTGATTATGTACTATGCGTTTGACAACGAAGGGTGTATTTTTAATTAAAAAAATATCTCTCCAGATTACACGCGTTAAAAGTGAAAACTAAACTTCGGGAGAATGAGGAATGTATTAGGAGAAGGATAATTGTTGGGTTTATTTATTAAAATATTGTTACTAAGTTTAAAAATTATTTAAATTTTATTCTACACATTACATTACATATTACACAGACCCTAAGTTTTTAATTTCAACCATTGACACAAGTGGCTTATGGTAACTAAAATATGAAATAAATGCTTTGGTTTGAATTTGATCGATATATCTGTGAAATATAGCGTCAATTACTGTTTTTGACGTTGTTGTCGAGTTTATTAGAGTACAATCTAAGAAGAAATCTAAGATTTCAACGACTTCGAAAATATAAATATAATAGGAATCACTATACTACCGTTAAATCTTGTATTTTTGTCTGTTTTTAGTTTCGCTTTTTCGTTGCATGTTTCGAGCCGTGTGGTAGCAGCTCGTTAAAAGAATACTACCACTCCATCTCATCCAATGGATCTCGTAAAAGGCGAGTAAGGAGTTAAACTGCACTGTGTACCCAACAGCGCATGGTGGCGATGGGCTCACCACCTATCACACCAAGTGCATTATATTGTTTTGGTGAAACGTGCATTGTGGCAGTCATCTGTTTTTGCAGTGAGTGCCCAGTCTCTGACTACTCCTTATGGGATACAGTCGTGATCTTATGTATGTATGTATGTATGTTGCATGTTTAAAATCACAACGATTCTGAAGAAGTTTTCACAACAGAAATAATATTTAAATTTTTCAGAATAGTGGGTGCGTTCATAAACATAAAAAATTACGCAATAATTGCACATTGCATAAACACATAACAACGGTTTATACGCTTTACAAATATTTGTTATCATAATCGTAACTTTGAGGTCGTAACACGGACATCAATAACTCAGCCACAGCGACGACCAAGCCGTTAACGATAATAGTCCTCAAAATTAAACGATCCTTTTCAAGATGATTTTACTATAACCCGTTATATAAGCATCAAACATTAAACAGGGTTTTTCTAATAGCAATACGCTTGGCAGGCGGCCTGCCGATTGCAGTACAGACACTTCGCACCTTACGCGCTGCCGCCCGTCACGGGTCAGAATACTTTCAGTCGGAGGCTACAAGATTTATAAGCATTTCGTGTATGTAATGGTCAATTTTGCAATGTAATCCTCGACGGTTATGACTGACTAAAATAAAAATAAAAAATCCCCGGTTTACCTGGATCGTCTGATAGGCTGGTTGCGGCCTTCCATACTTCTCCATATCTGTCTATTCATGGCACTGCGTGCACATTCAGTAAGGACTCACTACTACATACAGACAGACTATTTACATATGTGTGTAAATTATTTAATAATAATGTAAATAATAGGAAGTATATAGATCCACGCCTCTGTTGATATGTTCATTTAAACACGAGTAGACAATATAAAACAAGACAAGACAATAGAAGCCTTCACTATTCAGTTTACTGTTTTGAGACGCAGAAATGTGTATGTAATAATTTGGGTTTCGCTTAATGTCCTAAGTACCCTATTTCAAATGGTATCACTGCTTAGGGCATGGGGCACAGTGCTTTGCCGTTACATTCAATTCGGCGACATTGATAACTTCAGGCCACATTAATCCAGTCGACTAAAGCATCGTTCATTTATTTTAAGAGAATCTACCACCCCATCTCATCCCGTGGGTGTCGTAAAAGTCAACATAGGGAAAATTAATACCAGACGATGGGCAGCAGCATTTTCCTGGAACATCTGAATAATCTGCGGTTGCCAACCCGCCTGCCAAGCGTGGCAACTACGGCAAAATCACCCCAAAATGAGAGCTACAAACTTTCGTGGTTATCTATGGGGGAGGCCATGACAATCGTAGGCTTTGTCTGATTTGTACCCTATATAATTATAGGTTGATATCGTGTCCAACGAGGAAGTGCTCACGGCGTTTAAAAAGTTTTCATGCAGCGGTCAATAAACGCTCGTTTGTTTTATACCTTAAAGATCCCCTCCCAGACCGTAAGCCGGGCCGCACCGAATCCGTTTAACACCTAGCCCAGTGAATCACAGTTTCACAGTTGCATAACCTCGGTGAAAATGATACGTTACGGGCCTGTTATTGGGACAGTTTAGTTTCCAGTTGTCATTGACCCATATAAGAGTTGCAGTGTTGACATCCTAGTATTAATAATTGGATGTGTTTGAAAAGTCGCTGCAATGTTTATTGTTTATAGATGGACATTAACGGACGGACGGAAGTTGTCACCGTGGTCGAAATCGGCTAGGAGAACATCATCATCACAGTTCTATTTCATTTTCAGTGAGAGCTTTTAAAATATATGAAAAAAATACCGTAAGCCGTGGTAGCTCAGGGGCCTGGTGCTGTCCTTTAATTTCATAGTACGCGAGTAACCTGGGTGCGATCCCCGGTGCCAGCGCCTCTAAAATTGTTCTACAATAATAAAGAAAAAATAGTGCTGTTTTACCAGATGCTTGGCGGTGAATGAAAACATCGTGAGAAAACCTGCATGTCCGAGGAATAGAAATATTTTGAGGATATGTGAAGTCTGCCAACCCGCATTGGAGCAGCGTGGCGGACTATTCCTTGGTCCAAAAAATGAGAGGAGGCCTGTGCTCAGCAGTGGGACATTTATAGATTACTTTACTTTTTAACGTGAAATGAGAAATGAGAAAATTCAAACCCTAGCAATGTGAAGGAGTTAGACTAATATCCCTTTTGGCTTATGTGTCGAAGTTTAATGAGAAAGCTGTATTCAACCAAGTTTAAACATTTTTGGACGGCAATAATATTTTCCTCAGTACTAGTTAGGTTTCCGCAAGGGTCGTTAGTCTTGAACGGCACGTATTGGTGTTGTGAATGATGACGGTAGTATAATAAAGTGGTTTCATAGTTACCTAAGTGGCCAACATCAATTAGTTGAACTGCAAAAGGCAGATGGTTTGGGTATTATCCAGTCCAGTCTTTAGCCAGTTACTAGGGGAGTACCTCAGAGCCTCCTTTTGGGCTCCTTATCTTTTTACTATATTGCTATAATTAAATAATGTAATAAAGAACTGCCAATACCACATGTATGCCGATGACTTACCATTATACTTTTTTCTTCAAACCCTTTGATGCTACTGAGAGTATAAGTATAATAAATAGAGATTTAGAGAGCATTGCACTATGGTCAAAAATAATTGATTCAATTTGAACCCTGCTAAAACAAAATTCATGGTATAAGACTCAGGAATACAGATAAAAATATATCAGAATCCAACCTCATAGTAGCAGGCGGAAATCATTGAGTAAGTTGAAGAGGCAACCTTGGTTTTAAAATGGATGCGCTGTTGTGTTTTCAAAACTATCTTTTGGATGTTACGCGTGCATGTTTCTACAGGTTAAAAGTTTTGCGTACGAGCTTATCTAAGTCTGAATCTAAGAGTAACGCTTTGTGATTCCTAATGTTATCAAAATACAATTACTGCGTATCTGTTAATGGCCCATGTCTTTTGGCAAGGTCTTTGAAACTGCTACAACGGATCTAAAACGCATGTGCTCATTTCTGCTGTATATTTTTTTTTTATTTCATAAAAGTGACGGAACGAGCAAAACGTTCACCTGATGGTAAGTGTAACGTCTGCCCATAACAAATGCTGTGTCACCCAGAAACTGTGTACTGTGTGAAACCACACTGCGCCCGTCACCCTGAGACATCAGTTCTTGAGTCTCATATGCCCAGTGATTACTCTAGCTCTCAGTGACCTTCAAACCGAAACACAGTAATGTTTGCACACTACCGCTTCACGGCAGAATAACTGGCCCTGGGGTGGTACCTACCTAGACGGATTCCTAGGACACATGTTTCTTTATATTTAAATAACAGCTATCTACTTAAAAGGACATCCAGCCTTAGTTACAACTCGTTTGCATTTTTTTTTTGTAAAAAAAAAAGAATCCCCAAAGTAGGATTTTCTCCTGTATCGTGGATGCGTTTTACAACATACATTTCACATGCACAACACAACCAGACCTGAAAAGCAACAATTTGTGTTTTTGCACAAATGTTCCCTCCGGCTGGGAATCGAACCCAGGACCGGTGGCGCAGAAGTCAGGTACGCTAACCACTACGCCACGCGGTCCGACAATTTATTTGTTATTAGTAAAAGCAAAACAATTTTTATTATTCTTTTACTTTACTTATACATTGTACATGGCTAGAATTCGGATCATATATATATAAGGGTCCGAATTCCAGCCGGATTCAAGATTTGTGCAAAAACACATATTGTTGGTTTTCCTGCCTGGTTGTGTTCCAGCTGGGATTCGAACCCAGCACTTGCGGCGTAAGTTATTGGTTGATAATAAAGTTTCAGATAAGTGAGACTTTAATTTAGACTTAAATTTAAGTTAGACTTTAATAAGACTTAGACTTAAATTTAAGTAACACTTTGGCTATTTACACAGTAAAATATTGAAAGTAAATAAAAAATACATTATTAGCTTGCAACTGAACCGTAATGTAGTGATCAATTTAAATGATATATTAAACAATATACAAGATCTAAAGCAAGAGGGAGATCAGTTGAGTTGAGGCAAATAATTATTACGCTAAGCGGACTCGAAAGTACATCACTCCGAAATTATGAAATTGGAATCCCGATTTATTATTGTGATAAAATAAAATAAAATGTAAAAGATTATATATTAGAGAAATAAAATGATAGTTTTAACTTCGAATCACGACTTCCGTTATATATTTGTAGCAAGCTTGTAACAAGCTAGCTTATTATTATTATACTTAAGTGTTAGTTTATTAGATTAACAATTTGAAAAATATATTACGTTATGGATAGTTTGGCGTCGAAGAACTTAGTAATATTTTTGTAATCTTCTCTTGTTATAAATAAATAAAATAATCAGGTACTCCACCACTAAGCCACGCGGTCAACTAAACTAATGTTTCGATATAATAGCTAGTGTAATTACTGGTCATACGAGACAACTTGTTCACCGCAATTTTTATGAGCAGGCGTGACTTATTGCCAGGTGAACGATTAGCTCTTCTCTTAAATGTAAGTGAATAGAGCATAGAAGATTTTCATTACGTAATTTCTAATAATACCCTTTTTAAAATAAAATTTGACGAACAACATCGTGTCAAATGCTATCTGTCTGTATGTTATTTCTCTGAGGCGTTTTTTTGTTGGTTTGAAGTATATCTATTTACAATAGAAGTTTTATTTTCCCCTTAATGACAAAAATAAATGCTTTAAAATAAATTTTTGGTAACAAAAATGATGAAATTAATAAATTTAATTGTTTCTTATATTTACCCGAACACTACACATTTAAATGAAACTAATTTTACGGATTTTATCGCGTTTAATTTCACGTTTAATAATAATAAAATTAAACGCGATAAAATCCGTAAAATTTGTTTCATTTAAATTGAATTGTGTTAAACGCCATCTGTTGACAATCTATTCAACTAACATAAAGCCAGCGATTGCTGTCGGTTGGAGTTGTTTACATTCTTTAAAGACGGTAGATGGCGCCATTTGTTAATGATCACGATACTTTGCGAAATAATGGCACGGTTAAACTAGTATTATAAATAACTGACTTTTTCGTAGCGATAACCGTACTAAATATTTAATGATTTCTTATACTGCGCGAATATTATACATTTAATAAAAATGATATAACGAATATTATCGCGTTTAATTTTTAACTATTCAATACCTGATGTTTCGAGCTCTTTACAGCACCCATGGTCGCAGGAGGACAGAGATGTTAGACGTCATGATATCATAATTAACCCGAGGTATCTTCAGATTTTAATTACTAGTAGTCACCCAATGGTGGAAAATCGACCGGAATTCATTAATACATAAATAATTTAAAGTATTTGTAACCTATATTATACATAAATCTTAGCTTTCTGCACTCTTTCTCCATATAAACTTTAACTATGCCAAATTTTGCACTCCTCCGTGCGACAATGTTCTTAAAAAAGGTACAAATATTCCGTAATCTTTAAAAGGATTATATTTATATTATTATATTCGTAATTGTACATTACTTTGAGATCTTCACGAATGAACAGATGACATTAAGAGCTCGAAATCAATTTGCATAGATATCGAATCTCTCATATCAAATTTACTGATTTATAGCATTTCACAAACGAGACAAATATTTGTGAAACCAGAGTGTTAAATAAAACCCATATTTGCATGCAAAGGACTTCAAATATTGCTAGGTCTATAGTTCTCATCAAAACAAATCCAACAAGCTCAAACATGACGGAGCTATCCTGCTTAGTTGAGGAGTTCCTGTAACCAACTTCCTGCTCCATCATCAGACCAGTTCCATGGCACCATACTATTGAATTATTACCGAAACTTGGCATACAAAGCTAGACTAACTATGGCCAAATTTTAGCTCGAACGGACGTAGGGAAGTACGTCAAAATTGACTTTTGACAATATTTGAACTGGTAAGACATACGATTAAAGCAAATGAAATAAAAGCTTGCATAAAATAAAAATATGCATACGATACGTGAAGTCCGAGAACAACGAACAACCAATCGGTCTTTTCACTCCTTTGCCCTCTCATTTGACGTGACTTAGACCCGATTTCACCGATCGCTTTGGAAACCAAGTTTTATTAAAACCACGTTTTACTGAACTTAGTTCAAATGTATCATTTGAACTCGGTTTTCGTCTAACCGATTTCACCGGCTCCATTTTGATCGCGTTCAGAAAAACGAAGTTTAATTGAAATATCGTCACAATCTAAAACAAAACCTCGATGTATTTATTATTTTGCGACATCAAGCAGCCTGTTTTAATGCATAAGACACATAGGTGTGCAAACTATAAACAAAACGTATTAAAAATATTTATTGTGTTTACATAGTTGTGTAATTGACAATGACAGCTCTCTAATCGCGTTTATAGAGCTGAACTTCGAAAATTGGGCGTTCAGAATTTGAACTGCGTTTAGCTTTAATCGCGTTCAGTTGATGTTGGTGATATGCAAACAGTAGCATTGGACTCAGTTAAACGCTTAAACTTCGTTCAGCTTGAACTGATCGCGTTTAGTTTCAACGGTGAAATCCGCCCTTAGTGGTCTTTGGTTCAAATCCAAGCCGGAGCCAACATTTGCGTAAAAACACAAATTATTGGTTTTCGGATCTGGTCGTGTTGTAATTTTTCCAGTGTCTCTGACACTGCACCATACAATGTTTAATCGGGTGCGGGCAGGTTAGGACGGTTGAGTTCCACTGCATGCGCGTATATTTGTTGCACAGTTATCTGTTTTGTTATCTCCTGCGCACTTATTGGTCTCCGATAGAATTCGGAAGTTGTCATCATTATCACCATGCGGTAGTCTACAGCTGTGGCATTTCAGCCTATCACTAGTCCACTTCTGAACATATGCCTCACCCATAGATATCTGTACCCATAGGCTCTGCCATAGTCGCCACGCTTGGCAGGCGGGTTGGCAACCACAGTTAATTTATTCAGATGTTCCAGAAAGATGCTGATGACTTTTCTGGTTTTAATTTTCCCTCTGCCAACTTTCACGACACCCACGGGAAGAGATGAGGTGGTAGATTCTCTCAAGCCGCATCCACGTCTGAATATACTCTTACAAAAATCCGGACAAGATCGAGCCTCGGCTTCACGTGTCTATTTACCAGGTGGGAGCTTATGCAGAAATCCATCTGGATAGGTATCATCGCAGTGAGCCTGAAGGGAACTAATAGCTTGTGTAATTACTGGGTGTATGAGACTTAACAACTGATGTCTGTGGGTTAAGAACTCAGTGTTTTATCATACAAAAATGTTCTAGTTTACAAAGCATTTGTTATGGACAGACGTCGCACTTTCATCAGGTTAACGGTTTTGCTCACATTCTTACATACTCGTACATACATATTGCCACGCCGTTTTGCTATAGAAGAGTTGGGCAGCGACCACACCCGTAGCTTTCCGTTCCAAGGCAAACCACGGCAAACCAATTCGCCGCCATTTTGGTAAGATTTATAAAATTCTTACTCCCGATTGCGTTCCCACGAGGAGTACCCTGCCGATCTACATAAATAAAGGATGTCCGTACAAGACCTTACTCTTACGACGCCTCTTATGTTTGATAGAGATAGGTGTCATTCTTTCATAAAACAAAAATATTACCAGCGGTAAATCGAGCGTAAGTCAGGTTTAATTTATCAGCTGGCATTCCATCGGGCATGCCAAAGGAGTTTTGTAAAATGATACTCTTAATCTACTGGCCTTGGCACGAAGTTCCGAGCCACTGCCCCCGACAACTGATACGAGGGAAACTCGGCACCACTGACACCCGACGCTCTTTAACCAATCTCGTCGAGTGGATCAAAAGAGGTCAGGGAATCGGCTTGCATTTCTCTTTACCGGTTGGTAATTTATACGTGTGACAAAAAAAATCGACATTTACATATAACACGTATGTTCGGACCTGTACTGCACGAAACATACAGTCACGCCTTTTTCCCATATAAAGGGTAGACAGAGGTCAGTCACGTCGGCCCACTTTTTGTCCTCGCGGGAAACAAGACGTGACGGGTGGCGAACCACGTCGCTGCCTTTTTGATATTAGTCGAAAAATTCTTATCCCCATTGCGTTCCCACGAGCAGTACAGTGACAGCCATGCATATTATGGTGTTATTCTGCACGAATAATGTCGGTACGTACCATATCGTCTCTTCCTACACTTCGGTAGGAAAGAGGTAGGTGCTCTTCTAATCTGTAGGAACCCTCTGTAGGATCGACTTGTACTGTACACTAACTAAGTAGTAAGTCATAGAAAATTAAATTTAGAGTCGGCCACTCTACTCTAGTTCTGGTTGACCTAACATTTTTTTTAAAGGACGATACGAGCTTATTCACCTGATGGTAAGTGCAACGTCTGCCCATAACTAATGCTGTGTCACCCAGAACGTTTCTGTGTGGCACCATGAATGAGACCACCCTGAGACATCAATTGTTAAGTATATGCCCAGTTGACCGCTGCCTACCCTTTATATATTGAGCCGTGGTAGCTCAGGGGCTAGACGCTCGCTTTAAATTTCATAGTACGCGAGTGACCTGGGTTCGATTCCCGGTGCCGGCACCACTAAAATTGTTAGTTGCAATTTTAAGTGCTGATTTACCACGTGCTCGGCGGTGAAGGAAAACATCGTGTGGAAACCTGCATGTCTGAGAAATAAAAAATATTTCGAAGACATGTGCAGTCCGCCAACCCGCATTGGAGCAGTGTGGCGGATTCTTCCCAGCTCCAAAAACCCTCTTAGAAATGAGAGGAGGCCTGTGCTCAGCAGTGGGATATTTATAGGCTGAAACATTACCATTTATATATATATATAGGAATAGGGCGTGACTGTATGTATGTACAGTACAGGTCCGAATGTGTTATATGTAAATCTCGATTTTTTTGTCACACGTATAAATTACTACCGATTTTTCTCTAGTACGAGTGATCAAATTAAATTGTGTAATGATTCGATAAAAAATACATGTGTGCAGTAAACACCAGGTGGAAGTAAAACCATCAGAAAACTATACTTCGAGAGAATGAGACGAATGCAGAATAAGCGCAGTAATTACACAGATTTCAAATCGATGTTTTATCACTACTGCTTCACGGCACAATAAGTGGCGTTGCGGTGGTACCTATCTAAACGGCATAAGAATCTTACTACCAGTCATCGATTTTTTTTTGTTATGTATGATATCGTTATCCTTATTAATATTTTGATCACTCTTTTAATGTATTGACGTGCGGTGACGACTTGCCGTGTCGTGGCGGCTTTAGAGAATCTACCACCCCATTTCATCCCGTCGGTGTTATAAAAGTCAACAGAGAGAAAATTAAACCCAGAATATAGGCAGCAGCATCTTCGTGGAACATCTGAAAAAATAAATTGCCAAAATAAGAGCTACAAAAACTAATGTGGCAATCTATGGGGGAGGTCTATGTTCAGCAGTGGACTAATATATAGATAGGCCGAGATTATGATGATGATGATTATTGTATTAATTTAATTATGTATGTAAATTACAGTATTAAATAAAATAAAATTACAGTAATTAAAGTTTTGCTATTTTTGGAATATCTCCTCAGATTTCTGTGCCCTACAGACTCCATTAGATTTATATCATGGGTTGAGTATGTAATAGATGGAGCACAATACATTATTCAGAATAGTAGGTTGTTTTACCTATATATGCACAAACACCCAGACCCGAAACAACGATCTGTAGGTATTTGTCTTGTGCAGTAATCGAACCCGCGACCTGTAACGCGGCAGCTATTTAATAAGCCACCGCGCCTACTAACTTCCGATTCCAGCGGCTATGTAGTTATGTACCGTGGCCTTGCTGATATAACTTGCGTCCTAATTTGCTCGCATTCGTCGTAATTTCGTTCCAACACATTCAACTGCCAATGACCTAATTTAAAAGTAATTCAGATTACGCTCATCGCGCCGTTAGCCGTCAGCGTGTTCAGTAACAGTGACCGTCCGATCTACATAGCGGCATCGACATCAAAACTGAATGTTTATGAGAATACACAGTTATTTAGCTTGTGGGTGCTGATGTCATGGAGCCACATTTCTAATTTACGCGCTGAACTAGGACGTGGATAGATTAGTTCAAAAGTGTGAACAAGACTTAGATCTATTATTAGTTAATATGATATTAGTTGAAACTATAATTTCATTAAAGACCGCGTGGCTCAGTGGCCAGAGTACCTTTGTGCGAAATACAAATTGTTGGTTTTCGGGTCTGGTTGTCTTGTGTGTGTGAAACATAAAACGTGCCCACGATACAGAAGTAACCCTACTGTTTTTTTAAGTATATTCCATAATTCGAAATATTTTCCATTATTATAATTTATATTATATTTCCATTCCTCGACCAGAGCACGTGGCATTTCTGGACATTACATAAAATTAGTATACGACCATACTTTGGCAGATATCATAACTTTATTAATTTTAAATCTTTTTAGTCGACTAATTGACCCGCCCGGCTTCGCACGGAAGTTTTGAGTTATAAAAGCATCAGCCCGTTCAACCATTTAGCAAAATTCGTAAAATGCGTTATTAGTGGGTGTCTATGTCGGGAGAAGAAAATGTAAACTAAATTCCTAGTCAATAAAAATGACATTGGGTCAAAATTTCAAAGCAATCGGTGAAGAACTTTCTGAGATTTAAGATTTTGAATGAACGAACATTTACTTGTACAGAGAAGGAATGGGAGTAGAGGACGCTTGTATAGACTGGGAACTTTAACAGGGATTTCAGATGTGATCTGCAGATCGCATTAGGAGAATGGACAAAAGAGAATCGATCACGCAGATAAGGCGGGTGTGTGGGATTATGTATAATATTGAAAAGAAGGCAAAGAATCCTACTGTTCCTACGAAGACGGATCGGGAGCCACCTGAGCTGCTTTCGGTAAAACGAAACATGGTCAAACTTTTTTAGACCGAAGATGTATCGGATGCATAAGTTTTGCAAGCGCTCAAGTTTATTTAATTGCTCCTCTGTAGCATCCAAGTAGCAGACATCAGCATAATCCAAGATCGGCAAAATTAGGGTCTGAACTAAAGAAATCTTAGTCTGCAAGGGCAAGAAACCTTGAAGACATTTTAAAGAATGGAAAGCAAAAGAAATTTTCTTGCCAATTGCAGTTATTTGTTCGCTCCAAGATAATTTGCAGTCAATGAGAATACCCAAGTTTTTGACAGTGTCATAATAAGGAATAGTGATGCCATTAATCTGCAAAGATGGTAAAGTTGAGAAATCAATTAAGCTTCGAGTGAAATTGCTGCCAATAATAATTGCTTGTGATTTATTCGGGTTTACTGTTATGCCATACGATCTGGACCACTCATTGATTCTTTCTAAATCACCATTTATTGTATTTATTGCTGAAAAAGCTTCAGACGCAGGAAAACGTCGGTAAATCTGCAAATCGTCTGCATAAAGATGAAAATTTGAGGAAATTACCTTAGTGATGGAGTTAATGAAGATAGTAAAAAGCAGCGGAGATAGCACGCCTCCTTGAGGCACACCCGCAATAAGATCGCACCAATCAGAGTAAGAGTTATCGGAACGTACACACTGTGATCGACCCCGGAGATAAGAATTAAACAAGGTAAGGTGAGAGATGATACATTAATAGATTGGAGAGTTCGAAGAAGTATATCAAAATCGATAGAATTAAAAGCACTACTGAAGTCCAGTAACACAAGTACTGTTAAATATTTTTCATCTATACTCCATCGAATATCATCGGTAACCTTTAAAAGTACAGTTGTTGTACTGTGGCCGGAGCGAAAACCAGATTGATAAGGACTTAAGATATTGTTGTAGTTAAGGAACAAAGAGAATTGTTTGAAAACAATGTGTTCAAGAACTTTTGAAAGAAAAGGTAAAATTGAAATAGGTCGAAAGTTAGATGGAGAAGAAGGGTTGGAAACCTTAGGGAGAGGTAATATAAGTGCCAATTTCCATGACAACGGAAAACAACAGGAGGATAGAGAGTAATTAAAAATATGTGTGAGAATGGATATAAGTGAGGGTAAAATATTTGTAATCATTTTAGAGCAAATGCCATCATTTCCTATTGCGGTAGAAGAAATAGCTTGGACTGAACTTTTAGTGTCGTTTTCAGTTAAGAAACAAAATTAAAAGGAGGGTACTGAGGCGTTGGGCACCTAGATAGTTCGAGCAAAGACCTAGCTTTAACAAATGGGGACAAAGAAGCAGGGGGACATGAAAAATGTTGATTAAGTTTGTTAAAGTCAATTTCAGCACATACTTTCTCTGGAGATTTACCGATGCCAACAGTTTTGAGGAAGCTCCAAGCTTTTGCAGAGTCACAGTTAGTTAGAGTATCGTAAAAGTAACGCCTCTTAGCATCTCTACACATGCGATTGCAGCGGTTGCGAAGGATTTTGAATGCTGTTAGATTTCTTTCAAAGGGAAATCGCTTATATCTTCTCTTGGCTTTATCCCTGCGTGCCATGAGTTCTTTAATAGCAGGTGTAATCCAAGGAGCAGGGTTATATCTTACTTTTATATGTCTTAATGGAGCATGACGATTGTATAAACTAAGTATCACAGAGTTAAAGATGCTCACCTTGTCATCAATGCTGGAGCAGTTAATAAGAGGTGTCCAGTCAATACTTTCAGCATCATGCTGTAATGCTTCTAAGTCTAAGCCTTTATAATTTCGAAGCAATCGAAAATACGGCTTACGCTTTGGAGGACGAACACGATAAGATAAGTAGATAAGGTCATGATATGAGAATGTAGCAGTTAATTGACCATGTTTGGCAACATTAGTTATAGGTGAGACAATGATCAAATCAAGTAAGGAAGTTTTTTCTTTTTATTTGTTAAAAAGCGATGACCCACAGTAGGGTTTCACATGCACAACACAGCCTACCTACTATCTGCTGTGTAACTCTGGTTGGTTGCGTGATCGGTTACATTTGATCCCATTCATCAATGAACGAGCTTCATACACGAAACGAACTCCATGCATTCGTTAATGGGATCAAATGAAACCTATCAGTAAACCAACCAGAGTTACACAGTAGCCAAAACATTACATTGCATTCCAAAACCATTGCAACATTACATTGTTACACAGTAGCAACAACATAGCACAAATGTTGGTTCCGACTGGGATTCGAAATCAGGACCCGCGGCGTAGAAGTCAAGTGCTCTGACCACTAGGCCACGAGGTCGTCTTTCAGTTTTAATAACCGTCAAGATAAAATAGCGGTATTTTGTCTACGTGTTAATAGTAAATATTTACGCAGACAAAAACAATGGAAATTCTTTACAGCGTGAATGTATAGAGAATGGATTTAATAATTTCATTTGTTTATCAATACCGTTACCAACTCATTAACCACGCCCACTGTTTTGCACGGATTCCAACACAGCGGCGGGTACGTTTTGTTGGCGATCGCATAATGGTTTGTTTTGAATGATGCGCGCGCGCAGGTCATGCGTTTAAACATGCGCCGGGGATCGCAATGAATGCGATTGAATGAATGAATTGCTATTCGGTGTTTTGACTAATCTCTTTTGATAACATTTCTGGCGTCTATCTGTCACTGACCGAGTTTTTATCAGGCGAACATATTTCCTAATAGTCTTGGGTATAGGATTTTTTTCTAATTTTCCTTTTTCGTACCTCTTTTTGGTTAAGGCAAATTAAAGTATTTTTATACGCTTTATATTAGCTTCACTTGTATGTTTGTAGCCGACACCTTAGGGCTCGATTTTCTCCAACTTTGAACGATCCGATTTAATCAAAATTTTGCACACCTTTCAAAGACCGATGACAATGCAATAATTCGACAAAAAATAAAAAATAATAGTTTAAAAAACTAAAAAAAACACGCTTTTATAGAAGAGCCAACTAGTTTACTCAATAGATGTTATAGAGGCCATCGTCTTAAATTAGTTTGTAACAAAATAAATAATAGTTTAAAAAAACTAAAAAAGCACGCTTTTAAAGAAAAACCATCTAAAAAATAATAGTTTAAAAAACTAAAAAAACACGCTTTTATAGAAAATCCAAATAAGAGCTGTTATATAGGCCATCGTCTTAAAATAGTTTGCAACAAAATAAATAATAGATTAAAAAAACACGATCGATCGATATAACAAATCGGAGGGGAACAAGATTATAAAGAGGTTGTACGCAAAGAATGTTCGCAATGTAATACCTTTACATTATTATATATAATATTTTATATTGACTCTTATGGACAATTCAAGGGGATTACGAAGAATTTGTTAAATCGAGGAAGTCGTTATTTTGAGGTACGTTATATTAAGGTTGCACTGTAATAGTTTGAAAAAACCAAAAAATACGCTTTATATAAAAAATTGGAATTTTTCACACTATTCTTAATTTAAATTTATTAAAATTTATTTTCTTTTCTATATAAAGCGTATTTTTTAGTTTTTTTCTAACTATTATTTATTCTTGTCTGACAATGTGTTGGATTGTCAAAAAATTCTAAACAGAACTCAATATTTGTTCAGTATACTCAAAAAACGTACGTGTGAATATTTGACCTAAATGAATCAAATAAAAAATGGATCCCAGTGTTTACCCGTAATATATTAGTATTCATGTAAATATATTCAATAGTTTTTAAGTTATAGTAATTCAGATGGACAGACGGTGGATGTCTTTAAGACAAATTTTGTTAACTTATCGAAAATGATATACGAAAAGATCATAGTTTTTTGCAATTTAAAAATAACGCAATGACTTCTATTTTATATATTTCATCAGATATCACTTCTCGAATACTGCTAACATATTCTGCAAATATTTATTTCTATAATAAAATAAGTTTGTTTATTTGCAAATAATGCATTTGTAAATAATGCGTAATGTTACCCGTATCGTTACAGTTCTAAGTATAAGTTTTGTAGCTTCATAGCCGATAGGTGTCCGGTGTCGTAAGAGGCGATTACGGAATTGTATGGACAGCCTTGATTCGTGCAGAATAATACCATGTATGCAATGGTATAACTATACTGCTCGTGAGAACGCAACGGAGTCTGATTTTTTTAGATTCGTACAAAGACGGCGGATTTAAGTGATGGCGACCCGTGGGGGCGAAAAGTGTGCTACATGTGTAACCTCTGCCTACCCCTTTTACGGGAAAAACACATGACTATATGTATGTATGATACATTGTAATCATATAGATACACACATGTATTCGGTATAAACTGAGTTAGATCCTTTCGAGTAGACATAAGAAAACTGATTATTTTATTTTATTTCTATTAATATTCAGAATGTAAATATCGCCGTATATAGGTATAAGTTGATTCTTTAATTTAATACAGGTAATTTACGCGATGGCTTATTCCATAAATAATTTATATGGGGTAACTACTACCAAATCTGCTACGTTTTGTAGCCGGACATTACAATTTTCGTTTAAGATGTATACAGCACGTATTTTATTATGAAATATGGTGATGAGGCAAGCAAATCGATCGCCTAATGATTAGTGCAACGTCTGCTGTGTTACCCAGAACATTTCCTTGTGGCACCACACAGCGCTCGTCACCCCGGGACCCTAGTTCCTAAGCCTTATATATCCATTACTCTAGCTGACAGTCCTCTTCGAACTGAAACTGTTTGCACATTTCTGTTTCTCGGTAGAATAACTAACAACGTGATGGTGCCTGCCTAGGCGGAGTCCTGCATTGGAATTCTACCACCAATCCTAGACTTTATCATATACGATATCCTACCACCAGTTACAGTCGTGTTGCATTTCTGCATTTCTAGGTAGGTACCACCCCGGCGTCAGTTATTCTGCCGTGAAGCAGTAGTGTGCAAACATTACTAGGTTTCGGTTTGAAGGGCACTGAGAGCTAGCGTAATCACTGGGCATATGAGACTTAAGAACTGATGTCTCAGGGTGACGGGCGCAGTGTGGTGCCACACAGAAATTCTCTGCGTGACACAGCATTTGTTGTGGGCAGACTTTGCACTTACCATCAGGTCAACGTTTTGCTCGTTCCGTCACTTTTATGAAATAAAAAAAACACAACAATACTTAATCGTTAAATACAGTTACGTCACTTTTTGTTCACAATATTGTAAAGACGTTTACTTTTTGCTAAATCTCGCAGCTGTGAAAGGTCTTTTTTATTAAATCCACGTAGCAATCACCCCACTAAAACATTGCCCGTGGAAATATGTCATCAATGAAAAAAGTAAATAAAATCGAATTCGGTCACCAGACGTGTCTTAAAATCCGCGCACAAATTTCATAGACAATCGGCAAAAAACTTAAATCAGTATTCAAGTAATGGCTTAATGCATTCCGGTTCAGTTGCCAGCCTGATAAAGTTAACGGGTGTCAGGTAATATTTTACATTGTTCGCATAGAGGTCAAAAAGCTACGCCTCAGCAAGAGCGTGAGATGAGTATGACACAGCCGTTTTAATACATGGTTGTGCGGGAGTTTTTACAAACTCACACACAAAGGAATCGCTAAACAGAAATCTGTTGCAATTTGTTTTTATGCAGTGTACTGTTATGTAAGCTAATTACGTATCTCACTCTACGGCGATTTAGCATCGTTACATGAGCCAATAAATGAGAGAACGCAGTTTTTGTTTGTTTATATTGTTTGTTTACACATACTAAACAATATGAGTGACCACAGGCATGTTTTAGAAATCCTTAATGTTTTGAAGGCACTAGAGTGCGATTCCGATATAATTTAAGTTTGTAATGCAACACTTTCCAAACTATTACTACTTCCCATGATTAGTCCGACGAAATTGCAGATCCAGCAACAATTTTAGTGAAATTACTACACGCGTGATTCGACATCTTTCGCGTTGAGTCTATTCGTAATGATACTTTACTGTTGAATGACACGGTTTTTTATATCATTACTATCTTGTTGCAGGTTCCAGAAAGAATTGAGACGACTACTCAACTTTCGAAAAGCGATAACATGAAGAAAAATGCCAAACCAGTGAAGCCGCCAGATAAGCATTACAAGAAGAATGCCGATATAAGGAATACAGAAGTGAACGCGTTGAATATGGAAGTGGAGACACTGAGGTGGCAATTGGCACAGGTAATGGAACATTCTAAATGTATTTGTGATATCTTTGGTGCACCAATATATCAATTCAATTTGACCGTGCTTTGTTGCCACGCGAAATTGCTCTGCGAATCTTTGCGAATAACATTTATAATTTCTGATTTATGTTTCTAATTTTCTAATATTGTTTACATCATTATTTGCCAATGTGAGCGTGATTATTTTCAGACTGAAGCAAACAGACAGATGCACATAGCTTTACTTAAGCAAATAGTGACTTTCCTGAACAGAGTGAAGGAGCATTTTGAGTGCCAGAAAAGTGAAGATTTGCCGCGGAAGCAATTGTCTTCCCGAGCCCTTGCCAGGTCTCTAAACTTCAACGACTTACCTCGCTCGCGTTCGGTATTGCACGTTAACAAAAACATAGATTATGCCATAAGTCCCGCCAAGAAAATAAGTACAAGAAAAATCAGTAAATCAATTAGCAACGTCAACGGATACAAAGATTGCAATGGCCTTTGGTAATTATAAACTTATTTATGGTTATCTGTAAAAGTAATATCGTATGTTACCTGCATACATTTTGATGATTTTTTATCACGATGAGAGTAACATTTCAAGGTAGAATTTGAGTGCAGCGTTTTCGTGTAATGTTTTCGTGCAGTGTTTCTGTTATTCTAAATTAATATTTACTGATTCGCAATTATTTGCCTGAGCATTAGCTCAGTACAAAAATATTACTCACTGTAAAATAACTAATTTGCAGTGTAATAAGTGTTTATATAAATTATGTTTATTTATTTTTGTTTTATCAAATTTCTAATGTGAGTTTCACTTCTGACCCGTGATCTGAATTCAAGCTCCCTTTTATAATGTGAAGCCTGCTCTAGTAGCACAGAATGATAAGAATTTTCGTTAAAATAAATTAGTTGGAAATCGATACAGTAATTCAGAAATTTAATCAACTAGAAAACTGCTAATATCGTATTTGTAATCATCGCAAACAATTTACTTTTACTAAACAAGTTCATCGTAACCTTTCATCAATTTCAGGAGCCAATCAAAATTGTCTCTTGTACCAGAACATGAAACATCACAGAAAATCAGCGAAGAAATGTCGAGACTGATTACTCTTGCCAACACGGTGCTTAGCACCAAACTGCCCGATCTCGCTTGTGCATGTGCACTCATCACGAATGAAGAAGAAGATAAAATAAGTGGAAATGTAACAGAACCTTTATCATTAACCGTATCGCCCGTTACAGAAAATTTTGACAAAGAAGACTTGCGTCATACAATGGTTATCAGCCCGAATGCCTACAATGGCGTTACTAACAAAGTTATTCAACTCAATGGTGTAAGTTCTAACAAACACATTGTGTCCACTTCGCCCCATTCAAACGAACTGGAAGACGAATTTCCTGACATAAAGATACTTGAAAAAGAACACAACGATCCTAAAAGTGGAACAGAATCACCCAACGGAAAAGTGAGTCAGTCTATTGATAAATTAAACGACTATAATTCTGTCACGAACTTTATAGAAGACGAGAGTGGATTTTCTTCTATGAGCTCCTTTCAAGAAATTGGTATACCAATTATAAGTATAATACCACCATCGCCGTGTAAAGAAGTTGGTTATTTGGAAGAAGTACCCGTAATTTTGGAGGAAACGGAAAAATGGAAAACGGATGCCGCCGAACTGGACAAGCAAAGTGTGAAAGTGTTTTGGGTTTAATTTCCGTCACACTGTACAAATTTTTTCCACCGACAGTCCGCAACGGCGATCTAATTTTACAAATTTCAATTTTGATAAATTTGTACTTATTTATATTGCCTTAGTTATAAGGTACTAACATACAAAATGCCGATAGTTATATTTATAAAAATTGGATAAGGAGACTGTAATAAATTGTGTATTTTAATTTGTGTTTGAATTACATACTTTTCGTTGTAATATTTACTACAATATTTAAAGTAATAAACAATAAAAATATTTGTCAGATTCGCCTTTTATTTTTTAATGGATGCAAGAAATAAAGCAAACCTCTGTAGATTTCTTCTTAACTATTAATTCTAAAATTATAAAAGTTTTGGCTACGAAATGTGATTTTAAAATAGTGTTTATAGAGGTAATGAGATTTTTACAACCTCATTTTGTGGCGTATCTGGTATGTGTTAGAAAACTTTTTCCTTTTAATAGTTACCCTACATCTTCTACGAAGATAATGTTTACATAAATTATAAAATAAACAAGAAAAGGTTAAATAAAAAAGGAGGTTAATTATGTTATTTTTGAAATTATTTTTTTTTATCTGCCAAATGTCATAATGACGTTTTATAAAAAAATGTGTTAATATTTAGTCTAATAAATTTAATAAAAAAAATATATTTTCAAAATTTTAAGTAACAATGGCTGACGAATCAGATGATAAAGCTAATGGTGATGTGAGATCCGACCACAAATCAGAGATTCTCCCCGAACCTGAACCTGTTAAGGTTCCTGATGTGGAGCTAATTGTCGATGGTTTCGGCTTCATGCCAAAAGCAGCCACTCATCGCAATAGTTTCAAGGCAAAGAGACTTTCGAAAGGTTTGAAAGAGATTTTGGGACCTGAATATCAGCACGGTAGCCCATGTTCCTCAAGCAGTAATATCGATGTAGTAAGAAGGTATACGTGGAAGACCAAAAACAGGATGTCAGTACAGGTCCATATTTTTTTTAATATGATATTAATGAAGAACCATTATAATGCTGTAAAATTTATATGGGTTATTATATATAAATTTATATTATTTATATGGGGGAAAAATATTAAATTTTTGCATGTGATTGTACATTTGCGTATTGCGCTAACATCTGCATATTTTTCATGGGCCTTCTTTTTAAGTATACTTCTCTTGTAATTGATTGTAGAAAAATTAAGAGCTATTCGTGAGCCTAATCATATAAACCACGTCGAATATTTAATGTAGCTCCTCTTTGTCACATAATATGTTTTTACTGGTTCTACTTTACCCTTAACCCTGGACCTAACACTATTTCACTACATAGTTGTTTTCTTTATTTGATGAAGTGACGAGACTGAGCAAAACGTTCACCTGATGGTAAGTGCAACGTCTGCCCAACGTCTGCCCATAACCGATGCTCTGTTACTCAGAATATTTCTGTGTAGAACCACACAGCGCCGATCACCCAGAGACATTAGTTCTTAAGTCTCATATGCCCAGTGATTACGCCCAGTCGTTACTAGCTCTCAGTGCCCTTCAGACCGAAACACAGTAACGTTTGTACAGTACTTCACGGCAGAATAACTGGCCCTGGGGTGGTACCTACCTAGACGGATTCCTTCTAAGGAATCCTACCACCAGTAATTCTTTCAGTAAGGGTGACTTACGAACACAGTCCACCTAATGGTATCTTGTCGCTGTTACTCACAAACACAGACATCTATACTCAATTCAAAAACTTGAGATAAGAACATAATGCTAGGCAATGAGATATTGCTAGTGCCTGGTCCACGGTCCTCTACCCCATATTCATTTATTAAACGAGCAAGTCGAGCAAGTTGTTCGCCCATAACAGTTGCGGTTTCATCCAGAATTTTGAATTAAAAAAAAATTACTTGTAGCATCGCACTGTGCTGCTCACAATGAGGCATCGGTCTTAACTCTGAAATGCCTTGTAATAAACACGAGGTTCAATGACCTACAAGCTGTATCTGGAGATGTAGAAGATGCGGCCACATAACCAATTTAATATTATCTTCATCATCATCTCGTTACCGTAATCATCATGTTCGGCAAGCGGAATAGCGAGCGCAATTTTAGACGTCTTTCACCTTCAACACTGCTTGGGTTCAACGACATTGATGTGGGTTCACCACGGGACGAGATGGAGTAATGAATTTTCCTATGCCACCATCTCACGGCCCTTATTTTAGTTCATATTAGTCTTAACTAGGGTAGATCAATCTCACAAGCACTGGTTCTACTAATTAGGTGATAACTTATGGTGCGACAATAACGTCAATTCAAGTCCCTGACAAGAAAGGAGTGTCGGATGACGTCAGTCGCCGGCTTTCGACACCTTGGAAGGTATGGTGGTGAATTGTGTTTATGACAAAATAGTTGATTAATTAGACTTATTTACCCTTGAAGTCTGATTACTATTTTATGAACGGTGATCTGAAATTTCGTGCCACAGTCGATCTTGTTTTGAATGAACAGATTTCTTCCTGTCTGTGTGATGGACTAATGATGTTCTCCATGATGTTTATGTTGGCCGATTTTCTACTACAGGCGAAAGCTTGCACATACTGTCGGCAGCTATCAACTACGCAGGAGATATTATAGTGCCACAAGTGCACGCGCCAAGTGTAAGTGTCAAATGTTGACTTCAGGCTCCAGCTGGGATTCGAAACCAGGACCTGCGGCGTAGAACTCAGTTACTCTAACCATGAATCGTCGGTCGTCGGTCGTTGGTCACGACGGATTAACAGACAGTTCTCTAAAAAAGTCCGGGGTGTGCCACTACCATTATATAAAGAAAGTTTCTACTTTTGAAATGGGTTGGATGCTATAGATACTCTATGACCAATAACATGACAGATCACCGACAAAATATTTAAATATCTTAGTACTATAGTACAGAGTACAGAGTTTACTGGTGGTAGGATTCCTGGCAGGAATCCATCTAGGTAGGTACCACCCCAGGGCCAGTTATTCTGCCGTGAAGCAGTAGTGTGCAAACATTACTATGTTTCGGTTTGAAGGGCACTGTGAGCTAGCTTAATCACTATGAGACTGAAGAACTGATGTCTCAGGATGACGGGCGCAGTGAGGTGTCACACAGTAATTTTCTAGGTGACACAGCATTTGTTATGGGCAGACGTTGCACTTACCATCAGGTGAACGTTTTGCTCGTTCCGTCACTTTTATGAAATAAAAAATGAAAATAAAAATTAAAAAAAACAGAGTATCAGATTATCTGAATTCTACGCCGCGGATCCTGGGTTCCAATCCCAGTCGGAATACAATATTTCTGCAAAGGCACAAATCGTTGGTGTTCGGGTTTGATTACGTCGTGTTTGTGAAATTTTGCCACTCACGATACAAAAGAAAACCTTGTATGGGGCATTTGCTTTTAAAACAAAAAAAAAATACTGTTAGTGGAGAGCATCGTGAAAGAGTGAACAAACATGAATTTACACAGAATACTTGCAACCTCGAAACCCTTACTTTGGTGCTACAATTGGCCGATACGCGAACGTTATAAGAGACGCCACCATGACAGTCAAACCGTCGGGCAGGATGTACATGCTCTCGTCTAATCAGGGACGTAATCATTACAACGGCGGTTACGTCGGCTTTGACAAGGTAAGAGAGAATCTGCGAAGCGTAGTGGTTTTAAATGGTGTTATCAATGCCATGTGCATGATAAAATTAGAGCCTGTAAATGTCCCACTGCTGAGCGCAGGCCACTAATTTTTGAAAGGGCTTTGGAGCTGGGAAGACTCAACTAGGTCCAATGCGGGCGGACTTCACATCTCTTCGAACATGCCGGTTTCCTCACAATATTTTTCTTCAACGATAAGCACTTGAAGTTGCAGAATAATTTCAGACCCCTGGCTACCACGGCTCTTGTGCATGATAAGCAGTTGCAACTGTAACCTAAGGGTACATGGGGCACGAACCCAAGGCCTGATGGGGGCCCCAGAGAACCGAAATCCAGATTAGATATTTTTTATCTAAGTAATCAATTTTAAATATCACATTGGTTTTTTATTTCAACGCTAACAGTCAATAAACAAAAGTACATTCTCATGTTTTAATTTTATTTTATTTGGCTTTTCAAAATCCCTCTGCGTGGCCTGCCCGCATGGCCTAAGATGCCCCTGATGACAAGTTTGTTATAATTTGTATACGAATAGTTAACTTTTTATGTGAATAGGTGGCCTATAAACTCTTGCCTTTCGTAAGAGTAGCATCTGAGGACGTTTTTTAACAAGCGAGGCTGACAATCTAACTAAAATCCTTTGAATTTGGCTTGCTTAGTAAGTTTTTACCAATTGGACAAAAATCTGGAGATGGGGACTTTTCGCGTAATTTGGGACACCCGCAACGCTGATGTTGATAACTGAGCCAACGGTCGTGTAATTTTTTTTCTCTCGTATATTAACAGCTCCTAATAGAAACACATTTAAGAAATTAATTCGAGAACATTACCTAAATGATCAGTAACGTTATTTGGCTTAACTCATATTCGGTTTTTATTATTTTATATGTATTTATATATGTATAGATATTCCTATTTGTGTATGTAATGTAATAATTATTGGTTCATTAGTAATTACATATGTGTTTATATATGTATAGCCTATTTATTATATATTACATATAAAAATTATTTCCTCCTATTTTTTTTATTCTTTGGTTAGCACCTGCCTTCTACTTTTCACCATAACAAGGGTTGACTGGTAGAGAATGCCACTAGGCAGGTACGCCCATTGTAGCCCTTAGCTTAAGGTGTCAGTAGTAAGGGATAAATAAATATATAAATATAGGTACTCAGTTAAGTTGACGTTAAAAACTTACACGACCATCTGATCTGTCCGCGCTTCAAAACCTTTTGACGGCTTTTTTTTTTAGATCGAAACATGCAATGTTTTTCCACTGCGTTATCCATATGCTTGGCAGACAACATACGATTTTATATAGTTAACAGAATCAGGCACAATAATACAATGAAGGAAAGAAAGTTTATTTGCCAAGATCCGCATGCTAAATATAACATTCAAAAACTAGGTAATGGACGCCTACCTAGTTTTTGAAGAGCACCGCCCGCCTTCCCACATTAGCGTGTTTTGTGGTGAATCACGTGTCGTGGTCTCGACTTGAGTGGTGTATATTTCCTAGTGGTAGTGTTGTAGTGGTTGAGGTTATTTGGTAGCGGTTCCCGGTGGTGGCTTCAGTGGGAGTGCGGGTGGTGCTTTTAAAAAACTTGGTAATATACACCATTTTAAATTTCGCATGCGGTATCTTAGCATTTTTTTTCCCTCTTCCATCTTCATCACTCTTTTAGTCATATTTTTTTATTTCATAAAAGTGACGGAACGAGCAAAACGTTCACCTGATGGTAAGTGCAACGTCTGCCCATAACAAATGCTGTGCCACCCAGAAAATTTCTGTGTGTCACTACACTGTGCCCATCACCCTGAGACATAGGTTCTTAAGTCGCATATGCCCTGTGATTACGCTAGCTCTCAGTGGCCTTCAAACCGAAACACAGTAATGCTTGCACACTACTGCTTCACGGCAGAATAACTGGCCCTGGGGTGGTACCTACCTAGACGGACTCCTGCATAGGAATCCTACCATTATGCCGTCACATCAGACGTCTGCACCAGCGCAGGCGGTTTTGTCCGTGATTTTTATTTTGAATTTTCAGTTCACTTTACAGCTATTTTATATTTCGGTTGTTTTACCTTATTCAAAAATCCTAATTCAGAGAAGTCCTTTTTATACAGTAAAACAATTGCCCGCGTTCCCACGGAGTGCTCTGATATTACGCTCGACTGTGACACAATCGCTTTCGAACCGTCTTTGACAAAGCCGTCGCAGTGAAAGGCGTCTCGTTGCTAAAACGAAAAATACATGATATCTATTATTAAAAAATGTTACAGTCATCCGACTAATTATTCTATATCATCCTTATGGTTATTGCTATGTAAGCGATACGTGGCCGCCATTTTGTAGTGATGTAATCGCACGAATTAATTTTCATAACTGCGCTATTAAAAAGAACTTAAATTTAAATGAAACTAATTTTACGGATTTTATCGCGTTTTATTTTATTATCTATAACCCGACGTTTCGAGTGCTTTACAGCACCCATGGTCACGGGCGGACGTCGGGTTATAAATAATAAAATAAAACGCGATAAAATCCGTAAAATTAGTTTCATTTAAATGTGTAGTGTTCGCGTAAATATAAGAAATCATTATAAGAACTTAAATATAAATAACGGACGAATGGTTCCGATTTCCGATATACTGTGGAGGTTATATCGTAGACTAGCACTACCCGCGACTTCAGTTGAATATAGATTTGATGTAAATACAAAACGATAATATCCGAATCCAACGAGAGTTTCCTTATCTTTGCGTTTTTCAAGAATTGGAATACGTTAAGTCGAACAGACAGTGTCAAGTCAGAATTTCTCAATTAAGCGTATACAAACAGACTTCTGTTTCGTATGTATGATGATCACGATGATGAAACAGAGGCGCGTAATCGTTACATGTATCCGAAGATTCGGTTAATTCGAATTTTTAGTAAATAGTTATACACACGCTATATACTGGTGGTAGGATTCCTATGCAGGAATCCGTCTAGGTAGGTACCACCCCAGGTCCAGCTTTTCTGCCGTGAAGCAGTAGTGTGCAAGTATTACTGTATTTCTGTTTGAAGGGCACTGTGAGCTAGCGTAATCACTGGGCATTTGAGTGACGGGCGCAGTGTGGTGTCACACAAAAATATTCTGGGTGACACAGCAGTTATTGTGGGCGGACGTTGCACTTACCATCAGGTTTTGCTCGTTTTGTCAGTTTATACAATAAAAAAATACACATTTAAAGGTTAAATCCGGTCGGACAGAGACAGTGAATTCATCTTAAAGGTAGATAGCGACGACGAGACGTGGATATGGCAACAAATATTCTAGGTGACATAGAATATGTTATGACACTAGTGGTGGTGGTAGTGGTAGGGTTAGTTATTTTGCCGTGAAATAGTAGTGTGTAATCAATTCTGTGTTTCGGCCAAAGTGCGAGCTATATGTAGAGTGTAATTATGCACTCAAGAACTCATATCTCACGGGGTAGTGCCACACATAAATGTTTTGGGTGACGCAGCGTTTGTTATGGACAAACGTTGCACTTTCCATCACGAGAACTATGTGCATTTATGGTCAATTGAAAGATGTCATGTAGAAGAATTAAGGATTAGCTAGCTGAAGTGGCAATGGGCCGGCCATATAGCTCGTAGAACCGACAACCGTTGGGGAAGAAAGGTTCTCGAGTGGCAACCTCGTACCGGCAAACGCAGCGTAGGGCGACCCCCCACTAGATGGAGCGACGACCTGCACGGTTTTGCGGGAAGTCGATGGATGCAGGTTGCTCAGGGCCGTGTTTTGTGGCAATCTATGGGGGAGGCCTATGTTCAACAGTGGACTGTAATAGGCTGAAATGATGATGATGATGATGATGATGTAGAAGAATGAATATCTTTGAAATAATAAGCATAGGGTGGATTACGACTACTTGTAGACTGTACGTTTATATATGTGATGTGTAGTTATGTATTGAAATACAAAAAAATAAGAGTGTCGTCATTCCGGATGTCCTTTCCGTAGCCGCTTACGTAAATTAGTGTAAAGACATTTTTTTTTTCACTGTTTTACTTAACTTCGTCCAAGGTTTATGCCGTGCGACTACACTCATGAATACCTTGTCGAGGCTATCTACATATGTTCCACATAGATAGACAGACACCTACACGACACCGTATACGAAGCTGGGAGTACATTCTACCAGCTCATTGTAATAGTTTACCATATGAGATCCAGGGTGGTTATTAATTGTAACATTTATTATTAATTGTAATATTTTTGTTAAATTAAGTAAGAAGACAATAGTGGAAATCTCTAGCAATAATTGTGACATAAGTAAATTAAGAAAGTCATAAATGTAAACAATTGTACCATTACAATTGTTTTCACAAAATGTTAATAATAAAGGTTGTGTATCAAATTATAAAATTAGAAATTTAATTGTTTTTAAATAGCAATCATGTTCATATCATGTATGTAAAGAACGTAAAGATATCGTGAGCGTCTCTGTAGAGAGAACTATAGAAATGGCCTGTGTTGACCTCATAGTTGCCAGCGTTTACGGACCGCCATGTGCTTTAAATGATAGTTTTGAAAAAAAAATATGGAAGAACACATAATCCATATTATAAAATTTATTCTATTCTATTCTACTGAAAATAACAACTAGCGTCATCTAGTAGCGAGAAGATGGAATTAACGGCGCGGCGAGCATGTTATGAAGTTACATGTAACATATAGGTACGTCGTTACATTATGATAATGACAAATCTATGTATTAATACGTGAAGAGCAATTAAGCATATTGCGCGCCCGGACGAGTCTGTGATTTGGCGTTGTTAAAGTTTGTATGGAGACGGAGTGCAGAAAACTAGAGCTTTGGCCAAATATACAATTTGGATAAATATGTTTTACAAATACTTAATGTATTCGTAATTTTTTCATAAAAAAAGATAATGAATTACGGTCGAGTTTCCAGTTTTTTTTTAGTAGAGAAAGTGACGATATCAGAGACACCCTCGACGAACGGTGGTAGGTGCAACGTCTGCCCATAATAGATGCTGTGCCAACCAGAATATTTGTGTGTGGCACTACACCCTCGGCACTCGTCACCCTGAGACAACAGTTCTTTTCTTTCTTTATGCGCAGTAATTACACTAGTAGCTCTCAGTGCTTTTCAGATCGAAATACAGTAATGTTTGCGCACTACTGCTCTACAGCAGAAAGACTAGACCCCCTAATGGTACCTATATAGATGGATCCTAAAATCCTACCACCACCATCAGAAATCTGGCATCTAAAAACCAGAAGTATTCATCTACTTATATCGGAGTGCTGATTCCACTCGTATTACTTTGTGTATTGTTGTATTGTAGGCCGTGTGGTGGCGGCTCGTTAAAAGAACACTACCACTTCATCTCATTCAATGGATCTCCTAAAAGGCGAGTAAGAAATTAAACTGCACTGTGCACCCAACAGCGCATGGTGGCGATGGGCTCACCACATATCACACCAAGTGCATTATATTGTTTTTGTGAAAACGTGGATTGTGGCGGTCATCTGTTTTGTCAGCGAGTGTCCAGTCTCTGACTACCCCTAATGGGATACAGTCGTAATCTTATGTATGTATGTATGTATTTTTCAGTGATAGCGTTAGAGAATCTTCCACACCATTTTATCCCATGGGGATGGAAAGATCTATCTTGGACAAACTTGGAAAAAGCCTATGTGCAGCAGTGGATTTCCTACTGTCGATAAAGATTGTATACATCTTTAACAGAAATAATTGATTATTTTCACTTTCTGGTTTCCAAAGTAACGACTTTTGATATAATAATTAGGCTTCTTTCTGTATTCAATATATCACTTTGTTGACCCACTAATCACACAAATTTCATACAAATTACATAAACAAGTAAACCTCTTGAAATTAATGTTTTCATTTAAAAAGAAAATGAAATAATTGAATTGTAGAAAGCGCCATCTGTTGAAAATTTACGACAACTGTTGTTTGAAGATGTTTACATTATTTAAGGTAGGTAAATGGCGACATCTGTTATTGATCACGATGCTGTGCGAAATATTCGCACGGATTGCCTTGTATAATAAATACATAAAAGCCAAGCAGACGGGTTCTTTCGGCAGTGATGAACAGGATAGATAATAAGAGAGAAATGGGAAGAAACCAGCTGACGTTGCGGACGGTATCGTTGAGCACCGCCTTCTGCATTTGATCATGGGGTGGCCAGTTACCACGGCCAACCCGTGATACCTAGTGGGATTAACTGGTTTGCAGATTCAGCAGATAGCTCGGTCACCTCGTGAGTCAGGCCCATATATTTTGTCGTCCTATCTGTTTCAGAGTTCACGAGGTTTAGCTAACAATTTTTTGCATTAATATAGGCCAAAGATTCAATTGGCAGATATTGTGAATGCAAAGTTATTCCGTTTATTTTGATGATTCTTTAAAAATATAGGTAAATTGGCGATCACACGTGGTGGGCAACAAAGTTTATATGAGTCATGTATCGGAGCGGTTCCACGAGGGTTACCCGGGCACCGTTATGGTACAAATCTCTTTCGAGGTCACCTGCGAGAATACCATCAACATTGATATGAGGTGTACAACAACAGAACCGACAATAATTAACCTTAGCAATTCTCTGTACTTCAATCTGGCTGGACATGTAAGTAAATGTACAATAATTTTTTATTTGATTTCATACATAAATACATAGAGTCACGCCTCTTTCCTTTAGGGGTAGGCAGAGATTATTTTTTAAATACTGAATTTTTTTATCATAGTATACTGAATTGTTTTGAAAGGAAAACATTGTAACGAAACCTGCATATTTAGTAAAAAGGTGGTTCTCCGGCACAAAAAAAATCCAATTAAAATAATAGGCAATCCACATTAATATAGCACGATGGACTTTTCTCGGCTCCAAATTTCTTTGAACAACTTTATTTTTTCCATTTCTTGGCCTGCACGGTTTGTGCGTCAGCCATGCAAAAATGTTAGGAAGTGTCTTATTGAATTTATTTTATTAGATTGGAAATTGGAACGGAATTTGGAAAAGGATCAGGTAAATTTAGTATACAAGTACAGAAATGGTTATAATTTCATATTGTTATGAAAAATGAAACTGGCTAAAATTCTATATACATCAATATTTATATTAGATAAAAGGACAGAAATTGAAGTAGGAAAAGGAATTTTAATGGACAAAAGCGAGGAAATAAAAGCGGAGCGGTCATGTCGAGGACAGGCAAAGAATATATGATAAAGTCCCCAACGTGATTGCCACACACATATACTTTGAACAACTTACATTGTAAAAAGAAAAACTGACACATACAAAAATATATTAATTTGATTTAAAAAAAAATATATTTGCAATATATAGCTCATTTACCGAGGAAAGTTCTGGGCTATAAAAATCCATGAGAAGAGACGAACTGCGAATGGTCAGCGCGGTACCATGCCGTAAACGCAGTGATGTGGTCGGCGGTTTTTATGCAAACCACGGAGCACAGCTAGTAATAAAAACAATTAAGTCGCAAAACGCGAATGAATTACAACTAGGATTTAGCATTCTCATACTGCAGTTGTTTAGCGGGCTTCTCAATTACGTGCCCTAGTCTGTTGACATCATTTTACCTATAATACTTTAACGTTTATGTCTGTATATATTGCTGTGAAATTTTATTAAGTTCAACATTACTGATAGCACACTCAAAATTTATGAAGAGCGGGCTCGTTTTATTCATAATTTCCCATAATATACAAGAAAACAAGTTATTTAGCCATGCTGTATTCTGTATTCGTGTTCTAATGGTCATAGTACCTGAATAAGACGCCGTGAGTTCTGAGTTCAAATCCCAGCCGGAGCCAAACATATGTATATTGAAAACCTCAAATTGTTGGTTTTCAGGTCTGGTTGAGTTGCAACTGTTCTCGCGTCTCTGAATATAGGTACATCCTAACTTTCCTACATGATTATTGCATGAGCTGCCGTGTGGTGGCGGCTTAAGAGAATCTACCATCCCACATCATCGCATAGGTGTTGCAAAATTAAAACCAGAAGATAGGCAGCAACAGCTTCCTCGAACACCTGAATAAATAACTGCGGTGCCAATCCGCCTGCCAAGCGTGGCAACTATGGCAAAATCGCACCAAAATGAGAACAACAAACTTTTGTGTTAATGTAAGGGGGAGGCCTATATTCAGCAGTGGACTAGTGATAGACTGAAATGAAGATGATGATGAAATCCTGTGGTTGTGCGTAAGCTTGTCGCACTATAATATCTTCTGCGCAGTTGACAACATTTGACAGTATGCGGAAGTTGTCGCTGTGGTCGGAAATCGGTAAGGCTGATTGTGGAGACAATATTCTTGAGACACTGATGTCTATGTTTCAGCACTCTGGTTCGGACTCAATGCATGACCATATTGTCACCGTGAATGCCGATAAATACACGCCCGTCGACGATGAAGGTTTGGTTACAGGTGAGTTCTTTGTAAAATAATAATAATAAGTTATCACTACAAAGCGTGGTTATCTTCCCGTTTTAGCTGAGATGGTTTGATTTGGCAGATTCTTCAATATGTTAAACATAGGCCTCCCCCATTCATTGCCACAAAACACGGTCCTGAACCATTGAATTCCCGCAAAACCTCATCTCGTGGGTGGTCTAGGTCTCAATCTAGTGGAGGTTCGCCCTACACAGCGTTTGCCGGTTCGAGGCTACCACTCCAGAACTTATATTCCCCAGCGGTTAACGGTTCCACGAGATATGGCCAGCCCATTGCCACTTCAGCTTGCTAATCCTTAGGGCACGGTTACTCTAGTTGTGCTGCGGATATCATCGTTACGCTATCTCGCAGAGAAATTACGAGCAAAGCCCTTTCCATAGCTCGCTGAACGACTCTGAGCGTCTTCATGTGGCCTGCAGTGAAGGACTACATCTTGGTTCCGTACGTCATCAAGCACTTTTGTTTCGAGACATTAAGATTTTACTTCCTTTTGAATAATTATTCAAGAGTGTGTAGGCTTATTGAAATGATGTTAACGTAGGTAGGATTCCGGCATAACCCCTTCGTTGTTCCCGTGGCGACGGGGATACGTAAATTTCCCCATGATAAAAAAAATCCACACCATGCGTTCTCTCGTCACAATTTCAGGATTCCGAGCTGATCTTCATATGTAAAAAAGAAAATAAAACTTTTGTGGTTCGCAAAAACCGCCTCTGTCCCGAAGAACCAGCGAGAAACCGAGCGGGCACTTTTATTTATTTTCAGTCATTTTAAAACTATGATGAATATAATGCTATGATGCTTGAAGCTTGGCAGCGATCACCTCATTCCCAGGGGTTATCTTTAGCCATATATTCTTAATTATTATAATAATCCTTCTTAAAGAGTCTTTCTTCAATAAAAAGTCTGATCTTTTTGAATGAAAGACTATGCAATTTCTGGGATTTTGTTGTAAAAACGTATAATAAGTAATAAGTTTGTGCTTGTTTCTGGTATTTTTATTACGAACATCCCGTTTTATTAAACTGATTAATATTATGTTCATAAATAACCTTTTATATATTAGCACTTCAGCCTAGATAGGCTGAAGTATTAATGGGTCGGTACATATAGAATGTAGACCCGGTTATGTCGGGGTAGAAAGTGGCAATCTCGCACCAGTGAACACAGCGTACGACGATTCCGCTCTAGATGGCACAACCTGCCCAAGTGATCGGGGACTGAGTGGACGAGGACTCGGTGGAACTCTATGATTTAGTACAGTGTTTTGTGGAAATCAATGAGGGAGATAGATGTTCAGCAGCAGATATGCGAGAGACTTCAATGATAGGTGTCACTTCCGAAGTATTCAGAGAGAAAGAAATAAAAAAAAACATTTATTAACTAGAAAAGACGTAAAAAGTAAAGCATCAGCGTATCAATCTACCACTGCTGAGCACATGCCTCTTCGTATTCTTGAGAGGGTTTTGAAGCCAGGAACACTCCGCCATGCTACTCCGATGCTTGTTGGCGGACTTCACATGTCCGCTAATTATTTTTATTCCTTAGACATGCTGCATTCTTATCCGTACAATACGACTTAAGACTTCTTAACCTTCAAGTAAACAGCCTATTCCTTACTTTAGGGCCGGAAACGCAAAGGAATTCCTCTGATGTTAGTAATATTCATGGGCGATGGTGATCACTCACCATCAGGCGAGCTGCTTACTCGTTTGCCTACCTCTTCTATAAAAAACAAGAATTTAAAATTTCTAGAATAAAATTTCCCAATCCCTGTAAACTTTCACGAGCACTTTCTTCATAATACGTACATTATTTATCAATGTTAAACATCAAAACAGACATAGATATATGACATAAATCAGTAAGGAGTACTACATCACTTTCCCATCTATCAGATTTATTAAGAAGGTTACAGGCGTTCGTAGTTTTGTGACGTAGTTAGAAATGTATGTGTGGCGTGGAAGGTGCAAGAAAGATTTGAAAATAGTCTTTACCACATTATCTCCTGAAACTGGCTATGTGACCTATAAATTTATGTCCATAAACTTTGTTTAACGTTTAAGACTGTTTCGTCTGTTAGTGTTTTAGTTTTATTAAATAGTTTCTTGTCATTTCCAGGTGAAAAAAAAGTAGTAGGTGGAACTTCTTTCGACTTCCGAGTGCCAAGAAGCTTGAAAGCCATGCTGCCCAAGATTCCAATGGGCGGGTATGACGTGAATTTCTGCATCACGCAAGGCACTGCTCAGGATTTGACTTTCCACGCCAGGTGAGAAACTGGTATAACTAACTAAGTACAAGCAAATTAACCAAGTCTTATTTCGTATACAACTTTCATATCCCTCGTTTTGTCTTATATACGAGTATGTTTCCGTGAACAAAGAAAAGAAACAAACGGTAATGAAAGTAGAAGAAGCTAAAGATGTGTGTCAGGATCTTAGCAAGTGGAAAGATGTGGTCTCTGCCTATCCCAATGGGAAAGAGGCGAGACTGTACGTATGTATGTATGCATGTATGTCTCGGTGCTCTAGGGCTAAGACTTAAAAAACATGGTGCATCAATAATAATGCCCTAATCATCATCATCATCATTTCAGCCCATGACAAGTCCACTGCTGAACTTCGCCACTTGCACTGAACTTTGCTCCATCGTCTCCTCGCAATACGTTGTCGTCGCTCCATATAGTACGGGGATAACCTACCTTCTATATAGAATATTGGATTTCATAAATGTTTGTGTACAGTAATCTGTGATAGTTAAAATACTCATAAAATAGGTAATAATTATAAATTTTAATGTAAAAAAAAAATTTTTTTTGCCAAAGATTTTTGGCTAAAAATCAGCATTGTGTGTATCTGTTCTCACACGATATGCTGAGCCGACCCCTTTTCTACTCAGAACTATTTTGTTCCATGTCATTTTGTTTTGTTTTTATATTCAATTGTGTTATGTTCTTGTGCCATATAAAAACGTTAGTTCTAATCTATTAAATTCGGAAAATATCGCCGTGGTCAAAAACGGCTAGGGCCATTCGATTAAGGGTACGGACGGTGAGCCATGCCAATTTGTGCCCACCTTTGGACTATTGTCGTGAACCATCTAGGAGGTACTTCCAGGGCATACGCTCGCCTTAATTTGCATAGTACGCGAGTTTGATCCTCGGTGTAGGCACCTCTAAAATTGTTCTGCAATTTAAGTGCTTATTTACCACGTGCGCAGCGGTGAAGTTAAACATCGTGAGGAAACCTGCACGCTTGAGGAATAAAAATATTTTAAGTATATGTGAATTCTGCCAACGTGGCGGACTCTTCTCAACTCCAAAGCCCTCTCAGCAATGAGAATAGGTCTGTGCTTAGCAGTGGGAAAATTCTAAGCTGTTACTTTTGATCTAGCACAAGCCTTCTAAGCGTTGTTGGAGAGTTGGAGTGGTTAACAGCAATGGGGAATAAGTTTATTTGACTCGTACCAAAATTGCGGCGACGTGGCTCGCCACCCAACACTTCTCGTTCCCCGTGGGGGGCTACGTTTGTGGTATCTGCCTACCTCTCATATGGGAAAAAGGCGTGATTGTATGTATGTATGCATGTTAACAGAAATATTAGTAACGCTAATAACATTGCTAGTATTGCCTAAAAATATATTTTATACCAATAAGCAAGATGTTGGTAGGCGTAGTTACCCCGAGGAGCCCGATTGATTGTCACATTCTCGTTACTTGGTTGTCTTCTTCTCCTAACGCAACTGCATAGCTGGTAGTCTGGGTGATATAATTTCAAAATCAAATCGTTGTAAATGTTTCAGAGCCCTCCATCCTGGATCGGGTCGAGTCTTAGAAGTCTACAGTAACCAGCCAGGTCTGCAGTTCTACACCGGGAACCTCCTTCCGGACCCTGACAAAATAGTAGAGGTTGGTTGTGAAGTCCAAGTCCAGGGCAATTAGCCTTATGGATCGATATTTTGTTATGAAAAGTTTAAGTTTGTCGTTTCATTCGTTGTTAGAAGTTGCGCTGAGAAAGAGAATATCAAAGAGTTAGCAGATCCTGAGGGACAGAGAGAGAGAGAGAGAGGGAAAAGGAGCAAGAGAGACACAGAGAGAGGAACTCCGAAGTCTTCTTAAAAAAATAAGGTGGTCCTGTTCTTAGCAGAGATCACATTAGAAGGCGAAATTTTTACATGGCTTTGGTAATCTACGTACTTGTGATACGCTGGTAGTCCCACGTAATTTTAAAAGATCATCAATTCTTACCAAAAGTCAGAAAATTCTGCCGGAACCGCTGAAAACCATAACATAATCAACAAAAAATACATACAGACGAATACGAAACCTCCCCTTTTTATGAAGTCGGTTAAAAACTACTTATCTGTGTTCGATGATTATTTCGCCGTGACCTAAGTGGTATAGTATCAAATCGTAAGCAAGGAGTCTATCAAAATAGGTTGAGTAGTTTGTGAGTTTTTCGCCGACCTTCATTGAAGCCAGTTACAATAGAGGTTTATCCTTCCTGGTATATTATCGGTAAAAAAGTAGGAAACATACGCTTCTGCATATTTTCTACATCTCTGTTAAAAAAAAGTACCCGCAACCGATGAGCGTGAATGAAAACGCTAATGAAAGTAGAAGAAGCGACAGATGTGTGTCGGGATCGTAGCAAGTGGAAAGATGTGGTCTCTGCCTACTCCAATGGGAAAGAGGCGTGACTGTATGTATGTTACTCTGTGCATTTTACATTTTTCTGATTCGTACAATGACATTAGAGCACATTAAAAGAGCAAATTTTTATTTACTTTTAAATTATTATACGTACAATTAAAACTGAAGAATTATTTCTAAATGTGTACGAGTATAAACGACGATATGTGATGTATTGTTATGATAGATTTAAGACATCCATGATAGCTTTTTAGATATTAAATAGTTCTGGGTGTATGAAATGAAATCAAAATTATTTATTCTTCAACTTAAGAAATATAAATTTAATTTGTCAAACGTTATTTTTTTCAATCTACCACCGTTTTGTAATAAGGTTCTTCTGACGGGGAAGAACCAGGTGAGAGAAACTCCGTAGGTATCCTCAATTTTGTTATTTTTCTTTATCTTTGTCAAAAGTACATTATATATAAATTTACAAAGAATAGTCTCATAGAAAACCAAAACACGCTCCATGACAACAATTTGTGTTTTTGCACAACTGTGATAGGCTGGGATACGAACCCAAGACCTGCGGCGCAGAAGTTAAGTACTTTGATCACTGGGCCAGGCTGTCGTCATTCAGTCATATCTCTAATGTTTATACAGTAATTATCGTGGTGCATTATTATTAAGGAATAGTGGCGGGTATTTTATGTTTTTTTTTACATTACCATCTGCATACACATATCGATGTTGAATTTCAATATATTTCCAAAAAACATACATGTATATACAATAATATATCTCTCGTCTTTGGAGATTATTATTTAGTAAGATGGAATAGTCCTAAAAGTGCGTGTTTAAATTCATAGAAATTAAGTTAATCGACGTTTTCATCGATTTTTGTGTAAATTAGTCATTTCGTTCCAAGTCCCAGATCTGCTTGGTTGTTTTTGCAATCATTAAATATCTATTATTTTAAAAGCCGTTGCCTGAAGTTGAGAAAGAGAACGTCGAAGAGGAAGCGGATTCTAAGCGGAGCGAGAGCGAAAGCGAGACAGACAGTGAGTCGAGTGAAGATGGAGAAGAGGCGAGTGAAGATGGAAGCGAGGTGATTAATACATACATACATACAGTCACGCCTTTTTCCCATATAAGGGGTAGGCAGAGTCCACTCACTTAGCCCACTTTTCGCCCTCGCGGGTTAACGAGACGCGACGGGTGGCGAACCACGTCGCCGCCATTTTGGTACGGGTCAAAAAATCTTTACTCCCCAATACGTTCCTACGAGCAGTATAGTGACAGCATTGCATGTTATGGTAGTATTCTGCAGGAATAAAGACTGTCAGTACAGTACTTTAGTCGTATCTTACGACACCTCGGTGTAGGCCCGCATTAGTGCAGCGTAGTGGGATAACGTATATACGTACGCCCCTTCAAATTTTATCTGCCTGCAGTGAGACATTTGTTTTATGTAGATCAGAACATAGACTTTAGAATCCAAGACCAAATAACTAGAAAGACACAGTAAGTATCATCAACGCTGTCATAGTATATCTGAAGCCACTTTTATAATTATGCGTGAGTCATCTACAACAAAAAGACTAAAGTCGGTTATTTGTTTTTTTGTTATGTTGCACAACCTGTCAGAAACTAAAACAGATGTAAACAATAGTTATCGGCAGTAATCGGCTATGGATGTAGAGTTAGACAATGTGAGGTAAATATTTTACTTAAGACGATCTACTTGGTACCATGAGTTTGTCGTCGATCACATTCCCTAATAGTATCAACATCTGGAATATGAAAAATATGAATGTTGGGTACTTACGTATTAACGCCTCCGCAGCAAAAGTTGCGCTAATGCGCCAATAAAGAGCAATCTTGTTGTTCGATTGACTACTTTGTTTTTGAATTTTGAAAATGTTTCTAACCTAACCTAACCTAAATGTAGATAGTCGGCACTTAAAAACCGCCAAATCTGTAGCTGCGGTGGCGTTAATACATACATACATACATAAGATCACGACTGTATCCCATAAGGGGTAGTCAGAGACTGGGCACTCACTGCAAAAACAGATGACTGCCACAATCCACGTTTCACCAAAACAATATAATGCACTTGGTGTGATAGGTGGTGAGCCCATCGCCACCATGCGCTGTTGGGTGCACAGTGCAGTTTAATTCCTTACTCACCTTTTACGAGTTTTGATACCTGTGTGTCCGTGAGCGCGTGTATTTACAAAAGATGAGCATAGTTTTGCCGGCGTCACTACGATTGTACGCAATAATCCTTCTTTCTTATTTGCTTGTCTGAGATAATAATATAGATTTTTTTTACCGTACGAAAATGACTTATACTATGAATATATGCGATATCGCAAGTTACAATAAAATTTTGGGATAATCTTTTTTAATTTGTTAGCCGTGTGGTAGCGGCCTAAGAGAATCTGACACCCCATCTCATCCCGTGGGTGTCGTAAAAGTTGACAGAGGGAAAGAAAATGGGCAGCAGCGTCTTCCTGGAACGTCGAATAAGTAAACTACGGTTGCCAACCCGCCTAGCAAGCGTGGCAACTATGGCAAAATCACCCCAAAATGTGAGCTACAACCTATTGTTATAACCTGTGGGGGAAGCCTATGTTCAGCAGTGGACTAGTCTAATGATGATGATGATGATGATGATGATGATGTCTCCTTTTATATTAAGAGCAAATTGTTTATTTGTGTAAAGTAACAATCCTATTAATAATATTTTTGGTATGTAAGTCGTACATCAAATTGTTAATACAGTAATTTTGCCTTAGATTGAAGTTTTTGTGCTTTGTCACTAGGGAGAAGAACGCTACGGTTACGTGCCGCTGACGGGGAAAGGAGGGACACTATATAAGAAGCACGGACTTTTTTGTTTGCTACCACAAAACTACCCAGATGCTATTAACCACGTAAGAAAATCACACCAGTTACCCACATACATATATACGAGTACATACACGCCTTTTTTCCATGAGGGAGACATCTGTCCACTTGCTACGATTCTGACACATCTTTCGCTTTATTGACTTCCATGAGCGCTTTCATACAAGCTCATCGGAAGCGGATACTTTTGACGTGGTCCTTTCCTTAAAATTATTTCGATGTGATCGTGATACGTTCGCCTACGTCGACCTTTACCTACGTTTACCGACTTGCCCAATCACACTCGCCTATTTTCTTTCATCCATCCTCTCTACGTGTCCAAACCGTCTAAGCATCCCTTTCTCTATATTTGTCACTACATATTCTACCTCACCACAATCTTCCCTACGTTATGCAGGGTCCCAAAAACTTGATTTCCTAATAACAGTCTTCGATGAATATCACTGTCGTACTTTCCGTCTCTCGTAAACTTTGAACCAAAGTATTCAAACTCTTTCACTTGTTCTACTATTTCTCCCTCATCAACTCTCTTCTCTCGTAATACTTTCTTCTTTTTCAAAAACCATTACTTTCGTCTTATCCTCATTAATATGAATCCCTTTGCTTTTTAGAGTACCGTGCTTTTTATATATATATATATATATATATATATATATATATATATATTTTCGGTGATGTAATTGCTGTTAGCCTTCTCGGCTTTTACAGCTTCATCGGATACTATGCTTTATATATAAACCTTAAACATCAACTCCTCCTTCGACGATGCTAATATAAGCTGATCATTAGGGTATAGGAGGCATTTGATGGTCGAAATCTTCTTTTAAGCAATATTCTATAAATAGGCTAAACAACCCCGACGAAGCTAATAGCTTACATCTTTTTCGATGTTTAACCAGTCTGTGTGAGTCCCGTTTACCTGCACACAGGCATTGGAGTCTTTATAGAGTGGTATATATAGACGATGTCGACCACAATTCATTCTTCGATACTCTGACATGGAGATTTTCCAAGTCTACGAATACGCAATAGACTTTTTGACTTAAGAGTTAATAACTTTTCGGCTATGCTTTGTAAGGAATAAAAAAGGAAATATCTGTTATCCACATATAAACACTAAATTATCGCACGCACTATTTGTTTGTGCATCATCTTTAATTCAAAAGCACGCGGCGGAAACATGATAAACTGCAAGAGTTGAACTTGGTATATTGGGATTGACGCCAATACACCAAGCTTAACTCTTGGAGTTTCACAGATATGTTTAAAAACTGATAGAGCCAAAAATAGTAGTGTTGGCTATCACCGGGGATGGACCACTCTTTAACAGAATACCGGCACAATGTAGCAGCTTATGGTTGGTAGAATTCTTATGGTGCTCTCGGCTCACCACTATTACTGGTAACACTCCTGTCTTATATATCACCCCATAGATTGAATCAAATCATGGTTCTGAGTCTAATGGATGCTATTACTAGATATTTGCCGCAATTGTGCAGGTCGAACACTCGATCTAGTGCGGGGGCTGGTCGCCCTAAGCTGCTTTTGCCGGTACGAGGTTGCCTGTACTATTTTTACCCAACGGTCCAGCCATATATATAGTAGACCTATCGGTCCCACGATCTATTTGGCCGGATCATTGCCAATTCTGCTTGCTGATCCTTACAGCTACGTCGGTAACGCTAGTTCTGTTCTGCTGCGGATATCATCGTTATACGGATTCCAAATTGCAGAAATACACCGAACGTAGCCCTTACCATACTTAAATAGAGACTCTGAGCTTCCTCATGTGGTCTGCAGTAAAGTATTACGTCTCGTTTCCTCTTAGAGTAGGAATGGATGGAGTTTGTCGTAGAGAAGCGGCCGACTGGGTTGATCATAATACTATGAAAAGGCGGGACATTCACAAACAATATTTATACATTAACCCATAATCTTATTACATTACATTTTTTTGAAATCACAAAATAATTGAAAGAAATCCAATTGTTCTAGAAAAAATTTTCCCAGCTCGATTCTTAATCCTGGAGAGGTCTACATTCACAAGATACAATACAAGTTCGGACTTTTGCTTGGTAAATACGTATAAAGTATACTAACGTTCTCAAAAACAGCCTCGGCTTGTAAAAATGTAAAGTGAAAAATTTGTGACAAATATACCTATATGATCAAAAAGAACTGTTATTATTATTGCCTGAATTATATATAAAGAATATAAAGTATCTGTCTGTGATTTAGAAATTACTTTTTTACGTATTACTTGTCACGTATTATGGTAAAAAAAATATATGTAGATCAATTTAACGGTACTGACAGTGCATTCGTAAATAAAATTTGCAAGTTTATGCTTAATCCGTCTGAATCATGCCAGTAAAACAAAAAATTTACAATGTTATCTTTACTAAAGGCAATATACTATTGTATTAATTTATAGATATTTATTAAATATTTTATATATTTTTTACATTCGTATAGTATATATTTATTTTAATTTATGTAACATTTCAGTTTCGGTTATTGCCTTTTTTTTAGTTTATGGGTCTTTATTTATTTATATTTCTTCCGTGTGTAGTAATCACAAAGTTTTTGCATACATTTATAAATCAAGACTACTTATCGTGCTTTTTTATAGAAAAGGGGGCAAACGAGCAGCTGGCTCACGTGATGGTAAGTGATCACCGCCGCCCATGAACACCTACAATACCAGAGGAATAGCAGATGCGTTGGCGGCCTTTGCTTATTTACTAGTTTTACTTTTGTTAAATACGAGTATAATTAGTGTACATTATGTAAGTATTAAGCTGTTGTTATTCCTAATAAAAAAAACTATAAAAATTAACTGTAGTGAAGTGTAACAGCTCGTTGCATAGATTGTTTATTGGCGATCGCAGTAACAAACGATTTGTGTATTCTTTTCGGTCGGTCACTTTTTGAGATGTTATTTCGTCACCTAACGGAAGCTGTGAGTCTCTCAGTCGACTTTTACGATATTCCTGCTACGATAAGAGGCGGTAGTCTATCCTGTCCATTAGTTGACGTTAACTACACCCACGAGAATATACGGGGACACTCTTACTCCAGTGCTACCATCACACGGCGAAAAACTATTAAAAATAAACTCTACGAAGTTATGTACGGAAAGGACCAAGTTATACGAGTATCACGCGCAGTCGTCGAGTGGTTTCTACGTTGTCTGAGGTTAGATATATTCTTTGATGCATACCTTTATTACTTTTTTTATATCATAAAGTGACGAAAGTTCATCTGATGGTAAGTGCAACGTCTGCCCACAATTAATGCTGTGTGACACCACACTGCGCCCGTCACGCTGAGACATCTGTTCTTAAATCACATATGCCTAGTGATATGCTAACTCTCAGTGGCCCTTCAAACCGAAACACAGTAATGTTTGCACACTACAGATTCTACGGCAGAATAACCGGCCCTGGGGTGGTACCTACCTAGACCGATTGCTGCATAGGATCCTTTTACAGTCACAGTATTTTCATTCACAGTAAACCCTCGGTAGTCCTGCCCCATGTCTAATCCGGCGCTCCCTGTAATCCAACATACCAATTATATGTGTGTGTGTATGAAAATGATGGGTTAATGTATGATTTAACAGGTTGCAACTACTTCGCGTATCGTGACATGCCGCTTACTTAAACGACAGCGCTTACGCTTGTAAGCGTATTATTCAGTTTCAGTTTCGCTTTCAGCGCGGGCGTAACTACTACACGCGTTGCAATGGCTTCGACTATTCTTCTCTTAAAGCGGTCTCTTTTAAAAGGTTATTTGCCTTTTTTTCTCTTTTTATATTATCTCGTCGTTTCAGTCCTTCACAAGTCCACAAAAGTTTTTAGCTCTCATATTGTAGGGATTTTGCCATAGTTGCCACGCTTGGAAGACGGGTTGGCAACCGCGGTTTATTTATTCAGATGTTCCAGAAATAGGCTACTGCCCATCTCCTGGTTTTAATTTCCTGCTGTCGACTTTTACGACACCCACGTGATGGGATGGAGTGGAAGATTCTTTTAGGGCCCTACTACACACGGTTTCAATATTAGCTCTTAAACTTTAAATATAAATTATTGGTTACTTCATGTTAACCTTTGTGTTGTTTTATTTTCGAAATTGCATACCAGTATAGTATCAATTTTATACATTGTGTTAGATTCTTCATAATTTTATTTATGATTACAAGGTATGTATGTCTCTTTAAAATATTCCTGACTACCGCTTTGTCCATTTATACTCGTCTCGTAAATCTGTTCCCTCTTCGTGTCTAAACCATCGGTAATACCCCACACCCGGTACACCCCTTTCTCTATCTTTTTTACCACATCTTCTATCTCTTTACCTCTGTCCATCATACTTATTCAAGCTATACTTCTCATACCTTTATCTTACTTTCATGCTTCTTCTGCCAGATCTAACATTCACCACCATAGATAAATTTGGGGACCAGTAACTACTATTTGTATAGCCAATCGTGCCTTTTTAGTTACTTCTGGCTACACATTAACATCTGCATTGCCTTATACACTTGATATCCTGCCAACACTCTTCGGTTAATATCACCGTCATGGTTTCTGACATTAACAGGCTGTATTTTTGTTATTAAGATGACAAACGAAATACTGAGTGGTTCATAGCCACTCAGTAGGTATCTGGTTTCTATGCACTGTGACGAGATTTCACAGAGAAGAAGGCTGGGTTGTTATCTATTATATGCTTGCGCTTTGTTGAGGTAATTTAAGATAGTCGCAAAGTGCCTGACTCAGAATAAAGTTAACCTAATAACATTATTCAGCAACATTCTGGCTTTGAACCGTTTCTTTACATTTTAGAGAAAATGTACGACGTAGTATAAATGAGTGAGTGCCCAGTCTCTGGCTTACCCCTTATGGGACACAGTCGTGATCTTATGTATGTATGTATGTAGTATAAATGGTTATTGGCATCTAGCGGCATTGAATGTTAAAAATAAGACTTATCTATCTGTCACCTGTATTTGTAAAGTAATTTTACGTCTACCTTCACAGTACCCATAGGGCCTTGACCAACATTGTTTAGTTAAATTTTGTAACGTTATGATTACATTCATTAATTATTGAATATTTAACTTATAAATATCCCAATGCAAAGGACAGGCCTCAGCACAGGCCCTTTGATTACAGCGACTCCACCCCTGTTAGTCGGATATCCGTTAAAAGTTGTCAGAGTGCAGCAGAGGTGCGGGCGGCGCCGCGTCGCCAAGCGCCGGGTCGCGCCAGCGGCGTACTTGTACTCTCTAGTCGCGGGCATTCTGTCCGCGAATCTTGTGCGACGAAGCTGTAGCCGGGAAAACAGCGCACTACACACACAAAAAAAAAACTGTTTTACTCGGGCTTTGGTGAGATTGCTAGGAAGAGGCCGCCACGCTGCTCCAACACGGACATGACATGTCTTCGAAATATTTTTGCACATGCAAGTTTCCTCGTGATGTTTTCCTTTACCGGCGACTACGTGTTAAATCAGCACTTAAAATTGCAGTAAAAGCTACAAAGGCTATAATACCTAAGTTACTAATTACTTATGTCCAATTACATATTGCAAACAAAAAATGTTATGGTAATGGTGATCCAGTTTATTGAGTATGATGGAATGATGGTGTAAAATTGATTGTGTAACCTTGAGTGACAGCAAGAGAAAGATGATTGGTAATATATATGCGTGGATGAGAGTGAGGTATAATTTCGGCAATGTAATTGCTGTTAGCCTTTTTTGACTTTTACAGCTTCATCGTATACTTCGGAAGGAGTGAGAAAAAAGCGGAGGGAGCCCATTATGAAAGGATCCCGATGTATGGATGTTCTTTGACCCTAGCCTGCTTAGAGACATTATGATAAAAAAAATCTTTTAATTGCATGGTTAATTTTAAATTTGATTTGATTTGATGAGAGGTTACTTTAAGATTTTTTTTAATATTAACTTCATTTCCTAAGCCTATGAGATATTATATGAGAATACACATACAATTTAAAATTAAATAATTTAAGTATATGCGCCTCACTACAGTGTCAATTTCTTTTGTCCTCGTTTAAATGACGTCAATCGTATGATCCATATTCATAGTGTCGGCGACGACCATTTCACCGACGTCTAGAATTCTGTACATCACTCAGGTGACGCAGCTAAGCACACAGACGTCTTCTCGTGACTTCGGACGCAATGCTGCACATGCCTTACTACTCGTATAATAGTTGAAAGAAATATCTATGGAGTAAGTTTTAATATACTTATACAAGTGTTGTATATAATAACTGAGGGTGTAGGGTGCCTTTTATTATTTTTAGCAATAAACTTTTTATTTTGTGTAGGCTACTCCTTAGCCTTATGTTTTAACAAACAATTTACGTCACGAAAACGAAAATGTAAACATTCATTTGTTTGCGAGTGTGTATACAAAAACTTTGAATTTTGTTTTAGCAATTCGCTTTTTGATTGGTACACTTCGGGAAACTTCGGGAAACTTTGTAAAAGTATTACATTCGCTCTTTAGATCGTAATGGTCCTAAACTGATTTGTGCGTAACACATCTAGTTGGTTTTTCGGTCAAGTTGTGTTGTGCATGTGAAATTTGTATCTGTTAAACGCACCGACTATGCAGGAAAAATACTCCTGACGGACAACTACTCCAGCACAACGTTCCTGCCTACACGCAAAATACGCGCTAGACGTGGAGTTGCGGAAACCGGCCCGTTGCAATCTACAATCTACAACTACTCCAGCTTCATTATATTAAATTAAAAATTACGATAATAACAGCTACACAGGGTTTCAGTCGTAATTTAGATATAGTAAATTGCGAATCTTACGAGTATAATGACACGTTTAATTTTAAAAAACAACTCAAATTAAAAGAAAAGGAAATTATTGTCTTTAAGGATACTAAGATCTGCCTCAGTGACACTTTCCTGTAATTATAAAATTGTATTAACACTATTTTGTGAATGATTTTAATAAATGAATTGATGCAATTAATTACGATTTGATTAAAAAATTGTGCAATCCGCTCGTCGTTCGTCGTCGTCCGTGGTGAAACCACACACGTCCTTCGCAAGTCCACTGCTGAACATAAGCCTCCCCCATAGATAGCCGCAAAAGTTTGTAGCTCTCCTATTGGAGGGATTTTGCCATAGTCGCCACGCTTGGCAGGCGGGTTGGCAACATCAGATTATTTATTCACATGTTCCAGGAAGGTGCTGCTGCCTATCTCCTGGTTTTATTTTCCCTCTGTCGACTTTTACGGCACCCGCGGTATGGGATGGGGTGGTAGATTCTCTTAGGTCGCTTTAATATGAGCTGAAAATAAGAATTTATATTATTACAGACGTCACATTTTTGTATTCTATGTGTACTGAAGGTAAACAGCAAGAAGATGTTGTTTCCAGTAATGGTCATGTTCAACTATTTCTGTCGCGTATTAGCTAAATAAAACGGGACAAGTGCGTTTCGGACCCCGCACATGGAAGGGTTCCGTTGTGAAGAATTATGATGTTCTCCTAGCCGATTTCGACCACGGCGACAACTTCCGAATACTGTCGAGAGCCATCAACTGCGCAGGAGATATTATAGTGCCACAAGTGTACGCGCGAACACAGGGGCACTCACCCGTCCCAACCAATCTGACTTGAATGATAAATACGTATGGCTCCAACGTGTCCGGCAGAGTAGACCTACGTATTTCCTACCAAGGTGTCGTATGAGGCGACCAAGGTATCGCACGGACTACCTTTATTCGTTCAGAATAACACTATAATATGCTATGCTGTCACTATACTGCTCCTGAGAACGCAATGGGGAGTAAGAATTTGTTGACTCGTACCAAAATAGCGGCGACGCGGTTCACCACCCGTCACGTCTCGTTTCCCGCGAAGGCGAATAGTTGGCTAAGTGAGTGGCCTTTGCCTACCCCTTATGTGGGCAAAAGACGGGACTGTATTTTTTTTATTGTATAAAGTGATGAAACGAGCAAAACGTTCACCTGATGGTAAGTGCAACGTCCGCCCACAACAAATGCTGTGTCACCCAGAATATTTCTGTGTGACACCACACTGCGCCCGTCACCCTGAGACATCAGTTCTTAAGTCTCAAATGCCCAGTGATTACGCTAGCTCACAGTGCTCTTCAAACCGAAACACAGTAATGCTTGCACACTACTGATTCACGGCAGAATAACTGGCCCTGGGGTGGTACCTACCTAGATGGATTCCTGCATAGGAATCCTACCACCAGTGAAAATGTTACGAGTATATTCAAATTAATTTTTATTACGTTTTTTGTAAGCCATGTTATGTTCTGCTCGCTGAGAGAGCGATTAGTAATAGAGAAAAACTTGTTATTGGAAACAAAATAATTCCGTTGTTGAGTTTGAATATAATACTAAATTTTACACTCTGACATATCTTTAATGAATATGTTTCGTATACGAATCTTTAGTAGACAATGATCAGCAAAGAGTTTAGTCCCAATAATTGTTAACGAGGAATTGCGTGTAAACTTTGGGGAAACGCTTCTTCGATCACAGTGTTTACATTAAGCAGAATTTGGCTTGATTTTGTAAGTACGTGCATTTTTATGTACGTCTTTGTTTTTGTTTGAGTGTGCGTCAATGTGCGTTTTCGTGTGCGCGCATGTGTGTTTGTTTTTGTTTGAGTTGATATGTATCGTTATACTTTAAGTGAATGTTAAAAAAACTTAAACTATTAAGTGGCGGATTATGGATTTATATTAAATGCACGCCACAGTACTTCAGATATTCATAATTCAGCTTCAATTGATATAGTGCTAAGCATTTTGAGGCAAATAACTTCAACATAATGTAGGATATCTGTCAAAGTAAATATTAATACGTACAGTAACGTGTCTTTACCTACCCGTGAGATTTGGGCACAAATCCAAGCTGATACCAGTGTTTGTTTAACATAAAACAAACATAAGATCACGACTGTATCCCATAAGGGGTAGTCAGAGACTGGGCACTCACTGTAAAAACAGATGACTGCCACAATCGACGTTTCACCAAAACGTTGTTTAAATTATAGTAAAATGGGGCAATCAGAATGAAGGCAGTTTAGAGACCGAACACTGGACTTAAGCCGCTCCCATTAAAGGAGTAATGAAGCGAGGGTTAGTCTACGACGTTGTTCCAGTGCGGAATGGATAGGGGATGCACCTTAACGTGTTTTTCATGATATTTTTCCTACGTGAAGTAAAATTCTTAATTTAAAATTTCCGGTAGAGGAGTTCGAGGTCAGATTGTAATACTACGGATCACTTACCATAAATGACTTATTGTAAGATCTGTAGGGCTATTAGCACATCGTATCTAAAGTGATGATCACTTATAAAAGTGTTGAACGAATATCTGTCAAATAATTGTTTTCATACTGGTTATGGTTAACGAAAATGAAGATTATTTTTCATATGACGTCTTTTTTGTTAATCATTACCAGTATGCATACACTTATTTAGCAGATATTCGTTCAACACTTTTTTAAGTGATCATCACTTTGGATACGCAATAGCCCTGCTGGGCTTGTTGTAACTGTATCGATGTCTCTGACCCTACATCCCAACCTTCCTCCGATCATATTGGATACGCATTCTATCGAAAAGTAAGCACGTGGGGACTCAGATGAAGAAATACAAACTCTGTATCCACGTGTTTTCGACACCGCACCCTGGGCTAACTCCGATCTTTTCGCATGAGCGTTATGGAATGGCGGGGTTGAGCGTCCGACAGTATTCCAAAGTTGTAGTGAAACATAACTAAGTTTGAGGCACGTTGGAGCTCATTCATAACACTATAAAGAAAGAAAGAAATATGAATATTTCGAAACATGAAAGTCAATACTGCACAATGCTAAATGTAGCATTCAAAGAAAAGTTATTATTAAAACTTTTGCCCCTCAAATCTTTCTGCCCTTTTTTAAACCTACAACGTGCTTTATGGAAATTTACTAGGTCTGAGAGTCAAGGTCGAATTTCGCAATCCATTTTCATTTTTGTATAATGTTTTAAAATTGATAAGTTTATAATAATATTTTTTATGACTGATAAGACTTCTAACGGTTATTAAAAAGAAATTAATATTATTTTTAAGCAGTCTTGCGTAATTAGCTTGGCATTCAGGGTACCTGTGTCGTAAATTTTTGATCTTGCTTTAGATCCTGATCAATTCTAATAGTGATTGATTAAAGTGAGCCTTCCATCAATTATCAAGAGTTCAATTTTGAAATATTTGGTTGTGCTGGAAGGGGAGAGTATAACATTTATTCTAGAATGCCGGCTCTAGAGTTTGACTGATGTAAGAGGATGTAGGCGGCACTGATGGTAGAAAAACTATCCGAAAGTACCGAATACAAATTCTAGTGGTAGGGCATAGTAACACTAGAGCGAGGGTGTATTAAGATTGTTGGATGCGAGTAGTTTCGGTAATTCTGCCTTCAAGGAGTAGTGTGAAAATACTACTGTGTTTCGGCCTGAAGGGCATTGATAGCTAGTGTATTTACCGGGCGTAGTAGACTAAATAACCGATATATCCAAGGTATGATGCCACACATGATGTTTTGGGTGGTAGGATTCCTATGCAGGAATCCGTCTAGGTAGGTACGACCCCAGGGGCCAGTTATTCTGCCGTGAAGCAGTAGTGTGCAAACATTACTGTGTTTCGGTTTGAAGGGCAGTTAAAGATAGCGTAATCACTGGGCATATGAGACTTAAGATCTGATGTCTCAGAGTGACGGGCGCATTGTGGACACCACAAAGAAATGTTCTGGATGACACAGAATTTGTTATAGGAAGACATTGCACTTACCATCAGGTGAACGTTTTGCTCGTTCCGTCACTTGAATCAAGTAAATAATTAAAAAAAAAACAGTATTTGTTATGCGCAGACCTTGCTCTTACCATCATGTGAAGAATAAGCACGTCTCGTCACTTTCTTTCATAAAAAAGTAACTTCATCCATATTTTGCATTACTTTGAGGGATAGAATTCAAAATGGGTCTTATTCGACACTGAACTAAGATAGTCAGAATAGCTTCAAGAGTTTGGCGGAGTGGCATGAATCGGTCACGTTTATCGTAAGACCGATAACTAATGAAGTAAATGGGTCCTGAAGTGAAGATAATTTTATTTAGTTATGCGAACTGCGTGACGACCGCGTGACTTAGCTATAGGAGTAGGTACCCGTCTTCTAAGTCGTGGGTTATATATAATTTCGGTGATGTAATTGCTGTTAGCCTTTTTTGGCTTTTACAGCTTCATCGGAATTCTGTGCTCACGGGCCAGGGGCCCGCGTGCCAGGTTTGGTTTAACCCAAACATAAATAAACAAACAACAAAACAGAAATTCGGACTGTATCGCGTTCGCTGCGTGCTTGCGCGATATAGAATATCTCAATACGATTTTAAGTCGTCTAATGACCGTCCGAGGTAGGCTGCAGGGCCTCCATTCGGACTGTCGACTTGTGTGTCGGTAACTCTGGGCGGTGAGAACCGCCCTGGAACACGGGTGAATCGTGTGTTCGCGGTGTGATTGTCAACTGCTGCGCGCCGCTCTCTACGGCGGTCGCGCGTCGCTGGTGCGTGTTATATTAAAGCTAATCGTGGGTTAGAATCTCTGCTGTAGCCTTTAATCTATGAAACTTACAAATGAGTTGGTTGGTAGGTCGGTGAGCGCAATGCTGGTCTCGGAAATCTTGTACTTGTGATGCTGAAGGGTATTTGGTACGACAAATTCGGATGGGTTTCTGCAATAAGTCGTTCCCCAGAGCTTCGTTCGTTTACCAGCACGATTTTTTTTGCAGAAGTTCTTAGATTAAGGTATTATAACTCTTACAGCGTGTATTTATAATTATAATATATTTTTTACTACATGCAGTCATTCTCTATATTCAATGTAACATATTGGGAAAATTCAAAAATCAACTATTATATTTTCCTTATAATGATTACTCTACTAATTGGATCGCTGCTATGAATAAAGGACAACAAGGGTACTTATTCTTCCGGTGCTATTGACAAACTCACGACTGATCACTGTACTTTATTACCTATATTTTTATTGCAATTTGATATCAGACGATACTGATGGTCGGATTTCTATGTAGGGATCTGATTAAGTAGGTGACGATTAACGCAGTGTCAGTCATTCCGCCCTGAATCAGTTGTGTGCAAACAATACTGTGTTTCGGTTTGAAAGGCACTTATAGTTGTATATTACTATGCGACTTAAGAACCGCTGTCCCAGAATGACGAGCACAGTGTGGTGCCACATAGAAATGTTCTGGGCGTCACAGCATTTGTTATGGGCAGACGATGCTTACCATCAGGTGAACAACTTGCTATTCTCGTCACTTTCTTCTATTAAAAAAAAGACTAGCAAGTATTTCTCAACTCAACCATAACAGTTACAGTCACCAAGAACTTTGTGTCGGAAAGTTTTGTGTTCTATATTTCGAACTTGTTTCGATTCGACTTTTAGGGACTTCTTATTGTCTAAATAAACGAGCGCAAACGTTTTTTAGGTAACAAATAATTTAGAAGTAATTTGATTATTTGTATACAAATATATATAATATATATAATAATATTAGTTTACAAATTCCCCTTATAGTTATTCCGTCGTTCAACCGATAGACTGCCAAAGTGGTTTCCGAAACTGTAAAATACGAAATATGTACATATTATATGCGAGATTATGTCATCATCGTCATCATTTTAGCCGATCTCAGTCCATTTCTAAACTTTGGCCTTCTCTATAGATTCCCATAAAATACGGTCCTGTACAAAACTTACATGGATGGAGGCCTCCATCCATGTAAGTTTTGTAATGTTTTTTAATGCATATTTAATTAAATGCAATTAATTCAATTTCGATACAAATAAAGCACCATTTTAAACTTGTCTACTTAAAAAATTAAAAAAAAAATCAGCGTAGGCGGGATGTCAACCATTTATGTGAATGAGTTTAGAGTTCAAAAGTTATCGAGTACGACTGACGCACTAATGATTTTAATATTAATGTACCTACAATTATGAAACCATAAAATTGTTATTGTACACGGCAAGTAACTACGGATTTATTTATAGAAATCTTGCGACACCATTTCGAGATTCGTAACAGCACATGTTTTCCTGCCAATGATATATTTTTTTTTTTAATAAAATGAAGCAATAACTAATATTATGCCACAATTGTGGGCTGTGTAAGTAATTGGGTGCGATCACTACGTAAACACTTTTTATCAGCTATCGAATCATGGCTCATAGTTTGAGATGATCTTAATACGCTAATATACGGACCGATGTTGCGAAATATTGTGAGCGAAGTTAGGTCCATTCAGGTTTAGAGTGCGGCAACATGATAAGCGCAGGAGAGGGGTCATAGAACTTTGCAAAGCAGGCCTGGCTAAGGCTCGGTTGGTTCTTGGGTCTGAGTTGTCACAGTTGCTTTACGCATAGTAATGCAACTTCAATATTTTTATCCTTTTCTGTGGGATTTTTAATTTTTTTGTATATAAAATCCGCAAATATTGTCGTCATCATCACCATCATATCAGCCAGATTTTGCCATAGCTGCCATGCTTGGAAAGCGGTTTGGCAACCGCAGTTTATTTATTCAGATGTTCCCGAAAGATGCTGCTGTCCATCTCCTGGTTTTTTATGTTTGCTCCTGTATCGAAGAATTATTTGTATCATCATCATCATTTCAGCCTATCACTAGACCACTGCTGAACATAGACCTTCCCCATAGATTGCCACAAAAATTTGTAGCTCTCATTTTGGGGGATTTTGCCATTGTTGCCACGCTTGGCAGGCGGGTTGGCAACCGGAGTTTATTTAATCGGATGTTCCAGGAAGACGCTGCTACTCATCTTCTGGTTTGCATTTTCCCTCTGTCGACTTTTACGACACCCATAGGATGACATGGGGTGGTAGATTCTCTTAGGCCGCCATCACACGGCACCTTATTTGTATGACATAAAAATATTATTGCGTAAAAAAAAGTAAAGTTTCAGCCTATAAATGTCCCACTGCTGAGCACAGGCCTCCTCTCATTTCTGAGAGGGTTTTGGAGCTAGGACGAATCGGCCACGCTGCTCCAAAGCGGGTTGGCGGACTGCACATATCATTCGATATATTTTTATTTCTCAGACATGCAGGTTTCCTCACGATGCCTTCACCGCCGAGCACGTGGTAAATCAGCACTTAAAATTGCAATTAACAATTTAAGTGGTGCTGGCACCGGGAATCGAATCCAGGTCACTCGCGTACTATGAAATTTAAAGCGAGCGCCTAGCCCCTTATAGCGTGCGGGAACCAAACCCGCGACTCGTAGCGCTAAGACTAATGAGGCTGAGCGCTCAGCGTTAACCGAGTGTAAGTTGAATAAAAATAATTGTATTCTAATATATATCGCCACGGCTCTTTTTGAGACTTTATATACGCTCAGGGTCCGGGCACACGCATAAATTTCATAGTAGGCGAGTGAACTACATTAACCGCCAAAAGGTTAAAGATTAAAGAGTACCGGCACCACTAAATTGCTTTGCAGTATTAAAGTGCTGATTTACCGCGTGCTCAGCGCTGAAGGAATAAACATCGGGACGAAACCTGCCTGAGGAATAAAACAATATTTCGACGACCTGTGACTTCCGCCATCCCGCTTTGAAGCACCGCAGACTCTTCCCGGCTCTAAAACCCTCTCAGAAATGAGTTGAGACCTATGCTCAGCAGTTGGATATTTATAGGCCGTTACTTTACTTTTTTTTTAAACGCTAAAATCCACTAAGGGCAATGTTAAAAAAATATCATCTGGTATTGCGATTGCCAACCCGCCAGCCAAGTGTGATGGAAAACCTGTGCTTCTACAGAGCGTGGTATTGCGATCGACGAGGAAACGGCCTAATGGGAAAATAATTCGAAGTGTCTTTTCTTTTTTTAATTTACAAATCCTCTTTTTACTCGCGGTTGGAATATTCGCGTCGAGTCCATAATGTCCTGCGCGTTCTATATAACAACGCCTTCAGGACGCCGTTGGAACTGAACGTTTGCGAAAGCGCACCGATGTTTGGATGGTTGACTCCATCATGCGCAAAAAGCAACTTCCCTAATGCGGCGCTCACGAAACTGACTGCCCCATTCATAGGCATACGGTCTTATTTCCCTATCCGAAGAGGCATTTCCTATTTACTAATTTTATTTTTTAAAAAGTAACATTACACTAACATGTTTTATAAGAATAATTGTTACTAATAGCTAACAAATATGGATCTTTATCTGAAATAAAACGTATTATCATTACTAGCAGGCAACAAAGATCCAATATTCAAAGTCAAATCCAAATTCAAAATTTCTTTATTCAGTTAAGGCTTTTATTAACCGTATAAAGCTCTTATGAACGTCAAAATCTAGACCAATTTAAAAATATCGTATCGAGAGTGCGTTTTACAGACATTAATTCCACATTCAGAACACAATGGGACCGGAAAACCAACAAATTGTGTTTTTACACGAACATTACCTGCGGCTGAGATACGAACTCGGAACCAGTGGTGTAGAAGTCAGATACTACGCTATCGTCTATCCGTCAGAGTGTGTAACCAAAACGGATACTTCTAAACAACTTCCCCTGATCGATAGATACATTGAATAATTAAATTAGTAAGCCGCGACCGCGTGGCCTAGTGGTCAGAGTACCTGACTTCTAAGCCGCGGGTCCTGGTTTCGAATCCCAGCCGGAGCCAACATTTGTGCTAAAACACAAATTGTTGGTTTTCGGGTCTGGCTGTGTTGTGTTTGTCCCCGTGTTTCTGACATTGCATCCTAGCCTACCTCCGATATTATCGCATAAGCGTTACATCGGGCGCGGGTAGGTTGGGACAAAGTGAGTGCCTCTCTGTTTGCGCGTACACTTGTAGCACTATAATATCTCCTGCGCAGTTGATGGCTCTCGACATTCGGATTCGAAAGTTGTCGCCGTGGTCGAATTCGGCAAGGAGAACATCAAATTAGTAAGCTATATTCAGACTAAGTTAATTCGTTAAGTGTCCGATAATACTCGTATAGACTTTGTTATACATGATGGACGCAAGTAAATCGGCCACGTATCCAGCCTAAACCACGAACTGTGCTCTTTATCTCATTATGAGGGAAGATATTTTCCCCGAATTGGAAATTAAAGTAAAATAACAGCCTTCAAAAGCATCAATGAACATATATATCAATAAATAAATAAATAAATAAATAAATAAATAAACAAACAAATAAATAAATAAATAAATAAATAAATAAATAAATAAATAAATGAATAAATAAATAAATAAATAAATAAATAAATAAATAAATAAATAAATAAATAAATAAATAAATAAAGAACGAATGAAAGAAAGAAAGAAAGAACGAAAGAACGAAATAAGAAAGAAGAAAGAAAGAAAGAAAGAAATAAAGAAAGAAAGAAAGAAAGAAAGAACGAAAGAAAGAACGAAAGAACGAAAGAACGAAAGAAAGAAAGAAATAAAGAAAGAAAGAAAGAAAGAAAGAAAGAACGAAAGAAAGAACGAAAGAACGAAAGAACGAAAGAAAGAAAGAAAGAATAAGATCTTCACTGTCCACTGTTGAACATAGGCATCGCCCAAAAGGTGGGATGTGTCGTTAACCGAATTAATCAATGACTTGAACTTTGACAAGTATTCAAATTTATATTTAGTTTGAAAAAAAAATGTAGCTGTTAAAGAAGCTAAAAAGATTTAAGCCAAACAATATTTAATTATCAACATGTTTGTTTGTTACTGCCATTTTTAATAGCAAATAAAGTATTTGAATTTGAATTAGAGCCTTAAGTTTGGAATTGGCAATTGCAGCACGCCTCGTATTTAAGACGCGTCATTTTTTGAGATGGTAATTGCGTTTTGTTAATGCAATGTTGCATAACAAATGCTGTGTCACCCAGAACATTTCTGTGTGCTATCACACTGCGCTCCCCATTCTAAGACATCAGTTCTTAAGTTTGTTGTCAGTTTTTTCTTTATTGTATAAAGTGACGAAACAAGCAAATCGTTCACATGGTGGTAAGTGCAACGTCTGCTCATAACAAAAGCTGTGTCACCCAAAACATTTTGGTGTGACACCCCACTGCGCCCGTCATCCTGAGACATCAATTGTTAAGTCTAAATATTGTGGTGTGTTGCATGTGATTGTACATTTACGTATTGCGCTAACGTCTGCTTATTTTTAATAGTCCTTGAAGTATACTTCTTTTGGAACTGATTGTAGATAAATTAAGAGCTATTCGTGAGCCTTATCACAGAAACCGCGTCGAATATTTAATACAGCTCCTCTTTATGGCACTTAATATGTTGTTACTGTTACTTTACCCTTAACCCTACACCTAACATCATTTTACTAATTTTTTTTTTTTATTATTTTTTTTAATGTAAGAGGGGGCAAACGAGCAAGCGGCTCACCTGATGGTAAGTGATCACTGCCGCCCATGAACATCTACAATACCAGAGGAATAGCAGATGCGTTGCCGGCCTTTGCGAAACGAATAGGCTCTTTTCTTGAAGGTCCCTAAGTCGTATCGGAAAAACCAAATAAAAAAGAAAAACAGACGAAACAAGCAAATCGTTCACCTGGTGGTAAGTGCAACGTCTGCCCATAACAAATGCTGTGTCATCACATTTTTGTGTGACATCACAATGCGCCCGTCACCCTGAGACATCAATTGTTAAGTCTCATATTCCCAGTGATTACACTAGCTCACAGTGTCCTTCAAACCGAAACTCAGTAATGTTTGCACACCACTGCTCCACGGTAGAACAACTGGCCCTGGGGTGGTACCTACCTAGTCGGATTCCTGCATAGGAATCCTACCACCAGTGATCCTAACTCTGTGTTGCATTCGACTCTACTTTCGATATTATCCTATAAGCGTTACATAAGATATGCTTAAGTGACTCGCGTGTGCTTCTGATTGTGTTTCAATTAGTGTTTCAATGTAAAATTGTGATTATAAGTCAATGTTAAGACTTTTACCGGCAATAAACTCTGGGGTAATTTTTTCAAAGCCTGTGTGGTGGCGTAAGAGAATCTACCACCCTATCTCATCCCGTGGGTGTCGTCAAAGTCGACAGAGGGAACATGAAAGCCAGGATATGGGCAGCAGCGTCTTCCTGGAACATCTGAATAAATAAGCTGCGGTTGCCAACCCGCCTGCCAAGCGTGGCAAACTAAGGCAAAATCCGCCCCAAAAGAGCTACAAACTTTTGTCGCAATCTATGGGAGAGGCCTATGATCAGCAGTGGGCTAGTGAAGGGCTGAAGTGATGATGATCGCACACGCGACGGGCAAACGTATAAAGAAACTGCAGACCGTGCAAAATAGATTCTTGCGAGGTGCCACCGGAGCCGGCTGGTACCAACGCAACGTAGACCTTCACAGCGACTGTGAAATGCCCTTACTCTCTGAACACTTTAAATAATTATGGTTCATCCAAACCCTCTGGTGGTTAAAGCAGCCAATTACCGATCCGACAAAAACGCGACCGAACGCAAACGTCGCCCGCGAAACGTGCTAGACGACACGGACGTCTCAGCACTCCCTGACCACGGTACGGTCAGCCATGATCCAAGCAACACTGTACACACAGTAAACAACTTCAACATAACACGCACAACGTCGCGCGACCGCCGAAGAGAGCGGCGCGCAGCTGTCGTAAATCACATCGTGTGCACCAGATACACCCGTGTTCCAGGGCGGTTCTCACCGCCCAGAGTTACCGACACACAAGTCGACAGTCCGAACGGAAACACGCAGCCTCCCTCGGACGGTCATTAGATGACTTCAAATAATAATATTATGGAGATATTCACAGTAGCGCAAGCACGCAGCGAATGCAACGGTCCGAATTTAGATGTTTAGTAGGAGTTATATTTTTGTATTTATGTTTGGGTCAAATCAAACCTGGCACTCGGGCCCCGGGCCCGCGAGCACAGCATCCGATGAAGCTGTAAAAGCCAAAAGGCTGACAGCGATTACTTCACCGAAAACAAGCAGTGATGATGATGATGATAATTGCATAGTATCATTCTCATTTATAAATGATATTAATTTATTATCCTTGTAAGTGCAGAGTAAGAGTTATTTCTACACATCTTTGTCATTATTTATGTAATGATCTATTTTATAAAAAGCTTTATAATGTTATAATATTCTTAAGAAGGTTTTAAAAATCTGTTTACAATTTTACAATAAAATTCTGTAAGGTATACACCTTTTTTTTAATTGTATAAATCTATTAAGAAAAGAATTCCTACTCTTGACCCATCTGAACAGTAGGAGAAGGTATTTTTAACTCTAGCATATATGCCTCATTCAGGATACAGTCATCAGATTGCTTTGCATTTTCTACTTGCTACTCTTTCGTTCCTGTATACTTACCTCACAACGGGTTGTAATAATTTTCATTAATAACTTTATAATTAAAAATATTATAAGAACTTACTGGTTCTGTTACACTGTGTGTACCGGGAGAAAGAGAGGTAGGATCTTGACACCCGTTTCATCCAGCCTACTTTACATACAGGTAAGATTATACTTTCGTTTGCAGTTTTCGTATCCAAAAAACGGAGACGAGCTTTCGTCTGATACTATCAAAAATGTGTCTGTGTGTACGTTTCATTCCATTTCGACGTCTTAAATGTGTTTATTTTTATAATTGTATGGCTGTTTGTGACATGTCCACATTTGTTATTAAAAAAGAATAGTTTCATTTTCATTTATTACATTAAATGAAATAATCTATCTTTTCTTCATCATTCTTACATCGTTTCTTATCGCTTATATTCGTGTGTAAAATATGACCTATAACCAAGTGTTTTATGTAATCATTACAAATATCATCTTATATATATAACATAAATATATAAAATTTAACGTACTAATTAAGTACTTAAGGTTTTTTAAGGTGTAGTTGTGGTATTTGTGGGCTGTTGGCCCGGCGGCATTTTCATACTAATGTTATTTAAATTTTGTTAATTTGTTATTTATCAATATTTCCTTGGAATTATAGCATGAAAAATTTTGAATCGCAAACTCAGCGAGCAAGTGTGTTAAAGCGCAAGTCTGCTGTAAGCGACCGTTGGTAAAGTCGCTGCATGCAATCGCGTAGGCTCGCAACGCGCGGAGCACCATTCGCGGTCCGACGCTTGCGAGGCACGCACGGTGCCTACGCACTCGCCGCAATCCGCGCAAACTTATAACCATTCCAGTCCATAAATAACAAACAACCATGAGGGTCTGTCCAACAGCCCTCCTTCTCGCACTTACTCTCCTAATCCAGGTAAGTCAATTTTCCAAGCACTTTGAAACTTTTAAACCTTTTTTCGGCGTCCGCGAATTTCTTTCGGTTGTTCCCGAAGTTGGGGGCGTCTTGACCACTAACCATTTGAACTAACCTAGCTAAAAATAATAAACCTGGAACCGACGGAGCCGGTTTGCGCTTGTTGCACGTATTTTATAATCTTTACGGTGCATATTTTACAGCGCGCGTTTGCAAATAATTTTTTTTTTCATTTCTAATGAAACAATGTTTTTGTATTAAGTGATCCTACACACATAACGATACGTCATATTTCATTTCATGTAAAGTCTTTGAATATAAAAAAATACTCTGTTAAAACAAACTTTTCAACTATAAAAAAATACATAAAAACTTCTTTTTTAATGTGTAAAATCCATTAGTGTTAAAATATATCAATATGCTTAATCAGTGTAAAAAAACTCGTTTTTCAAACTGAATAACTCTGTACCATTACGACTCTGAAATTTACAAGTAAAGTTATACATGAAAATGTTGCTACAGAAAACATTTGTTTAAGAAACTTTAAAACTTGTATCAATATAGTTTAATTTTTTTTATGCTTATTGGTAAATGGTTTTTTTAGTTTAGTACGATTACATTTGTTTCTACAAAAATCTCCCGACACCGTCGTTTAGCTCTACAGCTCTATGGCAGAAGTTAAAAGGTATTAATTTTCTGTCGTATAATCAAATTGCAAAAGAAATAACACCAGTACTCAATTCAAATTATATCCTTAGCATAAAATAATAGTGATTACTTATTTATGACTATGTATTTTTCAACGGCATATTTGTTATAAACTCTACATTCACAACCATACTTAAGTTCGAACTTTGAAGAGGTTTTTAGTTCCTATTAGATGCATCATATTGTTACATTTATAAATCGGATTCTAGTTTATCTGTGATTGTATGAACTTGAGCAAAGTATTAAGTGCTAGCGAATTTGCGATTATCTGTCGAATAAAAAGTGCCTTGCGATTTTCAAGTTAATTTATTTCCAAAAAAAAAACATAGTCATCACAAGCATTGGTCATTCTGCACGTTTAGGTGCCCATTTTTCTACATACCGTTTAGTTTTTCTTCTCGCTATAAAATAAAATATTTTTCAGAGAATTAACTGATTGTTCTCGTATATTTAAACCTTTTTTTTTCTCTGTAGTAATTAATTACTGATGGCCAATGTAAAGCCGCAGACATAAACATCCGCCCGCGTTTGTCTCTTCTAAAGTTAGGTATAAAATACATAATTATATTTTATAACTTCGGCCTTCATAAAGTACCATGTTTTGTAGATGCTATAAATATTTATATAAAGTTGCTGATAAATTAATTAAATGATCCCTAACAATTTTAAAAATGTGCCACGTAGTATCACAGCCATTGCAGAGCATAAGTCCTCCCAAATAAGAGCTTTGTCCTCCAAGTTGCTCCGGACTTCATGTGCCCTGTATTAGCTAAATCGACACTTTAAGTATTGTTAGTGCAGTATTTGTGGTGCTATTAATTCCTGGAACCGCATATTCTCGCCGTGGTACTTTGCAACACGTAGCAAAAGGCCAGAACAATATATTCCAAGACTTGATGTTATATAGAAACTCGTATAATAATACATCGTCTGTACGTCTATGGAGTTACTGTGTCGTTGAAGGAAACGCCAACGCCAAATACACATAATGATACAGTGTTGTCTGCAAATATAATTGTTTGACTTTTTATCTGTAAAAAGTGTTCAAATGTAATAACAAAAATACAAAAAGTATAATAAAAATTAACATTACAAATTCAACATTTTTGCACGTATTAAATTCTATGGTTACCGTAAAGTATTTTGCACTCCTTTACGAATTATGACTCTAACCCTTTTTATTTTTTAGCCATTAAATACGTTTGGCCGCATGAAAAAGAAGCTTTGTCTTTCAAAAAATTTTGCTGTAAAATACTTCTAGAGAAAAAACTAATATCTTAATCTATTTTTCATAGAAAAATAATGAACATCTCTAAGAGCAGTATAGTTTCAATAGTTTTCCCGCGTTTTGGTATTTAGAAGTTTTTCTCTTTTTTTAAGAAGAATTGTTAGAAAATCTTTATACAATCAAAATTATATATGAATAATTGTGCATAATAATAATTTAAAGAGTATTATTGAGAAAACAGTGAGATAGTAAAAATACTAGCATATAATTCTTTACTTTTAAAGAACATGTCAAACGTTATACACTTTTGACATGTTCTTTAAAACTAAAGTTCAGATTATTAGCGGAGGCTATTTTTTATCAAAAAAATATATAATTAAATTAAACGTTTATTTCTTACCATTACTATTTTACCGGTGGTAAGTGTCCAGTCCAGAAGTCCGACTAGGTACCTAGAACTACCGCAGTGCCAGTTATTCTGCCGCGAAATAGTAGTGCGCAAACATTACTGTGTGGGCATATGAAACTTAAGAATTGATGTCCCACAGAAATGTGCTGGGCGACACAGCATTTGTTATGGGCGGAAAGTTGCGCTTAGGTGCTTCTCTCGTCTATCTTTGCTCGTCTCGTCACTTTTTCTTATAAAAATAGATACTAACACCGAAAATATTTTAGTAGTAATTCAAATTCAAATTCAATCAAATTAAATTACACCGTTATTCTCATTTACGTAGCTTGCTTCAGGTGTGATAGTTTTATACAGGATGTATTATTATGCCCTGTGGCAGACACTAATTTACGACAGCGCTTATTGACTGCTCATTGTTCATTACACTAAGAAATAAGTAAAACAAAAACAATCAATTTAAAATCACCAAAAACCTCCACATTACGATACATTGTTCGAAATGTTGGACAAACAAACCATTATCAATGGGCGATGCGAAATGCCCATATCAAAGTGTAACGGACGTGTATCCTTAAAGTGAATGCAACCAGGCTACCTACATAATGTATCATAAATACGCGTCACACCGTGAACTCAATTTGCCATCTTGAAAATAGGACATTTCTTAAAAGCTTTCCTCCTGAACTCTTTATGCATTAAACGCCTTTGATAGCAGCATCAGTGAGTCGGATGGGTAGCAGAGATATTAAGTACAATGTTTTGATAAGATGTTTTTTTTTATTTTATTTACGCGTTGTTATCTTATTTCGCTTTTGTTTATATGCAGGGGAATTATTACAGTTTTATATTAAGGGCTATTATGATTTAATTATTAAATTGTTGTGATAAGTACTTATTTTTATAAGATTTATTTCTATGTTCAGAAATGGACTCACAACATGCGTAGCTTTAAAAAATCTACTTTTTTTTAACGGAATATATTGCGGCTTTCATTTTAACAATATTTTGCTGCCATGAAATTCTTCCTGGGAAATTTGTTACATCGAAATGAAAGTCACTTTTTAATACAACATAATTTCGAATGCAGATACTATTAAATCAATAAATTATACATTTATTAAAACTACATTTACGGATGCTCACCTTTATTAACCTTATAGGACTTCAAAGTAAATTAAACGCGAGTAAATCCGTAAATCTTGTTTTATTCAATGTGTAGTATTCGCATAAACATAAGAATTAATCACCACACATTATATAGAGTAGGGCGGAGAGATATTGTCGGTTCGGTTGGCGCAGTGGTTAAGCCCTTGGCTTCTGCGCTGCGGGTCGCGGGTTCGATTCCCGATCGGGACAAATATTCGTATGGCCTACAGATAGTTGTTCCGGGTCTGTGTGTTTTGTGCATGTGGAATTTATGTCTGTAAAACGTACCCACGACATAGGAGTAATCCTACTGTGTGGCATCGTTTTTTGTCACTAAAAAAAAAACTAGTTGTATTATATCTGAAGTGCGTGCTTTATCTGTCGCTTAGACACAGGGAATGGGAATAGACGTTACAAAGCTTACCAAGCGTTCGGTGAAGCGGTAGCACTGTAAACATTTAAAAACTTCCCACAGATTGCTTTCTTGTAACAGTTTTTACGCTGTAAAATGAAATCATATTTATGTCTACAAACTTTTCGAAACTTAAGATGAATGGGGGAGAACTATAAAAGTAAAAGAAAGTTGAAATACAACGACATTAAATAACAATTATTGCATATCCCATAGCCGGGCTCACCACTTCATTTTATTTAGAGTATGCGTGTAATTGTTATAAATTGAAAATGAGATGGTTAGAAGACATTATTATAAAAAGCGTATTATAAAATAGATCATTACATAGAGGACAGACATGTGTGGAAATAACTCTTACTCTGCACTTGCAAGCCCCCAGGCTACTAAATTTATGATGTATTTTTTTTGTAATTTACAAATGATATTATGTAATATGGTATTAAAAGAAAAGAATGACCCCAGAGTTTCTTGCCGGTTCTTCTCTGAGGTCATATTTTTCGAACCGGTGTAGATTTTGACATTCATGAGAGTTTTATACAACCTAAACTGAATATAGAAATTTTGACTTTCGTCTTAAGCTCATGTGTCTTAAGAAATAGTAGATTTAATATTTTGACGTATGCGCAATCAAATAATTATTCTTGATCTTTTGCTAAATGGTAGCGACTCGTTAAATTTGCACATATAATTGATATTTTTTTAGTGCAATTTTATATTCATTTAACGCTATGTTGTTATTATATTATTAGCTGGTGAACGAAATTCACTCTGTTAAACTTATTGTCAATATTTGAAAGCTAAGTGGTCTCTTACATACGTTCGGGGAAAGCACTTCTGGAAAACATAGTTTTTTTAAGTGCTACGTAGCTTATTTCTTGAGTTACGTGTTACATTAATAGTTTTGTGGCAAGTTATGGAGGAGGCCTATGCTCACCAGTGGACTAGCGATAGGCTGAAATAAAGTTAAACATACATTAATTGGGATATTAAATTAAAAAAAAATACCGTGTACCTAAATCCTTGTATGGACAGACATGCAATACTTATATACGGAATACCGATTTAGGCCTAGCAAATATTGTTCGTGTTGGAATCGAACCCGTTAACCATATAATAAAAGGCAATCGCCCAGTCACTGCGCCAACTGAGTCATACCCCAATTTTTCATATATTCGCTATTGAGGAACGGTAGTAGTATTTTTAATTATATTCATACGTAATAGCACTTTTATAAAATACCTCTAAATTTAAATCTCTGTCTGTTAAAATCAAATATGTCTGTTAAATGTGACCTGTTTTAACCAGAAATTATTTAAAAACTAGTTGACACCCGCGACTTCGTCCGCGTGGAAAAAGGTATTTTAAATATCCCGTGGGAACTATTTCATTTTCAGGAATAAAAAGTATCCTATGTCGGTTCTCAGTATGCAAGCTATCCCTGTGCCAAATTTCGTCAAGATCGGTTCAACTGTTGAACCGTGAAAAGGTAACAAACAGACAGAGGGACAGAGAGAGTTACTTTCGCGTTTATATATTAGTATGGATATCACAAATCACTTCGGTAAATAACATATTTTGCTTATGAAAAAAGATAATTCTTTGAATCTAATAACTTTTTTGTTGGGGTCATACGTAAGTTATAAAGATGAAAAAGTAAGGGAAGATCATGTGACGTTGAATTCCGAAAGTAACGGAAGAATTACCTTTTAAAGCCGTACTGCAAATCGACACTAAATTGATATAGTGTGGAAGCTAATAAGGTTTATATTAAATCCATATTCCCTACAATTATGTAACGGTACAGTTGCGGGAAGTCGATGAATATGGGTTGTTCAGGACCGTGCTTTGTGGCAATATATGTATGTGGGAGGTCTACGTTCAGCTGTGGGTGATAGGCTCAATGTGTTAAAAAAAAAAAGTTTCAGCCTATAACTGTCCCACTGCTGAGCACAGGCCTCCTCTCATTTCTGTGAGGGTTTTAGAGCTCACGATGGTTTCCTTCACCGCCGTGAAAGTGCTAAATCAGCACTTAAAATCGCAATTAATAATTTTAGTGGTGCCGGCACCGGGAATCGAACCCAGGTCACTCGCGTACTATGAAGTTTAAAGCGAGCGCCTAGCCCCTGAGCTACCACGGCTCTCTGCGTGCTATGGAATATAATCCTGGAAGGGGATATAACAAAACTTTAATGAAACTCATAAAATTTAATAAATCAACTTAATAAAATCTATTTAAAACGAGTCCTAACTTTTTATTCGTACGGAGAAACAAATGCTTCTAAATCATCATACAGAGTCATATTTCGTTGAGTGTATTTTACTGATGTGCAAACTCCTCCTTCATTCCACGCCAACCTACTCGTGCCTTGTCCCATATGAGTCATATCCATGTTCGCGGTGCAATTTTGGACACATCATCGACCCACATAAGCAACCAAATGTCATGGAATGCATTTATTGGAACTGCAGGCCCTAACTTTGTTAAAATTTTTGTCATACCTGTCCTAGTTCATGTATGATTATGGATATATGGCATCAATCCCATATTTTGACTGGTGGCAGCATTCCTATGCAGGAATCCGTCTAGGTAGATACCACCAATTTTAGAGGTGCCGGCATCGTGGATCGAACTCAGTTCACTTCGGATCTTCTTCTATTCACTGAGATACCACGGCTTAGGGGCCACGCCTTACAGCACAAATAAAAATGATGATGAAACGAGCAAAACGTTCACCTGATGGTAAGGCGAACGTCTGCCCATAACAAATGCTGTGTCACCCAGAAAAAAATCTGTGTGACACTGTGCACATCACCCTGATATCACATAAGTTCTTAAGTCTCATATGCCTAGTGCGCTAGTTGCGCTAGCTCACAGTGCTTTTCAACCAAAACATTGTTTCACGGCAGAATAACTGGCCCTGGGGTGGTACCTACCTAGACGGATTCCTGCATAGGAATCCTACCACCAGTAAAAACACAGTATTTATTAACGCGTATATTAAACATTTAATAAATCTTAATATTACGGTTTTCATAGCGTTAATTTTAACTACTTATTTCCTGTGTCGAGTTTACTTCAAGTTAATTAACAGCAATTATGGCCAATATAAGGATTTTATAGTTTATACTATTAAGTAGGCCGATATGAAATATCGCAGAATATTTTTTTTTTTAATTACATAAGCTGTATATTGTCTTCGACAGATGTCAACATGTCGAGATTGAACCGATGACCCGGTCAAATCCGCGACGCATATTTATCATTCTTATCTTGGCTTCCCGGCAACTAGATATATAGATGCCTAAATAATTAACTTTGTGTTAGTTCACTTGATGATATTGTAGTGTAAATAAAGCAAAAATTGCTTTAGTATTTTTTTAAACTGTGGCACATTACGCACGCTCGCACACAAGTTTATCTGTCTCGGAATGAAACGAATATGTGTGAACGGTCAACGTCAACGTCAATTTAAAAAAAAATCATAATCAATTGCAACGTAAACTCAAATATTATTATTGTATGCCATCATGATTAAAATCACACAACAACAGGGACATTCACACACACATATCTTCTTCAACAGGGCGACTGCTCAATAAAAAGATTCAGAAACATTGTCACAGTCTCTCGCAATATGTATAATATCACAACCGCGGCCCAGTGGTCAGAGTACCTGACTTCTACGCCGTGGGTCCTGGTTTCGAATCCCAGCTGGAGCCGACATTTATTTTTTGCAAAAACACAAATTGTTGGTTTATGAATCTGGTTGTGTTGTGATTGTCCTTGTGTTTCTGGCACTGCATTAGAACGCAGATCTCCCCATCTCCGATCTTATCGCATCAGCGTTTGCGCGTACACTTGTGGCAATATAACTTCCTCTGCGCAGTTGATAGCTCCCGACAATATTCGGAAGTTGTCGCCGAGGTCGAAATCGGCCAGAAGGACATCGTCATACTTTTATTCATCGGACTGATTGCCAGTTACGTACAGTTATTCCTTTTTTCAATAAGGGTAGGCAGAGACAGCATCCGTAGCCCACTTTTCGCCCCGCCGGGAAACGAACGTGACGGGTTGCAAACCACGTCGCCTATCCAGTTACAAACTATTAACTTAAAACAAAAGTTTAATTAATACGGATATCTAAGACTTCACATAATTGTATTAACACTGTAAATCTAGACTGACAGAGAAATATAAATTGGAAACGGTAGAGCATTATCCATTACCTCATTTCAGCAGAAAATTAAATGAAAATTCTCTATTATTCAACGTAAGACATAGAAATTCATTAGTCACTTGTCATTTTTTTCAACCTATACCTCATAACGAAATGGTGGCACATTTCGTTATGAGGTACCTCTCACGGAGAACTAACATTCACGACAGCTGTCGGTTGTTGGATCTGGGAATTGTTTACTTTCTTCAAATAAGTTAGATGGCGCCATCAGTTCATAATACCGATACTGTACGAAATATTTTCACGGGTTAAGTTAAGCTAAGCTAGTAATACACATATAAATGTATTTCAAACTCAAGATAATTTATCAATTGATTTTTTTTTGTATAAAGTGACGAAACGAGCAAAACGTTCACCTGATGGTAAGTGCAACGTCCGCCCACAACAAATGCAACAAATGCTGTGTCACCCAGAATATTTCTGTGTAACACCACACTGCGCGCCCGTCACCCTGAGACATTAGTTCTTAAGTCTCAAATGCCCAGTGATTACGCTTGCTCACAGTGCCCTTCAAACCGAAACACAGTAATGCTTGCACACTACTGATCCACGGCAGAATAACTGGCCCTGGGGTGGTACCTACCTAGACGAATTCCTGCATAGGAATCATACCATCATGCTTATGCCATAATATACTCGTATATAACCATCTTTAACTAAAAGATGGTTATATGGAAAATAATATATAAGTATACCATAAGTAACGCTAAATGTAATGCAAAAAAATCGATAATATTGTTCGCCAATTCCCGTCAGTTTTAAAAAATAATAATTTCTGCATGCAGGTATTTTTAGTGAGGGTAATAAACGAGCACACAGTTCTCCTGATGTTAAGTAGCCCGATGGCCAATTTAATTCATCTTCCACTAAGAATCAAAATAAGTTGGTGTTGGGGAAGACACTGTGTTCTGCAACCCACTGAAAACTAAAGCAGCAGACAGTGATTCCATTCCAGTGATGGAATAATTATCATTTGATATTGATATTTGACATAGATATTGGTATTATTTAATTATGATGAAATTCCACAAGTAATAAGATACGTTGCTGAAGCTGGTATCGAGAGCCAGCAGATCTGGCTATTATGTGTTATGATCTCTACCTAAATAATACCAATCTTGCTAATATTGTGCACGATTTTAGAAATTATGAAGTTAAGAATCAAAGAAGTCATTGCCTCTGCCCTGATTTTCTTTATAATGTTTTAAGTTTTAACATTCAAGTTTACGCTGCGTTAACTACAGAACATTTAATCAGCGAACGTCGATTTTACTTGACCATCAGAATATAAGCAACTGCATATGCTTTGACGTTGCGGTCAGCTACAGATTTATCGCGTCCACGGTTCGAAGTTAGTTTGTTGCTAACTTGAACTGAATTCACGTTTGACTTGCCTCGCTTCTATTTTTAAATAATATTAGCCGTACTTGGCAACAATCCCCCAGCCTACCACGTAGTAACAGAAATAGGAGCAGTGTACATTGTGAGAAGTTGGGGGGAAATCGATATTACTTGATTTATTTTAGGTATTGCTGATATGTATATACTTTTTTATTACATATTGACTCAATCCAAACATAAAGATTATAAACAAAACAACGGTTTAACAATAACTTATTTAGAATCATATCGTATTGCACTGTTTATTTGAAGGCATCATGATCATTTCAGCCTATTACTAGTCCACTGCTGAACATTCCTTCCCCATATATAGTTACGAAAGTTTGGAGCTCTCATTTTGGGGGATAATCGCATTTCGGTCTGGTTTTAATTTTCCCTCTGTCGACTTTTACCACACCCACGGGATGAAATGAGGTGTTAGATTCTCTTAAGCCGCTACCATTCGGCGTAATGTTTGTTTATAATGCTGGGCATAGGTCTCTACCAAGTGATTTGGCGTTATCGCCAAAATTTGACTGGCAAGTTAGGGACCACAGTACCGGTCTCTTGGAACCTTAGATTCTGGAATCTTCTGAGCTAACGTGTCTGAGGCCTTGAATTTTATCACCGTTTAATACCTGGGATCCTAAGATGCTGGCATATTTACAACATGCAACATTTTGATTAAGATGGACATGGTCATGGACGGAATAATGTTGAACCAGATGGAACATCAGTGTTATTTCTCCTTTACTTGAATTTTGTTATAAAAAAATAAAAACGAACACACGGCGATTCGTTGCGGACACCGGTTAATGGATGAAATCCAATTTGCGTACCCAGCGGCCGGGGAACTGCATTCGGACGAAGCCGTCGAAGTTTGTTGACCTTGTCGGGAAAGATTAATTGGTCGTGAAGTTTGTAAAAATAGATTCGCTGTTATATTCAGCCTAGTTTAACCAATTTTGAGGTTATCTTGCATTATCATTGCCGATAAATGGTTTTTTAAGACTAAGTATATAAATCCGTGTGGTGATGGCTTAAGAGAATCTACCACACCATTACATCCCATGGGTGTCGTAAAAGTCGAGAGAGGAAAAATAAAAACCATGAGATGGGCGGCAGCATCTTCCTGGAACACCTGAATAAATAAACTGCGGTTGCCAATCCGCCTGCAAGCGAGGCAACTATCGCAGTATCCTCTCAAAATCAGAGCTACTAACTATTGCGGCGATATGTGGAGGAGGCTTAGGTTTTGCAGTGGACTAGTGATTGGCTGAAATTATGAAAATGATGAAGTATATAAACTAGACTAAGTATATCAAGATCATATCAATATCATAGACGTAATTAAGATTAAAAATATTGTTGCGAATATTTCTGAAATCAGGTTACACATTAATAGAGGCACGCGTTACATTTGCATCGCTGCTGATTGTTACAAAAATTAAATCTAGGGCAAACGCATATGTTGAACTTCCCCATAGATTGCCACAAAAGTATGTAGGTCTCAATTCGGGAGATTTTGCTGTAGTTGACAGGCTAGGCAGGCTGGATGGCAATCGTGGTTTATATATTCATATGTTCCAAGAAGATGCTACTGCCCATCTTCTGATTAATTTTCCCTCTGTCGACTTTTACGACACCCACGGGATGAGTTGCGGTGGTTCCTAGAGTTATTAGTATTAAAACGATCGATTTTAAATAAATAAATCTAACGCGTAGGGTCACGCGTGCATTATCAAGTTTACTGGATCTGACGCTGTAACTAAGTGTTTATATGTGTGTTACTTCCTGATGTAAGGAACATTTTTCTTCTATCAATATCAATGATAGGTCATAGGCAATATCGATATTTTTTCTTGGTTAACCTACTCTCAAATAGAGATAGTGCTATCTCTATTTGCACATTTCATTTTTGCTAAGTTATTAACGTTAAACACATTAAACGCGGATTGGATAGCGCTGGTGATTTCGTTTGTTATTAATTTTTCTCCATTATTAAATTCATTGTAAAGTTCGCAGTTGTAGTAATATAATGGGCGTAAAATAATGCTTTCCCCTTGCCTGTATCTTAAGAATCCTGTAGCCCAGCTCAGGAGCAAAATAGGTGGTATTGCGGTTGTTCATGGGCGGTGGTGATCACTTACCATCAGGTGAGACACTTGCTCGTTTGCCCCCTCTCCTCTAAAAAAAAAAGTGTAAAGCAACCTTAGTTACGTCGCTTACGCCAACCGTAAAGTTGTTAATTGCCATATTTAGTGCTAATTTTTTTTTTTTTTTACGTTGATGGGGAAAAATATCGCTGCGATTAATTTTTTGATACACAGGTCTCTACACTATGTTACGGAAATATTTCGCGGGCATTTAAAGTCCGCCCACCTGGATTGGAGTAGCGTGGCGAATTTAACCCAGTCCCTAAAAAACTCGATAATGAAATGAGCCCTGCGAAAATGATTCAAACGTGAACTGGCTGTATTGACTTAAACTAATAATCAAACGAAAGTTATAGTTGTATTATTATACACTAGCTGCGCCCGCGACTTCGTTCATGTTTAATTTTAGATCTTGTACATATTTGTATTTATGTATGAACAAACACTATTTACGTGACTTGCATACTAATTTACGCGAATTGAAGAGTTAAATAAAATATCGCTGACTTCTTATGGGACTATTTTTTTTTAAGATATATTTCCACACATGTTTTCCACATGATATATCAAACGGCGTAGCTAGAGCATGCGTAGAAGCATTTTTTTGTCTTCGTCGACAAAATCCTTTCTCCATTCCCTTTCCCCAAAAATCTTCAGGATAAAAAGTAGCCTATGCCATTTTCCAGGTCCCAGGCTACTTTTCCAAATTTTGCTACGATCAGAGGTTTAGTTGTGAAAAGATAATAAATAGCGAGACAGACTGAGCTAATTTCGCATTTCTAATATTTAACGTCAAATAGTGGCGATTATCGCGGGCCCTCAAGAATTAACATTTAATATTTTCTGTATACATATTTTTCAAACGTAACGTATTTGGTTCAAGATTGTAACCGTTTAGTCGTTTAGAGATAACTAATCGGTTACAATTTAAATTGTAAAAAAAAAGAGTGCGATAAATTTGGCGTCAACCATTACCGAACACTATTTTTAAGGCGTCCAGAATGATTGCCCGGGGGTTATCTATGGTGTTATCGAGACACTATCATTTTGTGTCAATCTCATATTATTAGTTACATTTATTTCTCGAGATACGAATAATTAAACGTATGCGTATTTTTCTTTTTACTGTTGAACACAATTATCTGTCTGGTTATCGATGTGGCTTAACCCTTGAACGGTTTGCACAATAACTATCGATAAGAAGTTTTGCTTGTAACAAGCGATGTTAATTAGAAAAAAAAAATATTACGGCGGTCAAATATTACGCTGGAATAAAAATATAATCTGTACAGTGTAAGTACATTTTAGTAACTTTAATATAGGGGAATGATTTAGTAGAAATATAAAAAAAATGTATTACGGATGTCCCAAACGGGGTATTCGAGTTACATTTCAGTGTCGGTTACTCTACATTTAGGCTCACTGCCGCACTCAGAGTCGATTAACAATCAATTAAGCAGCTCTTTATTATTAGTTTGCTATAAATCAATACTGAGTACTTATTTAAGTAGCCTTTAAATATCTCTGGCTCTCAATGTCAAATTTAATTTTTGATTGTGACCCCAACCGGCAACCTCGTACCGGCAAACGCAGCGTAGGGCGACCCCCCACTAGATGGAGCGACGACCTGCACGGTTTTGCGGGAAGTCGATGGATGCAGGTGGCTCAGGACCGTGTTTTGTGGCAATCTATGGGGGAGGCCTATGTTCAACAGTGGACTGTAATAGGCTGAAATGATGATGATGATGATGATGATGATGACCCCAATTCATGATCCCAAGTCATCGTGGTTAATATTTTTATTGATTTACATCATCAGTTAGTTTAGTTTTTTGGTTATTTGATGAACACTCGACAGGAGGATTTTTTAAAACGCACTAGTATTCCGATGAATCATTATTGGATATGTCGACTTCACCTTCGCTCAAATAAGAGAATGTATAGGAGAAGAAAGACCATTTTAAAACTTAATTATGGCCCGGAAGGAATACTACAATTTTCGGTATTGTGGTTTTTTAAAAGCAATACAATAATAACGTTCAGTTTTTGCTATGTGAAAAACAATTCATTATTTTAATAAATGTGTTCTGTTCCGTTCATGAAGTTAAGTAGCGCATACGTGTATCGTCATAAAAGAAGTATCATGAAGTATTTTGTATAAAAATTCGTTTTATTCTATCCTTGTAACACTGTACGTAAATGCGTGCATATATGGCGATCGGCAGGGACAAAGCCGCTTGTCGGAACTTCCTCGTAACTCTCGCGCTTTGAACGTCGACATATTTGTTTCGAAAAATCAAAGGACAGCAACGAAGGTATGCATGTAAATTATATTTTTATTTCTCCAGCATTGCACTCATGATGTACTCTGTTAAGAAAAATCTGTATTTTAGTCTCAATGCGTTTTTGTGATTGTCAAATTCAAGTAGTCTTCCTTTTAATAATTACGCTATATAGTTGAGTAGTATATAGTAGTCTCTTTGACAAATAGTATTTTTGTTATTCTATTTTATGGTAAAAATAACTAAACGTACTGTAGATTTTACTGGTGGTAGGATTCCTATGCTGGAATCCGTCTAGGTAGGTACCACCCCAGGGCCAGTTATTCTGCCGTGAAGCAGTAGTGTGCAAGCATTACTGTGTTTCGGTTTGAAGGGCACTGTGAGCTAGCGTAATCACTGGGCATTTGAGACTTAAAAACTGATGTCTCAGGGTGACGGGCGCAGTGTGGTGTCACAGAGTAATATTCTGGCTGACACAGCATTTGTTGTGGGCGGACGTTGCACTTACCATCAGGTGAACGTTTTGCTCGTTTCGTCACTTTATACAATAAAAAAAAAAAAGATTTTTTATGGATGATTGTGTCTAGAAGTGCAAATCATTCAACTAATGGTAAGTCTACGTCTATCCATAACAGATGCATTTCTGTGTGACACCACACTGCACACTGAGACGTCAGTTCTTAAGTCTCATAAGCCCAGGAATTCCGCCAGCTATCAGTGCCCTTCAAAAATTTATCCGAAATTGATAGTGGCTATTTACATGTATTTTGATCTACCCATTGAGTAGGGTTGCCACCATTTTATTGAAGAATTATGTTTTTTTTTTTTTTCAAAAAATTGCCATAATATAGTACCTTTAGGAAATTAAGGAAATAAATTAGTATACATTTATTTTTAATCATAATTTTTTCCATGTATATTTGTAACAACTCTTGGCTTTGGTCATTTTATTTGTATAGTAAAAAAAAGGTTGACGTTTAATTGTCGTAACGTAAATGCCGTTAAAGCATTTCGTTCTGAAATTCGCCTCGCTGCGCTGCGGGTGCGTCCCCGACATAGTTGATATAAAAAAGCGCGACAGTTGAATTAGCGATGAAAATATAATATTTTTTGTACTCTATTATATATTAGAGTACGGGTGGCAACCCTACCATAAAGTGTCAGCGTGTATGATAGTTTCAACAAAAATAATTACATATGAACAAGTGAATCAGAAAGAGCTGAAACACACATGGGTGCTCGAATATCAACACACACGGCCACACACACATCCACAAACGAATTCAACATGCACATGAGCATACAATTTCTTTGGTCTATGGCGAAAGTAAAATAGTCTCAAATGCATTGTAACTGCCATGATAAAGTCATGATAAGATCTGGCCTATATCCCGCTATCAACACTACCTAATCTGCTTGATGCGGAGAAGGTAATCAAAAGCCGGTTAACTGCCACATAGCACCTGTTGCTACCAAGTTAATATAGAAATACACGTAAGCTAAATTACGGTCTTACTTTGTCTCACCGATTGCGTTTAATTTTTTTTTTTTAATAATATATATTCGTTTGTCTTAAACTCGTATTTGGCAAAAAAATCCCATTAAGATGTTTTACGTGTTTTTTTTCAATTATAATTATTCACGCTGAGTGTACTGTGTGTAGGCATATAGCATAATGCACAGGCATTTATATACAAGAAACCCTCAAAAACGTCTTTAAAAAAATTATGCACAATGCACCCATTTCGATTAGCATCACAACAAATTGAAAAACGTCATGGAACGATAGTTGATTCAATTTAAAAATCTGCTTTATGTCGTGGTCATAAGAACTGTTTTGTGTTTATTTAATCGTAATTTGGGATTTTTGTCTTTATTTTTATGTTTCGTCAGAGCGAGAACGCTTTTTGAAGTGATTTTTGTATGGAACTGTGTATCTTCGGTTTTTTATATCAATGCTGTCCACCAATGGCGAAATAGAATGAAAATATCTACTTTATTTCTGGGGTCAACTCATTATTTAACTGATTTTTTTTGTCAGATTTAATAAATTCTAAAATTATATTAATTAAGGATGTTTGAATGTTTGGATATCTGGACGTTTGATATTCAGTCACGTAGCAAAGGCTAAACCGATTTAAATGTAGTACATAAGTAAATAGCAATATTAAATTATGGGATAGTTCCTAAGGGAGGTATAGGCGACTACTATAACCTTTATAACACGATTATATTAGCTTGACCTGTATGTACATAAGTATGTAACTAACAATGTAATAGTAAAATCTTTCAATTAAACGTCCGGATTATTTGAAATTGTGCCCACGTATTAAGGACGTGGTTTATATTATCCACGATCATCAGCTTGTTACTGTTGAAGCTTTATAGGTTTTAAACTATAATATAATATATATGCCGTATGTAGTGGAGACGGCTTTAGATGAATCTACAATCCCATCTCATCCCGTGGGTGTCGTAAAAGTCGACAGAGGGAAAATAAATACCAGAAGATGGGCAGCAGCATCTTTCTCGAACATCAGATAAATAAACTGCGGTTGCCAACTCGCCTGCCAAGCCTGGCAACTATGCCAAATACCCCCCCAAAATGAGAGCTGCAAACTTTTGTAGCAATCTATGGGGGAGACCTGTGTTCAGCAGTGGACTAGTAATAGGCTGAAATGATGCTGATGTAATTTTATTCCACTATATTTGACGATAGCCGTAAATTATTCATAAATCACATTTATTGTAGAAAGATCTATAGATCGCGGTAAACTATATCAATTATAAAAGAGCTTTAATTATCTCGGGCAGCACCGTATACTAGGCGATGTGCCACTACAATTGCCAGTTTACTAGCCAAGCGTGTCGATTAGAGCAAATCATCCTTGAGAAACCTGGTGATCTGGACTTTTTGCGGTATGATAATAGCTAGAAAACTGTTTGTTATTTCTCAATTCCAGACTCTTCCTATATCAGTAAGGAAACAGTGAAATTGGAATCATGTTACTCCTTAATTTTACAGAAGTTCAGTTTGACTACGACATACTTTTATGTGTCCAGTCATAAGGTAACTTAAACATGTTGCGTGTATTTACATATATGTCAGTCTTATCTTGATGAGTATACATACGTTTTGTGTATGGGACAGAATAAATATAACGGTCGTTAGATATATTAATGCGAATTCTGCCTCAAGATGTACTGTCCCGTCGAAGAATTGTGAATATTCATCAGCTTTGCTTTTTTATGTTTTTTTTTTCAAACCGGACTCAACTGACAGTTATTTAGTGGTAAAATTTGTCGCAAATAAATAGCTATAAATTTTCATTTTCATTATCATTCGGCAGATGCATTCTAGAATATATATTTGTAAAATAAAATCTTATAAAAATAATCTGAAAGTGTAAGGGAGAGTAAAAACGTCACAGGTAACTAAACGGGAATTCGTTTTAAGAAATTAATGGTTTACCTATACCGATGAAAAGGTAATAAATTTTAATCATAACCAAAACAACAGATTAGACATTTGAGTTGAGTGAAACGAAGGTTTGGGAAAAAGTTCATTATTGGTTAACTATGTTTCTCGCCTCTAACAATGCATATAACATCTACGTTTACGCCTTATAAAGTACAGCAGACGACAACGACAGGGGAAACGTATAAAGCAACATAATTTAAAAAGTAACTCAACGAGTTAAATCGTTAATTTCATAAGTTTGCTATTTTTACTAAAGCATTGATCCTAAAATGATAATCCTCATTACACACCAGTTCAAAAATTTGCTTACGAAGTTGAACTTGAAACCTTTTTTTCGGCATTTGACACTTACGTAAGTCGTTTTTACAGACGCGATTAAATTCTGTGAAGCAACGAAGGCCTTGCTTCCTGCGTAAACAGTACAGTGGAGATCGTCATTAATGCTAGTTATACTAAAAAGTTTAAATCACTATGCATGAGTTATTTCAAATTAGATAATATGAGTTCAACGGTCTATCTCAGAATTCATTAGGCGGTGAAATATCGTCTGTGTACTCAATAGTTATACTTAGTAGGTTAAAATAAATATTTGGTTCGCGATTGCAAAAAGCAAGTAACACATAACACAACTAATGTAATTTGTGTAATAACAATACATATTATAGAAGCTCTCAGAATCAATGACACTCGTTTTATGACAAAATGATTATGTTGTAAAGGTCTTTACCCCATCTTTGTCTTATCTCTGATTGTTTACTTTTCCTGCCTTGGAGAGATAAGATTACGAATTACGCCTTTTGCCGCTACAAAACCCTTGTTTTGATTAAAATTACAGTACAGACTACTTCTAATTTTTTGTATAGGTAACTTATGGTAACTTTGTCAAAGCTCCTATTTTTTCTAATATTAATACTAATCAATGCGAAATATCTCTCTCTGTCCCTATCTCTGTTTGTTACCTTTTCACGGTTCAACCGCTAAACCGATCTTGACGAAATTTGGCACAGAGATGGAGACGCTGGTATCTTGGAGATGGACTTATGATACTTTATATCACTGGAAAATCACATAGTTCCCGCGGGATATTTAAAAAACCTACCGCATGGATATGCGGACAAAGTCTAGTTCTTCCATAAATTTAAACAAACCTTGTTATCGAGAATATTTTATTTTATATATTATTAAGATAATATGCACACATTTTGCAAAGACGAATGATATCCCACTTTGTTTACAATCACGAACGAACACTTCAGTATATATACTCCACGAACTGTGGAGTATATATAATTCTTGAATCTTTAAATCTGTTTGAATTCTGCTGCATTGGAAAACTTGTTGTTCTTACATTCTCAGTTCTTTTATCTGTTTGTACTAAGAAACCTTTACCATTACACGTTCTGATGGAAAAGTACACCTATGAAAAAAAACAAGAAATAAAAAAGAGGAAGTCCTTAAAAAGGAGGTTCCTGTTTAAAGTCAAACTACGAACAAACGAAGAACAACAGGTTTTACCTCATTACTGCGATCTTATGACATACAAAGAACAACAAGAACAATAATATACGAAGGCGACACCTCACAATAATTCAGTGACAACGGCCCATAGATAATCAAACTCACTTGTCCTCCTTCGACACCTACGGCAAACAACAAAGTCGTGTTTTAGTACTATCATTTCAAACGATCTTAAACTTGGACTAGTATTAATTTCTCATAATCATTGAAATATTTTAATAAAAGTTGATGTCTAGGAAAATTTAATCTGGTGTGCTTTTACATTTTTATTTCATTTCTAATAACACTGATGAAGATTACAACACTATCTGAAAAATCTTTTGCAAGATTCGTGTTGATAGTTAATTATAAACATTATTTTAAACATTATGACATTCTTTTTAAAATTTAGCTCTAAATTTCTAGAACTTTTTATAACATCGATTATAATCATTCCTGCTGTATCGGTGATGAGACGAATCAGCCATGACATATGATGCGTATGTGAGTTGTGCAGTACGATGCAAAGAAAACACACGCTTAAACTAAAGGCCGGTTTAGTCTAAAGTCGTGTAAAACTTATATAACGCCTGACCACGTTTTTCGCGCATTATGCCCCTGCTCATTCACTGAATTAGCGTATTAGATATCAACTTGTAAACATAAGACCGTTGGACTTCCAAATGGTTGTCATTCGAACTTTAATATATTTTGCATTACATTTACGACTTCATTCGATTCGTCGGGAAATGAAATGAATTTCTGTACGTTGATTTGATACTTTTTCGATCGGATTGTACCTGTTAGCTTTGTGGCTTCATCTACACTGTGTAAAGGGGTCAATGTAAAGTTTCGTTTTAAGTGTTGCATTGACTGCCACATAGTGCATAATCCAATGTGAGGTGAACCAAAAGTGGCTTAAAAACATGATTCAAAATATGAATGAAGAATGATTTAGAGTGATGGCTATGAAAAAAAAATTTCAACAGTTATGTTATCGAAATATTTCGAGGACATTTAAACGCAGTAGACCCTCAGAAATGAGAGGGTGCCTGTGCTTAACAAGTCTATGGTGCGCTGCTGCCAACGTTTATTGCAAACGGCCTTTATATTTCATTTAATCCGTATCTATCGTGCAGCAATATGTTGTGACACTAATACCCACAGAGTCATTCTAATAATTACGCAAAAATTCTGACAATGTTCTAGTTAAATCCTTTAGTAGGGATTTAGTTATATAACTTTGGATGTAATGTCATTGATCCTATTAAGTTTCTACTTTGGTTCCTTAACCGGTAGGATTCTGACCAATACAAAATGAGTTTCTTTTCTTCACTATCGTACCCGTGCACTAAAAATCTTATATTTCAATAATTATCGCATCCCAAATATCAATTCATTACCTAAGAGTCCAATGTTTATGTTAGTTGTAATTAATGTTTCTGTTATCGCGTTGCCTCACTAATAAAGTCTGCCATCGTGTATTCTTGGAAATCTGGTCAATCTTTACAATCTGTGCAACATATAATTGAATTCGCTGAAGCCCGCGACTACGACCGTGTGGATTTATGATTTTTTTTTAAATACCGTGGAAATTCTTTTATCTTCCGGAATAAAAAGTATCCTACTTCCGTCTCCAGGACGCAAGCAATCAAATTTCTTTAAAATCTGTTTGACGGTTGATCGTTGAAAAGGTAACAAACAGTTACTGCCTGTTAGGTTTGAATTACGTTCGCAAAAAATAATTGTAATTTTAACAATTTTTCAGAGCTAGTGCGAAAATAGGTAATGAAGTCATTGAATCTGCATGCCATATTAGACTCATCGGTCCCCGAACCTGGTATAATTTTAAAACTACAATATATATATATATATATTTGTTTGTTTTTTTATTTGGTTTGTAGTTTTGCATTTAAATCTCAATTGAATTCATTAGTAAATTACACCCGTAGAAAGCGAGGCGGGTCGCAAGTTGAACTGATGCAAAGATCTGGCGTGTGTGTGCGACGCTCTGTAGCTAAATGATTTGAGGCAAGCGGGTCGTTAAGTTCGAGGGCCGATTTCGTCATCGTCTGCGACGGCGCCATCGTCGTCTGATTATTTTTGTTGTATCTGCTACAACACTTATGCGATCCTGGCAACAATGAAGCATCTTGTTTTGTAAAAGCTCAGTTGACAAATTGTAAATGGTATCAATATATACACGAGTAATACATATCAAATTATTAAATTTATAAACTATAGGTATATTTGATGTTATTAAGATGGGTAAAACTTTATATTGTGTTTTATATATTGTGCACTAAATTCGTTAAACTTTTACAAACATACACATTTTAAAGTTTCTAAATTTTTTAGATTATTTAATTTATGCGCTTGAATTAAGGAAATCTTTTGTTATTATTGTTGTAACTGAAATGTATTTAAGGCTAATTATATTGCTATTAACTGTCATGTCTTACATTGACGTCATAACCTTGGTTAAGTTGTACAAAAGATATCAGCGTCAGTACATTAAAAAAACGTTTAATTTTGTTGAATATAAGTAACTGATTTTTAAACGAGCGGAATGAATTTTTCTCGACTTATTATTATTATTATAATCATTTATTTCATAATATTAGTATTATCAATTAAGAAGAGTTGTGGTTGTAAGAGGGGGTTAGAGTGGTAGAGGGGTAGAGTTTTTCTTTTTGACAAACGGAAGCATAAAATTTTAAATCAAATACATATCTCGACAAATTTTAGTCAGATTATTAGATATGATTTTTTTAGGACTAGATAGTAATCTATAGCACATACTCATTGAATCGTCAGTCCCAATTCCTCAATTAGGTGGTTACTGTGATCGTACCCTCCGTTTAAATCAACCCTCGATAAAGAAACAAATTGTACGCACGCCGTCACCTTCGCAATACAATAAAGAGCCCCTTTGTTAGTAGCTCAGTCTCTGGCTCTCTTCACTTCACTACAACTTTACGCTTGTATTCTATAAGAGCGTTACATCGCCCCGGAGAAGCCAACCAGTACCCTGGCTCAGTAAGTGATGACATGAGCGAATTGCGATGGTAAGTGCAACGCCTTACCATAACATTTGCGAGAGTGTTGTCTTTTTAACACCACTGCTTGACGACAAATTAACTGGGACGGTGATGGTACCTTCATATGCGGTATCCTGCACAGGACTTTTATCATTAGTTACAGTGTTACTTTTCTATAAAAAAGCGTTACGATAAATTTTACTACTACTACGTATTTACAATCTCTGTTATACTTGTTTCACTATTTTTAGATATAACATAATGGTCTGGTTGTATTGGTCAACATATCAATTCGTCCTCCTACATCTGTATATTTATTAAAACGTCCCATTTGTTTATTTAATATCCAAATTTAACTGTCGCAGTGTGTAAGGACAGTGAAATGAAGTCACCGCTGAGTGTACACATTATCATTATCCTTTGTTTAGTCTGAATCGGTTCGACGAAGTACAGTCACTGGAATAAATATAAAACCACAAACTACAGTCTTATGTTTTTGTAAATTTAGAAGCTTTGAAATTCAAATTGTACTTCACATGGATTTTAAACTGTGAGCTGACTTTTTATTTTTTTTAATTAATTTGATTTTGGAGTCGTTGATATGGAACTTACTGGTTATGATCTTCTAACAATAATTAACACATTTATAAAAACACTAGCGAATTTTCCTCTTACGACAATGTATGTAATTTTTTTACCAAAATTTTCTTTAATGATACTAGTTGGTCATACGAGTAACTAACATAGCTTACGTACTGTAAAAAAATATTTAAGAATCGATTCTATAGTTCCAGGGATTACATCCCTCCATCCCCTCACCCCTATATACTCGTAAACGAGTTCCTTTTATAATATTGCTACAGATTGCTATATATGATCTTTTATAAAGCAGTATCAATTTTTTTTTCCAACTGTTCATCGACATATTAACGATTGTACGTACTGTGATATTTTATTCGTCCTAACTGGTCATGTCAAAACATTTCGTCTGCGGGGAAGTGGCGGCGATTGCACGGCCCCCCGATCACACGATAGATGACTAATGTACAGTACAAGATATGGTCGGAAGAGGCTCAGTAATATGTCCTCGATCTTTGTAAACATCTTTGCAAACATGTTTGCAATAAGATTAGATGAGCCATGTGCCACGTTTACGTTCTATATTGCTGTGCTATTGACTATTGCTGTTTAACAGCTTGTTTTCCATCAATTGGATTTTTGGATTCATCGATTGGATTCATCACATACATATATACAGTCACGCCACTTTCCCATTGGTGTAGGCAGAGACCACATCTTTCAACTCGCTACGTTCCTGAAACACATCTTTCGCTTCTTCTACTTTAATAATAGTGGTAGCCCGGCCGGGTGCTCGCCTTTAATTTATACCGCCATAGTACGCGAGTAACCCGGGTTCGATCCCCGGTGCCAGCACCTCTAAAATTATTCTACAATTTAAGTGCTGATTTACCACGTGCTCAGCGGTGAAGGAAAACATCGTGAGGAAACCTGCATATCCGAGGAGTAGAATTATTTCGATGACATGTGAAGTCCGCCAACCCGCTTTGTTGCAGCGTGGCGGACTTTTCCCTGCTCAACCCTCTCAGAGATGAGCGGAGGCCTATGCTCAGCAGTGGGACATTTATAGGCTGTTACTTTACTTTTTTTAATTTAAATGTAATATAAATTTAGATATCTGACTGTCAGAATTTTTTTAAGTCCGTATTTTATTGAAGTTTGAATAATTATTTGTTTGCAACAATTTAAAATTTTTTGCCGACAATCTCTATTCTGTGTGACTGTTTGACCACAGACTATTATGTGTTCGACATTGAAATCGTAAAGAAACGACATTATATGATTGACATCTAGCAGTATGAAAGTAAAAATGAATGTTTTATTTAATTTAATGTATAAATTAATAATTAATAATATTTTCTCGAGTTTCTCCATACAAACTTTAACTAAACCAAATCTCACACTTCTCCGTGTGCGCAATATACTTAATAAGAGGTACGACGTTTTCTCTTTACGTATTATTATGGTACATATACACAAGGTGTCACTATATTCAAATTTCGCCTATTTTAACATAATATAATTGTTTATTGACTGGCGCATAGTGTAGGTACTGTTATCAACTACCATTTTATCCATCACTCAATGAGCTAAATTACGTTAGAATCAGAAGTTCACACAACAAATAATTTAAATAAATTAAGTCAGCCCTGTGCTCATTTATAAGTGCACTAAAACTTGATTTATGTGTTTGTTCAACCAATTCGTCTTGTGTTTAAATATAGGTCTGTCGTAATGCTATTAGCGTTAAGGCGTTTCTTTTTAAAGTTTAGGACTGCTTTGGCGGGTTGTCAGTTTAAGAACTTTTTCTTTGTTTCGATGTTCTTTAAAGCTTATAAATGCATACAATAATCATTAACTTTAGACACCTTTGCCACATTTGTGTATTCGCAATAAAGGACGTTGAAAAATATCCATTCATCCCTGGAACCATTTCTCATTTTGGCTGGGATGTCATCTCTCTGTGAGATTTCATATCATTTAGATAAGCCAAAAGCCCAAACTCGATTACAGGTTTCAGTAGCCATCTGATAGCTCCATTATAAAATCATCAACATATATTGAGTATTGTTTGAGTGAGAATAATACTCATCAAAACAATTGAAATTACCCAAAAATTGATGATTTTGGCCATTAAAAGGATTCTAAAAGCCAGTTTGCAAAACAATGACCAGGGCCTCGTCATCATGTGGAAACGAATAGAACTTATAAAAAAATCAAGTGATCACTAACTAGATAGTTTTTATAAAAAAAATCAAGCAATCACTAACTATGTAGTTTTTTTCAATTAAAATGTCTATTTCGCACTAATCTGGCGATGAAGCCAAATCTAAATCCGTCTCCATCATCAGATTAGCTTGATACCATTTTTAATTGTATTTTCTTTGGATTTTTATACACTTATAATTATTCAAATAATCAATCACCTTAATTTGGCTTGAAATCGTTGGAAGCACCTTATTCCTTAAAGTCTGTTACGTGTTTAGACAATGTGGGCTTGGCATATTTAAGATTGTTAATGCTCCATCTTTCGGAAGCCATGAAATGTTTTCTAGCATTTTTCTAAGTTGACATCAATTTTACATTTATACATTCACATCTAGTGTAGTATATTTAATGTACAGTATTCGCATTCTGCGTACGGCAGGTAAATTGGATATAAAAATCTATAATAGCGTAGGGATGGACGTCAGACATCGGTGTTTCCTAAGCAATCGATGTATTATACGAATTGAACCGACTTATTATTGACGTTTGGATATATCCGAATGTATCGATGTTTTCTTATTTTATGTATCGAATGGGCGAATCTACTTTGATATTTGTTTTTAGTCTTTAATTCGATTCATGGTTTTCGTCATCCGAAACTCGATCGGCACCGAAAAGTCCCTACAATGCGTCAATATTTTGTTTCCAAGATATATAGCTGATTTTCTACTTGCTAATTATAAATGTTTTCAAATGTATGTAAGGTTTCTTTAAGTTTTAGGCATATCTTAACATTGTCTGTTTTTATTTGTAAAAACCTAATCGACGTTTCGGTAGTAACATCTACATTTTTTAAACATCCACCCCTAAAACAGCGTGATCGCCTTTTTTAAATACTATGTTTCATTTTTCATTTATATATCTATTATATTTACTATATAGTTATTTAATACGTGCATTACGTAAGCTCCTCCCCTGTTTTATAATCATACTAAGTCCCATCCTTAGCTTGTTGACATGCCTTCACAAAAAGCCCTCCACCTCCTTTTTCTTAATGCGCACAGATGAGGACTGGTAATCTTAGGCAAAGGCGTCAGTATTTCCCGACCGATACAACTCGGATCACACCTGTATAAGAAAATAATAGATATGTTCACGTACTCCTTCCTCTTTAGTATAACACAATTCAGCGCAAGAACTGTTCTACTTCTTATTACAAAATATGCTATTAAACATAATATGACAATTATTTGAAATAACTAATAGTGATGTTATTAAATATTCTCCACTTCTGTGTGGGCATTAGTTCGTTTATTTTTGCAATGAAACTTCTTTTGGCGAGGTGAGAGTAAAATTTCTAGTTCGAGTTTGAGTACATCGTTTTTGTGCTGCTTTTCTGTTATTCTTAATATCATCATCATTTCAGTGTATCACTAGTCCACTGCTGAACATAGGTCTCCTTCATAGATTGCTACAAAAGTTTGTATCTGTCATTTTGGGGGATTTTGCCATAGTTGCCACGCTAAGCAGGCGGGTTTGTAGCCGCAGTTTATTCATTCAGATGTTTCAGGAAGACGCTGCCGCCCACCTTCTGGTTTTTATTTTCCTCTGTCGACTTTAACGACACACGGGGTGACATGAGGTGTGAGTATCTCATAAGCCGCTACCACATAAATTAACTAAAATGTTACTGACTGTAAAATAACTACTCAGTATATAAACAATTTTCTAGCATCTTGTGAGCGACAAACTTTCATGGCAATATATGGGGGAGGCCTATGTTCAGCAGTGGACTAGTGACAGGCTGAACTGACGGAGATGAAAGATGGAAAGATTTTTAAAAAGTAAAGTTTCAGCCTTTAAATGTCCCACTGCTGAGCACAGGCCTCCTCTCATTTCTGAGAGGGTTTTGGAGCTGGGAAGAATCCGCCACGCTGCTTCAATGCGGGTTGGCGGACTACACATGTCTTCGAAATATTTTTTATTTCTCAGACATGCAGGTTTCCCCACGATGTTTTCCTTCACCGCCGAGCACGTGGTAAATCAGCACTTAAAATTGCAATTAACAATTTTAGTGGTGCCGGCACCGGGAATTGAACCCAGGTCACTCGCGTACTACGAAATTTAAAGCGAGCGCCTAGCAATTAATAATTATATCAATCAAATTTCTAATTTATGTAAGTTTAACTTATATCACGTGTAGCGAGTTGGACGTGCTATTATTTTATAACACGGAATAGTCTCGCTAATTGCCAAAAGTTGAAAATCTTTTTAGTAGTGGACTTATAATGTTTCGGACATGCTTATACACATAAATTGCACACACACCAAGATCTCTGTAGACCATACAATTGTCCGTTTCGTGCGGGAATGGAATCCAAGACTCGTTGCGAAAAGCCTACGTAGTCAATTTGCTAAATGAGCGGAGTTTTTACTTATATTGTGATCATCATGTCGTCAATATGATCGTAACACTTGCCTGTAGAAATCTACCAATAGATGTAAATTCACAAATAACACGTTCAACATTGTCATTGTAGACAGACCTTGAGCGGTGCTAAGAGTGTTAAAACGTCATATTTAATTTTTTTATCGAATAATTATTCTCTGCAACTGCGAGTTGCTAAGGTAACGACTTTGTCTGTTTGTTTAATGTAGCATTGGCTAGTAATTTTTTTAGAATAGAATAGAATATTTCTTATTCAATATAAACTGCAACTCCGCCTCCGTCGACCACGTAGATCTCGTTTTAAAAGGCCTGCGTCTTTTAACGTGGATAGGCTGAACAATCGCGAGGTTACGGAGAAATATGCTGACGCCTTGTCTGGGAAGCTGTCGCTAGTTAAAGAGATAGATGATGTCGGTGCTGCATGGGGAGCGTTGTCTTCTGATATCGTAGAAGCTGCTTCAATTGCTTTAGGTACTAAAAACCGGCGTAATGAAGACTGGTTCGATGAGAATGACGAAGCTCTCAAAGCAGCCTTCGACAAACATCGAGTCCTCTTACGACAGCATACTAGACGCGGCGGAAGCGTTGCAGTGGTCAAAAAGAGTGACCTTGAATTGCGCAAGCTGTCTCGACAAATTAAAGACAGGTGGTGGCAAGACAAGGCCTGTCACATTCAGTGGCTTGCTGACACAAACCAGCTTGGGGAGTTTTACTGCGAGGTACGTAAGCTGATTAGTACGTCCTACCGAGCAAAAGTGCCTCTGAGGTCTTTAGACGGTAGGCACTTGTTGACAAGCAAGGGCGATGTACTAAGACGCTGGGCTGAACATTTTAATACCTTGCTCAACGTAGATCGATCAGCTGATCTACATAATATCAGTTTAATGCCTCAACTCCCTCTAGTCACCGAGCTGGATGAGCCTCTGTCGCGTGACGAGGTTGTCTCTGCCATCAGACAGCAACAAAATAAGCGGGCGGTTGGCATTGACCTTATACCGGGAGAGCTGCTTAAGTACGGCGGTGAGGAGCTGCACACGTTGGTGTGGAAACTCTTTGTTCGCATGTGGGAGGAGGAGCGAGTCCCACATGATTTTAAAGTATCTCGCATAAGTGCCCTCTACAAGAACAAGGGTGACCGTTCCGACTGTAACTCCTACCGTGGTATTTCACTTCTGACAGCCCCTGGAAAGGCCTTCGCAAGAGTTCTTTTAAACCGCCTGAAGGATATATCCGAAAAGATCTTGCCCGAAACCCAGTTTGGCTTCCGACCTGACCGAGGTACCTGCGAAGCTATTTTCTCTGTGCGTCAACTACAAGAAAAGAGTAGAGAACAGGGTCGTCAGCTGTATCTCTGCTTTGTTGACTTGGAGAAAGCATTCGACAGTGTGCCTCGTGAAGCTCTCTGGATGGTGCTAGGAAAGCTAGGGTGCACTGAAAAGTTTGTAGGACTTCTGAGACTCCTGCATGACGACATGCAGTGCTGCGTCTCTGTAGATGGTGAACAGTCACATTTTTTCCCCGTTACCTGTGGGGTTAAACAAGGGTGTGTCCTAGCGCCCACACTGTTCGCCTTGTATTTTGCGGTAGTAGTCAAAGAAGTCCTGCAAACTGTTTCAGAAGGAGTCCGCATCCGCTTCCGCACTGAGGGCAGTCTTTTTAACTTGGCCAGACTTAAGGCGCGCACTAAAGTCTCGTACTCATTGATCACAGAGATCATGTACGCTGATGACTTGTGCTTTTTAGCGGATTCCCCAGATGGCCTGCAACAGCTGATGTCTGGCTTACACCAAGCATGCTGCAAGTTCGGCCTGAAGATTAGTGTCAAAAAGACTGAGGTGATGTCTTTAGACATACATGGTCGTGAGACACTGGTCATTAAGCTTGGTGAGGATTTGCTGAAACAGGTCGATAACTTCCGTTATCTGGGGAGCACTATAACATCCAAGTGTGACCTTGATGCTGAAGTAAACAGCAGGATCAGTGCTGCAGCTGCAGCATTTGGAAAGCTGCGTTCCAAGGTTTTCTGCTCACACGACCTAAAGCTGGCCACTAAAATCTCTGTTTACATGGCGACTGTGCTGCCAAACCTCTTGTACTCCTCCGAGACGTGGTGTGTGTATCGCCACCACATTCGCACTTTGGATCGCTTCCACCTTAAATGCCTTCGTACCATCATGAAGATCAGATGGTCCGACCGAGTGCGAAATACCGAAGTTTTGCGACGAGCCAATGTCGGTGGCATTGAAGCCTACTTAATGCGTCGGCAACTTCGGTGGTGCGGTCACGTATCACGTATGGCGGAGGAAAGAGTGGCAAAGCGCATCTTCTATTCTGAACTAGAGGAGGGTAAGCGAAAACATGGCGGACAACTCCTCCGGTACAAAGATGTTCAGAAAAGACACATGAGAAGATGCAACATTGAGCCCTCTCAATGGGAATGTTTGGCAGCACAGCGCCCAGTATGGCGTGGTATTGTGAAGAGGCAAGTTCGCGAGTTCGAGGAGCAGCGTATAGCTGACCTCGACGCTAAGCGCGATGAGCTAAAGGCCCGTCCACCCGCGGCCATAAAATTCAATTATGTAAGCGGCGTACTCACGTGCCCTCATTGTGCGCGAGAGTTCGCTGCGAAGATTGGCTACATAAGCCATCTTCGGGTACACCAGCGCCCGACCGATTAGGAGTCGAAGTGGTCGCCATGGCCGAAAACGGTCGGAAAGATCAATCAATCAATCAATCAATCAATCAATTCAATATAGATCATTTAGATAATACTCATTGAACGTCATTTTTTTAAGCTGCACTGGTTCGCAAAGAAATGCCTCTGTCCTGGGAAGCACCAGTAAGAAACCCAGCGGGATTCTTTTTTCAGTTATTTTAAAAGTAATATACAATTACGGCAGCATTAAAAATATGTAGAAATAGCTTGACAGCGATCCCCTCATACCCAGGGGTTATCATCATCCTTGTATTTCTTAATATTTTAATAACCCTTCTTAAAAAGTCTTTGTTTAACAAATAGTATGAACTTTTTGATTGTAACACTTTGTGCACTTTCTGGGAATTGGTTGTAAAAACAGTGCCGGCAGCGGGAATAAAAGGTAGCAAGTATATAAATTGTGTTTCATCATCATCATAATTTCAGCCTATCACAAGTCCACTGCTGAACATAGGCCTCTCCCATAGATTACCACAAAAGTTAGTAGCTCTCATTTTGGAGGGATTTTGGTATAGTTGCCGCGCTTGTCGGGCGGGTTGGCAACCGCTGTTTATTTATTCAGATTGTCCACGAAGATGCTGCTGCCCATCTCCTGATTTTTATTTTTCCTATGTTATTGTTACTGTTATTGACCCTTTTAGGACACCCACGCTCACACGGCGGAAATTGTTCTTAAATAAAAACATTGTTTTCAATAAGCTTCGGCGTACCTACGTTCGAAAAGTTCATTGTGCTGTCGCTATGCATTCTACGTCGCACAATATGCATGCGACCGAAAACTCGTCTTTCAGATCTACTAACGATGTACTCTTTCATCGCTGACCTTGTAACAAATCCGTGCTTCAGTTATATAAACAGAGATTCAGAGGCACGCCGGATTTGAACCTAACAAACATAGTTTCATCTGGTACGCTGATCCATAGAAGAGCGAGCACAAATTATGTTCGGTAAAACAATTTAACAAATGTTTCATTATTCGTTAACAATGGTATTTTAGTTATACATATTTTTTGTTTTTTAATTTTCCAGAACATCTTGTTAGTTTATTATTTTATAAAGTGACGAAATGAGCAAAACCTTCACCTTATGGTAAGTGCAACGTCTGCCCATAACAAATGCTGTGTCACTCAAGACATTTCTGTGTGACACCACACTGCGCCCGTCACCCTGAGACATCAGTTCAGTCAAGTCTCATATGCCCAGTGATTACGCTAGCTCTCAGTGCCCTTCAAACTACCGAATACTGTCGGAAGCTATCAACTGCGCAGGAGATATTATAGTGCCAGAAGCGTTCGAGCAAAATCAGAGGCACTCACTAGTGCCATAACCGCCTAACTTACCCGGGCCCGATGTATCGCTCATGTGATAACATTGGAATGAAGTGAGGAATACATTGTGAGGAAACCTACATGTCTAAAAACAATATTTCGTGTATGTGTGAAGTCCGCTGGCTCGCACGGGAGCAGCGTGGCGCACTCTTCCCATCTCCAAAGCTCTCTCAAAAATGAGAGTTCAGAGATTGAAACGACGTTACTTTACTATATAAATGTCGCTTTTATTATTCAGATTATTTCTGTAATAATAGTAGCGACCGCGGTAGTGAAGACAAAACAATGAAATAATATCTGACACTCAAAAGCGTCATCCAGTACCGTACAAGGATTCCCTGTATCTTTGACCAAGATAAATACATAGATAGCGTAATCACTGGGCATTTGAGACTTAAGAACTGATGTTTCAGGGTGACGTGCGCAGTGTGGTGTCACACAGGAATATTCTGGGTGACACAGCATTTGTTGTGGGTCGACGTTGCACTAACCATCAGGTGAACGTTTTGCTCGTTTCGTCACTTTATACAATAAAAAAAAAGATAAATAAACATGCATGACGCGGGCATTAATATTATTCATCACATAAACGTTTGTCCCTAGCGATGCCTGTTGGCGGACTTCACATGTCACGTGGCAAATCGGCACTCAAAATTGCAGCACAATTTCAGAGGTTACGGCACCGGATCAGATCACATTGAAGGCGAGCTCCCGCCTTGCCTCGTCTACGCGGCTCAATGATAAAAAAATTTTTTTTATCTTTGATAAAAGTGACAGAACGAGCAAAACGATCACCTGATGGTAAGTGCAACGTCTGCCCATAACAAATGCTGTGTCACCCAGAACAGTGTGACATCACAATGCGCCCGTCAGCCTGAGACATCAGTTCTTAAGTCTCATATGCCCAGTGATTACGCTAGCTCTCAGTGCCCTTCAAACCGAAACACAGTAATGTTTGCACACTACTGCTTCACGGCAGAATTACTGGGCCTGGGGTGGTACCTACCTAGACGGATTCCTGCATAGGAATCCTACCACCAGTCATGAACTCAAAAATCATGGAACTGCGTTACGTCGCCCGATTTGTATTATTTTTAATAGAAGAAAGTGACGTTACCCGACGGCAAGTGCAACGTGTGCTCATAACAGATGCTGTGCCCATCACCCTGAGATATCAGTTCTTAGGTATCATATGCCAAGTAACTGACACTAGTTCTTAGTATTCTACTGACTGAAACACAGTAATGTTTGCACACTACAGCTTCGTGGCAGAATAACTGGCCCGGCGGTGGTACCTGCCTAGACGGATGTCTGCATAAAAATCCTCTCACTAGTGCTTCCAGCCTGTTAGGGTCACAGTCGTGGAAATTCACTAAATGTCATAGTTAAACATTTCCGAATTAATCTTTCTCCGCTCATTTTAATATTGTTATCCTTTATAAGGCATATTTCATTTAATTAGCGCTCTTCACGGCAGGCATTTACCGTGATCGCTCGCTTGGTAAACATGCTGATAAAACAATATACTGCCGCAGTATGTGCATATTTTGGGTATTATGTGTATTTATTTATTAATTGTTATCCAGAAGTTAATTTAATTTAAATTATTTAAATTCGATAAAGCTAACGCGCTTAGTTATGAGCTTTAGGTTTAAAAAATAAATTAAAAAAATACACATAAATCCCTTGAAACGTAGATGCAATGTGCGTAAATGTTAAAGTGCAATTGTATAATGAAAAGTTTGTTGGATGAATGGAATGGAGTGCCGATTCCTTAGAATGGACATATGTCAAATTATCTGGCAACATTAGGTTGTAAATAATTAACGGAAACGTGTTTTTATTGTTCACTACACACGTCCCGCCAACGCCCTTAAAAGCTATGTTAATTAGCAGGTTTAACGAAACGACACCGCTCGGAAACGACGCCTACGGACCGAATCGCATTGCTTGTTTTTAGACTTTACTCCACTTGAAGCCATGCGGCAGCGGCTTGTTGCTAAAATAAAGTGCTGTTTATCGTTTTATAATGCGACTACTTTCTGTAAATCGCCCAAATTAAATAAAGGCATAAAATATTTTTTTTTTCTTTGAACAAAAAGCGACGCTCCTCCCTAGATTGCGTTTTACAGACATGTACTACACACTTAGACCCGAGACAACGATCTGTAACTACTGGCCTAGCTACTGCACAAACTGAGCCGTCATAATAATTTTTTCTATATCTAATGTCAATAATAGACACATAGGATAAGTGTCAAACGGTAAATTAAGTACCGTTTAACACATTATTTGAGTTGCCTAATAAAACTAGTGTAATTGTCATACAAAGGAATCCTATGCAGGAATCCGTCTAAGTAGGTACCACCCCGGGGCCAGTTATTCTGCCGTGAAGCAGTAGTGTGCAAACATTACTGTGTTTCGGTTTGAAGGGCACTGAGAGCAATCGTAATCGTAATCACATATGAGACTTAAGAACTGATGTCTCAGGATGACGGGCGCAGTGTGGTGTCACACAGAAATATTCTGGGTGACACAGCATTTGTTATGGGCAGACGTTGAACTTACCATCAGGTGAACGTTTTGCTCGTTCCGTAACTTTAATGAAATAAAAAACTGTAGTTATTGTCATACATGTCATAAAAATGTTAGAGAACATTTAGTCGCCTTAGTTTTTCTTATTGCATAAAGTGAGGAGAAAAGTTGTAAGCAGATTTTCTCAAGTAGGCCGCGACAGGTGTTTGTTTATGCCCAAACACAATACACTCTTGTATCATTATAATACAAAGGAAATAGAATTGTATTTTTTTTAATAAGTGATATTTAAAAATATACAGACATACATAAGATCACGACTGAATCCCATAAGGAGTAGTCAGAGATTGGGCACTCACTGCAAAAACAGATGACTGCCACAAACCACGTTTCATCAAAACAATATAATGCACTTGGTGTGATAGGTGGCGAGCCCATCGCCACCATGCGCACTGTGCACCCAGCGTGCACAGTGCAGTTCAATTCATTACTCGCCTTTTACGGGATCCATTGGATGAGATGGAGTGGTAGTATTCTTTTTACGAGCCGCCACCACACGGAAAATATTTAAAATGATATACAGAAATAGTGTTTCGACGGTCTTAGAACTTTCTATATTTATTAGTTCGATAGTTTAGTTTAGAATTTAGATATGCATTAGTTTAGCCGCGTTATGTACATGAAAATCTTGTTACTCTATAAGATCTTCATAGCACTACAAAACTGAAGTTTAACCTAAAAAGCGTCTGCAAATAAGCGGAGGAAAATACAAAATCCACTTAGGACATATAATAGCCTGCAAAGATCGGGGACGGCCCAACTTGGCCGCTCTACGATACTTTGATCGCGGGGCTTACATGAAAAATATGGCGGTAATTTTGTATGCGGCGTAGTGTCGGATGGCATCATCGAAGCGGGACAAAAACCGCTAGAATGGGGGCTAATTGGGCAAGGAACGGGCGCGCTCCCCTCTTAGTATTCCGCGAGGGGCTGGCTCTCGTCTCGCTCCTAACATCAATCTCAATATGAACGCGATGACGTCGGAACGGAAAGCGGTGCTGTGGACAAGGAACCCCTCTTAGCGCCTTGACCGCAAGTTGGATAGGACACATTGATTGATCCGTGTATGTCTTTTGATAAAGATTTCATACGATGTTATGACTTGACTGTCTGTTAGCTCAATTGTTAATATATTTCGACAGCTCAAAAAGTTTGCGCTCATGTTTTGCGTAGAAGAAACATATTAACGTACAACTAACTGAGCCAATTTTTTTTGATAATTTGCCTTTTTTATTATAGTTTATTGTGTATTTTTATGTGATGCAAAAAAAAACTTAGCTTATTTCTTTCTTTTTCCAAATACTTTTATGTTTTTATATTTGAACGCACACGCAAATATTTAGTACCACTACATAAGTTAATACATTGTCAATTATTGTTTAATCCTTACACATTTTAAAACAATTCCACAGATTTTACGCAAACAACAATTTTGACATCGGCTAAGAGAACAAGGATTTCGATAGAAACTAGAAGGGTTGCAATCTGACTTGCAAAATCGTTGCGGCAGCGAAATTCGTTGACCACAGATCCCTTCATATCCCAGTCGAATAACAATGGTTCAAATCCCTGCGCCGGTTCACGTGAACATGTACATGCCATTACGATATGAATATATGTAATATGAAGTCACATCTATGTTTTTAGTCATAACACAATCGACGGGCTGTTTGTTGTATATTTATTTTTAAAAAATGTTTGGTAATTTAATAGTATATAAGAAATAAAGGCCGGAAAGATGATGCAAGGTTCTGTTTTTATATTTATGAATGATATGTTAATTATTTCATAAAAAACTATTCTGGGTGACACAGCATTTGTTGTGGGACGTTGCTCTTACCATCAGGTGAAATTTTCGCTCATTTCGTCGCTTTATACAATAAAAAAAAATCCTTTCGTAGGCACGTCCATATTTATCTTATCCGACCGCATGAGAGTACTCATATAGGAAGTAGTTATTTATAAACGGTAACCGAACATTAATTATCTTTATTGCTTTATCACATAGCTATGTCGCACTTAATAATTTAAAGTGGGCTTCATTAATAATATTGCATTAATAATTGTTATTCTAAAATAAGAACATGCCCTATTTTCCGCGATAACTCAATAAAAATACGAAGCGTCGAATGGAGTGAACGCGTAACAACTATGTATTTGTGTCTTTAATAGTATTATGGTACTCAGTAAAAGTGGAAGTGAAGTGATGTGAAGAAGTTTCATACATATATTCACGCCTTTCTTTCCCATAAAGGGTAGGCAGGGCCCACACATTCTGCCGCCATTTTGGTACGGGTCAAAAAAATATTACTCTCCACTGCGTTCCCACGATCACTCCAAGCTATACTCCTCGTGGAAGAAGAAGTTAACTTACAGATTTATGAAAACCTGGCCCAAAAAAACAATTTAGAGAAAGAGTTTTGAAATACAAACTACGTAAGGTATAATTTTCGTTTCTTTATTGTTTGAGACCATAGTTCTTTTATTTTTTTTAAAGATTTTGTTTTTTATCAATGAATTTCTATGTGATATTCATATTTTTGTGATGCATTTATAATTAATAAATGCATCATAAAAATAGTACTAGTTTAAAAAAATCTAACGAAGGAGGCTATACTCGTATCTTTCTTTTTTCAGTCGTAATTAATACATAGAGATGAATGACTGGAGAACATTATAAATAGAAAATATTCATAGAAATCGTAATAAACTGAATCAGTACCTATTGCATACGTTAATTATTTTGTTATGATTCTAGTCCATATTTATCTAACTACATATTCACGACTATGATACCGCGAAGGGTTGACAGTGTTCCAAAGAGAAACTACATTCAAACCGCCATGTTGCTTAAATTAAAAAGATGGCAATGACTGCATCAGACTCGTGGTAGTACAGGCGTCGGGTATTTTTTATGGAAGCAAGCGACGACACGAGAAAATCCCATCTCTTCCCGTGGGTGTCGTAAAAGTCGACAGAGGGAAAATGAAAACCAGGAGATGATCAGCGGCATCTTCCTGGAACATCCGAACTAATAAACTGCGGTTGCCAACCCACCTGCCAAGCGTGGCAACTATGACAAAATCCCCCAAAACTAGAGCTACAAACTTTTGTGGCTATCTATGGGGGAGGCCTATGTTCAGCAGTGGACTGGTAATAGGCTGAAATGATGATGATGATGATGAAATGCAGTATCTGCTCATAATAAATGCTGTGTCATCATTCAGTGCAGTCATACAGTGTATCTGGCACCACACTGCACTCGTCACCTTGAGAAATCAGTTATTGAGTCTCATATGCCCTGTAGTTACTCTAGCAATCAGTGCCCTTCAGGCCGAAAGACAGTATTGTTTGCACACTACTGCTTAACGACGGAAATGCGGTGGTAACCAGGTGGGTTGTTGTTGGTGGCAGTTCTAGCTAGTAGCGGTGCCACTTCGGGTGGTAACTTCCTGCATAGGAATCCCTGTAAAGTCCACCACTTGTCTTAAGTTCAGTCGTCGCTGCCCACTAAATTGTTAATCCTGGGTTACCGCGTGTTCGGATGTATATAATACATAACATAAAGAATACTTTAAAAAATAAAATTCGACGTTCTTTGAACTTCGTCCACCCCGTACTGAAGCAGTGTTATCGAATCTTCCCGGCTCCAATATTTTCATAAAAAAAAAATTTCCTCGCCTAGCAGTGGAACATTTATAGCCTGTAGATAGACGAGAAGGATATTAGATACGATCTTACACACATATTGTCCCGCCTTTTACCATATGAAGGGTAGGCAGAGACCACACGCGCGGTAGTGTGCCAACATACTGTGTTTTAGGTTTTAAAGGCATTCAGAGCTAGGGTATTTACTGGGCATATGAGACTTATGAACTGATTTCTCAGGGTGACGGGCGCTGTAAGGTCCCATACATAAATATCGGGGTGACACAGGCGAACGCTCTTCTAAGCATTTTCTCCTATAAAAAATAGTTTGGCGGCATGTTCTTAAAGTTAAATCTTTTTAGAACGCACCTACATAAAAAAATAAGTTAGACCAAGTTAGGTGTTTGCAGGATTAATCAACTTTTCGTTTCAATACTGGTGATAGTTGCAGTACAGACAAGTCCTGACGGATCAATGCCGCCGTCATTAACTCCCGTCGGGTATCCCGTAACTCTATAAAGGTTCGGACGATCCATTGAGCGGATTACTGGCTCTTTAGCATGAACACATGTTTTTCATAATACGTCGATTCTTTATAGAGTAGCTTAGAAAGCGGCGCGAATTATGACGTAAATTAATCTCGTGAAAATGTTTTACGAAGCCTTTTTTTTGGCTCATTGAACAGCGTATGTTACCTGTGTCGGAGGGCCGATTTTGAAACAGGACCAGAAGTAGTTTTAATTGGGACAAAATAATAAAATGGAAACTCGAATACATTCACTTGCATCCATATTAATATTATAAATGCGAAGGTAACTCTCTCAGTCTCTCTGTCTGTTTGTTACCTTTTCACGGCTTAACCGCTAAACCAATCTTGACGAAATTTGGCACAGAGATTGTATAGGCTACTTTTTGTACCGGAAAATCAAGTACTTCCCACGAGACATTTAGGACATTTACTTAACAAGATCTCACAAATAATTTATGTTTACACAAATAAGCTTTCCGAGTGATATTCGAACACTAAACCATTAGAGATGACAAACGTTTTATTTTATATTGCCATACACAATGCCAAAGTAATATAAAAAAAATACGGAAATAACTGGGTTTTTACTTTTTTTCTATGTTTAAAAATGGCTAAGAAAATTAAGAATAAAGAGCGCATTTTCGTTAAAAAATATTTAAAAACGCGGGCGGCACTCGATCACGGGATGACGTCACCAGTCCTGTCGCCGGCCGGCCGGGATAGCCATCCGTTGACTGATCGCTCGCGCCTACCTTCATTCGTAAAATTTTGCTAAAGCGCATCTAGGGTAGTGGCTAAAAATAAACAATAAATACTCTGTTCTGCCTCAGTGTTCATTCTAATGTAAAAACACCGGAGAAGCTGTTTTGTAGGGTGCCGAAGGATCCAAATTCCAGAAAGAAGTGGATGATAGCTATGCGAAGAATTGATTCCATAGGACCAAAATGCTAAATTTACTCACTGTCGTTGTTGGTATATTATTTTACTGAAAATGAACTACGTGAATAAACAGATCTGGTCTCATGATTAGTATTTAAGGTACTAGGTAGGTAAGTGGTAGGTACTACTTGGAAAATGGGTATTCGTAGTAACAAAACGTTACATAATCATGAATTACTACAAAACCGGAAGCTATTTTATTTTTAAATAGTTTTGTTATTATAGCAGCTAGGTATATTTTCCTCTAGTCCATGAAGTTAATATTGCATTCAGTTTAAAGTCCGAAATAGGTATCATGTAAGTATTTATTAGTAACTAACCTAAGTGCTATAACAAATTATGCATAATAAATAAGATATACCTTTTCATTTTTGTTGTACGTTTTTCAGCTGTAAAATATTTATTTTGTACAAAATATTGAGCCATCATCAAGCTATCCGAAAGGACTTTCTGAAATCCTTTTTCCATGGTTTATTACTTATGGGTACAGAAATTTATAACATGAAAACTATAAGTAGGGATAACTATTATTTGTTATAACATTAACAAATAACAAACACTCACTATTTAGGCAATAGAAATAAAACAAAGCACGTTCTTTTTTTTTTTTTTGGCTGATGGTCACTGTTAGCCCGAAGGCTTTTACAGCTTCGCCGGATTAAAAGGTGGCGTAGCGCTGAGGGCGCTTAGCCGAAACCTTTATTAATGGATGACTGGCGCAAGTGCCCCCGAGAGGGGACCTCGGCTTGGACCGTCATCCTGTTCGCGTGAGTAACTGACTCGAGGGTGCCCAAGGGGGCCGCCCTCGGCTCGGTCAGTTACTGCAATCGGGAGGGCAATATTACTACTACTATTATTACTAATATCATGATTATTATTAGATAAGTTTACCACCAATTCGGAATGCGTTTCCGCTGGAGAAGAAATGGCGCAAGAAACTCCAGCGACGCACAAAGCACGCGCAATTAACTTTTTTTTTATGAGTTTCACTATGGCGGGCGGTGCGGGGGCGATACCACGGGGCCCGTGACGTCACGCAGGTAGCGCGCGTAATGACGGAAATTTAAAAAGTGGTCTTAAGTTTTCGCAATCATAACTTCGGTAATACTGCATGTATTTACGTGAAATAAAAACTAATATAACGTACGTAGTGTATGCTTTGATGTTGGGTATATTTAGTTATATTTTAGTTGTAACATTTTAAAACTTTTGCGTTCTCCATTGCTATGACCGTAAAACATCTAGTTGTAAATCCATTCGACTCGATCATATTGTAAAATTTCTAATATAAATATTGTAATCTAATCTAATCTAATCTATAAGAAATAAGAAAAATACGTCAGTAGGAAAGTAAGCAGTTTTTCGTCTGTCTGTGTGCACGAACGGCTTAACTGGAGAAGTACTACGTCATAGAGAAAACTCTGGGACCCATGTTATTTCGCATTTTTTGATATAAGGGGTAGGCATTGAATTAACCCGTAGCCCACTTTTCGCCCCGCGTGAAACGAGATGGGTCGGGTGGCGAATCACGCCGCTGCCATTTTGGATACGACTCAAAAAACTCTTACTCCTCATTGCGTTCCCACGAGCAGTATAGTGACAGAATTGCATATATGGTACGGGTATTATTCTGCACAAATGCTATTCTACCCTGCCAGACACCAACCCTTATTATACGTTTAAGCTTCAATTAGATGTTAGTAACCTGTCTAATCAAATCTTGAAGTCCTAACAGACGAAGTCGCTGCTATAAAAAGTAAAGTAACAGCCTATAAATGTCCCACTACTGAGCACAGGCCTCCTCTCATTTCTGGGAAGAATCCGCCCAGCTGCTCCGATGCGGGTTGGCGGACATGTCTTCGTAACAATTATTATTTCTCAGACATGCAGGATGTTTCCTTCGCCGCCGAGCACGTGGTAAATCAGCACTTAAAATTGCAATCAACAATTTTGGTGGTGCCGGCACAGGGAATCAAACCCAGGTTTAAAGCGAGCGCCTAGCCCCTGAGCTACCACGCCGCGGCTGTAGTTAGTTTAAAATATTCCTAGTAGAAATAATTTGTATCGAATAACGATTCAGTCTTTCAAGTAATCCAAGTGAACCTTTAAACAAAAGACTCCAAAGATATCTCCTTTTGGGAGAAAAATTCTTTTATATTTCGTAGACTTAAAAAGGAATTACGAGTAGCGTTAACAATGAGCTTCAATCTGTAGGTATGTATTTACTTTTCCACGGTCGCACTGGAGTGGCAGACAGCCGCGACTTGCTTACATACATTTCATGAGCTATTACACTCAACCCCTCTGAACAGATGGCGGGGAATATCTATATAGAGCCGTGAAACATTTATTTTTGCGATTCGTGAATATTTTCACATTCGTCGCAACTGTAAAAGTTTTAATGTTGTAAGTGTAGCGACATGTATGCCAATAAATGTGAACACATGAGAAGCTTAAGAAATAACTCACACGTCCTATGAATACATCGCAATATCACTATTTCTAAGATACGGTGTTAGGTATAGCACCCGTTTCATCACAATTTTCTCCTCGACCTCGGGCTAACTGGGAGAGTATGCTAATATGGCCGCTTGCTGCTGCTTATGCTGGGAGGTAATGCCTATATGGCATTAAGTTTGCCCCTTGTTACCCTATTAATTTAGTTGTTTTCAATAAAGTGAAAACAAATAAATACTTATACCAATTTTATAAGATTACTGGTTGCGGGGTTGTCCTCCGCAGATTTGACGGTCCCTTGGCACCTCATCTGCCGAAGTGAGTGTCTTTAGGAAAATGTAAGAAATATTCCATAGCTTTCGACAGATGGCGGAATAGCCATCTCAAATGTACCTCAATTATCGAGATCGGTAAGGACAGAGTATTAGGTGCAAGGTACGTTTATAAATAAAACAAAATCTGTCAATGAAGTAATATTTAAGTGACGTAAATTTAAGTGTCATAAAAATAACTTACGTAATTCTTATCCGGCAACCTGACGACCTAGAGGTTAGAGTACCTGGCTTCCTACGCCGCGGATCCTGGGTTCGAATACCAGCCGGAACAAACATTAGTGCAAAAACACAAATTGTTGGTTTTCTTGTCTGGTTGTGTTGTTCAAGTGATATTTATGGCTGGAAAACGCATCCAACCCCTAAAAATAATAAAAGAAATACCTCTTTTATTTCATATTTGTCATTATTTATCAGTTATATTTGAATACTTAAAAAAAGTTAGGTCGTTGTCTCACTACTTTGGCTGTTAGCCACACCGTCTAGCTCTAGTGAAGGCCAAAAACTCACAGTCGAGATTTAACTGTGAAGTTGTGAAATTAGTCGAATACCTCGTAATGACTACTGTAATTTATGACATAAAATGATTTCTGTATTGCTTATAAATGATTTTAGCCCTCACAATTGAACATTTCTATGCATTGAAATATTACTGGTGGTAGGATTCCTATGCAGGAGTCCGTCTAGGTAGGTACCACCCTAGGGCCAGTTATTCTGCCGTGAAGCAGTAGTGTGCAAACATTACTGTGTTTCGGTTTGAAGGGCACTGTGAGCTAGCGTAATCACTGGGCATATGAGACTTAAGAACCTATGTCTCAGGGTGATGGGCACGGTTAGTGTCACACAATTTTCTGGGTGACACAGCCTGTGTTATGGGCAGACGTTGCACTTACCATCAGGCGAACGTTTTGCTCGTTTCATCACTATAAGCAATAATAAAAAAAAAAAACATTTCTATGCATTGAAATATTTTGTCGGCGACGTTTCCAGCAAAGAGAATTGCAAATGCCATGTGTCTCTGTATTTATTTTATTCGCCTTCATAATTAAATTATGTATTGACATATAGAATAAAGGTTTTTGGAAACATAACACTTATAACTATTATAGTACACCATGTAAAGTCAGGTCGTCTCCCAGGAAGTCACACACACGCACTCGCTAATGTTGCGGATATAAATCTGCTACCTTTGCGTCGACTATTGTTTAGTACTCGGGGCAGGGTGTGGCTGAGTCAAATGGTAAGCCTTTGAAGTACCGAAGGGGCATTAGAGATCACTTAAAAAGGATTTGACGCGACACAAGAAAGCATCTCGTTTCCTGATCGTCGCAATTACGAGTACGTATTGCGACGATCAGGGCACACGCGTTCTCCTATAGCTGTGTGGGTTTTGGAGCCGGGAAGAGACCGGAACGCTGCTAGAATGCGGGTTCGCGGCTTCACATATTCTCGAAATATTTTTTATTTCTCAGACATAAACATTCAACAAAATTATGGAATAACGACCCAGACTTCCGCGGTGATCGACAAATTGGTTTAAAGTTTATATAATGTTGATCTATGGTTTTCGAATAAGTATAGATCTTCCATGTAAATAAACAACGAACGGTAGGCTTTGGGTCTAAGTGATTGGCCTTCCGCGATACAGATCGCGTGTTCGACTCCTGTAGGGAACTAATACTTGCATGGCCAATAGATATTTATTCCGGATCTGACGAAAGCGATAATCCCATAGAGCAGAAATCCTAGTATGGGAAATAGTTTTTATGTAAAGAAAACGTTTTGCAAGAAGTCGATGGATGCAGGTGGCTCAGGATCGCGTTTTGTGGCAATCTATGAGGGAGGCCTATGTCCAACAGTGGACTAAAATAGGCTGAAATGATGATGATGATGATGAAAGAATAGATGCAGCGTATCTATCGTATAATATTTACGTTTCCACTCGCAGCTTCGCCGGTGTATAAATAAACAAAAAACTCAGTATAAAAACATTATACTAAGTTTTTTCTATACCCATCCTATTCTGGATCATAGGTTAGCAATGCGAATAATTAAACGAAATCAGTCTAGACGATTTGACGTAGTTTTGTATAACTTTTATTTGGCCGCAATGATTTGCGTCCCTATTTTTATTATTCTGATTTAGCCACCAAAACGTTGCGAGGCTGTGGAGGAGAACCGTACGCTTTCGGTTACTTTATTTCTGTATTTTATAAATTTTTCCTGTATGAGAAAATAATAGAATAGTTATATCATTATAGCAGAGCGTTCCCTGATAATTCATATATTATTCATAGCATTGATTTCATCGAAAAATTAAGTACGTTTGCGTTCCATTCATTGATTAAAAAATTATTTCATGCAATTTCTCCATCATTTATCATTGTAATTGATATTTCACGGTAACTGGAAGTGCAATGCGGACTCGACGAAATCTGAGTGAGGCGCGATTTGATTTGTCATCGTAGAAGTATGCTGTGTCAGGTATTCGCACAGAGTAGTTGCCCAATAGAGCGTGAGTCGCGTCGAGTGTGCGAACATCGCGGGCCTACGTTAACACCCGCGCACGTAATTTTAGCTTATTTAACAGATTCATGCTTCGTTACTTAATACATAAATAAAAAGTAGGCAAATTCAGTGAGCTATTTTCAGCATGTATATTTTCTTGTAAATGTTTTGCATTTGTGTGGATTATGGCATTTTCATTCTTCAAATACGGGAACGTTTTCAAGAGAATGGGATCTGGAAACTTATTGTTGAATTCCATTCTTTCACCGATACACTAACGTATATAACTTCACAGTCTTCTCAGTTTTTACCATCTTTCACCTAAAAAGTAAGAAGTTTTATAATCAGAGCCGTGTGCTGTAAAGCTTTTATAAGAAAATATTGAACGTTTTGAATCCATCTCATCCCGTAGGTGTCGTAAAAGACGACAGAGTAAAACCAGAAGATGAGCTGCAGTATCTTCCTGGAACATCTGAATAAATATACTACGGTTGCCAACCGCCTGCCAAGCGTGGCAATTATGGCAAAATTATAGCTACAAACTTTTGTGGCAATCTATGGGGGAGGCCTATTTTCAACAGTGGACTAAAAGGCTGAAATATTGATGATGATGATTAATCTGAACAGCATACCGTTCGCACATTCTGCCGACTCATTTATCTACATTTTAGACACAAAATTTTATAGTGATCTAACGTATTTTATTTTATTACTTATATTGCGTTTCATTACTGGTGGCAGGATTCCTATGCAGGAATCCGTCTAGGTAGGTACCACCCCAGGCCCAGTTATTCTGCCGTGAAGCAGTAGTTTGCAAACATTACTGTGTTTCGGTCTGAAGGGCACTGAGAGCTAGCGTAATCACTGGGCATATGAGACTTAAGAACTAATGTCTCAAGGTGACGCGCGCAGTGTGGTGCTACACAGAAATATTCTGAGTAACACAGCATCTGTTATGGGCAGACGTTGCACTTTTCATCAGGTGAATGTTTTGCTCGTCTCGTTACTCAATAATCAAAAAAAAAAATTACATCCGCTATATATAGATGATTTTTAACAATGTAAGGCGCCGTGCTGCCCTTGTCAAATAACCAGAGATTACATACACTTTTTTATTTCCAAATTGTCACTGTTATATTATTAACTGACGACCTCGGGGACTATCATTCAGATTACCTGAATTCTATGCCGCGGGCCCTGGGTTCGAATCCCAGCCGGAGATAAGGACACAAATAATTGATTTTCGGGTGTTTTTGCATACTATCCTCGTCGTTTAAATCTATTGTCTATCTTGGCCTACCTCCCTATGTTATCGAATGAGCATTACATCAGGCACGGACACGTAAACTAGCGGCACTATAATATCTTCTGCTCAGTTGATAGCTTCGGATATTATTCGGAAGTTTTCGGCGTGATCGAAAATGAGCAGATCAGAATGATCTCCATTTTCATCATGTGTTCTTTATAAAAATTGATGACATTCAATTAAAATGTATCGTCAAGTCATGGATATTCAATATGAAAGCTTTGAGTTCGTGTAGTAACATTCATTACAAGTGTGTAACTGATGCATTATTTGGCAAAACTAAATTTATAACTAACTTCAATTCACTTTTAAATAAAAACTTAAGAAATGCTGAGAATCGATGCGTGTCTGCCAAAGCACTTTATTCGACAAACTGTACCGCGAAGGCTTTTCATTAGAAACGTGCATTGCTTATCTCAACATATGCAGCGGGAATCTTTAACAATTGTTTGGGAGGAGAGAGGCAGCGCTGTGACAAAGGACACTCGGGTGACGCCGCGGCCGTCTGACTTGCTAGAACGCGATCCACATTTAAAAAATGCGCTATTCTTGTGGTATTTTATGCCGTCTCCATCGTTTTAGCGAACACGCTAAATATTGTTTTTATTATTATATTATTATTTATTTAGGCGTTATAATTTAAACGTAATACGAAAATCTCAATAGAAAAGTGATAATTTATAAATTTTACTTGACGAACATTTCATTTATTTGAAATATTATCTATATAAATCTAATTAGTATTAAATAATATGAAATATTATTTTATATTATTATCAAATAACATTTCAGTTGCTACAAAACTGTTTATGTTTTGCTTGTTCACAACAATTCAGGTTGACCTAGAATCGTAACAGATCTTTTAATAGAAATAAGTAATGTTTGATGGTTATAGTTGCAAGCTAAAAACTACATCTCAGCAGTAGGTTCAGAGTTGAAATCTCAACTAAAGTCAATATTTCATAGAGCACAAAATATTTTTTCGGGAATGAACTTACATACATTTAGGTAGGCATTTCTAAATGTACACGGTACATTGTGGCGAGGTTAAAATATTTGGCACCCTGTCTAATATCCTGGGTGACATCAGATTCGAAAAACTCATGGTTTCAGATAGTTGGCCGAATAATCATCTCAGAAAATAACAGACCCAAAAAGCCGGTTCGAACAACAAGCCTGACTCGAGGAGTGAAATATCAGTAGGCTGATGACGTCATACGGTGAGGGTAGGGTAACTACAGCAATATACTCACGACTATCTCATGTAATCTGTATACATAACAAATTTCAGTAAAATCAAGAACGTCCTACCGTGGCATGCAAGTTTTATCGCCTTCTACTAAAGCGTAGAACAGCGTGGAACATAAGGATAACTTAGTTATCAAGCAAAAACGCTGATAAAGTCCTAATGATAACCTGTTCCATGTCCGCGTGTGTAGAGGTAGAAGAAATGGCGACCATGTCCTGCTCGACCATCCTATGGTTGCGACACAACGGACCAAGTATCTCGGCTCGCAGAACATCAAAGGTCTGCTGCGAGTCCTGGAGGAACTTGGTTGGCTCGAGTGGATCAATATTCCTGCCTGCACGCAAAATAGACGCGCTAGACGTGAAGTTGCGGAAACCGGCCCGTTGCAATCTGCAATCTAGCCTGTTCTATAAAAAACATAAATGCTTCTCCTTCGCCGTGAATTAACACCAGATGACTGGACAGCATAAATAGCATGGAATCTGTCATTTCAATACCACTGTGCTTTTATTTTATCTTTCAATGCTAGAAGAAGAAACAGAGAAAAACTTTTAATGCAACCATAGTACATAATTAATTATTATCAAGACAAATCAAGAAATCAAGAAGCTGTAATCCTCACACTAGGCAAGCCTGTATCGGGAAGACCAAATTACGGAAATAACTGCACGACATTGATTCCTCTAGGTTTCGAAAGCGCAATACAAACGAATTAGACAATTGGCGTTCATAAGCATGATTCACTTATATTTATGCCCGTTGACAGCTATTGATTGATTCTCCCTTGGCTTTTGCATCTTTGAAGCTCCAATTGATCCTCGAGACGAAATTTAAATGATAAATAATGAAACCAATAATCATAAATATAATGTTCTCCGTGTGTCACGTTCAATAATTTTTGAATTCAGTTTTATTGTGCATAATAAAATGCAATTTCTGACTCGACTGCAATTTCGAAACCACACATCTCGTGGAAAGACCACGAGGTGTGTTGTTCTTTATTGAAGAGGACCTAGAAGTTACCTGCGTAAAATATTTTCACGTTTGCTTTTAGTATCCTAGTATAGCTTATAGTTATTTATAAGACACGTTCTTAATATCTATATTTTTGTGGGTTCTGTCTATTAGAATGTACGTATACTCGGGCTCCAATATTCATACGTCTGACAAGAAAAGCAGCGTATTTAGCGACTGTTAACTGTGAAATTTAATAAATAACAGAGGCTTGTTTATTGATTTTCAAACTTTACGATTCTTAGAGCCTAAATAAAAATAATGTATAACTCTGCATAATGTTGCATTTTTTTATATTTAGGCGAATACTACACATTTAAATAAAACTATTTTCACGGACTTTATCGTGTTTAATTTACACTATTTGTAACCCGACGCTTAAAGACACAGAAAGCTCTTTCTGCTTAGATCGGACTAAAAAATTTAAATTCTACACTTGACATTGGTATTGCAATTTCCTCTTCCAGTTACATAGAGTCCAGGTTACAAATGTTGTTCTTCTAACACATTTCGACCACCGCAACAACTTTCGGTAAATGACTGCGTAGGATATATTATATATAAGATAATATATAATATATTATATAATATTTAATATTATATATAAGATAATATATAAGTATTGAGTGCAAACACAATTAGGAAGGATTTACCATTACAAGAAAATCAATAACTTCTCTGGCAATTGTGATTTGAATCCTAGACTCACAGCTCAGCTGACAGGTTTGAGTTACGAGATCGTCAATAGAAACCTTATTAGTTAGTAGTTATCTCTTGCATATTTATGGTAGGTACTAATTATTGGTAAATTGAATTTTATTAAGTATTTCGTAGTCCATTGGACTGCACATCTGTCTACTAAGCTTGGTTCGAATTTGGGCGCGAAAACGTTATATTGAAACTCACTTTCGTCTACTCTATTTTTCGTAGTTTGATGATACGTAAGTTTGGTGATTACTTCTTTAATAAATAGCAAATGTTTTGTAGGCATAACTCCAATATTCATTTAGAAATTAATAACTTATTAGTTTCCATTGTTACATAAAAGAGCATCAAGCACTGAGTCAAAAAAAACATATACGAGTACTTATGTCAGTAGACATAAGCAAACAGCGACAACGTGCCCAGTTGTCGGCACGGACACAGATATGTGACTTGTTTGTTATTTACATATTTTAAATGTGAATAGGGAAGAGGATTTCTTGAATAATTTCTTCAATGCTACCTCATTAAAGTGTTTCAGAGACCAGTGACTTTATTGGTAGTGCTCGCATAAGGTTACATCTATTTCATCGATTAATTTTAATATAAATTCATTTAGCTGGTTGATACAGCTTCTTTATTTATGGTTGTACAAAGAAAGAATGGTGCTTTCTAAGTTTAAACTGGGTGGTAAATTATTTTCCCCTTTTTCAACTCAAACCTCTACAGAAGTTGAGCGGATTCCCGCTCACCGCCAACTCGAAACCATAGAGCTATGTTAGACAATGAATGCAGTGATGATGATGATGATGATGATAAATTTTAGAGGTCAAGCTAATAATTACCTAGCTTCCAATTCATTATTTTGTTGCTATTCTCGGTTGACGATATGTTACCTTAGTTAACTCAATTATGTAAAAAACGATTAAAGAATGCAGAAAAGCAAATAATGTGTGATAAGAATTAGAATCCTGACTAATATTGAAACTGCTAGATTAGTTTATTTTAGTTATTTTCACAGCATAATGTCTTATGGTATTTTGTTGTGGGGAAATGCGACTGACGTAGAGGTTTTGTTTTGCAAAAGAGGGCCATAAGATCTATTTATAATCTTGGCTCTAGAGTGTCTCTCAAAATAAATTAAAAAAAATATATATCTTAACCTTGGCCTCTCAATATGTATATGACAACGTTATGTATGTACATAATAATTTTATCACTTTAATAAAAAAAGTGATGTTCATAATGCAAATACCGGGAAACAGCACAAATGAATAATGCCATTTACTCTACTTCACATAGTCAGTAACTCTTACTTGGGGCAATTTATACGTTTTTACAACAAAATCTCAGAAAGTGCACAAAATTTATCATTCAAGAAGTTCAAACTATTTGTTAAACAAAGACTTTTTAATAAGGGTTATTATAATATTAAGTAATTTACGGATGATGATAACCCCTGGGAATGAGGTGATCGCTGCCAAGCTATTTCTACATCTTTTTAATACTGCTGTAAATGTATATTTAAATTGTCTTACTGGTTCTTCCCAGGACAGAGACGTTAATTTGCGAACCAGTGTAGCTTAAAAAAAATGAAGTATTATGTAAATGATCTACATTGAATAAATAATATTCTATTCTATTCTAAAATGTTCAAAGATTTTTAACAACTATAGTTAGACTCAATTGACGTAGTTAATTGTGACCTAAAATATTATAAATCCATTAGAGAAGCTACGAAACTTTCTGTGCAGTCGGGCCGTGAAGAGCAGTGTTTGTAAAAGAGCCGAAATTAATGGGAAGCATATCAAGTTGCGATTTAATTATGCTAGCTTAAATGGATATATCGCGTTCGCTATCTTTACCTAGTGCGCTTTTAAGAACTTAACAATTCTATTTTAAGTCGAGAGTCTAAAATTTAGAATCTTAATTGAACATAATTAGAAGACTTTCTTGAAACGTCTGTCAATCTATTTTAAATTTGCCAAATGTTTCTTCGAGAATCTAAATGTTTTAGTCATTTTTGGCAGATAAACTCACTGCATCGCAAGTTTTTTCAGACCTTTTAAGGTTTTTGTAATACACTTCTTCGAAGTTTTGGCCCACTAGGTGAGTTAAATAAAACAAAATGTGTAATAAGGCCGTGTGGTGGCGGCTCGATAAAAGAATACTACCACTCCATCTCATCCAATGGATCTCGTAAAACTGCACTGTGCACCCAACAGCGCATGGTGGCGATGGGCTCACCACCTATCACACCAAGTGCATTATATTGTTTTGGTGAAACGTGAATTGTGGCATTCATCTGTTTTTGCAGTGAGTGCCCAGTCTCTGACTACCCCTTATGGGAAACAGTCGTGATCTTATGCATGCATGCATATGAAATTTTTAATGGCCCCAAAAAAACAAAAAAAAATATTTTCTTTTGAAATTCTTTGCAGCAATTAATTTCGATGCTAATGTAGCTGTTTATTGTCACATCAGTCGGTATTTTTTAGCGAGATTAAACAAAAAGTTGTAGTGTTTAATTCGAGAACAATCTTCGCTTACCGTCATTATTCTTGTGCACTTTACAGTTTACGGTAACTGGAAATAGGAACCATCAAGGTATACGGCCACGGGGTTTTCTCCCTTTACTCAGGCTGTCTGTCAAAGGGCCAGCACTCCTCCGGTCAGCAATGAGGATTTATAAAACTGTTATGCCTTCACGTCGTCTTCTCCGGTTTGGAACCTGCGGGCTTGTCGATCTTCGCCTACCCACCTCTTAGTCGGACGGACAGCTGGACTGCTCTCGTGGGAAAGAGCGCTTAATTCTTTTACTCGGCACTATTCCGCCGTGTGGCAAATAACTTACCAAGAGGTGAGGCGCTTGCTTTATTGCCTCTACTTCTTAAAAAAATATCTCATGAAAGCTCTTAATTACCATTTCGGAATTATTAGTATCAGTAGTCGTAACGTATATAATCATCATCATCATCACTTCAGCCTATCACTAGTCCACTACTGAAAATAGGCCTCCCCCATAGGTTGCCACAAAAGTTTGTAGCTTTCATTTTGGGGGGATTTTGCCATAGTTGCCGCGTTTGGCAGGCGGGTTGGCAACCGCAATTTATTTATTCAGAAATTTCAGGAAGATGCTGCTGCCCATTTCCTAGGTTTTATTTTCCCTCTGTCGACTTTTACGACACATACGGGATAAATGATAAAAGTAATAAATATTTTCGAAACGCGCTTTAATAATAGTAAAAATCATAACATATATAATCGCGGCCGGGTTAAAATAGTTGAAAGTATTATTTCGAGCCTAAATTTATTGTTTAGAATCGTACGCACGAACAACAAATTATTTTAACGATCATATAAATTGGCAGAATGGCAAGCGAACCTAAACGCGGACTAAAATATCTTGTTTTGCTGATCTCAGGATCTTTGTTAGAGTTAGTCGGAAACAAAAATATATTAGCGTTTAACGATATTATATTACGTTCGTGTTTATATTGCAAAAATAAATACTATGAAAATATCGATGACGATATTGCGTAGTTAATAGTTGATGGTGAGGGCCGCTTGGCTTAAGGGCCAGATAACCTGACTTCTACATCGCGGATCCTGGATTCGTACCCCAGCCGGAGCTAACAATTGTCCATTAACACAAATCTGTACAAGGCACCCACGATTTTTTTTTATTTTTTTGTTATTGGATAAAGTGGCTAGGCGAGCAAAACGTTCACCTGATGGTAAGTGCAACGTCTGCCCATAACAAGTGCCGTGTCACACAGAACATTTCTGTGTCGCACCACATTGCGCCCGTCAACTGGTAGATTACAATTACACTAGCTCACAGTGCCCTTCAAACCAAAACAGTAATCTTTGCACACTACTGCGTTACGGCAGAATAGCTGGCCCTGAGGTGGTACCTACCTAGACGGATACCTGCGTAGGAATCCTACCGCCATTAGAAAAAATCCTAATGTAGGGCTAAGTTAAAAAAAAAGAATCTTCGTCTAGTCTAAATATTCTACGCCTTGACTGTAAATTCTGTACCACATAGGTATACAATTGTAACTCTCATTGTGAAAATTTGATTTTCACACGGATGAGATCGCAAGAACTAGCTCGTAGACAATGAAAATATATATAATTAAACGTCCGTGACTTGTCCCAGTCCGCTGAAGCTTTAAACTAATTTGGCGAGGCAGTGCATCGAGTGAGTGATCATTCCCTTTCAAATTGAAAGGCACTCAAATTGTTTATTGTAAGTGGTGTTGATTGTACCGCTTGTCCGATCACTAATAATAATGGAAATGCCAGGGGCGTAGACATATTGCAATGTGCAGAAATTAACGAATACAGAAATTTCTGAAAAGGTATGGGAATGACATTTCCGATCGACTAGTACTTGTTAAAGGCTTTTATCAATCCCATATATTTTGAGCCCGCGGTGCGATTCCAGTGTTGGGGTGTTATACTGTTTTATATTTTTTCGACGTCCTCAATGCCATTGTCCGTCATTTGTAGTCACATGATTGTACCTTTGCCCATTCGTGCCCATGCCCAAAGTGCATTCGATTCAATTGATATGTTCTTTAAGTAATGTTAGTTTAAGTAGTTGTTATTTTCTAAAGATGTAGTGACAGAGATAGAGAAAGGGATGCTTAGATGGTTTAGACACGTTGAGAGGATGGATGAAAGAAGATTGACGAAACAGATTTATGAGGCGAGTGTGAATGGGCAAGCCGGTAAAGGTCGAAGTAGGTGAACGTATTACAATCAGATCGAAATCGTTTTAAGGAAAGGTTACGTCGAAAGTACCCGCAACCGACGAGCTTGTATGAAAACACTAATGAAAGTAGAGGAAGCTAAAGATGTGTGTCAGGATCGTAGCAAGTGGAAAGAAGTGCTCCCTGCAACCCCTACGAAAAAGCGGCGTGACTCTATGTATGTATGTTTTTTTTCAGTTGTAGATATAAGGTCCTATCTCATTTTTTTCGATGTTTTTTTCGGCGGGCAACAAAACGTATTTCTTTCAGAAAACTCAATTTTGCTTACTTATTCTGATATGCATCTATGTATGCATGTTATGAAAGTTTTATAAACGTACAGTCATGTACACTAATGTGTATAGTACGGTTTCGCAAATTTATGAGTCTTATATGGTATAAATTATTTCACGCGATTGTACCTTGTCTGTTTATTTACATGATTACTATTATTTATTTGAAGTCATAGGTCACTGCAACTCAGAGGTGAGCATTACTTGATTGCCTATTATGCACATTAGCGATAGCTGTTGTAGAATATTTACAATTTATATATATCCATATGTTTATTATCGAAATATAAATAATCCGTGTGGTATGCGTTAGCGGCTTAAGAGAATCAACAACCCCATCTCATCCCGTGGGTGTAGTAAAAGTCGACAGAGGGAAAATAAAAACCAGAAGATAGGCAGCAGCATCTTCCTGGAGCATCTGAACGGATAAACTGCGGTTGCCAACCCGCCTGCCAAGCGTGGCAACTATGGCAAAATCCCCCGTTTAGGAGAGCTACACATTTTTTGTGGCTGTCTTTAGGAGAGGCCTATGTTCTGCAGTGGACTTGTGATAGGCTGAAATGATGATGATGATCCATACGTTTATTATCGAAAAATCCAAACAACGCCCCCAGCTGTAAAGTGAAAGGGTCAATTAAAAAAAAAAACCTTCCGTAAGAAAGGCAATGACATGACTATCATAAGGGATTTATTCCCAGAAGCCATAATTTGCGTAACATATAATAAGATATAGTATGTAACAAAATATAGAAAAGAAATGCCATTCGATGTTTGTTCGTTACAAAATATTAGTTTCGGTTGGGATTAGAAGGCACAAGCCATGGATCAGCAAACAGGTGCACTGACCGCTGAGCCTATCGTTCGAAAGCAATGTACGAAACAGATAATTATTACATTTTATTTTACATTCGGCAGAGATCGGACCCAAATTGCATTCCGAACGGTGCACATTTTATTGAAAGAAAGCCGTCGGATCCGGTCTCAGAACTGTTTTTTTTTTATATATAAAAGCTTGATTGTTGCATCGTCACTCAGCCGTATTTAAGTACCTCACATGCATCGAACAGGGTCGTATTTTAAAAATCACGATTCACCACACTTTGTATTAGATTTCTCCCGTATTGTGAATGCATTTATCAGCCACCAATTTCAGATGCGCAACACAACTAGACCGGAAAATCAACAACGCGTTTTTATTTCTGTATAAATGTTGGTTCCGGCTAGGATTCGAACCCGGGAGTCGCGAAGTAGAAATCTGGTACTCTGACCACTGGGCGACGCGGTCGCAAGTATATTTTACTTAACGATATGAAATATTATTGTGTAATTATCCATAACAAATTTTAAATTAAAAGAGTTTAATGTTGAGCTGTACTTTATAGCCCATGTTGTCAAAAAAACTGTTGCGGTTCAGATTCATCTAAAAATAGACTTAAGAACTGATGCCACAGATTGACGAGCGCAGCGTGGTGCCACACAGAAATGTTCTGAGTAACATAGCATACGTGAGCAGACGTTGCACTTACATTCAGGCGAACGTCTGCTCGTCTCATCATTTGATCCAAGAAAAAAAAAAGTTTTTCAATACAAAAGGAACAGGTCTCTTGCGTCCGTTTTGCGGAATTCGTTGCAACATTAATACAAAAAACGGTATTTTACTCAAAATCTTTCATTAACATATTGATGGTGTGATATACTGCTGTACCACTTTCTAATACTGTAACTATCAACTACGCAGATGTAGTACACTTAATCATTCCAGTCTATCACTAGTCCACTGCTGAAAGGCCTCCCCCAAAGATTGCCGCAAAAGTTTGCTCTTATTTGGGGGAATTTCGCCATAGTTGCCACGTTTGGTGGGCGGATTAGCAACCGCAGTTTATTTGTTCAGATGCTACAGGGATATGCTGCTGCACATCTCATGGTATGTGTCCCTCATGGCCGTGTGGTAGTGTCTTTAGAGAATCTACTACCCCATCTCATCCCGTGGGTGTCGTAAAAGTCCGTCTAGGTACCACCCCAGGGCCAGTTATTCTGCCGTAAAGCAGTAATGTGCGAGAATTACTGTGTTTCAGTTTGAAGGGCACTGTGAGCTAGTGTAATCACTGGGCATTTGAGACTTAAGAACTGATGTCTCAGGGTGACGGGCGCAGTGTGGTGTTACACAGAAATATTGTGGGTGACACAGCATTTGTTGTGGGCGGACGTTGCACTTACCATCAGGTCAACGTTTTGCTCGTTTCGTCACTTTATACATAACATATAACATAAAAAAAAGCAATATCAATTAAAACAAAAAATAAGTCACTGTTCCTATACGCCCACAACAAATTAGGGATAGTCATTAGATTTAAAATGATATGACATCGCGTTCTTCAAAGCAATACTAAATAGACTTCGATCAAACGTCCGCTTAATTAATGATTAGAAAGTTGTAACAAAAATATGATTTTTGCTACGGGACATAGGCCCCGCAAACAAAAGTTTTTTTTGTGGGACCTATGCCCAGTATTGCATTTCAAATGCAAGTGCTATAGCTCTTGTCAAGACAAATCTAACGTGTCTAAACACGACATGGATGACGTAAGAGTTGGTTGGTGGCATTTGAAACATACATATTTCAAGTTAAACCAAAGCTTGTAAACGAAATAATCGATTGCCCAGTCGTTCGTGTAATAAATTGGAACGATTGGACGATCAAGATAATAACTTAAAAATGCAGCCGTTCTAATATCTTCTCGGTAAACCTTAGATAGCCCGATAGCTTGGAATCACACACACACACGCACACACACACACACACTCATACCTGACTAACAACGATCCTATAAAACAGCACGACGTACATCTTAGAATGCGTGTTGAATTTTCATAAGCTCATTTCCCCAACGTCAGTCGACAGTAGAGCACTACGCCAGACGAAGGCATATTGAACTAGTGAATAACCATATTGACAAGATTATAGAGTCACGCTCACGCCAGGCGCTAATCTCAGAACTATTATATTCTAAACGAGAGAAACGCAGAAATACGACCTAGAAAATGAAGAAGTTATATTTATCTAAGCACATTTGTAGAATTGATTGCTGCGCATTGAATTAAGTTTCTGGGGAAGAATATTATTTCAAGTAGATAAAATGGAATTTGATATTTTCGATATGGTTTAAAATTTTTGAGCGTACAATTTCTTTAATCTATAACGTATTTTTTTTTATTGTGTAAAGTGACGAAACAAGCAAAACGTTCACCTGATGGCAAGTGCAACGTCTACCCACGACAAATGCTGTGTCACCACACTGCGCCCGTCACCCTGAGTTCAGTTCTTAAGTCTCAAATGCCCAGTGATTACGCTAGCTTACAGTGCCCTTTAAACCGAAACACAGTAATGCTTGCACACTACTGCTTCACGGCAGAATAACTGGCCCTGGGGTGGTACCTACCTAGACGGATTCCTTCATAGGAATCCTACCACCAGTAGAACGTATACCTTCTATTTCAACGACCGCGCAGCCGGATGATCAGAATGCCTTACTACTGCGTTACGATTTTTGGGTTGCCATCCCAGCTGGAGCAAACATTTGTGCCAAATCACAAATTGTTGGATTTCGGATCTAGTAGCATAGATCTATAGTCTATATTAGCTTATCCCCTATCTTATCGCATGAGCATTACATCAGCCATGGACACGGTGAACTAGCGGCACTATAATACCTTCTGCGCAGTTGATAGCTTCCGACATTTTTCGGAAGTTTTCGGCGTGTTCGAAAATCGGCTAGGGCCAGAATGATGTCCATTAAATAAGATAAGATAATTTATTTACAAGAACAAGGGTACAGACAGTCGTTAAATATTAGCTTAAAGTTACCAAACTTATTCTACCATATATAAGCAAACGTTTCTTTATTTTTTTGTAATTAATGCATGTTGCTGCCAAAGTGGTTCTTAATTGTAACTTTTGTTTATCAAATACCATAGTCAAAGTCATTAGTCACTTTATAAATAAAATAGTTTTAAGTAATGGCCCAAAATTTAAGAAATAGTAATAAAAACAAACTGAATACATGATTTATTACAAAATTGCCTAAATATTACAGTCACACAATTAATTATGAAGTAAATTATTAAATTAGAATCACGACATTGAAAATGTCAATTATTAGTAAGTACTTTAAAAAGTGGTAAAATGTCAAGTAACATTAATTACACATTGAGTACATACATGGTTACATAATTGCCTAAATATTAAATGTCAACTTTTATCACCTAGAAATTCATCGTCTGCCCATAACAAATGCTGTGTCACCCTGAACATTTCTGGGTCCTGTAGGGTTTGTCGGGTAGGTGCCCACACTGCGCCCGTCCCGCTGAGGAACCGAAACACAGTAATGTTTGCACACTACTGCTTCACGCCAGAATAACTGGCCTAGCGTGGTACCTACCTATACTGAATTCTGCATAGGAATCCCACCACCACTGTAAACAGTTTCAGTGTCATGAAGACTTTTTAAAATCAAAGTGGCACACAAGTCACTGGACAACGCTCACCACTTTGAGACATTAGTTATCCAGTCTCATATGCGTAGTAATTTGGCAAACAACATGGCTCCCTCAACTGGAACTCACTAATGTTTGCACACTGCTGCTTGGCTGGTAATATAAATAAACGCTTGGCTTGCCTGTGTAATGTATATTAACTCACCCACGATACAGGAAAAATCGTAGTGTGAGGTAACGAGGAAAAGAGCCTTGGTAGTTTCATGCCTTTGGAAAGACAGACAGATGTTAATTTTCATTCATATTATTTGGTATTAGTAATTTGTTACCAATTCTGGTTTTATATACTGCACTTACTGTAACGATTAAGTTGCAATTTACATTGCGTCTATGTGTCGCGAGTGAACGCTCACAGCATCATTTACCGTCATCTGTCGTATCGAAAGATTGAAGATCGATTGTCGTAGTTGGAGGAAGATTTATTTATTATTTTTTACCAACCTTAGATAAAGGTAACAACAAGGGGTCTTTATGCCTAAAGGGATTTGCTACCAGTCGCTACCAGATATACGGTGCCATCCACAATATAACCACACCCGAAATGTAATCATTATAAACTTCTCGATCGAAGTACTAAGTAAGAACCGGCGAAGATAAAACAAAGGTTTAGCATACGACAAGCGCATTTAACTTGCATTGTTAACTGTATCATTGTTTGTTGCGTCTACTAATTCTCTGACGCGATTAAAAGAGGTAGAATTTCTCGGTTCGCTTCATTCCGTGCGTTGAATTAATTTTGAACTCTGTTAATTTTCCAAAGCGAAAGCTTCGCGAACTTTATAAATGTTTTGTAAAAATGAACAGTCTGTTCGTCGTCATAGTTACCTCTTTTCTTTTTGGTATATGAAAATAATTTTTTACAATCAAATATATGTTGTGACACGTATTTGAAAACGTTCAAATTACATACTCGGGTCCTTGACTGAACGACCGTTGTTTGTCAAACGAAATACATTTCTTTGTGTTATCTATACAAATAAAAAAATGAAGTGTCTGTTTGGAATAACAAAATAACAGCTTTTCACTCAATGCTTATGAAGGTATATACGGAACACATAAAAAAAATCAATTTTTAAAATTTATGTCTGTCTGTCTGTTTGTTCCGGCTATTCTCCGATAAGGCTGGACCCATTTTGACGGGACTTTCGCTGACAGATAGCAGATATTATACAGAGTAACTAAGGCTACTTTAATTTTACTTGAAAAATACGATTGAAACCGCGAGGTACAGCTAGCCATTAATAATAAACAACGTAATAGAACCTAATAACAAACATTATCATAAACTCCTTAGGGGCACTATGCCAAGAATCTGACTGCATTTCCTTGCTGAATATATAACTATAGCTATGCATAACCTTTGAACGGAAAACAATCAGTTCCCTCGTCTATAGCGGTAATGACCAGACGCGAAAAGTTTCTCTTTAAAACCTTCACGCGGCGGTAGAACACTAACCAAACGTCTCTACAGCAAGTAGCTTGTCTAAAATTTTCGGCGCAAAGCAAAAATACGGAAATCAGCGATTTTTTCTTCATAACCTCTTCCTAGTCGAGAGGAGTTGCCATAATAACTCCGATTGGGCAGACGCATTAGATTGCGGAATCTATTGTTGTATGTATATATATTGTTGGTATTTATATATATAATATATACTAGCTGGCCCGTCAGACTTAATTCTACCCTTTCCAGTAGATGATGCTATGAGTTTGCTTTCTGAATAAAATTTAAGTATAAAACTCTTAAGTGACGGAGTCGACGTATAACATTTTAATTTCTAGGAAACCATAAAAATGAAATGCCTGGATCTAGAGTTGGAGGTCGAAAGAAAAAAAATAGATAACGTAGAGATTGCACAGAGCTATAGCGTCATCGATGTGGAGTTCGTGGAACCATGAGCGGTGTTGTGTGTCCTTATCTGTTTGCTGATCTAACAATGTCCCGAGCGTTACTATACGTTCTCGATTCTATCAAATCCGAGATGAACGTGAGAATTTGTCATTCGCACCATTGTTTATAAATAAGTAAGAAAGATGTACTCTAAACCCAAACTCGTTCTGAATATGTTTTCCCGCTTAGGCAATAGCAATACTAAAAAAAAAATATAATAAAAAAATCAAGGTTTTTGACATCTTTTATAGCCGTTTAAAAATAAATACGCCTCTTTAATTTAAACTTATTCAAAATACATTTTTTTTTAATTAAATAGTTTTCAGTTGGTACGGTGCCTTAGTAGGAGCAACTTTTGGTATGACGTCCCTCGGGACATCTTTACATTCGCTTGACGAGTGGCCTAACCTCCTCTTAGCTTAGTTGTAGGTGTCTAAATCTAACAGATAACCGAATGGTGTTCTCTGTTTTTATTTAAATAAGTTTAAAATATGTAGAGGTCTTTTCAAAGATTTTGGTCTTTCAAATTGTAATATATTTAATTCGTAGTAGGAGAGTTATTAGTAATAATATCAAAATATGGCATTCGAAGGATGTGGCTACATATACAATATATATATAAGCTTAATTTTTTAATATCATTTTCTAAGAGAAAGTGATATAATAAACCTTCGCCTGATGGTAAGTGCAATTTGCGCATAACAACCCAGATATCACTCAGAATATTTCTGTGAGGCACTACACTGCGCTCGTCACCCTGAGACATCAGTTCTTAGGTCTTATATGCCCAGTGATTCCACTAGCTCTCAGTGCCCTGCCCTGCATTGGAGCAGCGTGGCGTCACTTACCAGCACCAAAATCCTCTCAGACAGGCCTGTGATCAGCACTTTACTTTTACTTTACATTGAAGTTATTTTTTGCGCAACTTTGGAAGCACTTTAGAAGCTTTTTTTATTAGGTAAAGTGATGAAACGAGCAAAAAGTTCACCTAATGGTAAGTGCAACGTCTGCCCATAACAAATGCTGTGTCACCTAGAAAATTTCTGTGTGACACCACACTGTGCCCATCGCCCTGAGAAATAAGTTCTTGAGTCTTCCATATGCCCAGTGATTACGCTAGCTCACAGTGCCCTTCAAACCGAAACACAGTAATGTTTGCAGCAATGTGCTTCATTCTTTCACGGCAGAATAACTGGCCCTGGGGTGATACCTACCTAGACGGATTCCTGCAATTCCCTTAATGGCTTATTACGATGCAAACGTGGTTAAATAAAGTGGCAGACGCTGCTTTGAGGTACGATTCTGGTACGGTTAATTAATCTAAGGACAATTATTTATAGCATTGAAATTTTCTTTAATGACGTCATATTGTTGACGTCAGATTTTGTCAAGTATGAACTTGGCGATGGGCTCACCACCTATCACACCAAGTGCATTATATTGTTTTGGTGAAACGTGGATTGTGGCTGATCTGTTTTTTGCAGTGAGTGCCCAGTCTCCGACGACCACTTATGGGATACAGTCGTGATCTTATGTATGTATGTATGTATGAACTTATCGATGTAATACGAACCATGATATGATTTTATATTTAAGTTTGATTTTGCTTACGCATGTAGTTATGAAAACCAATACAACATAAGTGTTTTTGAAACCCCATTATGATTTTTAAAAGAAGCGCTAATGTACTCGAAGCAGCGTGTGGTTGAATATAGGGGCCAGAACTCTGACTGTGTCTAGGGTTGCAAATGAAGATATGAGTTATGAATATACTGTTTAATTAGTGCATACGGACTACGATAATACTGAAATACCTTCAGTGATGCTTGCTTCTTGACATTGCTTTATTTAGAACGAACACGAAGTAATGGTCCGAATCAGAAAATAGAACATTCTGTTTTAATGTCTGCTTTAGACATTTAAAACGATTCCTAGCCTGCACTACATTCTCGCCATCGTTATCTACACAATGTATGCAGAAAGTAAATAACGGTGAATTAACAGAATTTGAACGATTATCATCATGGTTCGGGACATAGACAGGATACAGATGGTTTTATTTGCACTGATTATTTGCGCGAATCGATAATAATTTCCTGGCGAAACATGTTTGTATGTACATGCCTATATGTACCTTCAAATTTTAATCTTAAACTTCTTAAAATCAGAATATACAGTACTCGGGGACACATATAGACAACTAGCTGATTCCCGCACCTTCGTCCGAGTGGATATAGGTTTTTTTTAAATATACCGTAGGGACAATTCTATTGTCAGAGATAAAAAATATCTCTGCAATAATAAACACAAAGGTAAACATACAGAGTGACAGAGAGAGTTACTTTCGCATTTATAATATTAGTATGGATAAGCAAATACATTTACGCATGTGTAATAGGAGTTAGTCATTGACCATTGTTAGACCACGTGGCCTAGGGGTCAGGGTACCTGGCTTCTACACCGTGGGTACTGGGTTCGAATTCCAGCTGGAGCCAACATCACGTGATCGTCCCCGTTGCGCGTACTCATTTGACGCTGTAATATCTTCCGCGCAGTTGATAGTTTCCGAATGAATTTGAAAGGTGGCGCCAGGAGGACAGCCTTAGACAATTGTGTTGTGCTGTGTGTGTCTGAGTGTTTGTGTATATGAATGGGAATCTGAATGTAGTAACTTTTTTTTTTAAATTAATCGTTCACGTGTGATTTGTGCGAATTGTATACGTGAATTGCGTGTTCACAATATACTCGTACACTTATACAAATAAAAAGAACACGTGACACCAAACTGCTGAAACTCTAGCTCACTAGCTAATTAACTGGGCATCTCGACCGGGGAACTATCACGATTTCAGTATACCAGCGTAATGTATCAGCGCTGTTTCATATGGAAGCGAATATTTTATTGGTGACGAGGCATTCAACCATCGGCCACAAGAAAGTACACCTTCACGATTCTTCTTGGAGGACTGAAGTGTGTATTACATAGAGACGTGATCGCTTACCATTGGGCGGACTGTGAGTACATTTGTCACGATCGCTAAACTATGAAAAATACAGCTACGTCACAGCACGCATTACTGCTAAGTTAATATATGATTATATGATTTCGAACGTTTTCCTATTTTTAGCAGAGTCTCTTGATCATTCTGCTTTCAAGATACAGCTTCCAAACAATACTCCGTTTCGATCTAACCCACTGATAGTTAGTGTGATACTGGGCATATTCATTTAAGAACTGATGACTCGGGAAGACGAGCGCAAGGTGACGCCACACATAAATATTCTCTGTGACACAGCATTTGTTATAGGCAGACGTTGCAATTACCATCACGCGGACGATTTCTCGTCTCGTCACTTCCTTCACTAAAAAAATCATTAACAGTCATAAAAACTTCAGCATTTTTGTACAGGGACGTAATGTTAGGATTTTTTGCGGATTGTTTTAGGTTGGCTCTTATGGGATAAAGTAAAAAAGTAAAGCAACAGCCTATAAATGTCTTACTGCTAAGCACAGGCCTCCTCTTATTTCTGAGAGGGTTTTGGAGCCGGAAAGTGTCCGCCACGCTGCTCCGATGCGGGTTGGCGGACTTCACATGTCTTCGAAATAGTTATTGTTCGTCAGATATGCAGGTTTCCTCACGATATTTTTCTTCACGGCCGAGCACATGGTAAATCGATACTTAAAATTGCAATAAACAATTTTAGTGGCGCCGGCACCGGGAATCGAACTCGAAATTTTAAGCGAGCGCCTGAGCTACCACGGCATATCTTACGGGACAATCTATACAAATTGTTTTCTTTCATAACTTACTTCTTTATTACTTTGTTTCTATACAAAAGTAAAACTATTCTAAGAAACTGCGTTTACCAAACTAAAGACACAATAAACAATAGGCTAATACTGTCAATTTACTGGGTTAATTTGTATAAAGCCTCAGCCCTAAGCAAAGCAAGCGTAACTAATCTAATTGGGAGTCCATTACGTTTTCGCTGCAGAGAGCTTGGCGGTGAGTGCCGCTCTCCGTCTGACTTCTGAACTGGTCGCCCCACATTTCCCTACCTCGGTTATCAATTGCCGTACCCTTACCTGCTACTTACATTGCTATTTGAATTAATAATAACAAAATAATCAATTTTAATTGTAGCCTATGAATCGCGGTGCTTCTAGATCTGACTGTCCACCACTCTCGGACTTTGGTCTCTTGCTCAGGCCTCTCTCAGAATTTAACGTAATCGCCCCACTTAGCAGGCGGATTAGCGATAGCAGTACCACATGCCCGATTGCCCATCACGGTCTCTGTATTTTCGTTCTGGCATTTTTGAGAATGATGCTCCTAACTCCTATCGGAAGGACGACATTTATTTATTTGATTTTAGAAAACACTGAAAAGCACCGCACTGAGCTCGTCAACTTGAGATATCAGTTCTTAAGTCTCATATGTCCAGTAATTACACTACCTAACAGTGCCCTTCTGGCGTAGACAGTAATGTTTGCAGACTACATCATGACGGCAGAATAATTGGCATTCCTGTGGTATACACCTTTTTATAGTTGATAAAAGTGACGCAACGAGCAAAACGTAACGTTCACCTGATGGTAAGTGTAAGGTTAGCCCATAACAAATGCTGTGATTCCAATGCAGGAATCCGTCTAGGTAGGTACCACCCAGAGCGAGTTATTCTGCCGTGAAGCAGTAGAGTGCAAACATTACTGTGTTTCGGTTTGAAAGGCGCTGAGAGCTAGCGTAATCACTGGGAATATGATACTTATGAACTGATGTCTCTGGGTGACGGGCCCAGTGGAGTTGCATTTAACATAAGGTGAACGTCGTATCGTCACTTTATCCAATAAAAAAAAACAACCGAAGTACCCAAGTTCTAAGTAACACTTATCACAAGACATTACCTTAATCAAGACAAAAGCATCGATTACCGCTCGATTTGGATTGGATAACGAATTATTGATAAGCTTCATACCCTTTACGGATACGATAAATCGGTAGGTAACTATTTAGAGTACATATGTTTCCATGCGTTTACCTCACATTAAGGTTTTCTGATTATCTAATATCGTTTTAAAAAAATGCGATTGAAAACTCGGCTACCTGAGTCTAGCAACTATGATGGCCTGTATTTTTTTTTAATTTTGAACTGACTATTATTTGCTTGCCGCGTGAATGTAATGAATCGATTCCAATTTAGTTATCACACATTTCCAGACGACCTAATAATTTGAAATTTAACACACGTACTCGTATTATGACCTGGTATTCACACCAGGATCATCAGTTAATCGTTATTCGAGCGTGTTTTTTATTTTTTTTAACCATTTTTTTTTATTGGTTCAAGTGTTGAAACGAGCAAAACGTTCACCTGATGGTAAGTGCAACGTCTGCCCATAGTAAATGATGTGTCACCCAAAAAATTTATGTGCGACACCACACTGTGCCCATCACCCTGAGACATAAGTTCCTAAATCTCAAATGCCCAGTGATTACGCTAGCTCACAGTGCCCTTCAAACCGAAACACAGTAATGTTTGAACACCACTGCTTCGCGGCATAATAACTGGCCCTGGGGTGGTACCTACCTAGACGGATTCCTGCATAGGAATCCTAAAACCAGTAAAACCGAATTATTATTTTATCTATAATAAAATGAAGCACGATATGAACATTATAAAAAAATTGACATTTCTACAATATGTACGTAATGTTCTTACAGCTTCATTAAATCCATCAGGTACAAGAGGGTCACGCAGAAAGTGTGTCTGGTTCGTACGGTCACCTCGGCACTCAATTGTAATTTTTAGGTAGAGCGTCACATCGCGCGAGTTTTGTATGTTCAAAATTTTCTATCATCTCTTAATAGAAGCTAGTGTCACGTCAGTCACTACATGATTAACTTGAGACGAATTACCTAAGTGTTCAGCATTTCCGCTAATTGAATTGTGAGTCCATGGTTCAAATGCCAGCTTAAGATCGCTGCGTGGCACTACTATATTTACTGGTTCCATTTTCTTCTTAGCTACCCGTGCCCCGAATAACGATCATTATATAATTTTGAGCCTGATGATTAGGAAGAAACTAATTATTTTTTATTACATTCCACATTTTATAATTAAATACCATTACTAGCCAGCTTACAGTATAACATATTACGGATAAAGACCGAGAGAATATTATTAACGACCAATTGGATTATATTAGGTTAATTACAGTATATACTCGTATGAGAAACGAGTAGACGGTTAATTAGGTTTCTTTCAGTGAGCTCGTGTGGCACCCAAATATCGAGCTTTTTTGTGTACCCAGTTTTTTTAAAAATGTGTCAAAACTGTTTTGGGGTTAATTACCAGTTTTTCAACTACTACTGATACGCGTCCATTTTATCCGTAACAGGGCGACCACAGCGAGGTGCATCTTTGACATCAATCAAAAATTCCCGGATTGCAAACGCTTAAACCAACTTTGTGCTACTCTTACTGACACTGCATTAGGTCCATAAACAACACAATTTTTTTTCGCGGCTTGTTTGGATTTTTTCCTTTTTTTAACAAATTTTAAAATGTAACAAATTTCTCCATTAGATTCTCTCATTTTATCAGAAAGAAAAACAAATGAAAAATAGCTGGAAACAAATTTGCTGATATTTTGATTTTTTTCTTTTTAATTATAAACGATACCCCACAGTAGGATTTGTCCTGTGTCGTGGGTACGATTTACAGACATAAATTCCACATGCACAAACCACCCAGACCCGGAACAACTATCTGTAGGTCATACAAATATTTGTCCCGTGCGGGAATTGAACCCGCGACCCGCGGCGCAGAAGCCAAGGGCTTAGCAACTGCGCCAACCGAGCCGCCAAAATGTTTCTTTTTTTTTGAAATGTAACCTTTTTAATGTCATCAAAACCAGCCAGCGACAAATAGTACAGCCGAAGAGATTTTATTACACGTTTATACATACCATATGCGAAAAGACTTTTACCCCGACCTATTTTGATTGTTCATTACCATAAATAATGCACTAAACAAAAACACTCACATATACAATTTTATTTATTTGTGTTAATCATTCAATGCACAATTTACTAGCACCGTGCGGAAACAACAGCTGGGGTAGTTCCCGTACCTGCCATAAACGGGACCTAAGGGATTATTCAGAGATCTATATGTATGTCAATAATTATTTGTTAAGTCGTCTGTGGCAGCGAAACTAAATGAGTAAATTACGGCAATCTGTCTGAGGCGTAACAGTGCGTTCGCAAATTCCGTCGGAAGGGTGCGAACTGGATTCGTTGGATTATTAATAACTTTTTTGCTAACAATTGAACTATATTTATTCGCTTACCTTTTGCACTATCGATACCTGCGACCTCGTTCGCTTGTTCGACTTTTCGATTAACTGAGACAGATTATTGAAACAAAAGTAAGGTATTTCCGTATACTTTCAAAAGATTGGTGCGGGAATACTACCTAGATATCTGCAGAAATCTAATTTGTATACGTCTTCCTCGATCATTGCAGTTGTATGTATATGTAGTGTATATATAAGTATGTATATATATATGAATCGACGCTATCTCCTACGATATTAACAATGTCATGCAGTGCCATCTGTTGTTGAGTAGCTAATATCAATGCATGAAATTTCGCGTCTACTATTATAACCACGTTAACGTTGTTGTACAGGGTCATCTGTAGCTGAGTAGCAAATATCATATAAAATAATTAAAAAATATATTAAAAAAATGTAATATTTTAATGTGTAAACTAAACTTCTCTGGATAAGCTTGGAAAGTAAAACATATTTTAAATACCAAAATTCATCCAAATGGTCTCCTACTATATTATAGATGGCGTTCTGTGAAATATTATCGAAAAAAGGTACATAACTTCAAAACCGGTGAAATTAACACGATAAAACATAGTATTCGTTGATCGCAGAGTTATTATTTATAACCTGAGTAAAATTCATGACAATAGCTTATGTAGTTTTACAGAAAAACCTTTCGCATAGACTGTCTGACGAAAAAGGTTCCTTCGTTTTAATCATACGTATGCGTAATAAAAAAAAATCTGGTCCATTCGGAATAAAATAGGTTTACTAACGTTTACAGAAAAAGTTTATATCAGTACTCTATCTATCAATAAGCAAAATAAACAAATCCATGTCGATTTTAAAGCCGCCGGCTGTAAGCTGTTGCGTTTCGAATAAAAACGTCAGGAAGTCATCCCTGCAACTGAAGTATCGACGGTGAAAAATAGTTTGTTTTAACGAAAAATCATTTTGGTGATTTCGTTTTTAAAATGATCTTTGTACATTAAATAATAATATAAGTTGGCCTGATGCCCGCGACTTCGTTCGTATGGATTTGGTTTATTAAATATCTCGTATAAAAAGTTCCGTTATAAAAAGTATCCTATGTCCGTCTCCAGCGTGCAAGTTATCTCCAAATTAGTGTCAAATTTCATCAAGATCGATTCAGCGGTTGAACCGTGAAAAGGTAACAACAGACTGTGGAACAAAGAAAGCTACTTTCGCAATTGTAATATTAGTATGGATTAAAAATAAACCCACTACGATTTCTCCTGTAACTTCAGTGCACTGTTTTCTTATTTATTTCACATGGACAACACAACGAGACCTTTTCTTTATTATATACTTGTCATTTGATTGAAAATAATATACATACATAAGATCACGACTGTATCCCATAAGGGGTAGTCAGATACTGGGCACTCACTGCAAAAATAGATGACTGCCACAATCCACGTTTCACCAAAACAATATAATGCACTTGGTGTGATAGGTGGTGAGCCCATCGCCACCATGCGCTGTTAGGTGCATAGTGCAGTTTAATTCCTTACTCGCCTTTTACGAGATCCATTGGATGAGAATGAAGTGGTAGTATTCTTTTAACTAGCCGCCGCCACACGGCCAAATAATATATTTATAGAAAATTCGAAACTAACTATACTATTCAGTTAGCAAAGCTTTTAATAATTGAATAAAGAGACGAGACTACCAAAACGTTCACCTGATGGTAAGTTCAACATCTGCCCATAACAATTGCTGTGTCACTCAGAACATTTCTGTGTGACACAACATTGTGCCCGTCGCCCTGAGATATCAGTTCTTAAACCTCGTATGCCCAGTGATGACACTAGCTCACAGTGCCCTTCAGAACCAAACAGTTATGTTTGCACACTACTTCACGGCAGAATAACTGGTCCTGGGGTGGTACTTAAACGGATCCTACCACCAGTAACACCAGCTTCTTTTTTTTGTCCGTTACTGCCTTTGAAATATAGAAAACTCAAAACCATTAAAAGTATTTATTGAATATTTTTTTTAATTATTACTGTGACTATAGAAAACTACCCATACAGGTTCTCTTTTATATGTATGAACTAAATTTACAAGATTTGCTGAAATCTACGCCGCTGGTGCTGGCTTCGAATCTCAGTCGGAGCCAACAATTGCACAAAAACACAAATTGTTGGGTCCATGTGAAATTAATATATTTTGCGGACGCTTGCACAACACAGGATAAATCCTATTTTAGGGCTTTATTTAAACAAAATAGAAACATAATATGAAAATATTGTACAATATTCTATCGACGATACGATGACACGAACAGAGACATTACACACATACCATGTCACGTAAAACATTATGTCGTTTGCAAGATCGTCTTTTCGTATTGTTACGTAGATTAATTCACTAATTGAGAAGACAATTAGTAAGACCGCGCCTCACTTACACTAAGCATTAATGAGGTAACACCATCCCTGGCAGTCGTAGTCCGGGGTTATTTTTACCCAATTACAGGTAACCTCGCTTAAGATACATTCGAATTGTTGCAACCGTTTTTAAATAACATTACGCAACTAAACTCGTAATTTCGACTACAGCTGTAAAAACAATTTTCAACATAAGTATTAACGTCTGTCAAGAGTCATAAGTGTTAGCGGCCGCGCCGTGTGGTAGCAGCTTAAGAGAATCTACCACCTCATTTCAACCCATGGGTGTCGTAAAAGTCGACAAAGGGAAAATAAAACCAGGAGATGGGCAGCAGAATCTTCCTGAAACATGCTGCTGAAATAAGCTGCGGTTGCCAACCCGCCTGCTAAGCGTGGCAATTATAGCAAAATCCCCCCGAAATGAGAACTACAAACTTTTCTGGCAATCCATTGGGGAGGCCTATGTTCAGTAGTGGACTAGTGACAGGCTGAAATGATTATGATGATGAGTCCATAGTTTTCTTGCACAGAGGGTTGCAGTCCAAATCGGAACTAACATATGTACAAAACCACAAATTGTTTGTTTTGGGGTCTGGTTGTGCTGTGATTGATCCGCGTGCCTCTCACACTGCGTTCTAGCGAACCTCCGAACTTTCGCATGAGCGTTACATGCAGCGCGAGTAGGTTCGAATGAAATAGTGCCGCTGTGTTTGCCCGTACAGTTGTGGGACTACAACGTTTCCTGTGTATTGGGAAGACAATCAACCAACATTCCGCGGTGTCAGTTAATTTTCCGTAAAGCAGTAGAGTGCAGACATTACTGGGCACATGAGACTTATGAATTGATGTCTCAGAGTGACGCGCGCAGTGTACACAGATATTGTTATGGGCAGACGTTACACTTAATATGAAGTGTACGTTATGCCCGTGTCGTCATTTTGTTCCATATATTATATAATTATGAAGATTGTTTCATATTCTAGTTTAGAATTTCGACACCGAACAAACAGCACGTGTAGCTATGTTATTAGAAACAGTCAGTTCATGACCCGATTTCGGTAGTTGATGTGAAAATAATTTAGACGACATACTTATAGTCACGCCTTTGTCCCATATAAGGGGTAGGCAGAGGCCTCTCACGTAGCCCACTTTTCTACCTCGCGGGGAAAGAGACATGACGGGAGGCTAACCACATCGCCGCCATTTTGGTACAAGGCAAAAAATTCTTACACCCCATTGCGTTGCCACAAGCAGTACAGTATAGCATTGCATATTATGGTGTTATTCTGCACGACGAAATGCTGTCCGTAAAATACCTTAGTCGCCTCTTACGACACCTCGGTAGGTGCTATTATACTCTGCCGGACACCTATCGTTTAACGAAACTACATACGACAACAATAATTAATACCATTTAAATAAAATTATAACATTTTAGGTTGTTGTTAACAGGTTGCGTAAATTTATAGAAATGACCGCGTTGCTTTATGGTCAGAGAGCTGCTGTGGGTTCTGGGTTCGAATCTAAACTGAAGCCATTGTTTGTTTCAGCACCAAGTTATACAGTTTTTCGCGTCCGGTTGTACTGTTATTATCCCCGTGTTACTGACACTGTAGCCAATCCTCCTTCTGATCATAACGCAGCCGCGTTACGTGGAATGGGGTGTATATTTTTCCCGCTAGAATTTCTACTGTCACCGTGAGTGCGTTTCACAAGTTTCACTTGCACAAAAGCAGCTACGAAGTCCAAAGATTTGTGTTTTTGCACAATGTTAGCCAACCATGGGATTTGCACCTAGGATCCGTGGCTTTAAAGTCAAGTACTCTGACGCGGTCGCCAAAATTTTGTATTTAACTGACCGTAAGGTGAGATCGAGTGAATGCCTCGCAGATATTTGAAATTGGCTTTAGCGATTAATCGGCTCGACTTGACCGAGGCGAAAAGCATGAGAAAATCGTTTGCTGCGTTTCGTATGGTTAGTGCTGAGAACTGGAGACCTAATTAAAGGCGTTGTATTGTAAGGACAGTCGTCACTTACCATCAAGCAGACTGTTTTTTATCGTACGATTCGATTGAGATTGAAAAATGTAGAGTTATATTTAAATATTTTTAGGAAAATGCGTTTCTACAAAATATTTTTTCACACATTCCGCCTACCAACAGTTGTGTGGTTCAGGGGCCTCGTTGAATTTCATAGTATGCGAGGGACCCGAGTTCAATCCCCGGTGCCGGTACTTCAAAAATGGTTCTGCGATTTTGAGTACTGATTTACCACGTGCTCAGCGGTGAAAGAAAACATCGTGAGGAAACCTGCATCTCTGAGGAATAGAAACATATCGAGGACGTGTTAAGTCCGTCAACCCGCATTGTTGCAGCGTGGCAACTGAGAAATTATAGGAGGCCTGTGCTCAGCAGTGGGACATTTATAGACTGTTACTTTACTATTCCGCGTAGTTGCAGGAAGTTTTGTCAACTTTCCTGTGACGCTCGTTTGGTTTCTCTGTGTGTCATAAACAATACATTTTGCAGAAATAGCCTCATGACGTCAAACCGCGTTTTAGGGCTTCGTTAACATTTCCTGTAAACAGTTCTTGTTGTGGCTATTTGACAATCACTCCGTAATCACATCGTTTATTACTTCAAAATCCTATTTACACAATATGAACGCTGTTTTTGGGCGCTGCAATGTTTAAAAACATCTATAAATTAAATAGCATTAGAAAATTCAAAAAAACGTATAAAGTAGATAATCATATCATATTTTTACTGGTGGTAGGATTCGTATGCAGGAATCCGTCTAGGTAGGTACCACCCCAGGGCCAGTTATTCTGCCGCGAAGCAGTAATGTGCAAACATTACTGTGTTTCGGTTTAAAGGGCACTGTGAGCTAGCGTAATCACTGGACATATGAGACTTAAGAACCTATGTCTCAGGGTGAGGTGTACAGTGCGGTATCACACAATTTTCTGGGTGACACAGCATTTGTTACGGGCAGACGTTACACTTACCATCAGGTGAACGTTTTGCTCGTTTCATAACTTTATGCAATTAAAAAAAAATCTACTAAATAACAATGAAAATTAAAAACAAAACATACAAGCAGACGATGAGAAAAGAACTAAATTATAAAAACATCGAACTTACTGTTAACTTCTTATAGAGAACAGTAATAATAATATTTTTTTAAATAAAAAAAACTATGCCCTACAGTAGGATTTTTCCTGTATCGTGGGTGCGTTTAACAGACATACATTTTACGTGCACAACACAACCAGACCCGAAAACCAGCAATTTGTATTTTGCTCCGGCTGGGATCCGAACCCAGGACCCGATGCGTAGTAGTCAGGTACTTTTAAAACAAGGCCACGCGGTCGTCGAATAATTGGCAATATTGTATACTTTTTTACCAATTATTATTATTATTAACTCATTTATGTTTACATTTTGTATATATATTTCTTCAGTATTATTAAACTAAAGTCATTATTAAATCGCTTTTACGCAAGTACAAGTAACGGTATAGTTATTTTGATCGTCTTGGAGCATAAATTAGAGTAAAAGAGGATTAATTAGAGTTTTTTTTGAGTTGTATTATCATTTCATATTAATGGCGACTTAAAAAAAAAACTAAAAAAGAAGTTTGCTTTATTTTAATGAAAAAAAAATCTTAGTGTAACCTCTGCCCATAACAAATGCTGTGTCACCCAGAAAATTACTGTGTAGCACCACACTGTGCGCGTCATTTTGAGACATTAGTTCTTAAGTCTCATATGCCCAGTGATTACACTAGCTCTCAGTGCCCTTCGAACCGAAACACAGTAATGTTTGCACGCTACTGCTTCCACGGCAGAATAACTGGCCCTGGGGCGGTACCTAGCTATACGGATTCCTGCATAGGAATCCTACCACCAGTATGAAGTTAGAAGGAAAAAGTGTCAGTTGCAGAATCAACAACAAGTCAGTAATGAATACATTAAAAGTTAAAATATCAGTTAATATAGGTGCGTTGGACTAATTTGGCTTATTTAAGCATTACAACTTCTGTAAATACGAACGCTGCCCACAGTTATACGGTCATTAGCAATAACTATTATTTGCCACAGGACTTACGATGCGTTTTGAAACTAGTATTTCAACCTAAATAAATCTATTTCTTGTTTTATGATTATTGTTGCTGAGAAAATTAGTATTTGTAACTAACGAAACTCCGGGCTTAAATTGTAGTTAGTAGGTCAAACGTGCGTTAGGTCGGGTAACTCAATATTCTTTAAATTATACCAATTACAGTCTGTGTACATTGCAATGCATTACTCTTCAGGACAGTTATTTATGGACGTCGTAAATGTAAAAGTCGTCGCCATTCAATTCATTTACCAATCAGTGACAATTGTCTTTGAGAGGCGTTGTTAAATCAACATTAAACTTTGAATCATGCATATGAACGTCAAATATCATCATCATCATTTCAGCCTATCACTAGTCCACTGCGGAACATAGGCCTCCACCAATGATTGCAACAAAAGGTTGATGCTCTCATTTTGGTAGGATTTTGCCACAGTTGCCACGCGTAACAGACGGGTTGGCAACCGCTTTTTACGTATTAAGATGTTCCAGGAAGATGCTGCTGCCCATCTCCTTGTTTTTATTTTCCCTCTGTCGACTTTTATGACACCCACGGAATGAGATGGGGTGGTAGATTTGTTTCAAAAGCTTCTTCGAAAACAACGTGGCTCAGGATCGTGTTTTGGGTCCAACCGTGGGGAAGGCCGTTCAGAGATAGTGATTCTAAAACTCTGTCTGTTAGTCGATAAAGATATGCGCTTGTTAAATCGTGGGTCCCAATTTACAATCCCGAGGAGAGTATTTATCTCATTTAAAAATTATTTTTAGATCCGTAAAAGGAGTATTGTAACTAAGTGGATGGAAGAGTAAAACGATCCGGGAAATATTCGGGATTATCCTGTTTTTCCGAATATTCGACGACTGTGTCGAATATATTATAGTAGCACAAGTGCACACACACCCACAAACACAGAAGCACACAGCCATGCAATAAGATCAGAGTTTGGCTAGATTGCAGCTTCAGAGCTTCAGACGCACTGGGACAATCGCATTTCGAGACCCGATGGCCAACAATTCTTTTGCACAAATGTTGGCTAGGACAGGGATGTGATGCCAAGACGATCGTCTCGTCTTTTTTTTATTGGATAATATGATGAAATGAGCAATACGTTCACCTGATGGTAAGTGCAACGTCTGCCCATAACAAATGCTGTGTCACCTAGAAAATTTCTGTTTGACACTACACTGTGCCCATCACCCTGAGACATAAGCTCTTCAGTCTCATATGCCCAGTGATTACGCTAACTCACAGTATCCCTTCAAACCGAAGTACCAGGAATGTTTGCACACCACTGCTTCACGGCAGAATAACTGGCCCTGGGGTGGTACCTACCTAGACGGATTCCTGCATAGGAATCATATGAAAATGTTTATCATGAGTAAGATGTGATGGAATTTGATACGGAGATGTTGTCTATTTTGCATGAGGAAGATTGTTATCAACTACGGAAAGGGCTTAGCTGGAGGTATCTTTACAAAATAGAATTCACAACGATGAAAACCGTATCAGAACTAGGGTAACGGACACAGTGTTTGGTGTTAGCAAGCGGAAGTCGCCACCCAAGAAATTTGTAGAACTACGGAGAAGAATAGTTCTCCAGTGGCTATATAAGGCAACCGCCCACTAGATGAAGTGACGATTAGCACTGTAATGGAAGAAGTCATTGGATGCAGGTGGCATATTATTTCAATTCCGTTCGACTTATTTTATATTTTTTTAAGTTTCATTTGGCAACCCTGAATGTACTCGTAGCTCTCGCGCCATTAGCTTGCGCGACGCGTCCCTCCCACCCGTCTGAGGATCATGTCGGACTAAACGAAATTGCAAAGAAATCCTACGAGCACTCGTCTCCCCTCACTTTAATTGTGCCTTGTCCGTCGATTTATTTATGAATCGTGATCTGTGGCTCCAGTAACGGACTTAATACGTGCTTGATCGCGTTACTATTAACACGTGTGTCATAGATAATGTTTTACTGATATGTTATTAACAGAAAGTTTCGTTAGATATTCTTTTAAGTGAAATAAAATTCAGAATCCGTAGGACTCCGTCTAGGTAGGTACCACCCCAGGGCCAGTTATTCTGCCATGAAGCAGTAGTGTGAAGACATTACTGTGTTTCGGTCTGAAGGGCACTGAGAGCTAGTGTAATCACTGGGCATATGAGACTTAAGAATGATGTCTTAAGGTGACGGGCGCCCTGTGGTGCCACTCGTTGTTCTGGGTGACACATAATTTGTTATGTGCAGACGTTGCACTTACCATCAGGTGAACGTATTGCACGTCTCGTCACTAAATCCAATAAAAAATACCGTGTTGTGTACATGCACGGACTAGTAACGGCTTTCACCATCTAAGATACAAGATCAGTGTAGGTACTGCAAAAAATTCATCATTAATATGACAATTTATTAAATTGTCAATAGCCTAGCTTAGGGTATGGACTGAGAAACGGGACGTCACAGGATCGACTATTGTCGCGAACCATCTCGTAGCACATGCTATTAAATTTTATTGGAGAATATTAGTAATGTTCATAGCGTTGTTCTTAAATAAGAATTGTAGTGATAACAGTAAATTCTGCCTACGTGGGGGAGGTCAATGACCCGTTGAGAATTAATGTCAATCTGTTGATGGATGAAAAGTGGCGATTCTTTTACGAATCGTTATAAGCGCTCGCAGCATTTAGTATTAAGCAGAGCCATATTAATTGGATAGGATGTTTATATCAAATGCTTAAATGTACAATGGATAAGTTCAAAATAAAAACATGCATCCTCTCAAAGACTTATTTGTTAACCCACTGACTGACTCAGTCATTAAAATGGTAATTTATATTGGTTAAATGCTCCATAGAAGAAATTATGTAGACGTAAGTATTATAAAATAATAAGGATAACATCATTACAGTGTAGTAAAAAATTAAGCTACTAAAAAAAACTTTTATTTTATGTCGAATTTGAATATTTTGATTAATAAAAAATTATACGGCCGTTCAGAATGATATACGAGTATTTTGTTAATCGTGATGAAACAGAAACTCCAGGGCGCCAATTCTACTCTCAAATGATCGTCATTTTAGTCTTTCGTATTCGTAAATTTAATAGGTGTTTAATGTTGTTGTTTGAATGTTATTAATAATACTCCTAGTTCAGTGACCCGAAAAAAAAAAAGAAAAATAAACCTACATAGCGAGACTCGAACAAATGTAACGAGCGATTCGCCGTATGTGCGTAACATATATTAGTAGACAAACAGACGAAATGTCAAATGCGTTCGTTCAATAAAATCTCTAACAATAAGCAATAGCAATCACCAGATGTTATGTTAGCGTGTCAAAATAGAAATGTATCCGAATTTTCGAGCATTCGGTAACATACTACAGTTTACTTACAGTTGTACTTACAGTTTCAATATACTCGTATTATATTACTTGAAGTCTCTAAATCTACAATAAGAAGAATTGTACATTCAAAAGCTGTAAAAAAACTGAAAATCTCCAAGTAACAAGGCGAAGGGGCCGGCAAATCGGGATCGTTATTAAGGCGGGGCGGGACCTGCTCCGACCAATCCACAAGCATCGATAAGTACCTATTCCTGGAGACAGTGGGAAATCTGTTGTTGACCTTTTTAAACAGTCGCAGATGGGATTAGTCCGTTTTCCTTATTTCGATAAGCATACAGATTAGTATATTAAAATACTTTGAAGTTACTGTCCGAATACATTTACCATAACCATGCATTAAAAATATCTTTTATATCTATGGAATAAAATTAAAAATAATAAAATTAAGACTTTTTATCTTTTGCTAGTCATTCATTACGAGCCTACGGCTGTCCAGAACTGAAGGTCTCGAACTTGTTCTATATCTGTTGAGCCGGTTATGCTTTACATAGCCGCAATACCGTGGCATCTTCAGAGCTTCTTCTAACTTTTACGGTATAGTAAAAGTTGACTGAGAGAGGATTTCGTTTTTGCTCGTCTTGCACTTTCTTCCATAAAAAAGCCTTTACAGTGTCATGGCCTTGGAGAGATGGGAACCCTCTCAACTTAGACAGATCTCAATTCTCAACCCGGCGGCCAAAAAAGAGAGAGAGAGAGAGAGAGACAGACAGAGAGAAATAGAGAGGGGCAGAGAGAGAGAGAGAGAGAGAGAGCGAGAGAGCAATTATGATGAGAGCAGTTCAGAACAGTTGAACATCAGATAACAGTCGAATGGCGGGTTTGATCTTAGGACGTCATATTTCGCAGTCCGTACCCTAAACTATTAAGCTATTGGCGCATCAAATTAAATTTTAGATATAATTATGTGCATGATTTTATTCTGAATTGAAATAGATATAAGTATAATGTAATATAAGTACTAATAGGTTTCAATAAAAAAATGACTAAAAGTTACCGCCTATAAATGTCTCACAGCTGAGCACAGGTCTCCTCTCACATCTGCGACGGTTTTTGGAGTCGGGAAATTGTTCCCGAATTGATTGCCACAATGTTGCTGTAAACTCCAATGCGGGCTAATCATCTTATCATGTATGAATTATCATGTCGCCGAAATTTTTTTATTACTCACATGCAAGTTTCCTCACGATGTTTTTGCCGCCGAGCACGTTGTAAATCAGCAATTCAAATTGCTATTAACAATTTTGGCACCGGCCATCATCATCACCATTTCAGCCTATCTTAGTCCACTGCTTAACATAGACCTCCTCCATGGATTGTCACAAATCACGGTGCCACATGCATCCATCGACTTCCCGCTAAGCCGTGCAGTTCGTCGCTTTATCTACTCGGGGGTTGTCCTACACTGCGTTTGCCTGTATGAGGCTGCCACTCCAGAAACTTTCCCCAACGGTTACCCGTTCTACGAGCTATACTGCTACGCCAGATCACCCGCGTACTATGAAAATTAAAGTGAGCGAGTTTTAATAATTATTTGTTGATTCCAGACGTCGATTGCGGAGGACATTTACTGGGAGGGCGAGGGAGATGCTTCCGAGTTTCTGGAGGTCAAGGAGCCGGAGTCTGGAATAGCCGGACACCTGCGGCGACTGAAGCGGCAATTCTTTTGGCGTAAGTACAAAAAAAAACATAATATTCATTCGCTTTGCATAAAAAATACATACATACAAGAACTCAAAAGATCACGACTGTATCCCATAAGGGGTAGTCAGAGACTGGGCACTCACTGCAAAAACAGATGACTGCCAAAATCCAAGTTTCAACAAAACAATATAATGCACTTGGTGTGGTGAGACCATCGCCACCATGCGCTGCTGGGTGTACAGTGCAGTTTAATTCCTTACTCGCCTTTTACGAGATCCATTGGATGAGATGGAGTGGTAGTGTTCTTTTAACACCGTAAATTATCGATATCATTCGTTTTCTTTGTTGTTGTTGTGTTGGTCTAAGGACTCTCTAAATCGCTAAAATTTTGAGTATCTTATTCCGTAGGTGTTGCATGTCTCACCTAAGGGAAACGTCCAGACACTAAAAATAGGCTTTGCTGTAGCTCTGACTACCGCCTACCGTAATAGGAAAAACATGGGTAAAAGAATATTTACTGCTGCGCGAAATGCTAGCAAATTTGCACATTATTAGTTTTTTAGAACCAGTAGGTTTTAGAAATGCGAATCTACGAATGGATGCAATATCCTTTGATATATTATTAAATCTTGTGATATCATATATTAAAAAAAATCTGTCCTATGAAACAATATTAGTACAGAATAAAGATAAGCCTTAACATTGCGATTTCTTGCAACGAGAAATTTATATCGTCTTAAAATTCAGTCTTTTCATATCTCAACCTCTGCTATCGACAATTATTACTGAATGTTTGCTATTTACGCATGTCTGAAACATCTGACGACCGAGTGGCGCAGTGGTTAGCGTATCTGAGTTCTATGCCCCTGGTCCTGGGTTCAATTCCCAGCCGGTGCAAACATTTGTGCAAAAACACAGATTGTTGCTTCTCCGCTTTTGCTGTGTTGTGCATGTGAAATCATGTCTGTAAAACGCACCCACGATACAAGAGCAAATCCTACTGAGGGACACCATTTTTTCTAGGAAACAAAATGGCTTTTTCCATCGATATGGTACTCACTCGTATTTAATCTTTCACAGTCAGTGACTAAATGTTATTCCATCTTCCTAAATCGTTTCCTAATAAGGATGCTAAATGATTCAGTACGTCAGCGACCGTACTTTCTTCTAATTAGGTTACTTTTTAGGATGCTTACTAGCAAAATGCGATTCCACCTTCCTGAATTTAGTAACTGAACCATTTAGAAGACTAAATTCAGGATAGTGTAATAAGCTTTTAAAACTTCTAAGCGGTATCAAAGTTACATAAACATTGCTTTGGCTGAAACTTGTACCTGAGTTTTTCCATAGTAACCACTATGAAAGTTTAACCATGTCGAGGTCAATTTTTGAGTTGTATACTAATAATGTATTGTAAATTATTTCAGCACTTTCGGGAACGACCGAGGCACCTACGGAATACGAGTCCGCCACCGACGACGGCTATGATGAAGAAAATGCGTAAGTTCATAACAGTATACTACGACACGAAACATTCGCGTTAAATTAAAACAATATACCCTATTCGCAGAATATTCAATAAACACCATCTTGTAGAACAAACTAGAAGCTGTTAGTTATTTATAATGTATCGTAGTGCTGTAGTAGATGTTAGTACAGTACACATATTTTTTGTGATCTCGCCATTTTCAATACAATTACATAGTCTAAATAAGAGCAGAGGTACAGACAATATGACAATACTCGCATTATTATCATTATCATCATTTCAGCCTCTCATAGTGCACTGTTGAACATAGGCCTCCCCCATAGATTGCCGCAAAACATACATTATTATACTGTCGTAAAATTGAATTTTATGTTAAAACTTTCCACAAACACATGTACTTAGCTTGGAATAATCTATCTACAATTATGTAGATGCATATACCAAATCAAAATACAATTATATAATAATAATAACACACATTTTTGTTTAATTTAAAATAATATCTGACACTTACGTTGACCTATCCCAAACTGGGATCCTTTTAGAAAACTAACAAACTTTTAGTATCAGATGTACACAGCTTTGAAAGCAGGGTCACTACTTCAAAATGTTAGGTTGTAAAAATCACAATAACTGGCCACGGATTGGATCACTTTTTATCAAAAACTGTCACCAGCATCATCTGTATTTAGTTTTGATCTTGACTAGAGAAATTACCTATACAATGACTGCCTTATCTATCTGTACCAAAAAATAAAATTTAAGTCTCTGTTTCTAATAACAAAATAACAGCTTTTTACTCAATGCTCATGAAAGTATATAGTCTTCATAAAAAAAAAATTTTTTTTTGCGTTTGTCTCTTTGTTCCGGCTAATCTCCAAAACGGCTGGACCGATTTTGGCGGGACTTTCACTGACATATAGCTGATATTATAGCGGGTAACTAAGGCTACATTAATTTTAGAAAAATAATTAGGGTTCCGCAGAAAAAAAAGGAAAACCTCAAAATCTGATTCCCATAGGGAAGTATATATCTATATCATTGATAGAGGTCGGCTTTTCTTCGCGTGTTAAAAGTCGTGTTAACGGACTATCTAATAAAAAAAATCATATCGGATTGGTATTTACAGAGATTTATTTCTTTATTTAATCTTTATAGCTTAACTTTTAAATAAAAAGGTAACAAAGGGCGGACTTAATGCCTATAGGCATTCTCTATCAGCCAACCCATGGTCTTATTAAACCTTCCTAGGTGCAGCAAAAAAACCTAAAATTCTAAAAAGAAAAAAAAACACTATCAAAATTAATCTTTACACTTACTTGCATAGTACACACATAAATACACGTATTAATACTTACATACTTATACACGAATACACACACGCACACACACACATGCTAATAACTCCTATTGATAATAAATCATGCATGTAGTAATAACCGATTTCATTAAATACTCACGCATCAACCTTAGGTTTAAGCACACTACAGGTTGATTCGTGAGTACTTTACAAACACATTCTTCATTATAGTAATAAGTAATAAATTAAAAAAATATTTTGCTTATCTATCTTTTAATTTCATACAACTAAGTAGTGCCTTAAGCCACCACACGGAGAAAACCGTTCACCTGATGGTAAATGCAACGTCTGCCCATGACAAATGCTGTGTCACCCAGATTTTTTTTTTATTGTATAAAGTGACGAAATGAGCAAAACGTCCACCTGATGGTAAGTGCAACGTCCGCCCACAACAAATGCTGTGTCACCCAGAATATTTCTGTGTGACACCACACTGCGCCCATCACCCAGAGACATCAGTTCTTAAGTCTCAAATGCCCAGTGATTACGCTAGCTCACAGTGCCCTTCAAACCGAAACATAGTAATGCTTGCACACTACTGCTTCACGGCAGAATAACTGGGTCTGGGGTGGTACCTACCTAGACGGATTCCTGCATAGGAATCCTACCACCAGTATCCCCAGATAATTTCTGAGTGGCACCACTCCGCGCCCGTGTCCCCCTGTGACATCATTTCTTAAATCTTATATTCCCAGTAATTACACTACCTCTCAATGCCCTTCAGATCGAATCACAGTAATATTTGCACACTATTGCTTCACTTCAGATTAACTGGCTCTGCGGTGATACCTAACTAGACGCATTACTGCTGAGATTTCCTACCACCACCTGATTCACGGGTGCGTTTTACAGAATTGCGCACGCGCTAACTGCCACACCTGGAGCAGCTACTTCTTATAGTCCTTTCAAATTGTTAAAATCGAACCTGCGACCCGTTGTACAAAAGTTGATTCCTTAAACACCGCACCATCCGAACAGTTAATTCATGCGAGCTGCTTCTTCTCCATTCCAAACATGTTAGTCATATTATAAACGGGGGACCCCCTACGGATTCAAGTACTCACTCTAGGCTAAAAACTTCGTAGGCCATAATAAACATCATTAATTATAATCACTTATGTTGCAGAAACGATTTGGATGAAGAGGACGGCAACGAAGGTTCGGGAGTACCAGTTAGGTCGGAACCGGAGACCAAAGAAAGTGAGTACATGCTCATTGCAATTAAAACTTTCTTAGATAGTATTATTAATAGAACTTCTTTGGAATGTTTGATGAATTTATTATATATTAAACATAATGCAATAACAATTTCAGAGACTCTCCGCGTGACTTTCGTGGTGATGGAACCCTACCTGAAGCAATACTCCAACAGAGACTCGGAGCAGTTCCAAAACATATCGCGAGGACTAGCTGACGCTGTCAATGCCCTTTTCAATGAACATCCCGGCACCCAAAGGGCTAGTCTCGTTAGAATACAGTAAGGGAATTTACGAATTATTTTTCGATATGATGAGGTGGATATTTTTTATCGGGTCAACTGACGAAACCAGCAAAACGTTCTCCTGATGGTGAGTGCAACGTCTGCCCATAACAAATGCTGTGTCACCCTGTGTGACACCACATTCCGTCTTGTGGATATCATGGTGGTAGGATTCTTATCCGCCTAATATGGTACGACCCCAAGGCCGTACCGTGAAGCAGTAGTGGTAAACATTAACGTGTATCGGTTTGAAGGGCACTGAGAGCTAGCGTAATCTCTGGGCATATGAGACTTAAGAACATATGTCTCAGCGTGTGGGGCACAGTGCGGTGTCACACAGAAATGTTATGGGTGACACAGAAATATGAAAGCAAGAAACTGCCACAACGAGAAGTGTTTGTCCACCCTTTAGACTAGATGAAAAAGTAATTGGTAGTGATGTTGTCTTTCTTTCTCTTCTTATTAAGATATAAAAACATAATAAAGACATACAAGACTCCTTGTTTGCATTTTAAAATATTATAATTTTTTATCGCTTTACTTATTCCTTAGTTTGTATTAACATGATTATATACTAAATAAGACGAAAATTTATTTGAAAACCTTATCACAACAGGTCACGACTATCCGACGAGTTCTCTTGCAAAGTGACAATGGAAATCGTGACATCAGGGTACGAGAACACCAACGAGATCGCAAGGATCCTGAAGGATCATATCAGGCACAGGAGACAGCTTGGCGTTTTCACAGTGGACGAGAATGAATTTAATTCCACCGATATAACGGATCCCGGTTTGTACCTTCAGTTCTTACGATCAAAATAAAAGAAAATATAAAATTAATTAGATTATGAAGAGAGTCTGCAACTCAACAGAGGTATTATAAATAAGTTAGTTATTGCTAAATGTGGTTCGGCAAATGTATAAGTATTATTGAGCAGTAGATTATACACCATTCCAGGTGATGATGATCATGATGTTTTGTACATTTTGTTTTCACGATCACAAGTACTTATTAGCTCTAACTAGGTTTTTATGTAAATAGTAAAAACAAGTCTTAAATAAGATAAACAATAATATAAAAGTATGTTTCGATACTTAGAAATATAAAATTATATAAAAACTGCTAACGTCATTTTGAAAACCAGAAATTTCTAATCTTATACACTCATACAATCACGCCTTTTCCCTATAAAAGAGATAGGCAGTTACCACACACAGCGTAGCCCACTTTTTAACCTTGCAGGAACCGCGGAGTGACGGGTGGCAAACTAAATCGCCGCCTATTTCTAACCTATCGATACGCGTTACGAAATGTATAAATCAGTAAAAAAAACATCGTATTCTTATTCTAGACTAGAATACATAACTCGCCTCCATACGTGTTCTTAAAATAAAAATATCTTGTTATAAAAATAATTTACTTCAAATATAATCAAAACTAAAATTACGTTGATGTATATAAATTTGTGTGCATGAATATAAAAATGTCAAAATGTAAATTTAAAAATGTCAAAAATGATAATAAAGACCCCAAATTCAGTAAAACTCATTGATGAAACTTATAACACCGCGTGTAAATAATCAGGAGATCTCGATTATGATCTATGATATATCGATTTATGGAATAAGAATATTTATATTTTTTATTTAAATAAAGGCAAGCTCTTCAATTATTTTTATTTCACAGGATTCCTATGCAGGAATCCATCTCGGTAGGTACCACCCCAGGGCCAGTTATTCTGCCGTGAAGCAGTAGTGTGCAAACGTTACTGTGTTTCGGTTTGAAGGGCACTGTGAGCTTGCGTAATCACTGGGCATATGAGACTTAAGAACTTATGTCTCAGGGTGACGGGCGCAGTGTGGTGTCACACAGTAATTTTATGGGTGACCCAGCATTTGTTATGGGCAGACGTTGCACTTACCATCAGGTGAACGTTTTGCTCGTTCCGTCACTTTTATGAAATAAAAACTAAAATAAAAAAAAATAACTATTGAAGAATGCTTTATTTTGATATTAGTCAGAGAATCTATAATCTTAATCTAATGGTAACTTGGGACCTGGTACTTACCTTGAGTAATATATAGTAGGCTCTGTGATTTGTTATTAAGTGGTTTCTGGAACTTAAACCTTTGTGGCACCCTTAAAATTGTTGACTGCAATTTATACGAGTAGTACTGAATCACGATGTGCTCGAGCTTGTGAACTTTTATATTTAGAAGACCTGGAAGTCTGAGAAATTATTAGCAACATTTCGAGGACTCGCTAAGTCCACTAACAAATTAGTAGTACTAAAAATGTAGCATAGAAAATATAAACACTTTAGAACACAACTTTACATTTAATTAGACAAGCAGGATTACAATGTTTGAATTAGTGAATTAAATTTATAGAATATAAACACATTTATTCGCTGAGACAATACACATAACATATTAGGAAATAGAATAAAAAAACGGCGAATATACAATAGAACAAAAAAAGAACATTCTATATGTCATGGAGTGGGTATCGAGCCAGCTCAGGGGCTTTGGCTCCGCGAAATGTTGGAGAACAGCCGGCATCGCAGATTATTCTGCCACAACGACAAAGACGCGCACGATTAGCTAATTAAAATCGATATTGTTGTGGTGTACGTGTGTAAAAAAAATTATGTTGTCGTGCCTTTCAGTTAAAAATATTAATGGATACTATATAAAGGTGGTAGGAAAATTGTCGAATAACAATACGGATGTGTTAAATAGGGAACGCTAGCCTTGACTGTGCTGCGGACGAGTTGAGGTGTGACGATGGTCGATGCTTACCTGGCTCATCGTGGTGTGATGGTGCAGTAGATTGCGCTGACGGAACTGACGAGGCATCGTGTCCAGGTTTCTTTAATTTTCCGTTTTTTTTTTTTAATTTTAGATAGTTTTGTATTTTTACATTAATTTTTTGATACTTTTTTCTTTTACTTTGTTATTAACTATTACGCAAATTAAAATATATTTTTGGCAAATTAATGAATTTATGAAAAAAAATATCTTTAACAAAATTACCAACAATTACATACGTTTGAACTTTAATCTGTAATATACAAAGATATTTACTAGATTTAAAGAGTTTACTACAATTCATAATTACATTTTTTTTTAATTTTTCTCTTATTTCTTACTTCACATGATTTAGTTTCCTTATTTCTTTTATGTTTAGTAGGAAATGATAGAAATGACCAAGATCAGGAGAAGATTAGAAGGGGTGACGACGATGAACCTGAGTGGCTAACACCGGATAGTGATAATGCAGGAGAGGGAGATGATCAAAGCCTAAAAGGTGGTGAAGGAGATAACTGTGTAGATCCTCAGCCCTGTAGAAATTCTGAAATAAGCATTTGCCCAGAAAAAAGGTGCAATGGCTATAAGGATTGTCCCGAAGGTGATGACGAAGATAGCTGCGACGACGGAGGTAGTTTATTTTTCAATTAGTTTAGTTTTATAGAAAATTTTATAATTTTAGACCGATCAAATAAAAAAAATGGAAAATATTGATGTCATATTTAAATTAAAACCATTTTTATAAATTTAATTTAATTATACCCGTTGAGGTTTAACTATGATAGACCTGATCTAGTAGAGATTTTATACAAATTATCATAACTTTGCTTTACTCATTGAAAAAGGCGGTTAATAAATGCAATGCTTTTTTATATAACAATATAACAGAACAGAACTGTTAGCAATCCGACTCGTAGGACCAAAACGGTAATTGAGTAATCACGGAAAATTTTGCGCATACTGAAAGAGCTGAAAATCATGTGTGCTGTGATCATAGCGTTACCGCAATGATCACACCTTTTTTCACCTAATGAATCATTTTTATCCCCTTTTTTCTTCATAGAGAAGTTTGGTCATTCAAACATTTAATTATTTTATTTCTTTTTTTTATGTAGACATAAATCTCGATGTGCCCGGAGGTACAGTTGCCAGAAGGCCCGACACTGAAAATGAAGTCATACCAGAATCGACTACTGTGCAAGCATCGAGTAATGTTTTTTGTTTTTTTTTTTCGTTATTTTATTCATTTCATCCTGCTAGTAAAAATAATACATTTCGGTCCAATAAGACGTTATTAAGTTCAATAATGAAACGGAAGGACTGGATGGGACAGAGAAAACTAAAATTGTAATTAACCAGTTTTTGCCAGCACCGGGGAACTCATATCACTTGCATATAATGAAACATAAGATGCTTGTCTTACGACCCCTGAGCTAGATTCTGTATTTATTTATTTATATATTTCAACCTTTAGTTCGGAATAAATCCATAAGTATTAATATTCGTTTTTAATTATCTCACTTTTCCTTTGATCTACAGAATAAATTTCAGAGCATTTTCTTAGCATGTCAAAGGGTTTCTATCTAAACTTAATATTAGTGTTCTACTACGATCATTTTTTTACTTTTTGCTTTACTATCCAAGTCATCATCATGTCTCAAACGTAAAATCAGTGTTTTTTAAACAATGTTGATGATATTGCTGTTAATTTTATTTGATCTCCTTTATCTAAAGTGGCTTTAAACTCTACATCGATCATTAATCCATGCGTCTAAATTTGATCATTATGAACATCATCATCATTACTATTACAGCCTATCATAAGTCCATTGCTTCACCGTCTGTAATAACGTAATAGTAGTTATCGTGAGGTTACATGATAGAAAAAAGGGTTTTAGTTATATTCTAGAATGGTTATCATAATAGATGATTTGAAGCTTAAGTTATAAAAATAACTTCTGAATTCTTGCGATATTTCCCTTAAAACGGGAATAAGAATGAGTACAGATATTAGGAGTCCGTTTAACAGCCGTGGTAGCTTATGGGTTGCGTGTCCGTCTCATATTTCATAGTATGCGAGTGACGTCGAGGGTCCATCTTAGGTCCCTAATATTATTCTACGAATCTATGTATTTATTTTCAACGTCCATGGCCGTGAATAAAGACGTCTTAAGGGAAATCTGCATATCGTAGGTTTTAAAGAATTTTAATACTAACCCAAAGTGCATTGGAGCAGCGTGGCGGGACACTTCCCTGCTTAAAACCCTAGATTTAACGCACACACGATGAAGATATGTCAAAGAAACGGGATAATCTCAAAATATCAAAACCTAAAAGACATTGTCAATTCGAAATATTGGCTTCCACGGAGATTTTAAACAGAGACTCAAAATCAGCAGCTGAGTATGCTTGACAATTTATAATAAATCCTTCGACAGTTTAAAGACGGTATAGAATTTTTTTTATTGTTGCGCAGTTTGTGGCCTGAACGAGTTCCGATGTGACTACACGAGGTGTCTGCCGCTAGACCGTCGTTGTAACCGCCAAACTGACTGCGATGACGGCACCGATGAGGCAGGCTGTCCACCAGGTAAGTCATAAAAGCACATTGTAATCGATCAAGAAGTTTGAGGCTCAGAGGTGACCGCTATACTACTACAAGAGAAGTTAGAAGACTGTTGTTCAGACATCCCAGTATCCGATGAAGCTGTAAAAGCCAAAAAAGGCTAACGGCAATTACATCACCGAAATTATATATCATACATCCTTATCGCACTAGCAGAGTTGCTTTGATGTTAAAGTTTATATACCTTAATTATAAAGTATATATGTGGAAGAACAATATCTTAAAATTACTGCCAGTAGGCAGGTTATTGTGGCATGTTACGGTTCTTGATAAATCAAAGAGGTTTCTGTAATGATAAAAAGTAATATTAAGACATTAGTTCCGGCTATGGGCACTAGATCGCACTAGTAGTTCTGATTGAGAAAATTGTGCTACTTGCTTAAAGTGAAGTGAACCAGTTTCTAGGAGTTCCCCGGATAGTTTGAATGTTTGTAATTACTCGTATGCGTTACTTTGTGAATGAATAATTTCTATGAGAGTAGAAAATGTTTAAGGACTATTGTTAACTAAATAATAGTTAAGTTCCTAGGGTATAAACAATGCGCTTTAAAAAATAAATAAAGGCTGCAATCAACAAGTCGCAAAGCTTACTTTAAACGGATCTCGATTGGACATTTTGAGTGACGGATTTAGCGCGGCATTTCCTTGCATTGTGAATGGACGTCTAACCTCGACGTAATTTGAGATCACTGTAAATCGAGATTTTACGCTATTGTTTATCAAATGACTAATAAGTTAAAACTAAATGTATTTATAATGTTTATAACACACTATAAGACAAAGCTTTTTAAAGAGTATTATTTTAATTTTTTATTCGGCTTCAAACCTGATTTTTTTACTCTATAGTAAACTAAAACTAATATATAACGCAATATAGTAACTGTTTATTGCGCCAAATGTTTATTACAAATACATAAAATCCTAACGATAAGTTCAGAATCTTAATAGTCTGATGTCATGCCTATAAGTACGTGTCAATATGACATATATCTGTCACCAAAGCTAAATATGTTGATGTAACCAAGATTATATATGTAATTGCCATTGCAGTGATGTACTCGCTTCGTACCGACTAAGCAATTAAAATGTCCGTCTATGTTTCGGTCTCTAAGGACTGAATGGCCATTAATTTAAGCACTGAGCGGACACTGATCGGATTTGGATTTCAAGAACTGGGCAGTTAAACAGCAATCATAGAGTGTGTGAGACGGCCATACGTTTAGTTTAACGTAATCGTTATGTTTGCTCTTATAATTTGTGATTTGTTGTTTTTGTGTGTAACTTGTAGACGTGGACTACCTCGTACATTTTAAAATCGAAAAGAATATAATTTGTTTCTTAGAATATGGCATAACATCCCAATCTTAAATTATAATTTAGGTACACCATGCAAATGTCAATGGTTATACTAAACAATAAAATTACAAATAATTTCGTAACACTAAACGAATGTCATCACACTGTTATCTCATATTTATCAGTATAATTTATATACGTATATTACACAGGACATTAATATTGTAATTTTTTTCTAAATGCCACATGTCAAATGTTTTTTATTAGGGGCGGAGGTAACTTTTTTATAAGATCTATTTAAATATATTTAATCCACATCTATTCTGGCAAATTTATAGCAAAAATATAAAACAGACTATGAATTGACGAATGAACGAACAAGAGGTATGTGAGTGAACGAGCAAAAATTTTATGCCTGTTATAATCTATAAATCTAGATCTAGATGAAAATAGTTATATAGATAAATCCTAATGTATGGCAACCGTTTCAAAAAGAAATACATAAAAATAGACATCGATTTTATTAAAAATGGATTGCATCTGTAGTCGTTTTAAAAATGTCACTTTATATCTATAAAAGGTCCAATGCTGAACATATGCCCTTCCATAGATTTATCCTTACTAAGTTTTACATTGTTTTGAGAGGTTTAAAAACATTTTGAACATAGCGAATTATGGTTACACTAACCATCTCGTGTAGGTATAGTGGATTTATTATTGGAATGTCGAGTAGATCTCTGGCAATTATACTTTCAAGTGTTACCCCACTATAATAAGCTATTACTGATCGACTTACTATGTGGGAGTGGTGCAATATTGAACCGCAGGTTATACAAATAATGAACTAATTTAAATCGCATCAATAATTTCGATACAGTATTATAAATATTAATATAAGAAACAATAATATCAATACAGAGAAGGAAATCACTCATTAGATACTTTATAGGATATATTTTTCAGATATTACCAGACACAGTTAGCTCTTTCTGCTTAGATCAGTCCAAAAATAATAATTAAAAGCTGAAGGTAGCATAGGTTAACTGTGACATCAGGACATCTGTCACCTCAGTCCTCTCGTGACCACGGGTGCTGCTCTCGAAACATCGGGTTAGAAACAGTACAAAATAAAACGCGACAAAATCCGTAAAAATTAGTTTTATTGAAAACGGTGATATAAATTAGTTAAAATGTTTTTAATAGATTTATGGAAGCGCACAAACCCGGCGCTATGAATTGGCGCGACAATTAATCGCGGCTTTTAATTGAAGTACTATCTACCCGGACTTCATTTGAGGTTGTTTGCAGAGCATTCGTTTTGACCATTACATCACTAATCGCTTTTACAGTAACAACTTTATGATGATTACTTTTGCGAGCATCATTCGTTATAATCTTACAAAGATCGTCAGTCGTCTTTAACTCGAGATGTATCATACTATTCTTGGATTCTCTTATGCGTTCAATTGATGTATTTTACTTTGCTTGTTTATGTACGTTTAGAAGTATACAAGCGCCAAGTTTACATGGGCACTCAGTAAGTGGTAACTTGTGGTAAAATACTGTAACTATTATTGGTTGAAGATACTGGCACCCCTTCGGACTGAGATATCGGCTTCCCGACAAGATTAAATTCGGTCTAGCTTGCATGACTCATCCTACGAAACACTGCAGCATTATGTAGTTTTAGTTTGTGATAGCTACAAAGTTATTAAAAATGTAATTTTATTTGTATGTACTAACGCTAAACGTGTATTATATAGTGTTTAAGGTGCGGTTTTACATTAGGTACTGTAACAATTTGCTAAAGGTAATTAAAAAATATTGCGTGGAACAAGCAATGCGTATTATATTAATTCAGGCTAGAAATTAAAATGTTGTCATAAAGAACCTTGTAGGATTTTAAGTGGACAAAATATTCCGAGGCTCGTTGATGAAGATATTGAATAACCGGCATGATTGCCGACGCGATGATGTTTATTTAACAGGGCCCTTTTATGCTTTATTGAAATAGATTGGATGGAATTTTATCATGGAATTGTAATTCTATGAAATATATTGAATGTTATATCACACTGTTTAATGTTTATCATATGTTACGATTATATGTAATACAATGCATACTTAATATTTATTAATGTCAAGTAATCTGATTAAAACCTATAAAAGTATGATATATAGTAATCAATTATAAAAAATTGAGAACGCATGAAAAAACAAATGAAAAATTTTTGCTTTCTCTTCTTCGATCACTGATAGAAGTTTCTCTTACACTTCTTCGTTTGATTCTATGCAGTAAATGTATCTATTGCTTTTTTCTTGTCATCAACCCGTGTATTTTATTAATTTACGTACACAACCTTATTCGTCGTACTTTGCACTTTATAGTTTTATTTACCCGCTTAGATAACGCGGTCACTTTTTTTGCATCTCCGTTTCCGGATGGGGATGGAACGAGGTCGAGGGTTGCACGGATGCTCGAGCCTCTTGTGTGGCGAAGCAGCCTGACATTAGAGTACAGCTGACTCGATAAAATCGAAATCCCACCGAAACGTTCCATAACGTAAATATGATGCGATCTAAATAGTTTTCAGGGTTTGACGTCATTATTAATCGAGCATAGATCCGCTTAATTGTGATATTTTTTTTTTGTTTTACTATACAAAAGCATATACATAGAAAGTATAATTTTATTTAATAATCGTTGCTTTAAATCTATAAATAAATAAAAGAAAGCATCTGTTAAGAACCACCATTAAAGAAGCGGGTGCTTTAAAAATAAATAGAATAATTATTAAGAAGTGATAATTTTATTCGCGGAGTAATTATTCCACTCCTGTAATGAAACTACCAGGCCACGGGCTGATAAAGCTAAATCACACACATCTACTCTCAAAGACAGAAACTTAACTTAAATATAACAAAACTATTTTGACTCTGCAAATATGTTGTCTCGATCCTCATTGAATGTTCATGTAATAGAAATTATAAACATTATTTTTATAGTTATTAATTCACAAGAAGTTTTGCCCAAATATATATAGAAGTAAACAAAAAAAAACACAGAAGAGTTGAGAACCTCCTCCTTTTTTGAAGTCGGCTAAAAGTACAAACCATACAACATTTTTGTGCATTTGTATATCAGGAAATAAGTATGTTATATAATATATAACTTTAAATTGATTTCGTTGTCATTGATTGAATGTTAAAAGTTAGTTTGTCACCATTCTACAGAAATTTAGCCATTTCTTAGTACAGTTTACCACTTGTTCATATTTTTCGAAAAATTTAACGTAAATTCACACGTAAAGTAAATTACTAAAGATAGTTTGTTAACAATTTAGTTAGTTTAGTTGCATTTAAGCAATTCAATATTTTGTGCATCGCTGTTAAGGAGCCATAAAGAGTGGAAATAAATTTTACATTTATTACATGTCGCTGAATATCGTTTTATTGTAGATAAATTTTAAACGTTGTTAGTCTAATGACTCTGAGAGTTTACTAAGTAAACAAAGATGTATTTAAAAATGAAAACACTTCCAATATCAGCATTTTAATTGCAATAAAATGACCTTGTACACGAGCGAGTGCTGTCGTATAACAATAAATCCTACGCGCTATATTTGTTAACCAATTAAGCGCCTTAAACGTTTCTCATCAGACTTACATGTCAACCGATCTATCGTACTAACTACTTTAACTTTTTTTTATTAATGATGTAAGAAGTTATTAAAATTTACAATATTCTTAGCATCTAGAGATTAGAATGTGGAGGTTATTTTATATAATAGAAAAAAATAATGCGGTAACATATAAAATAAATTCGTAACCTCAGATAGCTTTTCGTCGAATAATAACTACGCTTTATTACTGTCAAGTTATACTTGTTAATACTGTCTTATTTTAGAGTATAATGTCACGGTATTATCTGTCAATAATAATGCCAATTTAACTCATAACTCATTACCGGTGGTAGGATTCCTATGCAGGAATTCGTCTAGGTAGGTACCACCCCAGGGCCAGTTATTCTACCGTGAAGGAGTAGTGTGCAAACATTACTGTGTTTCGGTTTGAAGGACACTGTGAGCTAGCGTAATCACTGGGCATATGAGACATAAGAATCTGTCTCAGGGTGATGGGTACAGTGTAGTGTCACACAGAAATTTTCTGGGTGGCACAGCATTTGTTATGGGCAGACGTTGCACTTATCATCAGGTGAACATCTTGCTCGTTTCATCAATTTATGCAATAAAACAAATAACAATAAAATTTATAAATATTTTAATTTAAATTTTACAATTTACGCAAAGAATAATATACATTGCTCCCTTAAATATCGCTTGTCAGATGGCCATTCTCATGTAATTAATTGCAATTATAAAGGGCAAAAGTGTTAGCTCAGGATAGCCGATGTAACTCAAGGACAGGACCGGCAAGCACCCGTGCCCTTTAATTTCATAATATGTGAGTAATCTGGCTTTCATCCCAGATCCCATTTTATATCCCGTTGAGATATAAAACTATGAAATATTTCGGGGACGTGTAAAACGTGAATGGAGTAGTGCGGCAGACTGTTACGGGCTACCGATTCCCTGTCCGTCATTTCAGCCTATCATTAGTCCACTGCTGAACATAGGTCTCCCCCATAGGTTGCCACAAAAGTTTGCAGCTCTCATTTTGGGGGGATTGTGCCATAGTTGCCACGCTTGGCGGGCGGGTTGGCAACCGCAGTTTTATTATTCAGGTATACCAGGAAGATGCTGCTCCTCGTCTCCTGGTTTTTATTATTCCTCTGTCGACTTTTACGACACCCACGGGTCCCTGTCCAATATAATTGTACAGAGGCCAATGCTAACCAGTATTTATTCCCAGCATTTATCAGCTTAAACTTCCGTTTATATTTTCTTACACGCTAGCAGAAGTATTTTTATGCTTCGGCATCGTTAATTTATACCATGTCCCTGCTCTCTGGTTCGCGTGCTACTGTCAATCGATATTATATCTTCGCTTTAATTGCATATTTTTACAATAATAAATATTTGTATAAAACCATAACTTAACAAACGCTAATAAAATGTGTTTCTAATAGTGAACTCAGAGTTCTTCTCCTTCTAATTTTGGCATCTCTTAATAGAATTCTGCATATGTCAAATCAGTGGGGAGTCAGTTATGGTGGAATAACCATCTCCAACACGCCAAACTGTTTAACTGGTGTTTATCACATTAAGGAAAATTCTCGAAACTTTGAAAGGTCAGTAGTTGACTGTTGAAAGGATGATGACGACCCTAGAACGTGTTACTCCAGCACTGGTTAGTAGTCAGAGCATCAATATCAATTTTCCAAAATGTTTCATTTAAACCACTCAGAAATGACATCTCGGCGCTTGATAGAGAAATAAATCAACTAATTTAAAATTTAGTTAGACAAATAAATTCGCTTGCGATATTCCGTGGTTATGTAATTATCTATATCTGTATCATTTAATTCTGTTATTTTACCCCGCATAGCTATCTATCGGAATACCGTACCGATCATAGCTAACCATATATAGTCATAAAAATTAACTACAAGTATAGCGATAAAACAAGGTTAGCAAGTTTATCTTCTTCGTTATACTCTTGACTAGAAGCATATCGTAATTTATAGAAATCGGCTTCTAATAATATATACTATTAAATACTTTTAATTAAATCTATACCAGTGTAGATTAAACTATAGTAACAAATCTATAAATACTAGTGTTTTATGGTGACATTGAGCACGTAGTCCATGTCACGGTGAGTGATCACTGGCACAACAACATTTTTGCGTAAATCTAACTTTTCCATCATCTATGAGGAATAAAGATGCGTTATCACCTTCAGTTATTATGGAATGTCTTGTTGCTTCTCTGAAATTAAATAGATTTCCGATTCTCATCATTAACCATTCATCTACCCTGCTGCGTTATGCTATACTACCTATTCTGTGACAACACTGTACTTCACAGTCAAACTTTAATTTTAATTTAACTAAGCTTTGCTGCTGCAGCGTAACCATACTAAATACAAAACTCGAATCCGAAACCAAAAACGGTTGCCCTTTTATTGTATGGAATTATTTGATAAATGAAAGTAATTTGCGACAAACTTTGGAACTTTTCGTAACAAATTAGATTACTTTGGAACTCAAATAGTTTATTATATACCATGAAGCGGTTCCCATCGACTTTGTAAGCCATTCTTTTTTTGTAAATTGTAAACGTTCACGCAAATCAGAACTCTAGGCAACTGTCTACTCACGACAAACTACATGTAGATTGTCGTCGTTGTGGGGATTCCAAAGATTAACAGAAAATATAATTTTTCAAATCTTGCCTTAATACCAAAACTCATTCCAATCCACATTTAAAACAGTTTTAACTTTCTTGACCGTAGTACCTACTACTTTGTATTGGTTGGTTAACACCAATCGATTGACTGATTGATTGACCATCATTAAAGCTTTTTTATTTCTCATATACCATAACCTTCAAACTTTCAAAGGCCCTCAACGTCTTAAACGCTCTTTACGTCTTTACTTAGTATTTATCATGTTATTTATTCTATATATTATGAATTTACGTTGCATTTAGTGTTCACCGTTTTGGTTTAGGAAAAGTCCATTTAAAATACCCATTAAGTTCTCAAAACGATGAAATAATTTTTTTTTATTTTTCAACGTATACTCCATTTCGTTTATGAAGCGTCATTTTCTTTTAAATCTACTACTGTTTTGAAACGATGTTCCTCTAACGGAGAAGAAACATGCAAAAGAAACTCGGCAGGTGTGCTCTTTTTATATTTAGTCATAAAACATTATACACAAGTTACAAAGAATAGTCTCATGGACAATCGAAACACGCTCCATGACAAAAATTTCGTCAGATTTAATCATACATTTATATGTGTATTCCAAACTTAAGCAGAGCAACCTCCACAAATAACTGTTCGCAAGTATGACGCATGTGGTGATTAAACAAATATTCTCTCAGAGACAAAGTATCATCACATCGGCAACAATATTAAAATACTATCTACCGTGTGTCGTAGTCTTTGGTGCTACTGATCAATTCCATGCTTTTCGTGTGCGAGTAACCCCGCCAGCATAAAATAAGTTTCTCTATGAAATTGAATACTGGCTTGATCGCGTGCCCGCTTTCATTTTACGAGTTACCCGCAACCGATGTCTCTCTAAAACCCTAATGGGTTATGAATTAAATTGGCATTCGGCCCGGTTACTACCGATAGCGTGGTCAATATTCGGCCGAACTTTGATAACCTTTATTTGGCGGGTACTGTTGTTAAATATTGATACGGGGCATGTGTTTACAGCATGTTTCTTTATTTATTTGTCATATGGGGTCATGTTATATATCTAACATTTATGATCTACTTATCTGTTCTTTGTCAATTTGACTCGTGACACGGTTGTAAAGCAAATTCTGCTTGTATTGTAGTTCCGCGGTAGGACGTAGTAAGCGCGATGAATGAGGCGATCCTTACCAAATTTGTAGATTATACATAGCAAAAACTTTAATTTTATATACTTCATACATTTGTAAAATTATTTCAAATAAGATTTATGTTATTAAGATGTCATCAAAAGCAAAATCAACGCTTTCGCATCTGATATTTTCATTGCAATTAAAGTAAAAAAATATTTTTCATAAATATCTAATAATCCATACTGAGGTAGAGAATGCCTATAGGCATTAAGTTCAACCTTTGTTACCTTTTTGTTTAAAGGTTTCGCAATAAAGTTTAAATAAATTAATAATATTATAAAGGCGAAAGTAACTCTCTCTGACCCTCTTGTCTGTTTCTTACCTTTTCACGCCTCAACCGGAACCTATCTATACGAAATTTGACCTTACGGGATATTTGAAAGGCCTGTATCCACGCGGGCGAATTCGCGGCCATCAGCTAGTAATCTGTCTATAAATCCCATTACAGTGATTTTATGAAACAAGCGTTCAACCCATTTGACAATAAATATATTTATACTCATTTGCTATCAAGAAGCAAACCTATCAACATAGCACACGGAAAACTTAACATTACAACCGCTAATATGGCTAACTTTGTCGTCACTTAATAGTTTTCATTTGCACTTATAGTCGGCCAGACGGCTGCAGTCGGACGCACCCCGACGGCGCTTCCGTCGCGCACCGAAACCCCGCGACATTCCGATCGCGACATTATCAGTCGCTTGTCGCTCGCACCAGATTTATGTCGGCGACTGTACCTGAACTTAGAACTCGGCGACGAGCTTACATGTTTACATAATGTAGTGTAACTTACAGATTACATGGTAGCCGATTACATTACCATTCGCTTGATGGTAGCCATGCCCTAGCTATATTACTTGCGGTGAAAGTGTGTGATACAGAACTTTGCAGTTGGAAAATTTCTATAGCGCCGCAGTGCGCTCGTCACCATAAGATATCGGTTCTGAAATCTCATATATGTGTATGGAATCCTATTACCACAATTTTACTGGTGATTCGCTCCTTGTTATAGGCATTTGATATGCATTTGTTTTGGGTAGACGTTGCATTTAAGGTGAATGAATCGCTTGTCCCGTCAACTTCTTTTATAAAAAAATGTTTACTTTCACATATAAGCAGATTATGGTGAACATTTTTAAAATACTCGAAAACGGAACGGCTAGTTATTAGTACTAGGCTAGCACCTACCTATTTCCTACCGAGGTGTCGTAAGAGGCGACTAATATATTGTACGGACAGCCTTTATTCGTGCATGATAATATTCAATGCTGTCACTATACTGCTCGTGAGAACGCAATGGAAATTAAACATTTTTTTTCTCGTACCAAAATGGTGACGACGTGATGCGCCACTCGTTACGTGTGTGGTCTCTGCCCATACCAGATTTGGATACAAATTTGCTGCCGATCTTAACGTATCAAAGCAGATAACTTTTTTATACATTTTACGGGTATTCTCCTAACGATATATTGTGAGGCTTCCAGGATTGTCTTCATTTTATTGTGAAGATTTCATACATACATACATACGTACATACAGTCTCGCCTTTTTCCCATAGGGGTAGGCAGACGTGGGGGCGAAAAGTGGGCTGCGGAAATTTACGCAATTTTGATATTATGTATGCACTAAACAGATGCACTGGTAAACCAATTTTATTAAATATTTTACCTATAAAAATATGCCACATTACATAGTAAATATTTCTACAAATCTATAGTAATATTGAGAAATTACTCAAATTTATGACGCATTTGCTTTTTAATATTTTTCATTAATATGCTTGTAACGAAGATGTAATATGAATAATACAAGCTTTATCGCCGTACTGTGGGGGCCTCTTATAACTTTGAAGCGGTACAGGGCAGGGCATGCGAAGTATGCTCTATGCCGTCACTTCACAGCTGTTTGGCGGGCTTAATATCTACTTGAGTAATATTGCTTACTATTTTCAAACATGCAGAACTTTTTATGGCTGAACACGTGGTAAAACTGTACTTTAATTTGCATTTAAAATTATGACCTTTTAGGCGGGAAACGAATACATACCTCGGGTTCATGTAGTAAGAAGTGAACGCGTTTGCGGAAAAGTTTGCCATCTATCGTTTTCTATTAGTAAGGATAACGAATAAGATCACATTCGACCTGATGGTGAGTTTTTACTGGTGGGCATTATCACTTATCCTTGATGATTAGTTAGTGAGAGATCTTGCTCTTATCTTGTGATGTCACTCATGAGAACTGCGTCATCTTTGCTAATTACTGGCTGTGTTCCTGATTCTCGTTACTTTGATGACTGTTTGGTAATAGGGTGACAGTTTTATATTACGACTATATTTATCAATTTAATCGATCCTCTATAAAGAGTATTATGACCTAGAATTAGTTTGATATTTCATACGGCATATACTTTTTGAACTGTATTTTATTAAAATACTGTTTCGTTCAGCCATAAATGTTGAAAAACAAAATTATTTTAAAGTGACAAAATCCTTGTCTACAATTACGCTGCTACTAGAAGTTTAAGCTGATATACTGTGCAAGGGCATGGAATACAACCGATTTCAGCAGCAGGGCCCAATTGAATTAAACCATAAATTAATCAATGTGTTTAATAATCGAGACCAATCAAGTATAATTTTAATTCTCATCAGTTTTATCTGTTTCTATAGCAGCACGAGGCACGCTGACGCAACTCATACATCATACAAAATAATTATTATGCAACGAGTCCCATACTATAAATCAGCTTTAACAAGAGCAGTGACTCCGCTGTTATCGGCGACAATGAGTAGACAATTATATAGAAGCACGTTATAATTTCGTCCCAGCGGTTTGAAAGGGTCAAAATGATACGTTTGTTGACCCAAGTAATATTTCTCAATACGTAATCTGTTGATGCATTGTTTGAATCAATGTTTCAAACTTTGCGTCATTTTGATTGTTGGATATCAAAGCTTTTTGACTCATAATTTGATTTTTATCATAAGGAACCATTAAATACTATATATTTTTAATTTATGTGTTTTATAGTCTATTTCCCTTAACAATAGGTTAAAATAAATGAGAGTAAGAAGAAACGTAAACTGTAAAGTAACAGCCTATAATTGTCGTACTGCAGAGCACAGGCCTCCTCTTAATTCTGAGAGGACTTTGGAGCTGAAAAGAGTCAGTCACGCTTCTCCGATACGGGTTACCTGCCTTCACATATCCTTAAAATATTTTCATTCCTCAGGCATGCAGGCGATGCGATGTTTTCCATAAACGCTGAGCACGTGGGAAAGTAGTACTTAAAATTACAGAACAACTTTAGAGGTACCGGCACCGCGGATCGAACTCAGATCTCTCGCGCACTATGAAATTACTTAGCCTGGCCCCGGAGATACCACGGCACTGTTTTGGTTATATTTTTTTAAATATTCTTTGTATTTCTCATCTTATATTCTCATTCTCATTCACATTGGGATACGATTATTGGTAAAACGATGCGGCCATCATTATTTACATTAAAGAAGACTATTGATAGATCTATCCAATACTAAATCTGCATTATTTAAGTATTATTTTTGCTTCATATTTTGTAATATTATACAATCATTATAATATCTCCTAGCTACGTAAGAATCATTCTTTGTGATCATAATAATAATATTTAGAACAAATTGGACTCAACGATGACATTTGGTGTCGTTTTGTTCGCGATGAACAGCGTGATAAGGGAACGCTGCGGTGTGGTAGAAGATTTAGTGACAAAGATAGAGAAATGGATGATTAGATGGTTTGGACACGTATAGCTGGTGGATGAAGAGGGTTGACGAAACAGATTATGAGGCGAGTGAGTTACTCTTTGTCTTTTGTCGGATGTTCCTTTACGTCTTACTATACACTTCTAAAATCCATCACGTGCTAGTAAATGGGACTATCTCATGGAAATAAACTAGATTTTTAGTTATATACTTATGAAAGTAAAAACATGTTTACATTAGTCTAGGGTTTTCTTAGCATACACATCGTTATTTCCAAAAAATGATTTATGTCATACCTTTTATAAAGAAGTGTTTTTAAAAAAAATTACTCTAGGAATTGTATAACAATTAATTTCCAATGTAAACATTGGAACTTGTTGGACATAACTAGGATTTACCGTAATATACACTGTGTGATATTTCAATAAATTTTGAGCGTTTTATTGCAACCTATTCGATGTTTACTATCGTAACTTTTGGCTCATCTACGCCTGACCAAGTGACCTGAATTACGATAACTCATAAAAATCGTTGTTCGACTTGAAGACATCAACTCTTAGTTATTTTAGATTGTGCTGACTTCATTTCAGGTCTTGCGTGTACCGCGACCGTTCAGCGCATTTTATGACATAGTTCCGCCGTACTATATCACTTTTTGTTTAAATCGTGTCTGTCTGGCGAGCGGTGATCCTGTCCCCGCTGGCCGCGATAAGTTACAATACATGTTGAAAACATTATCATTGTCTGATTTTTTTTTATTATTTAATTTAATAATGGTCTAATAGTTACCTCGTGTGGAATTATCGTTGAGTGTACATTTTCAGACTGGTGGTAGGAGTCTTATGCAGGAATCCGTCTAGGTAGGTCAGTTTTTCTGCCGTGAAACGGTAGTTTGCAAACATTACTGTGTTTCGGTTTGAAGGGCACTGAGAGATAGCGTATTCACTGGACAAATGAGACTTAAAAACTGATGTCTCAGACTGACGGGCGCAGTGTGGTGTCGCACAAAAATATTCTGAGTGACATAGCATTTGTTATGGGCAGACGTTGCACTTACCATCAGGTGAACGTTTTTCTCGTTCCGTCACATTTATCAAATTAAAAAAAATAATTGCTAATTCCTGGATAGGATTCTTATGCAGGAATCCGTCTCTACCTAGGTTCCAGCGCGGACTGTTATTTCGCCGTCCATCAGTAGTGTGAAAATATTACTGTGTTTTGGTCTGTAGGGCGCTGAGACCTGGTATAATTACTAGGCATATGAGACTTAAGAACTGATGTCTCAGCGAGACATTTTTTCTTCATTTGCTCCTCTCGACACTCTAAACTCTTCTTCCATAAAAAAAACCGTGGTGGTTAGGGGTCAGGAGCTCGCCCTAAATTTCATGATGTTCTCCTAGCCGATTTCGACCACGGCGAACTTCCGACTACTGTCGAGAGCCATCAACTGCGCAGGAGATATTATAGTGCCCCAAGTGTACGCGCAAACACAGAGGCACTCACTCGTCCCTACCTACCCGCGCCCGATGTAAGGCTGATGCGATAAGATCGGAGGTATGCTAGGATGCAGTGTCAGAAACACGGGGACAATCAGAACACAACCAGACCCGAAAACCAACAATTTATGTTTTAGCACAAATGTTGGCTCCGGCTGGGATTCGAACCCAGGACCCGCGGCTTAGAAGTCAGGTACTCTGACCACTGAGCCACGCGGTCGTCAATTTAAATTTCATATTACACTAGTAATCTGGATTCAGCGTCTGGGGTCGGTGCGGTAAATTTGAAAATTTGAGTGCTTCGTCAGGAAACGCCATCTAATCTGTCTAAGTCTGCCATGTAATAATATTTTAAAGACACGTGTGGTCCGCCAATTCTCATCGTGGACCCTTCCGGCCTCAAAACCGTCTTAAAAAATATGAGAGCGTGAGCCCAATAGTGAGGCATTTATAGGTTTTTTATGGAGCATACTCAAGTCAAGACATACATTTATTCGTTCTTTATTATAAATACCATAAGTTAATTATAATTAACTAGATTTAACATTTATTATTATTTCTTGAATAAAGAATATTTGGAGTAGTTGAGAAGAATGCTAGGTTAACAGGGTCGCATACATTCTTTAAAAATACATAGTTGTTTATCTAGTCATTGCTTGGTTAAGGCTCTTTGAACAAAAAATATTAAGTCTTACGGATAGCCCGCCTTTCTGCAATTATTTTTATTATTTGCAAACTTCAGCGTTCTAGTTTCGCGTAGCAAAAAAAATAATATGTGTCCTATATCATTATAGGAAATAATTTACGAATTTTAAATGTTTCAATAAGATTTCTTATAAGGTCTTCATCTTTTATAACTTTTGGTAAATCTGGGACGGAAATTGCATACATTTTTAAATAACATTTTCTTTATTTCTGATCATTCAGAAAAGTTATTATATTTGTTTTTAGTTTCATGATGTTCCGGTTCTTACATTGACACACAAATTCTACACAAAATAATTCGGAAACGAATTTCTCTTTTCGAGTAGATTGATTGTTATATCCAAACAGTTGTTCCTTGTCATCTTTAAAGATATCATATTGTATTTTTTATTTGTAAAAACGCATGTTGCCAGCCTGTTGTAAAATTCTAGTGTAACGTTACTTAGCGCCGTTTGTTTAACCGAGAATTCAGGAATGTGATGTGTATTCTATGATCATCTTAATGACGTCATGTGCTACAAGAGCAGCGATGAGTAATCGGTAACAACGCGCAAACGCAAATAACCAACCAAAAAATTGATATAGACTAGGAGCCCGCAATGAAATTTAAAACTTTAAAAATGGGCTACGAAATGAATTTGTGGCTGAATTGAAGGCAGATTTAGTAGCAGTCTCTGAGACACGGGAACAGTTACTTTTACTACACTATATCAATAAGTGAAAGTATTTTACACATAAGAGTTTCGACTGCGATTCGAACTCTGAACCCTAGTATTAGTAGAAAACACTTTAAAACCTCAATAGCAAAGAGACGTGACCAAAGGGTCACGTGATACAAAGGTATGTGTGTAATGTATGTATGTAATGTATGAACGTAAAATATTAACAGGCTTACGATGAATGAAAAGAAGAAGTTACTATAAAAATCGATTCGAACATATTGGCGGATAATTTTCATCCGTGGTATGTTAAACTACAAAAATACTCAATGAAAGAAGTATTTATAACACAAAGATATCGAAAAACATATTATTCATGTATATAAGGCATAAACATCCATTTTATTTAAATTTTTATATACATTATTATATTTATAACATAGACTATAAGGTTTCCCTGGAGGAAGATAGCAGTTTCTTATTTCACATGAATACATTACTGGAACCGAATGGGATATACATTTGGTTTCTGCAATGTATTGTTGGCACAAATTGGCTTTCTGCACCATTACTTTGTGTCTGCATATTCGTACCAGTTATCTATTGAAATGGCGCATAACGTCAGAATAAATTGGTTTTATATTAACTTTCATACTCTTTCTCCTGAACTTTACTACTCCGGTTTCGGCTACGGTAAGAACATACTCTACTTGAGTTTTCAAGTTCATGGTTAACTGATATTGGTAATGTATTTCAGTACGAAGTTTTTCCTTAGACTATATTTTCGTGTAGGAAATATAAAAGACGTTCAATACGAATATTCTGTTCTATTCATTTAACGCCATAACCTAATTAGTTACAGTAACGCAACAGATACTATGTTACTTCCAATATCTGAGCGATTTTCATGCCAATTGTTTTGTTAGAAATGAAGTGAAATTAATGAAACAAATTGATTTATGTGTGTAAGGTATTTCAGAGGAGGGGTGTTCGTTTTAAATTTCATTGTACGCGATTGGTCTGGGTTCGATCTCTAGTGCCAGCAACACTAAACTTGTTAATTGCAATGGAATTATTTCGAAAAAGCCACATTCCACCTTGACCTTATTAGCACAATCAAAAGTCCCCCGCGAAACGTGCTGGAAGACCCGGATATCTCAGCGCACACAGACCACCGTCCGCTAGCCACGACTCAAACACAAGAGTTAATAGTGCACACGACGCATGACCGCTGTAGGGTGCGACCCGCAATAGCCAACACCGCGTACACCAGATACACTGAGCTACCGACACACAAGTCGACACTCCGAACGGAGATCTTCGATCTCGTGACATACATCTGACGCAGTGACATGAATTTAGATTGCGAAGTTGGGAATTATGTGTACATACGTTTGCGCAAACCAAACCTGAGCACAGCTATCCGATGAAGCTGTAAAAAGCTGAAACGGCTTGTAGCAAAAACATCATAGAAAATATCGTAATTTAAAGTGGTGATCTACCACGTACTCGTCATTGAAGTAAAACATTGTGAAGATACCTGAATGTCTAAGAGATAAAAAAGAAGTCCGTCAACCAGCACAGAGCAGTGCAGCGGACTTTCCCCGAAACACTACACCCTTTAAAAATTGAGAGGAAGCCTGCACGGCATTGGACATTTATAGGCTGTTACTTTTAGATCAATGGCCACAGTTCTGTATAGCAAATACCTATATTAACTTTTTTCTCCCCTTTAGTTGTAACTGCGTTTTGGATCCCGTTACACACGACTTTATTGAGCACACGAATTCAGTGATGGATTCATTATGTTTGCACCTTTTATATATGACGTTGAATAAATAAACTTACACGTTTTTCGTACGTTAATAAACTAGTAACGACAGCTATTGCATAAAGGCACGTTATAAATATAGTATGCAATGTAAACAGACTTTTTAATATTAATGAAAATCCATAAACTTTTAGAGAAATTATATTGATGTATGGTATTTTGTTATTCAATGATATTTTACTGTAATTGATAATAATTTAATCACTTCGATCATATCCTTTGCGCAAGATTTATTCTTCATTATTTCTCGAAAGAAAAGAGCCTATTCCTATCTCAAAGACCGCAGCGCACCCGGAATTCTTCTCTTATTGCGGATGTTTATGCAGCGGTGATAACATGCCATCACGTGAGCATCTAGCTCGTTTAAAAAAATCTTTTAAAAAAATGTAACGAATCAATTAATAAATAAAAGAGGTTTTATTTCTGAAGTTACTGTCGAAGCTGAGATGATTAGCTGAAGTAAGAAGAAGGCTTTTCATATTCGCCCGTGTTGATTTCCGGCAACTAACTTTTACATCGGAAGTCTTTCTGCTAGTTAGTTGCGACTTGCCATCACTGGGAACGGTAGTACGCGTGCTGCTTTGTTATTAGTTTTAACTTTGGATGCTTATGTTTAACATGTTATATATAGATGTTGTCTTGAGTATATTTGACTATTTTAGAATCCTGTGGTATGTAACTCTCAAGTAAAAATACGATTAGTTCATTAAGATAAACGATTAAGAAGATTCCCATATACTTAAAAAAGTGTGGTGGCGGCTCATTAAACGAATACTACCACTCCATCTCATCCAATGGATCTCGTAAAAGGCGAGTAAGGAATGAAACTGCACTACGCACCTAACAGCGCATGGTGGCGATGGGCTCACCACCTATCACACCAAGTGCATTATATTGTTTTGGTGAAACGTGGATTGTGGCAGTCATCTGTTTTTGCAGTAAGTGCCCAGTCTCTGACTACCCCTTATGGGATACAGTCGTGATCTTATGTATGTATGTATGTTAAAGAAAATAAGAAAAGGTTTACTTAATTTGTTTCTGTTTTATTATGTATCACGGGTACATAAGAAATCAAGTTCACCTTGGTGTAAAGTTTCACTGCAACACAAAGTTATGAACTCCAATATCACAGATGTTGACGAAGACGTGGCCTAGTTTTTTTTTATTGCACAAAGTGATGAAACAGATGAAACAATTTCGGTTTGAAGGGCACTGTGAGCTAGCGTAATCACTGGGCATACGAGACTTGAGACCCTATGTCTCAGGATGATACACAGTGTTGTGTTACGCAGAAATTTTCTGGGTGACATAGCATCTGTTGTGGGCAGACGTTGCACTTACCATCAGGTAACGGTTTCGGTCGTTTTGACACTGTATCAAATAAAAATAAAACAATGTTAAAACATATTATCGAAAAGATAAATATATAATAGTGGAGGATAGCCTTTACGTTTGGCAGCAAATTAAGCGCCTGTTACGTGCAGAGTCACAATTGTTATTCAAAAATAGTGTATATTGCACAAACGAGCGATCATAATCCAATAACGTGTCAAACAAGCACTGTAACAATATGCCCAAATCACAGACAATCGAACCGGACAATAATCAATCGAGTTACTCAAATAGTACCAAAAATAGAGTCCGCTCTTAGTATTTCAACTGACGTTTTATCCCTCTATTTATTTCGTTACTTTAGTATGTCAAACGTAGGATTTCATATTTTAATGGTCAATAAGTTCAAAAGTAGAGAGAGATATGACGGATTGCAGAGTTCTGATTGAAGCAGAAAGAATGGAACAAGTGAAAGAGTTTGTACACTTGGTTCAAAATCTACGAGAGACGGAAAGTACGACGGTGATATTGAGCGTAGAGTGTTGGCAGGAAATCAAGTATATGGGACTCTGCGTAACTTTATGTGTAGTCAAAATCTAAAAAGGCACGACTGGCTCTACATAGAAGAGTACTGGTCCCCACACTTTTGTACACTAGTGAATTTTGGGCCTGGCAGAAGAAGCATGAAAATAAGATTAATTTTGGAAATGAAAAGTTTGAGAAGTATAGCAGGAGTGACTTTGATGGAGAAATAGGGAAACAGCGTGATAAGAGAACGTTCCAGTATGGTATAGTGAATAAGATAGAGAAAGCGATGCTTAGATGGTTTGGACATATGGAGAGGATGGATAAAAGAAGATTGACGAAACAGATTTATGAGGCGAGTGTGAATGGGCAAGCCGGTAAGGGTCGACGTAGGCGAACGTACCACGATCAGATCAAAGTCGTTTTAAGAAAAGGCCAAGTCAATAGTACCTGCACCCGGCGAGTTTTTATTAAACCCTACTTAAGTAATATATACTCTCTAATATAAACTCCTAGTTAAGTAGAGGAAAGAAGCGTGACTCTGTGTAAGTATATATGTATGTAATAAGTTCGACCTAGACACTATCTATATAATATAATAAGTTTCATTAACATTTGAACATCGAAATCAAACTTTAGAACAAATTAATTTTGATCTCTTGATGAAACTTAAACGAAGTGTTCTTAAGTAATCGGAGCATGTAGCAAGTGATTATTTAAAAACGAAAAACGAGTATACGTACGGTACGGTACGGTTCAATTCGTTTGAAAACTGGGAGAAAGGAAAGGAAAAGCTATTAAAAAATTGATTTCCCAATCTTCTCTACTTCTAGTTCATAGTTTATCATCAGTGATTAGCTGTCTTGTTTATCCGGAAGTATGTGACACAAAAGATTCCACAGTGTCTTAGTCGATATTCATTACGGAACTACTTATAAAGCTAGAGTTGGAAAGGCTTCGTAAACTGACAGTTTTATAAAACTGGTTAATTTGTAATATTTACTAAAATGTATCGGACAATGGTACTTATGCGAGGTATATAAATAAAAAATGATGTATTTCTCAAAAACTCAATAGTAAACCAAAAACTAGACATTTCTATATATAGAAAATAACGCACTATTAACAGAACACACATGGTAAGGTCAGTCACAAAGGACCCTGCCCCCATAAAAATGATTTAAATATATAATAAAAAATAAACTTAAATAATGAAACATTTTGATCTAAAAAAATATACCTTCAAATCTAATAAACAAACATTTACGTTCGTTTACCCTGTCCGTCTTCACGACAACTGTCAACGGCTCAAAGCAGTTTTTTTTTTATTTGATCTTGAAATATTTGTTTCCCTTTTGTATTTAGTCACGTCGCTCACATGCCTTCAATCAAAACTACGTTCAATATTCACAAATCAAGCTACAATAAGTGTATTAAAATATTTCTCAACGTTGAAATTGACAATTTTACTGTTTGCCAATGTTAAATAAAACTCCTAGTATTTGAGTTTCATTTTATTTTTCGGCCATTAAATTGATAGAATAATTGAATCTTATAAATTATTCACTTAGACCGTTTTATTAACTATGTTTATTTACTTCCGCGTACATACATACATACATAAGATCACGACTGTATCCCATAAGGGGTAGTCAGAGACTCCACAAGAGAATCCACGTTTCACCAAAACTATATAATGCACTTGGTGTGATAGGTGGTGAGCCCGTCGCCACCATGCGCTGTTGGGTGCACAGTGCAGTTTTATTCCTTACTCGCCTTTTACGAGATCCATTGGATGAGATGGAGTGGTAGTATTCTTTTAACGAGCCGCCACCACACGGGTCTGCATATAAAGTTTAACTTTGTCAAATGTCACACTGTGCGCGCAACATGTAAAAACGGGTACAAAGTTTTCTCTTCACGTTTTAATATACAGATTACAAATGCTCTAGTTTCACAAATAATTTATTAATCCGACCGACTCCACTTTACGGCATCACCAAGTTGTCCAGAAGTCATCTTGCATAATACAAGAGAAACTAGGCCATATCAGGGAAACATAGGTTTAATAAATCAATTAATTATGAAATCAGTCCAAGGGTAATTCTTAAGATTAATGATAAACTTTAACAAAATATATTCAACCTTAATTTTAAATAAGTCCTCACTTGTTGATTATAAAAATCCAAATCAAAAACTATCCGATGTTCTTTTGCCTTCGTTCTGGATGCTTTCATCTGGTACATCATCACTCAAAATTGCAGAACAGTTTTAGAGGTGCCGGCATCAGGGATCACTCTGATGTCACCCGCGTACTATTAAATTTAAAGCGAGCGCTCGGCTCCTGAACTGGTGTCTAACAGCCAAATATTTTATTTGGACTCAAAAGACCAAGTTTTTGAAGCATGATTAAAACGAGAATCTAACAAGCTAATTACATACATATATACAAGACTTGCTCTTTTAAAGTATAAGAGTTAGTATCATAAATAGCGTAACATCAAGGACAGAACCGCATTGCAATATTTATAAATAAAACATTTAATATAAAATAGATACACGGAAATAGTACGAGTATCATTAATATAATTTATGTCAAATGTCATTGTACCAAGGATTTTACAGTGGTATCCAATGCAACATAAAAATATTATCTTATGCAGGAATTTGCTTAGGGACGTAGGATTACTATGCAGGAATCCGTCTAGGAAGGTATCTCCCCAGGGCCAGTTATTCTGTCTGTAAAGCAGTAGTGTGCAAACACTACTGTGTTTCGGACTGAAGATCACTGAGAGTTAGTGTAATCACAGGGGATATGGGACTTAAGAACTGATGTCTCAGGGTGATAGGCGCATTGTGGTGTCACACAGAAATGTTCTGGGTGACAAAGCATTTTTTATGGGCGGACGTTGCACTGGCAATCAGAACGTTTTGCTCGTTACGTCACTTCATCCAATAAAAAAAAATATTATGTCAACACAACTATATTTTAGTCCGAAGGGCAGTGAATTTATTGTAAATACAAGGTATATCAGATCCAGGAACCGATGTCTCATTGTGGCTAGTGACACAGCAAATGTTAAGGAAAGGCATGGCTCTTTCAGTACCATAAAATAAAAATCAAGGACACTCTCTTTTTATTTTTAAAAACGATGTCCTACACTTTCCCCTTTCCGGATTTCCCCTTTGTCGTGAGTGTGCTTAACGCAACCAGACCTGAAAACCAAAACCGGAATACGAACCCAGGATCCACGGCGCAGAAGAAGGGGTATTCTAACCAAGAGACCACGCGGTCGTCAACTGATTAGCTTTTTTGTGCCTTTAGCAGTTATTAAACGTAACAATGAATTCATTTAGGTCAACAAAATGGCTTGTCTCAAATAACGAACATTCTTATTTCTGACATCTTTAATGAGACCACCAGTTTCGAATTCTTTACACTGATTTTCAATTAACTTCAATTGAAGTTGAAATAGATTATAATTATGCAACATTGTATAGTAGCATAGCGTTTTATAGCAACTAGATACCCGATGTGTCATATTTACAAAAAAATAATATATAAGAAAAAACGCATTTTTAATTTAATACAGACATTGATCCAGTGAGGAAACGCAGATAGAGTTCTGGGTCTTCTGTCGCACGGACAAAGTTATAACGATAAAACTTAAATTATTTTTCTCCAATGCGGTTCTAATATTCCGCTGCTGTAATACTCAGTGTATAGAAATGTGCGTCAAATATAACGCTATCATAAAAATACATCGACTTTTTAATATTAGAAGAGGCGGTGTCTCCTAAACCCTTGGTCCTGGGTACAATTCTCATGCTTTCAAGATCTTGTGGCTGTTTCTATAACACCGACACACCTTTCCGAATACTCCTTATGTGCACGATTCCGATATGGAAAGGAGTTTTAAAATTGATCTCCAGAGAAGGTTACTTCCCAGCAATAGTTACAGATAATGATTTATAATATTTACGCGAATCCTACACATTTAAATAAAACTAATTTTAACGGCTTTTATCGCGTTGAATTTTCAATTATTTATAACACGACGTTTCGAGCGCTTTACTGCACCCATGGTCACGGGAGGACTGTGATGACAGATGTCCTGATGTCATAGTTAACTCGGGGCACTTTCAGCTTTTGATCATTTTCTTTTTAGTTCATTATATTGTTTTGTGAAATTGTGAAACGTGGAATGTGGTAGTCATCTGTTTTTGCAGTGAGTGATCAGTCTCTGAATACCCTTTATGGGATACAGTCGTGATCTTATGTATGTATGTATCATTATGTTTGGACCGATCTACGCAGAAAGAGCTATTTGTGTCTGGAAGTCTTGCAGTGGTATGCTTGGTTTTTGATTTAATTTTATTAATTATAGGAGGTAATACTCAACCATGTTCTCTATTGGAATTAGGATGTTTTTTAATATCAATAGCCTTAGGAGATACTTTACCAACGCAGTATTAATTTATTAATAGTAGGAAAACGTGACCTCGAATTTGCCGCATCGGCTTAACAAACGTCACTAGGCAACGTGAAATCTTCCCGCACTAAACTGGTAAAACATTGTCTAGTTAAAAACTCCCTGATTCTTTGCAGTTCAACACGTCTATGTTTACATTGTGAAGTCGGTGTTTTATTGCAGAGTAAAATAACCAGCTTTTACATATATACATTTACGCCTTTTTCGCATTGGGTTAGGCAGAGACCACAACCGTAGCCCACGGGAAACTATTCGCCACCTCCAGAAATTAGACTTTCCTCTTGGTTGGCCAGTCCAAGTTCTTTACCCTTTAATAATGTCACCAGATGCTCCAACATAAGATTATAAAGTTTACATCAATATAATCATCATTTCAGCCCATCACAAGTCCACTGTTGAACACTTGCTTCCTCTATAGATTGCTACGAAACGCCATACTGATCCACCTGAGCCATCAGAGCTGCGACTGATCAAGAATTAAGTAGCTGCACGGAGTTTAACATGTCTTACGTCTATGTTGGTAATGGTGATGATATCTGATATATTTGAAAATTTCTGACATGACGATGAAGTCCTGGATAAAACTATGTCTGGCGCAATGGCCAAGCGATTAGCTCTTGCGCTGTGGCTTACGCGTTCGATTCCCGCACGGAATAAATATTTGTATGGTTAGTTTACCTTTACGTAGATGTTACGGGTTTAGACGTTTGTGAGTGTGAAATATATGTCTGTAAAACAAACTTACCACACATGAGTAATTCTAGTGTCTGCAATTTTTTAAAGAAAGCAAGAAATCATTAAAATATCTTTTACTCAAGAAGTTAGTTAAATCTTATGACTAAGGCTCCTCAGATGGTTTCACCGTACCCAGTTACCGTTATGTCTTTAATGCTTACAGCTACATGTAATCTATCTTCTGCAACTTTATTGCAGTGTTTGTTTCTACTCTCGATTTAGTCTTCAACTTACGAAGGAATTTATGAGTGTTACATACGATGCTTTTTAAGTTCATGTAGCTTTAATTCTTTTGATGCAACTTTTTAACCGTCGTCCTCTTAAGTTTCGCCTTAATAAACATATTAACAGAGTTTAAATTCCTGATAGCGTTTCTGACTATTTACTATCTTATGAAAATAAGAAAGTAGACGCACAAACGCGACGAAACCCGATTAATGTTACTTAAAGAGTGATCCTTGAGGTTGCTTTGCTCAAATAGGTTACACTTTTTGTTACTTAGACGCTGATACGTCAAGTGAAGGAACGACGATGGAATTTGTTCTCATGCTACGCAAGGTACTGCTATATTTTTCAATTACACGCGCACGTCTAGGATTGCAGTAGCGCTCAAATATAATCGAATTGTATGCTATACGTATGATAGGATTTCTATGCAGGAATCCGTCTAGGTAGGTAACACTGCAGGGACATTTATTATACCGTAAAGCAGTAGTGTGGAAACATTACTGTGTTTCGGTTTGAAGGGCACTGAAAGCCAGCCAAATTACTACGCTTATGAGACTTAAGAACTGATGTCTAAGGTGATATTGTGGTGTAGCACAGAGATGTCCTGGGTGTCAAAGCATTTGCTAAGGGCGCACGTTGCACTTACCATTAAGTGAACGGTTTTGCTGGTCTTGTCACTTCCTTCAATAAATAAATGTTATGTAAACTTAAATATAACTTCACGGTATTTTAATGATATCCTCTAATCTTATTTCAATATGTGACAAATTGTTGTGTACATAATAAAAATCATCCTTCCAAATCTGATAAAGTTATCCAAGTAATAGTTGTTGGATTGCAGTTCTATTTTCATTATTATTATTCATAGTATCGAGAGAGAGATAGAGAGAGAGAGAGTAGCAAAAAAGTATTATGCATTGTTGTTCAATAAAATAAATTCTTGTACGAATTTTCGTGATAAATTTTATTGTGAATTTCAAGTTCCTAACTCATTTCGTTTGAAACTAGAATCCTCTTACTGACAGAACGAACGGTGTTGCTATAACAATACGGCTCCACTTGGTCCACTCGGTAACTAAATCCGATATATAGCCAGTTGTGTGATCTGCAATATGACATTTGAAAAAAAAAACATATTCTGGCGATAGCGAAATACCCTGAAGCCTTAAAATATACCGTTTACGCTCACGTCTCAATTGACCGAGAGTTTATTCTTGCATTGAAGTTCATTGCTAATCCTTTTGAGGAGAAATGTACTAAGCTTAAACGTTGCCGCGTAGTGAAGACTCACTCATGACTGTGAAGGACTGAAGCGTCTCAGGGTTTTAATATTTGTATTTACTGAATTCAAGTGTAAGAAACTGCAGTTTTTTATTTTTTTTAGTAGATAAGTAATGAAACGAGCAATATGTTCACCCTTTACAGGTGGTAGGATTCCTATGCAGGAATCCGTCTAGGTATGTACCACCCCACGGCCAGTTATTCTGCCGTGTATGTAAGGTAAGTGCAAAGTCTGCCCATAACAAATGCTGTGTCACCCAGAAAATTTCTGTGTGACGCCACACTGTGCCCATCACCCTGAGACATAAGTTCTTAAGACATAATACAACAACGCATATTTTAATAAAAACGGAAAAAAAAAATATTGTCTATTTCAATATTAGATCTGTACAGGAGAAACAGGAATTTGAGGAAGATATTAATGAATGTATATAATGTTTACCAAAATATTGTTTGCTATCTTTAAATCTCGAATGATGTTTCGGTTTATCCTTGATCTTGTCTAAGTAAAGGTATAGCTTTACTTAGACAAGATCTTTTAAATATCGTGATAAAGTGAGAGGCTTTAGAAGTTTTAAATCGCCTCGTCACACGTTTCATGCAAAGTTTTCGCAGTCCGAGACCCCGACGTTCCGCGGTCGCGTTTCCAAGTTTTCAACTACACTCGCTCGCATAACTTGAACGGTCACCTTCTTGTCGACCGACGGTAATGAAACTGGAGTCGGACTACCTCTTCATTAATGCGTTTGGAAGTTTGAAAACACTCGACTTTTGCAGAGTATTTGCTATAGGTACGCCTATTCTCTTACTCCGATAGTTAAGTATCCGTTGTTAAAGTGTGATTTGAAACAACATTTGACTAAAGTAAAAAAGTAAAGTTTCAGCCTATAAATGTCCCACTGCTGAGCACAGGCGTCCTCTCATTTCTGAGAGGGTTTTGGAGCTAGGAAGAATCCGCCACGCTGCTCCAATGCGGGTTGACGGACTACACATGTCTTCGAAACATTTTTTTTTATTTCTCAGACATGCAGGTTTCCTCACGATGTGTTCTTTCACCGCCGAGCACGTGGTAAATCAGCACTTAAAATTGCATTTAACAATTTTAGTGTTGCCGGTACCGGGAATCGAACCCAGGTCACTCGCGTACTATGAAATTTAAAGCGAGCGCCTAGCCCCTGAGCTAACACGGCTCATTTGAGTGTGAGAATAAATTGGAACGTTCATTTAATTCATTCGAAATATCCATTGCCGGGACTCTTCCAGGTACAAGTGAATCAGCAACTTCTGGGCTAACCTGATTATCTCAAATCTTATCATCAGTTAACACCAAATGGGATTCTAGTCCAACGTCCAATTCACAACAATGAAACGACTTCAGAAATGGCACTTTTGAACTTCTTGTGATAGAATTAAAAAAAAAAGATCTTGATTGTGATGTCCTCCTGGCCGATATTCAACCACGGGGACAACTACCCAATACTGTCGAAAGTTATCAACTGCGCAGGAGATGTTATAGTGCCATAAGTGTATGCGCAAACACAGGGGCACCTCCCGGTGTAACGCTCATGCGATAAGATCGAAGGTAGGCTATGATGCAGTATCACAGAAGCAACACAGCCAGACCCGAAAACGAACAATATCTGTTTTTGCTCAAATGTGGCAGTGGCTGGGATTCCAACCCTGGATCCATGCGTAGATGTCAGGTACTCTAACCACTAGTCCACGCGGTAGTCTTAACACTACAGTACATTACGATTCGCATTTATTTACTAAGTAAATAAACAATTACTATGGAAAGATTTTACAAAACATTGTAAGATCTTAAAAATCTTTAATAAATAGGAAAGCGACAATTCATAGACATTGACCGTGTGGTAGCGGTTTAAGAGAATCTACCATCCCATCACATCCCGTGGGTGTCGTAAAAGTCGACAGAGGGAAAATGAAAACCAGGAGACGGGCAGCAGCATCTTGCTGGAACATCTGAATAAATAAACTGCGGTTGCCAACCCGCCTGCAAAGCGTGGCAACTATGGCAAAATCCCCCCAAAACGAGAGCTACAAAGTTTGTGACAATCTATGGGGGAGGCCGATGTTCAGCAGTGGACTATTGATAGGCTGAAACGACGACGACGACGCCGATAGACATTGATATAGAAATTTCCTTTAGTAGCTGCTGATTTCGAGCCCCATAAATATACAAACTATGCGATCAGCCATTTGGGGGAATAAATAACGAATGTTTTTTTCAATTAATCGGGGCCACGGTAACTCAAGGGACAGACCTTAAATTTCATAATTTACCAGAAACCTCTCTAGAGAAACCACTCTTATTTTTCTTTATGCTAACTTATGACATAGTAAATAGTGAACAACGCCTTAAAAAAATTGCACGTATGAGCAGCAAAGAATAATTCGAGGACGTGCAAAATTGACCAACCGGGACTGGGACAGTAGCAACGAGCACCCATTACACTCTAAAATGTGAAGGCAGCCGGTGCCCGGAGCTCATAGACCTGTCGCTTTTAACCTTTTTCATTTGAACTGTAGTTTTAACCGTTTTTGGCATATATATTTTTAATTGCGTATGTATCGAACAGTTGTCAGTAGAAGTGCAACTAGCGTTTAGTTTTCAAATTGGATTCACTATTTTAATTTTAACGATGCCGTGTGAGTCCATATCTGTGACGTTTATTTAAATGTAACGTCAGGGTGTTGTTCCGCTATGTTTCAATTCTGGATGCAAATGTCGTGCGTTGATATACATACAAATGCACGTTAACATATAAACATCATATAAATACGTGAAGAGAAAATTCTGTACCCTTTTTAAGCATATTGCGCGCACGAAGGAGATTTATCCTAGGAGATTTAGCATAGTTAAACTTTGTATGGAGAAGAAGAGAGGAAGCAACTTTCTGCACGGTGGCGGAAAGAGTGGATGGTCCGATTTTTAAGCACTAGACCTCAATGTATGTGTCGTCATCATGCCCATCCGCAAAATAATGATATAGGAATGACATTTTCATTTAGATTAAGTATCGACGTTGTTACTGACACAAATATGGATGTTAAGCCCGAAAGAAACGATTATTATCTATATATTAATAAGTGAAGAGAAAACTTTGTGCCCCTTGTTAGCGTATTGCGCGCACAAAGGAGTGTTGGATTTGCCATACCTTAAGTTTGTATGGAGAGATACCGGAAAGCTGAAATTTATGTATGATATCTGTTACAAATATATGAAATTTAATAAAATAATATTTTATTAATTTTTTTAAATATGTCGTTCTGTAATTTTGGGATATGCTGTACCAACAGAGTTTTAAGTACATAATCATAACCTTCATCCTTTACAGTCTTGCAGCTCATTGCAGGCCTCTCCAAAGTTGAAAGGATTTTTCGTAGTCGAATAAGCAAGCGGATTAACTTACACGGTACTAGACACGTTTTACCTTACTGCCTTTACGAGGCACCCGGCACCGGTTTAAATTATAATTGTTAAGTCATGATACTGATTGGTACAGCTGAAGGTATAATAACTAGTGGTAGGACTTGTATGCAGAAATCTGTCCAGTTTTTCAGCCTTGGACACTACGGTATATTAACAGGGCATATGAGATTTAAGAACTGATGTCGCAGGGTCAAGAGCCCCTTTCGGAGCTTCTTCCAACTAAGTCCCTCCGTGACTAAAGGTGTTGCAAAGCGCTCGAAGCGTCGGATAATAAATAATTAAATTAAAAGCGTATTCGCGTAAACATAAGAAATCATTACAGTCAAGAGATTTTATGATTATATTTTATGGGATTTTTCCCCTACTCGAATCGTATGACACCCACTTATTGAAATGGGGTGACAGATGTTCTTACGTTGCAGCCGAACAGATATTTTATATTAGACAAAATATTTTTTTTTTTTCAAAGAAAAACTGAAGTTACTAAGTTACTTAAGGAAATAACAATTCGTTGTTAAAAAAATTAAATGCCTTTATTGCACTGCAATAGTGCACGTTTCTTCTACTTTTGCCTAGGCAGAAAAACTTCGCATTAATTTAATTAACAAAATAAAAAATATTACAATTATTTTTTACGTTTATACTTTATAATATAAAGCTGAAGATTATATATTAAATAAAAAAAAAGCTGAAGAGTTGGTTTGGTTAAACGCGCTAATTTCAGGAACTACTAATTCGAACTGAAAAATTATTTTAGTGTTGGATAGCCCAATAATGCTATAGGCTATAATATAACATCACGTTACGACCATAGGAGCGATTTCTTTCAAATTAAATGGCGGGTGAAAGCCCGGCCACAGCTAGTACTAAATAAAGTCCTGAAATGTCATAGTTTGTAGTCGCTATTCCCGGTAATCACGGAATGAGCCTTGTTCCCTTTTGTGGGGTTAAAGTTAGGACGCATGGGGCCAACGCATCAGTCGTCTCTTACTATCTGCAGCCGAGAAACCGCCAGTCGACGTTCAATCGTGCGGTTGAACGCACGCTCTCGATTAACCGCGCGGTCCGATCCGTAAGTTTTGTGCCAGTTTCGAAGTCCTCCACACAGCTCCGCAACAGTCAAAAGGCCCATCTGCAGGGTAACTACGTCGGAAAACCTGATGAAACTTTTTCAACCGATATCGTTGAGTTAGATTAGTAGTTAACAACTTTGAAATTGGACACACGATTTGTGATTAAGGGTACATTCCTATGCTAGTTTTAAAGTTTTTTATTCAACTATTTAGTTGTTTTCTAATGACTATATTTTCTTAAGGAATTTTAAAAATTGCTTGCGTTTTTGAAGGCTTCTTGTAATCTTTTTATCAGTGCAAACAAAAGTTAAATCAAATTGATAATAACGTCACGCGACAAATATTTTCTGTCGCTCTTCCTAGATTATCTGATGCCGTAAAATTTGATGATGACCTCATAATTTTCAACTATTCCAAGTTTTAATATTTAATCACTGCGAATGCTATTTCAGTTCAGCACTCGTCTATTTTAAAACAAATGTATACTGGCAGATAAAGTCTATGGTCGCGCAATTGCAACATATTTTAAAATTGTCACTTTTATAAATTATTTATGAAGTAACTCGAACTAAAATCGAAATTAAAAACATAGCAATAATTTTCCGTCTCCATTTTAATGTTAATATACATAAGTATAAAATCTTTTATGCACATAAGGCTTTCTTTTTAGAAGATAGTAAAATATATTTACTAGTTAAGAAATTGAAATCAATCATAGTTAAAAAAATGCGATAAAGACTTCGGTAAAAACTGAGGTGTTATTTTGATAATAACGAATTTCTCAGCTTTAAATTTGCATAAAAATTAGGTATCCGTTTTTTGATGAAAATAAAATAAAAGTTCTACGCAACTATTTTAGTGTCATTTATCTCTTTTAGACTGTACCGTAGTTCTGAGCTCAACTTCGTGAACCTGTTGATACAATAAAGATATTTGCTGGTCTAGGCAGTGCATTTTGGTTCCTAGCCAAAACGCTAACGCGGTTGGTTTACGTACAGCCACATAATCTTATTCACATTCATGGGCTGTGAGTTTTCCGAGCTTAAGTCGCAAGCAATTTTCGCCCGATCCAGATGAATCTTAAGAGTTACAATTCGATGGCTCATTGTTTAAATAAATTGCATACCTTTTTAGAGGAATGGCTAGATTACACGTTAAGAACATCACAAAGTGGGAGTTCTGTATAATAGTTAAATTAAGGATAGAGCTCACTTACGATAGAGTTTTACGATATATCTTTAATTTCCAGCCAACGGTCGATCTATAACTATAAATTCGAAAGGAAGAAAACGACTTGCAAATGTTCAACGGTGGTTTTCCGCGCCCAGAGAGAACTTTTCCTGATTAGGAAAAGAACATTGATCAGTAGTGATTTTGAAATTATATTTGATCCCGGTAAATTTAAAATTCATGTAAATCTAAAGTGTATTAGATATTAGGATGAAGCAGACGAGGTTTAGATAAATCTATAATAAGTTCAAACGTCATGTTAATGTCATTAGAAATTATATATGTTCGAACAGCCAGGACATATTTATTTTATTCGTTTATATATATTTGAATACTGTAACTACCGCGACTGTAACAACACTGAGGAAAATTTTAAGATGTCAGTCGAAGTGATTCGCGATCCCATTATGCGATTATCTGCACTTCATATCGAAATAATGGTTTCTCGCTTTGAGAATTCGATATATTGCTTCACAAATGTAGTGGAGATACTGTGGCACCCTATAATTGTTCCACTACTGCGATCATACGTCTATCATCTTTGAGATGGTTATTTAAGCCTTGGCGAGAGCCCGCTGGTACATCATCATCATCATCATCATTTCAGCCTATCACTAGTCCACTGCTGAACATAGGCCTCCCTCATAGATTGCCACAAAAGTTTGTAGCTCTCGTTTTGGGGGGATTTTGCCATAGTTGCCACGCTTGGCAGACGGGTTGGCAACCGCAGTTTATTTATTTAGATGCTCGAGCAAGATGCTGCTGCCCATCTCCTGGTTTTCATTTTCCCTCTGTCGACTTCTACGACACCCACGGGATGAGAGGGGTGGTAGATTCTCTTAGGCCGCTACCACACGGCCTCTTAAGATTTTCTCTAATAAGTCTCTTTAGATTTTCTTTTTTAATTCAAAAAATAAGCGGGCGTTGGTCAATCGAGTTGTTTATTCTAAAATTGTGTTCGTTCTTGTCTTGATCTGCCAGAATTGCTGAATGCAGAATTCCAATAATTGCTCTGCGCATAATTTTTTTAACAGTAAATTATAATGTTTCGGTTACCTTAAAATTAAAAATATACGAATGAAAATAGTAACTCGTGTAATTAGCGCTGTCTTTATAATAAAGTATTAAATATTTTTCTTTTTCACTTGCGAAATGAATAAAAACACATTGAGTATTGAAATTTTGATGATGTCCGGATGATGGTGCCCGGAGTTCAGCCAAAATTTGTCAAGGATGACGAAATGCAAAGGAATTTATTATTTTTTTGGTATCGATTTATACTAAACACAGAATAATGAAAACGATTGCTCATTATTTTTTATCAATACTTTTTATACTTATAAAAATAATTAAACCAATAAAATCAAGGCCGGTAGTAGCTTAGTTGAGTAGAAGTTTGATAGTAAACTAGTGATTTCGGTTAGATCTTCGTTTGATGTTGTTAAATACTTAAGTTGTTAATTGCATTTTTCGTCTTATGTACCATGTGCTCCTCGGTGAAGGAATACATCACGTCGTAAGGAAACTGACATTCATACGAATTAAAAGTTATTTAAATAACTGCAAACGCAGTGCAAAATTGAATACTACTTTTTTATACAAATAAATTAAACAGGCAACTTTTATTTTTATATTTCGTAACTAAAAAAACTTATAGTAGGTATATAAGTCTACCGAAGCTATTGACAAAAAAATTAAACATATTATATATGATAAAAGATGTAAAAAACCTTTACTTTATTACAACACATACTTTATTTTTTCTCTCATTCATATTATCTCAAAAGATAAGATACATTAATTCTAGTATTAGTAAAAAAATTTTTAATGTCATAATTTGTATATTTAATTTTTCAGTATCGTTTACTAAATTCTGTGCGAAAGAGTTCTTATAAATCTTGTATTTTGGCGTTGCTTAGTCTCATTCTACGAGTAAAATCTGGATGTGCGGGAGCACGCCTCGCCCGAGTCTAACGGTAACCCAACCTAACGAACTTAGTTCGGGTTATCAACCCTAATCGTCACAGTGAAACCCTTCCCTATTGCAGTTTTACTGCTGGTAGGATTCCCGTGCAGGAATCCGTGAAGCTAGATGCCACTGCATAGCCAGATATTCTGCCGCCCAGCAGTAGTGGATACAGTACTGTGTTTTGGTCGGAAGGACAGTTGTAGCTACTCACTACTACTAGTCATTACTGGGCGACTTAAGAACTGATTGACGGATGACGAGCGGTGCACATAAAACTTACTGGGTGACACAGCTTTTTTAATGGGCAGACGTTGCATTTACCGTCAGGCAAACGATTTGCTTCTCGTGTAATTTACTTTGAAATAACAGTTTAACCAGCATTTAAATTTCTTCCGCTTTTTACTCTTTCGCACAAATCTTTGATATCCAGGACTGAGCATGTAACATTTCTGAGTCTCTACATAAAACTTTATTTAGTACATAAGAACTTCCTCGGTCACATTGGATACGGGATGGTGAATTTTTTTTTTTTTAATTGGATAAAGTGATGATGAAAACGTGCAACGTCCGCCTATAACAAATGCTGTGTTACTCAGAACATTTCTGTGTGTGTGACATCACACTGCGACCATCACCTTGAGACATAAGTTCTTAAGTCTCTTATGCCCAGTGATTACTCACAGAAGGGCACAGTGATACTCGTAGCTCACAGTGCCCTTCAGACCGAAACACAGCAATGCTTGCACACCACTGCTTCCACGGCAGAACAACTGGCACTGGGGTGGTACCTACCTAGACGGATTCCTGCATAGGAATCCAACCACCAGTAATTATTATTTACGGCACAATGATATGTTTGGTTATTAAAAGCAACGGCTATCTGAGGTGGGCATCACCTATATACGACACCTATAGTAACGACAATATATTCTTATAATCAATCATCACGCCCTTAATCGACGAAATGGCATAGAACGGTCTTAAAAAGTTCTCTAATCCGACTTGTTAATACGATAAAGGGCGGCATAAGAGAATCTAACACACCATCGCATCCCGCGGCTGTCGCAGTAATTGACTAAAAGATATGCCAAAAACTATCTCGATTACTCCGAATCTAAATTAAAATTATCCAGACCGGTGACGTTCAACAACGGAACAAATATTTGGATGACCTACAGATAACTGATCCGCGCCTGTTTGTTTTGTATGTGCAATTTATGTCTGTAATAAGATAGAGAAGTATACATACATACATACATACAGTCACGCCTTTTTCCCATATAAGGGGTAGGCAGAGGACACTCACGTAGCTGCCTTTTCGCCCTCGCGCAAAACGATACGTGACGGGTAGCGAACCACGTTGCCGCCATTTTGGTACGAGTCAAAAAATTCTTACTTCCCATTGCGTTCCCACGTTCAGTATAATGACGGCATTGCATATTATGGTTTTATTCTGCACGACTAAAGACTGTCCATACAATACCTTAGTCGCCTCTTACGACACCTAGGTAGGGAAGAGGTAGGTGCTATTCTATGCTGTCTGACACCTATCGACTATAAAAAATACATTACTAAAAACAAATAAAACTTGGAAATGTCAGCTAGGTTTGTATAGATGTTCGTCCATTGTAAATCATCTGTTAATTCAAACAACGTAGGCGGGACATTAAACCAGGTTGGCCGTCAGCTTAAGTTACTGTTGTGAACGCTTGTAATCTTAACTGAGTTTATCACGTTACCCATTGGCGTATAGTGTCACAGACAAGTTTCAATTGAATAACATTTTAGGTCGGCCAGCCCTAACAATCCAGTGAACCGCCCGCGCTTTGTAAGATTTTTGATCATGTAAAATCTGTGAAACTATGATTTATCATCATCATCATCATCATTTCAGCCTATCATAGTCCACTAATGAACATAGGCCTCCCCAATAGATTGCCACAGAACACGGTCCTGAGCCACCTGATATATTACCCATAATATATAAACAGACGCAAACTATTTATTTGTTTATTTAAAATAAGACTCGAGCGCAACTTTAGTTAATTATATTGTCTAAAATGTAAAATTTTGCCTATTATTTAAATATTTAATATATTTTTGCCTATATTATATGTATCATGGCCGATAGGCGCCCGACAGAGTAAATAGCACCTACCTCGTTCCTACCGTGGTTACGTAACAGGCGACTAAGGTATTGTAACGACAGAATATATTCGTACAAATTAACACCATAATATGCAATGTGGTCACTATACTGCTCGTGGGAACCTAGTGGGGAGGAACATTTTTTTTCACTTATACCAAATTGGCGGCGACGTGGGCTACGCGAGTGGCTTCTTCCTACCCCTTATATGGGGAATAGCCATGACTGTATGTCGCCGCGATCGAAATCGACCAGGAAGACATATTCACATTTTTGAAATATTATTTTTATTGATTAAATAAGTATGTTTAAACGAAATGATCAGTCAGTTCACATATATTATTTACTCGTATGATTTTTTTGTCATTTCGAAAAATTTTAGAACTTAATAAAAAAATCTATTTGTAATTTGTGCTTTCCGGTTTGCAAAGGGACAAATTGTAAATTTCGATAGCAAATATATATATATATATATATATATATATATATATATATATATATATATATATATATATATATATATATAATATCACAATTTAACTGTCAACGTTTATCCGTTTTATACATTCGCATTTGGTACAGTATCAAATTGCAAGTTGAAAAGACGAAAGAGAATATCCTAAGTTCGTATCCATTTCACAGAATCCGCGTCAAATAAACTGGACCCCGTCCTTGCATATTCTAGTTCAACATCAGCAAGTTGAGAGTGCTTCTATTTTAAATTAAAAATTTCTTGCACTTAACTATCGTCTGTTATTTTTAATTCATAATATTCTTTGTCATTTTCTTTCATAGAGGATAGGGACGTGACGAGCAAAACGTTCAACTGATTGAAAACATCCGCCCATAACATATGCTGTGTCACCCACAACATTTCTGTCTGGCACCACACTGCGCAAATCCCCCTGAGACATCTGTTCTTTAGTCTCATGCCCAGTTATTACACTTGCTCTCGGAGCCGTACAGACCGAAATACAGTAATATTTGCACACTACTGCTTCACGGCAGAATAACGGGCGCTGCGATGGTGTCTAGACGGATCTCTGTATAGGAATCCTACCACCAGCTAAACGACCGTTACGTAAAAACATAAGGTATGTTTATTATAGTAACGGATTCGATATCTATTTCTTTACCACATAGTAAGAATTTTAGATTTTTCTTATTTTTAGATTTCTTAACACGACTGCCTAAACATAACAGAGATAATACTATACTCCGAAAAATAAATAAACGGAAAAAATTAAGGCAAGACAATCGATTACATTTCTATTTCCATTGACTGATCGTGAAAGCAAAATAAACAAGTTTAATTTTTACGTTACCCGCTTAAGTTCCGCTTTTGTTTCCACGACGAAACTGAACAAAACATATTCTCTTTGACGGCGAAGACTTTGACGGAGGCACATGAAGCACATCAAAGTATTACTTGATCTTAAACAAACACTTGCAACCTATCAGCATTTTTTTTTTTGCTTCTCTGTCTCTTACAATAATATCGGAGTAAATTAAATAGTTACCTTTGTTTTGGATCAAACTCTCTCAGAAAACCAACGTAAAATAACAGCATTATTTATATATTTTATATTATTTATATTTTTATATATATCAGCATTCCATCTCGTTCTACGGTCTGATAATGTTGAACGTTCCTACAAGGATGAATGTAGGTGCTATGGGGCAAGGTATAACTTACTATCACTGAAATGTGTGCCCCTCACACTTCGTCAGCTATCATTTACACCAATTGAAAGTACTCTTTCATATTCATTACCATCGTCTGGTGATCAACCATGAAATAAGAAAAAAAAAACGAGGACAATGTTTTATTTGAGATTGATTTTTATTTACAGAAAGACAGGTTTTATTTTTCAAACAGTGGTATCTAGAGAGTTACGAGTTATTTCATTGCAAGCACACAAAAGGATTAAGGGTTTATTTTGCGTAAAACAATGTATGTGGAGCGCCGCAAACTGTTATTTTGTTATTGTCAACATTTAAATACGCTTTGATGTTAGATCGTCGTGAAGTAATACGACACGTACTTAGCAGAGTTACACGAGTGTGTTTTGAGAGCTATTCTGTTTTAATAACCCGCGTTGTTACCCTTTCTAACCTAGCTATTAATCATTTTGGATGAAATTTTTACTCATTGAATTTATTTTACAATTAGACAATATTTAGTAATTAAAATCTAAAATGATATAAACGAACAGTTTAAAAACGTTCCCATGATAAGCACATACATCCTCTTATATATGAAAGGTGTTTGAAGCGTTTAAGATCCCGCCACGCTACTCCTGTGCGGATTGGCACACTAAACTTTTAATTGACGTATTTGTTACTTTCGCGTAGATGCCAGTTCCTTCAGGATGTTTTCCTTCACCACTAAGAACGTGGTCCAAAATACATGCATACACATATAGAGCCGCGTCTTTCCCATTGGGGTGGACAGAGACCCTCATTATAGTTTCATATGGGTTTTCATACAAGCTCGTCTGTTGCGGCTACTGTTGACGTGACGTGGTAAATCGGCATTTTAAATTGTAATTAACAATTTTGGCGTTATTTTCACCTGGAATCGAACCTAATATGAAATTTTAAATCTAAATTATTTTAAGTTTTCTTAAAGTTATGATTGTGAACTATGTCAACGAAATGCCTACCACAGTAATTGGAGGTCATGTTGACCACCATTCAAGATCTCTGTCCCTTTGACACATATAGTTATCAGTTTAAGTTGCCCTAAGAACCCTCGAAGGAGATAAACTGCAGGTCATAACGCATTGTGTAAATAATCTTATCGATTCGCTGACACCGTAAACTATGCCTCTAAAGGTACTTACTGATCGACTATGGGTAACGGGATCACCATAGTTGATCAGCACCTTTATACGGTCAAAATGTTATTAAGTATAACATTTTTAGGCGACGACCCTCCACAAGATGAATTGACTGATCTGCACGGTTTTGCGCAGATCGTCAATCGGTTAGTGAGGTGTCCAGCCGTGGACTTGTGGGCTAAAATGATGATGATGATGATTTTTTTTAAATTATGGTTGGTTTATATATTATTTTGTTTATTTAAAAATATTATAGATTAATTTATTTATAACATTTAAACATTTTCTATTTAAAATTATAATTAAATTGATATCAGTATTCAGTTAAATTTCGCACAGTATCTTGATAACGAACTGATGATGCCATCTATCTTCTTTAAAGAATGTAAACAACTCCAACCGTAAACTGTATAACATGCATTTAGTTGAACAGATTGTCATGAGATGGCGCTTTCTTCAATTAAATTAATTATCTAATAATAATCTTTTTACTCCATTTTCTTAACGAAAACAATAATTTTAAGATATTTACTTATTTTTCGTCATAAGGGGATAAAATAATCTTCAAAATATCGTAACAAACACTAACTTTGACACAGAATATGGGAGGTATTTCATACCGACAATAACGTTTTGGAAATAATATACGTATGTATATGAATTGAAAAAAAGAACGCATATGATTTTATATAATTATCTTACCAGTATTCGAGTATTCATTCACCTTGGTTTAAATCAATAATGATAATACGTTTTAGCTTTTAGTGCTTATAGGTAGCAATTGGTATTAATTAAATTTTACTTAACTGGAGCAACTGGCATATTCACGCATACATTGAACAGGATTGGCTGACGTTGGCTTCTGAGTTAGGCGTCGGGTGTTCGATCCCGCATGAGATAAATATTTATGGAGCCCATAGATAGTTGATCTTTATCTGGCTATTTGGCAACTATATCGTAGTTGCCAAATTTCCAGACAAAGGCAAAATTCAATGTATGCTAGAAAAATACTAGTAGTAGTAGAAAAAATAGTATGTAGAGCATCGTTTTAAATAAAAATAAATCGGTCAATTAATGTAGACGCTTCGCTGCTATCCTCTTTTTGGGCAAGGAGACGTGAGTTGCCTGACTTTACATCCACTCATTTGTATATTCAAATTACTAATTGACAGTACAAATATGACCGGCTTATAAAACTACCCTAAAACACTTCTTCCAAATCAGACTAGAATAGTTAAGAATTTTTTTTATTTAACGTATTTTAGTGACAAAATTAATTTTTGAAATTATTTTTTTAAACTGCACTGTTTGTCTTAAATACCACTGTATTGCCTACGTAGAACCAGCAACAAGCACAGCGGACTGTTTCATTGATTATTTTCAATAATCGTCAATCATTTTGAAAATAGAAAAAGATGAAAATGATCATAAAGATGTTGAAATACGCTTGACAGTGATCACCTCATTTGCAGGAGTTATTATTCATTTATCAAGTCCCAATTTGGCTGCGAATCTGTACTCGCATTTTCAATCCCATTTTCCTCTCTTTGTAACCCTGTGTTTCTTCGGCTCTGATACAATAGTCGTGGAAATATGACATCGCGTTAGTTAATTTTACCCGACCACAAATTACATTATGACCTTTAGTAACCTCGCGTAAATTAGGCCTATCGTTTAAAAATACATACATGGTACCTTTCACATTAATGGGTCCGATCAGCTTATTCTAGCTAACAATAAATCAGCACCGTAAAGCAAATGGACCGCTTCGGACCATGTACGTTGTGGGTGTAAGATAATAAACCACAGCACTAATAAACGACAATAACAGACACATAGGCGTGAGATTGTTTCTGAAAATCTGGATTATGATTTTGGAATAGCCACGGCAAACCTAATTATCAGAAACTATCGATTTGCGTCTTCCTCTTAGTTTTAGACGAGCATTCTGTATTCATTTATTTTGTTTCTGTCTCATTATTATTAGCCTATCACTAGTCCACTGCTGAACATAAATCTCACCCAAAAATTGCTTAAAAAGCTTGTAGCTCTTATTTTGAGGAATTTTCCCAATTGACACGATTTAGAGGCGGGTTGGCAAACGCAGTATTTTTTAAAATGTTTCTAGGACGATGCTATTGTCCATCAGCTGGTATATTCAAGTCCCTATGTCGACTTTTTCGATACCACGTAATGAGATGGGGTGGTATAAGGGGGTGGATTAAATAATTATTCACACTAGAGTAGCAATGTAAGTTAAATTGTTGATTCTTCTATTAGACAGTCGTTATTTGTGTTGGTAGAGGTAGAGTGGTAGAGGTAGAGGTAGAGTAAGTTTCCTTGAAATCAACCAAAATGTTAAAAATATCAATGAGAATATTTAAAAGCAAATTTAAAACAAACAGTACGTTTTTAATTTAATAATATTGCCTACATGAGTTGGCATCCATTTCACAGATGTTTGCTTTATAAAAAATTGAATCGCTGTTAACATTGTTGAGATTGCCGAATTCAAGCAAAAACAAGGTCGAGATTGTAAGTTTGTTCCATTTGGCGTTATAGATACGTCTTTATTTATTACACAATGAAGTTTATGAGCCTAGTAAATTATAGTCTGGTGATACGAAGCCTGTTCACTATTTTCTTGAAGGCGTTATAATCGGACGGTAAAACGAATGCAGGCAAATTAAGCCAGTCGTTTGCTGTGCGTATTATGAATAAAAGGTAAAGTAGAGGAAGCTAAAGATGTGTGTCAGGATCATAGCAAGTGGAAAGATGTGTTCTCTGCCTACCCCTATGGGAAAGAGGCGTGACTCTATGTATGTATGTATGGATTATGAATAATGAGGCAAAACTTTTCGTCCGAATGCTAGGCATAAGCATCCGCAGGATCATCAACATCATCATCATTTTAGCCTATCACTAGTCCACTGTTGAGCATATTTATTTATTTTACAACTTCAGATCAAACACATTACAATGTATCTTAAAAGTAATTCACATTGTTGAAGCTAACTTAGACTTAACGAAGGTGTCTGTGCCCTCCACTGCTGAATATAGGCCTCCTCCATAGATTGATATAAAAGTTTGCAGTTCTAATTTAGGGGGGATTTTACCATAGTTGCCACGCCTGGCAGGCGGTTTGGCAAACGCAGTTAATTTATTCATGTTAATTCATTATGTTCCAGGAAGATGCTGCTGCCCATCTCCAGGTTTTCATTTTCCCTCTCTCAACTTTTACGCAACCCACGGGAGGAGATGGGGTGGTAGATTCTCTTAACACGCTACCACACGGCCACAATACCAAAAATAGAAATCTAAAACCATTCCCCTTTTTCTCGTTACTATTGTACCAGCATCGATGTACCAACTGCATCCTAAAGCATCCGAATAGTATGCTTTAATAATATACTGAGTAACAAAATTAAACAGACATAGGCAATATCTAGGATTTTGTTAATTTTGTATGAATATTGATGGGCTCTCTGTGACCAACCATCGAAATATTAAACGAAAAGTTATGTGTTCATTGTCTATACTGATTATTGCATCCGATATGTTCGTATCATCAACTTCAGCGTTATGTTGATGATATGTACTAGATTAATAATTTTTAAATTTGTAAAATTAACACGAAACAAATTAAAAACATTCTATATACAAGTTTGCAGCATATGGGTATATTGGATGCAATAATCAGTATAGACAATGAAAACATAACTTTTTCGTTTAATATTTCGATGGTTGGTCACAGAGAGCCCATCAATCTTCATACAAAATTAACAATAACAATGATAGCATTCGCTGAGTGTGATTGACGCGCTGCTTGTACTTCATAATTGCTCGGTATTCCTTGCGTTAGTAGATAACACATGTGTACTTAGCGACAAGTCACTTAAACGCTTATTTGTGTCGATGAAACGTAAACGTTTATTTTTAGAGGAATTTTTACCTTCTAAGAACGTCAAGGTTTGTTTGTATAATAGTTAATTATATTAGTAACTTAAATTCAAAAAGGCTTGCGTTGCGATGCCGCTTTATATTTTATATATTTTGTGTCAAGTACTTACATGCAAAAGAGTCCATGCACTAAATATATTTTTAGGTACATAAATTTCGTGTAAATACCAACAACAACTGCATAAAGATTCAACTTAGTCGGATCTTCTATGCGCTAACGCATAGAAGACGAAAAATTATCCAAAACGACTCGCGCACTACCTATTGTAAAATGGTTGTACTAATCCAAAAACCTTCGCCCACAAATACTCACTAAAGTTTCATCGCAATTTTGTTAATGTTATGGGAACGCATACGGCACAAGCGAATAATCATTCATTCTTATAGATAGTCATAGATAATACAGTTTTATATTCTTAATAAGCCTATTCGAAATTTGTATAGAGTTCTATACTGAATATAGCTCACCCCCAAGTTGAACGGATTAGTCGTAATTACCACGCTTAGGATGAAGATGGTCGGACCACCAATTTGGCGGTCAAGTTTTTTTCCGGCATTGTCTTTTGAATAATTTACCCTCTATTCATGACTATATTTTACAGAATAATAAGAAGTAGGCGGCCATGAATACTCTGTGCGACTGTTTGACCAGAGACTATTACGTGATTGATGTGTGATTGATATTGGCAGTATGAATGTGGCACATTTTGATATTGACATTGTCACTACGAACGTATATTAACGTTCCTAGTGACTGTTAATATTTTATTTTATTTGATTTAATGTATATTTAGCACATATTATAACATAAATTTCAGATTCCTCGCTTCCTCTCCATAATGCTCTCCAACTTTAACTATGCCAAATCTCCCACGCCTATGTGCGCGCTATATTCTTAAAAAGAGGTAGAAAGTTTACGCTACACGTATTAATATATAGATATATACATACTCTTTGTGTGTTTCATACCTATAAAGCGGCTGAACGTGAAACAGATATCCTCCTTTGTATTCATTATTTATTGTTTGTTACAGTTCCATGCCTTGTACATTCAATAAGTAGCCGAAGTTTCTCTGAGGTGTGTTTATAGTACATATTTAGTTTATACAAGAGTGTCAACTCGGATTTCAATAAAAGTTGATGTGGTACAGAGTAACTTACAGAGCGGTCTCTGAGCGTCTGATCCTACAATTTCAAGTACTTAACAGGAACAGAAATTATTGAATTCCTTACTACGAAAAAGATTTAACGGGTGTGTTGTTCAATCTAAATAACCTTTCCTATTATATTGTCTGTTATTTTATTCACATTATTTTTGAAATACGTAATCTTACCAACCCGCCTAACAATCGTGGCAACTATGGCAAATCCCGCCGAAACGAGAGCTACTAACTTTTGTGGCAATCTATGAGGTAGGCATATGTTCAGTAGTGGACCAGTGTTGGGCTGAAACGACGACGAGCTAAACCAAAAACTACCGCGGGACTGCGATCAACCATTCACCAAAGTTTCATCACAATCGGATCAATGGTATAGGCATCGCATACAGGACAAACAAAGAAAATAGATATATGGATTTGATGTAAAACGAATATAGTATTTGTAGTAAATTGATTTGTTGATATCATTAAAACTCAGTCAAATCAGCCCTAAACAACACATGTCGGGCGCCTGCACACGCCGCACATATTCATTTGCAAACAGCTTTAAACTTCGCACCGTTTGAATTCTAGCTCCTGAATCCGACAAGTTACCGGCTAATTGAAGTGAACTCAATGACTGATCAACTTGAATTACGATCACAGCTCCCCGATCCCCAAAGGTGCCTATTTTAATAGCATAATACACGACCGTGTACCAACCTAAGTTAGAACTGCATATTATTCATGCAGAACCTTATTCCGACTACGCAACTAAGCGTAGAAGTGTTTACGATCAATTAGAACACTCTTAGTTCTCAAACATTCGATTCCGAGCCAATTATAGTGAATAAATACGAAGCCTCTGATTTAATAAGTTTCGAAAAGTTTCCAACATTATTTTAAATTATAAGAAGTGGAAACGGTCAGTCATAATTTATCACTGGCCTCGTAACGCCTCATTCCAGAACATAGGCCTCGTCGAAGTTGGAAGGGTTTGCCGTAATCACTAAACTTGATAGGCGGGTTGACGCGATATCCAGGAATAAGTCAAGGTGCCATCGTAGTGTCAGTTATTCTAGCCGACTAGCAGTAGCTTGCAAACGTTACTGTGTTTCGGCCTGAAGGGAACTGATATTTAATAATTACTGGGCGTACTGACACAGCATTTGTTACGACTGTTTTGTTATCTTCCAAAAAATGTAACCTCTCATATTGTGCCCACCCGTCACAGCTCTCGATTATTTAGGTCTGATATAATTGAGATAACTATTCCGCCATATGCCGTAGACTATGACATTTCGTATAATCGACTTGTACGACAGCTACGGGATGACATGCAGGTGCTAAATTTTCAAATGCCTCCACAACCCAGCGTATGTTTCGTATTCTGGCAATATCGAAATATATATTTGAACTGATATATATATAATATATATACGCCCACTGCTGAAATAGAATAGAATAATTTTAATTCAATATAGATTACTGTCTTACTCTTATTGAATGTCATTTCTTAAACTACATTGATTCGCCTCTAAAAATGCCTCTGTCGTGGGAAGAACAAGCAAGAAACGCATCAACTCTTCAAGAAGATTTATACTACTAAAAATTGCCCTAGCTCTTATAGAAGTTGAGCAGTAACAGTATTATTAGTCAATCAAGTTGGGATGAAGTTTGTCGATACTATCAAACATTGTGTTTTACCTTTCCCAATTTATATAATAAGTATGTTTATGTAAAATAAATTACCCGGACGAAGCCGGGTCGGATCGCAAGTGTATAAAGAACTAACGCCGCACGCTAAAAGACTGAACGGAGATGTCGTGACGATCCTTACATTTGCATAAAGAGCGACTATTTACCGATTATCGTTTGCGCTGGCATAAGTAGCAAGCGAGAGCGATATTTAAAGATGTAAGTTATATTCGAAAATATGTGGTATAGTTTGGTCTTAGTTGTCGCGGTCAGATACATGTTTACCAATATATCACGGGGTACTTCTAGCCAAGAGTGAATAGGCATGTTCGAGCCATAGCAGCTCAGCCAGGCGTCGCGTTGAATTTCATAGAACGCTAGTAGCTTGAGTTCGATCCCTGGTGCCGGCACCTCCTACATTGTTCTGCAATTTTAAGTGCTATTGGCTTCGCCTGGTATTCAATCGAAGACCCGCAACCTAGAATTGGGTACTCTGATCACGAGGCCACTCGGTCATCCTGTTCTTATTATAATTATCATATATATATTTATAAACTCTAAATACTACTATTGTACAACAACAATTATATACTTGATGGTGTTTAAAAAAAGTCATCGTCATCATCATCATTTCAGCCTATCTTAGTCCACTATTGTGTTCAACGGCCTCCCCCAAAGATTGCCATTAAACACGGTCCTGTACCAACTGCATCGATCGATTTCCAGCAAAACCGTACAGGACATCGTTACCGGTTCCAAGAGCTATATGGCCGCCTTATCCTTAGGGCTATGTCGGATACTTAAAAAAAAATATGTTGAATACTATAAGTAATGTTAGATATTAAAATTACTGTTATATTGAAATTACCGCTTGCTCCTCTAATTTAAGTCAGAATTCAAGACAGTTAGAACCGTGCACGCGAAACCCGCTCACAACAAATTAATATCAGTTTCGAAATAAGGTACATATCATAAACGTTCTGTTAGTATCAAGATATTATGGGTTTTCAGATAGTTTCATTATTCGTACCGTCTATAATTTGATTTCATTTACTAGCGAGGTTTCAGTAGAAAACTTTTATTCTAATCATAAAGAGCATTGGCGATTTTCAAAGACTATAAGTTAGGTGCTACGGTCTTTCTAGCAAAAATAATTTACACATATAGAACAACTATATACAAATTTAAGATAAATTTTTGAGTAGAAATTTCTTAAATTGCACAATACACATTTAAAGTTACAGGTTACAGTCCCTTTATCATCAACATCATCATAATTACGGCCTATCACTAGTCCACTACTGAACATAGGCCTCCCCCATAGGTTTGTAGCTCCCATTTTGTGGGGATTTTGCCATTGTTGCCACGCTTGGCAACCGCAGTTTATTTCTTCAGATGTTCCAGGAAGAAGCTGCTGCCCATCTGGTTTTCATTTTCCCTCTGTCGACTTTTACGTCAACCTCGGGAGGAGATGGGGTGGTAGACTCCGCCGCCAGAGTCAAGTACTCTGACTACTAGGCCCCGCGATCTTCATATGCTTGGTCATTCAATGATTTTTAATGCGTCATAATGCAAATTATTGGATTATGAGGTAAGACTTCGGACGGACCCGGTCATTGGCGTCTTATCAATCCTCTCCTGGACATACGCCACCCCCAAGTTGAGAGGATTTTCAGGAGGATTTACAATAACTCGCACTTCATATGCTACAACTTGCCACCATAACTTCTTCTTCTCCTTCATCAGCCTTTCGCCATTCGACTATTGTATCATTACTAGCACAAGATTTTAAGCTTAGTTGGAGTAGTTAACAAATATATTAGTAACGTTAAAAGAGTTTTAGAGTAAAGAGAGAAAAGAGTTAAAAGAGTTGTAGAGAGAAATGTTTTGTGAGCCATGAGATTGTCCTGGCACCTTTATTCCATGTGTTACTACACCTAGGGGATGAGATGGCAGATTTTCTTGCGCAGCCACACAGCACCATATTTTAGGTTTGGCGTATTGAATATGGTGATTCCATTATCTATCGGAGGCCGTGAGATTATTTCGTTTAACCGTGTTTAACGACACCGATGAAATGGTATGAAATTGATCATCTTACCCCGCCCCAACAAACACCAATTACTTCATCGTCATCACATCATCATTTCAGTCCATCGCAAGTCCCCTAACCTATTTTCATGAAAATATCATTCTCGTTCTCCTAAATGAAACAAGTTATTTTACACAGCATTAAACAGTTTTGTATGAGTTTGAAAGAAAAAAAAATATTACCCACATTCGTACGGCATCGTACATAACTTGCTGCTGGCAGACGCAAACAAAAACATCAAACACATTTACTTCAGTGTACGAAAGAACCAGTTTTCATTCGAAAAACATTTCTGAAATTTATTTTAATAGGTTCAATTTTAGTTCACTTCAAAGTTTCAGTTATGAACATTCCTCCAAAACTGTCACGGCTTTTGATAAATAATGCCTTGGCCGTGTACCTATCGAAAATTCCTAAGTTATTGATTAGGAAACAACTGTTCTTCTACTTCGAACGGTGACTAGAATGGTGACTACTTTTTAATACATTGAATGTTTAGTAGTACTCAGACAGTATTCAACGTTACTAAATACTCACTTGCAGATAGTAAATTGACAGGCGTGTTGAGATTACCTTTAAAAAATTTCTTAATGATCATCATCATCATTTTGGCCTACGACTAGTCCACTTAGCTTGGCAGGCGGGTTGGCAACCGCAGTTTATTTATTCAGATGCTGCAGGAAGATTCTGCTGCCCATCTTCTGGTTTTAACTTTCCCTCTGTCGACTTTTAAGATACCCACGGAATGATATAGGGTGTTAGATTATTTTAAGACATCACCACACGGCAAGTATACACTACTTTTATTCTATCTTCTAGTAGTCGTGTGTGTCGTGTGTGTTCTGTACGAAGGGATCTGATAGCTAGTGTAATTGCTGAGCAAATGAGGCTTAAGAACTGATGTCTCAGGGTGGCGAGCGCAGTGTGATGCACACACACAGAAATATTCTGTGGGACACAGCATTTGTTATGGGCAGACGTTGCATTTACAGTCGGGGGAACGAATTCTTCGTCTCGTCACTTTCACACATAAACCAGGCTGATCATAGTCACCTTGTTAACATAAGCTTCTCCCAAGTACTTGGCAGGAGGAATTGCGATTGCAATTACAAACCGGACTGGACAATTTATTTTTAGCATAATATATGTACTATCTAAGATAAATATAATATTATAAATTCGAAAGTCCTGTCCTTGTTTGTTTGTTACCTTATCACGGCCCAACCTTGGAACCGATCTAAACAAAATTCGGCATTTACGGTTCGGTTTTTATTCCGGAAAATCTGGAATTTTTTAAAACAAACCGACACGGTATTTTTTAAAAACCACGCGAAATGACGCGTTCGCAGTAAGCTTACAACGGATCAAATTTAATTTTAAAACTGATTATTTGTAAACCTATTATTGGGGCATTCGAAAGACCTAACGACCCTCTTATAGGAGAGTAGTGCTTTGATTATATTTTTTTAAGAATTTTGTTTTGCTGAAGTTGCATGTGTGACCTGTTATAGAGTTATGGTATACCCGCTGATACGTTTTCATATAAACAATCCATTTCTTGAGTATAAGCCCACATTTGAGTAAAATCGAACCCAATATCATGCCGCAATTAGGTCCGATGGCTAGTCGTGGTGGCGGCTCGTTTAAAGAATACTACCACTCCATCTCATCCAATGGATCTCGTAAAAGGCGAGTAAGGAATAAAACTGCACTGTGCACCCAATAGCGCATGGTGGCGATGGGCTCACCACCTACCACACCAAGTGCATTATATTGTTTTGGTGAAACGTGGATTGTGGCAGTCATCTGCTTTTGCTGTGAGTACCCAGTCTCTGACTACCCCTTATGGGATACAGTCGTGATCTGATGTATGTAATTAGGTCCGAAACGATGAGTAAGTTATCTTAAAACTATCTAGATTAGTTTTCCGGAAAATGGTTAAATTATGCCTCGATAAAGTGCCCGGCAGTTAAAAAGTTGTGTATGAGTTGTCTATGACCTAAGAGAGTTTATTATGACCTAGAGGACACGTGTAGATAGTTGAGACCTAAAATTATTAGAAGCGCGCATCCTCTTCCTTTACAGAAGAGGAGACAAACGAGCAACTGACTCACATGATGTTAAGTGATCACCGCCGCCCATACACATCCGCAATACCACAGGAATCATGGTGGCGTTGCCGACCTTGTAAAAGGAATAGGCTCTTTTATTGAAGGTCTTTTCTGGAAGGAAGTAAGTCGAATTCCGAAAAAACCTCTGGCGGCAGCAAATTCCACATAATGGTCATCAGCCACGGACGACCATTATGTGGATTATTTTTTCGAAAAGCGCACAGTGTTGACATGCAAACCATCAATGTGAAGTGGATGGAATTATGTAGTGAGACGCGATTTACGATGGTGAAACTTAGTAACTGGCTAATGCTAAATGCGATAAAAAATGCAAAGAAACGCAACGTCTCTTCCCAAGGCTCGAAGCTGATCGAAAAAAACTTTAGTCGTCGAACCGCTTTTCGCTAAAATCAAAAAAAGTGTCGCTCTTAAACCTCAATGTAATTTCATCTTAGTAGTGTTATTATCCAAAATGCGTTATGTTATGAAATGAAATTTAATAAAATTGTAAGATATTATTAGTTATTGAAATTAGCATATAACAGTTTAATTGTTTCAAAAAACTATTGATTATCACATATCTATTCACAACACAGCCGTATACAGTAACTGGGAATGACACGAAATTTTTCGACGTTCAAAGTTGAACAAAGGTAAGCGTGCAGAAAGTCGATACACAGGCTTAATTTAAATAACTTAATGTGGCATGCGAAGATACCTTGGGGCAATCTATTTGATTATATTTTACGTAGACGGTTGTACATCGTGGTAATTCCGCAACGACCAATTTATAGAGCATTACGACCGCGACGTAACTAAGCGATTGGTTTCGCTCCTGTACCTATAATAAAGCAGAAGTACTTATCTTGGACTCTAGAATATTTCTCAGCTTTCACACAAGCTCGTGATCTTGTGAAGTCTAACTAACGTCAATAAAAAAATATTCATTCGTATCTTTTTTATCGTATGCACTGTGAACGTACGTACGCTTATGAAATTATAGTAACGTTGTTGAAAGACAATGTTCAGGTCAAGAGTTCAAAAATATTATAACTACGTAAATCTACATATTATTCTAAGAGCGAAATTTTACTGGTGGTAGGAGACCTATGCAGGAATCCGTCTAGGTACGAGTAGGTACTACCCTAGGGTCAGTTATTCTGCCGTGAAGCAGTAGTGTGCAAACATTACTGTGTTTTGGTTTGAAGGGTACTGAGATCTAGTGTAATCACTGACATTGAGGCGTAAGAACTGATGTCTCAAGGTGACGGTGTAGTGTCACACATAAATGTTCTGGGTTATGCAGCATTTGTATTGGACAAACGTTGCACTTACCATAAGGTTTACGATAATACAATATTAGCTATAAAATCTATATAATACACATGCTGATGAACTCGATTGCAAAGTATACCATTTAACAACCAGTAATTATCATGTATCGCCGTGTGGTGGCGGCTTAAGAGAATCTACCAGCCCATCTCATCCCGTGGGTGTCGTAAAAGTCGACAGAGGGAAAATGAAAACCAAAAGATGGGCAGCAGCATCATTCTGGAACATCTGAAGAAATAAACTGCGGTTGCCAACCCGCCTGCCAAGCGTGGCAACTATGGCAAATCCCCCCCAAAATGAGAGCTACAAACTTTTGTGGCAATCTGTGGGGGAGGCCTGTGTTCAGCAGTGGACTAGTGATAGGCTGAAAAGAAGAAGAAGAAGAAGAATTATCATGAGTCAAGGATATACGCCGTATTTAGTGCTGAGGCATGAGCTCTTACTTCTTGTATTGTATGTAATGTTTATGCTATAAGATCGAAGGAACAGTTGGATGCACTGTTCGGTACAGATACAAGAGCAGCTATAGACTTATTCAAAATTATAAAATTCTGTAATAGTACAATGTTGTAATATACAATGAAGATATAATGTCACTAAAATAAAACTAAATATATAAATTTACAAAAGGCGATTAAAAGTATACTTGTATTGTCTTAAATATAATAAACATACAGTTTATGATGTTTTGACATTAAGAATAAGATGTTTTATAAGGGTAGATAAGAGTTAACCAATTTGTAATAAATTTAGAAGTGAAAACTAATCATTTTGTTATTACAATACTAAAGATACATGCACACATAAAAAGTAATATTTACAATGCCAAAAATTCTACAACCATAAAATAATGTTTCGACAATGCAAAGCTAAGTAACCGGAGACAGTGCCCCTGATTACAGCAAGCTTTCTTGCCGCCTGAAGACTGTGAAAAGAGCTGACATACTTCCATTTGCACCGCAACTCTTACTTTTCATTTCTCCGTCGTTTAGATAAAAGGTGACCTGGTGAAAAGGTAACACAAACCCTTAGTCCTTGTCTCTCTTAGGTTCAAGCGCAATCAATAATATACTTTTAAATCGATCTTCTTTTTCAAGTTATATAATTTGCACCTACCATAGACATTTGTGTTAATATGATATATGGTTGTAAAATTGAAGATGGAGACCCAGGAGAAAATGATAAATTTATGTAGTAATGCATGTCTCTGATCTGAATTAAATAGAATATCTACTTTAACTCGTAACCCTAGTTGAACGGACAAAGCCTTAGTATTTAGTATTTATTAAGTCACAAGAGCCTCAGAAAGTAATGTACGCTTTGATAGGCTGTAACTCCTTGAATAAGAAAAGAAAAGAATAGGCATAGATAGGCCCTCTCTTTTATACTCTGAATAATAAATAGAACTTTTCAGAAATAGTCACATTTTTCTGATAAGCCTTAACAGAAGAAGTCAGGATATAACAAGTTCAACAATTTCCTTACGTAGACGTTTACTGCTTATATTATTTGCAACACAGTACCTGAATGTAAACATAACGTCGCAGACGCGGCGTCCAGGCGCTCCACAAATCGAAACGTAATTTTTGAATACAAATAACTTCTATCTATGCTCACTACGAGACGTAAAGTGGTAGGGAAATAAAAATAAAAATTTTAGATCTCCGTACAAACTGTTATATCATATAATTTTCAAAAACTATTTTGCTATCATAATTACAAAATGTTGGCGTAAAAAAGAAACATCAGTCATTATCTGGGACGTGGTTTAGTTTTCTTTTGGTCGGGAGGCGCGGGAACGTTTTGCGGTGACGTGATACATCCAGACGAGTGAAGTAAAAACCAGATGGAACGATTTCAAGGGCTTACGATCATAAATATCATAAATACTCCGGGTCTCATACATCTGCTGTAATTATGTTATATTTTTATTCAGCTTACGAAACTGATATCAGTTGCCGTACCGGTTGTTTTAGAATTCATAATGCTCTCATTAGAACAGACGAGTATCGACTGAATACAAAGGTTAATTCATACGAAAGTAACCAATAGAAAGAAAATGTATTCGCATTGAAGATAAACAGAATCTTTATAAGTGCAGCAACATACGTAAACCTATTTATACGCGTAAACGTATTCGTAGTTCACACGCATATAGCGTTTGCTAGACAGAGATTCAGAAAACGTAGAATATTTAGAACAAAGATAAGAGTGTTTAAAAAGATGTATTCAAAATATTACGGCGACACGTCGTAGCCCAAGTTAAGAAAAATACGTCACCAATCCCACACGCTACTTTGAATAAATTGTGGTGAAAAACTATCTATATTTACATGTAGTTACGTCGTACATATATCGTGACACTCAATTTCAGTTTATAAAGGATAGTTATAAAAACGCGACCTCGATGCTTGGGCTCCGTTCGCTAATGTGTCGTAGCCACTGAATGTGAAATGCACTTTCCGTGTTATATGATTTCCGTGCGGCGTTACGGATTCAACAATAAATAACTAAATACTAAAGCAATTTTGTCAAACGTCGAAATATACAATTGGAACACTTCGCTGTATTAAAGAATAGGAAAATCGGTTGATGCTGCTTCATCAGGACTCGAATTTCTCAGTAAATTGTACTTGCCTAAAAGCTATGTGGGGGATATTGTTGATTAATTTACAAAAATCAAATCAATGACGAATTTAACATTTCGTTTTAACAACAGCTTTCGAAAACTAGCTGCGCGTTAGATCGAACAACATAGATGCGACTTTACAGTGATTAAAGTGATTTTAACTATGGGGACGAGGCTGTTCCTGCTTCTCTTCATCGCCGTTCGTTGTGCGGATCATATTGGAGCACAATACTTTCGACGTAAGTAATTTAGTGTATTGTATTTTGATTACTAACGATATTTTAAATTCAATGTTATTGCTGGGATTGACATGGTAAGAATATTAGATAATTATAATCCAAAAATACTTTAATGGTTAGATACGCTGCTTTAAAAATGTTGAATCGATTTTGTTAAACCGCTTATGCGCTTAAATATACGCATTTATAGATTGGCTTAATTATAATAATATAATGATATCTATTTTATTTTTATTTGATATAGTAACGGGACGAGCAAAACGTTAACCTGATGGTAAGTGCAACGTTGCCCATGACAAATGCTGTGTCATCTAGTACAAAATACTGTGTGGCACCACATTGCGCCCGTCACCCCGAGGTAATCAGTTATTAAATCTCGTATATAGTGATAATAAACTTGCCTAAATGGTTTTTAGATGGAGGTTTATAAAGAGCTTTAATGATAATGATAATAGTTTTTAGTCCACATTTGATGCAGAGAACTCCAGCTTTCAATATTCTTTCACCACCTCTTCCAATTCTTATAACGTCAGCTGTCACATCATCATCATCACTTCAGCGTATCACTAGTCCACTGCTGAACATAGACCTTACCCATAGATTGCCACAAAAGTTAGTAGCTCTCAGAGTGAGGGTTTATGCCACAGTTGCCACGCTTGGCAGGCGGGTTAGCAACCGCATTTTCTTTATTCAGATGTATCAGGAAGATTAGCCCACATTCTGGTGTTAAATTTCTCTCTGTCGACTTTTACGACACATACAGAATCAGATGGGGTGGTAGATTATGTTAAGCCGCTTTTATTTATTTTTTTATTTGATAAAAGTGACGGAACGAGCAAACCGTTCACCTGATGGTAAGTACAACATCTGCCCATAAAAAATGCTAGTGTCATCTAGTACAAAATGCTGTGTCGAACAGTGTGACACCACAATGCGCCCATCACCCTGAGACATCATTTTTTAAGTCTCATAATGCTCAGTGATTACGCTAGCTCTCAGTGCCCTTCAAACCGATACACAGTAATGTTCGCACACTACTGCTTCACGGCAAAATAACTAGCCCTGGGGCGGTACCTACCTAGACGGATTCCTGCATTCGAGCCCACGTTTTACTTTTTTATTACTTTTAATCGACACCATTATGATATGCATGGTTGAACCAATACATCGAATTGTTATTTAATAATGAATTTGAATAAAGCCTATTTCAGTGAGATGATTATCTTCTAACTAGCTCTGCTTCTTTCTTCTATATAAAAAACAGTTGCCCATATACGAAAAATCATCACTGTTCTCAAGTTGGCTTGACTTATTTGCTTGATTTTTTTAGTCATTTTTGTAATTGTCAAGACAAAGTTTATATGAATGACTTTTGATAGATAAGTCTACGTTAGATAGTCTGGGAAGATTGCTGTCGGCCAAGATTTCCATTCTCTGGCTAAGCCAGTCAGAAATAGCATGCTGATTGACCATGTCCATTGCCCCTTTCCATGTTCTATGGAACGACTGGTTTGCAAGAAAGCAGGAGAGTCTGCTTTTAGTCACATAAATTATAAGATCAGTGCAACAAAAACGTATTTATTTGAAAAATATGGGCTTCGATAAGAATTCTAAAGTATGAATTAGGATCAACCAAGAGACTGTCAAAAAAAAGTTTACTTGCACTATTTTTAACAATGTTCGGATTAATTCCAGCCGCTGTTTTTCACCATCGCACATTGCGGCATAGCGCGAAATTCCATCGTCACCACCTTGATGGTTGGCATTCCAGCACAGTGCGTTTTTCGCGCAATTTTCTGCCCCGCACAAGCACCATATGGAATCTGCTGCCGCCAGCGGTTTTTCCGGACCGATACGACTTAGGGACCTTCAAGCCTATTCCTTCCTCAAAGGCCGGCAACGCATCTGCTATTCCTCGGGTATTGTAGATGTTCATGGGCGGCGGTGATCACTTACCATCAGGTGAGCCGCTTGCTCGTTTGCCTCCTCTAACATAAAAAAAAAGTCATTTCAGCGCTTCGTAAATAATATTTCTTAGCTCACAAGTGTAGACTATTTATCAAAATTAAGGAAGTTTCACAACGTAACTATTGCATCGCGCATTTATTGCAAAAATATATTTTTCACAATCTCCTTGTATTTCTACGTTATCATTGAACTCATAAAACTGCGAGAGTCGTAGCAGCCTGACACTTAATGCTTGTGGGTTCTCTGCAGAGACACTTCCAATTAGTGAACGCGAAAACACTTGTTTCCCGATAAATTTTCAAATCCGCTCGCACCCCTACACTTTCGCACTGTAAACTCGTTAACATGAAGCACTAAATATAGTTTATACGATAGAAAATTGTGCTCCCTCACACTGCCTACCGTTTTAGCTTCAACTTTACTAAAGTTTAAATGGGATATAAGTGCCTTAAATGTATTTTCAGTTACTTTAACGCACCAGCTACAAATTTTGCGCCAGATAAGAAGATTTCGGAAGATCATATAGTAAAAATATATTCAGTGGACTTAGTAATGCGATATTAAATTGCAGTTATTCTGTCGTGAAGCAGTACTGTGTTTCGGTTTGAAGGGCAGTTTAGGAGCTAGCGTAATCACTGGGCATTTGAGACTTAAGAACACATATCTTAGGGTGTCGGGCGCAGCAAGCCAGGTTTTTTTATTTGTAGAAACTTCTCTGGATTCAAGTCAATGCTTCCGCTTTTTTCTTACTTATCCCGGTTTATTTATGCGCTATAACTCTCACTCACTTCCTTCTTCTTCCTTACCTTTTCTCCCAGTCTCTCTGTCTTTCTCTCTCTCTCTCTCTCTCTCTCTCTCTCTATTTCACCTCCAGCTAATGATTTTCTTTCAATGCCATCAAACGGCAATGCTTAATTTGTCCCTCATACACCTGCTCGCCTCATCCACATTTATATTTCTACTTATTATCTTTGTAGGAAACATTAAAGACTTCCAGATTATTTCAGGCGGTATCATGTACGTTGAAGTCCACATTTGTCCCAGTTATTATTATTACGATCAATTTTTTGTCATTTGTATCGCAGACAATGTTTATATCGTGAGAATTAAAGTCATCTGCTTCCTGATGACGTCTATATTTAACATTTTACTTGCAATTTTTTAATGTTTTCTTTAATAAAATAAATGTAAACAGAGTAAGAATGTTTATGAGTGTTCAAAAGTTTGAGTCATATCTTATTTTCTAGACCGTTTTAATTTCTAAAGATTTCTGTAACATTCTCACACGGTATTAATTACATTTCTTTTTTCAAAAGTACCGTTTAAAAATAGTAAAAAGCTTTTATTTTGTTATAACAAACTGACACTTCAATTTTATTTATTTGTGAAGAAATTAAATTTCTTGTATGACATAGTATTATGTTAGATATAAAACTATATGTATTAAACAGAAAAAGTGCATTTATTTGTTAACCAGTGTTATTGCTCCAAAGCGTCGTTCTGTAGGCGTGTTTAATCATATTGTCCAATATACTTTCCATAGTGTAACGAAGATTTCAGAATGGCTACCATGTTATTTTTAATTATAATTTTTGATTTTATCTGTCTATTAGCATTTATTTTTTAGAAATATTTGCGTGAGATTGTTAATCTAGTTACATGTGTATTTAGTTGTAGGTTGTCTGCAGTGTTGTTTGAGCCATGGTAGCTTAGGGTCTGGACGCTTTAAAACTTCATAGTACGCGAGACACAGCACTACTAAAATTGTCAGTTGCAATTTTAAGTGCTGATTAACCACATGCGGTAAAGTAAAACAACGTGAGAAAACCTACACGTCCGAAAAAAAATTACGATGCGTGACGGGGACTCTTATTGGTCCCAAACCAATATCAAAAAAGAGAGGAGGCCTGTGCTCAGTCGTGGGACATTTATAGGTTGTAACTTTACCTTATTCTTGGTATACCTTAAAAACTATTTTATAACGACTTTACGTCCCCGCCATTCATCACAGTAATTAAATATTTTTTGATACACTTTTCACATGTCTGTCGTAACAAAAGGATTCCAAAATAAAGAATTTAATTATTTATATGTTAAAGAAGTAGGCAATGGACTTGTATGCTCTCACTGTCACTATATTTAAAACGTCTGCTCTCACGACCATTCAGAAAGAACTCGTTCTACCACTTCAGAGTCGTACGTCGTTGGAAATATTTGCTTTTCCAGGATTAAAATCATCCTGTCTCCGTCTCCACGATGCAAGATATCTCTGTGCCAAATTTTGCCAATATCGGTGCGACGGATTTTGCCGTGAAAAGGTAACAAACAGACATAGGGAAAGAGAGAGTTACCTTTGCATTTATAATATTAGTATAGATAATACAATATAATAGATTTAATTATTTCTTTGGCGTAACTTATAATTCATGCAGCTCTATTTCTCATTGACTCTATGCCATTTAGAGGCGGGGCATAATCATGCACAGCAGCCGGACCAATCTCCACGCAAAACATTCTAATTGTTTCTTATCCGTCCCAACTCGGGTCACAGTAAACCGACGCTCGTAAATTTATCTATAAAACCGTTATTGTTTTTAACAATCACGTTTTAGTGCTGTTTATCGCTGTGCATTCAAAATAACACCCAAGTTCTACACTCGCCGTTGTTTTTTTTAAGTTAAACTTCTATTTAGGCGAGATCAGAGTAGAATTTCACGGTTTTAAATCTCACAGTGCCTGTTAAATCGAAACAATAAATTTTAAAGCTCCAGTAAAAAATTAGCCGTATACCTCTTTCCTACCAAGGTGTTGTATTGTTCGTGCATAATAACACCATAATATGCAATGCGAATTCGGTTCGCCACCTGTCACGACTCTGCCTATCCCTAACATGGAAAAGGGGCGTGACTGTATGTGTGTAGCAAAACATGTCCCTTCCCCTTTCTACTTCCAGCGTGGCTCTGGTGCGTCTGAATGATGATTTATTTTATGACTTGCTTACGATGTTTGTAAGAGTGGAAATTTACAAGTTTATTCAACACTTTTAGCAAATACAATTAACAAAACGCCTATTTGATGACGACAACATCTCGTGATTTTTATCAGAAGTTTTTGTAAAAAAATAGTAAACAAAATAAAAACTTTTAAATTCATTTGAAAAGTACTTTCCGCTTGAGCCGTTAAGTTCAAAAATATAAAATCGACATTTCAGTGCATTATGAATATCTCTAACGATTAAGTGCACTTAAACTCACTATCATCACTCGACAAAAGCAGCCACTGCCGTAAAAAAAAAACTCTCCAACTGGTCAGCGGAAATTTAACAATCTTTATTCGTCTTTTCCGCTACCTAATCCTGTACCCGCTTCGGTTGACATTAATTTGCACGTCCATCACGGAGTACCCTCAGAAATAGAAACTTCTAAAACGAACCAACGCATTCTTATAACAAAAATAAAAATCTGAATAGTTTAAATGAAAGCTTTGTTCTCATGTAGAAAGACCCGCAGAGAATTTCGACGTGCAAATATACATACATACATAAGATCACGACTGTATCCCATAAGGGGTAGTCAGAGACTGGGCACTCACTACAAAAACAGATGACTGCCACAATCCACGTTTCACCAAAACAATATAATGCACTTGGTGTGATAGGTGGTGAGCCCATCGCCACCATGCGCTGTTGGGTGCACAGTGCAGTTTAATTCCTTACTCGCCTCTTACGAGATCCAATGGATGAGATGGAGTGGTAGTATTCTTTTAACGAGCCGCCACCACACGGCCGCAAATATGCACTATTTTACGTGTTCTTTTGGATTTTAAAGGATTGAACTGCTACTGGCCTCTGCCATATAAAGTATTTTTGATTTCATTCATCTTTGTATCCACATTGTCACTTCCTACTGTTACGTCTTTTTTAACCATTTCTTACTCTGTACTTAACAGTGATGTTTCTATATAACGGTAGCGGCGTACCACCCATAACCCCTATCTCGTCACTTTGGCGTTAAATGTGACTAAAAATATAAATACAGACGTGCGTATTGCGTGTGACTGTCATTAGAGGAGTCTATGTTTTTTTTTCTCCTTTTATTTGAGTTTCTATCTGGGGGTATACACCGTCCCTTATGGCCATTTATTATTTTATTTGCACTGATATTTTTTTAAGTGTTTTACACCATGACATAGTTTAATATTTTCTCTGTGTAAGTGGACACCACATCAATTCGATTTGATGAGGAGTCCATGTTTAAAAGCAAATTATAATTTTGCTGATTTCAGATGTAAGTTTAGGTGACTAATAAGCAGAACGACTCGCTGGTAACTTGTGGTGACTCGATCGAGTAGACGTTAACATAACCATATGCCTTTTTTACATACATAGTTACGCCTCTTTCCTGATTGTGGCGGCAATGACCACACCTTTCCCCTTGCTACGTTTTTGACACACATCTTTCACCGTTTTTATGGAATTAGATGATTCGAACAAATCGTTCAGAACCTTTGTAATGGGCAGGCGTTGCAGGTGAAGCTGATAAGAGCAACGCCTGCCCATTAAAAAAAAACACCGCACTCCCATCGTCACCCTCAGACATTAGTTTTTAAATCTCACAGTGCCTGTTAAACAATCAATTTTAAAGCTCCAGTAAAAAATTAGCCGTATACCTCTTTCCTACCGAGGTGTTGTATTGTTCGTGCATAATAACATCATAATATGCAATGCGAATTCGGTTCGCCACCTGTCACGACTCTGCCTATCCCTAACATGGAAAAGGGGCGTGACTGTATGTGTGTAGCAAGACATGTCCCTTCCCCTTTCTACTTCCAGCGTGGCTCTGGCGCGTCTGAATGATGATTTATTTTATGACTTGCTTACGATGTTTGTAAGAGTGGAAATTTACAAGTTTATTTAACACTTTTAGCAAATACATTAATTACATTTCATAAAAACCAACTGGTCAGCAGTTCTCATTATCACCCAAAAAAGGCGACGCAAAATATCCACAGGGTGATCCTCAGAAGTGTTTTTTATTTAGAGCAAGCATCATGCCTCTCGGTCACGAGGTATTTGATCTGACAAGACGAAGCTTTTAAATATTCATGGACCCTTTGTGACACACTCAATATTTACTACAAAGCGGCTGATTTTTCAATAAATCTGTCGTCGATAGGTCGAGTCTTCCATCCTCAACTACATATATTTATAGTCGTAGTAGTATTAATACTCGTAGTAGTAAGGTGAGGCGCTAAAATCCAATATCCAATGATCGCTCATGTGATGGTTACAAAAGTGTTTTATTTTTTCAGCGAGGTTAGAATAACAAGATTTTGAGGTTCTATTAACTAAAAGCCTTTTGATAGCATTTTTAAATTAATTTATATTTTTCTTTTTTATAGGTAACTTTAAATTTCATTGTTCAATTTATGCAAAAAAATTGTTAGTCTCAGAATAAGTATTTTTTTGTATGAATTTTTATTTGGTACCTACAAACAACTTTTCTTTCTTTTTTTTATTTGGAATGCGTTTTCAGTTGTATCGATGTTGCATTATTTATTTATTGTGATTTCCCCATTGAAATTTTTCGTTCACAGTATGGTTTTAGTATAAACAGTGTACTGTGCAGCATACTTGCAGGCTTACCTGTTTAAAATTAAGCATCATAAATCCAGTTCTTACGAATATATCCTAACTTACAAGTACTCGTATACTCTGTAAATATGTGTAATATTTATATAAAATGATATGCCATACTCGTTGAAGTCGTGCGGTGTTCCTCCACTTACCATTAATATGGTTGAGAAAAGCTATGGCAGCCTCATGCGTCATAATAATAGACTCTCGCGTCATAATAACAGAATAGAAATTATTCGATTAGCGGAAGAAACGATTGTAGGTTGTTAAAAAAGACATTTAACAAACTAAATTTCAATTCATTACGTTAAGAATTATTATTTCATTACACTTCATTATAACACTACGTTCATATATTATAGCCGTGGTAGCTCAGGGGCTAGGCGCTCGCTTTAAATGTCATAGTACGCGAGTGACCTGGGTTCGATTCCCGGTGCCGGCACCACTAAAATTGGTAATTGCAATTGTAAGTGCTGATTTTATCACGTGCTCGGCGGTGAAGGAAAACATCGTGAGGAAACCTGTATGTCTGAGGAATAAAAAATATTTCGAAGACATGTAAAGTCCGCCAACCCGCACTGGAGCAGCGTGGCGGATTCTTCCTAACTCCAAAACCCTCTCCGAAATGAGAGGAGGCTTGTACTCAGTAGTGGGACATTTATAGGCTGAAACTTTATTACGTTCGTATTTAATTTTTGGCATGACTAAGAGATAAGATTTGGTGAAGTAAGAATTTGTATAATGGGAAGTGCTATTTTGGTACAGTTTGTCTCTTTTTATAAATATTTGTAGATATGTTTTTAAAAACGTTGTCAAATTGTACAAGTTTATAAAAATAATTAGGCAAAGAAATCTCATACTCATTCGTTCCCTGAAAGTTTTACCACATTTAGAAGTAATGTCCTAATTTTTAAATAACTATTACAAAGAATGGCCTCGCTCATTCTAATAAAAGAAAATCTATAGTTACATTATCAGTGCAAAGTTACTTATAGCGATGGTGAGAAAATGTTTAAAAACGCATCTCGTTCTCGTAAAGGAGATCAGAGCGAGACAGACAGCGTCAAGCGATAAAGCTAATGCTGATATTATGATGGAAATGTATGCATTTTAGGGCTCCTAATTTTTACCAAACGACCCTCCGTTCACGAAAGATTAACCACCGGCATCGCTGATGTTATTAACATGACTATGGGCTTCAGCTATTACAGGACGCCGAATCCTAAAAATGAATTACTTTAAAAGGGAATAACAGAGAATTAAGAGTAGAAAACTTCTCATCAGGTGGCTTGGACTTACTGAATATTTACCGTATGCTCAATAGACTAATCTTTTAAATGGGTACACAAATAACTTAAAATAATAAGACAACAAATGAACATGAAACGAAATTTTACGAGACTGCTTGCGGGGGCTTAGAAATCATTAACATTTTAAATATCATGTTAAGTAAGCAAGTACCACCCAGGCTAGTTATTCTGCCGTGACGCAGTGGTGTGCGAATTGTTTCGGTCTGAAAGGCACTGAGAGCTAGTGTAATCACTGGGCATGTGTGTCTTAAGGAACCGATGTCTCGGCATGACGGTCGCAGTGTGGTTCCACACAAATGTTCTGGTTAACACAGCGTTAGCCTATAACTTATCATAAGTTAACTTATCATAGCTAACGCTGCACTTACGTTTATGAGGTGAACGTTTTGCTCGTCTCGTCACTTTATCCAATTATAAAAAAAAAAACAGAGGCTGAGGCGTTCCCTGTATCGTTGTTCTCTTCGTCGTAACGTAAAAATTTTAATACATGAACAAAATAGAAGGTATGTCTACTTTGCGTAGTTTATATCGATTTGCAATAACAATACATTATTATTAAACCAGACGAAGGATGCGTTTTAGCACAAAGTTATACAAAGTTGGCTTAACAACATCTCTTTCATATGTCGCTTTGTGAATCGGGTCTAATAATGAGCCGTTGTTTTGCATATTTTATCAATTACCATTGTTGCGTGGTCTCACAAATGATATACAAATAAGTGAGACCTTACTGGATTTATTAAGACCCCGACTCACTTTGAAAAGATGTCGTGTCTTTTATAAATTTAAATCGAGCGTTGTGTATGTGTTATTTGTTCAAGTTTTTACGACTTCGGTCGTTGCCCTCAAGATCACTCACTGCTTTGAATTTTCGAGTGAGATTTTTTTGTCTCCGTCCACACAATGTGGGACTTCGACTACGTGACGTGATGCCGGAGTTCGGTGACGCTCGCAATGCATAACTAGATTCTAACTAGTCTAGCTATTCATTATGCAAGAGATCATAATTATACAGTTCCAAGCATGGCTTAACAATCACCTTTCAGGTTGTCTCAGGTCGATGATACACCGATTTTTTTTTATTGATAGAGTGACGAAACGTGCAAAACGTTCACCTTATGGAAAGTGCAACGTTTACCCATAACAAATGCTATGTCACCCAGAACATTTCTGCGTGACGCTACACTGCGCCCGTCACCCTGAGACATCAGTTCTTAAGTCTCAAATGCCCAGTAATTATTATAATATAGTGTCAATTTGAAATTAGATTTCCACATTAAATTGAAATGTTTTTTTATTCTACGGAAAAATTATGAATTTACAGACAAGGATGACATTATAATTTTTTTTTATTACCTATGTTAGTGATCCGTAGTATAATATTATATCCATTTCAATAGCTCCCTTCCGATTGTATTTATTTATCGCTAGATAGAACAGTTTGAAACTAGCGTTATGTAACACTAAAATCTGTTGTTTAGATTTGTGGGTAACCAAGAATCAAAATCGAAAGAATTTTGCGTAGCGACTACCATCTGAACGCTAATATGCAAAAACCAAACGTAAATCAAGAAAGATTTAAACAGATCTTCCCGCGCATTGCTCATAGAGATGCCAAACGTTCTGTCGCGGACAGAATATAAATAAGAAAAAAAAACAACAGCAGGCTCCGATTGGCCCCGGTGTGAGCCGAGCTCGTGCGCTGCCTTAAAAAAATATCTCTGGCAATGCTACCAAACTAATCTATTGCTTTTCTAAGGTGGCTATTTTAGAAAAAAAAACTTATAATCTAAGCAATAATATATATTTTTTGCTGATTTTAGCTGAAGCGCTCTTATACTTTTTAACTTTAAGTAAAAAGTAACGTTTCAGCCTATAAACATCCCACTGCTGAGGGCCTCCTCTCATATCTAAGAGGGTTTTGGAGCTCGGAAGAATCCGCCACGCTGCTCCAATGCGGGTTGGCGGTCTGCACATGTCTTCGAAATATTTTTTATTTCTCAGACATGCAGATTACCTCACGATGTTTTCCTTCACCACCGAGAACGTGGTAAATCAGCACTTAAAATTGCAAACAACTTTAGTGGTGCCGGCACCGGGAATCGAACCCAGGTCACACGCGTATTAGGAAATTATTAGCGAGCGACAATGATTACAGTAGTTTCCCAGTTATCTATTGTTTTTTTTAAATGTTACTTCAATAGAGAAATATGGTAACAAAAATTAATTTAACAGTTCTAAATTTCACTAGATTATATTTTTATTGATGTTGATGATCGGTACCGGTATAGTTATTTCATTAAAGAAGCGATTATGTTTGTTAGACTTTAGAATGTCCTAATCATTACGATATGTTAAGTTATAATCACTCAATCATTAGATTAATATATTAAACAGAATTATTAAAAATTAAGAAAAATGTACGTTACATGTGACGAACATTACAGTTTATTTTTATTTAAACTGAAAAAAAGTATAGTTTACCAGTCATCCTACCGTTAGAAAATCGGAGTAAAACTGGTTATAGTAGGGAAAAAACGAATCGCGTGTCTGTGGTTAAATTTAGACAATGCTTTTTTGAAGAAAAAACTTAATATAACATAATAACATAATGTACATAACATTCAAAATGTGAGTAAATTTTATAAAAGATAAAAATAAAATAGTAATGCAATAAAAAACCATAATCCATACTTATATAATAAATGCGAAAATTACTCTCTCTGTCCCTCTGTTTGTTACCTTTTCACGGTTCCAAGACGGCATCTTGATAAAATTAGACACAGCGTTAGCTGGCATCCTAGAGACGGACATAGTATTTATCTCTTTTATCCCAAAAAATCTAATTATTATAATCACTACCGTTGCAATATGTGTAACTATGTGCAAAAAATGTACTATGATTAAGACACCACTAACAGTAATACGAATGGATAAAAAACATATCTATGGTAATTATAATACGCTTCATTTTTCTTAAAGTGTAATAAAAAAGGAAAATGACAGTCAATAATGTCCTACCAAGCATAGGCTTCCTCTCTAGCTAGCATCTGCTTCAATGCGGGCCTCACATGTCCTCGAAAAATTTCTATTACCCAGACGTGCCGTGCCGGTTTCTTTGGAATGTTTTAGTTCCCTGCCGAGCATCGGGGATCGAAATCAGGACACTTGCGCGCTATGAAATTTAAGGCAAGCGCCCATAGCTATTAACCAAGAAACCAGCTGCCTAATGACAAAGTTATGCACAAAGAACTATCAACATATTTAACATTATTACCTGGGTAGCATTTCAGCAATAGTTCGCATAAAACAATCAATCGTGCCAACTTTGCGCCAACTGTCCCAGTTAGGTCAAAGTGCTTTGCGACTAAAGAAGTGGTCAGGTCACGAAGGAGCTGCGGGGACAATTTGGTAATAAGGGGAAGCCGGTGCCTGGTGCAGCGTCGTCTACTTGTTACGCGGTTTAATTTATATTCCGATTGTACATCGTTTGAGACCTGCTATGCGGGCGGGGAACTACGGTATTAACAAAGTTATATTTTAATAGGATACGCCACTATCAAATAGTGAATACACTTCCATTGTATATTATGTTCATTCATTACATCATCATGTTTATAATTCCTAAAAGTGTGATGCAGAACACTGAGATAGATTTAAAAAGAGCTTCTCAAGAAGACATTATTACATAAAGCATTCTATAAAACAGATCATTACATACAGGGGAAAGAGGTGTGGATATAAGTCTTACTCTGCACTTATACTGTAATAAATTAATGTCATTTATTAATGATCCTATATAATATGGCACCGAGAAAAAAACCCCACATAGTTTCTTGTCTGCTCTTATTATAGGTCTTATTTTTCGAACGGATTTTGACTTTGATTTTTACTTTTCATTATGTAATATGAACCATTGCAAGACAGTATTTCACAAAAATCCACGTTACTAGTCGGTTTTGTGTCGACGAACGCGCACAAATTAGGTTTCGTCGACATTCTGGGAACATAACGATATTTATTAAAAGCTTTCGGGGGCTGAGCCGCGGCATCCCTCTCACCGACTCAGACGTCTGTAATGTTCAAAATCTGACGTCTGCGTAAGTCTACGTATGTAAAATATAACAATACTTTCGTATTCAGCAGTAAAAGCGCACTTTTCTCCATTTACAACCCACGATCCATTTCGATTTAAATGTGAAATATAATTTGTGAAATAAGCTTAATCTCTCTGTTTTTACCTATTTATACATACATACATACATAAGATCACGACTGTATCCCATAATAGGGTAGTCAGAGACTGGGCACTCACTGCAAAAACAGATGACTGTCACAATCCACGTTTCACCAAAACAATATAATGGACTTGGTGTGATAGGTGGTGAGCCCATCGCCACCACCTACTTACCTATTTATATAAATTCGATAGTCCCAACAAATGCTTGCAAACTGTTTACAATTCTGAGAGACATAGAAGAGCCTAGAAGTTTGCAAAAGAACAATTTCAATATGTAGAATGATGTGCCATAATAGCTTTGAAATAAGATCAAATGTGTTTTGAGTTTTATATTTCGATGAAATGGAATATAATCATACCTTCTTCATATTATATAATAAATTTCAATGTAATTTACACATGTTAAAATGTCGTTTTTCTTTTCGATGACGCAGATCTGAGAGAAATGAACAGAAAATTCGTTTAACTATGGGCAAATACAGCAATAGGTTAATTATTATTTGAATTATAATTCAGATACTCGTAATAATAACATGATTCCAATATGGACTTTGGCTAACTGAGCAAGTCGTAGCCTTGACGCGCCTTCCCATCGTAAGTGTTTGGTTAAGATTATTTTAGCAAAAAACATCCCTCATCAAGTTCTGTTTTGTATTGTGGTTGCGTTTTACCGAAATACACTACGATTTCTACTGTATCGTAAGTGCAAAAGTTTATACATTTAAAAAATATAGGAAAAATAACAGTCTAGGATACTGCAAGTCTGAGCTTCGTGGGATAAAAATATAAGCTACCGTCAAAAGTTACCTTTAACACCCTACGCGGTAACAGACTTCTAAACATTTGTGGACTTCATAAAGGTGCTACTACACTTCTCATAGAATTATGACAAGACATTTAGGTATTTACCCTAATTTATACAGACTGATCTAATTAGTCCCATAAATAGTTTTAACAACAGAAACTGGTAAGTAATAGTAAGGCACCGGTATTTTATTACCGTGGTGTGTCTAGTCAGAGTATGGGCTACTGCGCCCCGAGTCCTGTATTAGAATCCTAGCTGGAGCCAAAATTTGTGTTAAAACCCAAATTATTAGTTTTCGGGTCTGGTCTGGAACTTCTGACACTACTACCTTGCCTACCTCCGATCTTATAGCATGAACTTTACATCGGGCACACTTGTGGCACTATAATATCTCCTGCGCAGTTTATAGCAGTTGCAACTTTACTACTACTATTAACAAAATACTAGTGTGACTACGAACGAGCGTGCAATGTATACAATAATTTTGACATACTTTTTTTGTTTTATTTAACGATGGCCTAAACAAGTAATACACCTTAATACTGGGTGCGTTTCACAGACATAAATTGCACATGCACAAACTCAGACCCGTAATCTAAATCTGTAGACTATACAAACATTTATCCGTACGGTCCTTACGAGCGGAAGCTTGCGCCAATCGAGCAGACTACAGTGCACTACCGCTATATAGGTCGCTCTATGGTCGAATTTCGAACAATTTCATAAAAAAATTAAGTTTGAACGTTATAAATGTTTAAGTAATTATTTGTTGGAAACATTAAAAAAATTGCGGCAATCTGTCTGTACTCTCTGCGACTGTTTGACCACAGACCATGTGTTTGACATTGGCAGTATGGACGTTAAAAATTAATGTTTTATTTTATTCAATTTAATGTATTTGTAACACATTCTCACTGCCTAGCTTCTTCTTTATCGAACTTTAATTATGCCAAATATCACACTCCAATATGCTCAATATGGTTAAAAAGGGGAAGGCAAAGTTTTCTTATTATTAATATATAGATTGAGTATTTTTTATCCCTTATTCTGAGTTCAAACTTTGGCTCGATTAGACATAATACTTAATAAATCGGCTTATTTATTTGTCGATAAAACAGTGAGGGTTACGAAGTGATCATGCGCAAGAGATGTCCTTATAAGCATGAGCGCGTGCGGTCTAGTACCTAGTACTTTTTACATTATCCAATAAATGGAGTCTCTGATCTTAGGCCGTTGGATATAATTGTATGCAGTAAAGTAAATATTCCCTCACCTTTAATAGTCCTGCCCATGATCGCTGTCGATCTTGAACGGACAGCAATTTTAATTCTTGTAATAAAGCTATATGTATAAAGCTTATAGGTTACCGTTTTACTGACAAATATGGATCTCTGATATCCGCACAAAAGATTATAATTACAACAAAGTTACCTAATGCTTTTAGTTCGTGCAAACCCTAACGTTAAAGTTTGCGTTTCACTGTCGTATGCGCTTACTCTCAAACTTAACGTTTACCTATTTAGTATACCAAGATAAGTATATCACGTAGACTCGGCGACGCCTGAATTTTAAATATTGCGAAGGTGTTTCAGAAAATGTTTATGCCCAAGAAAAAAATGTTAAGAAAATCTCCGTGAAGTGGCAGTTTTTTCCTCCCCTTTATTGGCGGATTACGAGAACATGTCTGTATGTCTGTTACGTGATCGTGATACGCGTTAGCCTTATCGGTCGATATTTTGTGGCGATTTAAATCTACATAAATAAGTATTTTAGATGCCAATATAAAACATTACGTTACGTTTGTCGACTTGTAAAGTCATGCAAATTCTACTAGACGTAATTCTTTCACACTTCAGATTCTATGCTACCTATTATGAGAGCTTCGTATTTTTTTAGTAGATGACCATTATACATACCTGACATCAGGTAGATAGAGTTACAAAAAGCACGCAGTCCAGCTGATGGTGCGGTTCAATGAACAATATCTTCATGCTAACCGCTATCCACTGCAGGAATCCAGATACCACCGCGAAGGCAATTATTTTGCCGTCAAACAATGATGTGAAAAATTAATATATTACGGTTTGAATGGGGGACTAGCGCATTGTAGAACCGCACAGGAATGATCTGGACGACACAACAGACATGGCAGACATTGCAGTTACCATCCGGTGAACGATTTGCTGATCTCGTCAATTTCTTCCATTAAAAATATACTCAGCCCCGATCAGCGCCACTAACTTCGATGTTTGACGTCACGCAGTCAGTCACTGCCTCACTGCCGCTGTTCGCAGATTGTCGCCCCATCTATCCAGGGTAGCTTTCCACTACGTTTGCCTACACACGGTCTCCACTCTATGATGAACTTACTCGGGATTTCTATGGTGGATTAAATTAGTAATTTGACTAATCACATCTGTAGCAAAATTGTCATATACATAAAAAAAAAATCATTCTTATCAACTCGTTTTTTTTAATTATAATTTTTAGTAAAACCAAAAATATTTCAAATTTTGGCTGTTTAATAGCTAACTAATGTTTTGGAAAAAAATCCAAAACGAAAATGAAACAGTACAAACAGACAGACAACGCGTTTTGTGGTAGTCTTGTAATACAGAGCCATCTATCGAGAACCTATGATAACTTGGGCACTGCCGAGATGTGCTTCAGTGTTACTTGATTTCTCAACAGATGGCGTTGTTGAAAATAGAGATATTAATCAAAAAATGACAACAATCTAATATCTAATATCCAAAGAACAGAATTTGGTAATCCCATGCAGTGTAAATACTCACCGAACTCATAAATTGCTCAACGAAACTGAATTGACGATTCCTTGTTTTATGTCAAATTCATAATATATGTACAGCGATGCTTTGAATTCACACAGATGGCGTTATTTTAAATAGGTTTACTAAAATAAATTCTTACAGTTAAAACCTTTGCGTTTACACTTAAAATAAAACCTTAGCGTTTCTGTAATGGACTTTCACAAACGTGGTCGAAAATCCTCTACATCTGTAATGGATTTTCGCAAAGCAACGTAACTTAAACTAGATGTACTATTATATTTGTTACCTTTTCTCAACACCCATGGTAACATCCATACTAACATTATAAATGCGAAAGTAACTCTCTCTGTCCCACTGTCCGCTTGTTACTTAGTCACGGCGCAAGCGTTGAACCGATCTTGATGATACGGACATAGGATACGTTTTATCCCGGAACGTCAAAGAGTTCCCATGGGATATTTAAGAACCTAAATCCACGCGGACTAAGTCGCGGGCATCAGCTAGTTGAGTATAACATACATAAGATCACGACTGTATCCCATAAGGGGTAGTCAGAGACTGGGCACTCACTGCAAAAACAGATGACTGCCACAATCCACGTTTCACCAAAACAATATAATGCACTTGGTGTGATAGGTGGTGAGCCCATCGCCACCATGCGCTGTTGGGTGCACAGTGCAGTTTAATTCCTTACTCGCCTTTTACGAGAACCATTGGATGAGATAGTATTCTTTTAACGAGCCGCCACCACACGGCCTAGTTGAGTAAAAACTTGTAACATATTATAATTGAAATGTGTATTTTATGTCCGATTAGTCTTATATGAATTATCAGAAATTGAAATAAAATTATATATATTATGAACAAACCATCCCAAGAATAATTTAAACAATAACACAGATCTAAATTATTGTCAGCAATGATGACAGGGTTTTGTTTTTGTCTACAGAAACTTGTGACGCTGACGACTTCCGGTGCAACAATGGCCGATGCATTGAAGGCTCACGTCGTTGCGATCGCGTCGTGGACTGCCCATCTGAAGAAGACGAACAAAACTGTGGTATGATATTCTCTTACTATAGAAGCTCAAACATATGGATTTATACGAATTTGCAAGCTATAGAAAGTTATATAGTTGTTTTAGAGTATATGAGTATGACGGTATACTATATCTACAGAGATATACTATACCTAAAGATTGGCTATCTTTAGGTTGTATCTACACACACGCATCTGCAAAAATTATAAAGTATTTTAAGTTAAGTGATTCAAGTGAGTTGTCAAAGTCAAATGGTGGAAGGTTCCGATGCAAGAATCCGTCTAGGTAGGCAGCAAAAAAAATGTTATACTTATGCACCTTCAGAATTAATTCTTCAATATGTCTTATTTATTTACCATATTATTAATCAAGAAACGGACCCCTAAATATATCAAGAAGAACTACATTAAAATAATGTTACGAAGAATTACCAAAAAAATAGAACTCGTCCTATTTCATTTCTGAAAGGATTTAGGAGACTGCACGCTGCTCCTTTGCGGGTTGGAGCATTGCAATAACGATTTTTGTGGTGCCGTTGTCCAGGTCATTCTAATGCTATGAAATCTAAAGGCGAGCGCCACCACGGCGCTTCTACACGTAATATTAGTGAACAATACGCATACATATTTCTTCAAGAAATGCAAACTGACTTCCACCCTTCCATACTAATAGTACAAATGCGAAAATAACTTTCTTGTCCCCTCTGACTGTTTGTTACCTTTTCACGGTTCAACCGCTGAGCCGATCTTGACGAAATTTAGCACAGAGATCGCTTGCATCTAGAAGACGGGCATAGGATTTTTATACCGGAATGAAATCGTATCCACGGGATGTTTAAAAAAACCACGAGGACGAAGTAGCGGGCAACAGCTAGTACAAAATATATTTACGTCCCTCAGACTGCAGATCCAACGAGTTCCGTTGCGTGTCTGATGGATTCTGCATAGAAATCAGGAAACGTTGCGACGGCGTCAATCATTGCAACGACAACTCCGATGAAATCAATTGTGGTGAGTGAACGTACATTGTTAAAGCAACACTAACAAAATAAAACTTCATTACTCGAAATAACGTTAAAAATGTTTGCGCATGCTCCTCATTTTTGGACGGGTAAGTCTCCCGTATGTTCAGCTGGACAGGTGAGCACGTATGTCAGAGCAGTGGGAGATTTCGTTGCAAAGATGGAAGCTGTATTTCTATACTTTTACGCTGCGATGGTTTTAGAGACTGTGCTAAAGATGGAAGCGATGAGATCGACTGTCGTATGTATCAAATACGCCCTAAATAATGTAAAGTTGGTGGTTTAAAATTTTACTTGCGTCAATGTTAATTAATTGTTTTATTCATTTTAAAAAATCGTTACAACCGTTCTCTCACAAAATGTAACATAGCAGAATAGACGAAAAAGTACAGTCAGAGAAATTATAGATATTAATTTTGAATCTATACTTATTTTAAGAAATACCGAAAGTTACTGAAAAACCTACTTATAATGGTTATAATAAAAAATGTCAGTTATCAATATTAAAATAAATTATGTACCACCGACTTAATACAAGTGTTAGCACTATCAATAGTTATGTTTATAAAAATCGTACCTCTAATAAGCATGCGGCCCGGATCATTGGCAATGCGACTTTGGGAGCTGCATCAAGCGAAATAAACGCTGTAATGGTCGGATAGATTGTCCCACTGACAGATCCGATGAAAGGAATTGTTTCGGTAAGGGTTTAAACCAAAATATGTTTTCGTATATCCATTAGAGGAACACTACCGTCGTTTTGTATTGTCATTGAATTATCATTTGATACATTCAAGGAAGTCAATTGTATAGATTATTATCACAAAACGCTTAAATATTGCATGTAAACACTAAACATCTATATTAATCATTAATATATAATTATCACATGGCTTTGCATGTATTTCCAGCGAGTGGCTACTTTAGATGCAGAAATGGAAAGATAATACCACAGAGTCATAGATGCAATCGCCAATACGATTGCGAACCTGGAGACTATTCAGATGAACAGAACTGTCGTAAGTTTATCAAATAACAGAATCCTCTTGTTTGATTCTTCATTTCTCCTTCGTCCTTCTTCCTGTTCGGATTTAAGTTTCATTGTTTATATTGATTACGATTTTCCACAATCTTGTTTGCTCTATCTTCTTCTTTCGTCTATTTTTTTACACAGCACAGCATGAGGCGATTTTTGTATTGTCTTCTTTCATTTTTCTGAACTGTATTTTCTGCATATTTTCTTTGATAATTTCTTGTAGCAATTCTGATGAATGTCTTAGCCACTTTTCTGTTGCACAATAAAAAGTTGTGAATATAGCATTTTCTTTTACCGGTCAGCATGTGGTGTCAACGACTTCAAATGTGACAATGGATACTGCATTCCCGCATCCAAACACTGTGACAGAACGCATGACTGTCAGGATGGTTCAGACGAACGCGATTGCACTTATGGTTTGACTATTTCATAGTTCCAATTGTTTTTGGAAACATATTTTCGTTAAAAATCTAAATTCTAAATAGAAAAATGTTTAATGGTTGTTAAAAAACCACGAGCACTTTTAATAATTGTCTACAAAAGATGCCTTAACTACTTCTTAGCTAAAGAATGTAATGTTAATTGAAATACAATTTAACAATTACATTTAAACAAATATGTTAGAGTATATGGATCATTATTTATTTTAAATAATTAAGCTTTTAAGAATTTACCAGCTCCGAAATTACTAGCTTTTTTATTTAATGGACCCTAACTAATTAGATCCTCTTGTAATTTTTTTTTTTCAAAATAACGTAGGCTACGTATTCGCATTTTGTAAAAATCCCTACTTGTCAATATTTTGGTTATGGTTTGTGCATTGTATATTATTATGGCAGGCACAATATGCATGGCTTATGAATATAAATGCTCGAGTGGACAATGCGTGCAAGCTGATTCCTGGTGCAACGGGACAAAGGAGTGTGACGATGGTTCGGACGAACGCAACTGCCCTTGTAAAAGGGACGAAATCGAATGTGGGGATGGTTCTTGTATTAATATCGCTTTGCGATGTAACGGTCGAAAAGATTGCCACCCACACGGGGAAGACGAGTTCAACTGCGGTGAGTAGTGCCTTCAAGTGCTAAGTCAATACGTGGAATAGTACTCGCGCCTTCTGTCGGTTACATTTGTAGTACGCGGGCAGCCTTGCAAATTCACCGATACTGTTCTCATTAATTTACTAATTGGTTTATGTAAGTAGTTACTAGCGTATTTATGCATGCATGCTTTTATTAGTTGCATGACTTGTCGCATGTTATTTTTAATATAGAACTTTGAGTAACTTGTGATTATTTGTAACAGTCTGTGTATAAATATTAAGTTGTTCTAAGCTATATTCATTATAAATGTAAATAACAACTATGATATTAATGTACGCAATGATACATTTCAACGGAAAATGTGTAAGTGTTCTAAGTGGGGCGTCTTGAATTGTTTTTTACGACAATTAGAATATACCTATAATAAGGTATTTTGTTTTGTATGGACAAATGTACTTGTATCTTAAAACTGGGATCTAACGTTTAAATGTTAACATGTGAAGAATATTACTACGGATGATACTTTTAAATATTTACATATGAATTTAACCTCCAGGTGCTCCAAGTTGTCCACCTGACAGCTTCACATGTAACCCTGGCTCAAGTATCCCCTGCGCCAGACGTTGCGATGGAAGACAAGAATGTGACAGAGGTGAAGATGAGGAAAATTGCAATGGTAATTATTCTACTCAAATTTAGACACCGGAACCTCATTACACTATAGTATCTTAACTTTTCTATCATAGTTGTCGTAGTAATATTTACATTTCAAGTATTTTTTGAAATTAATTTAAAAAAATAAAGGTAATATGATTACATCGATTTATATTAAGAGTTGTACCAAAATGCAATTTGCGAAATGTATGCTATAAAAATCTATGCAATGCGATAAAAAGTAACTTTGTAGCTAGCCATGTAACAATAAATGAAGACAAATATTTGCCGTTTAAAATTATTGCGAAATGTGTACAACGTTATCTTCTCATAAATGCTATGCCTGTGCGATATCTAACAAAATTAAAACATGTTTAAAAAAATCCTATCACTGGATTCAAGTGCTGGAAGCCGCTTTCGGATTTACTTAGTTAGATCAGTAACGTCATTGTGATGCCAACACTCGTGCGCTGCGTGTTTTTCAGTTTTCTATAAGATTGACAACTAAGTCGTATTTCTTTTAAGAATGCAGCCACGAGTGCGACGGCAGATGTCTAGAGGACCAACGTATTTGCGACGGCGTCGCCGATTGCAATGATGGATCAGACGAACTCTCGTGCGGATCTTGCGATGGCCCGAACGACTTCAGGTAATGTTTATTTGATCAGAGATACAAATTGCATTTATATAAATTAAGTAAGCGTGTATCTATGCGACCTACACTGTTAATTTTCTGATCTGTAGCGATTTATTGGGAATTGTACTTCATTGTGCTTATTGTGTTACCGCTGTGCGATTTTACGAAAGGGAATATATGTTTTCTGTTATATTTTTTGACCAGCTTGCGATTTTGGAAGGAAAATATATTTGGTTTTATGAAATTCATTGATTTTTTCATAGATGTACAAATGGCGAATGTATAAACATCGCACATCGCTGCAATGGACTGAATGACTGTTCCGACTCAACCGATGAGATTCACTGCAACGACACCATGCCGTCTAAAGGTAGTTAACACTCCCTAACATTATTTTTCTCTTTATTTATTTAAATTTTCTTGCATTTATCTATATACATACTACATACAATATAATTGTAACTGGCCGATGTCTGTATATCGGACATATCCCAGAAAAATTAATGTATGGGGTCTTTATAACAGCAAAAGAACCCAAAAGAATTATCTTTTGATTTTTTTTTTCTGCCTGTCTGTCTATATGTATATACGCGCATCACGCTAAAACTACTGCACGAAATTTTATGCGGTTTCAGTGGTATTCCTGGATGTCTAACTTAAAATCTGGTGCATTTTTCATCTTGACACACCGCCTTAAAGCCGTGCTATTAATGATATATTCATATGGTGATGATGATGGTGGTGTTCTCTTGACCGATTTCGACCACGGCGACAACTTCCGAATATTATCAATAGCTATCAACTGCGTAGGAGATATTGTAGTGCCGCTAACACAGAGGCACTCCCTCGTCCCTAACTACCGGCGCCCGATGTGGCGCTGATGCTAACCTGCGGCTTAAAAGTCAGGTACTCTGACCTGCGGTCATCATACGTATAAAAAAATTGTAACAGGCCGATGTCTGTACATACAAGATATTTAAGAAAAATGAATATGAGAGGTTTTTATAAGAAAAAAAGAAGCCAAAACAATTGTCAGTCTGTATGTTTATAAGCATCACCCAAAAACTGCATTACGTAATTGGATTCGATTTTCACAGTTGTCTTGCTGTTGTCTAACTTAAAATTTAACTAGAGTTATTAATAATTTGTAATATGTAACCGTGTGGTGGCGGCTCGTTATAAGAATAATACCACTTCATCTCATCCAATGGATCTCGTAAAAGGCGAGTAAGGAATTAAACTGCACTGTGCACCCAACAGCGCATGGTGGCGATGGGCTCACCACCTATCACACCAAGTGCATTATATTGTTTTGGTGAAACGTGGATTGTGGCAGTCATCTGTTTTTGCAGTGAGTGCCCGGTCTCTGACTACCCCTTATGGGATACAATCGTGATCTTATGTATGTATTTATAAAGCTGTAATCTATAATTAATATTATAAATCTGAAGAGTTTGTTTCATTAAACTCGCTTATCTCAGGAACTACTGGTTCGGATTGAAAAATTTATTTAGTATAGGATAGCTCATTTATCGACGAAGGTATATAGGCTATCGCGCTACGACCCATTTAAATTACTGTGGGTGAAACCGCGGGGCACATCTAGTGTATATATAAAGCAGAATAGTTTGTATGTTTGAACGCGCTAATCTCAGGAAATACTAATCTGTTTTGAAAAAATATTTTTTATATAAGATATGCTGTTAATTGAGAAGGGTTGAGGACTATAAAACTTTACGTTACGGCTTTGAGGTGCCGCACGCCTGGAAGGCCCGAACAGAGAATGCTCAGTTCACCTTGCCGTACGGCGCAATCACGTTGTCGGCTTATTTTTCGCGGGTAAAAACCGCTTGACGCAATTACTCTTAATTAAATGGATTAAAAAGGCGGGCTTAATACATTCTCTCCCAGTCAACCAAACATTAAATCACCTCGGACCCCGTAATATATTTGTATAAATATTTAAAATAAAAATCACTTTAACAGGGATGAATCGGTGAATTAATATTTACATGGTTATAATTTTTCTTACAGCTGAATGCAACGAGAATCAATTCCAGTGCCGAGATGGAAGTTGCATAGACATCCAGTTCTCTTGCGATGGGAACTTTGATTGTCTTGATAATTCAGATGAAGATAATTGCCGTAAGTCAACAAGCTTCTTTATATTAGTCAGAAGTTTTTCATGATGGATAAAGCAGAAACTTTAAGAAAGAGTGGTTTAATTATATAAAATATTTAATCTTATTTAACCTTTGTGCTCGTTACTGATCACAGTAATTACGTTGTATAGTTTGATTAAAATTATAAATGCGTATTGGATTTGGGTAGATTTTCAAAATGTATCTGCAATAACTTGATTAAATGATATATTTGAGCACAATGTAATATTAAAATATTCAATTCTGGTTCTATTTAACAAAGGAAACTAAAAGGTTAAGGTTATGAAATAGTTCATGTGGTTCACAATTAATCTAACGGCGTAGCACTTACAGCACAAAACCTAATAATTAAGTAAATGCGTCTTAAACTTTACTATCACTATCAGAGATATGGCGGGCACAATGCACTGGTGCGCTTGTAGACATCATTAAAGAACTATGGGTGTTTCTGGTCAACGTTCTAATTTGCACTTCTTTAATATTTATCACATTTAAACTGCACCGAATATCCCAGATACTTTTCACTTTTTAAGTATATGCATTAAATAGCGATACTTCACTATAGTCGTACCACTTTGTTACACTTGCATACACGCTGTTATTTGCATTTAATAGATTCACACAGCTTTATACTAACACTTTCACAACTCTGCAAACTATTAATTAAAGTTTTAGTAGATGTTTCTTTTTATAATTTTCGAGGTTAGAAGTAAAATACGAAAGAAAACTATAAATTATGATTCACTAGCATTTTTTCTCTAAAGAAATAAAACTCTGGTTTCCTCTGGGTAACATCGAATGCTTTTTTAAGCGGAACAGCAAAAAGTATTTTGCTAGTAGTTTTTTTTTATGATGTACGATCTAAGTGTAACTACTGTACAGCCTGGGTTATGACGCTGCCAACACCATCCCCGCCACCGTGCCACGAATCTGAATTTACGTGTTACGACGGCAGATGTATCCCACACGTCCGACGATGTGACAATATTTACGATTGTTCGGACTTCTCCGACGAGCAAAAATGTTACCACTCTGGTACAAATAATATGTTTTAACCCTTGATTATGGAATGTTGTATGCGTGTTCAAATCATTGTACCTACTGTTGATTCTCCCTAACCATCTATTTTGTTTATTTTATTCAGCGTGGTGTCCCTATCCGTATGTAATCAATTTGTTCACCGTTTTAAGCTGCTATTATTTTCCGTTATATTATTCCATAGCTGTTTAATTTTAAGTAGTGGTTTTCTTTTGCGTTCTGAACACTAGTGCGAACAGATTTTTTATATTCACGTTACGCTAAATAACTTTTTGTAGTATAAGCATGCAATTTTTAATATAGTGAAATATGTATTAGGCTTGTTATTTTATAAAAAAATATTATTAGAATTTGAAGGATTGTTTTAATTATACCATTAGATGCATTTTTAGTAATCAGTACTATAAGTATATTTCAACAGTACGAATACAACTAATTATTCCCTCTTTCAAAATGTATATGTTACAAAGTTAAAATTCCTTTATCTGTTTTTATTACAATAGTGATTATTACGTTGGGTAACCGACCGACCAGACTATCAAAAAGTTTAATTCCCTATATCTGTCTTATGTTCTCAAATACATATAAAATGCGTGTTTCAAGTTTTAATATTAAACCAAATAATTTACGTTTCAGGCTGTAAAGAAAATGAATGGCAATGTACAACAGGACAGTGCATTCCCAGTCAAGCATATTGCGACGGCCGACCTGACTGCTCTGATCAATCTGACGAAAGAGATTGTGCCGTCTCTACTTGGTCGCCTAATATTCCACCACCGTCTACAACTCGTGGTCCGCCCTATGAATATGAACCATCCAGTCAGTACCCCACTACCCTTTACCCAACAATTCTACCTGAGAACTTGCTACCTGTACCATCATCACGACCGCCTTACGGATACCCTGACCGTGGAATAGAAACGTCAGGAGCGTCTCCTGGAGCGGAAGGATCATCAGGACAAAGAAGACCTGGTGGACCAGGATCAGGTAAAACGGTTTTTGAATTAAGCTTTTTATAGTTGTAATAATTCATAAAAGTCAGTATTGAAAACAAGAAAATGTTACCAATAAATCCTGTCTTTTACAAACTTCCAATTTGCTCCAACAAATATACAATTCTGTGTTCAAAAAATATAAAGATATTAATCCCAGTAGCTGAATTTGAACCAATCTTTTGTCGTTTAATCGTTTTGTAGACAAATGATAGGTATATGTTTAATACATATAAACCTAACATTTGTCCTGCAATGCGATAAGCACCGCCGTAGGCAATTGGCTTATTGTTGTACAAAATTTTTAAATAGATGGGTGCGCCCTGAATCAATGGCGGTGCGAAAATGGGCCTTGCATAGATTCCAAACGACGATGCGACGGTCGTGTGGACTGTCCTCACGACAGGAGCGACGAGCTTGACTGTCCGTCTGACAGTAAGACCCCACTTATCAATGCTTAAACTAAAATTCTTATAAACTAATTAAAAAGTTTATACTGACAAACACAAATTTATATTATTTACTGTTAACATGGAATTATTTAATAAAGTTAATAAAAAACTATTTTTCTTCATAACATATTACGCACTTCGATAAAAAAATATGGTTTGTAAATAGTTTAACTTACACGTATATTAAAAATTATACTAATAACATTCGCTACGAAGTTAAAATAACAACAATTAACGAGAAAATCCATTTAAAAAATGTCGTACTTATAAATTAAGTAAATAGTGAATAAGGAACTAAAAACAAATATGCAACTATTTTACCGTTCCAATTTGAGAGGAGACCTGAGGGAGGCAGGAAGGGGGGGGGGATAGGTTGTAATGTTTTAATTTTTACAGATTATATTAAATTATAGACTAATTAAAATACAATATTAAAAAAAATTAATATATTAACTTACGGTAACGAAAATAAATTAACTTGATTTTAGAGGATCCCTTACGGAACTTTAAAGGTAACTATATTTTGTTTTCAGATGAAAATAATATAAATGGAAATTGTCTTTAGATAGGTCATTATAAATTATATTGCCGTGTGTAATAATAATATGCTGATATATTTTTTTAGGAAGAGACTACACGTCACTGAACCTCAAAACGTACCCCGCAGCACAATCAGTTCGAAACGGTAAGCAAATATACATAATCACATATACAGGGTCATTCGTAATGTTCTATACATCCCGGCAGGTTGGGCTTATGGACGATGTGTATATGCCCTAAAAATATAATGAGCCTCGTAGCGTGTTACCTGTAGGAGAAATGTCGACTTAAAGAATTTGCTTAAAACTTATAGGTGACTACCCTATTATACAGCTGATCGAGGTAATTAACTTATAAATTTAATTGGGCGTTTTTCCATGGAACTCCCATCGAAAGACCGCAAGTATTAGGATAACATGAAGCTTAAGGAAATCCGTTGTGAATAGTTACTAGGGTAACATAAATTAAATGGAGAAGAAAACGTATTTTGAATTGGTCTGGTTCGGGGCAACGACTTTCTGAGTTAGGATCGCGTAAATTTTTACATAATAAATAATTTTAAAGTTTTGTATGGATATTTTTAGTATTCAATTTTGTCATTAGAGCTTCGCCGTTGTGTTTATCGGATCAAAGTAGCATGGGTAGCTGCCGGGATGTTAAACTAATTATGAATAACGTTGTATATATATATAAAGTGCCATTAGCCTTATGGTTTATGGTACAGACTGCGAAGTTTGACGTCGCTGGATCGGGCCCGCAATTCGACGATAAACGTGAACCCTCTCCTAGTACAAGCTTTTAAGCTTAGTTGGAGTCGTTAACAGGAATATTAGTAATGTACTTAGCATTCCTAATATTCTATTTAAAAAAATATATCGTTTGGCATAATTTTTTTTACATTCAGTTTAGAACGTTTATTGGATACTTGTGATTGAAATAAAGGCCACAGGTGAGTTTAATGATGTATGAAAAAAATGTTGTTTGTTGATAGAAATGAGATTATTACCAATTTCAAATCATTTGTAACGTTGTAGTAATATTGCGACAATATTTGAAATAAGATTATTACTGGTCTGATACATACGAGATGGTCATTTCGTCCACCATAATACTAAACTAATTTTTCTACTCTTTTACGCCGTCCAGAATAAAGCTTAATAATAAATAAAACTAAAAGAATATGACACAAAAATAGCCCCAGATCTAAGATGCTAAAAAGTGAAACTACATTTGGCAACATACTCGTAATATTTTGGGCGGCGGTGATCACTTACCATCAGGTGAGCCGCTTGCTCGTTTGCCTCCTCTAACATAAAAAAAAAAAAATTAATTGTTTTTACTATGACTTTGATATTATAGCTATTCTAAGCATTATTTGTTATACTGCACTAAAGCACTTTTGTTTAACCTTACAATCGGTGGTGGGACATAGCGGACAATTATAGGTATTTGCTTAAGATGTAAACTGAATAATCATTAATTTAAGATAATAATTTAATCGATTAAATTTTAATAATGTGAGTTATTTCTTTCATGGTGGTGGACCAGTCGTCTCTGGTGAGTCAGTGTGTCTGAGATATTTTGGGTGCAATTTATATTTAATACATGGGTTTTCATATTTATATTTACATAAAATATTCTTTAATAAGGCATTTTATTTTATTTAACATGATAATTAAAGTACAACATTCTCGACTCCTAATAATATATAAATAGCGTTATTTATATATTATTAGGAGTCGCTTATACTTAATCTGTAATGTGCTCTAATATCATTTTTCGTTTTATTTCATTTCTCTAATATATTTTTTTTTGGTTAATTTCGTCAAAACGCAAAATTCCATCATCATATTAATTATAAAAATGCATATCTTAGTACGATACATGTGAATTGTTGTAATTATTTGCGAAACGACTATAAGTAGGTACGAGTATACTTTTGATAATGAATTAGGACGCGGTTTCAAGACAGTATTTTAAGAAGAGTTCAGTTCCTCCCGGAAGGGCACTGAGCTCTAGTGTAATTACTGGGCATTTGAGACTTAAGAACTAAATTCTCCGACGAGCGCAGTGAGGTGCCACAACGACGTCCTTTTTGACACTACATTTGTTGTAAGCGGACGTTGCACTTACCATCAGGTGAACTTTTCGCTCGTCTTAAAATGCATTACCTATTTAGAAAGAAAGAAAGAAAAAACATTTATTTGCAAGAAATTGGAATATAAAACTAATTACTCAACCTTCTGAAATGAATTGTGTATGACAAACACAATGCATCATGGTGGATCGTATTTCGTTAAACCGTGAAAACAAAGTAATGCTTAATTTTAATTTTATTAGGTGCAATATTTTGCGTATTTTTATTAATGAACACAGACACATACACAATTGCAGATTATTATTTTGTAAAACAAAGACGTTTAATGCATGAATATATGGTTCTGATTTCAATAAAATGGAAATAATAACAAAACGGAATTTCAAAAATCCATAATATAATATTCGATGAGCCCCATTTTTCATCCGATAACGAATTTTAATCATCATCATTCTCTTAACGGATTTAATTTTTTATTTAATAACATGATTTTATTTAATAACATGTTTGAAAATAACAACACAATGTAGATCCATTCAACTTTATTAAAAAAAAAATTGGCTGCTTCTCCGATTATTATTTGAGCTATATCTTAACTAAATAAACTACAGGTATGGTAACCTCAACTGCGAGGAAATTATTTAGAGTACCGCACTTTATTATGTTAATATATTACAAGTGTATTTAAAATTAATAATATGGAATAAATAGTACAGCCAATAATTACTGTGAAATAATTCTTCATATTTTAGTAACGGATAATAAAAAATCAGAGAGGGATTATTGCAGTTCCAGGTATTACCCAATGATATTATAAAGTAAAAGAGAAAGTGAAGTTAAGAAAAGGCGACAAATGTCGCCTTTTGTTTCTTTTCTTGTCGCAAGGAAAGAGAAATCCGTTTACAACGCGAGTGACAAGGATAAACAGCATGTAATTATGAATGGAATACGCATTAGGTTGTCGCTGCGTTCGGAACGCTTTCTTTAGTTGCCTTCTGGGAATATGACATTTCTATGTATTATAATATCATTGGTATTGCGTAGCCTCTTTATCATTTACAATGACGTTTATTTTTATATTTTTGGGGTAACCATTTGGCACAATAAAATACACTATTTAAACTGCTGTCAATTATTTTTAAATGAACTGCTTGTGTTCTGCTGCATTTTTAAATGAAATGAGTTTATTACCGGCGTTAGTTGATTAAAAGGTGCCATTCGTATATATAGATCAAACTTCAGTTGCAATCATAACTTCATCTGATACATACATCTGGGATACCATGCATCATTGTAATCGAAATTTTAAATTGCCTGTAAAGGAATGTTGAATCCAGGGGACAAGTATAGCGAAACGTATAAGATGTTAAGATCATCACTTTGTTTAGGTGGAGACGTTGTCTTCCAATGTCGGGACGAGGGGACATTACGCGTCCCTGTCCGTTGGGTAAGAGACGGCGGTAGACCTCTTAAGCCTGGATCCATTGATCGCAACGGTCGTTTGGAAATGAACCAAGTGTCAGTAAGTATTGAATTCAAGTATACACCAATAATACTTTCACTTATATTCAGGCTATATCAGTAAATCACTTAAGGAAGGAATTCTGTGAAAGAAAAATTGAGTTCCAATTCTAGAATTTATCTTTTATTTTCTGAATATATATATGTGTGTGTGTGTGTGTGTGTGTGTGTGTATATATGTGTCACTGTATTTTAGTTTATTTTTAATTTTCTTTTTTTCATGACGGATGTATGCCTGTAATAGATTAAACATTTAGATTTAGGACCTTATATATTTATTATTGAGTTATCATTCAAAGATTATCTTTTTTTTTAAATATGCTAACTAGTCAAATTATTATATTATTATAAAATTAAAATTATTGGGCCTATGAAATAAAACAACTGATATCTCAGGGTGACGAGCGTATTACATTGCCACATAGAACTTCGTAATTCGAATGTCTAGTTGACACTGCAACTATTAAGAGCAGGCGTCGCACTTACCACCAAGTGAATGACTTTCTCGTCCCGTTACTTAATACCATAAATAATCATATAAAAAAAAGTATTGCGTGTTAAAAATATAATTGGAATACCCATATCAAGATATTAAGAACGTTTAAATATACTTTTAACTAATTTATTTAAATACGTTTTTTTTCTTTATACAGGTATCAGACAGCGGTAAATACATTTGCCAAGCCCCCGGATACTTGGGCTATCCTGGCTCCGAAGTGAAGGTTACGTTGACTGTTGAAAATGCACGTAAGTTCATGACCGATTTATTTTTATTCGGTTTACACTTTATACTTTTACGTCTAGCCTCCCAGCTGTTATATAATAAAATAGTAAATATGAAAGTACTTGTGACCTTTTTCTTTGAAATTTATTGCTACCGTATTTATAGGCGGAAGAAAGCTTTATTTTGCTAATTTTGAATATGCTATTGAATATTCTGAAATCAAAATTTATACGAGTACATTGTATTTGTCTGGTATTACTTTATTTGGACTTTATGTAGGATTCTCAATATAAATGTAATATGCAATATTAACGAGCCTTCGAACAGCAAACACATAACACCTCATTCTACTTTATTTTAAAATAAGCAACTTAATACTAATATTCTTAATGTCTTAGTTTTCTGAATCAATTACATATGTATGAAGAAGATTAAAATCAATCCATTTTACAGCTCAAATATCGAGATCAACGTTCCATGCGTGTAGACCGACCGAAGCGACATGCGGTAACGGTCAGTGTATACCGAAATCTGCGGTTTGCGACGGCAAAATTGACTGCGACGATAGATCCGACGAAGACTCCTGCAGTGAGTATTTTACGGAATTTAATATTTTTCTCAGTTGCTGAACAACTCAAACAGTATCTAATATGTTCAGTTTCTGAGAAATACATTCAATAAACTGAAACTGTTTCGGCAACTATGAGCTATATTAACCTTCGGATTACTTATCTATTCATTGCAGACCAAAATGGCAAATGCGAACCGAACGAATATCAATGCTCCAACCGGAAGTGCGTGCTGAAAACCTGGGTCTGCGACTCTGAAAACGACTGCGGTGACGGCTCGGATGAACAAGACTGCGGCCGCCCCGACTACGGACAACTTTGCTCGCCCGTCGAATTCTCCTGCGCCACTGACAAACAGTGTATACCCAGATCCTACCACTGCGATGGACATTTTGATTGTCAGGATCGCTCCGATGAAATAGGCTGCGGTAAGTTACGCGCATACACGGAAGCGGTAATGAGTTAAATGGAACCATTTGCTCATTGCGATAAAGCGCCCTAGGCCCTTGCAATAGAGTGCACTACTTGTTCTGTAATAGGGTTATCAACACATTTTGAATAGTTTTAGTGATTGCATAATAAAAAGATAAAATACTCTTGAAATTAAAACTTCTTTGAACATAACGACGACCGAAAAATCGATCTTTATACACCCTTTAATTATTACGCCCTAGGCATACTATAGCCTTTACATATATATCATATTGAAAACGTAAAGATTTACTTTAAAGTACACTCGAGGTAGCGCTAAGATCTTAAATCAGTCAAGTAAAAGGTATAAGCATGCCACTGCAAGACTTTAAGACACACTAAGCTCTTTCTGCGTAGGTCGGACCAAAAATTATAATTAAAAGCTGAAGGTACTCCGGATTAATTATGACATCAGGACGTCTGTCACCGCAGTCCCCCCGTTTCCATGAGTGCTTTAAAGCTCTCGAAACGTTGGGTTATAAACAGTCAAAATTTAACGCGATTAAATTTTAAATGTATATCTTTGTTAAATTTTATTTTTAATATTGTTATGTATACTTATTTTTACTAGTCCAAACACTCAGTTTCTTAATGAGTGATTAATATAATTTCTATTTGACGCGATATAATTCTTCTTTAGTATTTAAGAATGCCTATGGATAGGATAGATATCACTAATTAATGGTTACATTTTTAATTTCTCGAGAATTCTTGTCATAAATAAATTATCACTCCAGCTCCGGTCCATGTAACTCGTCCACCGGCACCTGCTAATGTGAGGCTGAACCCTGGGGAAAGTCTAGTTTTGGTATGCGAAGCTGTCGGAGTACCAATGCCCCTGATATCCTGGCGTCTTAACTGGGGTCATGTACCACCCAAGTGCACTTCGACCAGTATTAACGGTGTTGGAACGCTCACGTGCAATGATATGCAAGTAAGTTGGGAATTGTTTTTTTTTGTAATTATATTTGGCGTATTTAGAATCTCACAAAGGTTTTTGTATTATTTACATATACTTTTATATGGACTGATGGAAAATAATCCTTAATTTGTAGTAAATTGCAAAATAAAGTGTTATGTAACTTTTGCATTTTCGATCAATTGTTTTTGTTAATAAGATCATGGCTGGCCTGTACTTCCACACTTTCACACTAATATAATAAATACGAAAGTAACTCTGTCTGGCCCTCTGTCTGTTTGTTATGTTTTCACGGTTACTGAACCGATCTTTACGAAATCGCTATATTTCCCACGGGATAATTAAAAAAACCTTTATCCACGTGGACGAAGTCACGGGCCGCAGCTAGTCTCTTATAAATGAACACAGCCCGTAATAGTCTATTGTGTGACAGACAGACATGTGTGACATGTGTGACTACTTTACTTGCAGAAAGTAATTTTCATGACGGTACAGTTTGACAAGCAAATTGGCGACTATATATTTTTATTAATTTAATAATCTTTATTGTCCCCTCAAAAGGAAAGGATAGAAAGGGCGGCCTTAATGATTTTAGGCATTTTCTCCCAGCCAACCCATGGAGTGGTCTTCACAAGTATACCGCCGACTATCCTTTGGCTTATTAGACAATGATCATTTTAAGACATGATTCAAGGTTAAAATTACTTTATTTTCAGCCGGATGACAGCGGTGCTTACTCCTGCGAGGCAATCAATAGAAGTGGTACAACATTCGCTGCGCCGGACTCAATCGTCTACGTCAACAAGACCGATGTCTGCCCAACCGGATACTTCAACAGGTATGTCGTTTGTTTTGGTCTTCTATAATGTTGGTAGTCATGTGCAATTCTAATTCTACGTACGTCATACGAAACTGAGTTGACATTGTGTCCAGAGCACTGCCAACGGAACATCATCTTCGTCCACAGGGGGGTAACGATAGATGGGTCTTTATCATTTATAGACGACTAGCTTCGACTAGATTTAGGTTTTTTAAAACCGCAAGAACCCTTTGATTTTCCGGTGTCATCCATCCGTCTCCGGGACGCAAGCTTTCTTTATACCGAATTTCGTTTAGATAGGCTTAGAGGTACAGAGAGATTTACTTTCATATTTATAATACTAGAAGGGACTAGCTGTGTCCTGTGGTTTCACCAGTGTAAAAAGCCGACCCCGATCGATGATGTACACATATACTTCCCTATTTATCGGATTTTGGGGTTCAAGCAGTAGTGTGCAAGCATTACTGTGTTTCGGTTTGAAGGGCACTGTGAGCTAGCGTAATCACTGGGCATTTTAAAACTTAAGAACTGATGTCTCAAGGTGACGGGCGCGGTGTGGTGTCACACAGAAATATTCTGGGTGACACAGCATTTGTTGTGGGCGGACGTTGCACGTACCATCAGGTGAACATTTTGCTCGTTTCATCACTATAAGCAATAATAATTCAAAATGGTGTGTAATACCGGTGCGTAATACACACCATTTTAAATGTTGCATTAACTAAATTAATTCCTACTTTATTATAATGGATTTCCGCAAAGTAACGCCTGATTCTGTTGACTATAGTTCCACAGAGTATTGGCCAGGAGAGTATCCGTCTATTTTAATTATGATGTTGTTACAGCGAGGCCCGATCGCAGAACGAGTGCATTCGCTGTTTCTGCTTCGGAGAATCGAAAGTGTGTCGCAGCGCTGACCTGTTCACTTACAACATGCCGACACCATTGGGCGAAGGCGGCACTAGATTGATAGGCGTCAAACAGACATACAGAGGCGAAGTACAAATTGACACACAACCCATCACCGATCAATATTACTACCAGTCCATGAGGAACGGTGCCACGGTAAATTCAATGTTACTTAAGAAACTGTCTTACTATCTATACAAAACGATAAGCCTTGAACGCATTTCTCTTACCGTCTATTTTATTTGTATGTTCCGGTATACGCCTAAATAAAATGTTCAGTGTGTGATCATCTTCATAATTAAATTATGTAATGGAGATAAAAATAAACACTGTCTTAGATCTTAAAGCTAATTAATCGCAGAGACGTGTAATATTTCTAAAATTCTATTTTCAGGTTACAAAACTAGACCTCGGCGCGGCCTGGCCTAGAAGTTCAGACGCCCAGCCATTCCTGACCCTACCGGAGACCTACAATGGCAATCAACTCACTTCTTACGGCGGACATATTAGATACAATCTCTCTCCGCACTCTTCTAGATTCAGTTCCGATGATACGCCTGACATTATCATAAAGGTACCTATTAGCAGACTTCTTAAGCCTTCGAAATCTTTGCTTACAATAAATTAACATTTAATACAACGTTTGAATTTCAGGGCAAGTACCAGAGCTTGATTTACAAATACCGCGGTGAAATCACGCGGGATGCTTACATTGAAGCCCGTCTAACCCCAGGCAACTGGGTTAAATCAACTTCACGAGGACAAGAACCAGCTTCCAGAGAGGATATTATGATGGCGTAAGTAAATTAGAAAATGGTTGAATTTCAAAAACAGTAAAAACGGTCTAACAAAGAAATGTTAAATTTTCCCAAAGCATGCAATGACAATTACAACACACCCACAAACAGAAATGATGGCGGCTGAGTCGTCTATTTGGGGTATAACACAATTACTTATTTCAGCCGTGATTCAGTTGTATGATTCGCGATTAATTAAATAGGAAACGAAATAGCGTATAAATGTCCCGCTGCTGAGCACAAGAGATAATGAGAGGAGGTCTCATTTATGAAAGGGTTTTGGAGCCAGGAATAGTCCGAGACGCTGCTTCAAAGCGGGTTGGCGGACTTCGGAAAAAATAATTTAGGAATGCCGACACCGGGTATTGAACTTGGGTCTCACTCGGTTTTTCAATTCATTCACACTCCTCAATAAACTCATTTTTAACTGGAACATACCGATCAGTACGCGTTCTTCTCTTTAAACTTCGCTTTTGTCTCCAGTTTGGACAACATCGAAATGATTCTCCTACGTGCGGGCATAAACAACGCCGGTGTGAACATCACCGACTTCGCGATGGAATCGGCTCAGCACATCAACGTTGGTCTCGGAGCCGCCAGCCTTGTGGAGGAGTGCACTTGCCCGCCTGGATACGAAGGACTGTCTTGCCAAGTAAGATCCAAATTTATTAATTGGAGAACTACTGATTCTGAAGACCACATCGCACAACTATGAAAAAGGCTGTACGATTTCTGAAGCAGAACTAGGGTAACCGAAAGATCAACAAAGTGAAAGTGGGCCGGCCACATAGTTGATAAAACTGATAACTTGAAGAAGTGTGTGTGTGTTACGTGTTGTTAAAGTGTTCTCACTCACTTCTCGAGTGACATTTCACACCGGAAGTTAATATTTCAAGAATAAAGTGAATTTAGTAAGATTAACATTCAAAATTAATAAATCTGTACATAAAATATAGGAGACATTTAAGAAAAAATAATGTTCGCACCTGCAGAAGCCAAATCTTTGAATTTTTGTTTTGTCTGTCTGTCTTTCTGTATATTTGTAAGCGCATCACGCAAAAATAACTACACAAAAGACTAGAGTTAGAGCGATTTATTTTCAATTAGGCGGCGGGTGAAACCGCTGGGCACAGTTAGTCTGTAATAAATCTGGTGAGTTTGTACATTGGAACGCGCTAATCTCAGGAAGTACTTATAAATTTTGAAAAAATATTTTATTTTTTATAACCCATGAATAAGGAAAGCTATAAAATGTCATGCCACAACTTTGCGGTGCCGCAAGGTGACGCGCGCTGAGAACAGAACGTTAACGAAGGGCCGAACTGTGAATGTCATGTGGTCGGCTGAAACCGCGGGACTTAGCTAGTAAGGAATATCATAATCATATGCAGTTTAGTAGTCAGAGTACCTGACTACTAAACTGCAATTCCTGGGTTCGATTCCAGCCGAATTCAAAATTTTTGCTGCACTAGTTGTGCAATGTTAGTTTTCGGGTCTGGTTGCTACAAAACACAACACTCACAAGAGTGGCTTACCTCCGATCTTATCGCATGGGCGTCACATCGGGCGCGGGTGGGTTAAGTGAGTGAAACGAGTGAGTGCCTCTGGGTTTGCGCGTACACTTATGGCACTATCATCTGGGCAGTTTATAGCTTCCGACAGTATTCAGAAGTATTCGCCGTGTTCGAAAATCGGTCAACACATCATCTCAATCTCGTCTTCTAGAAATGTGCAGCTGACTATGTGCGTGTGAAAAACGGACCTTGGCTAGGCAACTGTGTGCCGAAGAGGACCTGCCCCGAAGGAACTTACGGTGACCCGAACAGCGGCTACGATTGCAAACCCTGCCCATGCCCGCTCACCAACCGCGGCAATCAGTTTGCCAGGACATGTTCCGTTGGAGCCAGCGGCGAAGTCATCTGCGATTGTTTCCCTGGGTAATGGAAATATCTCTTTTTCCGTTAAATATTCGCGGCTAAAGGCAATGCTACCGTACTAATTACATAATTTTAGGCATTAGAATAAAACTACAAACATGTAAACTTCCCCGATTCGCTCTTCGAATTTCTTCGTTTATTAAGTAGTATCCATATTTAAGTTTTTGCGAAAAAGTTTGTTAATACTTTATAATAAGTCAATTTAGTGGCTAATTTAGATAATAACCTCACAATTCTATCTAATGTAAAGTGATGACGTGCAAGGGAACAGAAGTAGAACGGGAAACTGGCCATACTGGCAAGATAAGAACCTGGTGGTACTACAAAAGAAAACTCATTGACTACCAAGCGTCTGCAAACAAATTATATTAAATTTTCTTCTGTAAATAATAATATTTATATTTTTTGAGATAATGTTGAGTTCATAAGTCCGAATCGACGGCCAGAAATGTTTTAACAAATTTATCCGCATAGTGCATTTGATTATTTATATCACTAAAAAAAGGTTATTAAGTCATTCCAAAATTTAAATTAGGTTTATTGACCACGTGCTCAGCGGTAAAGGAAAACATCGTCAGGAAACCTGAGGAATAGAAATATTTCGAGTAAATGTGAAGTCCATCAAACCGCATTGGAGCAGCGTGGCGGACTCTTCTCAGCTCCAAAGTCCTCTCAAAAATTAAAGGAGGCCTGTGCTAAGCAATGGGACATTTATAGACTGTTACTTTATGCTAATTGACGAAATTATAATCCCTCAGTTACGAAGGGCCTGACTGCCGCTATTGCGCTGCGAACTACGTCGGAAACCCATTAATCCCCGGCGACTCATGCAAACCCAAGCCCACGGACAACTGCAACGCCGTTGGTACCAGCAACGTACGCCTTCCAGACGAATGTGTCTGCAAGGATAATGTCCAGGGACGATACTGTGACGAATGCAAGAACGGCTCCTTCTATCTCTCGAATGACTTCAGGTTGGTTTGCATTTATTTTTAATTAAAACACAATTCTAGCATTCAATATGCCATAGCATGTGTCATGACAACAAACAATTACAATTGTAATTAATAATCGAACATGAAATGATAAATAAATAATACAAATTTGAAGACTTCAAAGCAATAACAAATTTGTTTGATAAAATATCAAGTTTTTCATAATTAAAAGTCTAATACCATTTAAGTGTAATTCACCAATTTATTAATATATTGCAGGCACGGTTGCGCGCTGTGTTTCTGTTCCGGAGTCATACAGCAATGCACCAGCAGTACCAATCTCCGCAGAAAGACCATGACAGTCAGTTTCAATGTCCCCAACATCGTTAACCAAGTCAGGGTCTACTCAAGTGTGCCGTCTAGTGACGGTGGCGCTATTAAATATAATGCACCTGTGGAGACCGTCCTACAGCCTCAGCTGATCCGGGGAGAAGTCACTCTACCTAGTGTTGACAGATCGCGACCTTCGATTTACTACTGGAGTTTGCCTCCAAGGTATATATGTTACTGAGTCTATACTATTCATTTAACAGTAATCATACATTTACTATTACGTATTTACTATTATTACTATATACTATTTTACTGGTGGTAGGATTCCTATGCAGGAATCCGTCTAGGTAGGTAGCACGCCAAGGCTAGTTATACTGTCGTGAAGCAGTAGTTTGCACACATGAATGTGTTTCGATTTGAAGGGCACTGACAGCTAGCGTAATCCCTGAGCATATAAGACTTAAGAACTGATGTCTCAGGGTGGCGGGAGCAGTATGGTGTCACATAGAAATGTTCTAAGTGACATAGCATTTGTTATGGGCAGACGTTGCACTTACCATCAGGTGAACGATTTGCACGTTCCTTTACTATTATGAAATAAAAAAAATACATACATTTCACGCATTTTTTTCATATAATGGGCAGGAAGCGGCCACTGACGTAGCCCACTATTCGAAAAAATAAACATTAATATTAATTCTGTATTAAAATTAATGTTTGATATGCCATTTTGTAGATTATTTTTCCCTCTGACGAAAATAAGGAAGTGTCATTAAATTAACGTTTTCATTTAAAAAAATTATTAAAATTATTGAATTGATTAATTTAATCGTTGAAAGCTCCATCTGTTGACAATCTGTTCAACTAACATGGACGACAGCTGTCGGTTAGAGTGGTTTACATTCTTTAAAGAAAGTAGATGGCACCATCTGTTCATGATCACGACACTGTGCGAAATATTCGCCCGGGGGTTATATTTACGGCTGGTTATGCTAATAAGTAAACCCCATCTCATCCAGTGGGTGTCGTAAAAGACGGCAGAGCTGAAGAAAACCAGGAGATCGGCAGCAGCATCTTCCTGGAACAGCTGAATAAATAAACTGCGGTTGCCAACTCGCCGGCCAAGCGTGGCAACTATGGCAAAATCCCCCAAAATGAGAGCTACAAACTTTTGTGGCAATCTATTAGGGAGGCCTATGTTCAACAGTGGATAGGCTGAAATAATTATGATGATAAAATGATTTCAATATTTTCTCTTTCAGCTTCGCCGGCGACAAAGTTACTGCCTATGGTGGTTACTTGAGCTACAATCTCGGCAATGTACTTACATATGGAACCAGGAATAACGCCGCTGACGTGCAACTCATTAGTGTAAGTTTATATATATGCCTGTGCCTGTGTTTAAGTACAGCCTAGTGGTTAGAATATCTGACTACCACACTGCAGGTTCAAATCCCAGCCGGAATTAATTGTTGGTTGGTGGAATATAGATGATGGTGTCAATGTAATGTTAAAAACCATTTTTAAATTATTTCTTATAAATAGTACTGAAAAAGATAAATTGGCGTTCCTTTTTTTGTAAATGAAGATTCTTTAATTCGAATTTCTACTAACTTTCATTATTATCTATTAGTAATATGTACATATAAGAGTAATTTTTTCAAAGAAATTTATATTAACGCGATATGATACATTTTTTAAAACTAAATTTACGGATTTGTTTTCGTTCATATAATTTATTACTATGTACTTGTATGTGTATATCTTTTTTTTAATTCATCGTTTCTTTACCGTATATATAAATAATATATAAATTTATATTTTACAGGACGTTACTTTCCACTATTTTGGTAACTTTGAACCAAGCAACGACGGTTCATTGACCGCGAGAGTGCAGTTATTAGAAAAGGGATGGCAAAGGTTTTTATTTTTTTTTATTAATTACAATGTTGACTGACTTCATTCATTTGTTTCCAATTTCACGAACACTTATTCCAAACCACTTTTACTGGTGATAGGAATTCGTCTAGGTAGATACGTACCAGCGCCAGTTACTGCCATGAAGCAGTAGTGTGCAAACATTACTGTGTTTCGGCCTGAAAGGCACTGATAGCTAGTTTAATTACTGGTCATATGAAACTTCTATGTTGATGTCTCAGAGGTACGGGCGCAGTGTGGTGCCACACAGAAATGTTCCCACCCAGAACGGCGTTTTTTACGGGATAACGTTGCACTTACCACCAAGTGAAATATTTGCTCGTCTTCAGTCTTCATTATTGTGTACAATAATTCACAGGCTAGCTGTAGCCAAATCAAAAAAATAACAAAATCAGGTGAATCATGATAAAATGATTTAACAGATAATATTAATAAATTTTGTGTAAAGTAGAGGCAATTTGACCTCTTCTTTTTCACACATTCATCATCATCATTTTAGCCTGGTGATAGGTTGAAATGTCCACTGCTGAACATGGGCTTATCCTATAGATTGCCCTATAGATTAGATTTTGTCATAAAACCACACACGATTTCACACAACGAAACCATCATAATTTAAACGTTCTTTTCCCCAGACCTGATGGCAAAGAAGTATCACGCGAACACTTCCTCCTCGCCTTAGCCCACTTGAAGACCATCTTAGTTAAGGCATCGTATACATCCAACGACTTGGCCTCCATTACTACCGCCAGCATCGAAACAGCGGAGCCAAACGGCGATGGCCCGCTGGCTCTCCACGTGGAACAATGCGTGTGTCCCACTGGATACATTGGAACATCCTGCGAGAACTGTGCACCTGGTTACACGAGGTCAGTTAAAATCGACTATCGGTCCATTTGATTGTCAACGGAGTCTGCACTTAAAGAAAGTAACAAAGAAACCATTTATTGGTACATCTCAGAGACAACACACTCATACAAAATACAAACACATACTAATTAAAAGTACAAGATAAAGAAAATAAATCAAATTAAAAGACATGCGTCTGAAAAAAAAAAAGTTTGCAAGTGCACGTCTCATGACGCTCATTTAATTCTTTAGAAAAAAAATCTTATTGAGGTTCAAATATTTCAAGTAATTTCCATTTCAGATGAAAACAATCAGAAAAATAAATGAGACGCACAAAACGATTTTTTTTAATAACTACAAATGCTAGAATTTTTATATGAAATAAGAAAACCAGTAGATAAAATTCTGGACACGATAAAAAAAAATCGGTTTGGATACGTCAATGTTTTCGGGGGTCGCTAAAAAAATCTGGACGTGCTTGTCAATTTTTTTTAACTGTTTTGTTTTTTCAAATTAGCAATATTAGACGAGTTTTCAACATAATTTTAATGAATTAAAGTGTTTTCTTGATATAAGAATCTATTCAAATTAGCATATACATACATACATAAGATCACGACTGTATCCCATAAGGGGTAGTCAGAGACTGGGCACTCACTGCAAAAACAGATGACTGCCACAATCCACGTTTCACCAAAACAATATAATGCACTTGGTGTGATAGGTGGTGAGCCCATCGCCACCATGCGCTGCTGGGTGCACAGTGCAGTTTAATTCTTTACTCGCCTTAACATATAAGTGCAATATAATTGTGTTAGAGGCATTTGAAGACCGCCGAAATTCATTCCCGTCATGTAAAGGTCAAGCGACCTTTACATGACGAGTATGAAGCACTATCTTACGCCGCTTCGCGCCATGAGACATGTAAACATAAAAAAACTGCAATGTGCGTGTCACTTGGCTGGTCCAAATATGTCTCTAGATCAGCTTAATGTCAGTCTCTTAAGACTGAAGCTGATTTTCATCTGGCTAAGAAAGAACTTAATTAAACAAACTCTTATTTTGTCATTCTTGTGTTACTATTATATAACTATTTAAGTATAGAAAAAGTCTAAAAGAATATTCTAGAGCTTCGATATTGTCACTGATGATTGAATATGCTAAATTTAGTAAGAAATGTTTGGCATGTCATATTAAAGGTTTTATTTTTTTACCGACGACCGCGTGGCCTGGTCGTCAGAGTACCCTGTACGCCACGGGTCCTGGGTTCGAATCCCAGCCGGAGCTAACATTTGTGCAAAAACCAAAATAGTTGGTGAAATGTGAAATGCAAGTCGTAAAACTAGTCCACGAGCAGAAAAAATCCTAATGTGCGGAATCGCTTTTTTAAGTTTGTTAATTTTTAAAATTCACCGAGATAAGTTACATTCGTAGAGATAAGTTCTCTATTTTTTTAACTTATTATTTATAAAATAATTAATTATAAAATTACTTGAGGCCTTATTGATGATGATTTCATACTAATGTTCTCCTTCAAATTTTAGGAGTATGAGAGGCCTGTACTTGAAGCAATGCGAAATTTGCGAATGCAACAATCACTCCACCATGTGCCATCCGGAGACAGGAGAGTGCTATGTAAGTACTCAGTGCAGATTATTATACCCAGTTAATGCTGGAATATAGAAAACTCGGAAATGCAAGTATCTTTACAAGCTACAAGAGTAAACAGTAACAGTAACAAACCTGTTAACTGTACTGGTACGTACGTATTACTGTACGTAGTACCTTTTCACTCATGATTTAGTTGTCTGTTAATAAAAGGAGGTAGGATTCCTACAGTACCAGTTATTCTGCCGTCAAACAGTAGTGTGCAAACATTCCTGTTTTTCGGCCTGAAGGGAACTGCTGGTGTAATCACCGCGCTTATGGGTCTCAGGGTTGCATTTGCAGTGTGGTCCCATACACTCATGTTCTGGGTGTCACAGCATTTGTTATAGGCAGACGTTACATTTACTAAAAGTGAATGTTTTGACACTGCACCTGTCCCCTGAGACTTAAGTTCTTTAGTCTCATATGCCCAGTAAAATTAAACTAGCTGTCGGTGCCCTTCAATCCGAAACGGCACGGCAGAATAACTGGTCCTGGGGTGGTACCTACTTAGTAGGATTCTTGCATAGGAATTCTGCCACCATGACATTTGGCACATATATCTATTTTTTCATGAAGAAGACTGTTATGCTATTTTTGTTGTAACTAGCCACTAGATGGCGCTGCAGAAAAGAATATCATAAAACAAGTCCTTTTTAATATTGGTTATAATAGAATTTTATTATGATTTATTGTTCTCACGAGTGTGGTCAAGTAACAGCATTTGTAATTATTTGCAATGACCTAAAGATATACGTATATAAAACATATTGTATCGTTGTTAATTTAGGACTGTGCCGACAATACCGCCGGCGTTAATTGCGAATACTGCCAAGATGGTTACGTAAAGGATGCCTACGGCAACTGTGTCTACGAGGCGACCACTTCTGTCTTCTGCGAGTAAGTATACTATGGGACGTTTTATCTAACCATGACATCCTCATCGGTCCTACAATCGAAGTCAATTTGTGAAACATTTTTTTACCTAAGTGTAAAAGTTATCCGTGAGGCGGCTTAAAAGAATCTACCACCCCATCTCATCCCGTGGGTGTCGTGAAAGTCGACAGTGGGAAAATGAAAACCGAAAGACGGGCAGCAGCATCTTCCTGGAATATCTGAATAAATAAACTGCGGTTGCCAAACCGCCTGCCGAGCATAGCAGTTATGGCAAATACCCCCCAAAATGAGAACTAAAAACTTTTGTGGCAATCTATGGGGGAGGACTATGTTCAGCAGTGAACCAATGATAGGCTGAAATGATGATGATAATGATGACAAACAAACCAATGAACCGAGGCATCGGACTATCGGATACAAATTTACCCACCCAGTTGTATCATTGTTGATCACAGCTGAATAGCAGGTCAGAGTTAGCACTCAGTGGCCGGGTGCACGCCTTTATTTTCATAGAACGCGAGTTACCTGAGTTCACCAACACCTCTAAAATTGTTCTACAATTTTAAGTGCTGAATTACCATGTGCTCAGCGGTCAAAGAAAACATCGTGAGAACCTGGATATCCGAGAAATAGAAATATTTCATGTGAAGTCCGCCAACCCGCATTGGAGCAGCGTAGCGAACTATTCCCCTAGAAGGCCTGTGCCCAGCTGTGTGACATTTATAGGCTGTTACTTTATTTTTTTCTTAATATTTTCATGTGTATTGAATTAAAATGTTTGTCTTCTTTCTAAACAAAATGTTATTGTTGTCAAGTATCGATATCACAATTGTATAAATATTTTAAAGGACTCTGATTCAAGTAGAACTGCGTAAACAAATACAATATAACAATACCGTTTTTTTCTTTACTAGCTGTGATCCCCGTGGAGAGGAAGCGCCGTGCGACAGCTCAGGCTACTGCCGCTGCAAACAGAACGTTGAGGGAGCCTCCTGTGACCGTTGCCGCCCTGGTACCTTCGGCTTGGACGAGAACAATTCTCTCGGCTGCCTCTCTTGTTATTGCTCTGGAGCCACCACTGATTGTCATGAAGTAAGATACCTGTCCCTGTCTTTCTTTTACTCTTTCTCCCACTAGATTACTCTCACATAATATTTAGGTTAACTTCTTCACAATTTTCGTGCTCAAAAACATCACATGCCAGCAATTCCCTTTTACTATATTTAGTTTTAGGTCTAAGTAAATGAACTCGCAATATTATTTAAAAATGGAAATGTTACAGTATTGTAAGTGGAAGTTTAAAAATGGAATTAGCAGGAGAGCAATCCCTACCGTCCACTTACAATACTGTAACATGGCTACTGTCTTAATAAATTTGGTTGGTCTGAATAATAAAGAAAATAAATCTCAAATCATTTGCAGCTTAAAAATAATATGGCAATTTTATTTAGTATAAATTAAAAAAAAAATAATAGAGTTATGTTTTTAATCTGCATTTTTGAATAAGTTCGATAAATGCTTTACTATAAAACTTTTGCTTAGGCGACTCATTACTCAAGAATACCAATGGCTGCTCCGATATTCGGCGAAAACAACGGCGGATACAGTCTCATGGACTTGTATGCATCAGAGGTCATCAATGACCAGTTCGTACCGGTACCATACGAGAGTGAGCTGATGTACGTCTTTTCATCCAGACCTGACAAGGAACTGTACTGGTCCCTGCCCGTCTTCCCAGGTAATTAGTGACCAATAACTTATATATCGCTGATATGCGATATTATACCGTTACTAAAAGTATTAATTGTAATGTCACTACGTTCACCCATCCATACTATTATTATAAATGCGAAAGTAACTCTCTCTGTCCCTCTGTCTGTTTGTTACCTTGTTCAACCGATGAACCGATCTTGACGAAATTTGGCACAGAGATAGCTTGCATACTGGGAACGGACATTGGATACTTTTTATCCCGGAAAATGAAATTGTTCCCACGGGATATTTAAAAAAACCTATATCCACGCGGGCGAAGTCGCGAGTTTCAGCTAGTGAAAAATATTTTTTACTAGTTTTTACTTGAAGATCACTAGTGGTATTCATCATCATCACCTCAGCCTATCACTAGTCCACTGCTGAACATAAACCTCCCCTATAGATTGCCACGAAAGTTTGTAGCTCACATTTTGGGGGAATTTTTGCCTTAGTTGCCACGCTTGGCAGGCGGGTTGGCATCTAGTGTTTTTTTTTTAAAAAACTGGTTTTATTCAGTATAGATTTAATGCAATTTAAATCTAGTGTCGTACAGTTAAAATCTAATTAATGTTTTGCCAATTTTTCAGGCAACCGAGTACTTTCATACGGTGGAACCTTGGCACTCACTCAGAAATACGAGACCGGAGGAATACCTGATCAAGCTAATGCAATCATCATTCTAGTCAGCGACAGGAAATCCATCTACTGGACTAGTCCCACGCCAATATCTTCTGGTGAAGCTTTGGTATGTTAAATTGTCAGCTTTTCGCCTTATATTATATATATATATATATATATATATATATATATATATATATATATATATATATATATATATATATATATATATAGTTAATGTTATAGAGTTTTATCTTTTTAACACGCTTCTATTATTTCATAAAACTTATTTTACGTATTCTATCGCGTTTAAGTATTAAACTATTTATAACCCGACGTTTCGAGCGCTTTACTGCACTCGTGTTCACGGGGTGACTGAGGTGACAGATGTCCCGATCTCATAGTTAATCCGGGGTACCGCCATCGTCATCATCATCATCATTTCAAACTATCACAAGTCCACTGCTGAACATAGGCCTCCACCATAGATAGCCACAAAAGTTTGTAGCTCTCATTTTGGAGGGAATATGCCATAGTTGCCACGATTGGCAGGCGGGTTGGCCGCAGTTTATTTATTCAGATGTTCCGGTAGATGCTGCTGCCCATCTACTTGTTTTCACTTTCCGTCTGTCGCCTTTTACGACACCCACGGGATGAGGTGGAGGGGTAGATACTCTAAGGCCGCTGGACGGCATTCCGGGGTACCTTCAGCTTTTAATTATTAGTTTTGGTCCGATCTACGCATAATGAGCATACATTGTCTTGCCACAGTGGTAATTATCATCGTATTAACGTCGAGTTATAAATAGTTTAAAAATTAAACTCGATAAAATCCGAAAAATTTGTGTTATTAAATATGTAATATTCGTGTAAATATAAGTATTCATTACGCTAATAGAGCTTGATCTGTGCGTATGAATGTAATGGAATCTTCCAGTTCCATTTTCAACTACTTCCGGACGTCCGAATAATTTAGAATTTCGCACACGTATTAGGGACGGATGGCATGATAAATTGACGACCTGCTCATTGCTGTCCAAGCGTATGTTTAATTTTTTTTACTATAGTTTTTTTCACTCCGCTACTTGAAATCATTATTTGATCAGATCTGAAGAACATTTGTAAACGGTATCAAAGTAATCAAAATTAAGAGATACAAGTCACAATTATAACGTTTGCCAAATCCAAGGCGTATGATTGCAGAACATATACATCAATGCTCTTAATGTTTTCAGAGTTTTCAAGTTCCTCTGCGAGAAGGTGGTTGGTTCCTTTTGAACACAGCTGTACCGGCAAGCCGTGAGGACTTCATGTCCGTTCTAAAAGACCTCAAGAGGGTCTTAGTCAAGGCAACTCTTTCGCCTAACATCACGTCTTCTGCCATTGCCGATGTGTCTATGGATACAGCTACTGAGATATATGAATCTGGATCACCAGCCGCAAAGGGAGTTGAGGTGAGAGAATATTCTTATTAAATGTAGTACTTTACTGTAGTAGGGTTTTAGTAGGATTGACAAATGACTATACAAATGTTATTTTTTTAGGGTTTTGCCTGTATTTTATCCCCGAATATAAAATGGAATCTTTATCAAATCTCACCTGTCTCCGTGTTTGTCCATATATCATAGTAATCCATATAAAATTAAAAAAGTAATCTAAAACCCAAACACCTCACCTCAAAAAAGCCGATTCTTCCCAGCTCCAACTTTTGAAGAATCGGCCACGCTGCTTCAATGCGGGGTTGGCGGACCTCGTCTTCGAGATATTTTTTTTTATTTCTTACGATGTTTTCGTTTAATTTCATTACCACCAAGCACGTGGTAAATGAGCACTTAAAATTTCAATTAACAATTTTAGTGGTGCCGGCACCGGGAATCGAACCCAGGTCACTCGCATACTATGAAATTTAAAGCGGGCACTTAGCCCCTGTGCTACCACGGCTCTCAATAATCCACATATTTTGCTTTAATTAACGCTATAAAACATTTACATTCATATTATTATTAAAAATGCGAAAGTAGCTCTCTCTGTCCATTTGTTTGTTAACCTTTTCATGGCACAACCGTTGAACCGCTGAACCGATGTTGACGAAATTTGGCACAGAGATAGCTTGCATCCTGGAGACGGATATAGGATACCTTTTACCCTTTTTGAATTTTTAAAAAACCTAAATCCACGCGAAGGTGGTTACGGGCATCAGCTAGTATTCAAATAAATTCTTGAAAATAAAGGGGCATTGAAGGATTAAGAAAAATATACCTATGGATACCTATGTATTATATGAAATACAAAATTGTGTTTCCCATAACGGTAGTCTAGTAGATAGCACTTACAAATATTTTTACAAACTTAGCATTTTACGGAACCCTGTGCATGTCGAACTCGCACTTGACGGTTTCATCAACACTTTTGGGCTTGTGCTTTACAGATTTGTATGTGCCCCGAAGGCTACTCGGGGACAAGTTGTGAGAATTGTGTCTCAGGATACTACAAGGATGACACTGGTTTATGCAAACAATGCAACTGCAACGGACACAATTGTCAACTGGGAGTCTATAATGAGGTCTTTTGTAACTGCCGCCCTCCGTACACCGGACCGGACTGCTCTACAGTTGGTATGTAAAACAATTACTGAAAGGTCATAGTTAAAGTCAAAATTTCTTTACTACATCTTGGCAATTATGCAGAAATATTTTTATGCAGGAATCCGTCTAGGTAGGTACCACCTCCCCAGGCCAGTTATTCTGCCGTGAAGCAGCAATGTGCAAACATTACTGTGTTTCGGTTTGAAGGAAATTGGGTGCTAGAGTAATCACTTGGCATATGAGACTTAAGAATTGATGTCTCGGGGTAACGGGCGCAGTGTATTGATTCACAGAAATGTTCTGGGTTTCGTCATCCTATCCGAAAAAAAAAACTTCATAATCTACTGTTATTGTCACAGCATATACATTCAATATATAAATAAATTTTAAAAGGTTTTCATAATGAATTTGCATTTTTTTAACCAGTTAAAGAGTGTACTTTTGTATTATTTTTAAAAACACTTAGGCTTGATCATGGAACTTCACCCGAAAATCCACGACAACGGAGATTCTAACACTCTCACGAGGAGGGTCACGTTCTCCTGCAAATACAGGGCGCCAGAACCCTTGACCATAAAGTTTTACTTCGTGGGTCGGGAAATGGAAACGAAGTATTACAACGAGTCCAGGCTCTTTGAAGACGGGTGGCGCGGTGAACACAATTGGCAAACGATTTGGGATACGAGGCATCAGGGAGAAATTTACGAGTGTCGCACGATCACGGAAAGGGGTTTCACTCTTGGGGTATTAACGACTACTTTACCAGAGAAAGGTAGATATAATGGGGCTTCGGTTAATTGTGGCGTCGTCCTCGTTGAGCTAATAATTGTTTTGCTTAATCGTTAAAAAAACAACAATAACCTAAATCAGTGAATTGGTCAACGCCATCTGGACCGTGGTAACGTTATCACGAAACTTCTGAGCGTTGTTTAAGAGGGATGGTAGCAGTCGGCGTCGAGTTGCGTTGCTGTTTTTGATGTATCCCTTACATGTAATTGTGCTTTAAACGTATATGTCTGTGCTGTAAGCAAAATGTATGTTAGCCGAATCGTTAAATGATATAATCGTTTATGAAATATATTTTCACGTCCATTTTAAGTGAAAGAGATCTATAGAATAAATAGTAAATCAATGATATGTTATATTTAAGAACAAACAAATTTCGACTGTTTTCAGCCGGAGAACCCGTCGTAAACGAAACAACCCTTCCACCACCACCACAGACGACAGTCTACGTAAAGATTTCGAGCCCATCGTTAAGGATACAAGAAGTCGGAAGCACTGTCAACTTCACCTGTGAGGCTCAAAGCCGTTACACGAATAACGCCCTCCCAGTCAACTGGACCAAGGTTGACGGATACCTTCCTTTGGAGAGGACATATATTAATTACAGAACCGGAGAGCTGTTCATTTCGAACCTTCAGATCTCTGATAGCGGACAGTATGTTTGTCAGACAAGTGACGGCATTTCCACTGGACAAGCCATCGCGACTCTCAAAGTACCGGGTAAGAAATTATCCATTTTTTGTTTGATACTTATCAATATTTATGTTTGATTGTGATAAAATAACTTTAATGCAATCATTGACGGAATAGTTGTACCGGATTGGGTGTTCTTCGCAAAAGGTACTTAAGTTTCCAAATGCAAACATTACGATGCCTCATTTCTGTACAATGTTTATAACCTAACTGTTGAATAAAAATATTTTCAGGCAATGAAATGACTCTACCCACCGTTACTATAAAGCCGATTATCAATGAATATTATGAAGGCGATAGAATTGAACTGGAGTGTCAGGCTACCGGCAATCCTGCGCCGCGAATCACTTGGCAAAGAGCATCGAACCGACCGTTACCTAGAGCTTCACGATATGACACGTACTTTGTTATTGACAGCGCACTTGAAGAAGATTCCGGAGAATATAGGTGAATATAAAATACACAATTGGTACAAACTATTATTCATCTTTGAAGAAAAATAAATTTATAACCAGGACTGTAAAATCAGAATAGCTTTACAATATGTTTCCAACAATCAACACGATTTCCCGTGTGGTGATTACAATTTACCATGTCTCTACCACCCCGTCTCATCCCGTGGGTGTCATAAAAGTCACAGAGGGAAAATGAAAACCAGGAGATGGGCAGCAGCATTTTGCTGGAACATCTGAATAAATAAACTGCGGTTGCCAACCCGCCTGCCAAGCGTCACAACTACGACAAATCCCAAAAAATTGTGGCAATCTATGGAAGAGGCCTACGTTCAGCAGTGGACTAGTGATTGGCTGAAATGATGATGATGATGATGAATCAACACGAAATATTTGTTACTACCTAATAGAGTTAAACATTTATAATAACATATCTAATCGTAATCTAATTAATTATGATAACAATTATGATATTTTTTTTCAGATGCATTGCCTCCAACGCTGTGGGTTCAACCGACAGATCAGCTATTGTAACCGTCCGCCCTAGAACATCCAGGCCTCCTAGAGAACGCTTGACAGTGTCCACTGCTGCTGTCAACGTAACCGAGGGCACGAGTACTCGCGTTGTGTGCACTGGAACCACCAATGTACCAGCTGGCACTATTGAATGGATCAGGTAATTTTTATTATTACATGTAGAAAGAGTAGAATAGCACCTACCTCTTTCCTACCAAGGTGTCGTAAGAAGCGACGCCTTTGTTCGTGCACAATAATACCATTTACAATGCTATTACTATACTGCTTGTAGGAACGCAATTGAGAGTAAGAATTTTTTGTCTCGTATAAAAAGTGTAAAAAGTCGCGGTGCCGATAAGTGGGCTACGGGTGTGGTCTCTGCCTACCACTTATATTATAAGAAAATTCGGGACTGTATGTATGTAAAAAAATGAGTTGCTCTAAAATTAGTATCGTAATAGTAGTAGTGATGGCAACACAAAATAGTTGATTGTCATTTTGCGAAGCACTAATTCAGGGTTATCAGAATAAAACAAAATTTCCTTAGGAAACCTCCATGTTTGAAAATATTACTTTGAATTGAACTCCACCAACAGTGCGGGTTGGAGACTAGTCTCAAGTCGTTCCGTCACCAAACCTCTCTCAAAATTAGAGTAAAAGTGTAAGTAGTACAAAGTTTTGGTACACTTACATAAGTAATCTGGATTTATGCTCACAATTTACAGGCTGTCACATTACCTTGTTTTGAAAACGTTATGTACACCTGACATTTCCTAGTTGTTAAATTCTTTGTTATATCCACAGACAAGATGGCGCCAACCTCTTAAACAACGTGCGATCGGACAACGGCGTACTTTACATCGAGTATGCGACCCCTGACAACCAGGGTATCTACATCTGCCAGACCATATCCACCGATATCGTGCCAATACCAGTTGTTGTGACGATCATACCTATTGGCCCGCCATCACCAGATGAAGCCTCCAATATTACGGTCTCTGTAAACCAAGTAAAGATTCCTACTGGAGGTAGTGGATCGGTAGAGTGTAGTCCACATGGATATCCGTTGCCATTGGTAAAATGGACGAAAGTAAGTTATAATCAATTAACCAGTCATAAATTCAATATGAAATCGTTTAAATATTATATTTAGTAATTTATGTATTACTGTCAAAAGATTAGAGCGTCGTCAATTAATCGTTATCATTTCAGCTTATTTCTAGTGCACTACTGAACACAGGCCCCCTCCTTAGATGGCCACAAAAGTTTGTAGCTCTCATTTTGGGGAGATTTTTCCACAATTGCCACGCTCGGCAGGCGACTTGGCAACCGCAGATTATTTATTTAGATGTTTCAGGAAGACGCTGCTGCCTATCTACTGGTTTATTTTCCCCTTTCTAACTTTACGGCACCTACGGGATGAGATAGGGTGGTAGATTTGCCGCCACCACACGGCATCAATTAATAAAATGTTTAAAAATCAAGAATAATTTTTATTTTAATCTGTCATTGATCTTAATATTTTAATTGTAATATGCTATGTATATGATTTGCAGTACCAACAAGAGTTTGGACCTGGAGTTAGTCAACGTGACCACACCCTCATCATATCGAACGCGCAGGAGAGTGACCAGGGCTTCTATCTCTGCGAGGGAACCGTCGGCGGAACTCCTATAGCAAACATCTACGTTTACGTTGAAGTTGAGAGTAAGTTATTAATTTATTACATATGTATATGTTACAGTTAAAGATATATTTTCTGACTCCTTAACAAAGTTTAGAAGCAAAATTAGCAAGCATTGCTTTTTAAACTGTGTCGGCCTTAGTTAACTTTAATCTTTTATTTTAAATAGCTTTTAAATTTGCACTACGGTTGCTTCAATTAACAGTTAATAATTTTAATGTTTCGATCGAATCGAAAGATCGAATATAATGCTGAGGACTGGGGAAATTTTTTGGATAAGGGGTTTTGCTGAAAAGCGTTGGTCAAATCTAGGATAAATCTGTAGTTCCACGAGGTTATATCTTTGACTATAACATGTACACATATAATGGAGATCCGATAATCTGAATTGTTTTTCAATTTCACGGCCGTACCGTGCGTGATTGCAAGGAGGTGTCCGGCAGAGTAGAATAGCACCTACCTCTTTCCTAACGAGGTATCGTAAGAGGTCGCCTCTTACGATACCTCGGTAGAAAAGAGTATTGTACACACAATATACCAAGTACACCGTAATATGCAATGCTGTCACTATACTGCTCGTGGGAACGCAATGGGGACTATGAATTTTTGACTCGTACCAAAAAGGCGGCGACTTGATTCGCTACCATTTTGGTACGAATTCGAAAACTACGGCGAAAACTGGACTACGTCATTGGCATCTGCTTAACACTTATATGGGAAAAAGGCAAGAGTGTCGCGGTTATAATGCTAGAATTTATTGGGACAGAGCGCGAGCAGCCGCGAGTGGAGATCTGGCCGCAAGGTGAACAGGCGGTGGCGCTAGGCGGGCAATTCGAGCTGATGTGCCGCGTGCAGGGCGGCGTTCCAGAACCTGTCGTGATGTGGGCCCGTGGGGGCGCCCGCCCCCTCTCGCCACACGCGCAGATACAACCTAATCACGTACTCAGGTACAGTAGCCGACATAAGTCTTGAGCTCCGGACTCAATTTACTGGTGGTAGCATTACAATGCATGATTTCGTCTATGTAGGTACCACCGCAGGGTCAGTTATTCTGCCGCAAATCAGTGATGTTCTCTACGCCGATTTTCGACCACGGCGACAACTACCGAATATTGTCGGAGGTTATCAACTGCACATGATATATTATAGTGCGACAAGTGTATGCGCAAACGGTAGCACTCACTAGGCCCGACCAACGTGCCCGATGTAACGCTCATGCGATAAGGACGGAGATAGGCTCGGATGCAGTGTCAGAGACACTAGGACAATCACAACACATCCAGACCTGAAAATCAACAATTAGTATTATTGCACAAATGTTGTCTCCGGATCGATTGTCTGGGATTCGTACTCAGCACTCGAGACGTGGTAGACAGATACTCTTACCACTAGGGCACGCGGACGTGGAGCAGAATTTACATCAGATTTGATAAACCACTAATCCTTGTAAAAGAACACCGATTCCTACTAAGGGTGATTCGCGAGGCTATTGAAATTAAAAAACATCCTAATTTCAATGGAGAGGATGTTTGGGTATTACCGCCGGCTTCGGATCTTATAATTTTACTGGTGGTAGGATTCCTATGCAGTAATCCGTCTAGGTAGGTACCACCCCAGTGCCAGTTATTCTGCCGTGAAGCAGTGGTGTGCAAGCATTGCTGTATTTCGGTTTGAAGGACACTGTCAGCTAGCGTAATCACTGGGCATATGAGACTTAAGATCTTATGTCTCAAGGTGATGGGCGCAGTGTGGTGTCACACACACAGAAATGTTCTGGGTGACACAGCATTTTTTATGGGCGGACGTTGCACTTACCACCAGGTGAACGTTTTGCTCGTTTCATCACTTTAATCAATAAAAAAATATATGATTAAATCAAAAACCAAGCATACCACTTCAATACTTCAAGACACAGTTAGCTCATTCTGAGTAGATCGGACCAAAAATAATAATTAAAAACTGACGGTACCCTGGACTAATTATGACTTCAGGACATCTGTCACCGTAGTCCTCCCATGACCATGGGTGCTGTAAAGCGCTCGAAACGTCGGGTTATGAATAGTTATATTAGTTTAAAATTAAACGCTATAAAATCCGTAAAATTATTTATTGTGTAATATTCGCGTCAATATTACAAGGCATTAACAGAAAAGAAATTAAAAATATACAATATTTTTGACAGTTTTGACAAAATCGAAGTGAACGACGAAGGCGAGTACATCTGCACGGCGACAAACGACGCGGGCACGGCTAGTGCGAGCGCGGTCATCAAAGTGCGCTCCCCTCCGGAGATCATCATCACACCGAGCAACTTCGTGCAGGCTGTTCGCGGCGACGCCGTCAACATCGAGTGCCGCGCCAACGGATACCCCGAGCCTTTGGTTTCGATAAAGAGTAAGTTTGCGCCTAAACGTATTTTAATCGTTGATTACATAGTTTTCGGTAATAATTTACCTAAAAGTAAAAGTAAAGTAACAACCTATAAATGTCCCACTGCTGAGCACAGGCCTCGTCTCATTTCTGAGAGGGTTTTTGGAGCTGGGAATAGTCCGCCAACCCGCATTGTAGCAGCGTGGCGTTCACATAAGCTCGAAATATTTCTATTCCTCGGAGATGCAGTTTCCTCACGATGTTTTCCTTCACCGCTAAGCAAATCATCACTTCGTGGTAAATCAGCACTTAAAATTGTAGAACAAATTTAGAGGTGCTACCACCGGGGATAGAACCCAGGTTACTCGCGTACTATGAAATTAAAGGCGAGCACCAGGCCCTGAGCTACCACGGTCCTGTCTGAGATAATTTACCTGCGACTACGGAATTCAACACTGTATACTGAATTCATGTAATGAAAATCTCATAGATTTGTGCCCAACAGTAGAATAGCAACTACCTCTTTCCCACAAAGGTGGCCAAATTTTGCAATAGTATGCAATGCTTTCACTTACTATACTTCTTGTTGGAATGTGAAGGAGAGTAAGAATTTTTTGACTCGTACCAAAATGGCGGTGACGTGGTTCGCCAGTTTCCACAAATGGCGTTACACTGATATTTTGATGTTAAATGACGGTTAAAATAATTTTAGTATAAACATTCAAGTTACCGCCAACCCGCATTGGAGCAGCGTGGCGGATTCTTCCTAGCTCCAAAACCCTCTCAGAAATGAGAGGAGGCCTGTGCTCAGTAGTGGGACATTTATAGGCTGAAACTTTACTTTTTTTTTTATTCAAGTTATGTACTTGTGACACTGAATGAAGTAAGTTTTTGAGATTTTGATCTATGCGACGGATTCTGATACCAGTAAGTAGTAAGGTATCCATTTATACTATGACTAAAACTGGTATTCTGTGATGGTGGTATTACCCGGTAACTTACTAATTTATGTACTACAGTCAGGGTTTTAATAGTAGCGCAACTTTATCACGTTAAACATCCTCTTTGAATGTAAGACAAAGTCAAAATAGGTCGCCTTAAATTTCATAACATTGCCACTAACAAAATGGTTAACTATATGACGGCGACCCAACAAGGTTGTTGGCTACAGATACCTTCCTCTACTTACATCTTACTATCACAATTGGACGCTATCGACCCGAATGGGAACAGACAGATGAATGTCGTAAGGTCACTCTTGCATCAGGCCGGCTCTACGATATGGCAAATGAAGAAGCCGCTCCAGGCTGCAAGTCCCAGCCGTAAAGAAAATCGATGTTTGATATTCAATGCAATCATTTGGCTATGTAAATATTTTCTTCATTCGTTCCTACGTAAAGCTTCTTCATACGACACATAATTTATTTTATTAAATCAAATTTATGTAATTCGTGGTGGTAGGATTCCTATGCAGGAATCTGCCTAGGTAGGTTCCACCCCAGGGCCAGTTATTCTGCCGTGATACAGTGATGTGCAAACACGAGGTTACATTTACTGTGTTTCGGTCTGAAGGGCACTGAGAGCTAGTGTGATCACTGGGCATATGAGACTTAAGAACTGATGTCTCAGGGTGACTGTGACTGGTGTGCCATGCAGAAATGTTCTGGTTGACACAGCGTCTGTTGTAGGCAGACGTTTCACTTACCATCAGGTGAACTTTTTGCTCGTCTCTTCACTATATCCAATAAAAAAAAACATGTACGTCAGTAGTTATGATCATGTAGCAATAGAGACTTTTTTCAATCGACAAATCAGACAGAAGGACAAAATGTGGTCTAGATCTTCCGAGGTCCATGCTTGCACGCACAACTGATGCAAGGGGTAACCAAAGGGTCTTCATAATAGGATCTCGCTCTATTCCAAAACTGTGTTCGTGCCGGTCCTGCTCTCGCACGACAACGTCCACCCAGTTGAACTCGCCGCTCGTTGACATTTGGTGAAGCGACAGCTGATAGGCTGAATAATCTCACGATCGTTATTTAGTATTAGATTAAAAGACTTAAGTTGTTTAAAAAAAATCCGTTTACGTGTTGCGATATAAATAGAACACTTAAGTAGTGGTAAACCGCAACGTACTCGACGGTGAAGGACACCAAAATGTCATAGGACTAGCAGATATTTCGTCGAAGCGTCTCAATTTTTCCCGGCTTTAAAACCTGAGAATAGACCGGTGCTCAGCAGTGGAACATTTATGGGTTCTTACTTCACTTTTTTCAAGTTGAATATACCTAATGTCACATTGTCTTTCCTTCTACACAGCAAGCCCAGAACTTCGCGAAGTGGTACCACCAGCTCCAGGTATTGCCGTGCTCCGAATCCGATCAGTGAGTGAACGCGACGAGGGCGACTACGTTTGCACAGCGACATCTGCTGCCGGAACCATAGACGAGCAGTTTGGCATCCGTGTGGACAGGGGTGATGGCGGATTCGGCGACAATGGTAAGGCTTAAGGAATAAAAAAAAATGAGTAGCAATTGTGTCAGATTCAGAATAAGGTAGTTCAGATTTTTAACGTAGGGTACAGAAGTGGGACTCGAACCCACGACACTCAGCTTTAAAGTCAGGCCCCAACTTGGCGATAATAGACTTTTAATTTCCATTTTTATTATTTATTTTTTTCTTCCATCGGACCGTATTCATCATCATTTCACATTTTTCCAGAAGGCAGCGGGGAAGGCGATTTGAACGTAGATGACGTTTATGATTATGACAACAAACCCACCAACAGTATCGCAATCGAAGGCCGGGACGCCAGGATCAGGTATGCATTTTAATAGTTTCAGCAAAGAACTGCGGAAACACGACACAACCACAGAGGAAAGATAGTATACAGAGGGGCGACGAAGCCGTCTGTACAGTTGTTCGGCAAGAGCGGGACGAGGTAGCCACCCATTCTGGCCTCAGCAGATGGGATTTATGTTTAAGAGTTGTCGCGCCGCGCTCGCGCAATGACATTTCATTGTACATTCAGTATTATTTTACAAAATATTATAAATATTATAATCATATGAATATGGCAAACACCATGTGCTATTACAAATATTATGTCGTTACTACATGATGAAAAAACGAATTTTAGGTTTTTTTTTCGTTTACGGTCTGGTAGAAGGTGACACTACGTATACAACTACATACAATTTCCCTTAGTCTACTCTAATGACATCGATGTGTGAAATGAAGAAGCAAACTACATAGCTAATCATACATATTATTTTTATAATATATAAAGTCCTAATAATTTGAAATTTAACACACGTACTAACCCTAGCTCCAAAACCCTCTCAGAAATGAGAGGAGGCCTGTGCTCAGTAGTGGGACATTTATAGGCTGAAACTTTACTTTTTTTTTTACACGTACTCGTATTATGACCTGGTACTCACACCAGAATCATCAGTTAATCGTTATTCGAGCGTGTTTTTTATTTTTTTTAACCAATTTTTTTCTTTTGTATCAAGTGATGAAATGAGCAAAACATTCACCCTATGGTCAGTGCAACGTCTGCCCATAACAAATGCTGTGTGACCCAGAACATTTCTGTGTGACTCCACACTGTGCCCATCACCCTGAGACATATGTTCTTAAGTCTCACATGCCCAGTGATTACCCTAGCGCTCAGTGCCCTTCAAACCGAAACACAGTAATGTTTGCACACTATTAGCTTCACGACAGAATTACTGTCCCTGGGGTAGGACCTACATAGTCCTGCATAGGAATCCCACCAGTGAAATAATTTCAATAATTTCAATATTTTCACAGCTGTAACGCATCCGCTGAATTCGAAGTCAAATGGCGTAAGGCCAACAGAAGACCGATGAGCTACAATGTCAACGAAAGAGGCTCTGAGCTTATTATCAGAAATGTAAGTCTTAAAGATGACGTATTGTTGTTTACAGCGTTCTTTTTGTGGAGATATTTTTTTTTTTTTGATTCTAACAACATGAAACTAAACTATCTTTCTTAAGCAATCTCGCGTCTCGATATCCCTACTAATATTATAAATGCTGAAGTGTGTCTGTGTGTCTGTCTGATTGTTACCTGGTGACGGCTCAAGCGCTAAACCGATCCTAACGTAAGTGCACAAAGATAGCTTCCATCCTGGAGACGGACATAGGATACTTTTTGTCTCGGAATATGCAAGAGTTCGCAAGGGATTTAAAAAAAAACCTAAAACCGCGAAGACGAAGTCGCGAGCATCAGCTACTTGGTTGTATTTATGTATACATATTTCATAGGTACTAATTTTTGGATTGAAATGATTGTATTTCGCATAGTTAAAAAATCAATTAAACAAAAACCAACAAAAAAATCATTCTTCGCAGGCATCAAAGGCTGACTCGGGCGTGTACGAGTGTCTCCTTGTGAACCGCTACACCGGCGAGGTCCAACATGCAACAGCGATCAATCTAGCAGTAATGGCCGCACCTACTATAACGCTCAGACCCCTCACTCAAACGGTCCAACCTGGACAGTCACCAACAGTCGAATGTGTGGTCAGTGGAGATGACATACAAGACATCATCTGGAAACCTGTCAACAGGCAACCGTCTAGGTGAGTTTAATATAGATATTTTTTGTTTTGATTTTCTGTTATCTTATGACATGCATTTAAAATTAAACTGTCCGACAGCTGTTCGTAGGTTTTATATTAGTGGTGCCGACCGAGAATAACAACGCTGCAGCAATTTTGCTGTAGCATAATGCTGAGCCGGGTCCTTTTCGTTGCTGCAATCCAATAAAAATTTAATAATTTTTATTGTTAATTGTTTGTTTTTTATGTTGTTGTATTGGGCGTAGCAACGAATAAAGTTATTTTCTTTCTTTCTCTTTCTATAATTAACAGGCTGTTTTCCGCCAGAGCGAAATTAATTTTTCATGAATGCTAATTTAAAAAAATCATTTATAATGGTCGAATATAAAATAAATAGTATATTATTTGATCCTTGCAGCCGCGTTGAGATCCGTGGATCGACTCTGATCTTCCACCAGATCGAAGTGGAGGATGCCGGTCAATACGAATGCTTTGCCAGCAACATTTTCGCAAACGCGTCTGCAGTCGCCGAGGTCATAGTCAGCGGTAAGTCTGCCCAACCAACTGACACATGAATGCTTGACGTAAACTCACGAACAAAAGCACGTAGACTGAATTATAGTTACAGAACAGCACAACAGACGAACAATTACGCTTACACCACAATGTACAGGATGCACTACAAGATCTTCTGTTAGAGTTAATTTGCTCACATTCAGGCAAGAGCCAGATAGGACGATGTAGAACGGAACGTATCAAAACTGCCATCTAAAAGAGAACATTTCCTCTGACGTATGCAATCGGCTATATTCGAGTAATACTGTTTTACCGTCGAAAGTTTTCTCAATATCCGTTCGACATAAGCATGAAAAGCGTGATAATATCGTGTCATTCATAACCATAGAGTTCACCTTTTCTTTTTCTATACTGATTCACTGTTAAGCATAGACAACGAAGAGAAGGAAATGAAATGTATATTTGCATTTAACTTTGCCTCGTGACGTTACTATGCGTAAAATACGTAATGCGGTAATAATTTTCTATTTCGTCCATCTGGCTGAGGCCTTAAGGTTCGATGAATCAAACCAAATGCTTGAAAAATATAATTTTAACGCTTATGTTGACTGCATGTGATAATAAAATTCCTAGAAGAAAGTGATGGGGCGATATTGGAGTCCCACGAGAATGAGCAGACGGCCCACGTTGGCGCCGCCGTTCATCTGAGCTGCAACGTGACGCAACCGAATCTACGTATCCGATGGACCAAAGATGGAATGACCCTACCACGCTCCACCAGACAGAAAAACGATGGATCCCTCTTCATTCGTCTCGCACAGAAATCCGACAGTGGACGCTATATCTGCATTATTAACGATGAATACGGCAGGCAGACTAGCAATTACATCAACCTACACATCGAGGGTCAGTTATACTTACAAACGAATTCGTAGTTGGAGCTTGAACCAGTGTTGGCGTTAATACCCCTCATTGCTTAAAGCCGTGGATAACTCGGGCATGCTTAGCCAATCTCTGTCATTTTCTCTACATTCTTCTCTCTCCTTTTTACTTTTTTTGCTTAGATTAATATCCTATTAGGTTATATTAGTGTGTATTTTGAAAATTTACCAATTTTTTTATTCACACGTAAAGGTAATGAATGCTTGAGAACGCAATTTCGTTGTAATGACGACACCGGTTGCATAGACGACGTGCTCCTATGTGATGGATTCAGCGATTGTCTGGATTCTAGCGATGAAGAAAACTGCCTCTTAAAAGACGATCGCATTCCGAATTTGCTTTCGGACACTTACACGAATTCCGCTGGTAATTCTGGTGTGGGTAATCGGGTTGTGGGTATTATTTGTGTAAGGGATCGTGTTCAGTCTCATCTGGAGCAATAACACGTGTTAGTTTGACCGTGCCGTTATATACTGGATATTTGACAAGGGGCTATGTAATTAAATGTGCTGTAGGGGTATTATTTAATAAATGTGGTGTACTGTTGTTTAGGTTCCCGTGAATTGGGCTTATACGTGTTTTGTTCGTAACTACATCAAATTTATAAACTAATTTTGTTATATATGTGTTGTGTATATTAATAATATTATGTTTCTGTTTATAGTGTTTTGGCAATTTTGTAATATATAAAAATATTATACGCAAAATTAAAATGTACTTTCAACAAAGCTTAATGCTGTTTTAAAACTATCTATGTATATTTGTTTGATTGGATTTTTAGATTTGTATATTCAAAAAAAATTGTTTTTTTTATAGAATGTTTGACAGTGTTTGCTTAATTTTAGTGCAGTGAAAGCATTTATATTTTTATAGTTTTATTGTTGGTCCGTGTATTTATAAACCTGACAAAATAAGAATGTCAAAAATTGTTTGTACTTTGTATTTAAAAGTATTTGTGTAGTATTGCTTAGCATGATTATATTTTTGACTTTACAGGGTTAATATAGAGCGCTTGCATGATTTAGCTATTAATATATTATAGTATTTGGTCTTTGTAGATTTACTCTATTATTGTATTATTGTTATGGTTTCGGATTTTATTGATTTAAGAAATATCTGTTTCAAATTTCTCACCGTTCATATTATTGTAGGACCAAGAGATGAAGCTCCGGCATTAGTCGCAATTGAACAACCCAGGAGACAGTATAGAGTTGGTGAGAACGTAGAAGTTATGTGTAAGAGTGGATCGAGGGATACCAAGGTGATATGGGAAAGATACGGCACAAATCAGTATGTGGAATCGAGGGTGAGTTCGAAATACTCCTTTTTTATGTATATTACAAATACGAGTATTACAAGAACCGACGACATTAAGAAGTTTTTTTTTATGATTATCTTTGCCGAACACTTTTTTTCCTTCTATATCGTGCGTGCGTTTTACGTTTTTACATATATTTCTATGCATATGCACATACACAACTCAATCATGCGAAAACCAACGATTTGTGTATTTCCGCAGACGTCGGTACCGGTTGGAATTTGAACCCATGACCCGCGGCTTAGAAGTCAAGTGCTCTGACCACTAGGCTATGTGGTCGTTATATTATTGTTGATTGTTAAGTGGCCGTGTCTCATTATTATATGCTAACGATATCCTTGCCGATTGATGGCCACGGCGACCACTTCCTAATACTGTCAGAATCAACTGCGCAAGAAATAATACAGTGCCGGAAGTGTACGCGGAAACACTGAGGCATTCATTAGCTCTGAACTACCCGCACCCGACGTAACGCTCTTGATATCAGACACGGGTAGGGTTGGCCCTACTATACGGCAAGCGGAGCAGCCGATCGAGGCTGGTCCTAACTGGTGGTACCACCTCAGGGCCAGTTATTCTGCCGTGAAGCAGTAGTGTGCAAACCTCACTGTGTCTCGGTTTGAAGGGCACTAAGAGCTAGTATAATCACTGGGCAGATGAGACTTAACAACTGTTTCGGCGTGACGGGCGCAGTGTGGTGTCAGACAGAAAAGCTTTAAGTGTCACAGCATATGTTATGGGCAGACGTTGCACTTAACATCAGAGGAAGGTTTCCTCACTATATTCAATAAAAAAAATCCTGTTATTAATTTTAGCGTGCATTAACTGTAAGTGTATTTTTAACAAAATTTTATTAATATAGACATATGGTGACGGTGCACTGCTAGTGCTGCAAGGAGTAGAGGAATCAGATGCTGGACAATACAGGTGTTCTGGTCACGATCCTTACGGAAGATCATTCTACGAAGATTTCAACCTTATTGTTATACCAGGTAAAAATACCTTCTATTTGTCATACAGTAAACTCTCGGCATTTAAGCCCCTCTCTAACCCGGCGCCTCCTGTAATCCGACACGCCAATTAAGTGTCGGAAAATGTTTCGTTAATGGATGATTGAACGGAATGCAACTTCGTATTATCTATTGGACATCGGACACATTGGTGCCGTGCGGTGGCGGCTTAAGAGAATCTACCACCCCATCTCATCCCGTGGGTGTCGTCGACAGAGAGGAAATTGAAACCCCCTAGCAGCATCTTCCACGATCAATGTAAATAAATAAACTGCGATTGTCATCCCGCCTGCCAAGCGTCGCAATTACGGCAAACTCCCCTCATAAATGATAGCTACAAACTTTTGTGGCCTAGTGATGGACTGAAATGATGATGATGATCATTAACTATTGACTTGTTTTATTTACAAAATTGGATTAATCGTAATCATTCAGACCTTAATCGTGGTACGATTTCTATGATGTACCACAGCGGTGCCAGTTAGTCTGCCTTCTGGGGTCTTATTGTTAGAGCACTAAGAGCTAGTATAATCACTGGGCATATGAGACTTAGAACTGATGCCTCAAGGTGTCGGGCGCAGTGTGGTGCCACACAGAAATATTCTGGGTGACACAGCGTTTGTTATGGGCCGACGTTGCACTTACCATCTGGTGAACGTTTTGCTCGTCTCTTCACTTTCTTCCGTAGAAAAACTGATGATGAATGGTAGTAATGTCTAAGGTATGACGGATACTGTGGTAGCCTATCCGCCCACCAAGCGTAGCAATTATGTCAAATGATAATATTTGATAGTAGACCTCGATTTGGAAAGTGGTGGGGGAATACTTGCTGCAGCATATAAATCACTCGCGCTGACAAAGCTCTTAAAGCACCAGTGTGTTTAGGAGGAATCGGCACATGAGTACCGAAAACTATTCGATCTGTGTTTTCACGCGCGATTCTCTCAGTTTACGATCGGTACGAAAATACATTTTTTCAACACAATTCTACGACACAACTAATTACATCGTTACAGGCTCAAACAACCCACCATATCCCATCGACAACCAACCCCAAGCATATACAGCTCGCTTGCATGACTCTATCAGTCTCCCTTGCAACCACAATTTGGAACAACCCGTGTCGATTGAATGGAGCAAGGAATACTCACAATTATCACCCGATGTGAGATCCAATGAGGTAAGTAAATTTTATATGTATAAGTTATTCTATATAGGACCGCGTGGCGTAGTGGTCAGAGTACCTGACTTCTACACCGCAGGTCCTGGGTTCGATCCCAGCCGGAGATAATATTTGTGCTAAAACACAAATTTTTGCTTTTCGGATCTGGTTGTGTTGTGATTGTCCCCATGTTTAAGAACTCTGCATGCTAGCCTACCACCGATCTTATCGCATCAGCGTTACATCGGGCGTGGGTAGGTTGGGCCCATCACCCTGAGACATAGGTTCTTAAGTCTCATATGCCCAGTGATTACGCTAGCTCACAGTGCCCTTCAAAACGAAACACAGTAATGTTTGCACACTACTGCTTCAAGGTAGAATAACTGGTCCTCGGGTGGTACCTACCTTGACGGACTCCTGCATAGGAATCCTACCACCAGTAATATCTCCTGCGCAGTTGATAGCTCTCGACAAGTTCGGAAGTTGTCATCGTGGTCGGAATCGGCCAGTAGAACATCATCATCATATGATCATGTTCTACTGGCCGACAGAAGAATTTACATCTTTGTATGATTTGGAAATGAAAATATGGTTATTTTCTAAGAAAGAAATCATCAATGTTAATCTATGAAAGAAATAACTGGTATTTAAACGCGCATCGGGGGATAAGTGGTGGTAGGATTCCTACGCAGGAATCCGTCTAGTTAGGTACCACTCCAGAGCCAGTTATTCTGCCGTAAGTCGCAAGTGCGAACATTAACGAAGAGTGCAAACATACCGTGTTTCGATTTGAAGGGCACTGAGAGCTAGCATAATCACTGGGCATATGAAACTTAAGGACTGATGACTCAGGGTGAAAATTTCTGGGTGACACTGCATTTGTTATGGGCAGACGTTGCACTTACCATCAGGTGAACGTTTTGCTCGTTTCGTCACTTTATGAACAAAAAGTGGCCATTAAGAGCACATTGTCACCCCTGAAGACTGAGGTGTCTTGTCCGTGACCAAATTACTTTGCCAGTCATTCACCGGTTCTCCTCACGACAAAAGGTAGCAGCGTTAAAAAACTTACTTCGCGGTGGTATTTTTAAGAGCGTGTAGATTCGCAGTCCAGCTGGACCCGTCAATATGCCACAGGAAATGTCTGGTTCCAGTGTGGCCTACCGTTTAAAATAATCTACATTTCTATCAAGGAATAGAAAGTGTATATCTTACTCACACACTCAAAGGCGGGAGAGTCGTCATCACTTGATATCAGCGTCTGTCTGTCTTAGAGTCAATATTCCTTGATAATACCTCGTTGTGAAGTGAAACACAAGTATTGTTCTCGTCTTCAGTGGTGTGTTTTGCCTAGTGTTAGTCTCGTAATGGTGGGGAGCGTCTGGTGGCAGTACCCGGTGATGGTATTAGTTTGCTTGTGTTAGTTTGCTCGTGGGAGGGCGTGGGCTCTTCGGAGACTAGGTAATACAGAACATTTAAAATTTTGCATGAATCGTAGCAAATTAACTTTCTTTTATTTTATTAGTTTATATAAACATGATATATAATAATCCATTTTTCTTCTAGCCCGTGTTGAACTTAGACAGCGTGACAGAATCCGACGCCGGTACATACATATGCAGAATAAGCAACAGCCGTGCCGCAATTGAAACGCGCGCTATCCTCCGAGTGATGGGCGTAGTGCCGCGGTTCAATGGTGTGAGCTGGTTGTCCCTACCAGTGCTCAAAGACGCTTACATGCAGTTCGATATCGAGATCTCCGTCAAACCTATTGGTAATTATACATACATACATACATAAGGTCACGCCGCTTTCCCATTGGGGTACGCAGAGACCACATCTTTCCACTTGATACGATCCTGACAAACATCTTTCGTTTCTTCTACTTTCGTTACCGTTTCCATACACGCTCGTCGGTTGCGGGTACTTTTAACGTGACCTTCCCTCAAAAGTTCTGCGATCTGATCGTAATACGTACGCCTAGGTTGTCCCTTACCGGCTTTTCCATTCACACTCGCTTCATAAATCTGTTTCGTCAATCTTCTTTCATTCATCCTCTCTACGTGACCAAACCATCTAAGCATCCCTTTCTCTATCTTTGTCACTACATCTTCAACCACACGTTCACGTGCAACGTTACCTTATCATATTGTATCTCACTTTGTTGATCAAGGTTACTAAAGTTAAATAACTATTATCATTAACATTTGAAAGTACGTGTCTCAGAATGTTTAAATATAAAAAACCTGCAACGGGCGAAAACAACGTTAATTTTCCATGCACAACTTTGCTATAATATATTACCGACAAATAAACACAAAAAAAAGTATATTTCAAGAACTTAGTATTACATTTTCTTGTGTATATTAATATTATAGAATATTAACATGTTCATAATTTTATTTAGTTCATATCAATTACCTAGATTTTAATTGTTAAAATCCACTAGACTTTTCTAATAACTGTTTTTTTACAATTATTTTCCAGATTCCAACGGCCTAATTCTATACAACGGTCAAAATGACGATCGCACCGGAGACTACTTAGCTTTGCAACTTATAGATGGTGTGCCAACATTCGTATTTGATACTGGCAGTGGTCCACTTACAGTATCTGGCGACCGGCCTCTGCAACTTAATACTTGGCATACTATCCGGCTCAGCAGGACCAACTCTAAAGGTAATGGCTACGTTATATTTGCATTTTTTTATGAGCATATATATTCCGAATTTATTTATTTGATGATTAAATTAAAATGTTAAAACGTCGAAATAAACATTTATTAGAATCTGATCTATTATCATTACAAAATATACAAAGGGGTTTTCTGTGGTGGTCAGAATAAGTTTAGTAATCTAAGAGCTTTAACTTTGTAATAAAATTTAAATCAAATATATTAGAGCAGCAGGTATTTGTTGCGTTTGTTGGTTTTTAAAATACAATTAAAGAATAATTAACAAAAAAACATGTAATTTAAACCACATTAAAAACCTCGTGAAAATGCGTTTGTGTTGTATGCAATTCATAAATATATCTTTATCGTTTCAGTAACAATGGATGTTGACAACAAAGGCCCATTCATCACGGAGTCTTCTGAGCAATGGGACGTTCTCGACTTGAAGCAGCCTTTGTATATCGGTGGTGTTCCCGACTTGTACCGATTGCCCAGCCAACTGGCCGGCGCTTCTGGGTAAGATACAATCGATTGAAATTTAGCGCTATTTAAATTTTAGAAACGGAAAGAGAGATATATAATTTATAATTTATTGGTAAACATATATTTGTAACATTCATGCGTTTTTTATTATTAGAACATATTTTTATGGCTCAGTATACCTACTGTTACATATAAAATTTTCATTTGAAACCATAAAATAACAGAATGTTATCGACCATATTTGCTGCCTACATTATATTGCCGTGTGGTAGCGGGTTAAGAGAATCTACCACCCCATCTCATATCGTGGGTGACGTAGCAGTCGACAGATGGAAAATAAAAACCATCTTCCTGGAACATTTAAATAAGTAACCTGCGGTTGCCAACCCGCCTGCCTAGCGTGGCAACTATGGCAAAATTGCCCCAAAATTAGAGCTACAAAATTTTGTGGCAATCTGTGGGGAGGCCTATGTTCAGCACTGGACTAGTGGTAGGCTGAAATGATGATATTAATTGGAATTACAATTACAATTAATCGGCTTACAGCGGCTTACAGTAGAGTGAACTGACGGAAATCGACACTTAAAGAAAAAGCGTAATCCAGGCGACCTTTTCTTCTGGTTCTCTTTCTATTATATACCGTTGTATGTTTGTGTGCGATGTTTGCGAGATTCGAGCAGTAAGCATTGTGCGAGGTCAGCTGTATAACCTCAATTGTAAACACGTGTAAATATTATTAATAAATTATAATTCACTATTTTATATTTAATTTTTATTAAATGACTATTTATCCTAAAATATTAAATGAAATTTATTGATTTAAATCCTTACTTTACATTTTCTCTTCAAAAAAATAAAATAAAGTATAGTAATTAGGGAGGGAGACAGAGAGTTGAATTTAAGAGGGCTGCGCTTTTTGCCGTGACTAAAATACACTAATATAATTAATAGAAATCTACATATTAAATCACGTTTAGAGCTGGAAAATAACGTAAGGAACTTCGCTCCTGTCGGGGGTCCCAGGGGACAGCAGATTTTTTCATTTCGTGCTAATATTTTTTTTGTTTTTTTAATCCAGATTCATTGGTTGTGTGGGCATGCTGATTCTCGGAAGGGAGGAAAAGAACATCATGGTAGATAGTCTCGACAGATACAATACCATGGAATGTGACTCTTGTGCTGCCTCATCATGCCTCCACGGCGGTGTTTGCCAGGTCTGCTTAATTTATATTTTATGTTGCTCTTAGTATTATCTCTTTCTGCCGTACTTATGTTACAGTACTTTTAGCATTAGAAAGCATTAGTATCTTATCAATTATAATAAATACCTTATTGATTTCCTACTGCTACATTTTATTTCTCAAATTTTCTTAAATATGTTTTTTTATTAATATTGTTTTATGGTTTGATATTAATTCAATTTTTTTAACCATTAGGAGGCCCGTAATGAGAGAGGCTACGTTTGTCTATGCGCGGCGGGCTACGCCGGACAGAACTGCGATAGAACAGGACAGGCTTGCCGTCCAGGAATCTGCGGCCCAGGGAAATGTGTAGACACAGCTGATGGTTACAAATGCGCGTGTCCGGTCACATACACCGGCAGGAAGTAAGTTTTTTAATAGCAATAGTACTTCGTGCCTAATGATTCATATTACGCCAGAAAACCTTTAGACCATTAAAAAAGGAATATGAAAAGATTCTAATTTTACATTAAATTTCATTAGAAGCTGCAGAACAGCAACAAACTGCTTTTAAGACATCATGTTGTAATATTTTATGGCTTCAAAACATTCATACATCATTCATACAACATTTAAACATATACATACATAAATAATAATAAAAAAACTATATATATAAATATATATATTCATGCACATATACTTACATATACGTCCATACTTAAATATGCCCACATATACAAAAACATTCTTACAATAATTAATTATTGTGGTTGTATGGAAAGATAGTGCTCTTTAATTTGGTTTTCTAAGGAAGACATTATGTATATCGATTAAAAGAAATAGTAACACCTTTTCTATATACACAAAAAAGATATAATCTTATTTTTTCTATGTTTTTGAGCTACTACAGGTGTAATACATATGTATATATATAAAATTCAGTCACCCAGCTAAATGTTTAGTTCTCGTCGCTTTCACGAGTTGTTCTGTTTAGTGGTGAATATACTCCCTTTCTTTTCACCGTAGGCTTTCTCTGAATTAAATCATTCAGAGATCAGTAGTGTGATTGTAACTTACCAGTACACATTATAGGCTTTAAAGCAAACTCATACGCCAATTATATTACTCACTGCTGCTAGCTACTGAAATATTTTGCAGTAATCTGAGGAAAACCTTAAGAACTACATCTTCTCTTACTTTCTCCTATTTAAAAAAAAATGCCTCACATTAACATTTCTCCCGTATCGTGGGTGCGTCTTACGACATAAATTGCACATTCGCAAACTCGATTCTTGAATTCGAATTCGAACTCTTACAGGTAAATCATACTAATATTATTACAATGTAAGAAGTACCTTACTAATCTTTACAGCAACTGACATACGGTTACTCTATTTCCGTTGCGGATATCATCGTTGGGGATATCTCGCAGAGCTCCATATAGCTCGTAGTACCGATAACCGTTGCGGAAGAAAGGTTCTGGTGTGGCAACATCGTACCGGCAGACGCAGTGTAGGACGACCTCCCACCACATGGAGCGACGACCTTCATGGTTTTGCGGGAATTTGATAGATACCGGTGGCTTAGCACCATGTTTAGTGGCAAGGGCGAGGTCTATATTCAGCAGAGGATAGCTGATGGTTTGAAATGATGATGATATCGATATGATCTATCATATTTTTCCACAGTTGCGAACAAAAGCAAACGATCGAGTACCCGGCGTTCACAGGCAGCGCCTACCTGGCGATCAAATTACCACAAACATCACGCCGTTTCTTCCGCATGTCTATGAAGATCATTGCAACATCTCCCGTCATTGATAGCATCATAATGTACTGCAAGGCTAGAGGTGGAGGCTTCACTGCTCTAACAGTACACAATGGCAAGCTCGAGTTCCGCTTCGATTTTGGCGATGGTAAGCGATAGTTCTAAACAGTTATTATATTTGAATAATTTAAATTCATTGCGCGGTGTTTGTAAAACTATTATGCGAAAATTTAACACTCCTTTTTAAATAATTAAAGGACTGAGCGATTTTGGTATATATAGAATCATATCGTTAAGTTGGAAGCCATGGCGCTACACCCACGGAATGAGATAGACTGGCAGTTTACCGCCCCCTATCTCTTATTTTAAAACCATTGTAAAAATTTGAAGAGACTGTTAAAAGTGTATTGTATTGTGTATACGTACTAAAATTATGAAATATTCCGTTTATATTGTTTGCGTTTTAAATGTCAAAAACCTTGAAAACTTGTGCGATCAAGAAAAACTTATACGCGGAAAGCATTTTTATAGTCCAGTACGTATCTTATAACAATACACTTAAAGTACGAGGTAAAAGTGTCATACTAGACAAAATCAACTGAAAGTTTACTGTACTATGCTTATATTGTTTTACACCCGCAGGAAGCCCAGTCGTACTGACAAGCAACAAGACCCTCCCCGCAAACGAATGGACAGACATACGCATCGCACGCGTAGGTGCGGATGTCTCCATGAAGATCAATATGATCGACAACTACGAGCAGAAACTTGCGCCTTACAGGAAGGTACGTTGGGAGCTAACCACATACAAAGTCTACATTAATAGTTCTTCAAAATATTGGTTTTTGGAAGTCGATGAACGGCTGCATATGAAGGGCTGAAATGATGAATAATGTTCGATTGCGACTCAGTGGTTTACTGACGTATATACAGTGACAGATTTAGAGTAATATTTTTATATAACAGTATTTATTAGGGAAATTGTAATTTCGAAAAAAGTCGCATTAAATTTAAGTTTTACACTTTTGAACTTTCAACTTGTCTTATGAAAAAAAACATTCTACAAATATAAGGGTAGAGGGTAGGAGTTAAATACATTTTGGGGGCGGAAACAAACTTTTAGGCATTTATAGTTTCCGAAGATAATAGACAGACAGACATACTTTATTCGTCGTACACAATACAAAGTCCACACAGATAATGCAAATAAAAAAATAAAAACATACAGTGAAATAAAAAAACAAGATCTGTAAAACACTGGAAACAAAAGTGACGCTGTATTGCGAAGTCGAAATGAACTCCACTTAGCAAAGAATACTGCGGAAAGACCGCAGCGCAGGTTTTCAGTGGAGCCACTACGTAAGTAAAAAGAGAATGCACGTACGTGTCTATGTGTAACAAATACGACTAAGTGAACAGAATGATAAAATATATGATAATATAGTACAAATATGAGTGGCAATAAGACATCGAGTATAGTAAGAACCTAAAAAAAAACGATAAACATAAATAGAACATATCTGATGAAATATAATGAATGTTTTTCCCGACAATTTCAATGGATGGACTTGAAAAATATGGTGGCACTTGGCCGGTCTTGTTTGTGTCATCAAGCGCTTTTCATGTTCCCTGCTTCTCTATATCGAACTTTTTTTCTTTTCAGGAGGTGATCCTTGACACACCCATGTTCATTGGAGGCGTGGATGAGTCCATTGTACTCAACAATAGTACCGGCGTCACAGGAGGCTTTAGCGGCTGCATTAAAGAAGTATGTTTCTCCTTTTATATAAAACTTCCTTTAAATCGCGGCCTCGTCTGCATAATGACTGAAATAACCTAACCGTGGTATAAAAAGTATTTTATACGCTATTCTGCTATATAATTTGACGATGTGCTATATTTCAAAGGATGAAGTCGTGATTAAATAACAGACATCAAAGTATTTATTAGCTCTCGAATGTTCACGATCACCGTAATCGATTACGTAACATAACCGGACTTTATTTGAGTAATGTTTTAAGTAATAACTTGGAAAAAAACACAGCGAAAACATTATTATTTACGTTGCCAACAGCGTTCTTATACTTTACCAAATAAAATTGACTACAACAATTAAGTCACCGTTGAAGATGCGAATAAAATAGACAAATATTCGTTAAGACGTTTACATAATTTATTATTTGTTACTGTCGGGGAACATTTTAAAACTAGTGTACATTCCTATATCATAAATCATACATAAAGAAGTACCCTTTTGTATGTCCGTACGAATGGATTGAACGATAAAAGTCTGCAGCTATTTTACACAAGTTAGATAAAAACAGTAGGACCAACTTGAGACTATATATCATTGTGTTTGTTTCACCGCGGTGAGAGGTGGGGGTGGTACTGGCAAAATGCCAGAACATTAGAACATCAAACATTTCGAGAAATTTGAAATTTGATGTTATCATTAACACTTAAGATGAAAAGAATCGAAAAATGTTTTAATAATAAAGTTTTTACTAAAAATTATGAAAAGTAAATATTTACTAGAAAATCAACGAAAAATTCTCAAAATAATAATAATAGCGTTTGTACATACCTACTTGAAGTAATTATTTATTAAAAACAACGTTACAATGTTGGTTGAGCTTCTTTACATTGGGTAAATCCGATGAATTTGCCACGGGCCTCGACACTGTTTCACTGTAGAAAAGACCCACTAGACTATAGAAAACTTTGTCATAGTCCTTAAAGATAATCGTTAATTGACTATCGGACTTTAGATCGCCTATCGAGTGAGTCATTCTACAAAAGTACTGGTGCTTACCACAATATAATGAACAAGGGGACATTACTCTAGATAACATTGTATAATAAATGTAAAAAATTCGCTAATAATTATAATATTGACGACCGCGTGGCCCAGTGGTTAGAGACCTGACTTCTACGCCGCGGGTGCAAAACAGAAATTGTTGGTTTTCGGGTCTGGTTGTGTTGCGCATGTGAAAATGTAAATTTATGTCTTTAAAAGTCACCCTCGATACAGGAGAAATCCTACTGTGGGGATTAGTTATTTTTATAATACATAAATATATAATAATATATTCATTTAGAGCCCAAACAAACAAACTCGTGGGTAGAGCTAGTTCATTCTATTTTAAGACCAAAGTACAACTGTAAAGTATAAAGTGAAAAATCCGTACCCAGCTCCCTGATGATGTCCTCCTGGCCGATAACTTAACGGCGATCACTTCCGAATACTACCGGAAGCTATCAACTGCGCGGGAGATATTACAGTGTCCCGAGTAAAGCGCAAACACAGAGGCCCTCACTCGTACTAGCGTATTCAAACCCAAGACGTAGAAGTCAGTCACTCTGACTGGCCAGGCAGTCGCCTAATTTCTAATTATTGTAGCAACTACCATATTAACTTAACATATTTTTGCCACAGGTACGGCTTTACGGAGATCAAGTTGACATTGTGAACTCTTCTATCCAATCCGCCAACGTCCAAGAATGTCCCAACTATGATCGCGGAGACATTCCGGAGGTAAGACGATTTTTTTATCTTAACATGTTGTCTTATTAAGATCCATCGATAAACCGAGCTTCGCTCAGAATCTTTCGAGTTTACTAATATTCATTTAGATACATTATACAGTATTTATTATGTAGATGTCATCAAAATCGATAGAAACGTTTCCGAGTAGGTAGGATTCCCACGACGCTGACACGGCAGAAGTTCCACTTACCATACAAGTTAAACTTCTTTGCGCACGAAGTGAGTAAAATTTGAGGATCAAATTTAAGGGCAGCATTTTCTTATCTTAATTATTATTTATTAAATAATTATTAATTAATAATAATTGTTTTTATACTGTCCAGTAATTTTACAGTTAGTAATATTTTTGTTGATTCATATTAAAAAAGTTAAGTAGGAACCTATAAATTTGTCACTGCTGATCACGAGCCTCCTCAAGTTTCTGAGAGGGTTCGGAGCTGGGAAGATTCCGTCACGATGCTCCAATATATATCCAACATATAGGCGAGCTTCAAAGTCCTCGAAATATTTTTCCTCTTCAGACAATATGCAGGTTTCCTCATGATGTTTACCTTCACCGCTGAGCACGTGGTAAATCAGCACTTAACATTGCAAAACAAGTTTAGAGGAGCCGCGGATCGAACTCAGGTCACTCGCGTACTATGACATTTAAGGCGAGCGCGCGGCCCCTGAGCTACCACAGCTCGTTTGATTCATAATTACAAGTTTCACTTCTGTCACGTGTACTGAGTTGCACGCCCTCTTTTTTTAAATTAATATATGTTGTATATTTTTTTAACTTTATTGGCATTATCGTTCTTGTCTGAATTGCTAAGTATATTTTTCGTATTATTCTTTTTTTTTGGAACTCATTTTCTTACAGCCTTACCCTTTCACACTGGTCAGAATATCCTTTGCCCGGTAGTTATCGCTTGTAAGCGATAAGGCCGCCAATTGAACCTTCAATTTTGGTAGAATTTTCTGTTTCTTTTTTGTATTTTTCTATTTTGGTTTATCGATGTACAATAAAGTATATTTCATTCAACCATTCATTCATTATTAAATTATAATTTCGTTGGTTTTTAGGTCGATAGCGTTTGCAGTCTCTGCCGCAACGGAGGCAGATGTACGACTCCCGACGCGACAGCTTGTTCCTGCCCTTCGGGTTTCACTGGCACCTATTGCGAAACCCGAACGTCCTACCGCCAACCCCCGGGGAATCCATGCACAGCCCTTCCTTGCCGCAACGGAGGAGTTTGCAAGACTGATAGAGCCACCAGAATGAACTACACATGTGATTGCCCCTTAGGGTTCGCGGGCGCTAATTGCCAGATGAGTGAGTATTTTATTAGGAATAATCTTGTATAATTCTTCATTATAATTTTCTTCAAGATCTTAATTGTTATTCTGTAGCAAAGTAGAATTATTTTATTCATATCGGAGCAGAAAGAATAAGCCATGATTTCAAATCATACGCATAAATAACATAGAAGTATACATATCTGGGTGGATTGAAAAGTACTCGGCCTAACCAAGAAAATAAACACATACTAAATCAGTTATATTTTTATTTTTCTACATAATCACCATCAAGTTCAATACACTTTTGCCACCTCCCCTTCCAAGCATTTAGACCGTTAAAAAAAAAATTCTTCCTTAGAGTCAAAATATTCGTCTACAGCTGTTTTGACTTCGTCGTTTGTCGAAAATCTTTGACCTCCCAAGTGCTTTTTTAGGTTAGGGAACAGAAAGAAGTCTGATGGTGCCAGATCAGGTGAATACGGCGGATGCGGTAACAGTTCAAAGCCACAGTTGTGAATTCCAGCCATTGACTGTACTGACGTGTGAACACGGGCGTTATCTTGATGAAACAGGACTTTTCTTCAGAGCATTCCTCGACGTTTTTCTTTTATTTCCTCTCGTAAACGACGTAGTAAGGTGCAGTAGTAATCAGAGTTTATAGTCTGACCCCTTTCAAGATAATCAATCATAATCACACCTTTCGGGTCCCAGAATACTGAAGCCATCACCTTATTTGCCGACAAAATCGACTTAGCCTTTTTAGGGGGTGGTGAACCAGGTCTTCTCCACTGTTTTGATTGTTGTTTTGTTTCCGGTGTACAGTAATGAACCCATGTTTCGTCCATAGTAACAAAACGATTCAAAAAATCATCTGCATCGGCTTCAAATAACTCCAAACAGTCGCGTGAAATAGTCAATCGCGTCCTTTTTTGTTCAACTGAAAGCAGTGGCGGAACCCACCTCGCAGACACCTTGTGGAAACCCAACTCGTTGACAATGATGTTTTGAGTTCGTTCATAAGAGATGCCTATAATCTCGGCTATCTCTCTAATTTTTAATCTGCGGTCTCCCATTATTAAATCAAGTACTTTTTTAATATTTTCGTCAGTAGTTGACGTCGAAGGCCTTCCAGAGCGGGGTTCATCTTTCACACTCTCTCTACCACGCTTAAATTCTGCTATCCATTTTTTGACGGATGAATATGACAGAGCACAATCGCCTAATGTACTGACCATGTCATCATGGATGGCTTTTGATGATAGCCCCTTCTTATAGAGGTACTTAATGACGGCACGCTGCTCGATTTGCTCCATTCGCGGAAATTATGACCGATTACTTTGTTAATAAATTTATAAAATCACAACTAATTATCGCACACGTTTCGAACTTCACACAATGAACTAGTCTGAACTGAACTAAATAATGTGGGTAGATTTGATTTTTAGAATTGAATGGATCTGTGTTAGGCCGAGTACTTTTCAATCCACCCTCGTACATACATGGAGTCACGCCTCTTTCCAGGGATAGGCAGAGACGACATCTTTTCACTTTCTACGATCCTGACACACTTGTCTGTGAACATACAAAGTTTTGTGTGTTCAAAGACTTTTCCTATTATATTGACATATTTTTTAATTTTTTATTACCGTCTAAAATTTCTGTCTCTATCTGTACTCTATCTGTCAGTCTGGCCTTGCAGCCTTGGTTTCATCTTTTAGTCCATCCAGAAATTTCTATAAGGAATTTCTGTCTTCCACCGCACTGACCTCGTCATGATGATCCATTTTTTCTTTATAAAAGTCGCGGATTTAGTTATGTTTGAGTTCTTAGGCAACATTCTTAGGGAGTGGTATTTTGCACGGTGAGTCGCAAGGAAACCATCATCGCATCTCATCCCGTAGGTATCGTAAAAGTCGACAGAGGGGAAAATAAAAACAGGTGATAGGTAGCAGCATCTTCCTGGAACATCTGAAAAAATAAATTGCGGTTGCCGACCCGCCTTCCAAGCGTGGCAACTATGGCAAAATCCCCCCAAAATGAGAGCTACTAACTCTTTTGGCAATCTATGGGGGAGGCTTATTTTCAGCAGTGGACTAGTGATAGGCTGAGATGATGATGATGATGATGATGAATGACAGTGGCCCCCGCATAGATTGCCACAAAACACGGTCCTGAGCCACTTGCATCCATCGAATTCCCGCAAAACCGTGCCGGTGCGACGACCTGCACGGTTTTGCATCAGATGGAGGGGGGCCAACGGATATCGGTGCTACGAGCTATATGGTCCATTGCCACTTCAGCTTGCTAATGCTTGGAAACCTATGTTTAACAGTGGATTAAGATTGGCTTTAACGAGAGTAGAGTGATCAATTGTCACTTTGCCATTAACAATTAAATAACCATTTTATTTTTATGCTGCCAGCATTGGACCTGCTGCAAAGCGTAGGCTTCAACGGAAACGGTTACCTGGAGCTGCCGGGTGGTCTATTACGTTACGACCAACTGGACGTGGAACCTATGCTGATCGCCCTCGCCATTCACACGTACAACGACGGTGTTCTCCTGTACCAACACGAGGCTCAAGCTCCACCATCGTACGGAGATTACGTCCTACTGAGAGGTAAAACTTTTATCACTGAAAAAAAAACACGTATAATGAATCCATAAGTTACCTATAAAGTAATAGTTGAACAAATGTTCACATTCTTATGAAGGCGGTGAATTAATGTTGGTTTTTTCCAAATTCTATTTATTCATTATTAGATACTCTCCGGTGTTAGACGTGAGATATTATTAAAATGAAAAAGATTGGTGTCACGGACGGCTAACGTCCGTATACGTTTACGTAAATTTGTGACTGTAAAATGATCATTATCTCGATATTATTCGATATCGATATTATATTTTATTCACTATTGTGGGTCTGCCGACGTGTGACGGCATAAGAGAATCAACCATCCCATGTCATCCCGTGGGCGTCGTTAAAGTCGAGAGAGGGAAAATTAAAACCAGGAGATGGGCAGCAGCCTCTTCCTGGAACATCTCAATAAATAAACTGCAGTTGCTAACCCGCCTGCTAATTGAGTGCTACAAACTTTTGTGACAATCTATAAGGGACGCCTATGTTCAGCAGTGGATTAGTGATAGGCTGAAACGTGTGGTGTGGATCCGGATCGTGACTTCACCATCGGCCCCAACGAAAACCAGTCCCACAACATCGGTTGTTTACAGCCGTCGTCATATGCTGAGTTGGGACAGATTTATGACGATGAAAAAAATTAAACCGTATAAAGTAAATCGCGCGCCATTTTTACGCCATAAACATACATACATAAGCTCACGACTGTATCCCATAAGGGGTAGTCAGAGACTGGGCACTCACTGCAAAAACAGATGACTGCCACAATCCACCTTTCACCAAAACAATAGAATGCACTTGGTGTGATAGGTGGTGAGCCCATCGCCACCAAGCGCTGTTGGGTGCACAGTACAGTTAAAAGAATACTACGCCATAAATTGTCAATAAAATAAAAAAACAACGGCTTATTGGTTAGAGAGGTGTTGGTACTTTAAAATTTTAGATTTTTTCAAATAAGACACCAGACTACTTATCTAATTAGTTGATATTTTGCATTACGTTTTTTTTTTCTTCCCAAGTTATTAAATTTTCTGTTTCATTCACTTCCGCAGTTTGTTACATTTTAAAATGATGCTTGCAGTTGAAAACGGTGTTGTCGTGATGGACTGGGACCTTGGCAGTGGACTCTCCTCTCTTCGTATTGAGGATGTTCACGTTACCGACGGGGAGCGACATGAGGTAACCCGTGTTTTACATCAAAATATAAATATAAACTTTATTACACTAACAAAGTTTCTGAACTTTATACGAAATTAGAACAATCGAAGAAGCATTAAATAATATAATTGTTATTTAATTTCTGATTTAACACTGTATATTATTAGTTATAATTATTGCATGGCTAGCCGTGTTCTTACAGAGTTCATGTTTCTTTCAACAAAAATTATCATATTCATAAATGAACAATATGAAATAAATAAATTGCAATTTAAACCAGAGTAAATGTATTTTATAATTAACAATTCACTTAGGCTTATAAGGCCATACTAAAATCATAATTCTCGTGCAGATCATTGCAAAACTGCAGAGCGACAGCCAAGTCTTCCTCTCGGTGGACAGAACCACGAAAACCGGATCCACGACCGGTTTCTCCAACGTCATGAACGCTGATTCAAACATTTACATCGGTAAGCACACATGATTTAAATTTCTTTAATTACGTAAACGCTACTCTGGTAGGTTAAACATTACCGTGTTTCGGTCCGAAGGGCACTGAGAACTGGTGTGCATATGAGACTTAAAAACTGAGGTCTCAAGGTGACGGGCGCAGTTTTGTGCCACACAGAATTATTCTGGGTGACACAGCATCTGTTTCGGGCAGACGTTGCACTTACCGTAAGGTGTCGAACACCGTAGTTGACTAACAAACTATGATTCAGAATTGTTTTGTCTATAATCTCTCATTTCGGAGAGTTCCCATATCTTACTTAAGGGTTGAGGTATACCAACAATACGCACTGGTACGAGTGTTGCTAATGATAACCCTAATCAACATACCGCTAAATGACTTTTTTAAATACAATCCTGCCTCAACTCATCCCATCGGAGATTCAAAAGCGACTAAGGAATAAACAAAAAAATCTCGTGAGATCCAATAAATTACGGAATAATAAATTTAAACATGCCAGACCTAAAACCGAAAATGGTGATGGGCTGCAGAGTCTTCTGTGCGAAGTGACTGGTACAGCGATCGCCCACATGCCTCGTATATCTGATGATTCTGGCACATTATGGAAGATTAAAACTTTGGAGAGGCCTATGTCTGGCAAGGTACTATTTAGAGGCCGATTGTGGTGGTAATTCTCATATCACCATAACAATGACTTTGTTTGTGTAAAAAACATAAGCAAGTCCGCTTATCTGAAAGATCAAAATATTCACGGCCAAGTACGCTAACCAGCGGCTTACGAGAATCTCACCACCCCATCTCATCCCGTGGGTGTCGTAAAAGTCGACAGAGGGAAAATGAAAACCAGAAGACGGGCAGCAGAATCTTCCTGGAACATCTGAATGCACCGCCTGCCAAGCGTGGCAACTATGGCAAAATCCCCCCAAAATGAGAACTACAAACTTTTGTTACAATCTATGGGGGAGGTCTATGGTCAGCAGTGGACTAGAGATAGGCTTAAAAGATGATGATGATGACGAATTACCCAAAGATCTGAAATAACATAAAGGAGAGGAGAAGTTTATGTACCTGCAGGGCAGAAACGATAATAGGAAGAATAGAATAGAAAAGAATAATTTTTATAACTAACTTTTATTGGTGGTAATATCCTATGCAGGAATCCGTCTAGATAGGTACCACCCCATGGCCAGTTATTCTGCCGTGAAGCAGTAATGTGAAATTTTACTGTGTTTCGGGCATATGAGACTTAAGAACTGATGTCTCAGGGTGTCGGGCGCAGTGTGGTGTCACACAGAAATGTTCTGGGTGACACAGCATTTGTTATGGGCAGACGTTGCACTTACCATCAGATGAACGTTCCGCTCGTTCCGTCACTTTTATCAAATAAAAAAAAATCAATATTGACTATTTACAAAATACTCAAAATAATAGAAGGATAAACAGGTACAAATTATTCGCATAAAAAACATAAATCGCGGCCAGACAGAAATCCATTCCCAATTTAACCGTAACGCAAACATTTTAGGGGGCATGCCGGAACGCATCAACTACCAGAACTACCCGGGTCTCGTCGGCTGCGTCGAGCAAGTGGAGCTGATGAGCTCCGGCCGTGGTCTCAACCTCGGCAAGATCGCCGTCGCCGGCAGGAATACCCAGCGCTGCAGGGAGTGAGTTCCGTCCTTCTTAACCTTACACCTAATATCAATACTGCTTAGTTTAAGAGATAGTAAATATTGACATAATTAACGTGACATTTCTCTTGTTCCGTCATCTAACGTATAGTATTCGTTATACAATATGATCTAAAACACAAAAATGCACTAAACAATAAGCGTATTTTTACTACATATGTGTAACGTTAAATGTTCGACAAATTCTGATGATGGTATGAGAAAATCATGAAAGTTTTAAATTCGCTTAAGCATATTTGCTGTTGCGTCGATTTTTGATTAAATAATTGTTATTTTCGTGTTTCACTGGATGTATGTATATTTAACTTGAATACAAATCGAGACTTACATAAGTAATGTAAATATTTGCCTAGTCCAATTAATTTTCTAGAAATTCATTAACTGATTAATTGATTTCATACATTTGGCATCTTGTATTACATGCACAATACCATTTCTATTGCTATAGCCAAACAAATTACCAATTTAACGTTTATAACACGTCCTACCTAACTAATATTTTCTTTGCACGCCGCCTCGGATTTAACAGTTCCATGTTCCCTGATGTATATCCTTTCTTCGAAGAAGTGGAAATTTTGGAATCCCCTCCACCTCGATTCCACTTCAACTCAAACTCCAGACCTCACCTAATTTTTGGCCTGTACCTAATCATATCTCCGTCCTTTATAATCTTTTTTAATTTATATTATGATTACACGTTAATGAATGGATTTTTTGGATACTAACATGGATATTTAAGGTAAGTGTGTGTAAAAAGATATATAATGTATAATGATAACGTTATATGCGATATTTACCGGTTCATAAACTTTTTAATTTGCTTGGTAATCCTACTAGAACCGTCTTCTAACCGACCAATAAAAGTCCGTCTAGGTAGGTACCATCGCAGTTCCAGTTATTCTACCGTGAAGCAGTAGTGTGCAAACATTACTGTTTCGGTTTGAAGGGTACTGAGAGTTGAGTAACGGATTCAACAGCTTATATACTACGGGTGCAATTCGCCGATTCTTAGGTGACAAGGAGTCGAGTGTAATAGACGCTGTCAGCCCAGATTGATTAATGGGAACTTTAAATAACATTATTTTAACATGTGCAAAAACTTAAAATACTATTTCTAATACAATGTTAATGTTTTCCGATTTCAAGTTTTTAGGCAACAAAAAGTCCCTTTTAATTGGGTGCTGTAGACCTTACTCTGCGCACTTAGGGCGGATTTCACCGTTGAAACTATACGCGATCAGTTCAAGCTGAACGAAGTTGAAGCGTTTAACTGAGTTCAATGCTACTGTTTGCATTTCACCAACATCAACTGAACGCGATTAAAGCTAAACGCGGTTCAAATTCTGAACGCACAATTTTCGACGTTCAGCTCTTTAAACGCTCTTTAAACTATGTAAACACAATAAATATTATTAATACGTTTTGTTTATTGTTTGCATACCTATGTGTCTTATGCATAAAAACGGGCTGTTTGATGTCGCAAAATAATAAATACATCGAGTTTTTGTTTTAGATTGTGACGATATTTCACGTAAACTTCGTTTTTCTGAACGCGATCAAAATGGAGCCGGTGAAATCGGTTAGACGAAAACCGAGTTCAAATGATACATTTGAACTAAGTTCAGTAAAACGTGGTTTTATTAAACTTGGTTTCCAAAGCGATCGGTGAAATCGGGTCTTAGTGACCGTTTAACGTCTGTGTGCGGCAGTAAATATGCTATTGCTAAAAAGGCTATTTACAATTAAGTATTTAATAATTTTAAGTACATAAAATGATATAATGCGATGTTATATTGTATTTAATTGGTAAATGTATACGAAACTAAGTTAAATAATAGTTCTGACCAAAAAGACACGCATTGCGTATTCCTGTTCTAATACCTCTATAATGTATAACTTCTAAAGTATCGTTTCTTCTTCCAGGTGAAACCGACAAAGCGGTGGAGATCAACTGAATACATTTTTATCAATCATAAGGTCAATTTTATGTCATCTGTAATTTCTCTACTTTAAAGGCGATTTGTTGCAAGCAACAAAAATATACATGTCAATTGTTAAAAATATTTACTTAGTGCATAAGTAGCTCTTCATTTAACTTTCCGTCTCCTTTATTGTTAATTTCGTATTTCAGGAGTATTTTACAGATTTGATATTTGTTACAAATTTTAGTAGAGATTTTATCGATGTGTACCGTTGTATTTAGTATTAAGGCGACTTAACCATTCTGGACAATACTGCTAGCTTAGTACTTAGATAATAAAAATATTAATGGATTATAACTATTATAATATAATTATGTCCAATATTTCCGTATACTTTGAAGGTGCTTCAAGGAGATGTTCTGGTGCCATAAGATGTGAATCGTTATTATTAGGGTTAGGGTGACTATGCAACCATTTTTTTATATCTTTTCGCATACATTTTTATATATTTGCTTACAAATCTTAGTTTTTTTACCTTTTTTATATAATATATGCAACGAACACTTCGCACTTGTTCTGTGCGCAACGTGTAGTTCTCTCTATAACACTGAATATTAATTTTCTGTTATTATTTTAAAAGCCGAGTATATTTTTATTATCATGTGCCAAACGCAGATTAAACTTATCGAAATATATTACACTTTTCGCCCACTGCCATTATGTTTGCTATTTTTATTATCTTAGGTATATAATTATGTAGTTTGTATTTCCTTCATTGTTTAAGGCAACGAATATGCTACCATTAAGTACTTAGAAATATATCTAAATAAAATCATCATCAAGTGGATACTGTTTACATTGATTTTGTTTATGTAGCGGTGGCATTTAATTTTTTTTTGTATACGTTCCAGTGATTGGTCGCGCCAGTGTTGCACGTTTACGTAATAAAATATTTTATCATTATATGCATTAAATGTGTCGGTTAAAATTAGCTTGGCTAAGGACTGTGACGTTTTGTAATTAATGTGAGGACTCTAATGTATGATAATTAAAGTTGATATTGTACCGGACCTGCCTATATATTAAGGAATTCTATTTGTGTATCGCTTCTAAGTGAACAAACGCAACTAACAATAAAGAAACGAAAACTATATATAAATAAACTGTGTGTATAATTTGAAAACTTATCCCTTAACTACTTACACATGAAACGTCTTCTTATCACTGATCGAATATCTTGGACTCTCCATCGGATACGTGTTTTTTTTTTTTAATTGAATAAAGTGATGAAACGTGCAAAACGTTCACCTGATGGTAAGTGCAACGTCTGCCTAAAACAAATGCTGTGTCACCCAGAAAATTTCTGTGTGACCACACTGTGCCCATCACCCTGAGACATAAGTTCTTAAGTCTCACATGCCAAGTGATTACACTAGCTCTCAGTGCCGAATCACAGTAATGTTTGCACACAACTGCTTTACGGCAGAATAACTGGCCCTGGGGTGGTACCTACCTACCACCAGTAGTTTTGGTTTAGAATAGTGGCAAACAAGCACATATTCCCCCAAAACATTTCTGTGTGGCACCACACTACCCCCGCCACTCTGAAACTTCAATTCTAAGATTTCAAATGCCCAGTAATTACACTAGCTTTCAGTGCCCTTCAGATCGAAACACAGTAATGTTTGCGGCAGAATAATTAACATTACGGTGGTATCTACCTAGACTGGTATCTGCATAGGAATCCTTCGAAATACTACCTTAAGCTATCAACTGCGCAGGTTATATAAGAATGCCACAAATTGAAAAAGCGAGCACTTCGAAGCACCAACCTTCCCGGCCCCAGCGGCGGCAGCCTGTGGCTCCAAAGCCACATTTCGGCCACGGAGGGTAGGAAGAGTAGCACAGCGTAATACCGTAGCTCCTCACCCTCCGCTGCCCCGCCAAAGTCGCGGAGGATAAAGGCAATAGTGGCGCATCGCAATATGACTACTCTTCTCCCGCGACTTCATCGGGGCTACGAAGGACCGGGCGATCAGCTTCCACAAAAACTTCCCCCAGCAGTCCTCCTATTCCCATCCAGAGTGGACAGCCGGCGCAAGCTCTCCTAACCAGGCTCCTCTACAACGCCTCTGCGATACGAGGCAGGCTGCAATGCAGTATACAGTTGATGGAGGCTGGTCTGCTCGAGTTTACTAAATAAATAAATCTTGTCTAAAATATAAACATAGAGCGTGCTTTGGTTTTCCTTGAGACTATTCTTTGTAAATTTATTTATAATGTATGTTTGACTAATATAAAAAAAAGGATTTCCAGAAAAGGATATCTACGGAGTTTCTTTCACCCGTTTATTCTCCGTCAGAGGAATCTCATTACGAAACTGCGCTGGATTGTAAAGAAATGACTTTTGACAAACGAAACTTATATTTCTTACGGCGTCTCAGAGAGACGGGAACACTAATAATACAACTAAATCAAAAAACCAACAATTTGTAATTTGAACCATTTAAACAATCTAACATTGACTGGGACTCGCCACACAATAGTCGACAAGCAGTCCTCACTCAGTCTGCGCTAGTGTTCTATGATAGCATGATTCCTTTCCCGGTCGAGTCGACTATTTTAAGCGTACTGCAACATAACTGGGACGTGTGCCCTCTATATGCTATCGTATTATCTGTGATAAACTGTGTGAGTAAACTGTTGTGAACCATCACCATACTGGTGGTAGGATTCCTATGCAGGTATCCGTCTAGGTAGGTACCACCCCAGTTATTCTGCCGTGAAGCAGTAGTGTGCAAGCGTTACTGTGTTTCGGTTTGAAGGGCACTGTGAGCTAGCGTAATCACTGGACATTTGAGACTTAAGAACTGATGTCTCAAGGTGACTGGCGCAGTGTGGTGTCACAAAGAAATATTATGGGTGTCACAGCATTTGTTGTGGGCGGACGTTGCACTTACCATCAGGTGAACGTGTTGCTCGTTTCGTCCCTTTAAACAATAGACAATGAAGAAAAATCACGGTCAGCTCCAATTGTTATACATGGACACCAAAACATAATTTTTCCAATTTAAGGGAACCTTGCCTACTTTTCACCCTCGTGGTAAAAAAAGACGTGACGGGTGGCGAATTACAACGCCGCCATTATGGTACGAGTCAAAAAGTTGTTACTCTCTATCGCGTTCCCACGAGCAGTATAGTGACAGCATTGCATATTATGGTGTTACTCTGCACGAACAAATGCTGTCCGTACATGTATCTTCGACACCTGGGTAAAAAGAGTTAGGTGCTATTCTACTCTGCCAGACTAAAACTATTTTTTTTTAACGTTCACTATAAAGCGTTGGAATTTAATTTGTTTCTTTGTATTATTATTCAATATTTTTGGTATGCTGTAAAGTGTATTTTATTCTATCTTAAAACTCTTATAGTATTGTGTTTAGTATTTTGTTAGTAATACTAAAACTAAAGTAACTTAAATTGAACTATTGAAAATTACTTGTACGGGGACTGAATTTTCTGCAGTAGTTTCGCTCTTATGCCCTGCGCGTTGCAATCATCCAACCAGTTAACACATTTTTTCTCATGATTATAATAAATATCATTTGGTATCACTGTTACAAATGGGTCCTGTGCTTCCGGATTAATAACAAGGAACTCGTTTGTGCCTTTCTTCTGCAAGTACGGGCGATCGAAAAGTGCAGACGCCTTCTTAGCAATAGCATGTTTGAGCTCGCTCTCTATTATCCCTGACATCCTGTCTTTACCTGGCGATACAGCTGCGCTTTGCTCAGTCGTGTACTCTGTATGCTGTCTGAGCCATAGTTTCAATTCCGATTTCGTCATATCCTTCTTCAAGTTGTCGAATAAAAGTTTCGCCGTCTGGATGTAAGTCGAATCTAATTCGCGACCATCTCGTCTTATATCAACCAAATACTTCAAGCCTTTTATTATGTCATTCAAAACGTCTTTCCTCTCGTTTTTCGGATATCTCCTGCCAGAAAGTACGCTCAAAGAATACACGTACTCTACAAATAAATAGCCTGTAATAATGTGCTGTAAAATAAATGTTTAAAATAATTATTATTGTCGCAAAATATTTTTTTTGACACTTTGATAAATACGCTTTGACTACTCATAAAAGTAAAAAAGTCCTATTGCATGTTAGCACATGCCTTCTATCGTACTTGTATTTTGAAGCCGGATAGAGCCATGCTGCTTCACTGCGAGTTCTTGGGCATGACATGTGGTCAAAACTCTAAGCCATGAAGATTTCATAGCGATCTTTCCCTTGGCTAGCGAGTACGTGCTAAAACAGCACTCGAAATGCAAATTAACAATTGAGAAACCACCGAAGAACGAACTCAGATCACTCGTAAGCTACGACGGGTTTTAGTATTACGAACGGTTTAAAAAAAACTTACCGTAAACAATAACATTGTTAGTAAATTGTTAAGAGATTGCGATTCGGTTACAGAATTATAATTTTCTTTGGCAGAAACATCTATGAAATTCAATCCATGCGTGAAATTAATTAAATAAAGTTAGAAATTTACGAAAGTAATTGAAACATACTCCGCTGGAATTTTAAATGATAAAGAAAAGAAGTTAACAAACATATTACTTATATTCAGCTTTTACGTTTATTTACAAGTTCTTAACGGCGCATTCACTCCACCTTGGTGTGTACCAACGCATTCCCAGTTATTCTGCTGTTAAACAGTAGTGCGTGGACACCAGTGTATTTCAGTTTTAAGGGCACAGAAGGTATTAAATTAAGTACATTTTTGTGTGGCACCACATTACGCCCGTAACCCTGAGTATCAGTTCTTAGGTAATTACACTTTAAAAAAAATGTAAAAAGCCGGAATTTTTAGAAACAAAATTTGCATTGCGTTTCGACAAATCGTTTATTATATAATTATAACTGTACGTGTATATTATTAAGTTCAAATTTCGTCGATTCAACCATTATTAAATAAGTTGCCTAATAATGAAAACCATATAGCTTGTGACCGGTTTTTCTTTGATTCTGTTCGGACAGTTTGTTTATTAAGAATTTTAATAGGATGGTGGGTCATATCAACTACCGCCGGCGTAGAATATATTATAGTGCAGGTAAAATTTTGATAGCTCAGTTGGAGCATTAAAAAGGTATTGGCTTCTGCGCTATAGGTCACGGGTTCGGTTTCCGCACAGGATAATTATTTATTCGCCCCATATAATAACATTTTAGCTTCGAAGTATACTCGAATCTAAGAATCACGATTTATCAGGCACTGCATACGTAGTGAGAATAAAATGTTCGAATATATTAATTGGTTTTGACATTGATTTACATGACATAAAAATAACAGGAAGGTTACCTACGTAGTTTTTAATTAAAAGCAAGAAGATACACCTTAATCATCATCATCATTTCAGTCTATCAATAGTCCACTGCTGAACATATTTTTCGCCCACATGCAGCCTGACAAACCACGAAACCTCGAAAACCTTTTTTAGAGATTTTTGAGGTTATCGAAATATGTACCTTTATTATTTATTATTAAGTAAAAATTAAATAAAGACAAGATACGGCCAATTATTGATTTCTAATGTAAACTGAAAACATATGCAGAAAATTAAAGAGTGTGACAAACATAAACATATATGCCTAAGCATCTAAATGCCGATAGGTGTGCGGCAGATTAGAGTAGCACCTACCTCGTTCCTAACATAAGAGGCGAGTAAGATACGGTAAACAATGTAGTCACTATACTACTTGTGGACACGTAATGGGGAGTAAATGTTTTTTTGACTCGTATCAAAGTGACAGCGACGTCTTCGCCACCCGTCACGTCTCGTTTCCCACGGCTGCGAAAAGTGGACTACTTGTGTGACCTCTGCCTACCTCTTATATGGGAAAAAGGCGTGATTTTATGTATGAATGTATGTTTACATTTCCGTACGTTTTTAATTAACAAATCATCTATATCTTATTTCCAGGATTTAGACTGAAGAATATTTTTTTTTATAATCATAAACCGTATTTTTGTGATTGTAATAATGAGGTGATTGCTGAAAGCTATTCCTTAATCTTTATATTTATTAGGATAGAGTGCTTTTTGCTGTGAACGATGAGAAAAAAAAATGTACTGCACGCTGGGTGGTGGACAGAGGCTTTTCTGCGAATCGGTGTAGTTTTAAAAAGCCGTTCAATAAGTATTACACATGTTTAAAAAAAATAGTACTATTCTGTACAGATAACAACACAATTCAATTTTGTTTCAATATTCATAATGTAAGAAATACATATATACGGTACGGTATATAAGATGAGAAGCTCGTTCTATGATAGCGCGTATCTTCAATTCTCACTCAGGTTCGTACGACAGATCGCGTCGGACGTTGCCTGAAACTGATTGCACCGTGTTTTTCGTATCCGAACCAATTCGAAAGTTGGTCCCGTTCGAACTACTCGCGTTCGGCTGCTTCCCGAAGTATTTCGATTGCTTCCAAGTTTTTCTTTTTAACGTCGAGTCTGCGAGTGTTGTTTATAGTTCTGTGATTTTTTCGAAGGTGCGCTGCTGTAACTGAAAGGTGAGTCTGTGAATTTAAAATTCTAAACTAACAATATTAAAATTCTGGAACAACAGCGATAATGTTTCTTGTTTTGAGAAAATTGTATTGAAAAATTTTATTGTACTCAGTTAGTATAAATACTGCTGTAACTATACTTTGATAGAATTAAGATTGTTTTATCAATGTTTTATCCTATTTTATTTTTATGTACTATCTCGGCTACGGCAGTATATCAGCGGTTGTTTGCCTTTTACAACAACTAAGACCTGAGTTATAGTTACAAGTTTTTTTTTTAATGTTTCTTTATAATATTTTTCTTTAAGTATAGAATTGCTTTACGATTAAATTGTCCTTTTTTGAAGAATACCGTTATTAAGTAATTTTTTTTGTTATCATTCTTACATTAACGACTAATTACAAGCAACGGTAATTAACGACTAACTAGTCAGTATTTTTTGTTTACATTTTCTTCTCCGTTAATAGTTTATTTTCAGTAATGTTTTCTTTTACGAATTTTAACTGAGAGTATTTCAATTAACTTTTAACTTCGGCATACCTTTAATTTAGGATCAGATATTAATTTATTTAATGTGACATTTGCGTATAACTGGTTAGTTTTTACGACTTTATTGCATTATCTGGCTAATGGCGACGGCAGTTTGTCGCTAATACTCATCCCGGGAAACAAAGTAAACTAAGGGAAAGGCCATGAAACATACAGGAATGATAGCGGAATAACCTTCTCAAATTTGACAGACCTAAATTACCTAGACCGGTGAACGGCGGCAGAGTCTAAACGAGGACTCTTGTACTGTGATCGCTTATTCCCCAGTCAAGCCGATTACAGCAAATCCCCCGGGGGAGACGCTCGCGTCCTACGGGAACGTGGGAACGTGGACCTTTCCCCTGGGCTTAACTGATGCTGATGTTGATTGCAAGTATAATAGACTACAAACTCGCTGAGAAACCATGTTACTCAACAGTTAAACACAATTTGTTTAAAATCATTGTATATTTGTGCGATATAGACATCAATTGGACATGCGTAAACACCACAACCCGGAACGTCTGTCTGTCGGCCGTAACAAGTATTCGCTACGTGCGGGAATCGAACAACCTGCCGCCAATAGTTTAGGAGGTGAAGAGTTAAAAGGTTAAATACATTCTCATTTAGATGTGAAAATTGAAACAGATGTTGGGTCCTATTTTAACATAGTTTTATACAATTTCATGGTTAGAATCTTGCATCCAATTAAACGTGGGCAACAATATGCAGCCCATTGCGAGTCCACTACAGAAAGTAGGCACAGTCCTCCACAGATTGCTTTTTTTATTTTTTTTTTATTTGATTAGAGTGACGGAACGAGCCAAACGTTCACCTGATGGTAAGTGCAACGTCTGCCCATAACAAATGCTGTGTCACCCAGAACATTTCTGTGTGATACCGAACTGCGCCTGTCACCCTGAAACATCAGCTCTTAAGTCTCATATGCCCAGTGATTACGCCAGTTCTCAGTGCCCTTCAAACCGAAACACAGTAATGTTTGCACACTACTGCTTCACGGCAGAATAACTGGCCCCGGGGGTGGTACCTACCTAGATTGCTACAAAATACGGTCAACAGCCACCAGTCGCTCTATCGGACGGTGATCTTGCACTGCTTGCTTGGTCGATACCGCCTTCGGTAATCTTATTATCATCGGTAGTTGGCTCTCTGAGCTATGTGAGGTCTACAGTCACAATAGCTTAAAATTTTCAGCACCAAGTATTAACAATGTTCAAGTTGTATGTTTGTTTGTTCGTCATTCAATCACGCTCATGGATGGCTGAAGGAATTGTAATTAAATTTTTTATAGAGGTACATTTTGTCATGAAATATGTCATTGCATAATTTATATCATAAAAAAATATTTATCATAATTTATCATTTCTTAATTTTAATTTACGTAGAGCGAAGCGAGCGGATCACAACGTGTAATTTATAAACGGCAAAAGCATTATCGTGTCCGTTAGTTAGTGCTAAGCGATTGATTTCAGCGCTGTTAGTTGCGGTTTCGATCTTGCACGGGGCAGATATTTGTAGAACGCTCTGGGAAGTCTGCAGTTTATGACCATGTTCTGGATCATCCCAACCATCACATCAGATTTGATAGACCACAAATATTTGCAAAAGAACACCGATTCCTATCAAAAATGATCTATTTATTTATTTAGACACACCAACAGTGAACATGTCGAAAATAGACCATAACATAGACAATACAGTACATTATCTTGACATGTGCACTTTTAATATGCGTGTTCAACATTCAATACTACGTGACTAATAAGAACTTCTAAAATTTACAAAATTAACGACAAAAAGTAGAAATGCGCATTACAAATTACCAAAACTTTTAACAAAAAGGTACTGGAATAATTTGCATATTTTTTCTCTCTAAAATGATTCCAGTACCTTTTTTTTGAAGATGTGTAATTAGTTGTGAAATATGTCTATATCAGTTTGTTTACTGTTTAGTATGTTGTACTCGTTACACATTTATACCGCAGGAGAATTTAAGCCGAGATTGGTTCTTACTGATGGAATATTAACTCTACGTGACACTCCTAGCTCGTCGTCGTCGTCGTCGTTTCAGCCTATCAATAGTCCACTGCTGAACATAGGCCTCCCTCATAGATTGCCACAAAAGTTTGTAGCTCTCGTTTTGGGGGGATTTTGCCATAGTTGCCACGCTTGGCAGACGGGTTGGCAACCGCAGTTTATTTATTCAGATGTTCCAGCAAGATGCTGCTGCCCATCTCCTGGTTTTCATTTTCCCTCGGTCGACTTTTACGACACCCACGGGATGAGATGGGGTGGTAGATTCTCTTAGGCCGCTACAACACGGCCACTCCTAGCTCAACATTATTCAAATGATGCAATTCCAACAATTATTTAGGACTTTATGCAAAAAAATTAATGTGTTCATTTTTCGACGATGGTGTAGTGATTGATTCGCAAGGCTATTAAAATTAAAAAAACATGCTAATTTCTATAGAGAAGATGGTTGGGTACTATCACCGGCTTGTGATTCTATAATAATGAATAACATTAAATCATAATCCAAGAATGGAACTGCAAGGTTTCAAGACACTATAAGCTCATTTTGTACCCAGGATTAACTATGACACCAGAACGTCTGACACATCAATCCCCCGTGACCATGGGTGCTTTAAAGCGCTTGATACGTCGGGTTATAAATTAAATGCGATAAAATCCGTAAAATTAATTTTATTAAATCAATAATATTCGAGTAAATATAAAGAATCATTACATCTATTTATTGGATTGATATTATTTATTTGCATCTTGAATAAACTTACTAATATAACTTATCCATGTTAAGAAGATATGTAAATTTGTTTATTAGGCAACCCTAATGTCGTTATTAGGTCGGCAAGGAGCGGCGTCTCTATTACCATTGACGTCGACTAATGTTTCACTTAAACATTTTCTAAGCACTGACAGAAATAATCTTTCACAGATTAATAATTTCCTTTTGCGTGCTTATGTGGGGTGTGCGTGTGTATATTATTAAACAAGAAGATTTTATTAAATTAAGGTAATTAGTAAATAAACATGTTGAACCGAGTATCGCCGAAAGACTTAACAAAAAAAAAAGTAGCTAATTACCCCTCAACTCTTTCTTTAACATAGGGAAATTCCTAACGTATACTCCCGTTCCGCGTCCCCGCGACGGCAAGGAGGGGTTTTGTCGGACTTGCACCGACTAAAACCCCTTGATGTTCCACCTTCGCCGCATGTTGGCAGGGCCACAGGAACGCTTACGCAGACATCCGCAGCCATATAGGCGCCGGCTGCGCAATACGGGACGCGCCTTGTGACACGGCCCCCTCTGAGTCGGCTACGCGGAGACCACGAGTCCAGGAAAACAGAGTGAGTGATGCTTGCACACCGCCAATGCTCCCATTCCCATCCCTCCAGCAGTCCTCCTGTTCGCATCCAAAACGGGCTTGTGAAGCCCATTCGGAGCGGCCTCCCCGGGCCAGCTCGATGCCTAAGGCCAACCATGTAGGTCCCTCTCAGCTTCACCGTGGGTGACCAAGCAACGGTTACTAAGCCCCCCGCCACAACAAGGCAAGATTCCATCGAGGGAGAGGGGTTCAATACCTAACCCGACCTAATTGATTGATGACTCCAAAGTTTATTTCTTTGAAACTCAACTCCGAGAATTGTAAGATCAACCAATCCATACGCAAAACTCGCCAACAACAGCTTATTTCAAATAAAAAGTCGATAAAATCAAAAATGTTTATTTAAGTTGAAATAAGTTTTACTTCCAACTTTAAAGGCGTGAACTAGGTAACTTCAATGGAACCATTACCAACCAACCTTGTTAAGTATTATGCTATGGGACTAACATAGTTAAAGTTTAACTTCACTCCAATGACTGACTTGATATTGGCAGCATATGATATTCTTTTAAGAGCAGCCATTAAACAAAGAAGAAGACGTTTAGCTTAGTTTCGAGGAAGTATCAAGAATCTATGCTTTGGTATTTTAAAATCTATGTATGGGGGCAAGGCGGTGCCCCCGGCCAAGTCGAGCAGACAATAAACGCGGGCACGCCTGTAACATCTCGAAGCAACTCGCCGCACTTTTACACCTCCCCCGAGTATCTTCGTTCTGGGTAAAGTTAGAAGTTTTAAATTTCAGTAACCTACAGTACTTACAAAATAAAATATACAGAAAAGTAGGTAGGTAACGTACGTACCGTACTTTCGTAGGTAATATTATTTTACTTTTGCTGTGCGATTGCCAAGTCACGATATTTTTATATAAACGAAGGTGTGTAATAATGAATAGGTACACAAAATATTGTTTATTTATTGCACATGTAGTTAATTGTTAACAAAATTGTTGTATTAGTTTAATAACTTGACTTGGCCCCACATGAGATCTCACAACTTTTTACAGTATAACGGTTGCGATGCGAGGCTTTGCAGATTTTTTTTACACTTTAATGTTTTTGATGACATTTAACTTTTATATTTATTATACCCCGACACATGTTATGTATTTGTATTTTGATTATTCTATATGTAATATATATCAGATTAGACAAAGGTTCAACAATTTTGAGTGTAACTTGAGGAAAAATATTGAAATTATTTTATAAATTATAGCTATATTACGTCTGCCTACGACTGCCTACTCAATAAAAATAAAATTAACTTTGTACGTTGTAATACATGTAATGGAAAAACGTAAATATATACAGTTAAACTTAAAACAGTAAATTTATAATACTTCAGTTTCGAACATACTAATAAATGCCAGCAGACTTTCACTTTTCACTTTCACTTTCAGCAATTTAAATTTTTGTACATATAGAACACTGTACTAATATATTAAAATTTGTTATTATTTCAGTTATAGTTTATTTCATAACGTAGGGACACATTTACATTCTTTTGTAACACGAATCTTTAAATATTAAATCGACGCTTGTAATAAAAGAGACTGGACTCACGTTTTTCCGTGTAAAGAATGCAATAAGCTTGTCCTTTGCACTACTAGACGATACTTGCTCTTCCCGCTCAATGACATATTCTCTCAAGCTGTCTTTTACAAGAAATATTTTCTGTCAAAGTACCTCCCGTGCAAGCCCGTACAAAGGAAAATTTCTAAGCAACAAAGAAGCGTCGAACTGTATTCCATAAGATTTTATTAAACTCAGGCATTAGATGTCTTCTCAAGTTACATGTTTGTTTGTACACACGTTTACAACTTTATACCGCAGTTTTTCTTGTAAAATTATTTGAAGCAACAGCTCTCCTTAATAATAATTCTGGTTATTTCCCGTATTCTATTTTATAAATAAGGGTAGAGAATCAACCACTCAGCTCTTATGGTCGGTCACAATGGCGTGCACATCCCTCCGCGATTAAGTATTGATATATATAGATGCGATGTTATCATCTCTGAATACTGTGATAAAAAATTTCTCGAGCTCGTGTGGCACCCATTTTGTACCCAGCTTTTTCAAATGGGTCAAAACTGTTTTGTGGTCTATTCCCAGTTCTTCATCTATGTCGTAACTACTGATATGCCGAAAATATTCTACTTCTACTATTTCAAAAATTAGCGTTAATTTAATCCGTAACAGGGCGACCAGAGCGAGGTGCAGTCTTTGACATCAAAATCACCGGATTGAAAACGCTTAAACCAACTTTGTGCTACTCTTCTGACATTGCAATAGGTCCATAAACGTCACAATTTTTTTTCGCGGCTTGCGTTTCATTTTTTTCTATTCTAAATTAAATTGTAAAATGTATCGAACATCTTCGATCTGATCGTGATAAGTTCGCCTACGTCGTCACTTACCGGTTTCCCCGTTCAAACTTGCCTCATAAATCGTTTTTTCGATCTTTCTTTATCCATCCTCTCTACATCTCCAAGCCATCTAAGCATTCCTTTCTCTGCAGTATAAACAGTAAGTATATAACGCAATAACAAAGTTACGAGTATAAACAAACATCGATAAAATAACTCTTCCGGTTTGGAAACAGTAAAACGGACCCTTTATTCGCACCGCTATTTTTCGGTTTTTGTACGGCTGCTCTGTTGCGTTTGACAGTGTCACGTGCTTTTCGTTCGACTCATGAAGTCGTAATAAACGTCGTAGATCGTTTGATTTATAATTGACATTCGTTTTTCAATTTAAAGTTAGTTACTTTTAGAGAAATAATTTTAATAACTTTAATTGTCATCTTTGCAGTAAGATATTGTAAAAGACATTAACAATATTAGTGACTGTTAATAGTGTATATTAGTGTCAAGACTACAACTTACCTTAGTGCCAGCTGAACTGTAGACTCTGACTTTGAATACCCACCGAGTCCAATACTTGCACAACAAACATTTAGAGATAGTGTTAGATAGATCTTTTTTTTATTCTGATTATCTTGTGTTTGTTTTAAATGCATAATCGTTATATGGAACCATGGTGGCTCAAGGACCGGGCTCGCCTTAAACTTTATAATACGCGAGTGGCAGACTGGACTACTGGAACTTCTACAATTATTCTTCAATTTGAAATCTCCTAAAGATTAGCCGAAACAAACCAACAGAGAGACAGACAAAAATTGTAAATATTGTTTTTTTCTTATAAGTCCCTTTATACTTTCATAAGCAATGAGTAAAAAGCTGTAATTTTGTTGTAATAAACAGATACTTCAATTTACTTATTTGTATAGATACAATCCTTCATTTAATTTAATTAAGAATTCGTTGTTTGTAAGCACTTTTTATATTTTTTCTAAAACAATGCTGCTTTACTCAGAAGGTACCGTCTTGAAAATCAGAAATTGTTTTTTTTTAAATTACAGGCGATCTTATTGATTATACAACATGACCAAAAAAATAAAACAGCTTTTTTTGCAATTTATCTTAGTTATTGTTATCTAAATCAGGTTACCTAACTTCTACGGGTGCGGGTCCTGGGTTCGAATCGTAATCGGTGCCAACGTTTATGCAAAAACACAAATTGGTGGTTACGGGTTGTCCCCGTGTCTCTGACACTGCCTGCCTCCGATCAATCGCATGGGCGTTATAGGTGGGGCGCCGGTGTTCGCGTACATTGTAGATCTTTTATATGACGCAGTTGACGGCTTTCGGACTGTGTTCGGAGGTTGTCGCCCTGGTCGAAAATCGGCCAGAGGGACATCAGTTCAATAAAAGGAATTGCATTTGTACTGGTTTCACGGTACTTCACCGGTACAGTAAATAATTATTTATTTTTATTTACGGTACCGGTGATTATTTATATAAAGAAAAGTATTGTATTTTTAAATTGTTTATACATAACTTAGTGATGTAACGAATATTCGTTACATCACTAATTTATTATATCGCATTCCCTATTTACTTATTCGCTATGTTCGCTTATTTCTTGGCATTCGTAAAAATCGTGCGATTATTTTGCGAATGTAATTGTCACAAATACTTCATATTATACTTATAAAAATTAACAAAATAATATAAAATAACACAAAAAACATTGGCATTATAATAAACTTTTATTATAAATATTGTTATAGTTTTAAAATGTTCTCTTTTTTATTTAATTAGTTAATTATGACTTAGATTTATCCCAAATTATACGAAAGGTGATCAAGTCACAGTGCTCTGTATTTTAATTTGAATAAAAAAAAAACTATTCAACGTTCTTGTTTTTGAACCACAGCCAACAGCAGTAAGTAGTAATACTAGGTACAGATGTTAGGTTTATCTAAAGTATACAAATTTATGTACTACTAGTAATTGAAAAGTTTTTGCGTTAACTGCGAGAAATATAAATAATACATGCAGTAAATTACACTAGTTTGTATTCATCCGTCAAAAAATGGATAGCAGAATTTAAGCGTGGTAGAGAGAGTGTGAAAGATGAACCCCGCTCTGGAAGGCCTTCGACGTCACCTACTGACGAAAATATTAAAAAAGTACTTGATTTAATAATGGGAGACCGCAGATTAAAAATTAGAGAGATAGCCGAGATTATAGGCATCTCTTATGAACGAACTCAAAACATCATTGTCAACGAGTTGGGTTTCCACAAGGTGTCTGCGAGGTGGGTTCCGCGACTGCTTTCAGTTGAACAAAAAAGGACGCGATTGACTATTTCACGCGACTGTTTGGAGTTATTCGAAGCCGATGCAGATGATTTTTGAATCGTTTTGTTACTATGGACGAAACATGGGTTCATTACTGTACACCGGAAACAAAACAACAATCAAAACAGTGGAGAAGACCTGGTTCACCACCCCCTAAAAAGGCTAAGTCGATTTTGTCGGCAAATAAGGTGATGGCTTCAGTATTCTGGGACTCGCAAGGTGTGATTATGATTGATTATCTTGAAAGGGGTCAGACTATAAACTCTGATTACTACTGCACTTTACAACGTCGTTTACGAGAGGAAATAAAAGAAAAACGTCGAGGAATGCTCAGAAGAAAAGTCCTGTTTCATCAAGATAACGCCCGTGTTCACACGTCAGTACAGTCAATGGCTGGAATTCACAACTGTGGCTTTGAACTGTTACCGCATCCGCCGTATTCACCTGATCTGGCACCATCAGACTTCTTTCTGTTCCCTAACCTAAAAAAGCACTTGGGAGGTCAAAGATTTTCGACAAACGACGAGGTCAAAGCAGCTGTAGACGCATATTTTGACTCTAAGGAAAAATCATTTTTTTTAACGGTCTAAATGCTTGGAAGGGGAGGTGGCAAAAGTGTATTGAACTTGATGGTGATTATGAAGAAAAATAAAAATATAACTGATTTAGTATGTGTTTATTTTCTTGGTTAGGCCGAGTACTTTTCAATCCACCCTCGTATAATACTACTAGTATGGAAAAGTTTTGCGTTAACTCGAGAAATATAAAATAATACATGCAGTAAATTACACTAGTTAGTTTGAAAAAATGTCTTTAAATAAGCGTTCTCAATTGTATGGCCACCACTATCGGAATTATTATTCGTAATTATTTATTGACCAGAAATAATTATTTCATGTGCTTAATTTTTAGGAATGCCCCGATACGGGCTTTTGCTGGTACGATACCGATATTTATAAAAAGTTATTGTATTGTTCTTTGAGTACCCAAACAGTATCTGTTCTTCAGAAGTTTATAAACTTCTAATAAGTATAAGTTTTTTAAGTAATGGAGGACCGCGAGACCACATTATAATATGAGCATAGCTTTTTCAACAAACGTTGATAATTTGACTTACGTGATGCCTTTTTATATAGATCCACGTTTGATGTGTAATAACTTTTTTTATAGGAGATAGTGACGAGTTGGGCAAAACATTTACCCAATGGTAAGTGCAACGTCTGCCCATAGCAAATGCTGTGTCACCCAGAACATTTCTGTGTACCACACTGCGTCCGTCACCTTGAGACTTCAGTTCTTAAGTGTCACGTGCCCAGTGATTACGCTAGCTCTCAGTGCCCTTCAAACCGAAACCCTACTAATAAATATTTGTTTCGGTTTGAAGGATACTGCCGTAATACAGTACTGCTTCACAGCAGAATAACTGGCCCTGGTGGTGCCCTCCTTAGACGGATTCCATATGAATACTACCACCAGTAATAAAAAATGGTAGTGGTAAATCAGTACTTATAACTGTAGAACAATTTTGGAGGCGCCGGCGCTCGCCAAATTTCTTTAAAACTCCACCAGCCGTTTAAGCGTGAATAAACAAACAAACATACAAATTTCACATTTATAATTTTGTATAATATACATCAGGATGTCACCCACATATCACGTTACAATGTTTAATTTCGCAGTGCCAGTTAGTCAAACCTATTTAGGTAGAAGGAACTTTAGGGAGTGTTTATAGTTTCTGATTTCATGGTGTTGGGAACGGCGCGCCCTGTCCTGTAAGCTGCATCATTAGTCAGTGAATTGAATTAACTTATTGGTCTATTATCAGATGCCCTTTAGCGACTTGTATCGTTTTGTAGTTAACTGCAACATTCGGAAATAACTAGGTTAAACACTATTTGAATTAGGCACTGTAATTTGTTTATTTGAGCGTGACGTCAGGCTCAAAAACCGTAATAGACTGACTACAGATATCGAAGATCTAATAAATAAATACAGTTAAAATGGCAATTGTTTGGACACATGATAAGATACATCACGGAAAATGGTCTAAATATATAAAAAAAACTAGCTGATGCCCTTGACTTCGTCAGCCTGGATAAAGTTTTCTTAAATATCCCAAGGGAATTATTTGATTTTCCGGGATAAAAAGTATCAAATGTCCATCTCCAGGATGCAAGCTATCTCATAGCCAAATTTTGACAAGATTGATTCAGCGTTTGAACCACGAAAAAGTAACAAACAGACAGAGAGAGTTACTTTCGCATTTATAATATTAGTATGCTTGGTTATGTTAGATTTGCAGCCACGTAACGGTAAAAGAAAAGGTAGACAAATCAAGAGATTGGAGACGTTGATAACTACAACAGGGAAAACCGATGTGTTAGAATTTAAATTAAGACCCATAATTTTTACATATGTTTTTGCAACAGCAATAGTCTTAATAATAATAATACAATTTAGAATAAAAATAACTAGAAAATAAATTTTTAAAAGAATTAGTACACGGGCGACAAAGCTTCGCTCGGCATCTTTCGAATTCAGACGAGAACAAAACGTTCACCTGATGATAAGTGCACCATAACAAATGCTATGTTAATCAAAACATTTCTGTGTGGCATCACGCCCGGTGCCCCGAGACATCAGTTCTTAAGTCTCATTATGCCCAGTAATTACACTGGTTCTCAGTTCCCCTACGACCGAAACACAGTAATGTTTACTTCTGCTTCACGGTATGATATGCTTCACGGTAGAATAAATGGGCCAGGGAAGGTACCTTCCTAGACGGATTTCATTCAAAATTACATTTATGTACAAAAGTTACTGGTTTAATAGCATATTGGCTATATGTACTATTCAGTGACGCTACCTGCAGTCATGTTAGCAATGGTATTCAGTGTCCATCTGTTGCTGAATAGCAAATATCAATTTAATTATGTAGGATAAATAAAAGATAGCATTAAAAAGATATTACCTGAGAGGAACCGAAACAAGTTTCAACATTATTTATTGTTGTCGTAGTCGTCAACGTTGTTGTTTCAAGTTAACTCAAGTCAAATAAAGAAAATTAGAAAGATTATCTAAATTCAAAATTTCATCCACCTGTAGTATTTTAGGCTAAGATCCTAAAATTCAGAAGAAAAAATAAAAAAATATAATAATTCAGTATAGATGTTCATAAATAAAAAGCAATCACACCATTTTTTTGTATTGATAACACATTTTCTTATCTCAAGAAATTGCCTTATATAAAAAGCTAATTTGCCACGTGGATGGCTACCTCTTGAAGAAACCTGCAGAGAAATAAGAATGATTTATATCAAAGCCTTTCGTACATCTATAACCTACATACATATACTCACGCCTTTTTTCCATATAATGGGTAGACAGAGGTCACAGACGTAGCCCACTATTCGACCCCGCGGGAAACAAGACGTGACGGGTGGCGAACCACGTCGCCGCCATTTTGATACAAGTCAAAAAAAAATCTCATTGCGTTCCCATTAGCAGTATAGTGACAGCATTTCATATTGAATTTCATATTATGGAGTTATTCTATACGAATATAGGCTGTCCGTACAATACCTTAGTCGTATGGATGGTTATAGCTGATTGCTGCCAAGCTATATATATTTCATTATATATCTGTATGCAATATTACTTTGACAAAAAATATAAAAAGACTGCCCCGCTGGGTTTCTTGCTGTCTGTCCTGGACAGAGTAATTTTTTTGTGAACAGGAGTAATTAAAAAAATATCTTTAATGAGTATTATGTAAAGTTAACTACGATCCATAAAAATATTATTATTTTCCGGGGGATTCTTAGAGGATTTTCCTATAACAAAAAATGTAACATTGTCAAGTTGCGGATCCACTCCTTAAACGTATAGGCAAGCCAATGTTACTAGAGGGACAAGTCAGTAACCACTTTACCATCAAATGCACATTAGTCAATCTAATTAGTGCGAATTGTGCAAAAATCACATTTTTCGTTAAACACTACGTCTAACAGAGGTCTCCCAAGATCTGAAAATATTTTTTTAAGGTATCAAAACTTGTTGTTATCTGACTTTAATTTTAATTTGACAACATGTACATACAGTCACGCCTTTTCCCTTATATGGGATATATCCCATATAAGGCGTGACTGTATGGCAGAGGCCACTCTCGTAGCCCACTTTTCGCCCCCGGGGGAAACGAGACGTGACATTTATATTGAATTGTTACTTACTATATCGTTCACACAAGCAGTACATGGATAGAATTTCATGTTATGGTGTTACCTTAGTCGCCACTACATGCGCAATGTGGATGGTGAAAATAAATATTTTATAAAATATGAAAAAGAAAATACTTACTGGAAGTGATCAGAATGCATACAGGAGATTTCTGTTTTTTAATTTACCTGCAGAAAAGTAATCGGGCATCAGCATAGCTTGCGAGAAAATCACTCAAAATTATCCACTAATCTAGTACGATACTTAGCAAAATAACACTTTAATCCGTAGTCCCGTTCATTCGATGTAAATTGCAGTATTCGTATCCGTCTCGGACCTGAATATTAGACGTATCGCAATGGAAGTCCCATTCGTCGTTCAGGATACGATGAGAGATAAACAGCTGGCATATTACATCATTTTTATGAAACAGCAGTATGAAGAGATTCGACTTGCATTATTTAATGTTTTAATCAGCGCCTGGTAAACGTGGCAATTATGGCTAAATTCCCAAAATTCGTCCAACTTGTAACAAAACTGGTCCAGCTGTGGACTGTTGAGACACTTATGATGTGATGAAGAATGCTCTGTTGTTTACTTTTTTATAAGGCACCAAGACATTCCAAACGATACCCGTATCGGAAACACATTTTTACTGGTGGTAGGATTCCTATGCAGGAATCCGTCTAGGTAGGTACCACCCGAGGGCCAGTTATTCTGCCGTGAAGCAGTAGTGTGCAAACATTACTGTGTTTCGGTGTGAAGGGCACTGTGAGCTAGCGTAATCACTGGGCATATGAGACTTAAGAACTGATGTCTCAGGGTGATGGGCGCAGTGAGGTGTCACACAGAAATGTTCTTGGTGACACAGCATTTGTTATGGGCAGATGTTGCACTTACCATCAGGTGAACGTTTTGCTCGTTTCGTCACTTTATACAAAAAAAAAACATACAATTTAAAATATTAGATTTATAAAACATTAATCACAAACAACCGCTCTACTGTAATGAATCCGATCCCAACAAAAACAACTGCGCGATGTTAAACGCACTTTATGAGGCCAATTTAAACAAATACGAATCTAAATTATCTTCGAGATCCTGAAGATTATTTTGTAGAATTAAAACGTTGAGACCATTATTGAAGTGTAGCGACTTTAAGAATCGTTTCTTCTTTTTCAACTGAATGTATTTATTGAAATAATAACAAAAAAACGTCTGCGGAATTTACAAATAATAAAATTATAAATGCGAAAGTAATTCTCTGTGTCCCTCTGTCTGTTTGTTACCTTTTCACAGCTCAACCATTGAGCCGAACTTAACGAAATTCGGTACAGAATAAGCTTGTATCGTGAAGACCGACATAGGCGACTTTTTATACCGGAAAATGAAACGGGTTTTTAAAAACCTATATCCATGCGGACGACGTCACGGGCATCAGCTAGCACTCTATAACGAAACTGCGGGAGAATATAAACAAATGACGTTTCACAAACTAAATGTGCCCGATGTAACGCTCATGCGATCAGAACGAGGATAGGCTAGGATGCAGTGTCAGAGACACAGGGACAATCAAAACACAACTAGACTTGAGAACCAACAATTTGTGTATATCTATATATATATATACATAAACATAAAGTGCGGAACTAAATTGCCTAATTTAACAACAATAATCCCTTTAAAAAGTGAGTAAAGTTATATTACACTGTACGCGAATGAATTGAAATAAAAAATGGGTAGTTGAATTTTTGTATTTATAAAATGCAACTAAAACAGAATTCTCACCAAAGCTCTGCGTGAGGTTTGTCGGTCGATCGGGTCAGTTGCGGTTGGTGAAAGACACGCAGTTATTTAAGTTTGTTTTTAATTTTCTTATTTTATACGTATGTTGTTTTTTAATGATGTTGCGAGCTGTGTAACAAGGAATGAGGTAGTTTTGCGTACACATGAGAAGCTCTAGAAATATCTTATATATTCCATAATCGCGTAAAGAAAGTTTCTATATGCAACTGCCTAAATATACAACATCTTAAGATTACTGGTAGGAGGAGACTTTCTCTCCGGATCAGCCCATCCGATCTAGCCGACCCTTTTCCTTGGCAATGTCATCGGCCAAACGTATTTTTTTTTGTTTTGATCAATACCTCAATGTGAATTATGGCAATCCATAGAATTATGTAACTATTTGTTAAGTTGTGTAAAATACAACAATGTGAGTCCACAATGATAGATTACAAATATGCTTACGTACCCTTATACTCGATTCCCGGTGCCGGCACCACCTAAAATTGTTAATTGCAATTTTAAGTGCTGATTTACCATGTGCTCGGCGGTGAAGGAAAACATCGTGAGGAAACCTGCATGTCTGAGGAATAAAAAATATTTCGAAGATATGTGAAGTCCGCCAACCCGCATTGGAGCAGCGTGGCGGATTCTTCCTAGCTCCAAAACTCTCTCAGAAATGAGAGGAGGCCTGTGCTTAGTAGTGGGACATTTATAGGCTGAAACTTTACTTTTTTTTACTTTACTCTTATACAATCCATGATCGTCCACAGCCCTTTCAGATGGGCATTACAGCAGATATCCTCCAGGTATTCTGCATTCCCTGGCTTTGATGTAATCGGACACAACAACGATCAGGGATCAAATACATAAATTATGTATAATTACATATTTTATTTTAAATTAGCTAAGTGGTCGACATTATAACTCGATCTCGATAGTGTTAGGATACTGTCTAACTAAATAGTATTAATATCATATGCAAAGAATTTAATACACTCTGACGGAGTTCTTATATTGTTTAAAAGTACTTTATATGGCTCACAGCTGTGTCACGAGATTCCGTCTGGCTACCCCAACACGTTTTTGAAATGTCAATATAAATCTTGGGTAATTCTAGTAGTGTGCCCACTAGTGATTGGATATCGTAATGTTAAATATTATGATTAAAGTGATCGTTCATGTTCAAATATATGTTAAAGTATTATATAATATATATAGTATATAATACTTTAACCGGTGCCGTGTGGTGGCGGCTCGTTAAAAGAATACTACCACTCCGTCTCATCCAATGGATCTCGTAAAAGGCGATTGGGGTATTTGTTCCCACTCTTCAAGTAGCGCATCTTGGAGCTCTTGAAGAGTGGCTGGAGCTGGCCGTTTAGTACGTTTAGTACGCGCCGTTTTAGGTCATCCCAGAGATGTTCTATTGGGTTAAGGTCTGGACTTCGTGCTGGCCAATGCATAACAGGGATATCGACGTCCTGTAAATAATCCCGTACAATAGCCGCGGTGTGGCAACGAGCATTATCATGCATTAACATGAATCCATCACCGACATAACCAGCATACGGGACCACATGTTCCTCCAGGTTAGATGTAGACCAGCATTTAATGACCCTTGCCCACGGCCACCCCGAGTCCGGGAAACGCACACAAGTTCCGTTTTCCCGTCGACGGAAATGCCGCCCCAAAACATACACGAGCCACCCCCGTATTCGACGGATTCTTCGAAGCAGGGTTGTGTGAACCTCTCCCCCTGTCTTCTGTAGACCCTTCTACGTCTGTCATTGCAGAAGAGACAGACCCTCGTCTCATCAGAGAAGAGTACGGTCCGCCACTGTTCTAGAGTCCACTCGCAATGATTGCGAGCAAACTCTAGGCGATCTCTGCGATGCTGTGCAGTAAGTTTTGGACCTTTAGCAGGTCTATGGGCTGTTAAACTCTTTTCGTGTAACCTTCTTCTTATCGTAGAAACACTCACAGATGTTCTCCGAGTTGATCGAAGCTGTTGTTGCAACTCAACAGCATTTGTAAAACGGTTTCGTAAAGATGTCGTAACGATGAAACGGTCATCTCTTTCTGATGTGCACCGTTTTCTTCCAGATCCCGGTTTTCTAACATAACCACCAGTCTGCTGAAAACGTTGGAACACCCGTCGAACTGAAAAACGGGACAGGTTCAACTATCGAGCAACGTCACACTGCCGCATCCCCGACTGCAATAGGGCAATTACTTGAGCGGCTTCTTCAGAGCTGGTGTCCATCTTTACTTGTTCTTACTTGGGTTACTTGTTCACGTGTGTTCACTGCAAAGTCTAAATTACGACTGGCCCATATTTCATCCAGATCGACCCTTTTATACCCTTTTTAGGTGGTGTAACTAGCGTCCTTACTAACGAGCATTTGACAGTGTTTATTTTTGACGCTCTATAATGATAAATGTTTTAATGATTTCATGATTTTTTTATTAATAATGTAAAGCTATTCAAATACCCATTTCAAACATATCAATATTTATATAAATATAATTCGTTTCTAGCCATTACAGCCATTTTTCGCGCAAACTCAGAGAGGTGCGATTTTTGTGACGCTGAGTGTATATAACCGTTTGAATGTAAGAAATATGTACTGTTTTCGTTGTTATGAAAACTTTATATAGTGTAACTAATTTGCACTGTACTTTTGATGATTGGTCTCTTATGAACGTATTAATAGATTTATGAATAGTTTGTAAGATTTTTTAAATTCAATATGAAATGTACTCTTATGTCGAAAAATAAAATAAAAATATTATAATTTTTACACGCTTTGTATAAGCTTCACTTGTATGTTTGTTTGTTTGTAACCGACTCCTTAGGGCTCGATTTTCTCCTACTTTAAACGATCCAATTTAATTCAAATTTTGCACACCTGTCAAAATCCGATGACAATGCAATAATTAATTCATTCATCAATTAACTAAAAATAAAAATTAATAGTTTAAAAAAACTATAAAACACGCTTTTATTTTTATTTTCAATAAGAAAAAAAATGTTTTATTTTAAAAAAAGCTTGGGGTGCTTTTTAAGATATCATCGAAATGATAATCCTTCTTCTCATATCTGTCAATGAAATATTTATTGACATCATGCACCTCACGCTTTATTTAAAATAAAACATTTTTTTTTCATATTAAAAATAAAAATAAAAGCGTGTTTTTTTAGTTTTTTTAATAACTTTATATTCGGTCTTTATATAACCAAGAACAGCTAATCAAAAGCAGTATGGGACGATCCACTGCTAGATGGAACGCCAACCAATGCTTGTAGCAAGTCGAGGAGTGCAGGTGAACAGGGTAGAATGGTTTTGTGGCAACCTATGGGGAAGGTCTTCATTGAGCAGTTGCTAGAAAACGATAGGATGGCTACAATGAATATGCATCAGTTACAACGTATTTTACAATACATAATTATATATTATGTTTAAATGTTAGTTTATTAGATAATACAGCTTCCCAAACATTTTTATCGCATCACACTAGCAGGATGAGCCATGACACAACTTCATAACGCGAGTTAGTTGAAGGGAAGTTGATAAATAATGCAGTATAATAAAAGGCATTTTTTAAACGTAACTGGTGGTAGGATTCCTATGCAGGAATCCGTCTAGGTAGGTACCACCCCTGGGCCAGTTATTTTGCCGTGAAGCAGTAGTGTGCAAACATAACTGTGTTTCGGTGTGAAGGGCACTGTGAGCTACTGGGCATATGAGACTTATTTATTTATTTATTTATTCTTTATTGCATTCACCTAATTTTAATAAAAAAAAAGGATTACAAAGGGCGGACTTAATGCCTTTTGGCATTCTCTCCCAGTCAACCCAAGGCATAGAGAGACATTGTTATAGGTGCTTTACAAATTCATCATTTTAAATTCTTGCTAATAAAAACAATACACTAATTGTACTAAAATATTGATTGATTAGATAGTAATAAAAATAATATTTAAAATCATATTACACATAAATATTTACATAGATATATACACTTAAATATACATACACGTAAAACTGATATATACATATACATGTATACATACATATTACAGAATGACCGATGAAAGAAAGAAAAGATCAAAGCTTAATAACTTATGTCTGAGGGTGATGGGCACAGTGTCACACAGAAATTTCCTGGGTTACTGGGACTAAGCATTTGCTATGGGCAGACGTTGCACTTACTATCAGGTGAACGTTTGCTCGGTTTATAATTTTAAAAAAAAAGTAAAGTAAACTTTCAGCCTATAAATTTCCCACTGCTGAGCACAGGCCTCCTCTCATTTCTGAGAGGGTTTAGGAGCTAGGAAGAATCCGCCACGCTGCTCCAATGCGGGTTGGCGGACTGCACATGTCTTCGAAATATATTTCATTTCTCAGACATGCAGGTTTCCTCACGATGTTTTCCTTCACCGCCGAGCACGTGGTAAGTCAGCACTTAAAATTGCAATTAACAATTTTAGTGGTGCCGGTACCGGGAATCGAACCCAGATCACTCGCGTACTATAAAATTTAAAGCGAGCACCTAGCCCCTGAAAAAAAATACTAAATTGTACAAATGTGGCTTTAGAGTGAAATTTAAAAAAATGTGATTTCTTTTCGTCTCTTGGTTGATCTAAGGAAGATAATTTTGGCAATATTCTATTTGATTGTATCTATCAACTTCAAAATTCTATGAAAATAATAAATATATTTGTCCGATGGCAGTGTCACCACACCAACTTCTTCCAGTTACCAGAAGTACAGGAAACGGAAGTGTCATTAATACATCTCCTGAGAATTGTAACGATATTATTTTTTTTATTGGAGAAAACGACGAAACGAGCAAAACGATCACCTGATGGTAAGTCCGACGTCTACCCATAAGAAATGCTTTGCCACTCATAACATTTCTGTGTTACAGCGCACTGCGCCCGTCACCGTGAGACATCAGTTCTTAAGTCTCATATGCCCAGTGATTACACTGGCTCACAGTACCCATCAAACCGCAACACAGTAACATTTGCATACTACTGCTTCACGGCAGAATAGCTGACCTTGTGGTGGTACCTACCTAGACGGATTCCTGCATAGGAATCCTATCACCAGAAAGCAATCGCTCTATAGTTCTGTTCAAATTATGACTCGGAAAAGAATAACAGTGCAACCTTTAACCAAATTTCTGTGTGATGTTATCCTTATATTTATTTCTTTTGGAGGCTTGATGCAGGTATCACGGCAGTGTTAATTTGTAAGAAAACTAGTTTAAAAATTTAAATGAATTTCATAATGAACTTCTAAGCAACTATTGCCTTTGGTATAATGAAGGCCTCTCCCAAGATGGGAGCTAGAATCACAGCACTTGGAAGAAGGAATGACTCGCCGCTGTGCCCGACGCCTTGCAATTTAAAGAACACTGCTATCTGCTATCTACACCAATTCGCGTTTGATAAAAGAAATCTTCACTTCTTGTTCGTTATATTTTAGATTTCTTTGGAGGCCAATTGATATTTTCTTTAGTCGTATTCTTACGAAACCCTTGAGACAAGAATTTCCATCGCTGCCCCCACTTGACAATTAATTATAAAATATTTATAAACAAATAGAGAATATTTATGTACAGTGTTCAATGAACTGCCGAGTTAACTTTTCAACAACACTTTTAATAAGCATGTGGGCGGTCCTCACTTTACGCCCACATGCTTATCTATACAAATAAATAAAATTGAATTACATACAATATAATGCTTATGAAGGTTTATGCGGTACGCATAAGAGAAAAACAATTTTGAAATGTTTTGTCTGTCTGACTGTTTATTCGGCTAATCTCTGAAACGGCTGGACCGATTTTGACGAGACTTTCAGTGACAGATAGCTGGCAACTTAGGCTTTTTACTTTAATTTTAGAAAAATAATTAGGGTTACGCGCAAAAAAAAGTGTATCATCGATCGGGGTCAGCTTTTACGCGCTTAGCTAGTTGAAAGTAAAATTTATTTGCTGGGACACGAAATTCGGTTGGTGAAACCTACGAAGTTAAATTTGATTTTCGATTCATGTGAATATTACAATTTTTTGACAAAAATACGACAAACTACCGTTTTAATCAAACACGGTAACAAAATCATATATTTTCTTAGGTGATTTCATGATATAACAGCAATAAAAGAGCTCTGCTAGAGTGGATAAACTAGGAATAGGTAAGGGAATAATTCTACAGAGAAAAAAAATAAAACAAAGTCTTCATTTGCATCAAACTATTAAGAGAATCTACCACCCACCTCATCCCGTGGGTGTCGTAAAAGTCGACAGAGTCGTAAAACCAGAAGCAGCATCTGCCGGGAACTTCAGAATAAATAAACTGAGATTGCCCACCCGCGTGCCAAGCGAGGCAACTATGGTAAAATTCCCCCCCAAAACGAGAGCTACAAACTTTGTAGCGATCTATGGGGGAGGACTATGTTTAGCAGTGGACTAGTGATAGGCTGAAATGATGATTCGATTAAAGTATTTTTTAAAACCGCAGTTGCGTTATTCTGGTAATAGTGCAACGCAATTGCTAAGTAATAGTAATCCATACCAATATTATAAATGCGATCGTTTGTTTGTTACCTTTTCACGGCTCAACCTCTGAACCGATCTTGACGAAATTTGGCACAGAAATAGCTTCCTGCATGCATCTTGAAGAAGGACATTTTAGGATATATAGTTTAGGAGAATATATACTAAAGGAAGGATACTTTTTATCCCGAAAAATAAAATAGTTTCTACGGGATGTTTAAAAACACCACGCGCACGAAGTCGCGTCCATCGTCTAGTTAGAAATTATTTTATTTTATTGGCTGAATTATATATATTAAACTGTATATACTCGTATACAGTTGCCCATGGAAATTATGCGTAATATTTTGCTTTTAATGGAATTTAATGGATGCAAAAGATAGTATTGCTGTAGCTTTCATCATCATCATTTCAGCCTATCACAGTCGACTGTTGAACATAGGCCTCCCGCATATAGATTAGCTCCCCATTATAGATTGCCATAAAACGACATCCAGCCAAAAGTTTGTGAGCTATCGTTTAGTTAATAATTTTTATAATGTTTTAAAGGTTTTTAGAATTATTTAGATCCTAAAAACCTTGAAATCAAAATATTTTTGTGATTGAAATTGCAATTTTATAATATTTTTACATTATAAATAAATGGAAAAACATATAGTATCGCATTTAATATTCACATACACAAAAGAAGCCGGTGCGATATACCAGTATACTACTCGTATAAATTACCTTTCTAAGAACTCCTAAACATATAATAATAATACGTAAATATATAAATATTAAAGAACTGTTATTAAACCGAAGTGAGTTCTTTGTCTGTATTTTGTTCTAAGTCTCTTCTATTTTACAGCGGGAAGAAAGAAGAATAAGCTTTAATAACTCCGCTTGGCAAGCTGATTAGCGTTAGCAGTTCCATACATGTCGCACTTTAGAAACTGTTGCTGCCAGTTACCGATCTTTATATTAACGATCTTGCTTTTAATAAAGATTATTCCGCCACTTGTCTTGTTTCTTAGTAGTTCCCTTAGTCGACTCTTATGGCATCCACATATGGATGAGACGGACAGACGATTTTCTTACGCCGCCAACATTCGGTCTTAAACCAGTGTCGACGTGAGGAAACTAGCATGCCTAAGGACAATCCGCATTGGAGCAGCGTTGCGGACTAATCCTGACTCGAAAACCTTCACAGAGAGGCCTGTGCTCAGCAGTGGAATATTTATACGCTGTTAATTTGCCCACTGGTTATGAATCAGATACTATAAAGGAAAGAAAGTTAATTTGCTAAGATCCGTATGAAAAATTTAAAAGGCTCTGTATTACCTAGTTTTTGAAGAGCACCGCCCGCCCTTTATCGAAAGCGTGCACAAGCAAACCAATACCGCCACCGGGAGCCGCCACCAGATACCCTCCACTACTACAAAACTACCACTAGGCAATACACACCACTGAAATCGAGAACCCGACACGTGTTTCACCTCCAAACGGGGCACGTGTCGTGTTCTTTCCTTTATAATAATGTATTTTCGTAAAGTAACGCCTGATTCTATTAACTGAACAAGATACTGTTAAATTCATATTTAATTCAAACGGTCCCATTACTAAGGTGTTAATTAACAAATTGTTTTAGTTTCGTGTGAGGACCTAGAGGCGTAAGCCGTCAAAACGGGCGCGAAACTGTCGGCGTCCAAGGAGCAAAATGCGCTGCTTCAGCTTTATCGGGACTGCGTCCAGAAGTTCGCAGACTTCACCTACCAAGCAGGTAAGTAACTTTTACTGTTTCTATCTTCATCATCATTCCAAGAAGTACTGAGCGGAGAGCAATTGCTGCCAGCGGCTTTGCGTAGATCGTCGCTACACTAAGTCTGACGGCATTTCAAAATCGCCCCATAGTTTGCATACTTAGAAGGCTAACTCATTGTTTTGCCTATGAAAGATCAAAAATAAGTTTAAAATTTGAATAATCCAAAAGTGCACGCCTCATTACGCTTATTCAATTTTTACACATGGGAAAGAGGCGTGTCTATATGTATGTGCACATACAGACACACCTCTGTCCCATTGGGGTAGACAGAGACCACATCTTTACACTTGCTACGATCCTGACACACATTTAACGTGTTAATTAATAGTATTGTTCAAAAGTGTTCCGGTAATTACTTCACAAGGTTTCAAACAACGTAAATTACGAACGAATTTCTAGGACCGAAATATTTTTTTTTAATTAAATTTATCGATAAATGACTCAAGAATAAGTAGGTAATTAAAGTTTAATAAATGATATTCATAATGGGATACGATTTATCCTATTTATGCGTACTAATGAGAGTGTAAAGGGATTTAAGGTGAAAGAATTGGAGGAAATTTTTGTACTGGTAATGTAACAAGCCTAACGCATTCGCGTTATTAGGCGTGCAATACCGTCAAAATATTTCTATAACAAATACTCATAATTTTTATTTTCATTGACAGTTTTTTGCCTATCATTGCCAACAAAAATGTTAACAAAACACTAAAGACAAAATAATGTGTTTTATTTTTTTCCGCACTGTAAATTAATATAACATTTCCATTACAATATGCTATGCGAAATAAAGTGTCACGGAAGTTAGTTATGGATAAAGCATAGATATGTTTACCTATTTTAGTGTATACGGACATTATTTGTAATAATATATCAGTAACATGCAAACAAACTAATCTACACGCGTATGTTTTAACACGTACGTACGAAATTCACGAAAGAAACGTTTCCCAACGTACGTATATGTGGGAGTATGTAGTGTCTCACGCTCACAGGCGCCCGTGCACTTGTTTATACAGATACACACATTTAGAAATCCATTTATTCACATTACAGGTTATCGGTAAGTAATGATTTATATATTTAAATATAAATAATAAATGATATCCAAGCCTATCGACTATAAAATATAGCGTTCTTCAACTTTGAAGATCAATAGAAACTATTATTATGAAAGTTCCCGAAAAAGACGTGCCCGTCATTCGAAGGCTATACCTTCCGTGCACAGATGCGCGATGTGTTGGAATATTTCTGGAATGTTCTTATTACTACTAAGGCCGATTGATGATTTCATTTCCAATTTATTAACTCGGTATTCTGGGAAGTGTAATAAATTTTGTCGTGTTCTTTGTTGTGTTAATTGTTTCTAATACCCTAACTTTCAATTAAGAGCTAATTTAAATTAATGAACCTAAATTGCAATAGTTAAATTACATTCAGAGGTAAAAAGGCACCTACCTTATACAAACTATATACTACAATTTCCAATCACAGAGCAGAACTACGAACGTCCATACTAATATAATAAATGCGAAAGTAACTCTCTCTGTCCCTCTGTCTGTTTGTTACCTTTTCACAGTAAAACCGCAGAACCGATCTTAACGAAATTTGGCACAGAGATAGCTTGCATCCCGGAGACGGACATAGGATACTTTTTATTCCGAAAACCAACTATTTCTCACGGAATAATTAAAAAACCTATATTCACGCGGAGGAAGTCACGAGCATCAGCTAGTTTTGTTAGAGCATTTAAATACTTAGTTAAACATCAACCTGCATGTCTCCTTTCATGTCGAAACAAAAATTGATAACATGAGAAATCCATCAACTCGAAACTGAACCAGCTAAGAAGCATCTGCTAGATGTTTTCTTGCTTCAAAACTCTCTCAAAAATAGGGGGAGACCTGTGTTCATTATCAGGATATTTATATGCTGTTGTTAGGTGCATACTTATAAAATGACCGACTCATTTGAGAGACTGAAAAATTTGTATTAAAATATTTGTATTGTTTTCAATATATAGTAGACCTATTATTTCTACACAATTTTTTGACATTACGGGCAGTAGATTTATGCAAGTAAAAGACTCATGGACGTGTATCAATGAATTATCTTCAAAAGATATTTTATATCATTTTAAGACAATTGATTGTAAGAGAAATGCAGATATATGCGGTATGTCTGTTGAAGTCAGTACGTCTATTACAGGCATAATTGCACCTTAATTAGCCCAAATATTTAATTCTAGTATTGAACTAGGTGTATTTCCTGATTTGATGAAACATAGTAAAATCACACCTTTTAGTTAAATCTGGTAGTACATCTAAATTCTCTAAGTTTAGACCTATATTTCCGTACTAACAATATTAAATAAAAATTTTGAAAAATTATTCTTAACATAAGGTAAAACATTTTAATTTAAATAAATTGTTTCACAAAAACCTATTTGATTTTACAAGGGGGTTTCTACAACCGATGCCGGTGTTGAACTAATTAAGTATATATTCGATGCCTGCGAGAATTTGTGTTTTCTGTGATCTTTCTAAGGCCTTCGATTGCGTTCATCATGAAACACTCATCAGGAAACTACATCATTACGGTATAAGAAATTCTGCACTTAAACTTCTAACTTCATATTTGAGGAATAGAAAGCAGAAAGTAGTTATCAATAGTACGGGTTCTTCCGGGTCAGCAGTATCTATAGGTGTCCCGGGTGTGCAGGGTTCGATTGTCGGCCCATTTCTATTCCTAATTTACATTAATGACTTACCTTACCTAGCAGGGGATAACCATGATATTGAAAATTATTTGCTGATGATACATCATTGATTTTCAAAATAAAACGTCAATTTTTATTATACGACGATGTGAATAATGCTATTTCAAAAGTTAAATGTTTAAAATTTACAACAGCAGATGTTAAACGTTTGGATATAAATGTACTCTTAAATGGAGAAGAGTTGAGCCTTGGGAATACCACTGTTTTTCATGGAATAGCTCTAGTCGCGAAACTTCAATGGAGGCCCCCATATATCTAAACTAGCAAGTAGACTCTGCAGCTTATGCTGGGAAAAGAATTAGAAACCTGACTAATGTTGAATCTGCTAGATTAGTTTTTTTTAGTTATTTTCACAGCATAAATATGTCTTATGGTAATTTGTTGTGGGGAAATGCGACTGACGTAGAGGTGATTTTTCGTTTTGCAAAAGAGGGTCATAAGATCTGTTTATAATATTGGCTCTAGAGTGTCTTTAAGGGATAAATTTAAAGAAATTAATATCTTAACCTTGGCCTCTCAATACGTATATGAAAACGTTATGTATGTAGATAAGAACATTTATCAATTAAATAAAAAAAGTGATGTTCACAATGTAAATACCAAGAACAAGCACTTGATATTAATAATGCCAGTTGTATTCTATTCTTCAAAAGCTTCTACTTCAGAATGATTTTGTTCTCTCGAAAAGTTATGCAAATTTGGATAGAAATGAAATTCTGTCGTTGAAAGATCCTGTAAGTACTTATTTACGAGTATTTAAACTGTCGCATGAGAAGTCTAACTGAACGGTTGACCAAAAGTTTGCTTTACGGCTGAGTCGTTATGGTCCTCGTTTCAGTACACATCTGCATCAATCATGTGAGAAGCTCGCTAGACAGTGTAGTGCACAGTTCCGGCACAGAACCACAATACTGATAGCAGTAGCTTTTTCTTAGTTATCTTGTATTTTGTACACTTGGGCGACAACAGCTACATTGATGTGAAAGTCTACGGTTATCGTTGAATCAAATTTTATCAAAAAGCAAGATTCGATTCAGAATTCTTTTGTTTTTGTTTTACTATTATAATATAAGGGCCAGTAACAGATTATATTAGATGCTCATTGCAGTCTCGATCCGCAGGCTTCCGCCGTGTGTGGCACTACAGGTCGGCAGATTGGGATGGGATGCGGTCTTTCTTTGCATTCTACCCATGGAGGCAGGTTTGCTTCTCGCTGGGTGATCCCAAGACCGTTGCACAGTCTGTCGCCGATGTGGTGCTCCAGGGTATGGAACTTTTTGTTCCATCTTCTGTGGTGCCCATCGAAAGTAGATTCCAGCCTTGGTTTGGTGGCACCTGAGGAATGGCATCTCGCCGAAATCAGCAGTGTCCAACTCGACTATGGACGACAGGAGGAACTTCACCGCCGATCATCTTGCGTTGTCAGTATTCCATGCCTGAAGTGACATTTCTGCAGAGCTCAGTGCAAAGCACTCTTCTCTCTGGACATCCACAAGTCGAGTGGGCCAGATGGAATTCCCCAAATTGTGTTGAGGATGTGTGCTCCGGAGTTGGCTCCGGTTCTAATGCGTCTCTTCCGATACTCCTATTCTCGAGGTGTCGTTCCCGAACTCTTAAACAACAGCTTCAATGCACCCGATCCTTAAAAAGGCGACCGCTCTGATCGGTCCAACTGCAGGCCTACTACAAGTCGAGATTTTGCTAGACAAAATCTCGGTTCCAGGCCTTGCGAAGAGACGTTGCGTATCTTTGCGTTTCTCATCGTATATACTTTGGGGAGTGTCCCGAGAAATTGTTCAGAATCATACCAGCCGCTGAATTTCACCATCGTATATCGCGGCAAAGCACCAAATTCCATCCATATCTACCAGATGGGTGGCATTCCACCACTGTGCGCTTTTCGAGTAATTTTCTTCCATGCACGACCACTTTGTGGGACTTGCTGCCGCCAGCGGTTTTTCCGGACAGATATGACTAAGGGACCTTCAAGAAAAGAGCCTATTCCTTTCTCAAAGGCCGGCAACGCACCCGCGACTCTTCTGTTGATTGCGGATGTTCATGGGAGGCGGCGATCACTTAACATCAGGTGAGCATCTTGCTCGTTGGCCCCCTGTTCTAAAAAAAAATTAAGTTCTCCATAGCCTGCGAATATTGGAAACCTGCCATTATCTACAAGAATTATAATACGTTAAAACTATCTTAATATAAATTACATTTACCGGCAAAGCGTTAAAAGATTTTTTCGGCCGCCAACACTTCTCTTTGATCTCATACGAGTAGTACAGTTCTCAGGTTAATATAAGCAACATTTTGATAGGATTACTCTGCGAGCATCTAAGTTTCTTTTAATATACATATATGTATAAGTTCCAAGAGAATGAGAGCGTGGTTGGCGCCAGGGAGTCTCGACTTATTTGGTGTATTTAATAAAAATGCTTTGTTGAATTAGATAAGTGGACGTATTTTTTCATACGTTATCCTATACGTGAATGAAGTTTACTGTTAAGTTTTCGCTTAATTAACACATTATTACAGTTACGTTTTATTTCGCACCTAAAGTGTAAAAAATAAAATCTATAAGTAAATAAAATTTCTATTGCGTTGTATGTTATACCGCCATATGTTCTGTCTACTAAGGAAATAAATTATCCGGAGTATGGGAAGCAGAATCCTTTGTTTGCAATACAATACTGAACCGTAAGTTCGAAAATAACTTTGTGCTGCGTTGTACATCGCCTGCCGAATAGTCCAATTAAAAGACTGACAATTGCTATTTTCCAAATTCCGATTATATATCTCTGAAATCCAATTTATTAATGGATTTATTTCCCAAAAAAATCATTACAGACAGTGACGTAACTATACCGCTGAGGCCCGTGACAAATTATTCGGATTTTTAATAAATTACTATGTAAAGTACGTATGTACGAATACTATTGTGCAAATTATTCCTTGATTTTCCAGTATCTTTTAATTAAGAACGTATTGGATTGTAATTTCAATGTATAGTAGTCAACACTTTAATTATTAAATAAATCGGGCTTTCTGTTAAGCAGAAGTATTCATGACAATATCAATGTTCAAATTTCGGTTAAGTTGCGTAATAACTGCCCCTCCGGCCGGGGGGCCGTGGCTTTTTGCCCGCCCTACGACCCTATTTTTTTTACACCACTGACGGTTCGCGGTTTATGGTTATCGAAATCATGATCTTTAATACTTTTTGGAAATGAATCCATAAATAAACGTTTATCCGTGTGGTGGCGGCTTAAGAGAATATACCAACCCATATCTTCCGGTGTCGTAAAAGTCGACAGAGGGAAAATAAAAACTAGGAATTGGCACCAGCATCTTCCTGGAATATCTGAATAAATAAACTGCGGTTGCCAACCCGCCTGCGAAGCGTGCAACTATGGCAAGTTCCTCCCAAAACGAGAGCTACAAACTTTTGTGGCAATCAGTAGATTTATGCAAGTAAAAGACTCATGGACGTGTATCAATAAATTATCTTCAAAAGATATTTTATATCATTTTAAGACAATTGATTGTAAGAGAAATGCAGATCTATGCGGTATGTCTGTTGAAGTCAGTACGTCTATTACAGATATAATTGCACCTTAATTAGCCCAAATATTTAATTCTAGTATTGAACTAGGTGTATTTCCTGATTTGATGAAACATAGTAAAATCACACCAGCATCTTCCTGGAATATCTGAATAAATAAACTGCGGTTGCCAACCCGCCTGCGAAGCGTGCAACTATGGCAAATTCCTCCCAAAACGAGAGCTACAAACTTTTGTGGCAATCTATGGGCAAGGCCTTTATTCAGCAGTGGTATATGGTGATAGAATGAAATTTAATTTTTTAAGGATAAAATGATGAAACGAGCAAAACATTCACCTGATGGTATGTGCAAAGCCTGCCCATAACAGAATCTGTAACACCACACTGTGCCCATCACACTAAGACATAAGTTCGTAAGTCTCATATGCCCAGTGATTACGCCAGCACTCAGTGCCTTTCAAACCGAAAAACACAGTAATGTTTGCACACTACTGCTTCACGGCAGAATAACTGGCCCTGGGGTGGTACCTACCTAGACGGACTCCTGCATAGATAGCATTTGTAAGACCGAATAGTTCTCCAGTGTCTAGGTGTTTATGTATCTACCGGTGATAGGTACCTAGACGGACCAAGGTGTACCTAGACGGACCCTTGCATCATATGCATAACTGTGTCCTGATTTGAAGACCGCTGCAACTAGTGAAAAGAGTGGGCATAGAAGATTTAATAACTGATGTGTGGTGGCGGCTTAAGATAGGTTACCACCCCATCTTATCCAGTGGGTGTCGTAAAAGTAGTCGGCGGGAAAATTTCATCCAGAAGTTGCACAGCAGCGTATCCTGGAACATCTGAATAAATAAACAGAGGGTTGCCATCTGAGGAACAACAAATGATGAAAAGATGATGATGATGAACCGATTTAGCGAGGCAACGAGCTCAGTGCGGGCAGAATCACAGGACTTTACAAATCAAATTCCGGATGACACTAAAACTGTTAGAGGAATCCGATCAGGATGACTTGCTGTCATCTCACTTAATGCAACAAAGAAAATAAATGATGCCATTCGTGTCTTTTAACGTTATCAAAAACATTCTAGCATAGAGCAGCGGTTTTACACATATATATATATATATATATATATATATATGTGTGTGTGTGTGTAGAATAGAATATATGTAGATAGTAAATTTTATGTTATCGAAAATGCTTCTTTTTAAATTATACTAATATAGAAAAGTATTCCGTAAAGGAAATCGAACTTTGGAAAGTAGTTCAAAATTAACTTTTAACCGGAAAGACATACGAAGAAGACAAGTTAAATAAAAGCATGTAAAAATAAAGAACAGTGAAAACCGCTTACTGTGGAATTTTCTACGAAAAATCACATAAAACCTATTACGTAATATATGTATACCGGATATGTATCGGTGTCCTTAAAGTTTTAAACTATTTCCTAGACAGCTGATATCCACAAATTCATACTTCGTTTTGAAATAAATCGCTCAGAACATAATGTTCAATACGCGTTGTATTCACAAAACCGCTCAACGCTTGATTTTGTGAGGCGTGTTCAACACAGACACGTGACTCGAATTTATTGTGAGGACCATTCTTTAATATATACATGTTACTTCGACGTACGCAGGACTGATAATAGATACCCTATTATAACTTCTTTAGACGTTCTATGAGCTGCGACAGAGACACACATTTTAAAGACTAATATGACTGATAATTATATATTTTATCATGGTTCACAGGGTTGTAAAGTCAACGTACCTATGTACGTCTTGATTCTCCATAGAAAATAGATGGTCTGGCTTCCGAATACTGTCGGAAGTTACCAGCTGACCATGAGATATTATAGTGCCTCAAGTGTGCGCACATACACAGAGGCAATGAAAATTCGATCTGTATTCGAACAGCGGGACTGCTCGTGGGAGAAGAGGCGGTGTATTGGAGCCGCTCGCCCTTGCCTTCCGCAAGCAAGGTGAAGTCGCGGGAGAAGAGGAGTTGTAGTATTGCGATGTGCTACTGTCCCTGTCTTCCGCGACTTTGGCGGGGCCGCACCGTCAGTTATTTTTTTTTGGTATTCTATAAAGTGATGAAAAGAGCAAAACGTTCACCTGATGGTGACTGCAACGTCTGCCCATAACAAATGCAGTGTCATCTCTGGATGACACTGCGTCGTGTGTTACGGGCGCGCCTTTCTAAGAGGAGGGAGAGAGGGGAGGAATTTTCCTCTCTCGAGGAGGGACCGCAGACGGTGGCCTGCACCAGTGGTGCCGATGATAAGGGTGTAACCCTCCCCGTGGCCTTGCCTACATGCGACGAAGGCAGAACACCGTGGGGTTTTAGTCGGTGCAAGTCCGACATAACCCCTCCTCGTCTCCGCGAAGTGTGTTTATTTAATAGGCATACAGTTTCCTTTTTGTTTTTTTTTATTGCATATAGTGACGAGATGAGCAAAACGTTTACCTGATAGCAAGTGTAACGTCTGCCCCTGACAAATCTTGTCACCCAGAAAATTTCTAAGCTAACTAAACACTGCGCCCATCGCCCTGAGACATCATTTCTGAAGTCTCATATGCCCAGTAATTACACTAGCTCTCGGTGCCCTTGACCGAAACACAGTAACTTTTGAACACTACTGTTTCGTGGCAGAATAACTGGCACTGGGGTAGTACCTACCTAGACGAATGTAGGAGAACGGCACTTAAAACTTCAGTTAACACTTTTGGAGGCCCCAACCCTAGAGTTGGAACCTAGGCCATTGAGTCATCACGGCTCACCTTTACTTAAAAAGCAGTATTGGTAATGCAAACGCGTAATTCTTCCATTGGAATTACACAAATATGTCTACCATCACATTACGCTATCAAACTGACCGCTTTATAGTAGGACAACGCTTCGCAACCCTCATGCTATCAAACCCAAAACCTTCAATTGTATTTGCTAATAATTACAATTTAATAGGGAAAATAAAAAAAGAATCAAAATCTCAAAACGAACACCGTGCGTAGCTATAAGTTCGCAAGAGCTATAAACAAGCGAAACAAGTCAAAGTTGAGTAAAGAAGTTGTAAATTTGATTGGATTCATTCATTTCAGATCATTATCATGGTCTCTAATATTTTTTCTATGAAATAACAGTCAACAATAAATTACGTACATTTTATTTCGACTTGCGAAGTCCGTGCAGTGTAAAAGACTTCCCGACTCCAATCCCCTCTCAAAAGGTGAGGAGACCTGTGCTCAGATGTGGGACATATAGTCTGGTTACTTTATATATTTTTGTATGTCATTATCGTAGGAAATTAAACAATGAAATAAAATTGATTCATTTTTATTCCAATTACTATATTTCTCTGAAAAAAAGTTACTCATTATTGTGAGTTACTTTTTTAGCAGTCTGCAGTCGCATCTCGTTGGTTATGTTGTGAGTACGCATAACAACACAATCAACGGGAATTTCGAAAATCTTTTTGAAACTCTTTAACATAACTAATATTCGTGTTAACCAACCCAACTAATAAGAAAGTTGTTCACGACAATAGTTGAATGGTGGGCTCGACCCTGCGACATTATGTTTTGCTGTCCGAAAAAGTATCATGTAACCACACAGTCTATTAATAAGTTTTAGACAACTCAAAATTTTATTCCTACGCGTTACACGCCCCGTCCATAGTCCGTAAAGAGTCGTTTAGACGCTCATCGATGGCCCCTAAGAGGGCGAAACCTTGACCTGGATCCAAACTTTGTAAACGCGTTACCTAAATACAAACAATATAAATAACTTTCTGAAATAGTGTCTGCAACAAACTTTAATATAGAAAATGGGTTATTTATGTATAACTAGCGACCCGCCCCGGCTTACGTGTAGTTACTTATGAAGAAAATGAGATGTGCGCTTAGCAAGAATATTAAGTCAGTCAGTCAGTTTGTCAGTGTCAGATTTTTTTGTTCTGATGAAAACATGAGACAGCAGAACTGTCAAATCGAACGTCACTTTTTTATTGAGATTAAATTACAAAAATACCTTCCAATTTTTCGACTTTTATGGTGGACTATTCCAAAAAAATTATTTCATTCAAACCATGTCCGGACAATTACGAACACGACAGAAAATAATCTGCCAATAAAAAATACATGCGGCAATTGATTTTTATTTATAAGAGATATAGATATATAGAAGAGAAGATAGAGGATTCTATTAGAAACAAATTTCATAATGATTTCATGCGATCACAAGGCAAGGTAATAAATCTAGCTAGAAATGCGATAAATAAATGGCACTAGTGGTCATAATGTTTGAAAACGAAACTAAAAGCTTTCGGAAAATGTGCCAATCTCTTATAACAGGCGGTTCAAAGAAAACCTAGAGGTGCTTCAGAAAAAATCGCACTAATATGATCCGCTGATATCAACACGAATGCTTTTAAAGAGAAATTTCGAGGAATATCAGTGCCTGGAACTGAAGTGAATAATTATTATATTTGAAGTTATGAGGTATTAGTAGCATTATCGGGGCGTAATTTGAAATTTATCTTGTCATCTTGGCATTGGTAATACGTAGAATTTAAATATAGCCGAAAAATACGTAGAAAATAAAGATCTAGTATATTAATTACATAACACACCTACATGGTGTACAATGTATAGGCGGACCTTATCCCTGAGGCAACTTCTACTATTCTCATTTTAAGTTCTAATTCACCTCATTCTTACGTGAAATAGAATAAAATACAATTAAATTCTCAAAAAAATTGTTGAGTCCGGGTGATAACTTTTGAAATCATTTCTTCTTCTTAAAGCAAAATAAATTGTGCCGTGTGGTGGCAGCTTAAGAGAATCTACCACCCCACCTCCGTGGGTGTGTAAAAGTGTCGTAAAAGAAGGAAAATAAAAACCAGAAGATGGGCAGCAGCATCTTCCTGAAACATTTGAATAAATCAACTGCGGTTGCCAACCCGCCTGCCAAGCGTGGCAAAATAGGCCCAAAATGAGAGCTACTAACGTTTGTGGCAATCTATGGGGGAAGGCCTATGTTTAGCAGTGGACTAGCGATAGACTGAAATGATGATTAAGCAAAATATATCAAAAATTATCTATTTTAAGATATTGTTTCCTAGCTGTTGTTACAAGCCAAGTCTAGTAAGCCGTTGAGGGTTCCTTTGAAGCATCTCAATGGCTTCTTCAGAGGGTTAACCTTGACCAGACTTACTAATTTTTATAAACAAATCGTTTTTTAATTTACGTTTTATAATCTCTCCAATTGCTTTTACAATTTTTTTAAATTTATATGCTAGATCTTAAACTACGACTTCTCCTGATCGTGAGGGGAGATGTAGTTTTGGATGGTAAACGAACTAGCTAAGTAATCGGACGTAGAGAACTATTATCCAAGTCGGTTACGTCTTCTTAAATCTTATCTATATGTCAACAGTCTACTATTTAACAAATACAAGTTTGTTTGACCTTTAGATATCGCCTAGCGATAGTCGCATTCTAGTTACAAGACGCCTCACACTCACTTTAATGGTGGTAGGAGTGCTCTAGGTAGGTACAAACGCAGTGCCAATTATTCTCCCGTAAAGCAGTAGTGTGTATTACTGTATTCCGGTTTAAAGGGCACTGAGAGCTAGTGTAATTACTGGGCATATGAGACATAAAAACTGATGTCTCAGAGTGACGAGCGCATTGTGGTGCCACACAGAAATGTTCTGAAAGACACAGCTTTTGTTATGGTCAGTTGCAATTACCATCAGGTGAACGATATACTCGCCTCGTCACTTCCTTCCATTAAAAATATTTAAAAAGATTTTCATTAATTAAAAAGAGTTTTCAGCCAGGAAGTATGCAAACATTACTGTGTTTCGGACCGCACTGAGCTAGTGTAATCACCGGGCATATGAGACGTAAGAACGAGCGCACTGTGGTGCCGCACAGAAATGTTTTGGGTGACATTGCATTTGTTATGAGCAGAACTTGCATTTACCACTAGGTGAGCTTTCTTCTATTTTTTTTAAATAAAGCTGCTATAATTTTTTATGTAATATTTTTTTCTAATATGTTTTATACTAGCTGATGCCAGCGACATCATCCGCGGATATGAGGTCTTTAAATAATCCGTGGGATTTAATAAAAAAAAAAAAGTATCCTATGTCCGTCTCTAGGATTAAAACTATCTCTGTGCCAAATTTCGTAAAGATTGATTACGCGGTTAAGCCTTTAATAGGTAACAAACAGACGGGACAGAGAGTTACTTTCGCATTTATAATATTAGGGCAGACCGGGGATGGTTGACCACGTTTTTGGTTATATTTTTTAAAAAAAAAAAACTATTGTCTATTTATGTTAATGAGAAATATTGTAAACTGTGCCAAATTTCATAGTCAATTATAAAAAAAAGGTTCTATGTGAATATTATTAAATAAAAGCAGGATTTTTTCAGTTTTAGGAAACCTCTCCGCGATTGTCAACCTGCCCCAATGCTGGGGTAGGTAGACTAGTCAACTGGAGCAGGTTAGCTTAAATTACGGGATGACAAAATTTAATGTGTAATAAAAATTTCACAGAAATATTTTTCGTGACACGGCATTTCTCATTGGCAGACGTTGCACTTACCATCAGGTGAACGTTTAGCTCGTCTCGTCACTTTATCCGATAAAAAAGTCATTAGTTTTGCAGAATTCTTCGCAGACCGGCTTATTTATAATTGAATGATTAATTTTTATCTCAAACTTTGATTTTTTTCGTAAACCATAAATATTTTCGAAAAACAGCAACATATGGATCATAGTCAATAAACCGCAATACGCAATTGGCCTACCAACCCCGACCAGAGCTTCTGCCTTCAAAAATTCATTAAACTATAATGCTTTGCATAATAGTCATAATACGTATTTGTATACATTTTATAATCATTTACTTTCAATTTCAAATTAAATTTATATGAGCTTGACTATAAATTCCAATGTAAGAACGAAAAAGATGTGTTGATGAAAAACTACTTAGGTATCCCAATTATTGATATTGCTCTCTAATTGGCAGTGAGACATTTCCTCGTGTCTCGCGTTCTGTGCGAATCATCGGTCAAGCAGCGAGCTTTCTTTGAGTGCAACATTGATTCTTTCAGTCAAACCTGCAAGAAGCTAGGAGCATCTAGTCTACCTACCCCAGTCCCCAACCAACCCCGGTCTGCCCTACTAGCTGATGCCCGCGACGTCCTACGTGTAAAATTTTTTTTTTAATATCCCATGAAAACTGTTTGATTTTCCGGGATGAAAATGATGTTAAGGTGCAACCTATCTCTGTTCCAAATTCCACCAAGATCAATTCAGCGGTTAAGCCGTTAAAAGGTAACAAACAGACAGAGGGACAGAGAGAGTTACATTCGCATTTATAATATTAGTATGGATTAGTATATAAGTATGGATTATTGTAGACCGAAGAGAATGAAAAAATAATTGTTCTCCAATTGTTTTAAGTTAGTCAGACACTACAGAAATAAATAAAATAATTATGAAATCTAACATAAGTACTACTAAACGGCAGAATAACTGGCCCTGCCATCTAGACGGATTCCTGCATAGTAGCCTACCACCAGTAAATGATATAGTATATATATTTTTAATGAATTATAAGCCTTTATAGTATTTTCAAAATATTTTCTTGAGTCCTAATGATTTCGCTACTTCAATTGATATAACATTATTCAATACTATTCTCTCATTATTCATATTAGTCTTGAAGAATCCAAAATTTATTTATAATTAGAAAATTACAATATAATTAATAAAAAATAAACCAAAAACTATTAAAAGTCCTTCTTTTAGTATATATATAAATTGTTTAGTAGTAAATGTTTGCGCATTTAAAATGATTAAAAGAATCTAACATGAATATTTTTTTTTTTTTTTAGAATGGATTTTTAGTTTTTTAGTAATTGCTATTAATTTTATTTTTTTATTTTTATATAGAAACCTTATAGTCTTTTAATTCTACAAATATAAGCTGTTTTTGTACTAATATAGGAACTGTTAGTGGTTTAGTTTTTGTCAATAATTTTCTCAAAAATGAATAGTTTGTTTTAATCTCAAAAGCAATCCGGCGAGTGCTGAGGGTATGCCATTGATTATTATTTGTATATATATTATTTTTTATTTATTTTTTGTTTGTATTCTTTATTAATTATATTTTATTTTGTGTAGTGTATCTATATTTAATCTTATTATGCTAAACACGTTTGATGACAATTTTTTTTCTTGTTCATCTTGCTCTTCCGATACTGATTATGGTAGCGCTTGCAGTGATGATTCCATTCTTCTACGTGACCAACTACAAACAAAATTATCTCCCTTTAAAAATTTTCTTAATGTTGTCCATATTAATGCGCAGAGTATACCGGCTCATTACACAGATATGCTATCCAGCTTTGATTATAAGGTTGTTGATGCTGTACTTATATCAGAAACATTTCTTAAACCTCCTCTTACATCCACACAATATGCACTACCGGGATATAAGCTCATACGTAATGACAGGACTGGTAAAGGTGGAGGCGGAGTTGCAATTTATCTACGTGCCGATTTACCTTATAAGATAATAGATCAAACGCCTTCTGAATACTCAAGATCTGCCGAGAGTCTCTTTATTGAAATCATATTTCACCATTCAGCTCTGTTATTAGGTGTCTATTACAGTCCTTCCTGCCATATCGACTTCTTTTCCTCCCTTGAATGTAAATTGGAATCACTGTGTATTAATTATGACCATACGATTATTCTTGGTGACTTCAATACATGTCTCATTAAAAATGATACAAGGTGTAAGAAATTCCTCTCTCTTATTTCCTCAGTCAATATCACTGCTCTACCTCTATATGCTACACACCATGCTCCCAATCATTCTCCTTCTCTTCTTGACCTTATAGTTGTTTCTGATAGCACTAACGTTGTTACACACGGACAAATATCCTCATCATTTTCCTATCACGATCTCATTTATTTGTCCTACAAAATTCGCACCCCGAGACGTAAATCTAAATATCTTTTTCTGCGCAGTTTTAAGAGTATTGATATTAATTGGTTAAAGGATGATGCTCGTAATATCGATTGGGCCCCTGTCCTTAGCTGCACTGATGTGGATGATAAGGTTTCCCGCTTTAACTCCACTTTAATTAATCTTTTTAATACTCATGCTCCTCTGAAACGCGTCAAGGTCAAGCATTTACCGGCACCTTGGCTGACACAGGCCATTAAAGAAGTTATGGCGAAGCGTGATAAAGCAAAGCGGTTGTTTAAAAAACGTCCGACGGAAGACAATCTTGCCCGTTATAAAATCCTTAGAAATCGCTGCAGTAGAATGTGTAGGGATGCTAAGAGACGCCATATCAATAATTTTATTGGTAGCTTTAACTCAACCCAAATATGGAAGTTTCTACATACCCTCGGCATTGGTAAATCTACTAATGACTCAACTAATATTAATGTAAATGCATTAAATAAGTATTTTTCACAACCTCCTGTCATTCTGGAAGACACTACTAAGCAATCCACATTAAATTATCTGTCTAGCTTACCAATGCCAGAGTGCACTCCCTTTTCATTCACTGAGGTTACTGCATGTGATGTTAAGAGAGCTATATTGTCAATTTCCTCCAAAGCCATAGGTGATGATGAGCTTTCTTTGCAGATGTTTATTTTAATTGTAGATGAACTTGCACCGATAATCACACATATTTTTAACCTCTCATTGGTAACAAGTTCGTTTCCCTCGGCTTGGAAAAAAGCCCATGTTATACCTCTTCCTAAAATTTCTAATCCCACATCTGTGTCGCAATTTCGACCTATTTCAATTTTACCAGTCCTCTCTAAAGCCCTCGAAAGTATTGTGCATAAACAATTATCGTCCTTTTTATCCTTTCATAATTTACTAAGTCCTTATCAGTCTGGTTTTCGTCGAAGTCACAGTACTGTGACAGCTTTAATGAAGGTATCTGAAGACATTCGCCATGCTATTGATAATAAGCTACTCACCGTATTGGTTTTATTGGACTTTAGCAGTGCTTTCAATTCAGTCGACTTTGACATTCTCATAGGCACTCTATCCTCTCTTAACATATCTCCATCAGCAACCGAATGGTTCAGCTCTTACTTGAGAGGTCGCTCGCAGTGTGTCCGCTATGATGAGGTTTTATCTGAGTGGTGTGACATTACTGCGGGCGTCCCTCAGGGAGGCGTTCTCTCTCCTCTTCTCTTTTCAGTATTTATTAATGCTATTACTCGAGTTATAACTTCTCCCTACCATCTCTACGCAGACGATTTACAAATTTATGAACACTTCAACCTTGATAAATGCAATATAGCCATTGAAAGCATTAATGAAAATCTGGCTAGAATAAGTGACTGGTCTAAGTCTTTTGGCCTAACGGTAAACCCTAAAAAGTCGCAAGCCTTAATCATTGGTAGCAGATATATTTTTAATCTCTTAGATTTTAACAACTTGTCACCTGTGATCTATGAGACTGTTTCTATACCATATACCAACACAGTGAAAAACTTGGGACTACACTTAGATAACACAATGTCATGGTCGCCACATATAAACGAGATAAGCAAAAAAATGTTATACTCATTTCAATCTCTTAAACGACTCCAAAAATTTTTGCCCTTTGATACCAAGTTAATGTTGGTACAAACTTTGCTCATTCCTCACCTCGATTATGCAGATGTTTGTTTTCTTGATGCTTCAGAGGAGCTTTGCAATAAATTAGAGCGTCTTCAAAATTTATGCATACGTTTCATATATGGCTTACGGAAATTTGATCATGTATCTGAATTTCGTGCTGAGTTGAAATGGCTTTCATCGTCGCCGACGGGATTTGCATGTTCTTTGTATGCTGTACAATATTCTATATAATCCTTCCTATCCTTTTTATCTTCGTGAACGTTTCGAGTTCCTTATTCCCAGAGGTAAGCCCTGTCGATCAACAACTTCGCTCCTATTGAAGATTCCTCAACATAGTACAAAAAGTTATGGTAGCTCGTTCACTGTGTATGCAGCCAAATTGTGGAATTCACTTCCACATGAAATGCGTGCAAGTAATTCGATAGGAATTTTTAAAAATAGTGTTTTTAACTACTTTCTCACTGCATAGCGTTAGATTTATTCAATCATTTTAATATTTATTAAAATAGGGTCTATTTGTATACTTGTTTAGCATGCTTGTATGTATATTTAATATGTAAGTATATTAGTATATGTATGTATATATGTATGTGTCTGTTTAGGTATGTACCAAATATATGTATATATGTCATCAATTATAAGTTATATATATTTATTGTTAAGTTCAAAGACTTTTACTTTTTTTTTCTTTTTTTTGTCTGTTGGTTCTTCGTACACTTTTACCCGCACACATCAGCTATCCTCTTCACTCCAAGGTTTGCTGGAAGAAAACTCTTTTAGAGTTAAGCTCGCCTTTGTACATTAATTATTTATAATTAGATTTAATGTTAATAACATAGTGTACATAAAGAATAAATAAATAAATAAATAAATAAATGAATTATAATAAATAAATGATTTTGCTCTAAATAAATAATTAATATTTAAATGTTTGTTATGATTATATAGATATAAGTAGGGCTATTAAGTTTCTTTTTAAAAAATAATTACTAAACTCTATGCGCATGCGCTGTATCTAAGAGACGAAATTAATTAATAAATAGACAAATGCGCAATATTACACGACAACGGAGTATTTTGTATTAAAGAAACAGAAAATGGCTGCATTTTCACTGATTGATCATGTATATAAAGAAAAATATTTAATTTATATTAACGTGTTGTCATAATTCTATAATAGTGTTAAGCTTTATGACTCTTAGCTATTACATCGTGCATATTTTTTATATTTGTGATTCAATTTTCCCTAAATAAACGTTGTTTCTGTATCTTGTTGCGAATACTTAATCGTATATCGTGAAATCTTGCTGATACTTAAAAGGTTTTCTAACCGAACTTTTACCGTATTGACTGGATACTTAGTGCAACTAACAACAAATTAATCAGATTAAAGTGTGTTGAAACATACGTACATGCTTTTGCTCATAACTATGCAAGTCATAGCTTTACCAAGCAATTTCGTACAAGCTAACACCAAAGGTACAACATATGGGTGAAGAGGAGGCAGCGACACTTGAAGGCCAGTTCTACGAATTTGGAAGGCTGTTTGATACCAAGAGGGATGGCACTACCATCACTTTATATAGATCTGATTACTGGATGAGGCAAGCGAAGATTCTCGAAGATAGAAAATTAACTATGACTGATACTGGGATATTATTCTTTAAATTCTGGTTTGTTAGCTTCTTTTAATTTCTCTTGACTTGGCTTTTTATTAATGTTTTCTATGAAATTGTAGGTTATTGTTCTCTTTTAAAAAGTTTACTTGAAAGTAAAATACAATCAAAGTTTCATGGAGTTATCGTCATGCTAGCTGCAGTGAGCTATTATTAAATAATATATTATTATTTCAATGTGTAAAACTAAATAATTAAAAAAAATTAAAAAAATAAGAACTGTATAAATGTAATCAAAATTTTCTTTTTACAGTGTGGATATTTTAGGAATTATAACAAATATTTTAATAGCAGAACAAAAAAGATACTTACAGCGACGTACTCGTATTAGGGTTTCTATTCCGCAGTAAAATTTAATAAAATAAAAAACCCTAACGAAAAGACCGCCGTGCCGTTAGTTTATTATAATTTTAAAGTAGTTATCATATTGTCTAGCTTCAGCATTACAAAACATCGAATGTATCCCTAAATATAAGCTATGAAAGTTTAAGTACTCAGCAGTGCGACATTAATAGGCTCTTACTTTACTTTTTTTATTATATCGTTCTTATGAATGATAAAAATAAATTAATAATAGTGAATGTTGTACATGACTTTTCAAAACTCGTGAATTATTTTACTTCAAAATCCACCTAAGTTCATCATCATCATCATTTCAGCCTATCACTAGTCCACTGCTGAGCATAGGCCTCCCCCAAAGATTGCCACATAAGTTTGTAGCTCTCAATTTGGGGGGATTTTGCCATAGTTGCCACGCTTGGCATGTTCCAGGAAGATGCTGCTGCCCATCTCCTGGTTTCATTTTTCCTCTGTCGACTGACTCTGTTTTACGACACCCATTGGATGAGACGGGGTGGTACATTCATTGTAGCCGCTACCACACGACTAACTAAGTTCACTTCAACAAATTTGTTTTAGAATGTAAACGTTATATTTTCTTTCCAAAAAGGTTTGTGAAAATATTATTTAATTTCAGTAAATCGGAATTAAACTGGGACGAATGGGTGGAATACCTTACAGATCTGTGCGAACTAAGGGACTACGACTTGGAGAAGACCAAGGAGACTCTGACAAACTGCGGTATCCCCGGCCAGACACCCGTCGTAGTGCCACAATATCGAGATTTCTTCCTTACTTATAAACCAAAGGAGAAAATGATGTTCTGAATATATTATATAATATAATATAAAAAGTACATTAGTAGAAGTATTTATTTACAAGCATTCTAAGGTTACACAGTATTTACTATTTGTTGGATCTATTCAGAGGAATGTATGTTTTTTTATTTTTTTTATTTCATAAAAGTGACGGAACGTTCACAAGCAAAACGTTCACCTGATGGTAAGTGTAACGTCTGCCCATAACAAATGCTGTGTCACCCAGAAAATTACTGTGTGACACCACACTGCGCCCGTCGCCCTGAGACATCAGTTCTTAAGTCTCATATGCCCAGTAATTACGCTAGCTCTCAGTGCCCTTCAAACCGAAACACAGTAATGTTTGCACACTACTGCTTCACGGCAGAACTGGCCCTGGGGTGGTACCTACCTAGACGGATTCCTGCATAGGAATCCTACCACCAGTGAATTTTTTAAAGGCGAAATCTACATTTAAATTGCAATTGTTTCTATATTAAGACCTTAAGAAACTCTAGATCAGGGATTTCCAAACTATTTTGGGCAAGAGGCCCCCTTTCTTAAATTAACTGATACCTTAGACAGCCAAATAGTAGTAAAGTACTTCAAAAATCCTATCCCTAGTATTTGTCAAAACGTGCCTGAAAGACTTGTACGCTCGAACACATAACCTTGCACGAACTTGTCCAAGCTTATTGACCTGCCGAGTTTTTCATCTTGTTCGAACTTGTCCGAAGTCAGTGTCAGAAGTCAACTATATACAAAAATAAAAAAAATATACAACTCCATCCTTAAATAAACATTTATTTAAATATTCAAATTTTCTTAAATTAAAATACTAGTATTCAATCAAAAACAATTTCAATTCATTTAAGACACATTTAGGATAATTTAATACGGTATTTCTTACTTACTAAATACAAATATTGATAAAAAATCATAACCAAGATATTTATCTGTCATGTGTAGGTAATAGGTACTCAGAGTCAGATAGAACCGACAGGGAGCAGAGTAGTATCTCTTGCAAGTCTCGGAGCAAAGTGTGTCACTACAGACGGCATTAGCCATTAAATAGTAAATACACAGTAACAAACAACCTCACTCTGCCCCACGTCTGACTACCGGATATGACGTGTAACATCAAGTAAGTAGGTTTTTTCAGTGTCTTTGATTACATAAATGTTTTAAATTAAATTATTACAATAAAATAAGTAAACAATTTTATATATACTTAATTTAAATGCAATATCTCACACACGCTTATCGACTTGTTGAGTTTTTTAAAAGTACAACAATGTTACTTCCTACTAAAATATAGGTCATTCTTATAACAAGTTGGTACACTGTAACACAACTTATACAGTAACTTGAAAGTTTAAAATAAGAACTTGTGTTAATTAATAGGGGTCGATTTTTAGACCATGACGACCCCCAGAATCAGTTTTCGTTGATGTCGACACCTGGGAAACCGATTTCGACCCCAAGCGCCATCGCTGGATATCGACCACTTTGGGAATCCCTCCTGTATATCGTCGAAAAAATCGTGACTATTTGTCTTAAAAGTTATAATTAAATTTAATATCTGCTACTAATAGTTAAAATTTTAGCTTTTGTAGCATTTAGCATTTCATAAAAGTATCCTGCTAAGGGCTCATCGCCGCATATGCCTTAAAAGATAAATTAACCGGTAATATCAAGAGATAGGTATGCGATAAATCCTGAGAATATCAGGTGCATTGAGTGTGTATCGTCAAACTTAGATGTAACTGACAAACTAACTGCAAATTCTTGCAACAAATACATAAAAGATATACACTATACCAACACTTTCTTAATATTATAATAACACTTTCAAGAAAGTCTTCGTATTTTTTTAATGATATTACAAAAACTTGTGTACTTTCTTTATTTAAATACTTTCTGGGACTTTCCAAAAACTTTCATTAATATCTCCTGTAATTATTCAAACTTACAGCAACTCGCACAGTGTCACCACACTAAAGTGCTTTTAAATTTTATCTTCTATTCTATTTTTTTTTATTGGATAAAGTGATGAAACGAGCAAAAATTTTACCCGATGGTAAGTGCAACGTCTGCCCATAAGCAAATGCTGTCACCCAGAAAATTTTTGTGTGACACCACACTATGCCCATCACCCGTAGTTGATAAGTTCTTACGTCTCATTTGCCCAGTGATTACGCTAGCTCACAGTGCCCTTCAAACCGAAACACAGTAATGCTTGCACACTACTGATTCACGACAGAATAACTGGCCCTGGGGTGGTACCTACCTAGACGAATGTGTATGTGGCATAGCAGCACTTAAAATAAATCACGCGATATATGCTTTAAAAAAATACTAAGAAATATTTTCTTATGGTCATACAGTACATATTATTTCTTTACCTTGTAACGAGCCGTATAAAAGCAAATTGGTTACGTCAAATATGCCAATTAGAACACGTACCCCAATTATCGAAGAAAATAACATAAACCGCGACACGTGTGAGAAAACGCCTTTGAAATTTTGAACTTTTACGGGATTTTTTCATTATTAATATTACTTTGTAATTTAAACAGCTTCACGAATAATGTTTAATTGGTGCGTCATTGTCTATCATTAACAGCATCGTTTTTTAATCTACTAATCATAGGTCTATCTCAAAGATTGCTAACTAAAGATAGAGTAACCTACTCAAGTAGATGCTCTTTAAGTTTCTTATACATTATTTTCTTCTATTGTACAACATTTTAGTCGTAGTAGTGTATCCTTCCAAAATGAGAGCTCAAAACGTACGTGTTTTGTGACAATTTATCGGGGAAGCCTATATTCAGCAGTGGGTTACTAACACGCTGAAATAATGATGATGATGTTAATAAAAGTAGAAGCCTGTAAAAGTCTCCAATGCTAAGCATAAGCCCCTTCTCATCTATGAGATGGCCTTAGACGAAAGGCAGACATGTCATAATATTTGTTACTTTCTCGTATATCGAGTACTGGAAAAAAGGTAAATGAACACTAGAAATTTCCTTTATTTTTTCCCCTGTTCACTCGCGTACTGTCACATTTAACACGACTGCAATGCTCGTGATGCTATCATGGCAACGGTATTATAACGGTAAAACAACTGTGAAAGAAACTATCCTTGGCGTAGTCAGTTAAAAAAGGTAAATATTACATCAGAGGCGGTATAACAGCGGAGAGAAGTTTATTCTGTTAAAATAAAAATAGCTCATAACATACTACATAAAACATTATAAAGAGACTGTACTCGCTGCACTTATAATTTTTCGAAGAGCACTGCAGAAAATATATCAGATTTAAAATAAAACATGCCCCACAATAGGATTTCTCCTTTATTGTGGGTGCGTTTTAATGGACATAAATTTCACATAACATTGCAACCGGACCCAAAAACCAGCAATATGCGTTTATGCACAAATGTTGGCTACGGCAAGGATAAGAGACCGGGACCTGCGGCACCGAAGTCGGGCACTGACCACTAGGCCACGCGGTCGAGGAATAAAGCAATGCTAAAATAAAAATGACTTGGAGTATCATTAACAGGCATCATCATCGTCATCATTTCAGCCTATCACTAGTCCACTGGTGAACATAGGCCTCCCCCATAGATTGCCACAAAAGTTCATAGCTCTTATTTTGGGGGGACTTTGCCATAGTTCCCACGCTTGGCAGGCGGGTTGGCAACCGCAGTTTATTTATTCAGATGTTTCAGGATGTTTTGACGTTCAAAAGAGCTTTTAACAAGCTTAAATTGAATAAAGAAATTTTGAATTTGACTTTGAAGAGCAGGTACTCGACTACAAAGGGTCAATATCTCTTTCATGGGATAATGTATACGTTTTTACAACAAACTCCCAGAAAGCTCACAAAGTCTTTCAATCAAAAACTTGAAACTACGAGTATTTATTAAACAAAGACTATTTAAGAAGGGTTATTGTAATATTTAGGAATACATGGATGATGATAACCCCTGGGAATGAGGTGATCATTGCATTCATTATTTTGACGACCGCGTGACCTAGTGGTCAGAGTACCTGACTTCTAAGCCGCGGGTCCTGGGTTCGAATCCCAGCCGGAGCTAACGTTTGTGCTAAAACATAAATCACTTTAGCCTTACCTCGTGTTCTGAAACTTTAATAAAAGGCGTCTGTTTGAACCGATAGCTTCAGCATTGCAAATCTATTGAGTTGTGAATTACTGCTGGCTTTTCACTATTATAGTTGTTAAAAATCTTTGAACATTTTAGAATAGAATAGAATATTATTTATTCAATGTAGATCATTTACATAATACTTCATTTTTTTTAAGCTACACTGGTTCGCAAATTAACGTCTCTGTCCTGGGAAGAACCAGTAAGAAACCCAGCGGGATTTTTTTTTTCAGTCATTTTAAATATACATTTACAGCAGTATCAAAAAGATGTAGAAATAGCTTGACAGCGATCACCTCATTCCCAGGGGTTATCATCATCCGTATATTACTTAATATTATAATAACCTTTCTTAAAAAGTCTTTGTTTAACAAATAGTTTGAACTTCTTGAATGATAAATTTTGTGCACTTTCTGGGATTTTTTTGTAAAAACGTATACATTGCCCCAAGTAAGAGTTACTGACTATGTGAAGTGAAGTAAATGGCATTATTCATTTGTGCTGTTTCCCGGTATTCGCATTATGAACATCACTTTTTTTATTAAAGTGATTAATATTATTATGTACATACATAACGTTGTCATATACATATTGAGAGGCCAAGGTTAAGATATATATATTTTTTTAATTTATCTTTGAGAGACACTCTAGAGCCAAGATTATAAATAGATCTTATGGCCCTCTTTTGCAAAACAAAACCTCTACGTCAGTCGCATTTCCCCACAACAAAATACCATAAGACATTATGCTGTGAAAATAACTAAAATAAACTAATCTAGCAGTTTCAATATTAGTCAGGATTATTATTTGCTTTTCTGCATTCTTTAATTGTTTTTTACATAATTGAGTTAACTAAGGTAACATATCGTCAACCGAGAATAGCAACAAAATAATGAATTGGAAGCTAGGTAATTATTAGCTTGATCCTCTAAAATTTATCATCATCATCATCATCATCACTGCATTCACTGTCTAACATAGCTCTATGGTTTCGAGTTGGCGGTGAGCGGGAATCCGCTCAACTTCTGTAGAGGTTTGAGTTGAAAAAGGGGAAAATAATTAACCACCCAGTTTAAACTTAGAAAGCACCATTCTTTCTTTGTACAACCATAAATAAAGAAGCTGTATCAACCAGCTAAATGAATTTACGAGCATATTAAAATTAATCGATGAAATAGATGTAACCTTATGCGAGCACTACCAATAAAGTCACTGGTCTCTGAAACACTTTAATGAGGTAGCATTGAAGAAATTATTCAAGAAATCCTCTTCCCTATTCACATTTAAAATATGTAAATAACAAACAAGTCACATATCTGTGTCCGTGCCGACAACTGGGCACGTTGTCGCTGTTTGCTTATGTCTACTGACCTAAGTATATGTTTTTTTTGACTCAGTGCTTGATGCTCTTTTATCTAACAATGGAAACTAATAAGTTATTAATTTCTAAATGAATATTGGAGTTATGCCTACAAAACATTTGCTATTTATTAAAGAAGTAATCACCAAACTTACGTATCATCATCAAACTACGAAAAATAGAGTAGACGAAAGTGAGTTTCAATAAAACGTTTTCGCGCCCAAATTCGAACCAAGCTTAGTAGACAGATGTGCAGTCCAATGGACTTTACGAAATCTTTAATAAGATTCAATTTACCAATAATTAGTACCTACCATAAATATGCAAGAGATAAGTTTCTGTTGACGATCTGGTAACTCAAACCTGTCAGCTGAGCTGTGAGTCTAGGATTCAAATCACAATTGCCAGAGAAGTTATAGATTTTCTTGTAATGGTACATCCATCCTAATTGTGTTTGCACTCAATACTTTCGAATCTTATATATAATATATCCTACGCAGTCATTTAACGAAAGTTGTTGCGGTGGTCGAAATGTGTTAGAAGAACAACATTTGTAATTGTAATTTTGCCTTTTACGGGATTCATTGGATGAGATGGAGTGGTAGTATTCTTTTTACGAGCCGCCACCACACGGAAAATATTTAAAATGATATACAGAAATAGTGTTTCGACGGTCTTAGAACTTTCTATATTTATTAGTTCGATAGTTTAGTTTAGAATTTAGATATGCATTAGTTTAGCCGCGTTATGTACATGAAAATCTTGTTACTCTATAAGATCTTCATAGTACTACAAAACTGAAGTTTAACCTAAAAAGCGTCTGCAAATAAGCGGAGGAAAATACAAAATCCACTTAGGACATATAATAGCCTGCAAAGATCGGGGACGGCCCAACTTGGCCGCTCTACGATACTTTGATCGCGGGGCTTACATGAAAAATATGGCGGTAATTTTGTATAAATAAAACGCATAAAACGCATAAAACGCATTCAATATTCGGGAGAAATCACACGAACGAACTACTAAGAATTTAAATATTACAAATGCATTTACTTTTCGTTTTCTTAGTTAAGGTTTAATTTTTTTTTAATTATATTATAATAGTTGAAATGGGTATCGCTTAAAAATGTTGCACACTACTGTGTGCAGAAATTACGGTGTTCCGATCCGAACGGCGCTGATAGCTAGTGTAATTGCTGGACAATAACTGATGTTTCTGGGTGACGGGCAGTCCCACAGAAATTATCTCGGTGAAACAGCATTTGCTGTGGTCAGACTTTGCCTTCAGCTAAACGTTTTTCTCGTCTCTTCACTTATTTCTATAAAAGAAACGTTAAAAGATCCCTGTGTCTCCGTGCCATGCCTTCCATGCCCCGTGTCTTTCGTCTCGCTATACCGTTTAACACCGGTTTTTTCATCCTTTCTGCAATATGCATGAACTTCTATATCTATGTTCTTCTATATCTTCAGGACTTTCAGGCGTTAGATTGTGGTGCGCATCGAGAATAAAAGTAATGTATAGATTATTGGAAGAAAATTACATTAAAAATAAATCGCTTTAATCTTCATATTGAATCAGATCAAATAATTTGTTTTCTAAAACCGACACTAATACTGTAAAAATGAAACGGTATTTGTTTACGTAAAAGTAAATTCAAAGTAATATAATTTTTCAAACGAGAGACAAGCGCAGAGCATACGTGTACTTCGATTGTAGGTGTCGTCACATGTACCTGTCCCTGGCATCTTTATGGAAGAGATGATAGTCATAGTAAAGGGATGCAGTAAGAGGCATTATCCCTCGTTATTTACTTTACAATGGCCTGTGATAATCATTATTAGTATTTAATAGATATTTTAATCCTACCTTTATGTTTATGAAGTAAATTACTTCACACAATATTTGCGATGTTAATTTTATGCGCTTAGGTTTCGGGCTCTGCGTTACCAAGTTTCACTCGCGTTTAGTAAACCGACCACGTGATTATATTACAAATATTTATATTTATATGTTCTGAACCCTGCGAGATATCAAAATGTGTTCCATTTCGATGTTATAGAATTTATATCCTTAACATTTTCATTAAATACCGTTGATCCCTTTCGGAGCCCGTCCGAGACAAACTTTCAGACAGACAGACAAAAATTCTAAAAACTGTCATTTATGGTTAGGCATCGTATATATTTTTTTAAATATGAGAGGGGGAAGACGAGCAAACGGCGCAGCCGCTATACCACAGGAATTACTTTGTACCATTTACGCAGTTCATCCATTAAAGTGTGTTTCAGATAATGTAAATAAGCGCAAAAGTATTGTATTGTCTAAAACAGTGTAAAACTACCTTATGTAGTTCAGTTTTTATTTGCTAGGTCGCTTGTGTTACCGCGCATAGTATGAAAGATAAATTAAATATAATAAATAAGGCTTCTACTGTTCTAGAGGAATGTAAGATCAGATATTGATAACGTTAAACGATCGCGAAATCGTCAATTTGCTTTAAATTGCTCTGCAAATCTGTTGCAATTAAATAAATTAAAACTGTTTCATCTCCATCTTCATCTTGTCAGCCTATCACTGCTGAACATAGGCCTCCTCCATAGATTTCCACAAAAGTTTGTAGCTCTCGCTTTGGGGGGATTTTGCCATGGCGGGATGGCAACCGCAGTTTATTTATTCGGATGTTCCAGGAAGATGCTGCCGCCCAACTCCCGGTTTTCGTTTTCCCTCCGTCTGTACTTTTACGACACCCACAGGACGAGATGGGGTAGGTAGATTCTCTTAAGCCGCTACCTCAGTTACCAGAGAAACGATGTTCTCTGCTTGAAATACCTTTGGATTCTTTAAAAGAAAAATGAACCGTTATTTATCAAGATATTAAGAGAATTTCTGGAAAGTATAAAATTATAAAAAGCGAATCCCTCTTTTTACGCCTTCCGTTTTCCCATTTAAGTGCACTATACGAGGCAGTCAGTAATCCGATTTTATATAAACTTATATAATCTAGCTAAAGGTGTGGGTGTCTTAAGACGACTTAAGGGACATTCTGGAAAATATCATAGTTTACGGCAACGCTATGGTACCTACCTAGGCGGGTTCTACCATCAATATACTTTATGCACCGTGTTTTGAGACCTTTTCGCTATTTGCTGTTTGATATAATTAATTAAAATATAATTTTCTTAGAAGTGGAAGAAGACCTGACGTATTCCAATGTCATTAAAATTGACCATGTGTTATAACATTCGAAACACATTCCTACTTTGAACCGTGACCGGAACGCATTCTTTGAAAGCATTGATTCTAAATCTACATATATATTAATACGTGAAGAGAATACTTTGTACCCCTTTTTAAGCAATATGTTATGTCCCTTTTAAAGTTAATATGTAGAATACAAATAAATTAAATTAATTTAAAAAAAAATATGGTCGAATTTCGACCTTTGGGCTACCACTAGTTAGTATAATGATTTAACAAAGTTCATATAAACTAACTTCTTAAAGTTACGAAATAATTATCAATAAGAAAATTATATTTATTATATATATACAAGCGGCTACGTGGTTCACCACCCTTCATGTCTCATTTCCCGTGGGGGGGGGGGGGGTCAAAAAAAGGTCTACGGATGTGTCTGTGACTACCCCTTATATGGGAATGGCGTGACTGAATGTATGTGTATGTTTATATACATACGAGTATACAAAAGAAAATGCAGTGCTCGCAGCTCGGCAGATACGCAAGCTCACGTAGCTCAGAGAAGCTGTCGTCGATCTCCGATTCGACAACTGTAAAACAGTAAATTGTTATTTTAAGTGCAAATGATCTTGAAAATCCATTTGTGAATACGTTATTCTGAATTATAAATATTGAACCAGTTTTTTTTTTTTACAGTAGTGTGTAAAAGAAATTGCCACACTTTAGCACTAATCATGTATTGTGGGCGCATTTACATTTATAAATTGACAAGCAGTCAGAACTGAAAGAAATATAGGTACGCCCCGAAAATATTTGTTCCGTGCGGAGATCGAACGGCCAACCAGTAGCGCTGAAGTCTTGTAGTATAGTTCCAAACTACATGCATTGCATTGTTACAGGCGCGGTTTACTGCAACGCAACGTTCGACTCGTACCTGTGCTGGCCACCCACGCCTGCCGGAGAGGTCGTGACTCAGAACTGCCCACCTGCCAGGCTGAGTGATACATCACGTATGTATAATGTTTTTTTTTTGTATTTACGCGTAAATAATACATTTAATAAACTACAAAGTTTACGGATTTTATCTCGTTTAATTAGAACTATCTATAATCCGACTTTTCGAGCAACATGTATCCATGGTCACGGATGGGGACTTATGACCATGGGTCATATATATAAAGCGCTCAAAATGTCGGGTTACAAATAGTTTAATGTAACGCGATGAAAGTTAGTTTTATTAAATCAAGTAAGTAGTATGCATTAGTATGTCAATCTTTTCATTCAGATTTTCGTCAGATTTTCGTAGGAGGCAACTGCGATGGAGATAAATTTTACCCCGTGGATATAAATTGAAGGAAACACCGCGAGAAAATCTGCATCGACAAATAATATTGCTGTGAAATATCATAATAACTTCGTCAACCCACAATATAGCAGCGTGGCGGTCTAGTTCTTTTGATCTGCTGAAAACACGAGCATAGATATACTATGTAATAATATAGGATAATACGTCCCTACACGTGTTTAAACAGTGTGTTCAAAACGTGCTCCCTAATATTGCTTAACTATATATTTATAAAACTATTAGGTCATGATGACCTTAAAGTTATATCAAGTGGTATTCTAAGCAACGCTTTTCGACCACGGCTAGAAGTTCCGAATATTGTCAAAAACTAAAACTGCGCAATATTATAGTGTAAGTAGTAGTAGTAAAGTGTCGGTAAGTGTTGTGATGATGTGATGAATCAAAGGCAGGGTAGGATGTAGTGTCAGAGACACGGTGACAATCACAACAAAACCAAACCCACAATTTTTGTTTTCGCACAAATAAAAGTTGTCAGAACATACAGTATAAAAATCGGGTACTCTTTCCACCACGCCTCGCGTCTTCAGGTCGCCGGATATCTGATATGCCGTAAGTATTGGCAAAAATGCATAAGTACTCACTCTTCACCTTGCCGTTTACGATGTAAACATATGTGATAAAATCGGAGAAAGAGTCAGACAGTATATCAGAGGAACGAGTCGATCGTAGTACAACCAGACCTGAAAACCATAAAGTTGTATTCCACGAGTATTGTCTTCGGCTGCGATTCGAACCTGGAACAAAAAACTCTACGGGGTACGGTGACCACTGAGCCACGTGGTCATGAAAATTAACATACGTTAAATGCCTTATGGATTTAAACGTACGTTTAAATGTTGTTGTCCTAATATCTTTTTTTTTCGGTTTGGCAGGTCTTGCCTATCGCCAATGTGACGACGCGGGCCTCTGGCTAGGCCGTCGACACAACGAGAGCAGTGCGATCGGATGGACAAACTACACGCCTTGTTTTCCGCCGGAGGTTCAAACACTATTCGTGAAGGTTTACGACGATGAGAAGCAAGCTCAGGTTGATACGGAAATTATTGCGTTTTTGAAACGCCTGTAATAACAACCAGGTTTATTTGCATCTCAATTCAAATGAGGGGATTTTCCGTAATCTTCAGACTCTACCACGCTCTGGATGTCGGGTGTTTATTCTGCCATCTGACAGATTTACATATCGAAGAGGATCTACCACCCCATATCAGCCCGTGGGTGTCGTAAAAGTCGACAGATGGAAAACATAAACCAGGAGATGGGCAGCAGCACCTTCCTGGAACATCTGATTAAATAAACCGCGGTTGCCAAACCCCCTGCCAAGCCTGGCAACTATGCAAAAATCCTACCAAAATGATGAAAATGAAAATGAGCGATATCAAAGAAAAGCGTACATGTTTTACAACTTACGTGTTTTAGTTTTAGTGGTTACTAAGTAATCAGTAACAATTTTAGTATTCTCTAATATTGTGTTCAAAATGTCAAATTCAAAGTACACACAAACAAGTCTTTATTGACTACTTTTTTGTTAGATAACTTTAGGTACGCATAGAAATAGAAGGAAGTACAAAATGATACAAAAGTATAGTTTCATGGTTACATAGAAGCTAACTTACTTTATCCTGTTAAACATACTTCTAATGTCTATCCATAGTAATGTTATAAATGCGAAAGTAACTCCCTCTGTCCCTCTGTCTGTTTGTTACCTTTTCACGGCTCAACCGCTGAACCGATCTAGACGAAATTTGGCAAAGACATAGCTTGCATCCTTGAAACGAACATAAAATACGTTTTATCACGGAAAATCAAATAGTTCCCACGGGATATTTAAAAACCCAATATTCAAGTGGATGTAGCCGCGACCACCAGCTAGTATGAAATAAAAGTAATTAGTAAAAAAATAAAGATAGCCGTGTGATTGTGCCATGTTGTGAATATATTAGGATACGTATTTATATGGACATTTAAAGACAAATCTAAGCTCTGCTTTGATCTTGAGCCCAGAAAGTGCAATTAAGATTTATATCTTATTACCATGGTTCAAATTCACTATTACAAATTCTGCATTCAGTTAGTTATAACGATTCAAGTTATTGGAAACACGTTTGCACCGATTCGATGGACATAACGAGGAGCAAACGTTGTAACACTGTGATACGATTTAAGCAATGAACAGACAAACTTCTATTTTATTTATTTATATTAAAATATGTTCATTATCTTGGGATCATGGTTGTGATTCGAATTTTTGTTATAAAATGATAAACAAAATTTGTTGTTGGTTTCAGTTAAAGTTCGAGATAGCTCAACGCACTCGTTACATGGAAATAGCTGGCTTCAGTACATCCATGATCGCTTTGATCATATCTCTGATTATATTCTCATACTACAGGTAATTATATAGGTATTATACGTGGATTCAGTTTGTCTCGCCCACTACCAGTTGCGGGGTAGATGTTTATGAACGTCTTGAAAAAGCAATTACCTTACCTTGACTTACACGTTAATACATATAAATGTTTGGTTGATTGCGAGCGATACGTATGTGTGTGTGTGTATATGCGCGTGTATCATCACTTTAGCTTGAATTTCCCCGCGGTCCCTGGGTTCAATCCCAGCCAGAGCCTATGTGGAAAAACACAAATTGTTGGTTTCCGGATCTGGTTGTGTTGTGCATCTGAAATTTATTATTTATCATTTATCGTTTAAAAAAGAAAAAGAAGGATATCCCTTACTTGACTTTATCAACACCGATCGAAATAGTATGCTTAATTCTCATACACCACAAGCCATATTTCAAAATTCAAGTTAAATCTAAGTACGTTGCACCGGTGGTAGGATTCCTACGCAGGAATTTTTATTGTATGTAGTGACGAAACGAGCTAAACGTTCTCCTGGTCGTGCAACGTCTGACAATATAGCAAATGTCAACCAGAACATTTCTATGTGATGCCACACTGCGCCCGTAACTCTGACACATCCGTTCTTAACTCTCATATGCCCAGTGATTACGCTGACTTGCAGTGCCCTTCAAACCGCAGCACAGTAATGTTTGCACTACTGCTTCACGGCAGGACAACTAGCCCAGGGGTGGTACCTACCTAGTCGGGTTCCTATGCAGGAATCCGTCTTACTTCCACCATCAGGAGAATCTTTGGCTCGTTTCGATTGTAGGATTTTTGCACATTACAACCAGACCGCTGCTATTCGAACACAGGACTAGCGACGTAAACGTTAGGTAGCCTATCCACTAGGCCAAGCGATGGCCAAGTCGTGTCTTTCTGTATATGGCTACGATTCGTGTGTCATGGACGCGGCCTGCTTTTTTTTCTCGAAAAGTCATAATTATTTTGCACTTATAGTCTAACGTCGCTCAGATTTACTTTCAGCCCCATTTCTTCCGTATGTACAATTACTTAAGTGATGTACCGAAACACAAACTAGAAAGAGTATAGAGGTAAACCTCATACAATATACTTCAGTATTTATCTATCTACACTCAGCCGTAGTGCTAGGGCTGTCAAAAATAATACTGAAGGAAACGACTTTCTGGATATTTGTATCATTACATATTACTAAATTCACTTATTGCTTGTAGCATTTATACTTATTGCAATAAAAACTATTGTTATGCAATTACGTAAAATAAAACATTTTATTGTACAACATAACTAATTATAACTAGTTACTTGCCTACACATTGATTTTTAAAAAGTTTCATGCCTTAAAAGTATTAATATTAATTTCTATATGAGATTTATGGTCATCTGTTAACTCCGCTTATTAAGCAATACCAATGAGCTTAAAACGATTTGAATCTGATCGTGATTAGTTTGCCTACGTCGACACTTACCGACTTGCCCAATCACATTCGCCTAATAGATATGTTTCGTCAATCTTTCATCCATCCTATCTACGTGTTCAAACCATCTAAGCATTCCTTTCTCTATCTTTGTCAATACATCTTCTACCACACCACGATGTTCTCTTATTCCGCTGTTCCTCACTTTGTCCAACAAACTCACTCCAGGTATACTTCTCAAGCTTTTCATTTCCGCAGCATCAATGTTTCTTTGATGTTTCTTTTGCCAGACGCAACATTCACTTTCATACGTAAGTGTGGGGACTCTATGTACTGCCAGTCCTACCTCTATTGTACTCTACTCTATTCCATTCTAAAAGAAAATGTGCACAATTTCTAAGAATCCTATAAAGGACACGACAATTTTCACCCGTTACTACCTATAAATAGTCTTTCATCATACGTCTACAGTAAAAACTAAAACTACAAACTATAATAAAAAAAAAGAATTCACTGGCTCTTTATAAGCGGAATGTAAAAATAATTTTAAAAAATACGTGTTTCTTAATAACGCTATTTCATTATCCTAGATCATTGCGTAACAACCGCACTAGAATCCACAAGAGCCTGTTCTGCGCCATGGTGGTGCAAGTAGTGATCCGTCTGACGGTATACATCGACCAAGCTTTCATCAGGAGCAGACTGGGTGACCACTCCACCTACGCCAATGTTACACTCAGAGGAATTGACAATATGGTGAGGATTTCTTTTAATTATATTCAAAGTTATAAAAACCTGAGTTTGAAAACAATCCATGTTATTCAATATGTATTACGTCAATTTAAAGTCAAAGTCAGAATTTATTTACTGAGTTTTGTGAGGCTTGTATATTACCGTTGTAGATTTTGACGTCTTCTGAATGTCATAATCTACACCGGTTTTAAAAATAAGACCTTCTCAGGGAAGAACCGTCAAGAAAGTCGGGGGCATTCTTTTTTTTCAATGTCATTTTATAGAATATCATATATAAAATACATTATTTAATTACAATATGTCATATTTGGTAGCCAGGCGGTTTGCAAGTGCAGAGTAAGAGTTATTTCCTAATTTTTGGTCAACAAGTGATTTAATATCCGAAGATCTGACTTACAACACGTATAGATATTTTTAATTCAGTAACTTAGTTAAAATACAAAAAAAATATATAAGTCCCCTTGAAGTTACTACATCATTATAGTCACTGTAGAAACATAGATAAATTACCCAAATAATGTGTTGCTATAAATACGATAAGTTATAGAGAATATCGTTGGATTATATATAAAAGTTCGAACATATTTTAAGAACTCCTCGATTTTATGAAGACGCTTAACAGCGCTTGAATTTAAAATTTGCCAACAAAGCTGTTTCTTATCCGACGCGTCCACCCTAATTTTTTCGAGACTGCATTTAACTAAATTTAGAAAAACGTCGACTTACGTACATCTCAATTTAATTCTTGGCTCAAATATCATATACATACTTATTTTTTTAATGCGATGCCGATTTACTATCGTCTATTAAATTTGTGAATAGATGAATAACTTTAGATACTAAAGAACGTTAATATAAATAATAATATTAGTAAGTAATTCAAATTCAGGAAAACCCTTTTAATATTATGTACGTAGGCATTGTACGTATGTATTATATTTTAAAATTATATAAATATATAGACAATGTAGGTTCCAATTATGCGGATTTCTTTAAGTAAAAATCACACATATTGCATTTCCATGTCTATTTGAACCTTTCACAGTTCAAATGAAACCCTTTCCAAGTCACAGGCAACCCTTTCCAATTTAAATAAAGCCCTTTCCAAATGAGTGGAAACCCTTTCCAAAGCAAATGTAACTTTTTACAACTCAATTGTCACACTTTTTTAGGGTTCCGTAGTCAACAAGGAACCCTCATAGTTTCGCCGTCTCCGTCTGTCTGTCTGCCGCGTCTTAGATCAGCAGCTCAAATAGATTTGGAAATGCTATATACTCGTATTATAATTTATATCAACTTGCGATTGTTGTTATTTGGTGAAACTGAATCGTTATTTAAAGCATTGCACTTGTACCTGTCTTGTAAATTATTTATTAATAAAATCAAACGTTTTCATTTATTATCGTCACTATGACTCCAATGATAAGGGGAAAGTAATGTTTACTGTATCAATAACGCACCTGTTTCAAACTTCACATATTATAAAGATCCTGCCTAACAGCAAAAATACTAACTGCACTTTTATCCCTCTCGTAATTAAGTTTGTTGCTACATCAAATATGTTGACTGCCGGTTTTTATTATTGCAATATCTTAAATTTTAATTCACCGATCATCTTTTAGCACGTATTTATATAATGTCTATAGGTTATTATTAATACGTTCTTGACACGTACATATAGAATACTAGATGAAGCCCGATACAACGTAATCGTGAATTCATGTTTTTAAAAATACCGTGGGAATTCATTGATTTCCCGGAATTAAAAGTATCTTATGTCCGTCCCCGGCACGAGAGCTATCACTGTGCCGAATTTCGTCGAGTCGGTTAAACGGCTGAGCCGTGAAAGGGTAACGACAGTAGGAGAGATAGAGTTACTTTCGCATTTATAATATTACTAGGGATATTGACTCTTTCAGATCATATTAAAATTTTCAACAAATGCGATCTTACGTCATTGGAAGTACGTCGATGAAATATGTCTACGAAAGTTTGTTCCTACGGAATAATTGTTACCGATAGTTAGGCAAACCATAAAGGACAAAGTTGAGTACACTTGTGAATTCAGACCTTTGCCTTTGCAATAGGCGTACAGAAAAAGCGACAGTCACAAAAGTAAAAGCTAAAACGCGAAGTTGATCATGGCGCGGTTATGATTTGCCCTGCGAATACCCATTCTCTATAATGGCTAATGCGATCTTATAAATTTGCTATATATTATTTATTGTAGATATTATTCTTGCACAGTCTTAGAAATGTAACTGATGTTTTAATACTGTAAGCGAAGATAACAACTGATATATGATTAACTAAGATAGGGTGATAATGTTTCTCATATTATCGCCCTTGCCGTATTTTTTTTGCAATTCGTGATTTTTATCGATTTCTTTGAATAGCCTGAAACTTCATCACGAATGCATACAAATATGCATCCAAGATGTATTATATAAATATTTAAACACCCAACCTTTCTTCAATATTTGGTGGTACATTCCACGCGTAAAAGGTTTTGTATGTTAATAAACGTTAATTCAATTGCAGCCCTATCTTTGCGAATCGTCGTACGTACTGCTAGAATACGCCATAACAGTGATGTTCATGTGGATGTTCATCGAAGGCTTGTATTTGCATAACCTTGTCACTGCGAACGCTTTGAGGGAGCGAATTTCTTACATGGTGTACTACGCTACGGGTTGGGGACTGCCTTTTAGTCGTTACTGCGATATGGGCCACTATGACCGCCCTTCACTATCAGCGGAAGAGCGTTAAGACGTAAGTGCATACAATTATATACATAGAATTTCTTTTATGGAAAACAGTGACGGGACCGGGAAATAGTTCACCAAATGGTAAACGAAACCTCTGTCCATAACAAATGATATGATAATGATATGTCAAGAATAACATTTCTGTGTGGCACAAAATTTCGGTCGTCACTCACATTGTCGCTCACAAACAGTTTTGAGGTTCCGTGAACGCAGTAATTACTCTAGATAACAATACCCTACAGACCGTAACACACTATTACTTTTGAGTACTCATAGAGAAGAAAATCTCCTCTTCACTCCAAAGGTTTGCTGGAAGTAAACTCTTTGAGAGTCAAGCTCGCCTGTGTACATAAATTACTCACCATCGCATGTAATGTAAATATCAAAGTGTACATAAAGAATAAATTAATAAAATGGAGAGTTTTTTCACTTTATGGTTTTACTGTTTTATTATTAATTTGCTATAATTTTTTTAAGCATGTATCTATGTATCGTTTCTATGAATAAATACAGTTCTCTTCTATTCTAAATTTAAAAAAACTAATATTTAAAAGACTCTTCACCTTTTCGATTAAAGAAAGCATCGAGAGAAAATATACGTGCTTGGGTTTAATATACTTCCAATATTACCCATGTTGAGAAATCATTGCAGATAATTTCAAATACCCTTTTGCTATGGGAGAGAGCCTGTGCCCTAGCATTAGGACGATCTCTATATTCAACTAACAGTTATTGGTAACAGTTACTATTCGCTTCTTTGCTACGAGTAACGAGGCGTTACGCTGCGCTTCACAACTTTTTCAAGCAATCTATGAGGTACTGACGTCCGTTAGTTATATGAATGGTTCTGACTTACTATTCGTAGTTTATTTAATGGATTGTAAGGAAAAAATCTCTGGTTGGTTTCGTGATTGGTTTCATTTGATCCCATTAACCAATGAATGAGAATCATACCCCAAAATAAAGCTCATTCATCGGTTAATGGGATCAAATCAAACCGATCACGAAACTGTCTGTGTGGTTCAGCATCATCATCATCAAATCAGGCCATCAAAAGTACTGTCTTAACATCGGCCTCCCCTGCTACCACAAAATACAGTCCTGAGCCACCTGCATCCATCGACCTCCCACAAAATGCGTGCAGGTCATCGCTGGTTGTTAATATGCAATTTATATCTAAAACACGCACTCACGATGCAGGGGAATTCCGTGTCTGCCACTTCTATTGCGTAGAAATAAATAAAGATTTATAAAAATAATTTAACAATTGGCGAACTAGAAGACTATTTATGATAAAAAAGGCTATGCCACCAAAAAAAACAACGTTAAATGCTGAAACAGCGCTTACTAATTTCTACCTACTCTTATACGATTCTACCTCCCTTTCTACCTACCCTTACACGATGCATACGATAAGAACTTATAAATTCGAGTGCGTTTACAGTATATCGAAAACCCAAATTCAATATTTTATTTCTATCAAAATTTCAACCCAGACCGCGCCTCGCAAGAAACGCTTACTACTCACACAAGGACCAATATAATTTTGATGCGTAAATATATTTATGCAACAAATCAGCTCTCAAGTACATCTAAAAGCCGTAAACTTCAACAACGTCCACGTCAATCCACACGTATGCGTTAACAAACGTCAAAATGGCGGGTCTATTTGAGCGGTCATGAGTCACGCTCGCCCAACTCTCCAGGTGCTCAGCACTAATATGTTTATATTTTGCAGGTGTTGGTACGGTTACAATTTCAGCCCACTGTACTGGATCGTCCAAGGACCCCGCCTAGCTGTGATAATGGTAAGTAAACATTCGTAAGTTGCGTCATATTTAGTAGGTATATAGAATCGAATTCACACTAGAACTTCGGCATTTTTCGTTAACTATGTTTTATTTATGTATCCTACTTCATAGATTATACCTGCGTTCACAGATTTAAGTGGAAATAGTAACGGATCTTAAAATTAAACAACATATTTTACAAATCACATTAACGTCAAGCACACATTATGGGTTCCTAACTGAATTTGCACATTACACAAATATTTATACAGATAAAAATATGTTTTACATTATGTGTATATACGTTGCAATATACAACGATTTTTATGTTCATGCTAAATCGTTGCCCATTTCGTAAGTGAAATGTTTTGATCTTTAAAAAAAACTAGGTATGTTAAATTAAGCATTATCTTATATTAAGCAGCCTGTGATCAGCAGTGGGACATTTATAGGCTGCAACTTTACTTTACTTTACTGTATATTAAGCATATTGCAGCCATTACAAGTCCATTGGTGAATGTTGGGTGGATCATATAAAGCCATAAAACGGATCTGAGCTTTGCTTATATAGAGTTCCCGCACATTGGGACAGGTCTCCGCTCTATCTAACTCATATCACTAGCAAAGATGGACTTCGCCTAGGTTCTATGGATCGTCACTAACAAGACTTAATCAATATATTTAACCAAAGGTCATTGTTGCATAGGAAATCTAAGCACTGCGTATTGACGACCGCGTGGCCTAGTGCTCAGAGTACCTGACTTCCACGCCGCGGGCCCTGGGTTCGAATCGCAGCCGAAGTTGTGTTTTTACACAATTTGTTGGTTTACGGGCCTGGGTGTTGTACATGTGAACTGTGTGTCTGTAAAACGGACTCATGTTACAGGAGAAATGCTAGGGTGAAACATCGTTTTTTTAAAAAAAAACATAGACAAATCACACGAATTTTGAATACGAAAGTAAAACTAAGAAGTTCAGTATTGCAAATAATAAAGTAGGTAATGGTAATGCATTTGCTATTAATTTTTTAAATTATTCCCGTCACGGTTTGATTGCTATTTTTATTAATAGTAAAGAATAACGGACACCACGGGCATAATAACGGGCACACCACCACTGTGTTTCGGATTGACGGCCGCTAAGACGAGTGTATCTACAGAGTACCCTGTTCGGACGCCCTATTCCCTGGGAAAAGAGCGTCAAATACCTCGGGGTCACTTTAGACGCAGCGATGTCGTTCGCTGCACACATTAAGAACATACGCAATAGAGCGGCTTTTATCTGAAGCCGTCTATACCCATTAACTTGCTCCTCAAGCAAAATGTGCTTAAGACACAAACTTCGCCTCTATAAGACTTGCATAAGACCCGTAATGGACTATGCTTGCGTCGCTTTCGCTCACGCGACGGGCAATCAATTAAAGAAGTTACAGAGCGTTCAAAATCGATTCTTGCGAACTGCCACCGGAGCCGGTTGGTATCAACGCAATGTAGATCTTCACAGCGACTGTGAAATGCCCTTAATCTCTGAACACTTCAGAGAATTATCACGGCGGTTTTTCGAAAAAGCCGCGGTTCATTCAAACCCGCTGGTGGTTAAAGCAGCAAATTACCGACCAAACAGAAACGCGACCGAACGCAAACGTCGCCCGCGAAACGTGCTAGACGACACGGACGTCTCAGCTCTTCCTGACCACGATACCGTCAGTCACGATCCAGGTCACACTTTATACACAGTCAATAGCTTTAATATAACACGCACCACGACGCGCGACCGCCGTAGAGAGCGGCGCGCAATAGTCAATAATCACACCGCGTACACACGATTCACCCGTGTTCAAGGGCGGTTCTCACCGCCCAGAGTTACCGACACACAAGTCGACAGTCCGAATGGACGCCTGCAGCCTCCCTCGGACGGTCATTAGACGACTTAAAATATTTAAGATTTTCGAAATCGCGAAAGCACGCAGCGAATGCGACACAGTCCGAACTTCGAGGTTTTGTATGAGTTTTTACTTTATTTATTTATGTTTGGGTCAAACCAAGCCTGGCACGCGGGCCCCAGGCCCGCGATCACAGTATCCGATGAAGCTGAAAAGGCTAACAGCAATTACATCACCGAAAATATATACTACAGAGTAGACGAGACTTAAGATGGCGACTCTCATGGCGACGACCGCCGTGACGCTAACGTCTTAAATAGTACGCGAGTGACCCGACTTCGTTCCCCGGTGCCGGCACCACTAAAATAGCTCTGCAATTTTAGGTGCTGATTCACTACGTGGTAAAGGAAAATATCGTGAGGAATAAAAATATAACGAGGGCAAGAGAAGTCCGCCAACCCGCATTGGAGCAGCGTGACGGACTCTTCCCGGCTCCGAAACCCTCTCAGAAATTAGGGGAGGCCTTTTTTTACCGAAAAACAATGTCAAAGATTTATTATTCGACATACTTAATAAAATAAAACAAAATTAAATGTTATGAAATTTTACAAATGCTTCAAAATGTTTAACTATGTTCTTTTTAAAATGAAAAGGAAAACTAAATGTTCGTTTTATCAAGACAAGGTTTTTCCCAATAGCATTAATACTCGTAAAATACGAGATTTATATATGATGTGTTTATATACATACATAAAGTCAAGCCTTTTTCCCATAAAAGGACAACTGAAGTTAATCTTTGTTTCAGATCAATTTAATATTCCTACTAAATATTATGAGAGTTCTGATAGTGAAGCTGAGGCGAACACAGAGCACAGAAATGGAAAAAATCAAGTAGGTTATCTTAAAATTCACAAATGTATAACATGTTACTGTATCACAAGTTTGTTATCGTGTATTGTTATAAACTGTCCAATGTGTAGTCCATCATAACAAATTCAACGTATCACTAGTCCACTGCTGAACACGGCCATCTATTGCAGGCACTCTCCGGGAACCGCAGTTTTTTAATTGACATGTTCCAGGAAGGTACTCGCCTTAACTTTCACAGTACGCTAGTGATCGGGGTACGATTGGGGGTGAAGCTATAACTAAAGTTATTGATTGCGATGTCACTATTCAGGACGTGCCAAAAATGAAGGAATACATAAATCTTAAAAAATATAAGTAATATGTGGGGTTTTTTCCATAGTTGCCACGCTTGGCAGGCGGGTGGCAACTGCAGTTTGTTCATTTTGATATTCCAAGAAAACGCTGCTGCAGGGCCGGCCATATAGCTCGTAGAACCGATAGCCGTTGGGCAAGAAAAGTTCTCGAGTGGCAACCGCGTACCGGCAAACGCAGTGTAGCCCCCCCCCCCCCCCCCCTGATGGAGCGACGACCTGCACGGTTTTTAGGGAAGTCGATGGATGCAGGTGGCTCAGGACCGTGTTTTGTGGCAATATATGTGGGAGGTCTATGTTCAATGGTCTAAAATAGGCTAAAATGATGATGATGAGGATGATGATGAAAAATAAATATTCTACTCTCAAGTTCCTTTATATCTAAATTGGTACTGTACTGTGTAATAATTTTATGCATTTAATAGACACGAAAATTTTAACTAAACCGACTATATATTAGATTATGCTATACCCCCTTTTTTACAAATAGGAAAGCTGTAAGAGCGGCGCTGGTCCTTTTACCTCTGTTGGGGATCACCAACATTCTCAACATGACGGAAGTCCCATTAGATAGCAGCGTTTGGAAGTTCGGCCTTTGGAGCTACACTACGCATTTCCTCCGCTCTTTTCAAGGATTCTTCATTGCACTCATCTACTGCTTCTTAAATGGCGAGGTAAGTTTAATTTGAGTGAGTTTGTCAATATATATTATATGATTAAATAAAAGTTCAGTAATTCCATTTCACAGAACGCATCGTAAGGTTTATTGGCATGCACGCTTGCATGACGAGCAAAACGTTTAACTGTTGGTAAGTGCAACGTCTGCACATAACAAATGCTGTGTCACCTAGAGCATTTATGTGTAGGACTACACTGCGCCTGTCCCCCCGTTACATCAGTTCTTATGTCTCACATGGCAAGTAATTACACTAGCCTTTCCGACCGAAACACAGTAATGTTTGCACAATACTGCTTCACGGTAGAAGAACTGGCCCTGCGGTGGTAACCTACCTAGACGGATTCCTGCATAGCAATCCTACCACCAGTAGATGTTAATGTCTTTTATCCCTACACACTTAATTTATCATCCTCATACTTTCAGTCTATCACTACCACTGATGAACATAGGCCTCTCCAAATAGATTGCCACAAATTTTGTAACTCCCAATGTGCGAATTTGCCATAGTTGCCACGCTTGGTAGGCGGGTTGGCAACATTTTTTTTCAAATGTTCAATAGCCTTAAAATAGTAGAGGATTTTTGATTTTCAATACAGAATCAGTTTGATCTGTTACAATCAAAAGTCTGCACTATGATTTTTTTCTATAGAAGTAATTTGCGATACAGAAAATCGTTCGACGGGTAGTAAGCAATACACTGCACTTACAGCCTGCTTATAACAGAGCGGAGTCATCCACTTTTCACTGCGATCATCATCATGACGCATGGGTTCTTAAATCTCATATGCCCGGTATATACACTAGCTTCGGTGCCCTTTACGCCCACTACTGAGCATAGGCATCCTTTCATTTGTGGGGGTTTTGGAGCCGGGAAGAGTCCACCACGCTACTCCAATGCGGATTAACAGGCTAAAAATATCCTCCAAATATTTTTATTCACATTTATAGATATCAAGTTTTTAATTTTTAACTACCTTAGAGTCTGTCGTTAAAAGGTATCCAAAACAACCAGTTGTATTTGCCGTGACAACTACATTTTTAACGACTTAATTGTGGCAGCACTACATAAAACACAGTAATGCATCTGGACCCTCCCTAAATCAATTTCGTTTTACTACTCCTACTTCGGTACTTAATGATTCACTTAATGATTACTGTGTGCTGTAAAAATGCAAGCCGTAAATTTTTACAGCACACAGCGTGACGATTTTCCACAGGTGGTTAAAGAATTGTAGGTTAATAAAAAGTAGATAAAGTGAAAATACTATTATAGTACACGTAAGTATTTATGTACCACCTGCTCGGCGATGATTGAAATCAGCGCTAGTTTTCTAAATAATTTGAAGTACAGTCCATCAAAGTACTAAAAACGTACCAAAGACTGCTTGACATAAGCTTCCACCACAAATTGTCTCAAAACATGTTCTTTAGTCACCTGTATCCATCGACTTCAGGCAAAATCGTGCAAATCGTCGTTCAAAGTCATAGCATATGGCCATAAATTTATAAAAGTCATAGCATAAGCATAAAGTTGCAATATACTATTCTCGTCACTATCAGGACATATCTAAGTCACACATTTTTTGATTCTTGAAAAATGGGGTGACGGTTAGCTCGAGTTAACCTCCGGGACAATACCTTCACCTTCATGAATGTGCGTTGTCGTACGGAGAAATCGTCATTTATCTTTTATAGCTTACTGGTGGTATGGCAAGATTCCTATGCTGAAATCCCTCTAAGTAGGTACCATCGCAGGGCCATTCATTCTGCCGTGAAGCAGTGCAAACATTACTATGTTGTAGGTCTGAAGGTCACTGAGAGCTAGTGTAATTACTGCATATGCATATGAGACATAAAAACTAATGTCTCAGTGAGACGGACGCAATATGGTGTGACACAGAAATGTTCTGGGCAAATTTTATAGCTTGCATTTATTTTATTATAACAAAAGAGATGCAAAAACTGGAAAACTAACACATTTGATCTCAACTTTTGTGTATGGAACTGTAAAAATAGAAAATTGTAAGATTTAAAATAAATAATTTGTCGTGTAAACGTAACCTTGGCGAGTCTTTTGTCCGCCAGGCGCTGCTGCCATTATATTTGGGATAGAAGGCAGCCCTCGAGGTCCTCGAGTGTCGTAACGAGAGCACTTCGCCACCTGGCGACTACAATACTTCGTTTCTTTCTTTTACTATTCAAGACGGCTTGCACAATATGGAGCAGTCTTTTGACGGTGTGCTTTGAAACTAGCTCATAAATTATGATTTTAATGTAATTCTTCTGGAATTTTATTTGTGTTTATCTTCTATAAAATGTAGGTTTGCCTATTCCTAGCAGTGAACTTCGATGTCGCATATGCTGTTTAAAGATTGCCGATGTTCCGATAGACGGCGGAATTTCATAATTTTAAATCCTACTATTAAAACTGTTTCAAATATTACTATTACTTATTGAAGTTTTTGCGCTTCATAATGATTCATCACTTGAATCATGACTATTATCCATTGGACGATGTTCATTGATTATGTATCATTAAAGAAATTTGGTTTAAGACGGTATGGAAAGGGAATGTGTCACCTAATTAGGTTAAGAATTTATTTATTTCCTATAAGAAATTAATTCACTTACATGAGAAATTACATACAAATGTGTTTTACATTAATATATGGATAACGAAACGTAAAATACACAAAAACAGAATATTTTGCATCACAAATAAATATGCGGTCTTTCGAAGCAAACACGTAGACACAAAGATAAGCTTCACTAGAAGGGACTTATTTAATTACATTTAAACGATACATTGACAATGTTCTCATGATTAACCAATGTAGACACTCCCATGTATAATAGACCTAATGACATAATTTCTTATGTTGTTCAGTAGACGTTCGGTACGAGATAACATCACGCTTAACATATACCTGTGAGCTAGCGTAATCACTGGGCATTTGAGACATAAGAACTGATGTCTCAGGGTGACGGGCGCATTGTGGTCCCACACAGAAATGTTCTGAATGACACAGCACTTTTTATGAAAAGACGTTGCACTCACCATCATATGAACGTATTGCTCGTATCGTCACTTTCTCATGTAAAAAATGCAATCACTATATCTTCTAGTTTTCTTAAGACATAGACTGAATAATGTAACAATGTTAGAATTCATTTAACAGTAGAACTCATTTAATATACGACGGCAGTCATAGTTCAGGTGTCTACTAGATTTACTGGTTTACAAGTCTGAATGTCTTGATTTCTGATCCTAAATAGATGAAAGTATTTACCCCCGCGTCGATGGGAATAACTTGCACAAGACAATTTTTTTTTTTGCGAGTACTTTTGCCAATCCAAAGTGAAGCAGCATGTTAAGTTAAGTTAAGTAATGTTAAGTTATAGAGCCGAAAAGTAGACACTTTTCGGCTCTATAACTCTGAGAAGTGAGAAGACACCTTTGCCCAGCAATGGGCAGCTTTAATAGTCAATCACAAAAGAAGGCAAAGCTTCTTCGTAGTAACTGAAATGTTATAACATCTACTGCTAACAATTACGTAATGCATATGAATTTCCTCGTATGTTTATAGGTACGGACGGTATTGCGAAAGCATTATGAAGATTACAACGCTATGAGAGTTGACCCACGTCATGCACGGACATCCAGCTCCGGAGACAATAGAACTGCGCGAAAAGAGTAAGTGTGCAATTACTTTATTAAATGAATGGACTGCAAGGAATTCAAGCAGTGCCTTTGTACTAATTGTCTATGTATGTGTCAGGGGCTAGGCGCTCGCTTTAAATTTCATAGTATGCGTGTGACCTGGGCTCGATTCCCAGTGCGGGCACCACTAATATTGCAATTTTAAGTGCTGACTGACCACGTGCTCGGCGGTGAAGGAAAACATCGCGAGGAAACCTGCATGTCTGAGAAATAAAAAATATTTCGAAGACATGTGCAGTCCGCCAAACGCTTTGGAGCAGCGTGGCGGATTCTTCCTAGCTCCAAAAACCAAGGACAATGACTTAATAGTCCATACTTTTTTATTTTGAAAGTAACTTAAATTTGCTTCTAGTAATGTATTTTACAAGCCCATCTTATACCGTGGGTATCGTAAAAGTCAACAAAAGGAAAATTAAAACCACAAGTTGGGCAGCAGCCTGGAATATCTGAAAAAATAAACTGCTACTGCCACGCGTGGCGACTATGGCGAAATCGCCCCTGATATGAGAGCTACAGTCTTCGTGTCGTCAATCTATGGGGAGGCCAAGGTTAGGCTGAAATGATGATGATGATGAATGTATAAACATAAGAATCAGTTAATCTTAAAATTTATAATGAATTATTTATCATAAATTTTAAGTTTAATATTTCTTGGCCTTTTTCGATTTAGGTACCTCAAGCACAAGAATAAACGAAAAATCAAGTAAAGAAAGCCGTTTCTATCTAATGTCAGCTTGTATTTGACGATACGTCGACACGATATGATATATTACATTGTTTCGACGACCGCGTGGCCTACTCGTCAGAGTACCTGACTTCTATGCCACGGGTCCTGTGTTCGAATCCCAGCCGGAGTCTACACTCGTTCTGCAACACAAGTTATTGGTTTTCGGGTGTGGTTGTGTTGTGCATTTGAAATGTTTGTTTAAAACGTATCCCGCGATACAGGATAAATACTACTGTGAGGCGTGGTTTTTTTCAAATAAATAACAATACAGTTTCAAATTCCCGACGTCGTTTTATGTTAGACATAAACTAAACAATTGTGTTCATTAAGCGATCAAAGAATCATAGCAAGCATCATGTAACCAAAAAACAAAGGAAGATTATTTTTATTATACGGACACTATTGGTTATTAATTCTTACCTATTTAACCCGTCTAGGTAAGGCCCAGGGCCAGTTATTCGGCCGTGAAGCAGTATTGTTCAAACGTGTTTCGGTTTGAAGGGCACTGAGAGCTACCGTAATCACTGGGCATACGAGACTTAAGAACTGATGTCTCAGGGTGACGGGCGCAGTGTTGTGTCACACAGATGTTCTGGGTGACGCAGCACATGTTATGGGCAAACGTTGCACTTACCATCAGGTGAACGTTTTGCTCGTCTCGTCACTTTATCGATTAAAAAAAAATCGAATATTATTATATAAATGTTCCATTTGCATAGTAGTTATTAATTCAAAAAATTAAGTTGGAATAACATTTACATGAATTTCAGAAGCAAACTAGAAAGAGAGGGATCTTCATGGGTGCACATGAGTAAAATGAAATGCATAGGAAACTCGTCCAAAGAAAACAAAGATATGTCCGAAACCGAAATGGGACCAGAAAGTAGCCAAGAGTAAGTATTTTAATAAACATGATCGATCTTCATCCATACTTAATATTGTGAACATAGGTATATCTGTGGGAGGGGACTAAAACCTGGAATGATATTTGAATATTTTTATATAATAACAGCTGATGCCCACGACTTCTTTCCATTTAATTTTCCGGGTTAAATAGTATCGTATGTCTATCTTCTAAGCCGCGGGTCCTGGGTTCGAATCCCAGCCGGAGCCAACATTTGTGCTAAAACATAAATTGTTGGTTTTCGGGTCTGGTTGTGTTGTGATTGTCCCCGTGTTTCTGACACTGCATCCTAGCCTTTCTCCGATCTTATCGCATCAGCGTTACATCGAGCGCGGGTAGGTTGGGACGAGTGAGTGCCTCTGTGTTTGCGCGTACACTTGTGGCACTATAATATCTCCTGCGCAGTTGATGGCTCTCGACAGTAGTCGGAAGTTGTCGCCGTGGTCGAAATCGGCTAGGAGAACATCATGTCTATCGCCAGGACGCAAGCTTTCCCTGTGCCTAATTTCGTTAAGATCGGTTCAGCGGTTGAACCGTGAAAAGGTAGTAAACAGACAGAGTAACAGAGAGAGTTACTTTCGCATTTATAATATTACTCGTATTATGGATAGCTGTACTATTCGGTTAAGAAATCTTCATGAACTCTAAAAGACATTTGTTATGATCTCTTATATTAACCCGATTATTATACATTTAATAAAACTAATTTTACGATTTCATCGCGTTTAATTTTAATTTTAAATATAACCGTTTCCTGAGCTAGACAGCATCCACGGGTGCTGTGAAACGTAAAGAATTTGCAACTTTCATGAGTTTAATAAATGTTGTAATATCTTAACTCGGTAGGCTTGCACTTTAAACATTTGCAAGCAGTTGTGAATTCCGAATTAGTAATTAATATATTCGAGATAGACGAATATATTAATATAATATCTTATTCTAAAAATCTCATACCTGAATTTAATCTTTAAATAACGTCAATGTACCTACTCGTAGACATGTGTATATATCTTCGCACTTAAAGATGCAATATATATTTGTAACAATTCTTTTTTATTATTACTTATGGGCTACTAACAATGTTACATACGGTGATGTAAAGAACCTACTCGTATTAAAAATATTAATGAAAAAGACAAGCAAATGAAATGAAACGAAATAAAAATTATTTAAGCTTAAACGTAAGAAATCTAAATTTTGTTTGTCATTTTTTTTATAATCTACCACCGTTTCGTAATGATTTTGCTCTGACGGAGTTTCTCTGACTCTCCGTAAGTATCCTCTATTTTGTAATTTTTTTATCTTTGTCAAAACTACATTATAAATATATTTACAAAGAACATTCTCATAGAAAACCAAAGCACGCTCCATGACAAAATGTTATAAAAGATTTAATAACAAATGAATAAATGCATTGCAAACTCGAGAAGTAGAAGTAGTAGAAGAGTCTCGCTTTGTAGAAGTGATTAATAAATAATTACAAAAATTTTAAGAATTACGTAGATCTACTCTGAATGTGGTAGCTCTGGGGCCAGATGCGTAGTTTAAAAGTATTCTGGAATATTAAGTGTTGATTTACCATTCCATTTGGCCGTGTGGTAGCGGCTTAAGAGGGTGTCGTAAAAGTCGACAGAGGGAAAATTAAAAGCAGAAGATGGGCAGCAGCATCTTCCTGGAACATCATAATAAATAAACTGCGGTTGCCAACCCGCCTGCCAAGCGTGGCAACTGTGGCAAAATCCCCCCAAAATGAGAGCTACAAACTTTTGTTGCACTCTATGGGGGAGGCCTATGTTCAGCAGTGGACTAATGGTAGGCTGAAATGGTGGTGGTGGTGGTGGATTTACCATTTGCTCAGCGGTGTAGGAAAACCCCTATAGTTGAAATACATAAGTGGTCAGCTCGACCGGGAAAGACCAATATTCTCACAGACTACCGTCGTAAAATAGCCGCGTAACGTTGCTAAGTATCGTATGGTGAGTCACCGTAGTAACAATAATAGAGAATGAAGCATTCATTGCTGGATTTAGGATATCTTCCAAGTGAGGATTTGAGCATGGCTTGTGGATTGGCGATCACAGAATGAGACAGGTTTGAAAAATGGTTTCAAATCAAATTCAAAGCTAGTATCATAAAATTAAAAGTTAACAATTGAAGGGAAAACCCGTAAAATAATATATGCTCAAATCATTAATATAACTTAATACTTGTAGCATAAAGAATTAATAAATTGTATTGCGAATTTTTTGTATCAGTTCTTATGATAGCGAACTGTTACTTTCAGAAGCAAAAAGAAGGTGGAATTTGTAAAAGGCGATGCAGAGGACAAAGGAATATCAGAATCTACTATCGTAAAGACGACTGCAAATATTGAAGCTCTTGGAAACATGTTAGTATATAATTTCAAATCTATCTAGTATCTATAATAGTCACGTGACTTTGTTTATATCTGAAGATGTGGAAGTAGGGGGAAAATAAAATTTTTTCAGCACAAATAATAAATTTCTGAATCCGCAGTAACATATATCCCGGACAATTGACAACGTCAAGTATATTTACATATAAAACTAGTAGTCGCCCTGTGATCGAAATTCGACCGTAATTCATAAAAACATAAAGTTTACTTACTGAAATTTATTGTTTCAGGTAAATTCCAAGACAAAATCTGGTCACAAATGCTGCTGTTTTCTAAATTAATCTGTCCTCTACATGCCTGAATGTATATGTATGGTGTGGTATATGTAGGTTAGAATGAAATATGGCGTATTTACTAATAACTTTACCTAGGCGTAACTTCTACGTTTAATAACTAATGTAGGTTATTAATTTTATTTACACGAAAACTCTTTGAAACAAATAAAATTCCGAAAATCGATACCGACATAGCCGTCGATCATGGCTTTTCAGGAAAACCCCTGAAACTCCTGTGTGTCAATGATACTGACTGTAACTCATAATATATATTAATGAACGGACAAGGTAGATAAATTCCAGCACAACAGTTGCGTTTCCTATAGTGAAAAATGGACCCAGCGACACAATTATGCCAAACCATTCATACATTCTTATTCTTGTTCGCGGATGTTGAGGAGTCTATGGCTCACAATAACCACTATTTTTTTTGCGCTGACCAGGAAAATGTCTTTGTTTGTCAAGAAATAATGCTGTTTATATTACATGCAAAGAAATTTGAAGTACATAGCATACTTATAATCAGGGTTGCCACCTTTTTTTCAATAAATATAGTATTTTACAAAAAATTGCAAATATTTAGAACTTTATGGAAATATATGAAAAAAATTGTACACATTTATTTATAATCATTATTTTTTTCCATGCATATTTGTTATAACTCTTCGCTTTGATCATTTTATATGAATAGCAGAAAATAAACTCTTTGAAATAACCTTAAAAATCGGGCGGTATTCATCGACAAAATTACAATAACAGAAAGTTGACGTTTAATTGTGGTAAAAAGTGCGTTTATACATTTCGTTCTAAAATTCGCCACAATGCGCTGCGGGTGCGGTCAATACATTAATATGAAAGTTAATATAAAAAAGTGCAACATTGAATTAGCTATGACAATATAGTATGTCCAATGAAATGAAATTTCTTTAGATTTCGTAATTAATATATTCGAGATAGAAAAATATATCTTATTCTATAAATCTCATACCTGAATTTAATCTTTAAATAACGTCAATGTACCTACTCGTAGACATGTGTATATATCTTCGCACTTAAAGATGCAATATACGAGTATATTTGTAACAATTCTTTTTTATTATTACTTATGGGCTACTAACATTGTTACATACGGTGATGTAAAGAACCTATTAAAAATATTAATGAAAAAGACAAGCAAATGAAATGAAACGAAATAAAAATTATTTAAGCTTCAACGTAAGAAATATAAATTTCGTTTGTCAAACGTCATTTCTTTACAGTCTACCGCCGTTTCGTAATGACGCCTCTGACGAAGAAGAAACAGTCGAAAGAAACTCCGTAGGTATCCCCTTTTTTGTAAATCCTTTTTTTATCTCATTCAATAATACGTTATTATGTTTCGCACTATATTATTTTTCTACAATATACTAAAATATAGTACGGATGGCAACCTACTTCTAATGGGTATATATCTCTCTCCATAAATAGTAGTTAGGTTTTTCGGCCATAAAATAATAATAGCGCCAATATCAATGAACCTAACGCGAACTGCTTTCGCATTAGTTGTGAATGGTATTTTTAGACTATGATGATTGCTGGTGCTAGCCATTTATTACATTATACTCTTACTGTAGGGATCTTTATCTTTTCTATATATATTATTATTAATCGCATAAATTGGAGACAGTTTTTGAGATCATTGTATAGTTAATAAAATGTAGTGGTGTTATTAATTCCGTCCGTTTTGATAACGGACCAACCGTATGCGTGTCTTTGGAAAATAGTTGGTAAATGGTACCAGTAAATAATTGCAGATTTACGATTGTGAAATGCTTCTTAGCACTTGCCCACGTACGTTGTGTATCAAAATGTTTGTGTACTATCTATACATTTCAGCTTGAGACAAAATTGAAATAAAGAAAACAATGTTTATTAAACTTATATTTCTCTGTTTTTTTTTTATTTAATGTAAAAATTAATAACAGTCTTCTTTTCTGTTGAATGCATCGGAGTATTCTTAGATCGCTTTAACTTCGATGAAGATAAGTACAAGCGCTGCTTGGTCCAGGTCACTCTTGTTTTTACCCACGAAAACGTCATAATAACAAAAACAAAACCACACAACAAGCAACTTAATAAAAACAAATAAAGTAACAATGAAACAACAAGAATTAAACAAATTTATCTCGAAACAACAACACATTTCAATGGAGAATGTTCGCACTAACTGTACTCTATAATTTGGTAATATTAAAATGCGTTCCAACTTTGAAAATAATATTTTATGGTTTGTTTATCTTTTGTCTCACGGCTCCTTGAAAAGACTATAGTCAATACTTTTAGCAACAAAACTTGAATGCGTTTCAACCATATTTAAGCTAATATGTGCAACAATATTTATAAATACATTTATATAATAACTTACGTATTAACTGTTATTAGTATTAAGTAAAGCTAAGTTAGTAGGTAGTAAATAAGTACCATGACTTTTTAACCGTTTTGGGATTCGAAAAAAGGTAATTTGGAAGAGGTTTATGTCCTGCAGTAGACTGTATGGAGAACATATAACGGTGAACAACTAAAAATCTAAATATATAACTAGTCGGGACATAAGTTCTGTTACATCCTTATTGAAATTAAATTTCGAATTCTGGCCAGAAATGTTTGATGATTTTGAAAACGAAAACGAAACTTTTGAGCCATATTAAAATAAAAAGAAAATTATTTTGTTCCATTTAAAAAAAAATAAGTGGACGCAAAAGGAATACAGTATTACGGTTATTGCGCCGCTGTGGTTACGCGTCAACTGAGATTTTTAAACTTCTACAAAATTTGGAAATATGAAGATTCGTCCTTAGAAGACCGTAAAACGTGGCGCGAATCCAATGAAATCCCGCACGCAAGCAAAAAATAATAGTCCTTCAATTGGATTTACCCGTAACGATGATATCCGCAGCAGAACTAAAGTAACCGACATAGCCCTAATGATTAGCAAGCTGAAGTGGCAATGGGCCAGCCATATAGCCCGTAGAACCGATAACCGATGGGGAAGAAAGGTTCTAGAGTGGCAACCTCGTACCGGCAAACGCAGTGTAGGGCGACCCCCCACTAGATGGAGCGACGACCTGCGCGATTTTGCGGGAAGTCGATGGATGCAGGTGGCTCAGGACCGTGCTTTGTGGCAATCTATGGGGGAGGCCTATGTTCAACAGTGGACTAAGATAGGCTGAAATGATGATGATGATGAATTGGATTTAAACAGAAATACGGTCAAAAGAGTACTAAATAAAGACCTGAGACTACGAGCTTATCGACGAAAAACCGTGCATCATCTTAATTAGCATCTGAAAAAATTAAGGCTCGTGAGATCCCGGGCCTTATTAAGGCGATATGCGGTAAAAAAATCGCGAAATCCTCTTTTCTCACTGAACAGTGAAGAAGCGAGCAGGTGTATAATATATCCTAAGAATCCATCGTGGGCATATCCTTCACCATTTATGGTTTGCCTTGGTATCCCGTATCCAGGCCTGAGGTGTATTTCTGATGATTCTAAATGATGATGTTCTCCTAGCCGATTTCGACCACGGCGATAACTGCCGACTACTGTCGAAAGCCATCAACTGCGCAGTAGATATTATAGTGCCACAAGTGTACGCGCAAACACAGAGGCACTCACTCGTCCCAACCTACCCGCGCCCGATGTAACGCTGATGCGATAAAATCGGAGGTAGGCTAGGATGCAGTGTCAGAAACACGAGGACAATCACAACACAACCAGACCCGAAAACCAACGATTTATGTTTTAGCACAAATGTTGGAACCCAGGACCCGCGGCTTGGAAGTCAGGTACTCTGGCCACTAGGCCACGTGGTCGCATCGTCTTTTGTATCAAAATACCGTTGTTACAAACATTGTGGAACCTCTTTCTCAAAAAATGTTCACAAACCCACACTGGGTATTCCAACAGGAATCAGCGCCAGCTCATCGAGCAAAAAGCACACAAAAACTGGTTTATCACCCATGGAATGAACTTTGTCAGGTACGACGAGTGGACCACTTCCAGCCCAGACTTAAACCAGAGAAAGTCTGCGCTGAACCTCATCATAATTTGGAGTCTCTCAAAGCATCACTAGTTAAAGCAGTGACTGATATAGACGTGAACATTGCGCGTGCTGCGGTCGACGACTGGCCTAGGAGGTTGCCCTCCTTGATTCTGAATACAGCCCGTATTCAGAATCAAGAAGGGCATTTTGAATAAATTTAATAAAATTTTAAACTACATATATACAAACAACAAAAGTCGTAAAATTTATTTATTGAAGTCTTTGACAGAACTTATGTTCCCAATAGGTATATATACATTTATTTAGATTCTTGATTTTTTTCTAATAAAACTTAAATATAGTCATGTGAGTAATAACATCATCATCAGTCACATACAGTGCCTATCGCAAGTCCACTAATGATCATAGGCCTCCCTCAGACTACAACAAAGCGCGGTCCTGAACTACTAACGTTTTATTAATTTAATAATTAATCTTCACCAATAAAAATATATCCTTATATAATTTAAATATTTTGTACAATTTATACCATAATTTGTTTAATGTCGAAAATATTAAACGTTGCTCAATGTTTGTACTTCTCCAGTTTTAAAAAAAAAGCTTTTTAAAATTATTAGGTAGTATTATGAAGTAGGTTAAGAAAATATAATAATTACAAATTATAAAAATGTGTATTGAAAAATTAGTATATACTTTCCAACTTTTTTTCATTATGTGCGATTACTGGATTTGTAAACCAATTTATTTCTAGTAAATTGAACGTGACATAGCGTAGCGAAGGTATGCATCACGGCGAGACAATATATGGAATAAATAAACCAGGGAATGTGCTTTATCATCCTCCTAAGTTTTAGGTATCTTGCTGTGGCTGTCAATCCGCTTGCGAAAATTATCTGCTCGCTTATTTTGACTACAATACGAGGGGTGATTGAAAAAAAAATTATAATCGCGTATTTGTAATACTCATAAGAATAAAAAATAAATGATTTTTAATTCCATAAACTGTCACTAGATAAGTGTTCAAAATGCCAACACTCACGCCAATTAACTGCATTTGATAAAGGTATTTGGTACCGGGTATGTTAACCGAGGAGCAGAAGAAGAAACGAGTTGAGATTTCAAGGACAACCTTGAGCAAACTACGAGAAAGGTAGTCTCACTGCCTTGGTGGACTTGGTGGTCAACTTCCCTCGGAATAGACAGCACAGGGCAGAAAATTTGAAAAGATGGACTAAATGAATTGACTTGTTAGGAGATTACGTAGAAAAACGTTGTTTAAGATATTTATTATCATTACTTTTGAATCGCCACCTCGTAATGTTGATGAATGCATTAAGAAAAATAAAATTTTAAAATTAAAATATATATATATATAGGTAGTTAGTTACATTAATAACATTCTTATTAAAAATACTTGGTTATAAGGCAAAAACACGCTTTCATTGTGAAATATAAAAGTAAGTACTTAATAGATATGGGTAAATCACGTATCAGTTTAATGTAATAAACGTATTTAAAAAAAAATAACTACAACTAAAACACTTGTTAATTCTTGATGATGTATAATTTTATCAAAGAAAGACTTATCAGTATAAGAGAAAATATACCCTTAAATTAATTATTATATAACAATAAGTTACAGTAGTCACATTGATTTTATTTAGAACTGGCCTGTCTTCGACATAAAACCACATTAATATTAGTTTCGTGCCGCAATTGGACTCGCGACCGTACAGGACAGAAGCAATGCGCACTGCGCTGAAATAGGGTGCGTTTTTTGTTCGCAAAATCTGTAAAATTTGAACCAAAGTGAAAATACGCGCACTGCGGAAAAAAATTAAAGCTGATTTAAAATCTGTTTGCTACAGATTTGTTGCGGCGCGTCTCCACACGGATTCCATCATATTGGGCGCATTTGGAAAACTGGAACAGTTATGCAAAAAATCAAATAAACACATCCCTTTTATATCTAGTAAGGAATAGGCACACAAAATTAGTTTTATTTTAGTTTTTATATGCCGTGTGGTGGCGGCTCGTTAAAAGAATACTACCACTCCATCTCATCCATTGGATCTCATAAAAGGCGAGTAAGGAATTAAACTGCACTATGCATCCAACAGCGCATGGTGGCGATGGGCTCACCACCTACTCGTATCACACCAAGTGCATTATATTGTTTTGGTGAAACTTGGATTGTGGCAGTCATCTGTTCTTACAGTGAGTCTCTGACTACCCCTTATGGGATACAGTCGTGATCTTATGTATGTATGTATGTAGTTTTTATATTACAGTTTATGAAATATTTTATTTTTAAATTCACCTCTATTTGTAAAAAGATGATAAGCAAATTAACTTGTTGAGGTCCCGGAGACTTGACTTCTCTTGTTCCATGTATTTCCTGTCGTGTAAAAATCTTGACATATGGATTGGCACATTATTATTGTCCGAATGCCGCATGTGGCCCGCGGGCCGTATGTTTGACATGACTGTAGTAGCTCGTGTCAACCTATAATTAAAATCACTAATTAACTGTTCTTCCAACTCGTATTCTCATACAAAATAAGAATATTTCAGGACCAATAATTCTTATTAAATTGTCAAATGTTTTTATAATCATTCTTTAGTGCTTAACCTTAAAAATTCTTTGGATACATACCCAAATCAACATATCTTGTTAAAAAAAACCTGACAGGTCAAAGTGATGATAATGGATATACCCAGTACTGCTTGCGTTTAATATTGTTTTGTGCATTCTTACGACGGTAATTCTACCGCAGTGCGCGTACCAAATCTATTAAGATTAAACAACTTGCCACGCCGCATACGCGCTAGTCGTTAGCCACTTTCCCAACCAATATCACTATCAAAAATAATAAAAAATAAATTGTTTATAGGCTGATTTACGATAACAAATTGTTGACAATTTTGTGTGGAACAAATCGTTAACGTGAGAAAACGTTCGCTAAATATTTTTTTATGATTTTCAATCTAAATTAGCAACATATATATTTTCTATTGACTTCAACTATCATTCCAAATTGAAGCCCCAAGCGCTACTGCTTACAATAGCTGTCATATAGAACATTTAATAAAAAAAAGTTTTATCTAAAATCGCATTAAACTATCTAACCCTTTAATGCTATCTATAAATATAACATTTTATATGCGTAAGTTCTTACAAAATTCGCATATATAGTTTGGCTAGCCCTTCTCGCAAAACTATTATTAGAAAGATTAATAATCGCTATTGTAAGGTCAAGCTTTACCTTGAACTAAATTTAAAATAAATGCTAAGAAAATAAATGTTATTTGTATATGCATATTTGCTGATTGTAGCGTAGTTTCAATAGCAGTATATCTACAGCTTACAGACTAGAATTTTATGTTGTGTTCCTTTTATACTATTGGTGTACATTGACTGTTTCATGATTTTTAATATGACTTAAACGTAAGACTAAATGTGACTGTAACTTTTTCGATCAAAAATAAAATTTGGGATCGGTTCTGTGTTTGTTTTTCTTTATTGAATATATAGCTTGCAGCTTATGCTGTGAAAATAATTAGAAACTTGACTAATGTTGAAACTGCTCGATTAGTCTATTTTAGTTATTTTCACAGCATAATGTCTTATGGTATTTTGCTATGGGTAAATGCGACTGACGTAGAGGTGATTTTTGTTTTGCAAAAGAGGGCCATAAGATCTATTTATAATATTGGCTCTAGAGTGTCTCTTAGAGATAAATTAAAAGAAATTAATATATTAACCTTATTGGCCTCTCAATATGTATATGAAAACGTTATGTATGTACATAAGAATATTAAACACTTTAATAAAAATGTGATGTTCATAATGTGAATACCAGGAACAAGCACAAATTAATTATGCCAGTTACCCGACTTCACAGAGTCAGTAACTCTTTCATGGGGCAGTGTATACGTTTTTACAACAAAATCCCAGAAAGTGCACAAAGTCTTTCAACCAAAAAGTTCAAACTATTTGTTAAACAAAGACTTTTTAAGAAGGGTTATTATAATATTAAGGAATACGTGGATGATGATAACCCCTGGGAATGAGGTGATCGCTGCCAAGCTATTTCTACATCTTTATGAAACTGCTGTATTTGTATATTTAAAATGACTGAAAAAAAATCCCGCTGGGTTTCTTAATGGTTCTTCCCAGGACAGATGCATTTCTTTACGAACCAGTGTAGCTTAAAAAAATGACGTTCAATGAGTATTATAGTAAATGATCCATATTGAATAAAAAATATTCTATTCTATTCTATTCTTTCAAATGCTATTTTAATAATCCGTTAGTAAAATGCAAAACTTTTTCGGAATTCTTCATACGAGTAGTACGTCGTCGTCGTCGTCGTCGTCGTTTCAGCCTATCAATAGTCCACTGCTGAACATAGGCCAACCCCATAGGTTGCTACAAAAGTTTGTAGCTCTCGTTTTGGGGGGATTTTGCCATAGTTGCCACGCTTGGCAGACGGGTTGGCAACCGCAGTTTATTTATTCAGATGTTCCAGCAAGATGCTGCTGCCCATCCCCTGGTTTTCATTTTCCCTCTGTCGACTTTTACGACACTCACGGGATGAGATAGAGTGGTAGATTCTCTTAAGTCGCTACCACACGGCAATACGGGGGTTGAATTAATTATATATTTTTTTATATACTACCGATAATGGCTGAAGTAACAAAGGGAATGCTCTCTAAATGAGGTGAAAAGACGAAGTGTTTCTTTTAAACGGTTAGCACGCAAACCTGTCTTATTGGGGTTGAACTGGACTAAATTTAGACGTCTTTTTACTGACGTTTCGATTTTTCAGACACAAGTTTGTTCCACAATACAATTACAGTTCATTCATTGGTGTGGGTGTGTTTGCACAGTTACCATTCAACTCTCCACTATCAGGTGGACTGCTCTTCAACCTCAAGACGTTAGGTCTAAGAGTAAAACAAATTAATTACTATAGCTTAACAACTGCGCAGGAGATATTATAGTGCCACAAGTGTATAAGTGTAAACAGAGGCACTCACTCGTCCCAACCTACCCGCGTCCGATGTAACGCTGATGCGACAAGATCGGAGGTAGGCTAGGATGCAGTGTCAGAAACACGGGGATAATCACAACACAACCAGACCCGAAAACCAACAATTTATGTTTTAGCACAAAAGTTGGCTCCGGCTGGGATTCGAACCCAGGACCCGCGGCTTAGGAGTCGGGTACTCTGACCACTAGGCCACGCGGTCGACAATTTGTTTCTGTGTGGCACCACATTGCGCCGGTCGCCATTCTGCCCAGTAATTACACTAGCGTCTCAGTAACGTTTGCGCATACTGCTTTACGCCAGAATAACTGACCCTGCGGGGGTACCTACCTAGACGGATTTTTGCATCCTACCACCAGTTACGCAGGTCGCAGGTACGCCTTATATCTTACCTCCAACAACACCTGAAAGTTGATCACTGCGCCGGTTCTTGTTACGTGGCACGCACTGTAGTGTGCGATCGTGAATGTATTTTTTTAATAGAAAAGGGGACAAACGAGCAAGCGGCTCACTTAATGATGTGAAATCACCGCCGCCCAGGAACATCTACTGAACTGAAGGTACTCTTGAAGGTCCCTAAGTTGTATCGGTCCTTAGAAACCGCTAACGGTGGCCGATTCTATAAAGTGGACGCGCGTGAATAAAAATTCCGTGGAAAACATATTGTGACTTCACAGTTCTCATGTCGTTGACAGTGGTAACTTTATCAAATCTATATGATGGGCTATATGTCCCCAGAATGACGCTGTTTTGGTGTTTTACAAGGTGTATTAGAGGGGCGATTTTCTGGCGAACGATGTCAGAGAAGCCACCTGTGCGAACTTCCGTCTTCATAGACCTAAAAGCAATACGATGATGGTAATTTACAATGATGCATTGAAACAATCATCTCAATCAAATACAAATTTCTTCAATAACTATTTTAATATACTTCTTATGTAGGACCATGAAAATACATTTACTTTCTTTAACATTTTTTTTTTCAAATAATATAATCTTCAAACTAAGGAATACAGACACTTTTTTCAGTAATTTAAATTACATAGCAGTATCAGAAAACAGAACGAGTAGCTTTTTTCTTTCCTAGTATTATTTCAATCTGATACAAGTCTTGAGATATTTTAAAAAAAATATAGTACATGTATAAATGTAGATTAAAAATAAGTATACTTTTCGAATGTAAAAGGAATGTTTTAGAAATAACAACGCCAAAAATTTATCCACAATAACATATGGAAATAAAAAAAGATTTATAAATTGGACTTGGTGTGGAATGTGGCTTAAAAATTTATTTCATTCAAATTCAAATAATCCAAATCATAAACAATCAATGATTTCATTAAAAATTATTGCAAGTTTTCAACAAATTCAAATGTACACAGGATCACAAATTTTCAGAAATTTGATGATTAATGTCATTGTATATCATTTTAATATTCTTAAGCCTATATGAGTGTTAACTGTACTTTCAAATTTCTTCATTAGTTCAATAATACTAATTATTTTTAGCTATTTTATTTATTAACGAAACTATTGTTAATTTCTACGAACAGTCTTGAAGATAAAAATGCATCTGAAATATTCAGATTATATTTAACGCGTAATAAAGAAACGCTATAAAAACAGTATCAAAATAAATATGAATATGATTTCTTATGCCATCTAAAATTTTATCTTAAGTTTTATCAAATAGTATGACAACAGATATTCCTTTCCCGTAAGAAAAACGAAAGCTTGATTATTATCGTTCCGATTGAATACATGGATATAAAGAGAGATTTTGTATTACCAAATTGTAATCGCACCTTGCCGCACTTTCTGGATAAAAGTGCCTTTGCGAGAGACGTATAATTTCACCAATTTTTCGAAACAAGTCATTCTTCATAATTTGACATTAATAATGCATCTATACAAATAAATAAAATTTAAGTGTCTGTTTGTAATAACAAAATAACAGTTTAGTCGATATTATAGCGGGTAACTAAGGTTGTTTTAATTTTAGAAAAATATCAGATTCAAATGGGGAAGTTTATGTGGATATTATCATTCGGAGTCGGCTTTTTTTCGCGAGTGAAACCGCGGGGCAGTACAAAGTAAACTCGAGACCTCAGGACTTCAAAGGAGTCTTGGAGATGGCTCATAGAGGTCATCGTACTCCTATCGCGTGTTAAATTACAATTCTCTAAAAATAGGCGGTCTGCGCTCTATTAACCTGCCCTCGCATGAAGTTATAGTTATGTTAAAGTCTGTATTATTTTAGAGTAAATGTTCGTAAAATCGCGTTCTTAGAGAAGGTCTGTGTCGGGAAGAAAATATGTATGCCAAATTTCAAGTAAGTCAATTGGTTTATCTATTGGTATATATCTATATACAGAATACATTATTTATTTTAGTATCCGATGAAGCTGTAAAAGCCGAGAAGGCTAACAGCGATTACATCACCGAAATTATATATTATACATTCGTTGGCTAGAGCCACGTTTCGCGAATCTCTCAGCAAGTCGCTGTGATAATAACCCCACCCCATAGGCATGATCGCCATACAAGGAAACGTGAGATGCGTACAAAGAATTATCTATTTTGTTAAGCGTAAAACAGAAATGATTTTACAATAAACAATGAATTTATCGTTGTAAACAACGTCTGGGGTTACCGGGTAATTTGATTATGTATCAAAAGAACATAATATTTTAAAAATATTGTAACCGTTTAGCATAAGCATCAGAGTGCTCGGGTCTTAGAACCGATTTCAACGTACGTTTTGGAAACCAAGTTTAATAAAACCACGGCACCATCTCGGTTCTCGTCTAACCGATTTCACCGACTCCATTTTGATCGCGTTGAAGAAAACGCAGTTTACAGGAAACATCGTCACAATCTTATACAAGATGTCTGTCAGGATCGTAGCAAGTGGAAAGATGTGGTCTCTGCTTACCCCTACCGGAAAGAGGCGTGACTCTATGTAATCTTAAACAAAAACTCGATGTATTTCGAGGCCTGTGCTCAGCAGCGGGACATTTATAGGCTGTTACTTTACCTTTTCTTTATCTTTCATTTGATGTTGATAAAATGCAAACTGTAGCCCTGAACTCAGTTAAAAGGTTAAACTGAGTTTAGCTTGACTAATCGTTTATTTTCAACGATGAAATTGGCCTATAGGCGCGCCCATGAACAGCGCCTTTGACAGAACAATCTGAATAATATTTATTTATTTAAAATCCTTATCGCTTCCGTTTCATAGAAAGCATTTCCTCCCAGTCAACCCATGGACTGGTGAGATTTGGAAAAAGGTGTAGAAATACTATACAAAAACTAATAAAAACAAAAGTGACACATAATATCAGTTTCACTTCGTTTCGCTGCAACGCGAAAATCTGCGAGCGAGAATATTGCAACGTTCTCGATCAATCGATCTCTATCGTCCTGCTATCCTCAGTCAAGATATGATTACTATGTTTACTATGGAAGTTAACTTAGTGAAAACGAGTCGATACACACCGAGCGCGATGCGAGTCACAATTCTATAGAAATATTTGACTGTACATCGTGTGTAATCGTTACAGTTCAGGGAGTGTTGTAAATGTTGTTTTTTAATATTTATTTATTCTTTATTAAACTTTACGATAAGTAAAGGAACAAAAGGCGGACTTAATGCTAAAAGCACTCTCTGCCAGTCCAACCTTAGGGCAGTGAGTAAACAGCGAAGGCGGGTACAAAAAGAATAGATTATTAAACAAATACATACATACATATACATAAATACACATAAAATACACTTGCTTTAAAAAATACTAACAGCCTTATTATGTTTGTTAATTATTCTGAGTAAGTTTAAACGATAGTAAGATCGCGGTTTCTATTCTGGCACGTTATAGGGAAAGGTTGGTATGTATACCTTATTCTCAATCAAATCGTTTAGTCCACAACGAAACCTAGAAGGTCCCCGACTCAAAGTCCAAGTCAAAATTTCTTTATTCTATTTAGGCTCGTTTAAAGCTCTTATAAATGTCAAAACCTACACCGGTCCGAAAAATAAGACCTCAGAGAAGAACCGGCAAGAAACTCACGAGGTCCTTTTTTACACTGACATATTTTAAATGGAATTTATAAATTGCTATGGTTAATTGCATCATATATTTGATACCTAGGATATCTTTGTCCTCTGCATAATGATCTATTTTACAATATGCTTTATCTAGTAATGTCTCCTTGAAAAGTTTTTTGAAAATCTATGTCACACAGTTTTTGTTAATTTTATTATAAAATTTTATAGATCTGCTAAGAAGACTTCATAGTTTTGGACCTATCTGACCATAGGTACCTCTAGTGTATCGCTTTTTGTTAAATAAATTCATGCTTTTCCATACGTAACTATTTTCAAACATAAACAACGACGGAAGTGTCAAATTACTACTCCTCGAGTTATAGATTGCACGAAATGTTCGTTTTTGCAAAATGAATATAGTTTCCAATCAAGCGGCGGATCTCTACAGTAATAAGCGTGAGTCTTAAGATAGTAGATAGTATCCAAAATAGACCAATTTAGCGGTACATTCAGTGAGACTTTTACGTAAAGTATGTTAGTAAAATAAAATATTTCAAAAATCGTTATTACAAAATGCTTATAATACTCAAGAAAATATTAGTAACATCGAAAATTTAATGGTTGTCCACGAGAATTTCTTTTAATGGTAAAATGTATGATTATTACTCCTGGTTGTTTTTTATTACGACAATAACTGTCGGTTATCCGAAGCTATCAAACACAGCGGCACACGTCCTGGTCTACCCACCCGATGTAACGCTCATGCGATAAGTGCGGTTTCAGGGACATAGAAAACGACAATTGGTTTTTGCACAGACGGTAGCACCGGCTGGGATTCAAAACCAGGACGCGATGTAGAAGTCAGGTCTACTAAGATAGGCGATCGTCAAGGTTTATGATGATGGAGAGTTTGTATGTTTGTACCCGATAATCTCCGGAAATGTTAATCCGATTTGAAAAAATATGTTTGCATTAGACAGCCCATATATTGAGGAATGTTCTAGACTCTAAGACTTACGATCGCCACACGTCACGTTTCCGGCGGGGGCGAAATGTGAAGGCAACACGCGGAGCCCACGTGTGTGGCCTCTGCCTACCCCTTATATGGGAATAAGACGTGACTGTATGTATGTATAGATCTTAATGCTACGGTCCTAAGGCGCTGCACGTTGAACCGAGGTCAGAACTGTCAATGCTCAGGTTTGAGAGATACCGTACCGTGCGGCGCAGTCATTTGTTCTTATTTATATATATATAAACATATATATGTATATAGCGACGTATTGATTGGGTTTAGTAGATATGTTATAAACACAGCACACTCACTAGAGAGGCTCGAGGGTGTTCTTATTACAATTCTTATATTTAAGCTTACAAATTATTTATTTTATACATCACAAAATAAACGTTTTACAGAATTTGGTCTAAAAATATATGAGCGCTAAGCTAGCAACTCATTTATCGGATACTCTTTTCGGTGCTTGACTTTTGCCTTTACTGTAGATTATATCCTAAGAAGAGACCTGTAAAAGAAAAATATATATATAGTCACAAAGGATAATTAGATATTAATCAAAAAATTAAGCTAAAGCGGTATGGTTGCGGCTTAAGAGAATTTGCCACCCCATCTCATCCCGTAGGTGTCGTAAAAGTCGACAGACGGGAAAATGAAAAACAGGAGATGGGCAGCAGCATCTTCCTGAAACATCTGAATAAATAAACTGCGGTTGCCAATCCGCCTGTCAAGCGTGTCAACCATGGCAAAACCATCCATCACCCCCAATGAGAGCTACAAATCTATTGTGGCAATCTATGGGGTTGGCCTATATTCAGCAGTGGACTATTGATAGGCTGAAACGACGACGACGACGACGACGTAATATGAAGAATTCCGAAAAAGTTTTGCATTTTACTAACGGATTATTAAAATAGCATTTGAAAGAATAGAATAGGATAGAATATTTTTTATTCAATATGGATCATTTACATAATACTCATTGAACGTCATTTTTTTTAAGCCTACACTGGTTCGTAAAGAAATGCCTCTGTCGCGAAATGCGAATTTGCGGGGGAGGCCCACGTTCAGCAGTGGACTAGTGATAGGCTGAAATGATATTGATGATGAAAACTTATAATATTTAAATTTTAACGTTGGTGTTCTTAATCGTGTGTGATAAAATCAACAGTAGTATATCTTCGTTAGAACTATTAAGTATGCAATCACCAAAACTACCAAAAATGTATTGATATTACTGAATAAGATATGAAGTTTGTTGCAATGGGCCTAGGACGCCATCTAACTTAAATCCGCTTCTGTGTGTGATATTGGAAACGATTCGTAGTCAGCCTGGGGTAGTAGTCAGAGTACGGCTTCAAAGCTGCGGGTCCTAGGTTCGAATACCATCCGAAACCAACAACAACATATTGTGCAAAAACATAAGTCATTGCTTTTCCCGTCCGGTTAGTGCTTGTAAATTTTTGTCTGTAAAACTCATGATATCATATTATGAGAAATATTAGTGTTAGCAAACGATTTTCGAATTTAATTATAATTTATTAAAATCTGTTTTATAGTTATCATCATCATCATCATTTCAGCGTATAATAAATTTCATATAAAAGTTTGAAGCTCTCATTTTGGGGGGATTTCGCCACAGTTGCCACGCTTGGCAGGCGTGTTGGTAACCGCAGTTTATGTCTTGAATTGGCCTTCAATTAAGTAGGTCGTGGCTTGGTAGGTGCCCAGATAAGACGCCTACGCATTTCAAAAATATCAAATCGTCAAATTTGATATCGTCATAGATATCAAATTTGACTAAATAATCCTATCTTATACCACCCCATCTCATCCCGTGGGTGTCGTAAAAGTCGACAGAGGGGTAAATTAAAGCCAGAAGATGGGCAGCAGCATCTTCCTGGAACATAAGAATAAATAAACTGCGGTTGCCAACCAGCTAGCTAACCTGCTAGGCGTGGCAACTATGGCAAACTTCCCCCCAAATGACAGCTACAAACTTACGTGTTTTGAAGCAATCTATGGGGGAGGCCTATGTTCAGCAGTCGACTAGTGATAGGCTGCAATGATGATGATGATCCCATTCTAGTATAGGCCAGCTAGTGAACGACTAGATTTAAGGGGGAGTGCGTAGTGTAGCGGGGAAGGGAAGCGCGTGTAACTACGCTTCACTAAAAGTGTATTGGGCACCAGTGTGACGTGTTAGCTTACCTCCCCCAACGTCTGTCGACCGCACGATTGTCGCGCATTAGCCTTTCTGGCTATATTTTCCCACTAGCCTTAAAAAACGCATTTCGCGTTAATTCCGGACAATCATTGGGCAGTGCGGTCCTTCACTCAACTTTCCAGTGGAATGTGGGTAACAAAAATACAGTACCAGTAGCCCACTTTTCGCCCCAGCAGGAAACGAGACGTGATGGGTGACGAACCAAGTCGCCGCCATTTTGGTACAATTAAAAAAAAATATTTCCCCTCATAGTGTTCTAACGAGAGAGTATTGTGATAGCATTGCATGTGACGGCATTATTCTGCTCCAATAAAAGCTGTCCGTACAATACAATAGTCGCCTCTTAGACACCTCGGTAGAAAAGAGGGTGGTGCTGTTCTACTCTGCCGGACACCTATCACACACAGCACTGTTATGGGCGGACTAATATTGAAAGACGCTAACATGGCATCGCACTAATATGGTATGATTTCTTCGACTCGACTCATGTAGCGACATCATGAGAAACTCAAGAAATACTCGTAGCTATAGAAGTTACAACTACACATAAAAAACCACCCGCCCGATCTGGCAGGCCCTGCTATTATCTCTTGGTACATCATCCGCCAAACTCACATTTAAAAGAGCTCAAATTGGACGTTGAACACAATTTAGCAAATTAGTATCTCACCTGAGAAAACTAACGACGCCCCGATCCATTGTTGTGTGAGCAAAACGTTTCCGAAAATAACAACAGACGCCAGCACGGTGAAGAATTTCCTTGTAGTTGTCACCACTGAACACGGCAATGGACCGAACTCGGAAACCTGTAAGCATTTATACAAAAACCCCGTTATAAAATGTGACAACAGAAAGTGTTCACATAAATTTGGAAGATACTGATTAAGATCTTCCATTTGATGCTAAAGAAAAAATATATTTAAATGTTATGTTTTTATACGCTTTATATTAGCTTCACTTGTATTTTTAGCCGTGTTTTGTCTGTACGAACGGACTTAACTCAAGAACTACGTTTCACATTTGCATTCGGACGAAGCGTTTCGCTTTGTCGTTTATAATGCGTCCAGAGAAGCACTGGAACAATTTGTCTGCAGCAGTCTTCCGTCGGATTACAATGTGGGTGTCTTCAAAAGAAGAGTTAAAAGGGTATTAATCATACAGTATTTAATATAATATAGTTTTAGGCCACAAGAAGTTAAGATATCCAAGGATGTGTGTAAATTTGATATTAATTACATAATGTGGGAAGTTCTAACATGTGAGAGAATTAAAAAAAAAATCTGAAATAATTTGTATCATGGACAATAGTAGAGTAATAAAATATGTTTATTTTCCAGATGCACCTCAGCACTCATATTTATATATTTGTTTTTATGTTTTTATTACATCAGGAGTGTAAGAAATAGCTATCTCATCATGATCATTTCAGCCTATCACTCGTCCACTGCTGAACATAGGAATAATCCCCCACGCTTTGCGGGCAGGTTGGCAACCGCAGTTTATCTATTCATATATTCCAGCTGCTGCTGCCCATCTCCTGATTTTTACATACATACATAAGATCACGACTGTATCCCATAAGGGGTAGTCAGAGACTGGGCACTTACTGCAAAAGCAGATGACTGCCACAATCCACGTTTCGCCAAAACAATATAATGCAGTTGGTGTGATAGGTGGTGAGCCCATCGCCACCATGCGCTATTGGGTGCACAGTGCAGTTTTATTCCTTACTCGCCTTTTACGAGATCCATTGGATGTGAGGTTACCGTCCAAAACTACATCGCCACTTACCATTATGTGCGATCGTTATTAAGCACTAGATCAAATAAATAAAAAAAACAGCATCATCATTTCAGCCTATCACTTGTCCACTGCTAAACATAGGCGTCTCCAACAGATACCCCCAAATTTTGTAGCTCTCAATTTGGGGTCTCAATAGTTGCCACGCTTAGCAGGCGGGTTGGCAACCGCAGTTTATTTATTCGGATGTTCTAGGAAGATGCTGCTGCCGAACTTCTGGTTTTAATTTTCCCTCTGTCGACTTATACGACACTCACGGTATTAGATGGGGTTGTAAATTGATTTCAGCAGTTACCAAACGACACACCGATACCCGTGTGGGAATCTTCCCTGTATAGGATCCTGCATCCATTGACCTCGCGTAAAACTGTACAGGTTGTCGTTACGTACATTGAGGGTCGCCCTAAAGGAGAACATTTCCAGAAACGGCAAACGATTCTACAAAGTTATTGGTCAACCATTAATTAATAAGGTCAACCGGGGCATTGGCGTCTTTGGGGCTATTGCGTTTATTCGAGATTATTTGAAAACTACTTGCGTTATAACACCATATGCAATCTAGGGAAATCTATTTGATGAAAACTTATTATATAAAATATCGATGGAGGGCATTGTGTGGAAAATATCCCAACCATGAGCCATTTTAAAAATCACATTGTTTCTGTGAAATCGTGTCTCGTGCCGTGAGTGGACAAAAGCTTTATTAAATTAGTATTTTTAACGTTTATCCATTTCTATTTAATAGTGCACGTAAAGAATATTTATTGGCTATATGTACAAACAGTTATTTTTATTATAATTGCTTTGATTGTTGAAATGTAACGACTGAAATTTTTGAGTTTAGGTTTGATTTGTTGAGGTAAATGCGTACACTCTTTTGAGGGAATTGCGTCTGTATGACGCATTTGCCCCGATAATAGTGATCGTCAACCTTTTTCTTGGTTCATTTTTAAGTACAATCATATAATGAATGTATATCTCAAATTGATATGATAAAAACTTTTTTTTTCCATTATATAAAGAGTACTACTGTTTACTATTATTTTGTTCGAATTTATATTTCAGGTGACAAGCATATTCCACTATGGTGATATTGAAATATATCGATATCGATAAATATTAGAAAATATAGACTCTCATCAGTATATAGAGCAAAAGCTTACCTGCCTATTCTATAAATTTTTATTTTGATCTATGTTATTACTTCTACCTAGATTGGTAACGTGATGTCGTAAAAAAATTACAAGGTGAAATTTTGGTGTTTTACCAAAACTTCGCAGGATGTTCAGCTATTGAGTATAACTTTTACTACGGTACCAACTCTGGCGTCGCAACAAAAACGAGCTGTTATAATATAAATAATATTATTAAGCTTTTTCATATAAAAAGTTGAGCACTTCTGAATTTTCCAAGGGATAAATGCGTCTATGGAAAAGTAGACGCATTTTCCCCGTGTTTATTATATCATCTATTAACACTTGAACATTTCATATTTTTCATAAATATTTATTAATTCTAATAGACAACTATATCTTAAACACAATATCTTGATATCAGTTCTGAAAGCTAACCCATTTAATGTTCATTAAATAAAGACGCATTTGCCCGAAATGGTAAATGTGTCTCAAATTCCCGTTTAAAAAAAACGCAATTTGCTCTTTTTATGTCAAGCTATCAAAGAAATTAACACATTCATCTTGTATCCAGATAGACCTAAAATACATTTACACCATAGCATTTTTAATCCTTTAATAACCAAAACTTTAAGCTGCATTAAAAATGTGTGTGTAAAAAATATAACGCAATTGCCCCGGTTGACCTTAAATAAAAAGTTTGCAAGTCATCAAGCTAAAGTGGTTGTACTTTCGTCGGTTACTCCAGCGCTATGACCTAGCGTAATTACTGGGCATATGAGACTTAAGAACTGATGTCTCAGGGGTACGGGCGCAGTGTGGTACTTGTGGTACCACACTAAATATTCTAGGTGACACAACACTCGTTATGGGCGGACGTTGCACTTAACATAAGGTGAACGTTTTGCTCGTCTCGTCACTTTCTAATATAAAAAAAATCTGCAGCTCACTTAGCAACTAAGATTAAACATGCATCCTTCAGTGGAAGTGAGCCCACGTATCGGTTACGTATGTCATGCTGCTTTGAAATCGTATTTCTTTACATTGCAAAACTCAGCAATAAGTACCGTTTAAAATAAGGGCTTTCACAAGTTACTGTGGAAACGGTTTAAAGAATGTGTCTTGTTGTGGACAGTACAGACACTTGACGATGATACGACCAACAGTGAAAAACCAAATTTCGGTTCTTAGACCTAGCAACACGCACTGAGCTTATGTCTTTAGATACTGAGGTGTATCATACGTGAAGTAACAACAGCGGCACCTTGCTTGGAGACCCAACAACCATTAGGGACGAAAGGTGCTTAAATGGCAACTTCGTACCAGCACGCGCAGAAAGACAACCAACAATATACATAGCATAACCCCGAAGTACTCAAGCAGTCGATAAAGGTGGCATGAGACAGTTCTTTGTGATAATGTATGGGGAAGGCTTATATTTGTTAACGCACTTGCAATTAGCTGAAATAATGATAAATTTATTAATACCAAATACTATAAAACATTCTTGAGTAAAAACGTGATTTAAAAAAATCAAATCAAAGGAGACATTGTTAATGTTTGGTCATTACGCTATCGAGAGTCTCATGCGATTTTTACCTATAAAAGAATAATAGAATAATATTAAAACAATATGAATGATAAAATGATTGCTGAAAATTTTATATAGTATAGGAGCGCCATCTATGAGAGTATTTGCACTAATTACAGATCATCGGTACAAGAAATAGATGACGCTAGCTTACCTACCTGCTACATCAAATCTCAATAATAGGATGAAAAACTATTTTGAACTTTATTATATAATATGTATTAAGCTCACCGAATATTATTGAGACAAATGAATGAGTCGCAAGTCGCAAAAAAAATAGCAGAATGCAAAACACCTCCCGCGCCTCAGTGAGGCGTATACGAACCCCTCTGAACTTTCCATCCAAGCCGCCTGTAATTCTCGTTAAAAAGTGAAGAAGGTTTTTTTTTGTTTTATTGCATAAAGTGACGATACTAGCTAAACTTTCACCTGATAAATGCTAGCAAAATGTTATTAAAACGATATTTTATTAAAAACCATCACCATCCCACAGGTGATATGTTTCCTATGCGGGGATGTTTTGTCGTGAATCAGTAGTGTCCAAACAGTACTGAGTGCTAGTGTAATCACTGGGCACATAGACTTAAGAACTAACGTCGTTAAGGGAGACGGCCGCAGTTTGGTGCCACAAAGAAATATACTGGATGACATGCCATTTCTGTGGGCGGACTTTGCACATACTTACTCAACAATTCAGCCTATCATAGTTCACTGTTGAACATAGGCCTCTTACAAACATTGCCATAAAACACGGGGTCTACTGTATAACTCTGGTTGGTTTCATGATCGGTTTCATTTAATCTCATTAACCAATGAATGAGCTTCATACGCCAAAGCTATAAATATATATATATATATATATATATATATATATATATAGTTTTAAGTTAAAGCTCATACATATAACTACTTTCAATGTGAATTACATATTTTTCTGAAACGGAGGGTGTCAAACAAGAACAGTCCACACGATGATAAGTGACCAATGTGCCATATAGACACCTACATCTACAGTAGCAGTGTTGTATTGGTGGAAGGCATCTGGTGATTGGTATTACTTTGCTTGTGCACGTCTTTGTGGGAGAAGGCAACACGTCACTATTTTTGTATGGGGGATCTTAGCAAATCAATTTTGTTGCCTTGGAGCCAGTAACTATACACTTCTTTTCTTTTTTAATAATGTCACACACTGAAGATTTCTCCTGCATCATACATTTTGTTGATTCAGGCTGTGATTCGAACCGATGACCGCGGCGAAGAAATACCTGATTTCTATGAACACTAGACTATGTCAGTAATTTTTGTCCCTCGCATTACAAAGCGGCGTTATGCAGCTTATACTGATACTCTTTGAGAAAAAGCACCATCCCCTGTTGAGCTGATTGTATTACCCCATAAGACTTTCCCTTCGTCCGACTCCCACCTCACCCTCAGGGTGAGTCGCTGTAAAAGATTTTGTTATGCTGCCAACTTTTTGACATATATTGTGGGTATATAGTCGTAATAGCTCAGGGCCATACTCTCGCCTTAAATTTTAATAGCACGCGAGTATAAGTTCGATCTCAGATATCGACAACTCTAAAAAAAATCGTGAGGAAACCTGAATGTGTAAAGAATTAAAAACATATCCAGGGTATGTGAAGTCCGCCAATCCGCGTTAAAGCATCATGGCGGACTCTTCCTGGCACCAAACCCCTCTCATAAATCAGCCTGCGCCATGTGGCCTGCGCGCAGCAGTGGTATATTAATGGACTGTTACTCCACTTTATTAAAAAATTAAGGCATAAATTACCATGTAAAATATGAAGAGTTGGCCTAAAGCGCCCATCAACGCGAAACAAGCCAAGAACACCAAGATCTCAGGATACTGTGTTACGAATGACGCAAACTTGAATACTTCTCCACTGATAAGTACTCCGATTGACAAAATAATTGTTGACCTGTAACGTGAAATTATCTAATAAATTAATCAACAGAATACGGAAATCTAAGCGCATTCCATCATGTTATGTCCTAAAACATTTACATTTGTTTAAAAATAATTAATGTAAATAAGAATAATAATTATTAGAAAAGTACCAAGACTTTTCATTTATAATATAACAATGAAGCAAAAATTCAGTCTCAGAATTACTACCACAATCTTTGGAACATCCATGTCAACAGTTTTACTGGCGAACTTAGAGACATTTAAACGTTACCTAAGCAACTTCATAGTATAGATTTCACATTACAAATCAATACCAACTGCCATACTGCCGTGGTAGCTCAGGGGCTAGGCGCTCGCTTTAAATTTCAAAGTACGCGAGTGACCTGGGTTCGATCCCCGGTGCCGGCACCACTAAAATTGTTAATTTCAATTTTAATTGCTGATTCACCACGTGCTCGGCGGTGAAGGAAAACATCGTGAGAAAACCTGCATGTCTGAGAAATAAAAATATTTCGAAGACATGTGAAGTCCGCCAACCCGCATTGGAGCAGCGTGGCGGATTCTTCCTAGCTCCAAAACCCTCTCAGAAATGAGAGAAGGCCTGTGCTCAGCAGTGGGACATTTATAGGCTTAAACTTTACTTTACTTTACTACCAACTGCCATACGTTTAACGGCTTAGCAACTCCTAGATTTGTGTATGTAAGGTGACGGGACATGCAAATCGCTCGAAAAACAAATGCTATGGCTTATAACGTTTCTGTGTGGCACCACACCGAGCTGGTCGCCCTGTGGCATCGGTTCCTAAGTCTCATGACTGTCATCTGTAATATTAGTTCCCAGTGCCCTTCAGACTGAAACGCATAATGTTTACACAACACTGCTTGAAGTCAGAATATCTGGCCAGTGAACTGCTATTTTATCTTTACAGAGTTTCTTAAGTAATCGATAAATGTCTAAGTGTGGCGGTAATGAATTGCTTACGTCACCGTATGTATAAATGAAGTGAGACGGACAGATAAGGACAGATCTATTTTATTTATTGGTGTTAAAGGTGCATGTTGTGGCGCTATACGAGTTACTACTGAATAGCTGTTAATGCATTGCAGTCTAGAATAACACAATTTCTAAACAGAAACAAAGTTTAAATAGAAAAACATTGTAAATAAATACGAAATATTCTACAGCATAACTCTTTAGCTTTACACTTTAATAAACGTTCGCAGAAGACAGCAACACAGCGTAGCTAGCAACATAGCAATAAAATATAACAAAATTAATAGACAAAAATCGCTTTTTCATATAACAAAATTCGCAGTTTATCGCTATTATATTTTTTCTAATAATATTCAATGCAAATAAACTGCAATTATGTATAAGTAAAAAAAATACAGTTTATTTATTATCTGTATTATTTTTTCCCGTAAATGTATACTACATCAAAATACATACCACCAGTTCGTGTTCAACATCATGGAATATGCAGTCGGAGATGATTCACTTTTGATCCGTTCCTGTGAAAATATGTGCAAAATGCCATTAATAAATATACAATGGATTTTTTTTTGTAATTTGTTTGAAGTAAGTACAAAGCACACACATTTGTACAAAATGAAAGAGACAATATTTTTTTCGAATTCCTGCATAGGAAACCCCACCAGTAAAACTTGGCCGCAGGCGCCTAACAAATCACAAAGTTTCAACTCAATCGGAAGGATGAAGCATCACAGACGAAAACAAAATCATTATTTTTTACCATTACCTCACCTAAGAAAATCCTAATATATGTAACATAGCCAAGTATGTTATATATATCATCTAATTAAGGCAAATATTAAGGCTTATCATCGTCACTCTTTAAGCCTACCTATGTCTACTTATGCAAGTTAGGTTGACAAACAAGCACACAAAACACCTAATAATAATTGGACACAATAGCCAATACCTTTATCACTTCTCAATAATGAAATTAATATAAAAATAGTATTGAAATTATATTTACTTTTAATTACATATTGAAGCTTTTATTTTAACATTTTAAACCTCGTATGTGTTTTACTGGTGGTAAGATTCCTATGCAGGAATCCATCAGGATAGGCTGCACACTACTGCACCTATCCTGACGGAGTCCTGCAGTGCCAGTTATTCCGTCGAAGAGCAGTAGTGTGCAAACATTACCGTGTTTCGGTTTGAAGGGCACTGGTAGCTAGTGGGCATATGAGACTTAAGAACTGATGTCTAAGGATGACGAACGCAGTGTGGTGCCACACACAAATAATCTGGTTAACACAGCATTTTTGTTAAGGGTAGACGTTGCTTTTACCATCAGGTGAGCGATTTGCTCGAGTTGTCACGTTTCCATAAAAAAGATGGATTAAATTATAATGATTTTGATTAAAATTTAATAAAGTGCAAAAATCTAGACTAATGGAAATGCTAGAAATATCTCATTGCCTTCAATTGATGGCGGAAAAAGAATCTCAATTATCCAGACTCTAAATTATCTACACTGGTGACGAACAGTAGTGTCTAATAATATTGAGACTTAATTTAAAGTATTTAATGAAGCATATTAATATTAGAGCCGTGGTAGCTCAGGGGCGAGGCGCTCGCTTTTAATGTCATAGTACGCGAGTGGTTCGATTCCCGGTGCCGGCACCACTAAAATTGTTAATTGCAATTTTAAATGCTGACTTACCACGTGCTCGACGGTGAAAGGAAAACATCGTGAGGAAACCTGCATGAGAAATTAAAAATATTTCGAAGACATGTGAAGTCCGCCAACCCGCATTGGAGCAGCGTGACGGATTCTTCCTAGCTCCAAAACCCTCTCAGAAATTAGAGGAGGCCTGTGCTCAGTAGTGGGACATTTATAGGCTGAAACTTTACTTTTTTTTTATATTAACAGTATTAAAAGTAAAGTAACAGCCCATTTTTTTTAGAAAGAATTTTAAAGGCCGAGAAGAGTTTGTCACATTCTTTAAATAATATACAAGGCGCCATCTGTTAATGATCACGATACTGTTATAGCGCAATATTCGCACAGGTTAGCTACACATGTATTATTCTTCACTGTCTTACTGTAGACAGAAAAACTATAGTACTGAAGAACAGCTTCAATGTTTTGACGTTTTTTGGCTGATACATGCAATTACTTAGCTATAAGCACATGTCATCTGAGCTGTATGTATCATAATGCCATATAATATATAGTACACATTGGTGTTAAAATGGTTGCACCTACTCATTATCACCTTCAATTACGTCTCAAAACGAATAATACGAAATAATGCACAAATAAAAAAAAATGGCTGAGATTTCAATCCTGAACCGATAACTTATTAGACATAAGTGCTGACCACAGAGCCAAATGCCCAAATCATAGCCAAAGATTAATTTGGTAGGAAACTTATCAAATGTGTTAACAAAAAATACCTGAACAGCACCAGTAAGACCATCCATTGTCAATGAAAGCAGTAGCAGCAATTCCCCAACACCAAATCCTTGTGAGTCATCAGTAGTCCTTTTTGCTTGATCTTTGTACATAAACAGGACCACACCAATGACAATAAGGAAAACAAACAAATATTTCTTGACCGGATACACTTTACGACCTATCAGCACTCCAAGTATCATCACTGGTATTGGTTTTGCAGCCTTCCCAACAACCTAAAACAGAAAAAATATATTACCTACAACTACAGCCTCTGTTTCATCAAACTGGAGAAATAACAATTTTGTGGGGTAAGTAGTAGTAACTTAGACTTAGATTATTAACAGACCACTATTCTAAGAATAATTTATTACTAGCAACATTTTAGTTTAAGCATAATTTTCTAATTATTACTAAACTCTTTTGTAAGAAAATATTCTCATTCTCTCGGTTTGAATTTTTCAGGTCAATCAATTCAACTTAAGTTGTATATAATATGTATTACATACAACTTAAGTTGTAATATGTATATTAATTGTGTTGACATAGATATTGTACAAATACTAAAACTGAGTTGTGTAATGATTTTACTGGTCTAGTCTAGAAATATACAGTGAGGAACTATCTCTTGACTTATAACGGATAATGTGGAACAACAAATCACATGAGAGATACACACACCTTTACTATTATAAACCATAAAGAATACTGGCACAGAACTCCAACATTAAGCTATGCTAATTCATGATATATTTATACTAAGACATAATATATTTCTTTTAGTTACCTGTGTAGGATAATTAATCCATTGTAAGGCCATATTAGAACTGACCATTCCCAGAAGATATGTCAAGGCTGATGAAAAATAATAAATTTTTCTTGTTGTATCTTTTTCATGTTTCCATGACACCTGAAATAAAGAATATGGCAAATATTTAAAGCATTGTTAATTCACATATAGTAGTAGATTATTCATTACCACCCTTTTTCATATTGTAATTTCTTACTTATAATAAAGTTATAAAATGCCAAACGACATGGATGTAAATAATACCAATGTTTGTATTTATAACATTACCACTAATCACCCGAAAGGTAAAATTTTAACTGTAAGTTTAGAAAAATACTTTACAGGCATGAATTACAGTATGGACAAACACCCAAACCCTGAGCCTGTATGCTTCCTTTGTGATGCCACCCAAACCTATTACCTGTATGCAATACAAATAGCGACTCATTGCGTAGAAGCTAATCACTTAGCCTCAGTACCAACTGAGCTGATAAAGATATAAAAGCTATGAAAATTTCCTGCTACCCTGTGCAGAAATATTTCATTTAACCAATATGAAAGAAAAAAGGTGACAATGACACAGCAAAGTCATTGTCTCATCGCATTTTCAGCATGTCATTAAAGTTAATTAAAATGTCAAAGGAAAATGTACTACTTTTCAGAAAACTATAATTTGTGGTAGTCTAAAAATCTGCCAAGTGTGTTTATAATGATGTTTACTTCAGGTTTTGGAAGAGAACTGTATCAAGTCGCAATAACAGTCTTTAATAATGATCAAAATCCAAATTCATATTTCTTACACCATGTAGCAAGACCATTGACTGTACTTAGACAAAGAAAAAATACATTTCGGTCTTGGTGTTGAAAACTTTTGAAAATTCCTATGTGATGAATTCAAATATGCTCACAGACTAAGCTTTCAGCCTTAAAGAAACTTTGAAAACAAAATAAAATTATGCCTATGAAATGGTTTTAGATATAATCGAAATTTAAATTTACAGTTATTATTATAGAGAAGGAATAAGGTTGAGTCAAAATCACAACCCCCTGCTGTTATTAACAGATAAAGGGGTAACAGTGAAAGTGACAAAAAGCCCTGACTTCCATGTCCTGCAGTGTAATAAGACAGAATACAAGTGGGAAATAATCACAAGTTGCCTGTTAATATTCAAAATAAATGCATTTTAATAATAACAGTACAATGTAATTACAAACACACTAAAAACATGCAGGTATCAAAAACATACTCATTTTCCTGTCTGAAAGACAGATAAGCCAAATACTGTAAAGTAAGTGATGACTCCCAATGGGTAATTTTAGCAAAGTGCTTTTTGAAGAAGCTATTAACTATACACAATTTCAATTTAATATGTTATTGTAGTTGATAATATACCCGAAATTGACCAAGCCTTGGCCTTTTTTAACTGGCATCGGCCCTGGATAATTTTACAAACTTTTCCTTTATATCTCGTCTTTTCAGTTCAAATCCCGTAAGTCAACTTTGACTTACTTTCCAATGTCCGATTGAGTTAAAATTTTTGTATACCCATGTAGCTTCAGTGACAATGCAATAATATGGTATCATGGAGCTGGTTTGACGATAGAAAAGGAAGTTCGCTACTGGAACTCATCAACTAAGTAAGATAGCTCCGTCATATTTAAGCTTGTTGGATTTGTTTTGACAAGTAATTTAGCCCTAGCAACATTTGCAGCCACTTCTATACATGGGCCTAAAATGTAAAAGCTTTAAACAAAATTTTTATTTTTAAACTGTAAACAGAATGATAATAACACTTCAAAGCTTACATTTTGAAATAGACTGACTTACTGGTATGCCAGTGTGGGGAACCATGGACCTAAAAACTTTCAGAGACTGTATACTACTTTATTAAGGTATGACTTTTTGGAAATTTGCAAATAACAAAACATCAAAATAAAAATAAAAATATATTACTAACATTAACATGAGTCACTGTATATTCCAAACATATAAAACGAAAACAGGCCGTAACACTTTCAACACTAGGGTTACGGACACATGGAACAAAATGCCATAAAAAATCATTGATTTTCCAAAAATGTCTTTAAAGATAGATTGGATGATTTGATTTCTGGAGAAAAGATATGGTGAAATCTACAATATTAACTAGCACAAGATATAGGCCCACCAGCACTGTACCACTAGTACTGTTGCTTGCCTATAACATAATAATAATAATAATTGAATAGAATTGGGATGTAGAACAGACAGCCTGAAAAAAATCTCACCGTTACAAAACTTCTCAAAAAGAAATTTAAGATAATTGTTTTAGCAAAGTTATTTTGAGAAGCCCTTTATAGAAATAACAATGATTCACTTAACAAAAACATGCAGAAATTAACTCTTTCTATAATAACCAGGCAATAGACAGGTGCTTCGGACTTCAATTTTACAATTCATATTTAATCTTAATCTATTCCATTATGAAATCATTATTGATGTAAAATGTATTTATAAATGTTGATCCCAGGTTTTTTCCTATTCTTCCATAAATCTAACTTTGCAGATTTTTGATATTAAGTCTACTATCTACCTACCTACCTACCCTTACTCTAGAATCTTACATTGAAATCGACCTGTGAGCAAGTTATTTATTTATTCGCACATACGAAAATAATATATGTACAAAAATGTGGAGATAAGTCTAAAAAGTATTCTCTGTCAGCCTACCAGTAGTGGATTATAACAGGTCCATTTCCAACCCTCCACTTCTAGCACGTATTTTGCATCAGTCTAACAGTGAAGTGGTTGTAGAAACCAAACAAGTGAAATTGCAATAGGATCTAAATTAAATATTGTCTCAGAAGTTCAAATCAAACAGGTAACAAACACTTATTATTTCATAATTTAACTCCTATTGACAAACATAACATTATGTATGCAAAAAAAATATTTGTGCAATAATTAAGATTCGGTTGCTTTACAGGATACACCTGAGATGCAAATTGTAAATACTGAACACCAGTACATCTGTATACAAGAATGCTTATTTTTTTAAATAAAAATAATACACCTCTGGAAAGGAGTGGAATACTGTTGAAGTTAAACTTGAGATAGTTCTGTTTCAAAAGTACGTAGAGTAGTATAGCTAAGATAAAAAAAGTTAAAAAGTTGGAAGATACCTTACCATCAATATTTGGGCAAAAACATAATTTACGAAACACTGAACTAAAACAAGGGACAACGTGCATGTGAATTTCTCATTTTCTCCGTATTTGCCTCTAGTTATTTTCTCTTGTAGCATTCCATATATAAAATAACAAATAAATATTGTACTAGCGTAAAATATGAACCTAACTTCGCTTCTCGCTTTCTGCATTTTGAGAGAGCAATTTTAATTAAACTTTAATTTTGTAAGCGAAGGGTACACCGTAGAATTTTCTTTTAAATCTATAACAATATGCTAAAGTTGACACGCCAGTTCTTTAACTAATCTAATGGACACGTAATACATTATTTCGGTTTGCAAAAACTGAAAGTGAATTAATTCAATAAAATCAACAAATGCCGTAACTACACGTATAAGTAAGTTGTCAATGATCTGTCAAATCAAAAGAAGTGTTGCTATGTTCGGATTAATATATCTATATAAGACCCCAAAACGTTTCTGTCAGTTTAATACCGTAGGTAATACAATATAATGGTTAAATTCTCTTTGATATTTGGCATGTAAAACGAAAAATTCTCATATCTTTGAGTTTATCACAAGCGAACAAGGAAAGTATTTGGAATTTTAAAATAATACTAAAAAATGGGGACGCTGTGTGTAGTATCTAATAAATAGAACCTGAAAAAGATTAATGCAGAATTGCCTTATTTACACTATCTACGATTTAAAATTAATTAAATAATATAGTATATTATAAACAAAAACAGAAATCAACATCACAAGAGATATTACAGTTTGTTATCCAATCAATTTCTTTTTAATATTATTCCTTTAAACTTTCTATATATAACTTTTAAAGTAAGGGCTCACTAGAGTGTAAGCTAAAACTAAAATAGTGCCTAATGAAATTTAGGATTTCAGTGCAATTTTTCAGTGCAATAACAGATTTTGCTAAATTAATTATTAATTTATTTTATTGAAAGATAAAATAAATAACACTGTGTTATAATTAAGACTTAATAGGAAACTCCCAATTATAATCAGATTGATTACGGTTTTTGACAAAAAAAGTTTTTATTGAAAAAAAAATCAACAATGATGCGATTTGGTTTTTTGGTAGATAAAACAAATGATAATAATATGAGGTTCTTTAACAAATTATTTCAGTTGTATTATTTTTGCAAAAGAATTGATTGATCTGAAGAATTGCTAGACTGATGGAGGCTTATTGAAAATTACAATTTTGTTCTTGAATTGAATTTTCCAATCACTGTACACTTTAACGAGCACTTGCTGAATAATAAAGTATCAGTATAGAGATCAAAAGTATAGAGATCAAATAATACACAGAAATTACAAAATTCAAAAACTAGAACACTACCGCCACTTTCCGAGTTGATGCCAAAAATCGTATGCAATGTTTTTGTAACCCTATGTACAAGAAACACGAAAATTGACAGACGTGTAAGAGGCAAGTCATTTAAGACATCTGTAACACTAACTATTCACCTTTTTGTGAATTATAGCATACGTAACTCGAATAGACTGTCGAAAAAAGAACAGTTTATCAGAGCTATATATTATAGCTAGCGATACTCATGTTTGTTACTTTCGTTTATAATCATAATGCACTTTTGATGGGCTTAAGTGATGATGATTTTAAAATCTAACAGTTAGGAATGTCATAAAAAATGGTCTACACCAGTGTCTTTTTCTGTAATACTCGTAATAGGTCGGGGAAAACGTCTTTTCGCGTTTTGGATGTACTATTTGTATCTGGCTTGTTTTGATGAAATTTAAAAAAGTTACATTTCGAAAAAAAAGAAGCAAATTAGTAAAAAGTAGTTTCCTGCTATTTTTCAAATAATGAAGGAAGATCTGCATATCAGTAGTTGCGACATAGCTGAAGAACTGGGAATTGACCTCAAAACAGTTTTAACCCATTTGAAAAATCTGGGTACACAAAAAAGCTTGATATATTTGGGTATATATTTGGGTGCCACACGAGCTCACTGAAAGAAACCTAATAATGAACCGTGTACTTATTTGCGATTCTTTATTGAGACGTAATGAAACCGAACCATTTTTAAAGAGATTGTTGATGAGAACTGTTGATGAGAAGTGGATCATGTACGAAAAGAACGTGCGAAAAAGGTCGGTCAGGCTTCATAGACTGTGCCAGTACCCCGGTTAACTAGAAATTAGGTGATGCTGTGTGTATGGTGGGATTGGAAAAGCGTTGTTCATTAGGAGCTTTTCCCGCCGGGCAGAACCATCGATTCGGATCTCTAATACCAACAACTCATGAGAAAAAAGCGAGAAGTTGAGAGAAAGCGGCTGGAATTGATCAATAGAAGGGGTGTGGTCTTACATCACGACAACGTTAGACCACACACATCTTTAGCCACTCAGCAAAAATTAAGATAGTTTGGCTGGGATGTGTGAATGCATCCGCCATGTAGCCCTGACCTTGTACCTTCAAATTTTCACCTGTTTCTGTGTCTTCAGAATTCTGGTGAAGGTGAAAATCAAGAGAGGACTTCCAAAACTATTTGTCGCGTTTTTTTGCTCAGAAGTCCCAAAATTTCAACAGAAACGGGATCATGTCAAGACCACCTCCAAGACAGAAAACCTCCAAGACGGCAAAAAGTCATCGAACAAAATGGCACTTAGATTTAAATGTAAATAAACTTTGAAAAAAAATTTTTCTTCAGTAATCATATAAAATGCGAAGAAACTTTTTCCTCAACCTAATTATGATGAAGGCAGTCCATAAAAATAATAAAGTTCTGTGCGAAACAGTTACAAATGGCCACAAACCGTTACGTTAACCACCAAAAGAATTGGTGTCGAGTGTCGATACATACATCCATTTTAAATGTTGTCAAGAGATGACATATGTCAAAGTAAAGCTCTTGTCTTTTGCCCTTCTTGTTTGGCGCAGCATCAAGAAACAGTGCATATCTCTAAAATAATAGTGATTATTAGTATAGGATGTCTCTGAGTATACGCCAAAATTTTCTCTCTTTCTTTGTTGGTCTGAGGCGTCAACTTTTGTAGTAAATATCTGACTCCTTTGTTAAATTCCTATATATATATATAATCTTATGACTTTCCTTATTGGGAAAATATACTTTCATAAAACTTATATTAAATAATAAACAGAAATATTTTCCGTCACCTAACAAAATTTAGTAAATCTGTAATACAACGCTTGCCTTTGGTAAAACGGAATGTAGTACAAAACGGTAGAGCTAAATTCGACTCTATGCTAAAGACAAGAGGCATTACTTCCAGCTAAAGATATGTGGCCTTCAAACTTAAAAAATGTTAGAGCTATGTTACAGATATGCACGAAGGTTATTTTATATTTGTATAACTTTAGTCTGACACTTAATTTCCGTCGTAAGATATATACTACGGGCTATTAACTTCTGACAAAAATAACAATTTAATTTCGTTATAAAATATAAACACGATATCTCTTACTCAGTGTTATTGTTCTATCCAATCTGTGTAAAGTTTTTACGAACAATTTACTAAACCTATGTTTTAGAACGTGTCTTACGCACGTTACTTAGTTTAAACTTATCAATGAAACTTTTTTTTGTACTGATTATTTTGACGTAACTTAAAAATACAACAAAATGTTTGATAAGTGAATGAAATCATAAGAAAAGTTTAACTTATTAAGGTTAGGTTGTCAATTCAATGACAATAAATGCGGTAAATTCAACAGAAGACAGAATTTCGTATTTTTGTTATGACTCATAGTCGGTAAGTATTGTTTTTGTAATATTTCGCTGTGCCTTTAATAATCATTCACTTTTGTCTTATTACCATGCTGATGTTTATATTGATAAACTATGCACAATTTACATTTTTTTTTTAAATTTTTTGTTTAAAAGTTTTATAGTAAACGAAAAGAATCTGTTGTGAGAAATTACTAATTAGAATCTACGACGACAGTTTTATTTATGTTACGGATGTGAGTCATGCGAATTGCGAAGTCTGATATTAGTATATCACGTAATTATATTACTTAAGGACTTCGGAAAATAAACAGAAAACCAACAACCTACAATAATAATTAACCTTTGTAAATGACCAAACGTTCGTTAACGTATTATTATACGCAATACATCAAAATAAACAAAAAAAGTAAACAGAAGTCTGTATAAAACAAAAATAAATTCGTAAATTTAAATGACAGTGCCACGCGGATAATAAAAAGCTGTTTTATTTACAGTTACAAAGTGTTTTTATTTATTACAATTTCGCCGGCAATCGTTTCACAATTAACTAAGTATATAAAAAAGAATTTATTGTTTTTTTTTTATCTTCAAATGTAAATACGTGGTTTTAGGATTATTATAAAGCGAAAAGTGCAGTTTGCTAGTAAACTCTCACTTAGAAGGTGGGTAAAAAATATTACTAGATAGAAACAAACACGTAGACTGGGCGCAGTTGGGCGTTTCCTCATGTGAGCGCCCTGACTGTCGAGGGACATTTAACACAACGTTATACATTACACAATTCTATAAACAGTTTTTTCACTATATGATATAGCCCTTCTGACAGATTTTCGACCACGGCGACAACTTCCAAATACTGCCAGAAGCTGTCATATAAGATATTGTTTTCGACCTGTGGGCGTACTTCACCTATTGTTTGTTTTCTACCAGAGTCAATTAAAAAAAAAAAACGGTATAGAACCAGACCGGTGACAGTGGCTATCACGACAGATTCTACTAACTTAGAAGAGACGTATGTCCAGTAATGGACTCTTTATAGGATGATAGCGACGATGAGTAATATTAAGGTACTATCTATGTTTTGTTGCCATTACACATTATTTTATATGAATATTTTTATCAATTTAAATAAAACTTTATTTACAGATTTTGTCGCGTTTCTTTTTAATATTTATTGAAGTTGCGAGCGCTTTGAAGCACCCATGGTATGGGAGTAGTGAGGTCTTATATGTCCTTATGTCGTAGTTGATCCGAGCTACCTTCAGCTATTAATTATTAACTTTGTTCCGATGTTTTGAAGTGATTTGATTAGAAATGATAATTTTATCTTAACAAAAAAATTATATCTATTTATTTGTAAAACTTATACGTGAGGCCGAATTGCTCAAAAAAAAATATGCGAATTATTATTTCTAAAATTGAATAACTGTCGTATTTTATCAAAGTTTGCATCGATAAGTCACTGTGATTATACAGTGTACCAGAGTGACTTATCCGCCACGCCTTTGGTGCAAGATACGCGGCCGTCTTATCATCTACGAAACACATTACCTAACAAAAATGCAACCGATGCAAGCTGTCGCTAACGACATGGTTTTTAATTTCAACTTTATATAAAAGGATTTATCCCTAACCAGATGAAAGGAGTGGAGGAAAGGAGTTGGTATGTTCGATTTTTTTTGTATGAGATGGTAATCTTGCTTCTTATCGGCGCGATGTGATTTTTCGGTTTTCCGTTAAACCTACATTACTAAAGCCACGTATTAAGGTTAATTCGTAAGAAATGAAATGGTATTTTTAATTGTAATGACTAGTATTATCCTGATTACAGCATTGATGATGTCCTCTTGGCCGATTTTTGACTACAACGAAAACTGCCGAATAATGGTAGCTATCGACTGGCGCCGGAGATATTATAGTGCCAAAAATGTACACGCAAACAGAAGATTCACTCGTGATAACTCGTCCTTACCGATCTGCACCTGATGATACTCATGTGATAAGATCAGGATAGGCTGGGATTAAAGCATTATTGGATACATTTCTTCATTCTCAAAGGCCGGCAACGCATCTGCTATTCCTCTGGTATTGTAGGTGTTCATGGGCGGCGGTGATCACTTACCATCACGTAAGCCACCTGCTCGTTTGCCTCCTATTCTATAAAAAAAAAAATACAGGGAGTAAATACTAAAACTACACATAACACGGAAACACCATAAATACGTTTTAGTTTGTGGGGAACTCGACTAAGACGCCATAGTGTCGCCGTTACCGGAACTGGACACATAAACATCCTAAATCGATTCAATGAATCGTATTTTTTTGATCTCATATATGTCATGAAACACCCTTCAACCAGTGTCCGTGATACACAACCGAAACGATGGTCCTTCACTGCAAGCCGCATGGGGAAGCTCACAGTCGCTCAGCGATCTATGGAAAGGGTTATGCTCGGTGTTCCTCTGTGAGATTGAATCCGTAACGATGATATCCGCATAGCCCAGCCAGAATTAGAGTAACCGACATAGCCCTAAGGATCAGCAAGCTGTAGTGGCAATAGGTGGTAGGATTCCTATGCAGGAATCCGTCTAGGTAGGTACCACCCCAGGGCCAGTTATTCTGCCGTGAAGCAGTAGTGTTCAAACGTTACTGTGTTTCGGTTTGAAGGGCACTGAGAGCTAGCGTAATCACTGGGCATACGAGACTGAAGAACTGATGTCTCAGGGTGACGTGCGCAGTGTGGAGTCACACTGAAATATTCTGGGTGACACAGCATTTGTTGTGGGCGGACGTTGCACTTACCATCAGGTGAACGTTTTGCTCGTTTCGTCACTTTATACAATAAATAACAGATAATAGTTGAGGAAGATAGGTTCTCGAGTGGCAATCTTATATCGGCAAAAGCAGGTGGCTCATAACCGTGTTTTGTGGCAATAGATGTTAGAGGCCTATGTTCAGCAGTGGACTATTGATAGGCTGTAATTATGTATATGATAGCGATGATCATGAAGTTAATTTACATGTTATTTTGGAAATCGTTTTCTTATATTTCTTCATACATACGTACAATCACGCCTTATTTCCATATTAGGGGTAGATACGACACTTGTAGCTCATTTTTAATCCCCGCGGGGTAAAGCGACGTGACGGGTCGCCATGTCGCCGCCATTTTGATACGAGTCAAAAAAATCTTACTCCCCATTGCGTCCCCACGAGCACTATAGTGACAGCATTGCATATTGTGCAGAATAATAACGCAAGAAAGGCTGTCCATATAATACCTTCGCCTTTTACGACACCTCGGTAATAGGTAGGTGTTAATCTACTCTGCCGGACACCTTACATTTTCAAAGCAATTATATTTCAAACTGAACAAGAGCTGTGATTTCAAAACATAAGCACACAAGGTCTCATCGCGGATTTCTGTCGGATGAATAAATAGTGACAAAAAGATAAAGAAGATAAAAAATCATGTTAAAGATTTAGATTACGAAAAATACTAAATCCAAGGTTTGGCAGAATCTATCCATATCTTTTATTACTCTGTGCGTTTATGTTGCGCATCTTATCTCTATTTATTTCCAAATTCATGTTTATTTGTTTATAGATTATTTATTGATAGAAAAAATATCGCATGATGAGAAATGCTAGTATTTCTACTACACTGAGAGTGCGTGCGTTTATTTAAAAATGCACATACACAAATGCTAGCTCCGTGTGGGTCATCACAGAAGCCACTCGCTTAGCTATTAATCAAAGCGAGTTAATTTAACCTAATAATATTTTACCTTTTTTCGTTTGCTTAGCGCAAGCCATTGGCAATTGTAGTCTGAATTAAATAAGGCTTAAAATAATTATTTCGGGATTTTAATATAGACGCAGCTTAGAAGCCTATATAGGTCTACTCGTTTTTCTTTTTTTTTTTCAACACGGCTTTATCGCTCTTCTTAAAGAATAGGATAATCACGCTCTATCTCCACACTTCCGCCGTAGCACCACCCTGCTCAGACTGACGTCCGGGATATCATCGAAATTGTGTCAGACTAGTTTTACTCTTGGGTCGTTACTCACACTAGTGTGTGGCTCCAAACACGATGTTTGCAACTGTACATAAAATCTTTCGATCGCAGTCAAAATCATCGGTTCAGTGGAAATGATAGAAAGAAGAAGACCAAGGTCGAATTCTTTGCCAGAATGACTTTAATCCCTACATATCAAGCGACATTAATTGCCAGGCCTCTTAGATTACTTTGTCGCACCATGCTGCGAAGATAGGGAAGACAAACTTCTTATTTATAAATTTACTGGAGACGATCACGTCGAAAAATGTTTCGAACTCCACAATTTACACAGCTGCACTTGAAAACCCAACACGATCGCAGTATCAGTTAAAATATTTGTGACTGGAATTATTAACCATCCTTGTGTCATGAGTTGCCGGCAATATTAAATGCGATATTTATTGGATTTTTGTAATACTTACCTGATTACTGGAAGACGCGGATAAGAAACGAGTGTGGCTACAAAATATGTGTCCACACTTACGGTGTTCTGTAGGACTTAATCACATTCAGATTGATTGCATTGGGTCCATTTTATGGCGTTCGCAGCCTCCGTTGGACTTTTTTACAGGGCTGTAAAGGAAGTGTCAGCGAAGCATACTGTGGAACGCGCATCTAGCACAAGTAAATTGAAGAGCCGGTTACGCGTCGGATATCTTTATTAGGCGATGTGAGCTTATTGTGCCGGCGGAGGCACTTCGACCATTTAGTTTAAGTTATTGATAAATTTTTTTTACTAAAATTACTGGTTTTCCTGAATATCCTATACCGTTGGTACAATGTGCCTCTTATAACCATTAGGTCATCACCTACCATCCTGTCATATCACTCTATGACACAGACATCATTGAACAAGCATGTCAAATGATTCTAAGTCACGAGAGTCATACTAAAAAATCACACTGATCAGATAAATGGCAACGGAATGAATGAAAAAGTAGCGAATTTATAAAAAAATAAAGGCTACGCCTTTTGTATGGTTGAAAGCTGCAAAATACGATTTCTAAGTTTCACATCGGACATCTTTTACGGGTTAATTCTGTGCGTGTGTCTGGATCGATGTTGATGAATTTTGTGAGTGTGTTTGTGTGGTTCCCTGCGTGGTTTAGATTCAGAATTGGACCCGGTAGACGGTGCTGCGATGGAGTTCTAGGAAAATGACAACAGTCACTCAGTATATAGTTTATCGATAATTCGAATATCGAAAAATCGTTTGCTGAATCTGTTAACAACAGGCAAGCCAACGGACAGGATACTAATAAACTAAACTTAAAATAAAAACACAAGTTTGTCGTTTGTTTGAGTTGTTTTATATGTGATTAATTTCGGACTTGAGATAGTGGTGGAAAATCTTTATCGGTCATCTTGTCCGTCATCATAATACACCGTTATTCAGACAAATACTTCGACCTAATTTATGAATACTTTAAGGTAACATTAAATATCTCTAAGAGATGTCTAGTCTGCGCTTCGGCGCGAATGAGTTCCTGACTTTCCATAATATATTTTCGGATATATGGCTGACTGGCTTCATACTGCTGTGTCCACGTTCAGTCAATGCGTAGGACTCTACCAGTATATTTGTATAAAATAGATCCACATGGCCAGGAACTGACCATACTCTTATATGGTCACCATAACCCTACAGTGCTTTTGTACGGCGACAGTAAAAAACGACAAGTGATTGGTATTGATTTTTATCATTCCTTAAAGTAAAGTAACTGCCTATTAATCTCGTACTGGTCTCCTCTCATTTCTCAGAGGGTTTTGGAGCCAAGAAGATTCAGCCGAGCTGCTCTGATGCGGTTTGGCTGCTTTATGTGTACTCGAAATATTTTTATTTTTCAGACAAGCAGATTTTCTTACTACCTTTTTCTTTCACATTCACTGGTTACTTTCGGAAGGGTCTTCAGCTACTCTATCGTGGCTCTTTCGATTTCGGAAACGGTGTCAAAATGCTTTCCTTTAAACACGGTTTTTATTTTTTGGAACAGCCGGATATCATCATCATGATAGCCGGAAATCGCATTGTGCTAAATCCGGAAAGTAAGGTGGATGTAGACAGACAGCAAGGTAAACTCACGAATCAGAGAGGTGTGACATGGCGCGTTATCGTGATCCATTGCGCTATTGGCCCATTGTTTTGGCCTTTTTCTTCGTATATCGTCTCGCAAACTTTTTGAAGAGCTCTTATAACATTCGGAGTTTACAGTTTCCCTTGCGTTCCAACTCTGAACCAACTATACCGTCACTTTAAAAAAAAAAACAATCAGCATGACTTTCACATTCGTCTTCGACTGATGATGCCTTCTTAGGGCGAGGACAGCCACTCGATTTCCATTGGGAACTCTGCATTTTTGTTTCGGGGTCATCCAACTTTCATCTTCGGTTATAATTTTGGACAAAAAGTCCGAATCTGCTTCATGACGTTTCTCTATGCAAACTGTCACACGACTTTCCTTCTGTTTGTCCTTCAAAAGTCTGAGAACAAATTTCGCACTGATTTGTCACATTCGCAAATCATCGGTCAAAATGCTTTGCACGGACCTATACGAGATGTTAAGTTCCTCAGCGAATTCCCGAATAGTCAATCGTCGGTTTGTACGAATAATTATTGCCACTTTTTGCACGTTTTAGCCAGTTTTTAAAGTCGAAGGACGTCCTGACCGTTGCTTGTCTTTAATCGACTCATTATTATTATCGCTCATACCACTTATAAACACTCTTCAAAGTCACCACATTATCGCGATACACTGATTTTAACATTTCATGAGCTTCTTCGGCACTTTTTTGCAACTTTTGTCTGAACTTGTTATCGCGTTGCTCAAAATTCATGATGTGCGAAGGGTACCGTACACGACCACGAACTCGCTATTCCTGCTTTGTCACCACTTTGTTAAAATTTTACACTGAGTATCTCAACTACCGTAGCATCATCTGTTGTTAGTATAATAAAAATCTAATTGTATTGTTTGATCAAACTATACTTTGGGTGATCCTGCTCTAAACAGTTTTATTTGCCAGCCCTTTGCCTTTGTTGCTATATTAAGCTAAAAATATTCCTCTTTTATTGACGTTAATTCTGAAGCAGAACTATTTTTAGAGTGACAGGTGAATTACTGAGATTGAGACGTTTGTAATGTTACGTAAGTCTCAAAAAGTAATTCATGGCTGGTTGCCGCATACGAAGTTACGAAGTTTACTTCTAGTGTCAAAAGATCGTTGGATGCAGCCAAGAGTAACTTTGTTAATATCGTTTGGAAAAATATGCTAATATAAGTAAATTTTGTAAAAGGAAATTTTATTACCTGTCTGCGAGCTATGTTAACCGGAGTTATACGCTAAATTATAGTGGTTAAGAAATTATATCTGATCGTGAGTGACTTGAGCCCTTGGTAATTTTAAATTAAAATTTGAAAAGAACAATTTTTCTAAAAGTGAATATAAATTACAATTGTGCGTACTCTTAATGAAGATTGTTAAAAAGCAGAGTTAAAGGCTGTGTATTCTAAAATGTTACGAGTGAAGTTTGGAAAAGTCCGTGATATTTTTATTTGCATACGAAATATGTTAGCAACTCAGCAACGCTCGTATCAAGACTTAGACGTCTTTAAAGTTATCCGGCCGTGATTTCCTGTATTATCCGCAGCGCAAGTTTCCCAATCGGAGACGTGGTAGCTTTCATTTTATAGCACATGAAGAACCTGGGCTTTATGCCGTGTGCCGGTAGCTCTAAAATTGCAAGTAGGTGTCGAAGGAAAACATCATAGGAAAACTTGCACATATTAGAAATAAAAATATTTCGATGTCGTAACTAGTCTGCCAACCTACACTGGATAGCGCGGCTAAGTCTACCCGGCTACAAAACCCTATCACAAAAACACAGTTTTATTTTAAACACACTAAATACTAAATGTAAGTCTATTTAAAATCACCCTGTCTTGGGCTCTACAAATCCATTGTCATTCAGCCACCTTGCAAAGATTGTTTTGCTTACAATGTTTTGTTTTGTTTTGTTTTGTTTGGCAAATAGTTGCCTGGATGTGTCGAGGTTGCCACACGAGAACCTTTCTTGTTCTACGAGCTATATGGACGGCCCATTGCCGATTCAGCTTGCTAATCCTTAGGACTATGTCGGTTATTCTAGTTCTGCGAATAACATCGTTACGTATTTTATCTCGCAGAGAGACTCAGAACATAGCTCGCTGCTCGACTCTGAGCTTCCTCATGCGGCCTGCAGTAAAGGACTTCTTGTATACTTTTGTTTTGAGGCATTGAGGTATACTCGATGAGAAAATGTGACGCAATTTCCCGAACGCTGCCCATACGAGTTGTATCCGTCGATTGACCTCCTGGTCAAAGTTTGACCTACCTAGTTGGACAATCTGTCCAAGGTATAGATATTCGTCGACAACTTCGATCGTAGTGTTCCCTGGAGGTTAGACATGATCTTCGTCTTGTCCATGTTCATCTTAAGACCTACCTGTTGGGAGACACTATAGAGGTCATGGAGCATAGCGCTAAGGTGCTTCAGCGATTTTGCCATTATGACTATGTCGTCGGCAAATCGAAGGTGAGTGATGTATTCGCCATTGATGTTGATACCGTATCTTTTCCAGTCCAGTAGCTTGAAGACATCTTCCAATGCAGTGAAGAGTTTCGGGGATATAACATCACCCTGTCTTACACCTTTCTGCAATTGAGTCGGTTTCGTACTCTGGTTCTATACTCGGATAGCCATCGTAGCATTAGTATACAAGCACTGCAACACATCGATATACCGACACTCAATCCGGCACCGCTGAAGCGACTGTAGCACCGCCCAAATTTCGACGGATTCAAAGGCTTTCTCATAGTCCACATACGCCAGACATAGCGGAAGATTGTACTTATCGGTCTTTTGTACAATCTGGCGAAGGGTATGTATGTGGTCTATGGTACTAAAGCCTTTTCGAAATCCGGCTTGTTCGGGAGGTTGGAAGGCTGCCAAGCGTGGCCAACTATGGCAAATCCCCCCAAGGCCTCGCTAGTCCTGGCTAGGCCGGTAGCGGTCATGGTAACGGCGGGGCAGGGGTTGCGAAAAATCTCCGGAGGAGGAGATCTTGCTACCACCACGCCACGACTCTATGGATTTACGCACTGTTTCCAGGGGAAATTTCGCCACTGCTTGCTCCAAAGATTTTTTAAGAGACTCAATTTCGCCGTGTCGTTTAGAGCAGGCCATGTCCTCTAAAACTGACCATAATTTGAAGTCTAAAAGAAAAAGAAGGGTTGATGTCTGGGCCAGATGAGGATCAGTCTTCAGCTCTTATAAAGTCGAACGTTGGTTTCAAGCCAGGCTTGGATAGTTCGTGGCTTATGGCCAGGTGCAGAGTCCTGCTGGAAAGTCCACGGTATATTTTTAAAAAGTGTATTGCTGAGAGGTTTCACAACATGATCCAAGACTGTATCTTGATACACTTTAGCTGAAGTTTTCAATTCCTTTTTCACAAAAATGTAGTTTTGTGACTCCTTGATAAGTTACGCCCCACCAAACCATCACTGATACAGGATGATGACCACGCTGTACCTTTCCGACCACTTAAGCAGCTTCTTTAGAACTGTGAGCGTACACTTTATCATTTTGCTTATTGTAGTGTTCTTCAATCATGAAAATTTTTTTATCGGTAAAGAGGATATTTCTGCGCTTCACCTGCGTATCGCGACAGAAGGCGTTTTGATCGATCCACTCTCTTTAATTGTTAACATTGATTTAGGGCATGTCCTGTATATCGACGATAACCACCGAGCTTCAGGTCTTGTTTTATAATACGCGACGGAGTCCTCGCGGGAATCTTCATTTCTTCCTAATACGGTTTCGGCGAATTCTGGCTTTAACAGCATTAACAGCCTTTGTAGTTCTAACAGCACGCGGCCGCCCCGATATTTTCTGGTCTTCGACGGAGGAAGTGTTGTTGTATCTGTTGATAGTACGATATACGAACATACGGTTGATACCAAGCTTTTGAAGTTTCTGGAATATGACCGGCGGCTCCATACCCACTTTTTGCAAGGCGATCACTGCAATCCCATTTTCTTTAACACCCCATTCCATATCATAATTTGATAATGAACACGAAAAAATATGTGAAATGGCGCAAAATCGAAAGAAGTTCTTAAAATAATATACGTGTTACAAATTCAAAATAATTAAAAAGTTGAAAAAAAGAAAAGTTTTTATGTAATAGTATTTATGGCCAGACTAGTTATATTTATACCATTCTTTTGTATTATACACTGAGATGTTATTAACCAATAGAATACATTTTATAATCGTGTAATTTGAGTATAATTATCGGATTTTCTTTATAATTGCATGCATTACATACGTGTGGTAGCGGCCTAAGAGAATTTACCTCCCAATGTTATCCCGTGGGTGTCGTAAAAGTCGACAGAGGGAAATTAAAACCAGGAGATGGGCAGCAGCATATTCCTGGAACATCTGAATAAATAAACTGCGGTTGCCAACCCGCCTGCCGAGCGTGGCAACTATGGCAAAATCCCTCCAATATGAGGGCTACAAACTTTTGTGGCTTTCTATGGGGGAGGCCTACGTTCAGCAGTGGACTAGTAGCTGTAACGACGACGACATTACATACTTCTAGAAATAAAATGATAAAACACGTATATAATAGATAATTGTTATTTTACACTCGATTCTCGTCCATTTGCCAATACAAAGGTTTTTGGCATCACCGCTGTGTATGTCCTTACTCGCACTGCACTCCTTTTCGATACAGAACTATTTTATTTCACGTAATTTTGTTTTCTTGCATTTTTATTTTCAATTGTCTTATATTCTTGTGCCAAACAAATGATTTTTCTAGGGCCGATAGTATTCGGTGGAGACTTTGGTCTCCAAACGACCGTTTATCTCCAAACCAAAAGATAATGACGTAACTTCATAAATGCCGTGTAATCCAGTTGAATTCTTCTGTCGGCTTACGTTTCGAAGTTGTTAAGCCCAACGGCAAAGTTTCCCCATCGTAATTATGAAGAACTTTGAAGACCGTATCATCGAAGATAATCGATTAGGGAATAGGTAACCACTGGTGCTTAATGGCACTTAGTATCTTGGTTTAGGATTAGTTTATCACAAGTAAGGAGCATGTACATTTAAATTTGCAAAATTAAAAGGTACGAACTTCTTTGCAGTTCGTAGTTAGTTTTAAGCTAAAAAAGGTATCACAGTAATGGGAATATTAAAGTTTGTAGAAAAATAGCTAACTTCTTGTCTATCTTTCCCTCAGTTCCTATGTAGAATATCATCTTTACACAATGTCTTATGAGAATAAGTTTGACGCGAAAACCGGCACAAATTACTATCGCTGTTTCAGTAAAAAAAAATTTTTTTTCATTTCAATTTAAGGCAGTGTGGTGGCGGCTCGTTAAAAGAATACTACCACTCCATCTCATCCAATGGATCTCGTAAAAGGCGAGTAAGGAATTAAACTGCACTGTGCACCCAACCGCGCATGGCGGCGATGGGCTCACCACCTATCACACTAAGTGCATTATATTGTTTTGGTGAAACGTGGATTGAGTCAACTGTTTTTGCAGTGAGTGCCCAGTCTCTGACTACCCCTTATGGGATACAGTCGTGATCTTATGTATGTATGTATGTTCAATTTAAGGAAGTATGAATCTTTTTTTTAACAACAGATCTTTTTAAGAACAGCCTTACAGCTGTGAATATTTTGGTATTTTTAACAAAATGTGTATTAAAGATTGTTCCATTGTTTCAGTATCACTTACTTTTGACCATCAAACCATTTTATGAATATATGAAACATGATATATTGACGTAGTCCGCAAAGTTGTCCGTGATAGACCTTGCGTTTTGTCCTTGGCACAATAGTAATCTGAGTCTGGCACTGTGTCTGAACCTTTGCTAGTAGGTAGGTACTAGAACGGTAATGCTTGAAGTAATTCTACTGCATATTAAATGCAGTTAAGTAATATAGCTATGTAAGGACGTTACTTGCCACTTTGATTCTGTGGCGACTTAATTGCGGTCACTGATTACTTTATATAATGTTTTTCAACTGTACTCAATGTTAGAATGTCGTTCTTATAAATAGTACGTACGAGTAACAAGTTCAATATTAATGTTTTTGACACCACACCACAACCGATTTTTTTGTCTATTAGACATGCGCAAAAATAAGTCTAATAGAGTGAGAGTCGCCATTTTAGTCAAAGGGTGGTTAGGATATGGGGAAGCACTCGTAATTATTGTAATAAATAAACAAGCAATCATAAAATTAAGTCTGTCTTTAAAAAAAAAAATAGTACAGTACAGACTTATTCTCAGCCATTGGTTGCTTAGAGGCTGATTACGATAGTTGCCACACTATAACACACATTATAGGGCCACATATACATTTTGCTGTAGACAACTACAACTTAACTAATTTTGCGATAATTGAATATTAATGCAGATTTCACTATGTGAATAAGTGCCTGTTAGCGAGTACCTATGAGAGCCAAAATAAGCGTGACCGAAGTATCATTTAAGTTCTTGATAGTCTTCGAATTATGGTAACGTTTCTAAATGACTTATTTAAGTCCACGGCCAATCTGAAAATAAGAAAACTAAGAATTTAATTGCTTTCTTTTTTTCCAGATGAATTACAAGACACTACTTGTTGAAAAGCAATAAAATGGCAGAGAATAACAAAAAACGGACAAACAGTTTTCGAAAAATATTCCCAAATTTATTTTTTTCACATCGGTCTAAGGACAAAAATGCAAATAAGGATTTTGACAGTGGCCATAAAAATAAAGGAGACAATAAATCGAATATTAACCAGTATCAAAGTCCCCGTTCAATTGTAGATAGAGATAAATTTCTTCAAAGTTCAGAAGATAATAATGAACGTATTTATGAAAATCTATCAGTGACTCATCGTTCCCAAAATGCTAAAGAAGCACGAAACATTGACATCTCTAGTATACATTCTTCAAGTAGTACTTTAGTGTCAGATAATGCGAGAAGCAAAAACGATGCACTAGTTCAGAATACTGACGAGAAAGTATATGCTGGCTACATGGCAAGACCGCAAGTACCACCAAAACCACAAAGTGATATGATAAACATTTTACCAATCAGAAGCCATAATGCCAGTGATTTCGAGAATCTGCAATTTCCGGATGTTTATTACCATTCCTTAGAAAAATTAACAGATAAAATATCCCCAATTGATGAAATTGAAATTTTTAAAGCATCTCAAGCTCAAGCGAATCCTGCCTCGGTCGGCGCTGAGATTAAAAAAGTTAGTACAAAATTCCTTATTTCGCCAAAAAAAGAGGCTGAAGTTAGAACGATCCAACCTACCAGAGCACGAAGTTTTTCTTTAGATAAAGATAAACCACGAAGTAGTTGTAAACCTAAGCGATGAACATGGTAAACACGCTGAAAATATTAAAAAGCCTTATAATTATTCCGCTCCTACTTCACCGATTTCTGTTACGCATAAAAGACCGAATATGCCGACAACTGTTTCACCTTACGAACACGTCAGGAAAACGATGATAGAAACTGAAGAAAAAAGAAACTCAATAAATAGGGCAAGTGTTCGTAACAAATCTACCCCTTCACCACGGCCACAATACTTAAATACATCGAAATCCTCGACACCTGTCTCTAATAAAGAAACGCCAAAAATGGATGATCTCGGGGAGAAAGACAAAACACGTCAGAAAGTCGAGGCATTTTATTGGCAAAAACTTAAAGAGCTGAAGCAAAGAGAAGACGAATATTTTTTGAGACAATCAATGAGCAACGCCATGAGGTCGCCTTCCAAATTTAATACAAGTTTTTCTAACTCCAATTGCAGCACTCCCAATTCTTTCGTAATCGAACCTAGAAGTTATAGTTTACCCAGAGGAAGGGACCTAAATTATAACATGACTCAACCAATTTACGCGCTTCCACCTTTTGCGAGAGGCGCTCCAGAAAGGCGTACTGATTCATTCATACGAAATCGCACGATCGGTACGGATACGGAGATTGTATACAGACACCTGGATAAATCGAGGTCGAAAACGATATCGCCTGTAGTTAACAGAGAAATGCCAATTTTTCAACGAGGATCTTTAGCGCAGGAGGCAAGAACCAACATCCAACAGCCAAAACGAGTTAGTTTTGAAGAGCAGTACTTGTCTAAAATTCCTTCTAACGACAGTGATGTTGTAAAAAGTGTTGCGTTGGATGTAAAACTATCTAATGATAGTTACAAAATATTGAGTGCGAGAAATGCAATGTACTCGAACAAAATTCATAGTGATAAGCCACATGCTCTAGTAAAAGGCCCGCCAACGCCTCCTGTTCGGACAACTAGTGTCGGTAGTGTCGGAAACAATTATAATATTGTGAATAAAAAAACTATATCCATAGCGGGCGGTAATCAATCTGTGTGTTCGGAGTCTGAAAGTGGTTCGGAAGCTGGAGAAATACAAAGAATATTGCAGAGGAAGCCACGCCATGGTAAGCACTTTTATTTTATATGGCGCGCTTGCTGATATTATTTTATATAATGTAAGCAAGAATTATTATACCACGTTTCAAAAGCACGACGTTAATTACTGAACAAAGGCGCTTAATTAAAATAAGGTGTGTGCAAAATGATAAAATCCCTTGTAAAATTAGTTCATATTAAGCTTCATGCTGCTGTTTAATATGAATAATCAACTGTAATATAATTTTATAATTGATGTATCCATTCGGAAGCACTGTTGTACGGTAATGGTATTTTAATTGCGTAAAATACTATATAATAGATATTAAACATTATTGTTAACTTTATAAAATCATTCTCGTCTTTTGGAGTAAAACTGCTTTAGGGATCCATAAAAGAGTTTTATAAATGTAACAATTTTCGCAATTAACACGTGATTTTTTTTACTTCGAAACTTTTTAAATACCTTGCATTAATTTCCTCGTAATTTGTATTCGTTTGACGAGCGTGCAGATGCTCCAATATTTTTATTTTTAGCAAAATTTCGTATTCACTCTATAAATAGTATTACTTCACTCACTGCATGAAGTAATCATGGTTTACGCTAGAGAAACGTTTCTACAGCTAAAAATAAAACGTACACTAACCACACAGCAACATGGTGATCTGGCCTCGCGATTCGGGTCAAGTGAATAAATGTCGGGCTTTACTTTCGGTTGAGTCCATAGTTTAGTAGAAATTGACTGAATAGTTTACCATCCGCTTATCCATCTTGAATATAATATGTTATAATTTTAGCTGAAAACGCGGTTTCGATTATAATAATTTATTCAATTCTCAGTGATTGACGATGGATGGGTTCTGATTGATTTTAATTTTAAAGTGTTTTACGAATAAGAAAAGGAAAAATTAATATTTCACATTGCATTATTAATTCATGTATTTTAATAATACATGGACTTAACTACTAATTTAAATATGGCGTCATTTTCAAACCGAACTTATGATTTTCGCACGCTAGTCAAAATTTATTTACCCCTTAATTTCTACACACAGAAAATAGATTCTGTATACTTTTGTGTCCGAATTGCATTAAAGTCTGAACCCTCTTAAGCCGTACTTTATGATACCTATTTTACCTCTCAAGATGCCTGTTGTATTTTACCAAGATTCCTGTTTTAACAAGATTTATATTGATTTCCACTCCACAGTAATTTGATTCGGCTACCGGTGCGGTATGACGCAAACCCATGGCGGGTGCCGTTGATTGCTTCTGGTAATTAAAATTTCGATCATTATTTTTCAATGACATTGATGCCATTGGCAACGAAACGAAACGAAAGATCATGATAACGAAAATGACAGTTAATTACGGAGCATTGTTAATTACGGGTGACATCCTATTAATCTTCATGTACTGCCTACTGGTTAATGATGACGGTACCAAAAAAAAGTAACAAAGGGAAATTAGAGGCTTTTAAGATGTCGTATCATAATGATAAAGAATAAATATCACACGAGCAGTGATCTGTACGCTAGAAGTTCCTATGTTTAGATTTCCCAAAACTAGATAGTCTTTTCTTAGTAGATCTATAAAATTTTATGATATAATTCCTAAAAGTGTGACGTTAATAACTAATATAGAATTCAAAAAACTTGTCACAACATACATTATTAGATAAAGCGTATTATAAAATGGATCATTATATACAGGACAAAGATGTGTGGAAATAACCCTGCACTTGCAAACCACCTGGCCACAAAATAAATAATGTTGTAGTCTATACAAATAATCAGTATTGACATGCCTGTCTGTGATTTCGCAATAAAGACTTTTTCTTAACCACATATGATAATTTGCACGAAAACACAACTAACTCACGCGTTTTTTAAAAAAAATGTCTGTTTGGCTGTTTGTTTGTCTGGGGAAATCTCCGAAACGACTGAATCGATTTTGACCGGACTTTCATTGACAGGTAGAGGACCAGTTTCCGGAGAGTAATCTAAGCCAAATTTTTTTTTTGAATTATTAAGGATTTCTCTTGTATGTTTGAACGCGCTAATCTCTCATGAAACACTAATCCAATTTGAAAAAAATATTTCTGAATTAGTGCGCGTTTATTGGGTAGCTGGAAAGTGTCAGAATACAGGTAAGCGAACCTCACATCTAATCAACATATATTTAATTTTTTAGAAATGTTCACGATGCTTTCCTAGGTCGTCAAGCAAGTGGTGATTCAATACCGCTGAGACATCATTTTGCAGACGGGTTGCCAACCCGTCTGCCAAGCGTGGCAACTATGGCAAAATCCCTCCAAAACGATAGCTACAAACTTTTGTGGCAATCTATGGAGGAGGCCTATGTTCAGCAGTGGACTATTGATAGGCTGAAACGACGACGACGAACGACGAGACATCATTTCGCAGTGTGGTGTCACACAGATATGTTCTGGGTGACACAGAATTTCTTATGGGCAGAACTTCAATTTACCATCAAGTGAACGCTTTTGCTCTTCTCGTTACTTTCTACAATAAAAAAAATCCGATCCTTGATACAAACATCTTTAAAGAAACTAGGACATAGTCAGTTATAAGTAATCAGCTTAAATGAGTATTTTGTTACCGTTTTGTTATGGTTATCTTTCATTTGACGGCTGTATACGTTGGAGGGTGTTTAAACATTATAAGTATTACATAAGGTTAATGGAGCACCTGATACTTTGCGTTCCTCGCGTTTCATAAATTAATGAGGTACTTAGCTCACCCATTTTATCATAATATTCTGAGTAACAATTTTATAGAGAGTGCACACACACATATCGTTTTACTTGTCGGCATGAATCGAATATTATTTAAGCGACTGAATCGAGACCATCAGAAAATATTCATGTTAACCGGTTTAGATTATAGACGATGAATATCTCCGGGTGGATTTCGATCACCACGTCGAAGAACCAGATTCCATGCCGATATTCGACCATGACGACAATTTCAGAATACTGTCAGAAGCTGTAAATTACGCAGGCGATATTATGACACATGTGTACGAGACATCTACTCATCCTAACATACCCGCGCCGTTGTAACGATCATGCAAAGAATCTAAGACTAGGATGAACGGGGTCACAACACAACCAGAGTCAAGAAACCTACAACCTACCTGTATTTCTACACAAATGTTGACTTCTGCTGGAGTTCTAACCCAGTACTGCGGCGTAGATGTGAGGTACTCTTTGGTTGTCTTTTTTGTATAAGAGAGCAAACGTGCAAGCGGCCAACTTGATGGTACCAAAGGAATTACAGGTGCGTCGCCGGCCTTTGAAAATGGAGTAGACGTATCGGTCCGGCAAAACCGCAGCAGATTCCATAACATGTCCCGATTATGAATTTCGACGAAAAAATTTTTTAACTCATACATAAGTATATTAAAAACACAAGCAGCACCTGGTCACTAGTATAACGTATGTGGCAGCCCCCGCCATCGCCCGCGTCATCATCTATTTAAGTAAGTAGCCGACCTGGATGACAATACATCAAAAACCAAATACCAACCTGCTCAATGTATTAATACACCTACACTGGTGGTAGGATACCTGTGCAGGTATTCGTCTAGGTAGGTACCACCCTAGCCGTGAAGCAGTAGTGTGCAAACATTACTGTGTTTCGTTCTGACTCGGCACTGTGAGCTTGCGAACTGGGCACATGAGACTTAAGAACTGATGTCTCAGGGTGACGGGCGCAGTGTGGTGCTACACAGAAATGTTCTGAGTAACACAGCGTCTGTTATGGGCAAACGTTGCACTTACCATCAGATAACGTTTTGCTCGTCTCGTCACTTTGACAAATAAAAATAAAAAATACACCCGTTAATAATCATTAATATAACAAACAGAATCATCGAATTATCAAAAAAGTCAACACCGACTAAATCAAGCTAACATTAATTCATTGTATTTCTTCCTTTTATTGACGGGCGACTAATTCCCAATACTGCCGGAATTTAACCATTGCACAGGAGATATTACGCTATTAAAAGTGTACGCGCAAACACAGATACACTCACTCGCCCTAACCTACTTGCTCCCATGCCGAGCTAGATATACGGGGACAATTACAACACAACCCGACCATAAAACTAACACGCTGTAATTTGAACCCAGGACTCAGGGCGCACAAGTCAGGTACTCTGTCAGGTCACGCGGGTGTCTTCTTTTCATTTCATTAGTGTCTAATAGTATCATCATCATCATTTCAGCCTACCACTAGTCTACTGCTGAACATAGGCCTCCACTATAGACTGCCACAAAAGTGTGTAGCTCTCATTTAGGGTGGATTTTGCCATAGTTGCCACTCTGGGAGGCAGGTTGACAACCGCAGTTTATTTGTTCAGATGCTCCAGGAAGGTGCTGCTGCCCATCTCCTGGTTTTTATTTTCACACTGTCGACTTGTACGACACCCACGTGATGAGATGGTGTGGTAGATTCTCTTAAGCCGCTACCATACGGCAGCGGTCTGCAGCCTCGAGGTATAATATAGTATATCTAATAATATGTAAATTGTATCAGTACGTTACGCAACTGTATCTAATCTCTTAATATTCTTCTTTATTTTTCAGTATATTCAACAATTTTATTTTATAAATAAAACATATATTCAAGTATCACGTCAAAGATTTTGCTGGTATTTTTTCCTAACTACAATGATAGTTCTTATGATATATCACACGAATCGATCAGAAGCGATTGTTAAATTATAGTTTTTAAAAAATTATACTATGTGCCGTAATCTTGACTCTTGGCCGACGGATAGGTAATCACCACATCAGCCACCACATTTGATCCCGGGGTTGTCGTAAAAATCAAGTAAGGTAAATGCCAAGAAAATCTCCTGGTCTCCGATTGAGGTTACCATAAGTAACCATCTCAATTATGCCAGAGAAATTATGTAGACCGGTGGCAGCAGCTTTCAAGGTATGAAGTTTTTGTTACTGCGATCGCCGTTAAGTGTGCTAATCGTGGTTAAATTATCGCAAATCTTCCCAACTTCGCCTATGTCTAATAGCAGACCTACAAGCTGATGATGAAGAAATTGGAAACGATATTTATTATGTTATTTCGCCATCCGTTGGAAAGCTTAACAGCGTCTGGTATTTCCCTTAGTCGATTCATACAATACCAATGGGATGAGAGGGTAGCAGACTCTCTTTCTGCCACCACATGGTGTAAGTTACAGTACGTATAATTACGATGAGTCCAAACGATAAAACAAATCTTCAGATTGTTATTTACTACACTATGAGTAAAATGTTTTTAATAAAAATGAACGGTAAATTGTTCTTTTTGAGAAATAAATATATATAAGCCAAAAGCTATGAAAAAGAGGGAAAAATAAAAACATTTTTTCGCTTACAGCGCACAGCACGTTTTAGGACTGTAGGCTAAAAAATGAAAAAAGGAACATAAAGGCAGACAAGGGGGTATGCATCGAGCCGTCGAAAAGGTTTTTGCTCTGCGTTTAGGCAACCTAGCGAAGATCATTTCACCAAAACGTCAGTTTCAGAGCTATTGCAATTTTCCCATTATACAGTTACTCGGTGAAAATGTTTAACATTAAACATGAAATAAGCAATAGTCATATAAGTCGAAAACAAGGCCTTTGTTATACTTTTCACTTCAGCTTACATTGTGATGAAAAGCCATTGTTTCCTTAGAAGTTTTAGCATTGTTTGTTTTTGGGAAATATCCAGATTAGTGATGTCCTATGTGATAGGCTGAAATTATGATGATGATGATGATCCCGATTAGCTTAATTTTTTATTCATTCAAATCTATTCGTCTTTTGTAAGCCAAATATATGTTACATTTAAAGTAAAAACATAACGTTCGAGAAAGTAAAAAATAGTAAATACTGATGGTATTTATGGTATTATAAATGTCCCATTGCTGAGAACAGATCTCTCATTTCGGCGAACCGATATTATGAATTAATATTGGTTTCGTAATTTAATAATAAGTATCTTCTAATCACTAATAATGACGACAAGTTCGTGGTTATTAGTGGCCCCATCAAGTGGTAGCTACGTTCACCGCAAAACCTCGTCGGTCGGCATTAAAGTAAACCAACACTATCCCGTGTTCGAATCTCGACCGAATATCAACCATGATGTATTTTAAACCATCAAACACCAAAACTTCACATTTAAAAGTGAGTCGGTAATGGGAGAGCTTTTTAATAATACTACAGTATATTCTAAGTCTATGATAAAAGGTGAAAAATATACCAAATGTCAAAATAAAAACGTCTGCAAGCGGTGCGCGAATAATAAAACGAGGTTGAATTATATTAATTTTTTTAGGTTGCTTAGATTTTCGCGTTTACTCATGTTTATTTCAAATATGCAGATTCTTCTTACGGTCACATCGTGGCCACGCGCGAAATATTTATTATATAAGGTAGTTTTTATTTTTATTAATATAAAAGTAAAAACATTCAAACTTTTTGGGTTTTTTTTGCAGCATTAGTGAAAATTGGAAATAAGCACGTATACGTTTCGTAAACAGAAATATAGGCGCCTTTTGTCTTTTTTTACATCCACCGGAATCTAATAAATAATCCTAAAAAAATAACTAAGCTAAAAAAAATAACTAACTTGTCTTACTTGTCAGTATTGCTAACACAGCTGGACTTGTGATATTTTTTATTGGTTTTAATTAAGATGTTCAACGTAACGACTAAAGACACATCTTCCATTACGCGAATGGATAAACAACGCAGCTGTTAGCATCGAAGTGACGTTATACAATATTTAAACAAATAAACTAGTGTAGTATGCTTTTTTCTTGAAGAATGTGTCGATATTGGCAAATCGCTCACCTGATGATAAGTGCAACTTCTACTCATAACAAATACTGTGTCAAATAGAATTTGTGTGGCACCAGACTAAGCTCGTCACTCAGCCCTGAGACATACTCATATGCTAAGTAATTAGCATTTGAGCCTTAAGAACGTATAGCTATCATTGCCCCTCCGACCGAAAGACAGTAATGATTTCGTACTCCCACCACGCACACCAGTGGTAGTTGTCACACAGGAGTTCCATTTAACTTGACGTTATTGGAATCAAAGCTGAAATTTATACAAAACATTAATTATTAATTTACGGATCCGGATGTACTGTTCGGCGTCTCTTGTCCATTGACCTTCCATCCAATCTCATCTCATAAATCGTTAATCAGATACGATAAAGTGTACAGGAGTCCTCTGGGAAATTAAATTTATTATAATTATTAAATTTTGATGTTATTAGTCCGTAAATTGTGTTAATGTTGTCAGTATTATGTTTTATAGACATCTGTGGTTTGTTATGATTTCTTTGGATTCTGCAAACGGTTTCTGCGTTATTTTAACGCGTAAAGATGATTGATGCATAGTTAATTGCAAAGACGGCAAGTAGTTATTTGTTATTTAGTAAAAACGTGATATAAAAGACGAACCATTGGACATGTAAACCAATAAGGTTATCTTGAGATCTGAAATAGATTAGCATAAGTATTCAATAAGAGCGTGTCGCACAACTTGAAGTAATGTATTCTCTCTCGCCGTATTTCAGCTAGGCGGTGTCGGATTGGAGGTTACGGAATACTATTGGCTCACTTTATTTGAGAGTGTTTGACTGTGGAATTGAAAAGCTATGTTATATTTATGTGGAAAATTGACATGGATTCAGATCTTATTTTGAAATCATCTACTTATTATCAAGGTGATGGAGACGTTACGGAGATTTTTTGTTATATATGTATTTTATCTGAAGGCATATTGTTTAGTATTAATAGTATTTTTTTAATAAAGAGAAAAAAAAAGGAGTTACTACTTCAGATTCAGAATACACATACAGATACTCCATGATCATTATAGTCTTTGAAGCTGATTTGATGTCCACTTACAAACATCAATCATAATCGAAAAGTTCCGTAATCCTGTTCTAAACAAATCGAACACATTAACTAACTTCCAAGTTGTTTTCAAGCATTTAAGTATATGTAAATATGTAAGTTCTACTCGGTAGGCAAAAATCTGTCACAGCACTTTCGTTTTGCATTATCTCCTTGAAGCTTTCGCGTTGGGAGAGCTGCTGTTGAAACAGTTGCAAAGGCAAAGCACGTAAAATATATACATTTATTTATATATACATTACTTTCTGCCTCTTACTATTAAGACGGCGGGCTCTTGAGGAGCAGACGCATTGAGGATTGTTTGGGGAGTATAGGAGGCGCATGAGAGAAAGGTGCGCATGTGGCTAAGCAGCTAGTTTTAATGGGCACATTTGCGCCGGAAACGATTAGGGTGCGCTTTTTGACTAAATCTATACGAAATTTAAGTGCCTGTTTGTAACGTCAAAATAACATCTTTTAACTAAATGTATATGAAAGTACAAACAGTACTTTTAAAATGATTTTTGTTTGTCTGTCTGTCTGTTTGTTTGTCACGGCTAGTCTCCGAAACAGCTGGACCGATTTTGACGGGACTTTCATTGGCAGATAGCTGATATCATAAGGAATAACCTAGGCTTATTTATACTATTTTCGCCTAATTTAATACCAAGAAGTATTTATTTTAGAAATAGAATTAGCGCGGCACGCTGCGAACTGAACATTACCAAGAAGGGCCAAACTGTTAATGCTCAGATAAGCGAGGTACCATGCCGTACGCCGCAATCATGTGGTCAGCTTATTTTACGCGGGTGATACCGCTAGTGTTTTACATATATTTGTAGCTTTAATATTTTTTAAGTTATATTATTCGATTAAGTTATATGTATCTTATATCTGTGTTTAACGTAGTGTTGTTTTAATAATAAATAATATAAATAAAGCAAAAGTTACTTCTAGCATTACTGTGTTCCGATAATGAGACTACTAAGTAACTTATAGCGTAATGTAGTGCCGCACAGAAATAACCATTAAAAGTAGTTTGTTGATCTGCGAGTCGCTCAGCGAAGGGCTATGCTCGGAGTTTTTCTGCGATATAAGATCCGTCACGATAATTTCCGCAGCAGAACTGTAATAACGGATATAGCCCTTAGGATTAGCAAGCTTAAGTGGCAATGGGTCGGCCATATAGCTCGTAGAACCGATAACTGTTGGGGAAGAACGGTTCTCGAGTGGTAATCTCGTACCGGCAAACGCAGTGAAGGGCGACCCTCCCCCCCTACTAGACGGAGCGACGTCCTGCGCGGTTCAAGTCGATGGATCCAGAGAATCAGGAACCGTGTTTTGTGACAAATCTATGCGGGAGGCCTGCGTTCAACATTGGATTAGGATAGGCTGAAATGATAATGATGATGTTAATCTGCAATTTTTATAGGCAGGAGGTTGCGTGGATACTTTCGTGTATAGTCTCTTTACATTATAAGAAATTATTAAAAGTGATTTTGGTATTATTCGAATTTGGCCAGAAACAGTCACGTTGCGAAATTGCATATTTTCCGTATTTTTCACGAAATCGTTTTTTGCTTATTTTTCTCACGTATTATATGTCGTTGTTGTACAATCAAGTCAAATCAAGCTTTATGATAGTTTAAATAGTCTTTGCGAAGTTTGACAGAAATCAATAATATGTTTTATTCACAATTCGTTTTGTTCCGTTTTAGTATTTCATATTCGTTGACGTCATTCAGTTCTGTGGATACGTTACACGGCTTACTATAGAATACTGTACGTACTGATGTAAACGCCATGTAAACAAGACTTTATAATTTAAATTATTTATTTATTACCTGTAGTATATTACTGCAATATTACTACAATCCGTCGATTCCCCTTCTTTCTTATAATAATCAGTTATGAAGTTGCACAAACAATTGCTATACAAAAGCTTACAAAATGGGGCTCAGAAACAACGGTAACAGTGACGAACAATTAATTATTATTTCGCTTTGTAAACGTACAATCTATTGTTGCGTATTCTCTCATTTTGTGGTCCATTGTGAACAAGCACACTGTCGCTGGCTCGTATGATACTAAGCATAGAAGTTGGATAAATGCATTCGCTAATTCTGTTGAAACTGCAGGTTGAAAACAGAAAACATTTCAAAAATGAAGCAACAGGTAATGTTGCTTAATTTTTTGAAATGTTTTAGCATTTTTTTTCATGTGGCAACCCAGTGAGCAGCTTAAAAAAACAATGTTCCGATTAACATTTCAATTATTAATGTAATTTCCGAATTATTCACCTCAATTTTGATGTTTGCATCAATAAGATTCTGTTAAATATTGTGGTACTGATGAGTAATAAACATCATATTCTTATAATCATAAATAAAATGTGAAGTGATACGTTTTAACAGAACCTTAAATTGTACATCCATTCTATACGAGCCGGGTAGCTCAGGGTAGTCGCTTTAAATTTATAGCCGCGAGTGTGGTTGATTACGTGCGGGCACATGTCAATCCCACGTTTCTATACAAATAAATAAATAATATGTGTAGTCGTATTCTGCGGTTTGAGCTTCATGAGGAGCCTGACATGGTTTATGAAACTGAATAATACATTTTATTCTGCTTGAGTTCGATGTTGATACACAGCATTTTATACATTGCTCACTCTTCTACTAATGTGTCTCTGTTTGGTTTCTTTTATTATTTACAATAAATAATAAAATGAATACCCGCAACGCTAGGGCGCGCCAGTTGGAGAACCAACTTAAACTTGGGCTCAGGAACTTAAGGCATCCAAGGAGCAATGTGAGCAATTACTTATAGAAAGGGATAATAATAAAAAAGAAGTTGTAATAATTATTAAAAATACTCATAAGTATATTAACAGAAAGGGATCAGCTACAGAGAACTGTCACTGAGCTTGACCGAAGCCGTGGTAGCTCAGGGGCTAGGCGCTCGCTTTAAATTTCATAGTACGCGAGTGACCTGGGTTCGATTCCCGGTGCCGGCACCACTTAAATTGTTAATTGCAATTTTAAGTGCTGATTTACCACGTGCTCGGCGGTGAAGGAAAACATCGTGAGGAAACCTGCATGTCTGAGGAATAAAAAATATTTCGAAGACATGTGAAGTCCGCCAACCCGCATTGGAGCAGCGTGGCGGATTCTTCCTAGCTTCAAAACCCTCTCAGAAATGAGAGAAGGCCGGCCTGTGCTCAGTAGTGAGACATTTATAGGCTGAAACCTTACTTTTTTTTTTTTACAAAAAGAGATTAAAGAGTAGATGCTGGCCATGGATGAGCTGGTTAGCCTATGTAAATATAACGAAGACTGTTTTGAGTCATTTACAAAACTTCAATGTGAGTGGACAGTGTGTTAACAATGTAACAAATGTTAAAGGCTCTTTGTTGACAGCTAAACTGACAGTCCTATAACAAACAAGATTGAAATTAAAGTTAAATCTAATAATAGTAAGAACAGTGTTATTGTTTTTAGTAATGAATTAGGAAAAAGTATAGAAACATTATTAAATAATTATTTAAAAGGACAACAAGTTACCAATTATTGCATGCCAGGAGCATAATTTAATGACATTATAAATAAAATGTTAGTAGGTACTTATTGTCTAATACTATATTAGAGTTACTAATAGGGAGAAGGGTCAATGTTAACAAGAAACAATTATTGCAGTATTATTATTATTTAAACAATTTAAATGTATAAAAAATAAAAAATGCCTTACATTAGGGGTATGTCACATGAAAATAATATATATGAAATAACATAATATGTAACAATAATTCATATTTGACATGCTAATTCTAATTATTATAAATTCCATTTGTTTCACATATATAATTATTTAGAAATATTTTGGATAATTATTACCTATCCAAATATATTTTAAAACTGGCAGCAAATGCGCTAATCTAATTGTTTATTTTTTAATACAGCCATGAACTTGGTTATAAATACATCTGCTTTTAATGAGCAGTCTCATTGTTTGACATTTAAATTGGAATCAGTTCCAAATAATAAAATAATAAATATTTTAAGGGTGGTCAGTTTTATTTTATTGTGCTTTTTACAGTTTTTAGGACTCCGAATTTTAGATAAAGAGAAAATCGAATATATTTTAAGATCTCATTTCGTATTCTCAAATTTCAATTTTCCCGAATTGATTTTTATGACGCCGAAGGGATAAAATAGGGTTATTGGATTTACCAATAATTAAATATGGTTAAATATGTTTTTTCGTTGACCTGTCCAAACACCCTGACATTAATTAGCGTTAGATTTTTTACTTTACAATTTTGGATTACAGCCAAGCTCGTTTCCATTTCCCTTGTATACACATTCTCTCTGTAGTTACATTGCCGCGGGCCGTTTGATAGTAGTCTGCAGACTGCACGAGGGTTTTTTATTATTACGATTCGCATGCTTAACGAATCGTTGTCAATATCACGTTCCGTGATTGTCGCATCGGAGAATTCTCTACGCTCTTATCGGAGAATTCTTTACAGATTAAAATAGACAACCGATTATTTAATTTCGTTCGCATCGGAATATTCGATGACATTGAGCTCAAGAATTATATTTTTTTTATTAAATAAAATCATACTGTATATTATTATTTGAAACAAGTTATTTTAACTACGTAGCTTACTTCAAGATATTCAATAGTATGTGTAATCATTATTTCATCATCATCATTTCAGCCTATCACTAGTCCACTGCTGAACATAGGCTCCCCCACAGATTGCTACAATAGTTTGTAGCTCTCATTTTGGGGTGATTTTGCCATAGTTGCCACGCTTGGCAGACGAATTGGCAACCGCAGTTTATTTATTCAAGTGTCCCAAGAAGCTGCTGCTGCCCATCTCCTGGTTTTTATTTTCCCTCTGTCAACTTTTAAGGCACCCACGGGATGAGATGGGGTGATAGATTCTCTTAAGCCACCACCACACGGAGGGTGTACTTTTAACTTAAAAGTACTCAATTGCAAGTAATTATGAAACAATTATCCATTTCCTACCTGCGCATATCTTAAACATGTGAACTTCTTTAAAAACAACAACTACTCGTATAGTTCTTAAAAGCCACATGTATTCGATATGATAGCCAAGTATCTGATAGCTTATATATTCCTTGGTTTTGATATTAATTGTACTAATTGTACTTAGTAGAACATCTCGTGCCACTGTATTATGCTTTTATGTTATTGATCAGCTGCTCCGCTCGCTGCTCGGATGTTATGTGTATGCATAACAAAAAATCGTTTTTCATATAATTTTAGAATGTGGTTCAGTAACATGTTAATAAATATAACTTATTTAGGTTTTTATGAAAAAGTAACTCCTATTAATAACGTTATAAAACTGTGCTATAATTTCAGTAGGTGCCAACCAATATTTGCCAGTGTGTTGAAGTACCGGAAAAATATTTTTAAGATTTTTGTACTCAAAGAATGTTGAACAAATCGAATGTGCGTCTACTTTATTGTTATTTCCAACTTAAATTGTTTGACGTTGCACAACTTCGCTTCCACCGCGTACTTTTATTATATTACCTTTAAAAGTTTGTAATACGGAATTCATGCTTCATTTGTACTCTTTTCAAATTTCGAAGTTTTCTCTTTGTCCATGATTCGAGAAAGTAAATGGCGTGCTTGATTTGAAACGAAATTTGTCTTTGTATTTACAGTGTCGGTCATAATTCGGATTTTTTTAACAAAACATTAGATAAATTAGCATGACAGTGATGGTGGTGAACTTATTCGCTCACAGTTACAGATAAGTTTATTTAACACATTTTATTTAGAATTAAATAAAGCCTAACTGGAATTATTATTCTATATCTGTGAAAGAAGCTTTCCCGCGGGGTGAAAAGTTGACTACGAGTGTGGTCTTTGCCTACTCCTTATATTGAAAAAAGGCGTGATTGTATGTATGTTATTGTATTACATAGTTCATATAGAGTACAATAATCTATCACCCCGGACTGTAGTAAAAGTCGACTAATGGAAATGCCAAAGAATTCACACAGTCTTCGACAGCGGCATAACCATCTCAGATATCATAATAATTTATATAGACAAGTAACGGGCACGGTCTTAGCTAGAAGACCCACGAGTTGTCTGGTGATGATTTCGATCGACCCATCTGCCAATCGTGGTTATTACGGCAGATCTTTCTTCCTTGGGAAGGCCTATTTCATGCATTGGGCTGTTTAAACGCTTATGATAAAGACATTGAAGATTAAAAATTCTTTGATGTCCTAAGTATGTTTCTCTTCGATAGGCCAAAAAAAATTTATATAACTACTTGACGTGCCTGCTCAAACTGGTATGATCAAGTAATAAATGAGAAGTTCTTCTCTTTCGAACGTTTGTCTTGCATCCTCTGTAAGGGATGATTATTGGAATTCGAATTCCATTGACAATAGTCGTGATATTGACGGCGGTCGTAATTAGCTTCTGTACTTGTTCAAGCTAGAATCTGAGATATAGCGCGCTCTCGGAGGGAATTGTTATTTGATACTTCGACAGGCGTTTGGTTCCCTTCATTAAATATATGTATATATATGTATAATAAGGACTAACAATGGAATTACATCTCTTTCTTAGTTCCACTACCTCGTTACATTTGTTATGAGGAAATAATGCATTAGAAATTATTTTTCGTTCTTGTTGTTACTCTATAAACTCCCTAAAGATCACTGAATTCGATTAAACTACAAAGTGAGACAGTTAAACTATTGTTCAGTCTCTTCGATTGATTTTTCGATTTTCTACTTGTTTTTGGAATAGAATAGAAATAGTTCGATGCAATCCCGAAATTGTACGGCGACTCACTTATCGATTCAACTCTTGTCTGCTAACGCATTGTCATAATGAAGGGATTTTTATTTTAAGAAAAAAACTCGCATAGCACTATCTGTCGTATAGTTTCGGGTTCGAAGTCTAATCGCCCTCCGCTATTTTTAGTAACATTACGCGACGCTTATCTGCGCGAGAATGCTTTTCAGCTTCGATTAAATTATGAGTTATCCATCTAGCAAGATAATAATTACTTTGAAACATGATAAACTAATGTTTCTAACTGGCGTACTTTATGATGGCGCGCAATTACCACCCTAAGGATTTTGTAGTCATGTAGGACCAAGTCAGTCCGTAAACAAATATCTTTTTGAGGTCACATTAACGCCTTACACATTGAAAATTGCGATTTCATATAATCAGAATGAGAACTTGCAGTGTCGGTTGCTGTGATATCTTCGCGGATTGAGTATTGGTTATAGAAAAAATAATATTTCTACTCACATACATCGTGTGATGCGCATCCGTATATAAAGTCTCCACTATTTGGTCATGGTTCGGCACTTTTGCTACGCCTTGTAGGATGTCTATAATCCTCCGACTTCTTTAATGGGGTCCTAAAATCATTAAGGTATTTTTTAAAGTTGGTAACAGCGATGAAGAATGTTGCATTGTGGTTAATGGTCACTGGGGTTCTATGACTTCTACATCCATCTTTAGTGAAGAGTCAAGTTGTAGGTTGTCACCACTAAGGTGATAGATGGAAACTCTTGTCGACAGTCGACAGTTTCTGGTTATTATCACTCGAACTTGGTACTAGGATTCTTATGCAGGAATCCGTCTAGGTTAAACAGTAGTGTGCAAACATTATCATGTTTTGGTCTGACATGAGACTTAAAAACTTGTCTCAAGGTGCCGAGCGCATTGGGATTTTGCGCACAGAAATTTTCTGGGTGGTAACATCATTTCTTAAATAAAAAAGTCACCTTACGAAACGCAGCAGCTTTTTTGAACTTTTAGCTAGGTTAAATTTCAGCGAGGTATTTCACCAGTCCGATCGTTCCATTCATCTGCTACACCTGGTATAGCAACGTTACTCTGTCGCGTAGAAGATTTAATATATTTCCTGAGAGGCGCAAAACGTATGCGATTCTCATAATTAGTTTCCGAAGTTATTTAATTTTCGCGTTAAAGTTCAGTTCCCCCTTTCAAACTTTACCCATCAAGTTTTCTATTATTCGCCAATAGGAGATTTAAGTGAAAATTTGGGTAAATATTTAAAAACTAATAACTTAACTTCTCTCTTCAACTTCTAAAATAAATTAGAGAATTAGAGAACCTTGTCGGTTCACTGAGACTACAAAATCACTAATTTATACTTTATTCCCTACTTTTCAAAAAATTCTTTGTAACTAAGGTGCCTGTATTAGGGGCCGATCTTAAAGTAGTATGTGTGCGAAGCCAGGAAACTGACACTGTAAGAAGAATATAAGTTTACGAAAGGATTTTTAGCTGTGTATCACCAGACATGTTTGCGAGTTTATCGCTAAAAAGAAACCCTTCGTTGTATCCCCACATTTTCAGAGCACTTCTCTTGTTGTCTCTGCTAGTATCGGAATCCTTGGCGTTAACATATCGAGTGACGTTTAGTTCCACGTCGTTCCTTAAAAGCTTGGCGTGGTCAGTTGAGCGGAAAAGTATTTCAAACCAACCATCGTTTGCAACTTTACAAGGTGCCTCACATGGAATACAAATATTTGCCGAGTGTGTAATTGAACCCGCGCGTCATTGTGCAGACGCCAATCGTTTAGCCACTGCGCCAGTAGAGCTGACAAAATTTGTCTTTATTATTTTATTTTACATGTAATATATTTTGCGGGAAGTCGGTGGATGCAGGTGGCTCAGGACTCAATAATCTATGGGGGAGGCCTATGTTCAACAGTGGACTATGATAGGCTGAAATTATTGATGATGATGATGATGTTAACGGCGACCGGGTGGCCTAGTGGTTTCCACAACTTTTCTCTATATACCTGCATATAAATATTTATTAGCGCCAAACGTTACCGATAGAGACATGTCGGATAGTTTGTCAACATGTAAACTCCTAAATACACACAGTTTGCCCTGCGTTATCGCTGTGTCACCGCGATCAAAGTTTGTTCAGGATTGTAAAGGTCTATAAAGAGATTCTTCCAGATTACGTTACTTTTTTTTAAAGAATCCTGTTTTTTAACGACTCGCTAATCGAGCTGACAAGTAATATTTATTTTGTTGAATACATTTACTGGTGGTAGGTTTCCTATGCAGAAGCCGTCCGAAGTGCCAGTTATTCTGCTGTCAAGCATTACTGTGTTTCGCTTTAAAGGGCACTAATAGCTAGTGTAGTTACTGGGCATATGAGACTTAAGAACTGATGTCTCAGCGCAGTGTGGTTCCATATTTGTATGCTCTAGGTAACATAGCATTTGTTATGGTGTGACGTTGCACTGACCATCATCTAAACGATTCTCCCGTCTCGTTAGTTTCTTAATTTAATATAATCCCCAGTCTGTATTAAACAAAAGACGTAAATAATACACGCTCTTACAAAACAAAACTTATCCAGAGATTACTCGATTAAGAGTACGTAATCACTCTTTATAAGTAGAGTCTCGCCTCTTTCCCATTGGGTTGGGCATGCTACATCTGAGAGACTACATCTTCTCCTTTATAAGGACCGTAAGCCCTCTGTTTCGGTGTCATATTTATAGTTTGTAACACAATATGACAAAAATTTTGTAGTCGCTGTAAATCTAAAGGGACATATCTAAGAACCGGCAACTTAGTATTTTACCGTGGCTTGGTCACCCACGGCGAAGCTAAGAGGGGGCCACATGGTCGGCCTGTGGCATCGGGCTGGCCCGAGGAGGTCCCTCCGAGTGGGCTTCGCAAGCCCACTTTGAATGCGAGCTGGAGAACTGCCGGGAGAGGAGTGGCGATGAGTTGACACTGCTCTGAGTCGCGGGGGAAGAGGAGTTTAGGTATTGAGGTTAGCCTTTCTCCCTGTGTTTCTGTTTCCTCAATCTGCATGGTAGACTCGGGGGATTGCCGTTGCGCATAGACAGGTAATGTTGGAAGGCGCGTCGTGTGTTCCGTTGCACCTTGCTGGGAAGGAGAGAGGATCTGTCCTATCCCGAGAAGGGCGTGTAACAAGAGGCGAAGGCGAAACACCATGGGGCTTTAGACGGTGCAAGTTCGACATAACCCGTCATTGTCCTGCAGATATTCGTTATTAGGCATTTCCCCATGAAAAAAAAGAAGGATAGAGATTGTATGGGAGCCACGAAATGCCCAGTGGAACTGGGCCTGTGGAACAGCAGCTGAATTCACAATCTTTTTAAATAATAATTGATGATTGAAAATAATAATTATTTAAAGTATTTTTTTCTTTTGCTACAAAATGTTCACATTTTTACAACGTAGAAAAAGAAGGCTACGTTAGTTCGAATCTCCAGGAGTGACATAAATTTCTAAATGTTATTTTATATATTTTAACTTAAAAAAAAATTAAAGTTATTGATAGGATCAATCAGACACAAACTACTAGTACTACCAATATGTATGAACACTTGTCAATAATTTACATAGTAGTTGTCTGTTATCCTTCGGCTTGTATAACGTAAGATATGTGTCCTTTGAATTGTAAGAGATTGGCTTAATAACACAATTGCAAGAAATAATTTGAATTCATATTTGTGTGTTAAATCTGATTTCCTTTTTAGATGTGTTTTTAAAATTAAGGAATTTTTAGTATTCAAGAATCAGAGATCGCCTAGCTTAATAACTTTATAACACAGTCAGGCAGACGCATCAAATCGATATTCACATTTTCAATTTTGATCGGACGAGGAACGGACCCTCCGTTAATAATTCTTTTCATCCCTGCGTTCGACGATTGGAGGAGCGAAGAGAAAGGGTTATTGATATAGGGGTATGTTGATGGAGGGGCAGGCAGATGGACGAAATATCAGGGGTTCCCTAATTGCATAGCTACAGATGAACGAAATTGGAATAAAAATAAGCGTAAATGTAATAATATAAATATAAACAGAGGAATGTTTATCATGATTCATCTTTATCATAAGAGGAATGTTTTTCTTGATTCATCTTTAGCATCAATGAAGGTGATAAGGGAAAGGGTAGCTATCCGGACTACTATAAATGGTTTCGGGGAGGACGTTAATCTTTAGAACATTTGAGATGAATCATCAGATGATGATGGTGAATATGTGAATTTACAGTCCTTCACCTTCTATATGGTGCCCTATGGTACCATACATATATACCATCGTATAGATGTTGTCACATAACTCACTCTCTGAAACTGGAAATCTCGTGGAGTGGACTTAGCGTGGATATTTTAAGACGTCAGGCGATGCGATGAGTCTATGTTTGGACACTTAGGTCTGTCTGCTCTGTGAATGTTACAGTGAAGCTGTAAGAGTAAGCCTGAAGTGAGGGTACCACTCGTTGATAATTCGCAGTGTGTATGTAAGTAGGAAGCCACGTTGTGGCGAGATGATTATGTTCTGTCTGCGGTGACGTTATTGCTGTGGTTCGGAAAAGCTGTGTGTGTTGTTTACCTTGGAGGCAGATGGACCGCAAGATCAAGTGTTCTAATCTGGAGTGACATCTTTTCCTATCAGTAAGCTTTTGAACATCAAAGAAAGTTCGTATAACTTCGATAGTGCAATGCAGGATGTAGCTATAGTCCTCGAGTTTCTTATGTGGTGTCATAGATGTCAGCACACATCATTATCATTTTAATGTATGACTTAATCTATTAATAAACTATTTAGTATTACGTAGTATCAGTTACAATTCCACAAGGAAGCATTAATGATATACGAAACCTTTTGCAAAACTTACTATTAACAGTTATTGTAAGTGCCTTTAGTAATCATTGAAGCTTCGATTCGGAACCGCAGCGGTCTCTTACAGAGAAATGTAATCTTACACAGAAATTACTACTTCAAACTTAGTTTATTAGCCTTTGAAACGCCCGTGATTGATAACCTTCGTCAAGCATCTTAAAGTGTCCTTAAACTATAGAAATGTTAAACTAATTAATTTAATGTATTAACAAAAATATTTATTTCACCGAAACACTGGAAGCTCTAAACTCTAGAGCTTCTGTGTCCGTTTAGAGTTTAAAGCATATTATCATAAAAATCGAAATATGTAGCTGTAAATTTACAACACTACTCGTAATACGATTTGAACGCCCCTTCGATTTATTTATTCTGCGAGTGTAATCAAATGGTAAAGTTGATTAAACTCGACGAATCAACTTTAAGATTTATGTGTTGAATATATTAAATTTCCTTTCCATCATTTCCTTGGGCAACAACTGTCGTATTATTGATTTCTTTCAATAATCGTTTACTATTTTTATTAACTAGTTTACTAGTTTTCTGCAATTCAGATCAATATCAATATCTCTCAGAAGACTGGAATGACTTTGTTTAGTTTCCGCCTGTCTAACACACTATACTTTAATTTGTCTATAGCTCTTAGATATCTACTAGCTGATTCCCGCGACTTCGTCCGCTTTTTTCAAATATCCCGTGGGAACTTGAACTGATTTATTGGGATCAAATGTAATATGTCCGTCTCCAGGATGCAAGCTATCCGTGGGCCAAATTTCGTCAAGATCGATTCAGCTGTTGAACAGTAAAAGGGTAGTAAAGGGTAAAAAAAACAACCAGGCAGAAAGACAGAAAGATTTACTTTCGCATTTATAATATTAGTGTAGATTTTTGCAGTAGTTATCGCACAAAGAAAAACTGTGTTTGTGCGTCCACTTGTGACACAGCACTATAATATCTGTAGCACAGTCGAAAATAGGCCGGGAGGACTTACATTTTTTGGTTATTATATAACGTGTTTGTAAAATATGGCTTAAGAACATAAAGAAATAGGTAATCTAATTAAGAACTGATGTCTCAGGTCGATGAGCACAGTGTGGTGCCACACATATACATATTTTTGGGCCACACAGCATTTGTTATGTGCTGTCGTTGCACTTACTTGGGCTAGCAATTTTCTTGTCACTTTATCCTTTAAAAAATACACATTTATGTGTGTTGCTGTGTTTAGGATGTACGAATATATTCTACTGGTGGTAGGATTCCTATGCAGGTACCCGTCTAGGTAGGTATCACCTCAAGGCTAGTTATTCTCCTGTGAATCAGTAGTGTACAAACATTACTGTGTTTCGGTTTGAAGGGCACTGACAGCTAGCGTATGAGATTTAGAACTAATGTCTCAGGGTGACGGGCGCAGTGTGTTGTCACACAGAAATGTTCTGGGTGACACTGCATTTGTTATGGGCAGACGTTGCACTTACCATCAGGTGAACGTTTTGCTAGTTTCGTCACATCATCCAATAAAAACAATAATTTTAAGTTTCGAAGACCAAAATGTTCTAGTCCATTTTTCGGTACAGGAATTTGCTCGTTATGTTCTTCTGGCCGATGTCTGCTAGGTGAATTATAATTCTTTACTTATTTGTTATGGCGTAGATACAGTTTATCTTTAAAGTCCTAAATTGCATGATTTTAAAGTCCGACGCCTAATGTTTATAATGAATTTATCAAAATATATTAAAATATTAAACAAAAATGAAATCTTGAAGACTCGTTTTTGGACGGACATTTTTGTCTAATATCTTACGTACACTTGATAAGTATGAATTTAGTAATGTACAAACTATTTTGTTGGCATGGAATTAAATCATCGGCATAGCGACGTTCGAAGTCATCTAGCCATTATTGTAGATCGTAAATATTTGTGCGTCACATTTGATGTTACATCCACGCAGATCTAGGACAGCTGAACAGATACGTTTATTAGAGAGTGCCGCCATCACTGGATGTAGTATGTTACTGTAGCAAAAAGCTGTGTTCGCGGAGAATTTAGAAATGTAACTCTTAAACCTTTTGATATATCACGGTAAATTCACTATCTAAGAAAAAACTAAAATCGCTACAAAATATCTATCAGTATTACCATCATCATTATTTCAGCATATCACAACACGTAGGCCATTCCAAGAGATAGCCACAAAACATGTTCCTGAGCTACCTGAATACGTCGACATCCCACAAAAACATGATGAGTAAGCCGAAGTGGTCGGCTCATTGCCTCTTCAGCTTACATATATTGTTTACTACTAAATCAACGTACGAAACATCGTGATAGTCGCGACTGTTAACGCTACTCGTAGCTTATTTTAGTATTAAAAGCGTTTAACCGGACAGTAACAAAATACAACTCATTATTTATTCAGGCCATTTAGACTGATTGGGAAACTTAATTAATTGGCGTCAGAGTTAATCCAGTTGTAAAATCATGTTAAATTATTGCTCCTTTAGTAGACGCGAAGTAAATTATTACATTAGAAATTATATCAATACTAATATTATTAATATAATATATAATTAATATAATTTAAAGACAGAATGCGTGGGTGGGTCATCTCCGGAACCACTGCACCTATTTAAAAAATATCTTTCACCACTTGAAAGGTACTATATTCCAGGTGGACATATATATATATTATGGCTAAAAGGTGCCCGGGTAGGGCATAGCCGGGCGGATCGCTAGTTATATATAAATAAGTAACTACGAAACCACTCAACCACAGCTAGAGAAAAAATGTTCAACAATATCCCCAGTATTGCAATTTGAATGCATTGCTGAAGTCATGCAATTTTGGTACAGTAAGTTCTTGGTTTCCATACTATAACAATGTATTCAGTAATTTGTAGGAGTGCTATTGCAAGCACGAAAACCGGTTTGCAAAGAATTGAAAAGATTGTGTTCTACGAGTAAAAGTTTAATTGTGTGTGTACAAGGCGTTCAACAGCTTTAGATAGGAATCGAAGTAAAGAAATTAACCGATAATCGGAGAAACAGGAGGGATTCTTCTTTTTTGGGAGATTAATCATGTTGGTATCTTATCAAGTCGAGGAAAAAGAGCAGTTTCCAGTGAGTGGTAAAGAATGAAAGTAATTTTAGGAATAAGAAAATCCAGTAGTGATAGATAGTACGCCTTTAATTTCATAGTACGCGAGCAACGTGGGTTCGATCCCCGGTGCCAGAACCGCTAAAATTGTTCTACAATTTTAAGTGCTAATTTATCACGTGCTCAGCGGTGAAGGAAAACATCGTGAGGAAACCTGGATGTCAGAGCAATAGAAATATTTCGAGGACATGTGAAGTCTGCCAATCCGCATTGGAGCAGCGTTGCGGACTATTCCCGACTCCAAAAACCATATCCGAAATAGGAGGAGTCCTGTGCTCAGCAGTGTGACATTTATAGGCTGTTACTTTTATGTTTTATATATAATTGACAAATCCGCAGTGTAATAAGGGAGATTTTAAATGTATGTAGGAATACTCACCAAAGATTCTAAATTGTTTGAGTACCACGAAAATGGGCCGTGTGGTGGCGGCTCGTTAAAAGAATACCACCACTCCATCTCATCCAATGGATCTCGCAAAAGGCGAGTAAGGAATTAAACTGCACTGTGCCCCCAACAGCGCGTGGTGGCGATGGGCTCACCACCTATCACACCAAGTGCATTATATTGTTTTGGTGAAAGGAGGATTGTGGCAGTCATCTGTTTTTGCAGTGAGTGCCCAGTCTCTTGACTACCCCTTATGGGATACAGTCGTGATCTTATGTATGTACAACAAAAATATTTCCATTCCATTTGACTTCGATCATTCATGTTATTTCAACGTATACAATGTACGCGAATATACAGAATAATAGAGTACATTATCCCATATGTATAATTTATGTTACACTCTGTGCTTAGTGACGAACTTTCGGCATCAAAACGCACAGTCTCGTCTCTGGCTTTGTAGATAACGTTAAAACGTTGATATTATTTAAGGGAAATGTAGCACTAAATTAAACTGGTTTTTAGTTTCTATACTAACATATAATATACTTTAGTATATACGAAATTTACTCTCAAATTCTTATCCTGTTAGTATGATTCCTATGCAGGAATCCGTCTAGGTAGGTACCTCCCCAGGGCCAGATATTCTGCCGTGAAGGAGTAGTGTGCAAACATTACTGTGTTTCGGTTTGAAGGGCACTGAGAGCTAGCATAATCACAAGGCATACGGGACTTAAGAACTGATGTCTCAAGGTTACGGGCGCAGTGTGATGTCACACAGAAATGTTGTCATTAAGTTGTTCAAGCTATTTACTATGTGCTCTTTAAGAGGTGCTTCGTGGCACACATACAACAAGGCAACAATAGTTCGGGTTAATTCCATCCGCAAAGTTTCGGCTTCGTACATTACGACGACATAATTCCACCTTGACAAATGATATTCCACCACTGTGCGCTTCTCAAGGAATATTCAGGAACGCATGACCACTTTGTGGAATTTGCTGACTTTAGAGCCTACTCTTTTCTTAAAGACCGAAACGCAATTAGATTCCTCTGGTGTTGCGGTTGGGCGGCGGTGAACATTTGCCAGTGATCCGTTTGTTTGTTTGCAATCGTTCCGCTTGTTCTTTCTTCTTTAATTGCTGTGACGGTATTCACAATTATTGTTATTTATACCGATACACGATCTACTACTATATTATGACACGATTTTTGCCGCGGTTTCACTTGCGTAGAATCGTGAAGTTTTCCGACTTTACTGCATTACTTTTTAGCCTTAAATCTTGCAGAACTAATATATACTAAAGTGAAAACCCTATTTGTATACATTTAGTGGCTTTGAAGTAGAAGATTGAAAAGATTCTAGTACTCTCATTTCATTTGCGAGTGATTGACACTTTCGATCGTACGAATCCGTGTAAGATATTATTTGAGTCTAAATTAATTGCATTACATTAACATGGTATGTTAATTTTTTTTTATTTATTACAAAGTTGTTGGCTATGCTGATATTTAGATACAGGGAAATAAAGCATCTCATTGACTTTTTGTGAATGGTAATTTTGTAACATAAACTCAAATATTTGCATAAATGTTAATGAAGGGCGGCTGGTCCCAAGGTGCTGATGTCGCGAGGTGTAGCTTGTGATTATATCAGATTTGGATCAAATTCTCGTCCCGTTGCAATTTCCTTACTCCATTGAAATCAATCACTCGGGAGTTTACTTGATAAATTGCTTTTGTAATATGTTTATGCAAGCTGTCGCGAGCTCAGTCCTTTCTTTTTGATACGATGATCCACTTCAAGCTATGGAATATACGAGGTCTTTTTTTCTTATGCTTCGAGATTTATATTCTGATGTTATGGACTAAGTCAACCTACCAATTCTAGTGATACTTTTTTTAATGAGCAGACAGTTAGACATAATGCTAAAAGGCCTTTGTGGCCGTAAAGACACCTCCAACAATTCTTGATGAATTAAGATAAAGGTAAATTCACCTCTGAGTATTAAAACCGAATTCCTTGTTTCCGCCTCTCGTCGCTCACCGAACGAAATATTAAAGATATATTTATCAACATTTTCATTTCGATTAGGAAGATGTTGATCCTATTTTCCAAACGAAAACTATATACCAGGAATACTAGATGTCATAACTATACGAGAGTTCCTACTTCATTTTATTTTAATAATAAAGATATTTTATATTATTATTGATAGTTCAGAGTTATTTGTTTTGTTCAGTGTTTGATGTTGTCAAGTTTCGTTTCGGAATTATTGTATTTATACACATTTTGTGCGCTCCGTATATTTACACTGCCTAAGTGTGTGTCGGGAGAAGCATACAATGAATCTCGGACATAACAATTTTAGCGTAATTATAGGTAAGTCTAAAGCTAAAAGGATGTATACATCCCCTATTTGAAGCGACCCTCGTTTCGACCCCGAGGGGAACCGATAACGAAATTCGAATTCCCCTTTACAAAGGTCTCCCCATTGATGGTTTTCGTACTTGTCTATCTTTGAATCTTAATTGTAGAAATTTATCAACGGTCATTATCGGCGCTGAACAGTTTTCCATTATATTTGATATTTCTATGATTGATTGCGAATATTTCGTGTGATGAACGATAAGAGTGTCACGACATAGTTTTAATTTAAGAAAATGGAAATTTAAAACGAAAATTATCACATTTCTAATTTACAGAGTTAGAATTTATATTCTTAATATTGGAAATCAAATCTGAATTTCTTAAAGAAAATAATGGATAAGCATTTATTATAATTTGTAGTAATATTTCTCGACACACATACTCATCGACGCTGATGCCAGTAACTGGTTATTATTTCATCTGTTCTATCTAAATATGAGATGACTTAAATAACATTCACGCTATAAAAACATTGTATATCTGTGGTAAGTTCTGTATGGATATATAGAAAGTGTTCTGTTATCTATAGATCTATTGTTACTTCGATTGACCGTGTTACCTGCTTAGTCGTGGACGATGCAAACATTTGTGCAAGATAACAATAATTGGTTTTCTGATCCGGATTAATTGGGACTAATCACGTTCTCCAGCACTGATTTGAACCTTTTTTTTTACATTGGCGTAAAGCCTGATGCTGCGGGCGAATCATATCGAGTGAGCATCGTTGTGTTGTCTAACTTACGGAAATATAATAAAATCTTCGCTCATTTCACCGTCGACGTAATTGGCAAGGCGGACATTATCACCACGTGCGGTAAACACGGACGGTGCGTAACATTAATACGTTCGGGGAGACAGCCACTGATGAACGCTCGTTTTTGGTCAAGCGAAAAATGCAAGAAGCGATTGAGAAAATTCTGCTCTGTGAAATGCGCCACGAGGAAGACTCGCCATTCGGATCGGTAACGAGGAATCGGTAGAGGTAGTTGTAGCCGAACTGTCTTAAATCTCTATGGAATTAGTAGCATGTTTTGATATTAGCTTACCTGCAACGTTAACCTATTTGTGCAAAATCAAAAAAATTGAAAAATAGCACGAACAACGAAATGGAAGAAATTCCTAGTCATAAGATCCTCTTTATAAGACGCTACACTGAGATGTGACACAGTTAAATAATGACTGGAGATTCTCATACGGCGTATGTGGTAAGTGACGAGTACCAGACTTTTGGTAAGCATTCCGTCATTGTTATCAGGGCTGACACCGAATCGACATTAACGACATTGACGATGTAGATGACATCGCCGCGGTTGTTGCACGTGTTAAATATGTGTATGTCTGGAGATATGAGCGCGTGAAGTTTTTGTCTGTTAACGCACCCACGATACAGGTGAAAACCATATGTTATCCAAAGTGAAAACGATCGATATTCAATCAATTTGAGACAATTTGATTCAACTCTGTTTTAAAATGAGCTTCCCCGCTCTATTAGATTGAGGTAGCTATAGTGCAACATCAAAAGAACGCTCTGTCATCTACATTCTTCCAAATAAATATGTATACACTGATACAGAAAACAGTATGGAAAAAACATGACATTAATGATGTTCGTTTACCCATTGGCAACCAAAAAACATCAATCAGTAATCAGCAAGGGCCGTACTAAACGCTGCGCTGTTTACATTATAGCGAGAGTACAAGCAAACACGGGGACTATGTTTTCTCAGTATCTAAATACCTATAGGTTTACATAGATCCTAACAAGTGTATGTATAATGTATCTATACATAACTATGATATAGATAAAAAAAATTACTGGGTCGCTATATACGAATCTGCTTAAATAGGTACGGCACCACCAGTGTCAGTTATTCTTGGCACTGACAGCTAGTGCAATTACTGGACATATGGGACTTAAGAACCGATGTATCAGGATGACGGGCGCAGTGTGGTGAATCCGGGTTACAAAGCATTTGCAATGGGTAGACGTTGCATTTACCATCACGTCAACGGTTTACTCATCACGTCACTCCCTTCCATCAAATAAAAATACTTAAATAGTTTTACAGGCATACATTTTACACATGCACAAACTACCAGGGAGAACTATCCGTAGGCTATGCACATATTTGTTCTCTGTAAGAATTATACCAGCAACGCGCAGTGCAGAAGACAATCGCTTATATAATGTGCTATTTCCTTCTGTTTTTTTTTGTCATAAACACGGAGTTGGCCTACCCCACAGCTTCTCTCTACTTGCCCTATCATTGACATCGTCTTCGGAAACTATCGTGGCTTGCCTAGTTGAATGTCTGTATCCGCTTTGGTACGGCCGTAGGAAGTCTTTTCAAAAGCCTAAACCACCAGCCAGAGCACGTATTCATTACTTGTTTATCGCACCTTGTTACGCCGCACTTTTATCTGTATGCATTTTAATTTAATCAGCCTGGACAGTTCGGTTTTGCTTTGAGTAATAAATGACAGGTAATATTTACATTTGTTATATTTTAGTAATTATTGTAAATCCAGAGTATACTCTTTAAAAATATACATATTTTATACTCCTTTATGCTCGTAAAAGGAAACATAAATGAAAAATAAATGTTATTTAAGAATATGTATGAAGCTTTTTGTGTCTACTATAAAAGTAATGCCACTAGTGTAAAGGTTAATAAAAAATATATTTGTCAACTCGAACATCGGTCTCCACAGTAAAATTTCGAAGGTAATAAATAGCTATTAGTCGCAGTAATGCAGCAGAATATATATATATTTTCGGTGATGTAATTGCTGTTAGCCTTCTCGGCTTTTACAGCTTCATCGGATACTGTGCTCGCGAGCCAGGGGCCCGCGTGCCAGGTTTGGTTTGAACCAAACATAAATAAATAAATAAAAACTCCTACAAAAACCTGGAAATTCGGACTGTGTCGCGTTCGTTGCGTGCATTCGCGATTTCGAAAATCTTAAATATTTTAAGTCATCTAATTACCGTCCGAGGAAGGCTGCGGGCGCCCATTCGGACTGTCGACTTGTGTGTCTGTAACTCTGGGCGGTGAGAACCGCCCTGGAACACGGGTGAATCGTGTGTACGCGATGTGATTATTGACTATTGCGCGCCGCTCTCTACGGCGGTCGCGCGTCGTGGTGCGTGTTATATTAAAGCTATTGACTGTGTGTACAGTGTAGCCTGGATCGTGACTGACGGTATAGGGGTCAAATGCAGTAGTAGAGAGGACGTGTAGCCGGAAAATAATGAAATCTCCTTGCACAAAGGGTTTTACTGCCCATCCATTGCATTATTTATCCCCTTACACGTCTCTTTCCATAAAGTGCTTTACACATACTAACGAATAAATGTATACGAAAATTTCATTAAAAATGTAAGTTGCTCATATTTTTTTTGTAATTATTACGAGCAAAGCGTTCATCTGATGGTAAAAGGAAAAAAGGAAATAAAAAAAATAAAATGTGTATAATTAGCGGTACTCATATGAACTCTGTAATTCGAAAAAGGCAAAGTAAGACCCTAAAATGTTCCACTACTGAGCCTCCTTATATATATATATATATATATATATATATATATATATATATATATATATAGGCCTTATATAGGCCTCCTTTAATCGGAAAGAGGTTTTGGGGCCGGGAGGAGTACAGCACGCTGCTACAATACTGGTTGGTGGACGTCATGTCGTCGAAATATATTTTACTTCTCAGACTTGCAAGTTTCCTCACGATGTTTTCCTTCGCCGCCGAGCACGTCGTAAATCAGCACTTAAAATTAAAAAAAAACCTTTTTAGTGGTGTCGGCACTGGCGATCGAATTCAGGTTACTCGCCTAAAACGAAATTTAAAGCGAGCGCCGAACCCCTGGACTACTGCGGCTCACTGACCTATCACGGCAACTTTATAAGAAAATAATTCTTAACAATTATTCTCGCCATTTAAGCAAATCCTAGACGGTATTTATTTGTAATCTTTTTTGCTAGCAGTAGTGACAATGAGCCGGGAACATAACTCGTAGAACCGTTAACTGCTGTGGAAGTAAGGTTCTCGAGTGGCAACCTCGTACCAGTAACCCTGCGGGTATGACGACATTGGATGGGGAAATCATGGCTATGAAATGATCGAGAACTGTCAATGGATGATTCCATCACTTTTTCACACGAATCCAACGACGGAAAGCAAAGTGGAAATGCACATTGCACATTATAATCTAATCAATACTAATATTATAAATGCGAAAGTAACTCTCTTTCCCTCTGTCTGTTTGTTACCTTTTCACGGCTTAACCGATGAACCGATCTTGACGGAATTTGGCACAGAGATAGCTTGCATTCTAGACATAGGATATTTTTTATCCTGGAAAATGAATAATAATAGTTAGTTAAATAGTTCCCACGGGATTTTTAAAAACCTATTTTCACCCGGAGAAAGTCGCGGGCATTCGCTAGTCTAATACAAAATCATTATTATGAGGCTATTAATAGCCTACTGTTAGATGTATGCCTCTGCGAAGAAGAAAGTATCTGCCGTAATCACCACTCTGAGGAGCGGATAGGTGATAGCAACAACAGATGCCACTTACCTTACACTAGGCTGCCCTTCTCCGGCATATGTTTTCCTATTCCGGCATTTTTCGATATTGTAATTCCAACACCTTTTCACTTTAGATATATTTGACATAAGGACCTTCAAGAAAAAGACCTACGTAATTCTTGTGGTGTTGCGGGCGTTTTTATGGGCGGCGGTGATCAATTACCATCGGGTGAGCCGCTTGCTCTTTCGACCCTTACGATACCAATAAGACGAAAAGCGGTGGCCGGCTTCTTAATGTCGCCACGTTGTCGTGTAGAGACAAAAAAAAGTTACAGTTCTATAGGAAAAAATAAATTGCCTACATAATTTCTCGTACAATTAGAGTTAATCTGATCGTGTTAATTGCGTGCTGCATTCAGGAGCCGAAGTAATTTTAAAAATCCATTTTCAGCTGCGATTTTTAATTGTAGCGGGAAGCAGGACAGCACCCGATGAAAGAAAAAGATTATAATGTGAATAGTCCTTTTTGACAGGCAGAGCCGCGGAAGCTCAGGGGCAAGGCGCTCGCTTTCAATTTCATACTACGTGAGTGACCTGGGTTCGATTCCCGGTGCAGGCACCACTAAAATTGTTATTTTCAATTTGTATTGTCGATTTACTACGTGCTCGGCGGTGAAGGAAACATCGTGAGAAAACCTGCATGTCTGAGGAAAAATAAATATTTCGTAGACATGTGAAGTCCGCCAAACCGTAATGAAGCGGGGTAGCGGGCCCTTCCCGGCTCCAGAACCTTCTGATACTTTACTGTTTTTAGTCCTTTTTGAACTTTAATCATAAATTCATCCTATCCATACTAATATTCTGTAACATTCTAATCGTCTGTTTGTTACTTTTTAACGGCTCAACCGCTGAACCGATTTTGACGAAATTTGACACAGGGATTTTTTTCTATACTGAAAAATCAAATAGTTCTAATGGGTTTTAATGGTATTTTAAAAACCACGTAGACGAAGTCCCGGGCATCAGCTAGCATTTTATACAGGGTCTGTCGTAAATAATGGATAACCCGTAAACTGGAGTTGGTCCGGATGTGAAACTGTAAGAAAATCGTATCTTCTTGCCAGGCTTTCTAACCATATCAAAATGGCGTAGCCTTTCATACTTTTTTATAAATTTCGCTACTTTTTTCATTCATTCCGTTGCCATTTCATCAAATTTAGGTATTTCAGTGTGATTTTTTTAGTATTATACTCCTGAAGACGTGTATTATTTAATTTTAGTACAACTTTAGGTGATTTTAACGTTAAACATTTTCAAAATCGTCATTTTAAGTTCTTTTTTAAACAATTTTTTTCTTAATGTCAACTTTTGATAATTTACTGTGAAAAAAAAAGTACTGCGCTATAGCTGCCCATGATCTTAATAAATTGTCTAGTATGTCTAGATTCTAAAAAGATATTACAATGTGTACTTTACAAGCAATATTAAGTTACAGGAGCGAGATCAATATTAAGGTCAGAATTTTGATGTTCCAAGTATTTTTATAAATGGTTATAAAACTTTGTCATAATGATTTTATTCTACCAAGATTCTTTACACAAACAATATCGGGCCACTATTAAGGATATTCAGAAGAAAACCAGGTTAATTTTAGTAAAAAAATATTTATCAATGGACTTAAAACTAAATGCTGCTCGAAGTGCCCTCCGCCGGCAGCAATACATGCTACTACATTCGCCTAATAAAAGATCTTTTATCCGACGCGCATACCACGCTTCTCAATTTACTTGCTGCTACTTGAATGCGCGCACCGCAACTCTTCCACATGAACTTATTGCTTCGCTGTACACTTTTCCTTATACAGCCCCAGTAAAAAAAAGTCCAACGGGTTAAGGTCTGGCGAACGTGGAGGCCATAAAATTGGACCAATCGCCCAATCCATTCTATCTGGATATGTGGTATTTAAATGTTCCCCTTACACGAACAGCGTAATGCTGCCTGGCACCCATCATTTTGTAGCCACATCTCGTTTTCTTATCTCCTGTGGACGTTCTTCCAGTAATCCAGGTAAAGTATTTACTAAAAAATCCCAAATAAATATCCGCATTTAATATTGCCGGCACCTCAAATGGACCAATATTTGTCCGTTAATAATTCCAGTCCACAAATTTATTTTTAACTGATACTGCGATCGGTCTTCGCGTATCAATCTTGGGTTTTCAAGTTGCCAGCTGTGTAAATTGTGGAGGTTCAAAAAACCATCTTTTCGACACGTTGACTCGTCGCTCCATAAAATTTTATCAAAATAAGTTTGGTCTTCCCTCATATTTCGCAGCATTGTGCGACAAAATGTTACTCTCGCAGCAGCGTCTCTTGGCATTAATGTCCGAACTCTTTGATAATGATAGGGATATAATTCATGTCTTTTTAAAATTTTAAAATCATTGGTCCATTTGAGTTGCCGGCAATATTAAATGCGTATATTTATTTGGATTTTTTAGTAAATACTTTACCTGGATTACTGGAAGACGTTCCACAGGAGATAAGAAACGAGATGTGGCTACAAAATGATGGGTGTCCAGCACATTACGCTGTTCGTGTAAGGGAACATTTAAATACCACATATCCAGATAGATGGATTGGGCGATTGGGTCCAATTTTATGGCCTCCACGTTCGCCAGACCTTAACCCGTTGGACTTTTTTTACTGGGGCTGTATTAAGGAAAAAGTGTACAGCGAAGCAATAAGTTCTGTGGAAGAGTTGCGTGCGCGCATTCAAGTAGCAGCAAGTAAAATTGAAGAAGCCGGTTATGCGCGTCGGATTAAAAGATCTTTTATTAGGCGATGTAGAGCATGTATTGCTGCCGGCGGAGGGCACTTCGAGCATTTAGTTTAAGTTATTGATAAATATTTTTTTACTAAAATTAACCTGGTTTTCTTCTGAATATCCTTAATAGTGGCCCGATATTGTTTGTGTAAAGAATCTTGGTAGAATAAAATCATTATGACAAAGTTTTATAACCATTTATAAAAATACTTGGAACATCAAAATTCTGACCTTAATATTGATCTCGCTCCTGTAACTTAATATTGCTTGTAAAGTACACATTGTAATATCTTTTTAGAATCTAGACATACTAGACAATTTATTAAGATCATGGGCAGCTATAGCGCAGTACTTTTTTTTTTCACAGTAAATACCTAAATTTGATGAAATGGCAACGGAATGAATGAAAAAAGTAGCGAAATTTATAAAAAAGTATAAAAGGCTACGCCATTTTGATATGGTTAGAAAGCCTGGCAAGAAGATACGATTTTCTTACAGTTTCACATCCGGACCAACTCCAGTTTACGGGTTATCCATTATTTACGACAGACCCTGTATATTAACAAATTAAACAACGTATTAGATCACAGATATTTTTATCAAACAAATTATGTGGCATTATATTCTACGTATTTTAATGATTGTTGTTAAAATATTTTACCAAATCTCATAAATAGTAAAAACACAAATACAGCTACTATCATTTTTAATATTTTGTATGATATTCTGTATTAAGCAGCTTTCTAGCCTAACACGACATGGAGTGGATATTAAATAAATTGTATATTAAACGTCGCGCGCAGTTTATTAATTGTAAAATCCAAAAGTGGCATGTCCTATGACGCTCATTTAACTCGTAAGAAAAAAAAATGTATTATCTATTTCAGATGGAAACGATAAGAAAAAATTTTTTTCTTAGTAACTACCAGAGCTAGACTTTTGATATGAAATAGGATACCAGTAGATAAAATTCTGGACACGATAAAAAATATCCGATCTCGATACGTCAATTTTTTCGGGAGTTATCGTGACCACATCCCAAAAAAAATCCAGTTTTTTTAAAAAAAATTAAACTATTTACCAAGGTAGCATATTAGATGATTTTTCAAAATAGTTTTAATGAATGAATTAAAGTATTGCACTTAAAACTAACTGCAATATAATTGTAATAGAGGCATTTGAAGACCGCCGAATCGCTTGACCTTGACATGTCGGGTATAGAGCACGCAAAGGCGAATTTTTACAGACGTGCAATTATTGTTGGGAATAACTTTAGCGTTAGACTTTCTGCTATATAATTAAATTATAATGGTTTTAAATCAGCACCTTTCATTAGAAGTAAATGACGTCAATGCAGTAGCACTGCGGATTTACTAGTTTTACGGACAGCTTCAGGCCAATGTCTTTAATGGTTAGGTCGTCGTATGACAATCTCATTTATTAGCAAAGGATAAGTTTACGTGATAATGAATTCGTAACGTTTTAAATTAAGATGCGTGTACAAATATTTTTTGTTTATCGATATGTCATTACAACATTTTACAAGATTACAATTTAACATTGTGTGTGTATTTGAACTGCTTGTTAACAACCTAACGACCAGAGTCTAATTAAAGCCGAGCTCATTATATATCCACCTTATGCAGTTCTATGCATTATGTTTTAATTTTTTCTACTACATTTTAAAACGTCGCGTTCATAGATCATAATTAACAACTACAGTAGTCTAGTAATAGCCGATCGTTTATAAATTTAGATTTATTTTGTGAATTTGCAATTCTAAAATGATATTCACTAAAATAGACAGACTTTTAAATATTAATATATATATATATTGTAATTATAGTAAGTACTATTCTAAGTAGTATCTTTGATAGTAATTATAAAAAATGTAATGAGGCTTGTAAGGTTTTTATCACACGCAATAGATTAAAATTTTTTTTTTTTACTCTTATGTGTTTCAGGAAACCCTGACAAGATACCTCCGTAAAGTATGCCGTCGTTTGTTTTCTGTTAGTTTAATCATTTTTATTTATGTCAATCGTACAGACGAATATTTTATGGGAATTTCATTAAGTGCTTTGCTTCTATTATACTGTAAAGTAAATATTTTGTCGAGTCGATTGTTTGTTGTGTCGAGCACTTTGCAGCAACCATAGTGACGGGGGACTAAGGTGTAAGACGTCATAATGTCAGGGTTATTCCGGACTATTTTCAGCTTTTAATTATAATCCGATCCGATCAATGTTGTATTATTTGAATAAAGAAGAAGAAAAAAACATTTGTTGTCAAACGCCAATGCTAAAGTAGAGAAAAAAAAATACTATATAAAGTACAGTAAACTGTTATAAAGTAAAGACTTATAGTAAACAAAGAATAATAATATGAAAACATTATGAATTATGACTACATTATTATGTGTATGAGCACGCATGTCATGCTCACATGCACATGCATATATACACAGTTATATTCACTTACACACATTATAAACATACATACGAGTATATACAAGATGCAACTAACTGAAAGTTCCCACTGCATATTTTTTTGCCAATGGCTTAGCCACTGCGCCAACCGAGCCGGCATAATAAATGCATGGTTCCCTTTGCATAGATTTGCGTATATCTTGCGTAGTTATTACATATAAACACTGCAGACAGCGATTGCTAGAGAGATTTTGTGGATAATGATAATAATAAATTTTTCACACGGGAGCTAACTAAATAAAGTACTCCCTAAATTCATAGTTCATGGGCGACAATATCAGGTAAAAGGAATATTTGTAAAAGAATAAATAAATTGTGTTACTGCATAATTAAAGCCTGTGGTGACGGCTTCAGAGGATCTACCACCACATCACATCCCGTGGGTGTCGTAAAAATGGACAGAGGGAAAATTAAAACCAGAAGATGGGCAGCAGCATCTTCCTGGAACATCAGAATAAATAAATTGCGGTTGCCAACCCGCCCGCCGAACGTGGCAACTATGGCGAAATTCCCCCCAAAATGAGAGCTACAAACTTTTGTTGCAATCTATGGTGAAGGCCTATGTTCAGCAGTGGACTAGTGATAGGCTGAAATGATGATGACGATGACTGCATAATATTTAGTATCAATGACATTCAGAAGATTTCAACAGATTTATTACAAAGGCATCAAGCAATTTCTATTGATTCGAGAATATCTCTACATCGCAGATTAGAGAGATTAGGTTTCTGCATGATGATCAATTGCGGCTTATCATTTGCTGAAATGAAGTGGCGGAATTTATTAATTACAAATTGATAGTCAATATGTAATTTGTGTAATGTTAAATGTATGTAATGTAAAAATGTATACGTTTAGTGCGTCTAGAACTATTTTAAACCAAACGCCAATGAGGTTATTAGGTAGAACGTAGCCGTTGCAGCACAGGGGACGGGCCTTAAATTTCGTAGTACGCGAGAGACCTGAGTTCGATCCCCAGTGCCGGCACCACTAAAATTGTTGTGCAGTTTTAAGACATGATTTACCTCGTTCTCAGCGGTGAAGCTTAGCGCTAGGCGCTCGCTTTTATTTTCATAGTACGCGATTTAACTGGGTTCGATTCCCGGTGCGGGCACCGCTAAAATTGATAATTGCAATTTTAAGTGCTGATTTACCACGTCCTTGGCGATGAAGGAACACATCGTAAGGAAATCTGCATGTCAAAGTAAAAAAATATTTTGAGGACATATCAAGTCCGCGAACCAGCATTGGAGCAGCGTGGCGGAATCTTCCCAGCTCCAAAACCCTCTCGGAAATGAGAAGAGGCCTGTTCTCAGCAGTGGAACATTTGTAAGTTGTTACTTTACAACGTGAGAAAATCTGCCTGTTGAGGAATAAAAATAATTTCAACGCCATTTAAAACGCCAACCCACATCGGAGCAGGGTGGCGGACTCTTCCTAAGTCCAAAGCCCTATCAAAAATAAGAGAATGCTTGTTCTCGTCAGAGTTACATATGCAGGTCGTCACTTTACTTTTTTATTCCGACGTATCATCTATGAATATGTACAGAAAGTGTAAGTCATACACGTTCGGACGGATCGACGCAAAAAATTTGATTATCGTATGTGAAACTGCTTTTCGACATCAACACATCTTTTATTATTGCAATTGTAACATAAGTAATAGACGACTCTCTATCTACCAGTCCTTGAGCTCGGTCTGTCTATTTAAATACTAAATAAAGATTAAAAACGTCTAACAGTAAATGCATTATCATTACATTATTGTTATTCAGTAAGTTTTTTATGGATGAAGTTCCATCATTCATCTGATGGTAAATTCGCTCGCCCATAACAAATGTTATATTCTCCAAAACGTTTATGAGTGGCGCCACACTGCGTCGTCACCCTGAAACATCATGTCTTAAGTTTCTGTCCTGTAATAACACTAACTAACGGTGCCATTCAGACCGAAGTAATGTTTGCACACTACATGACGGTAGACTACATAGATGGATTCCAGCATAGGGCCATACCACCACTAATTAATAAGGTGCATTGATTATAAGATTTATGTAACACAATAATAAGTTATGTGTTCATATTATAAAATATATCTTCAGTTCATAGTCACAAAGCGAACAAAAAATCCATATACGGTGAAAAATGAAAGATTACAGGTGTAAAGTGGAAATATGGGCTTACTAAACCGGGTCAAACATGTACTTCACTTGTGTACTTATTACTATCGTAAATGGGAGCAGCAATTTTAAAGTAGGTACACTCTGTCTGGCTTACCGTTACCAAAATAAGAGGGTGTCTTGTACACGATGTCATAAAATCGAAACGATAGAACATATCCTTTCGATATGGCCTGTCAAATGATGTCGTAATTTCTTGGCTTGTTTTCTTGAGTGTCACAATAAATAGCCGTTAACTGTCTATATTTCTATACTGTTGTCGATAAGCCGATAAATTTCTTTTCTTGTTAAATAATTCTTTATATTAATAAACAAAGAACCTTCATCCGAAATTTTACACTTGATTGATAAACTGTACGTTATGTTATAATGATTTCTGTTAATAAACGGAAACAGTTTGCGTAGGATATAATAATCTTCTATTTATTAATACCTGAAGAGAAATCACCCTTTAAGCATATTGCGCGCACAGAGAAGTGTGAGATTCGACATAGTTTAAGTTTATATGGAGAAGGAGTACAGAAAGCTGAAAATACATAATGTCTTACAAATATATTAAATGCAATAAAAAAAAGTGGATTACGGTCGAATTTCGATCTTTGGGTCATCACTAATATGTATTATAGTCTTTTAATAGCGCTAAAATATGAATAAGCGCATCATTGGAGAGATCATCAGAGACATTCACACTTCTTGTCCCCTTCCAGTATCAGATGTAATATTTATCTTAATGTTTTTTTTATAAGGTAAAGTAACAAGACGAGCAGAACGTTCACCTGATAAGGATAAGTAAGTGTAATGTCTACCCGTAACAAATGCAGTGTCATCCAGAACATTTCTGTGTGGCACTACACTGCGCCCGTTAGAGACATAACTACTTAAATCTTATACGCCAATTTATTACACTAGCTCTGAGAGCCGTTCACACTGAAACAGTAATGTTTGCACACTGCTTCACGGCAGAATAACTGGCCTGGGGTGGTACCTACCTAGCCGAATTCCTGCACAGGAATCCTAAAACGAGTAACCTGAAACGAATGTAGTGCCAGTGACACAAGAATAGTCACAATGCACCCAGATTCTAAAACCAACAATTTGTTTTCAAAAGAGACATTTAGCATTACGCTGCAATTACAAGGCGAATGAGATTAAGGAAGCGATGCCTCACGGTGACGAGCGCTGATAGCCGAGCGGTTTTACACAGAAGATGCTTCATGGTGAATCATTTTCACAAAAAAGCGGGGCATTGTTGCCACTGGCTTTGTTAGTTCCTGTCAATAACTATTAATTTGTATTAAGCAAAATCTTAAAATGATTTTTTTTTATAATATTAAAAGATAATTTGAAAGCCACAGCTTCAGACCGTGTGTTGGTGACGGGATAAAATCTTCAAACCTCTCTCATCCCGTGGGTGTCAGAAGAGATCTAAATATATTTTAAACGATTTGTGAATCACAATTAAAAGAAGATATCTGCTTTTTTCCGTCTGTTCCTGCGCCGTCAGAGGAAACTCATTATGAAACGGCGGTACATTGTAAAAATTAGGGTATTGCCTAAAAAATATCTTGGCTTCCGATATGTGGTGGAATAACCATCTCGAATTACCAGACCTGAAATTTCGGTATATATTAAGCATTAAACGGTAATAGCGTTAATGGAGCATTTTGTCCGGTACTACGAACGTCAATCCTATCTGCTAAGCGTAGCGCTTAGATCAAATTCTCCCTTTTGAGAGGACTATGGGATTATGTTACTTTATATATCATACATAGATAGCATTTTTCCTATCTTAAGGGTAGGTGGATATCACATCCGTAACCCACTTTTCGCCCCCGCGGGTAACATGACGTGATGGGTGGCGAACCAGGTAGCCGCTATTTTGATACGAGTCAAAAAATTCTTACTGCCCATTGCGTTCCCCCGAACATTTAGGACTTCTAAGGAATATGTAACATGGCGGTAAATAAATATTCTGCCAATTTATTTTATCACTTTAAAATCCAATAATAAAGCAACCTGCGATCCGAACTGCTTTACATTTATATGTTACATACATAGGACGTTCGTCTTATGTTACATGCTTACTGGGACCTTTCAAAAATATTTGCGTATTTAATGTATTTTACCACTGATTGCATTACTAGCTATCGTGTAAAACAATTAGGACCATTGCTTTTCACTTTATATATGATATGAGTACTAGGCAGATACCCACCAGATCGGGTAACCAGTAATCTTTAGATACAACATCTAAAGATTACTGGTTACCCGATCTGGTGGGAATATATAGTGCGCATCTGAGTACTTTGTATACTGACTTCTTTGTATGTGATCGCTGTCAAGCTATGGCTAGAAACATGACTTTTTACTTTTAACAGGCAGCTTTTAAAAAAATAAGCAGAGCGTCTTACTTACCCTTCCGAGCCGAGGCAGCTCAGGAGTCGGACGCTCGCCTTTAATTAAAAGTACGCGAGTCGGTTCGATCGCCGGTGCGAGCACCTCTCAAATTGTTCTACAATTTTAAGTGCCGATTTACCACGTGCTCAGCGGTGAAGGAAAACATCGTGAGAAAACCTGCATATCCGAGGAATAGAAATATTTTGAGCGCATGTGAAGTCCGCTAACCGCCATTGGTGCTGCGTGGCGGACTATTCCTTGCTCCAAAAACCCTCTCGGAAATGAGAGGAGGTCTATGCTCTGCGGTGGGACATTTATGGGCTTCGAGGACTGGGTCATTTATCTATAACAATATTTAAGAAAGACCTCGGAAGAAGTTGATTCTTAACTTTAAAATCAATGTTTTTATATTATATTTTTTGATAAAAATATTTATTTTCAATACTACCATTCCATCTCATCCAATGGATCTCGTAAAAGAAGAGTAAGGAATTAAACTGCACTGTGCACCCAACAGCGCATGATGGCGATGGGCTCACCACCTATCACACTAAGTGCATTATACTGTTTTGGTGAAACGTGGATTGTCGCAGTCATCTGTTTTTGCAGTGAGTGCCCAGTTTCTGACTACCCCTTATGGGATACAGTCGTGATCTTATGTATGTCTTTTCTATAAAATATTATATATATTCAATTAAAAAAATATTGAACTGCAACGTTTGTTCTTGAAGTAACAAAGTTCTCTGTATATTCAGTATATCATAAACTCTTTGCAGCTGCGTATGTAACTTTAGAACAAGAAACAAAGTCTCGACGTCGACGACTCTGGCTTTACGAGATAATGCTGTAACTTTATCGTGGTCTTGAGAGCTTTTACACAAAATAATTGAAACCCGATATAACTATAAAATTGAACACTTGAGTTGTTTAAATACCCACGTACACAGTCCCGCCTTTTTCCCACATAAGGGGTAGGCAGAGACCACACCCGTAGCCCACTTTTCGCCCCCTCGGGAAACGAGACGTGGCGGGTGGCGAATCACTTCGCGGCAATTTTATTACGAGTCAAAAAAATCTTATAAATAACGATCTAGCAGCTACATCTTCATTCTTCTAAATTCCGATAAGTGTGCGACAGTGTAGAATAGGACCTACCTTTTTTCTACCGAGTTGTGGTGAGAGGCGACTAAGGTAATGTACGGACAGCCTTTACCGTGCAGAATAATACCATAATATGCAATGCCGTCACTATACTGCTTGTTTTAATTACAGCATGTAACTAAAGGCTTATATTAAGCTTATAAATGAACATTCTGTGCGACAGCAAAGCAATCAGAAATCAAAAATTTGTCACAAGTTTGAAGTTCTGCAATAAATGTTCTTATCCTAAATATAAGGAGGTTATCATACCATGCCTTCATTTAAGTCATTATATCATCATTATCATCATCATTTCAGCCTATCACTATAGTCCACTCCTAAACATAGGCCTCTATATTACGACACCCACGGGATGAGATGGGGTGGTAGATTCTCTTAAGCCGCTACCACACGGCCATTATATAGATAATACATATTAAGTAGTAAAGTTATGGGCTGTAATGATAACGACGATCAAGATACAGAAGTGTATCATATGAATAATTACATACAGTATAAAGAATACTAATATATAAGAATATTAATATACTAATTTGCGGTTAACGGTGCTGGTAATAATTGTGAACAACTTTTAGCTATAAATTAATATTGTGTTTACTGTTTGTTAACCCTAATAAATTAAAAAAAAAAAAGTGTCAGCCGGAGTATCACAGGGACCGGGCGCTCGTATTTAATTTTACAGTATGCAAGTGACCTCACTTCGATCCCCGATACCGGAACTAAACGGCTCTAAATGATTCTGCAATCTTAAGTGCATTATTTAAGTGTTTCACTACGTGTGGCGAAGGGAGCGGAATATATTTCCAGGATATGTGTAGTCCCCCCAAATTGCGAAGTAAAATTTAATTGACTAAGGACAATAATTTTTTTGGTTGTAGATTCCGATGCAGGAATCCGTCTAGGTTATCACCCCAGGCCAGTTATTCTGCCGTGAAGCAGTAGTCTGCAAACATTTGTTCCGGTCTGAACGTCACCGAGAGCTATTGTAATGACTGGAAATATAAGACTTAAGAACTAATATCTCTTGTTGACGGGCGCAGTGTAGTGGTTCCACACAGAAATTTTCCACAAATACTACATAAAGTACATTCGTATTTCAGTTATATAAGAATTAGTATTATACCAGCTGCCACAACTGGCTAGCAGGAAATGCCGATAAAAATTAGTAAGTACTTTATTATTTGAGGATGAAACAACCATGAGTGAAAAGAAAAGTGCATAATGGACTTTTGGCGCCAACTCGCAAAGTGGCAATAGCTTTTTTTTTATTTTGTAATTTCTGTTTATATTTGGAGTTTTGATATTTAATATTGATAGTTGATTATGCAGCAAGTGCTCCTGAAAATGTACAGTGATTGGAAAATTCAATTCAAAGGTCAAAATTGTGCTTTTCGTTTTATCTCCATCAGTCCAGCAAATCTTCTGTAAAAGTCAACTATCAATTTACTGTCGTTCAAAATTTTGAAGTCTTGCTGCTTAAAGATTGTATACTTGGATATGCTACATGACACTGGAAAATAGTTTACGACTGTTTCCATAAATAAATAAAACAAAGTGCGTAATGGCACAATGACAAAATATCTAATGAAATATAAATATCTCGGTATTAATTTACGCGTAGAAATAGACGACGTTATTAAAAAAACGTCATAGCCTATAAATGTCCCCCTGCTGAGTACAGGCCTCCTCTCATTTCTGAGAGGGGTATGGAGCCGAGAGTCTATTACGCTGCTCCAATGCGGGTTGGCGCACTTAGTTATAAATAACTTCCGAAAAACTACTAGCATTGGTTTTCTACCTGCTTTCAGAAGATTAACCGGAAACCCATGCACCCATTGCCGAAATATACACGAACATTCGGAAGGTAACTAACTGTATGGTGACATAGTAGTGGTATATCTTAACTTGACGACCGCGTGGCCTAGTGGTCAGAGTACCTGACTTCTACGCCGCGGGTCCTGGGCTCGATTCCCAGCCGGAGCCAACATTTGTGCTAAAACACAAATTGTCGGTTTCCGGGTCTGGTTGTGTTGTGATTGTCCCCGTGTTTCTGACACTGCATCCTAGCCTACCTCCGATCTTATCGCATCAGCGTTACATCGGGCGCGGGTAGGTTGGGACGAGTGAGTGCCTCAGTGTTTGCGCGTACACTTGTGGCACTATAACATCTCCTGCGCAGTTGATGGCTCTCGACAGTAGTCGGAAGTTGTCGCCGTGGTCGAAATCGGCTAGGAGAACACATATCTTAACTCGAACTTAAAAGTAAGGACTGTTGTGCAATGCAAATTTTTTGTGACAACTTGTAAGTGGCTTATTTGGGAATTATGGTTGTAACTATTTTGTCATTGTTGGCTGTAAGTTTTAAAAATAAATATATATGTAAAAATAAAAAATAATAATTTTGAAAACGTGATTTTTGGTAGGTTTGTCAACTATCTCGTCATTAATGTTTATGAACATTCTGAACCATTAATCAATTACAATATGCGATTTAGTGAATAAAATATTTAACTGTTTCCAAACGTGATCGGAAATTGTTTTTCATTTCATAATTTGCGGAACTATATAGTTTCTATCCACATCAATAAATTTTGTAACTTACGAGCTGCGAAGTCGCTAATTGTGAGATTGTTGCAAAATTTGAAATGGTTTTTATTATTTGTAACACATAATATTTTCGGTGCTTAATTCACAAATCAAATCCATCACAAAAAAAAATGAAGTGTGAATTACATATAAGTATGAAGTTACTTAAATGTAATTCAGAAATTACTTAACTTTACAGCAACACGATCACAGCGCCGCCTACTCGGTAGGATTTTGTATACTATATTATATTAACGATGTGCTAGCGATTAACGATTCTCTACAGTATGTCGACGATGATACATTGAATAACCATCGTTGCCAGTGTTAGTCTCCGCCGTCAAATATCGTAGATAACGCTTTGAACACTTGCCGTCGACAATGCACGGTGTTAGCGGTAGAACTATCCCAAAGAAAGTAAAAGGAAACGATTTTGTGATCGACAACACTTGGATTGTTTCGTATTCGCCACTTATTTCCAAAACATTTAAGGCGCATTGCAATGTGGAATGTTGTAATTTTTCCACAGTGGATAGATTCTCAATATTAATAAGTCTAATTGCATTACGGCTTTGATTGGAAAGATTAGATCTTCTGACTCGCGGAATTGTAAATAACACTGGAAAATTCGTCACACAATTCCAAATTACATGATGAGGCAATTATCAAAAAATAAACAATTTTGATAACCTCACAAAGTAAACAACTTCGAAGGCAACTTACGATTTGACTAACAAAAGCAAAAATGGTCGAAAACTGAATAAAAATTGGCGTAAACTCGAAAATAATGTTGGTAATTTGCGGAGCCTATCTGCACAGCTAGCTTAATTGAATTAGCTGTCGGAGGATAATCAAAGAAGACCGGAAAAAAGAAAAAGCATTTATTGACACAGAATTGTCATGCACACAAAATAAGTTATGTTTCTGTCATGTGTCGCTTGGCGTTGTAACAGATGGATCATAATTTTGTTTTCGTAATATTTTTCGATGTTTTAAGAGTTATTCTTCTATTCAGGGCGTAGACAAATCCAAAAATTCAACATCATAAAATCGATCCAGCCGTTCTTGAGTTATAAATGGTGTAACTAACACGAATTTGTTTTATGTACATAGATGTTGTATAACTTATAATATTATTTAATATCAGTTCTGTTGTTGTACTCGCTAGATGCATACGTCTTGCAAGTCGTCTGCTTACCTTTAATATTGTTGAGCAGAAAAAGAAGACCTAGGTGTTTGCACTCTATGTGAACTTTCATTGTAGAGCATGCTTCAAGACTATTTCTTCACTTCTTTGTTATCTTGTGGACTTGGAATTGCGAAACTTGACGTCTCTGATCGCCCCCGCTATTCGACTATTGTTGTGAACTGTCTCCTAGCACAAGCTTTTAAGTTTAGTTAGATTGATTAATAAGAATATTAGTACAGTTTAAATTAACGCAAAGCAATGTTAATATTAATAATACTTACATTACAGACTAGTTACATTTTGACCAATGACATTTTAATCTCGTAACGCTGATATTATCTAGCAAATTAATTAATGTTATAAGCCGTTTCATGTCAAATTGTACTTGACTTGTGAACCCTAACTTATAACTACCGGTACAATGAAAAAAAAGAGTTATTAATTATAGATGAGGTGATGATGTCCAGGAGATGTGCAGCAGAGTCTTTCTGGAACATCTGAATAAATGAACTGCGGTTGCCAACCCGTCTGCTTAGCGTGGCAACTATGAGGCCTACAAACTTTTGTGGCAATCCATGGGGGAGACCTATGTTCAGCAGTGGACTAGTGATAGGCTGAAATGATGCTTAAAAATTGCGTCATTTCTTGTAGCTAGTAATAACTTACGGTACAGATACGTGGTTCTTCACTGCAAGTCATATAAGGATGCTTATAGCCACTCAGCGTGTTATGAATATAGCTATGCTCGGAGTGTATTGGCGGCATACAAAATAAAACGGGGATTTTTGTAGAGGAAGCCAACGTAGACCATAAAAATCTGTGGCTGATCACATAGCACGTAGAACCGACAGCCTGGGAAAAAATATTAAGTACAGGTAATTACCAGTACGAGTCGGCGAATGTAAAACGAACCACCCACTTGTAGCTGTTTCTTGTCAAATTTCGCAGTGTCAAGGAATGCAGACGGTTGTGCACCTGCGCTTATGGCAGCTGGCAGTCAATTGCAGACGCCTATGTTGACCCATAAACTCAAAAAGGTTGTAATAACACTGAAATTAATGTAACGAATGAGGAAAAGATAGCACCGGTGATGGGCTGAAATTATAAACTATAGGTTTAGGATAATACGCTTTCCATTCCTTGACTTGACAAAATATAAAAATCAAAAAGCAAATTTTAATGACATAAACATGATTGACGTTAAGTCATGGTCCCACTCCGGATATAATCATTTTTTGTGGGAAATCTTTCATGGATACCTATGACAGTTACTGGTCTCCTCCAACTGTTTACTGCCTCCAATTTTTTCTACTAGCTCCATCAAGTCTCTGCTTGCTTTTTGTTGTATGTCATCAGTCCAACGATGTTAAGGTCTACCACTTTCTTTTTTCCCTCCTGGATCTTTTCACATTGATACCTGTTTTGCCCATTTTGATAATGCCATTATATCATAAATAATATCTATTGAGATTTTTTGGTTAATATGGAAAGAGAAAATATCAGTACATCGTTATTAATATTTGTTTTAAGTTTGTATATTAGTATTAATCGAATGTCTGGTCTTGTAGCAATTATTTACTGTGTTAGAAGCCAAATAATAATATAGCCAAATATAAAATTATACAACGTAAAATAAAACGCTTTTCAAATTGATTTTTGTTGAAATAAAACGCTTTTCAAATTGAGTTTCAAATTGATTTTTGAAACCGTCACTTTTGCCTCAAACATTTCTCTTAAAGGAATTCACAGGTAAAATTCTTATTTCACAAGAAAAGTTCTTAATCTCTGGCTCATTTAAAGCGTCGTTATACGTTGTTGTGTTGTGATTTTGTTTTCTTATATTATATTTCGTTTTTTACAGGCACAGAAAACACTGGAGGGATTTCTTATGGTATTTTTTTATTTTATAATTTTAATTTTAGACTCAAAAACTTTCATTACTGTCATCATTCTTATTGCCTTACTCAATCTTATTTGTTGTAATAACTTCTTGTTCTTGTAACGTTGTTCTTTATCGAAACCGACTTCTTAATCGAAGAGAACTTATCACATCGTTACGAAATTATGGTAAGCGACGAAGTTTAAAATATTTTTCGCGAGAACATAGATAAAAAGTTGACACTCGTGTGATGGATAAAAATCATGTTGCATCATGACCACTTTAAATTTCAACTAGGGCTACCTTACTATTTAAACTTGCCGTTAAATATTGTGTTCATTAAACAAAATTGTGTACTTACTTGCTTGGTTTGCATGAATGCTTATATGCTATATTCTGCTATTTAAACGTTTAAGAAGCAATTACATACATACATAAAGTCACGTCTTTTTTCCATGTAAGGGGTAGACAGAAATCAAATCCGTGGTCCACTTTTCGCTACCGCAAGAAACGAGACGTGACGGATGGCGAACCACTTCGCCGCAATTTTTGTTGGAGTTAAATTCTTGCTCTCCATTGCGTTCCCACGAGTAGCTAGCCATCAGCACGGAACTACTAGCTTGGCGAAGAGGACGCGAAGAGAAACTTAGGTAGGCAATGGACATGGGGTAGGGAATGGGAAGTTCGAACAGGAACTATAAGGTGTATGATACTACAATCACGGAAGAAGCAAGAAAAGACATCAGTAGCTCGGGAGGCCGGGGTCGCTACTCGGTGATCTATTGTATTTGCTGGACATGGTAACTAGGTCCAGTATAGGGAATACATTATTTATAGGCAGTAGACCGACGCTGTAGCAACTGTGTTTAGTACGTTGTGTCGGCTCGGAGAAGCATCAAATTCTCACACAAAATCAGAGTAAAATAGCAGCATAACGGTATTTGTTTAATGGAAGTGGGTGTTACAAACAATCACACAATCGTGATGGTCTGGACTGGTCATCACTATGTTGTTAAGATACCTCAGTCTAACCTTAAAGGTATGGGGCCATTATTTGAAGAGAACCGAGGGCTCAATTAATGGCAATGGGACATTTCGTCGTAATCATCAGAGGTTTTTGTTCCTACTTCGAGGATGAAGGTGTAGTCGTTTGCAAAAACTATGAGCACAACAAGAAATCCTAAACTCCTCAAGCAATATCGACCTAATAAAAGCAGAACGGTCTTGTCTGTGTAAGGATATATTTTATTGTTGTGATTAATCTACGTTTCAGATCAGAAACAAAACCAAAAACACTATTCTAAACATCTCGAAGAATTACATAGGATAGCTTATTATACTAAGTTTACGAGCTATACGAGCCCATATTGGCTTCGTTATAAATTCAAGGCTTTAAATTGAAGTAAGCTGTTTAATCATGATCACGATTCGTTTCGTCGATACCCGTAATCAAAACTGGTAAAACGATTTAGGTTTTTATTTTTATTTTTTCGCGTTAGTACGTAGAAACGGGCAAAGCACTAAAACTCCTTTTAAATAATGCTCATGTTTAGCAGAGGACTTGTCAAGGGTTTAAATGATGGTGATGATCGATTTTATACATACATACATACATAAGATCACGACTGTATGCCATAAGGGGTAGTCAGAGACTGGGTACTCACTGCAGAAACAGATGACTGCCACAATCCACGTTTCACCAAAACAATATAATGCACTTGGTGTGATAGGTGGTGAGCCCATCGCCACCATGCGCTGTTGGGTGCACAGTGCAGTTTAATTCCTTACTCGCCTTTTACGAGATCCATTGGATGAGATGGAGTGGTAGTATTATTTTAACGAGCCGCCACCACACGGCCCTCGATTTTATAAAACGTAAATAGTTATTTTATCCATTTTTAAATATATTAGTTTAATATGATGAAAATTAATAAATAACATCATTAATAGCATCGCTTTAATAAAGCCAACGTGTAACCTGTGAAAGGGGTGTAAATTATCAAAGTGCATATGCTATGCTATTAATATTAATGCACGCTGCAAATAATTTCCATTTACGGTACTTAGTAAACGATACATCGATCAAACGCCACATTAGGATAAAGTGCATTTCAATTAACAGATGCTATAATTTTGTCTTGATAAATTTATTGATACCATACAACTATTACTGATTAAGACGCAGAGAATACAGTAGCAAAGTTTTATAGTACTTAAGGTCAAATTTGTTAAGATGAACTGAACAAGTTGTACTTTATAATAATTCAGAAAAACAATATACCTTTTGGGTGAAATATGAAGTCGAACAAAGAAATAAGAAAAAGAAAAAAGAAAAGTTGGTTCAAAAAGAATTCTTACGAAAATTATTTCCAAGCCACTTACGAGCCTTTGATCTTTGAAAGATTATTCAAATGGCAAATCTATACCTAGTACAATTTTCTTTAAAGTTAAGGATAATTTTAGAATAATATTTTATGTTCTTAAATAAAATGAGATGTTTATGCGGAAATGCAACCATGTAATTCATAGATGCATATCTGCCTACTTGCAACCACTTAATTGTGGAAACTTTGCGGTATGGTAATTCTGATTTTAATTTCACTTGCGGCTACATCCAACATAATTACAGGTTTGTAAATGAAAGAGACTAGTTTAAATAAAACAACTTTTTTACGGATTTTATCGCGTGTAATTTTGAACTATTTTTACCCGACGTTTCGGACGCTTTACAGCACCCATGGTCACGGGGGGACTGAGGTGACAGTTGTCCCGATGTCATAGTTAACCCGGAGTACCTTCAGCTTTTAATTATTATTTGTAGTCCGATCTACGCAGAAAGAGCTTACTGTGTCTTGAAGCCTTGCAGTGGTATGCTTGGTTTTTGATTTAATTTTATTAATAATAGGATCCCAAGCCGGTGGTAATACCCAACCATCTTCCCTATTGAAATTAGGATGTTTTTTTTTAATTTCAATAGCCTCACGAATCATCCTTGGTAGGAATCGGTGTTCTTTTGCAAGGATTTGTGGTCTATCAAATCTGATGTAATGGTTGGGATGATCCAGAACATGGTCGCAGACTGCAGACTTCCTGCTTCTTCTGCGACCAATTAAATTTTTCTTCTCTAAACTGATCTATGTGTGTATAAAATACTTTTGTGTCGGCATGGATTAAAAGATTTAAAGGAGTTGTAACTGTAAAATCTCAGTCGGAACAATCGAGTACTATATACTATACACAGTAGAGTTATGGGCGGTTCATAAAAGTTTGCACAGACAAGTATTTTTACATGTAATCTACTAGTCGGGTACAGACTCACACCTGATGGCGTGTAGTCAATGCGGCCAAGTTAGTAACAGCATTAATATGCTAGCATGCATAGCATGAACATTGGGCGAAAAACAACACTATGATGTTTATATGCTCAGGATTTGGGCTAACTATAAAAACACCCACATCTGATGGCTCCCCCACCCCCAAATTATGGTCCAATTGTCCTTCTTTTGTGTGCTGGGAACTAAAGTGACCAGCTGTGAATAAGGCGTATACAAACTTTTTGACATTCTAGACAGTTGTTTTATTTATTTAGACAAACTTAAAGACAAGCAACACTCGAAAAACAAATAATATGAGTTGGAATCGAGTAGCAAAAAAAATTAGATCATAAAGAACATAAACCAATTCTAAAAAAAATATCAAAGCTCTATTGTAACAGACTTTTCACAGTCATCAACATTTTCCTGCAGTCGAGCTTTTGCACATAGCCATTAAAGGGGGCAATTAACACGTCCCGGGGCTGAGGCGGCAGCCTCATTTATCTTTGCGACTAGTTTCGTTCCGATTGCAGCGTAGTTAACGATCGAAATCAATTACAAAAGTTGTAAACGTAACAATTTTGTCATTCAATATGAATATTTGGTTACCTACTCAACCCTATCATAATTTAGAAGACGGCGTTGTTCTTAAAGTAAGATAGAAACGCACGACCGCGGACAGAGAGATGAGACGGTGAAGCATTATTCATAAATATGCTTATGTTCACAGTATTGACTGATGAGCACGACTGTTGGGCATGGGTTACGGTCTCACGTAAACACTTTTTTTATTGTGTAAAGTGATGAAACGAGCAAAACGTTCACCTGATGGTAAGTGCAACGTCTGTCCATAACAAATGCAGTGTCACCCAGAACATTTCTGTGTGACACCTCACTGTGCCCATCACCCTGAGACATCAGTCCTTAAGTCTCATATGCCCTGTGAATACGCTAGCTCACAGTGCCCTTCAAACCGAAACACAGTAATGTTTGCACACCACTGCTTCACGCCAGGATAACTGGCCTTGGGGTGGTACCTACCTAGACCGATTCCTGCATAGGAATCCTACCACCAGTAAACAATTGGACAATGTATGTTTTTTTTGTATCTGTGATTAATGGTCCTTTCATTCGGCTACCAACAAGGAAACAAAATTAATATAATGATATGTGTAATATGTGATGAATAACGATATCAGTGAATTTTTTCTTGTAAAAACTTATATCGTACGAAGAAATGTCAATATTAGATTTTGAAAGTTAATCCTAATACATATACATTAAATGTTCGGTTTTATGATATGCAATGCCTTCTAACTAAAATGACCATAACTTTAGGTCGCTGTGTGGTCTGCGATTTCAAGTTATGCATGGTCGCATGAAAGACTTCGTGGCCTAGTGTCATGGGTTCGATACCCTGGTTGTGTTCTGATGCATGTCAAATTTAAGACTGTCACGATTGAGGAGAAATTCAAGTGAAGATTCATTGTAAAAAAATTCACTGTGGTCCGGATACTAACCTTTAGGATAATTAAATTACTAGATTCCTATACAAGAATCCCTTTAGGTATATACCACTGCAGCCCCAGTTATTCTGCCGTCAAGCAGCAGAGTACCTCTTGACTGCAGAGTAACTTGCACTGCGATAGTATCTACCTACCCTACCAGGATTCCACTCTTTAACGAGGGTCCTGCCCCTAAGCTACCATGGACCTGTTAAGTTATATATTTGAAAAATAGCAGGAAGGTTAGGTTAGCAGGAAGGATACTGTAATGAGAGTTGCACTATCATTGCAGTATCACTTCGAAATTAATTATAAAACTTTGGAGGTCTAATACATTTATTCTGTACCAAAATCTATCAATCTGACTCTCACGTCAATCATGTTTTTATTTCCCAGAATATGTTTTAAGGTCAAATCCATTTTAAAACTACCACCAAGGTTTTTTGTAAAGTTTTGAAAGTCAGCGGCAACAGGAATATAGGAATATCATATCTAATTAATAAATCGTATTAGGAGTCCCATGCAGGAATCCCTCTAGGTAGGTACCCACTGTAGGGTCAGTTATTCTGCCGTGAGCCGGTGGTGTGCAAACATCACATGTTTCCGTCTGAAAGGCACTGAGATCTAGTGTAATTTCTGGGCATATGAGACTTAAGAACTTATGTCTTATGATGACGGGCGCAGTTTGGTGCCATACAAGAATGTTCTGGGTTACACAGCATTTGTTATGGGCTGACGTGCACTTACCATCATGGTAACGTTTTGCTCATCTTGTCACTTGCAAAGGAAAATATTAATTATACTTATTAAATTTTCCTTAGTGCTCATTTACACCAAAAGCGGTAGACTAAAGAAGAAACAGAGTAATAAGAAAACTAAACCTCAGAAAGCGGTGATGCATATTTTTTAATTGGATTGGCATGAATAAAACTAATTCAAAGTAAAACCTGAAAAGACTAACCATGTTAACACCATTCGCAGCATAATCGTCACTAATGAGATTTATTTTTTGTAAAATGAAAATATTAATTTGGATCTAGAGACTAGTTGTTTTTTATTATTTTATAGCTTTTTAATCTATACAAATAAATAAAATTGAAGTGTCTGTTTGTAATAACAAAATAACAGCTTTTTATTCAATACTGATGTAAGTATGTATGGTACTGGTATGAAGAAAACCACTTTTAAAATTTTTGTCTGTGTGTCTGTAAGTTCGATTTTGACGGGGCTTTCACTGACAGATAACTGATATTATAACGGGTAACTTTGGCTAATTTAATTTTAGAAAAATAATTAGGGTTCCGCGCAAAAAAATGAAAACCCCAAAATCCGCTTCAAATAGGGAAAGTATATATCTATATCATCGAACGGGGCACAGCGAGTAATTAACATAATAAGAATTGCGTTAGTAGTTTCAAACCCGCTTTTTCAGTGTCGTCAAGGACGCAACGTTTCACCTATGTTTATTTTGGTTTTGTTTTCTGGCAGTAAAAACTTTCTTCTAATAATATTTTATAAAACAGTTCCACCATCTAATGCCTTCGTTGCAGGATACAATGTAATATATCTTTAGTCTAGAAGAATATCCGAGTGCGATAATTGTAAGTATATTTATTTGAAGTACGTCTTATCTTGTGTTTGCACTTTAAGTAAAGGAGAGAAAGTTAATTTGCTAATATCCGCATGCAAAATGTAAAATGGTGTGTATTACCTAGTTTTAAAGAGCACCGCCCGCCCTCCCTCAACAGCGTGCACAAGAAAACAAATACCGCCACCGGGAGCCGCCACCAGATACCCTCCACCACTACAACACTACGACTAGGCAATACACACCACTGAAGTCGAGAACACGACACGTGTTTAACCTCAAAACGAGGCATTATCAACACTTGATAATGCCTCGTTTTGATTTTATTTGATGATTTTGATTTGATGGTAGTGTTGTTTTCAGTGGTGGCGGCTCCCGGTGGCGGTGTTGGTTTTCTTGTGCACCCTGTTGAGGGAGGGCGGGCGGTGCTCTTCAAAACTAGGTAATACACACCATTTTACATTTTGAATCTTAGCAAATTAACTTTCTCTCCTTTACTATAATGGATTTCCGCAATGTAACGCCTGATTCTATTAACTATATTTGCACTTTAATTAAAATTTAAAAGAAATTGTATACTATTATATTTGATCGTAATCGTATTGGTATATCTAGTAGGTGGTGCTTTACCTGTCAGAAACACTAGTGTAACACTTACAGTGATGTTGGTTAGTGAGATAGCATCCAAGTATTTTGTAGACAGCTCGTAACCTATTAGTGTCATAAATGTCTGCTGTCTGCATATTGTGGAAAAATAACTGTAAGGCGTTTTCGCTATACAATGCTATACTTCCCAGGATACTTCAATACACTCTAGATCACTTAATTCCCATCAGATCACTTGTTCTTATTCCAAGGACAAGAAAGCACATCGGTATATAAAATTTCACGACATACGACTTACGCCGTTCTCAAAACACATGTCGAACTAAATTATGCATGTGTTAGTGCAACAGAGCCATAAAGCAAATTGTAATTTGAAAGTCATTTCGGTACCGACGTCAAAGGTTCCCAGCAATAACCAACATATGAGCTCAAAGCGGCAAGTTTCACCCACGCAGTGCCTTGTTTTTGGAATGTTACGTTAATCAATGTTTCAACGTTTATACGTGTTGGCTAAGTTACTTAAATTGTTGATAGAAGATAATCTTCTTCTTAACTTTTTTAACCTGCTGCTGGTAATTGTGTATAATCGAATTTTCATCATCATTTCGGAATATCACTAGTCCAGTACTGAAATTTGTAGCTATAATTTTGGGGTAATTGCTGCCAAGCTTAGCAAGCGGGTTGGCATCGGCCGGTTAAAATCGAATTTTAGTTTGGTTAAATTAGTACGCAAATTAGATACCTTTTTTAAGATTCAGAAATAGAAATGTAAACTAAATGTTGTTTTAAAAATATTGTTCTTGTGTCAGTCATGTAAATGGACACTGTAGGCAGTATATGCACTGTAGGCTATACATGTTTAGACTGGATTTATTTAAAACGACTCCTCAGTCCGTGATTAAAAAGATGAGATTTATTTTAATGCTATTATGTAACAATTGCAAGAAATCCAACCGTAACTGCAGACGGATTTTTGACGGATTTAGAGTACACGCCGTCGCCTTGTGGTCGAAATTCGACTGGAATTCTTAACAGTCTGTTGTTATTGAGGTTTGAGTAATTATTTGTTGGCGACAATCTCTCCACTGACATAGGCAGTATGAACGTAAACATACGAGAGACTATTTTGTAATTGACATTGTTAGTATAACCGTATATAATGAATGTTTAATTTTATTCAATCTTAGTATTTGTAACACATCCATACTAATATTATAAATGCGAAATTAACTCTCTCTGTCCCTCTGTCTGTTTGTTACCTTTTCACGGCTTAATCGTAGATCCGATCTTGACGTAATTCGGCACAGACATAGCGTGCATCCTGGAGACGGGCATAAGATACTTTTTGTTCAAAGAGTTCCCACAGGATTATAAAAAAACTTAAATCCAGGCGGACAAAGTCGCGGGTATAATATAGTATTGTATATAAATCTTGCTTATCTCTTTGGGACACGCCATTTTGACAGGATTACATGTCCTTCTTCGTTTTTCGTCGTCCTTTATACTGCACGAATAAAGGCTGTCCGTACTACTATACGAGTATCTTAGTCGCCTCTTACGACACCTCGTTACGAAAGAGGTAGGTGTTATTCTATTCTGCTAGACACCTAACGGCTTCTAATCGATTCGAAACCACACTATATTTTTAACAGGACGAGACAGAGAGAAATACTATATACTATTTTTGAAGCACACCTTAATGATATATTTGTAAATTGAAATAGACGCGAAATTTTCAAAATAAACTTTATAAAGTATCCCGTAAACAAATTTGCGTTGAACCACAAAACCGAAACCAAATTTTGTTTCCACCGCGTAAATTTGTTTTGAGGGGAAAATATCAGTGAAGTTTCATTATTTTAATACAATATACCTAAATGTATGCTTTTATTAACGGAACAAATTCCAGGATAGGTGAGCTACTGAAATAGATTGATTTATCTGCATATTCTATAAAGGTGTTAGTTGAGATTTTAAAAATAGTCAATGATTTATTTTTATTATTTTGAATAATTATATAAACTGTGCGTATATATATGCGTGTGTGTATGTTTGTACATGTACGCATATTTGTTTCTTTTAAAAAAATACTTAGTCGTTAATAATATGTGGTAGTGGCTTAAGAGAATCTACCACCCCATCTCATGTGGGAGTCGTAAAAGTCGACAAAGGGAAAATTAAAACCAGAAGATGGGCAGCAGCATCTTCCTGAAACTTCAGAATAAATAAACTGCAGTTGCCAACCCGCCTGCCAAGCGTGGCAACTGTGGCATAATTCCCCCCAAAATGACAGCTACAAACTTTTGTAGCAATCTTTGGGGGAGGCCTATATTCAGCAGTGGACTAGTGATAATAATATGTCCGGTAACTGCTCCGTACACCTGAGGCATCGACAGAATAACAGCGCTGTGGCAACACCGCCTTAGCATTATGCTGACTCGACAGCCTTTTCGTTGCTACAACTCAACGTACGTTTGTAAATTAAATACGGCGTATCTAATTGTTTACGTATTTTTTGTATTTCTAATATATGTTGTGTTGTAGTACTGAATAAAGTTCCTAGGATCCTTTAGAGCATATATGGGCAACAACCAGCCCGCGGGCCGGATCCGGCCCGCTATAGGACATGATCCGGCCCGCGAGACATTTTGAAACCCAATTAAAAAAATATTACATTAGGTCCGTATACTCACGGGAGTGACAGACCGCCTCACTCTTTGATAATCGCCGCCACTCGGCTTGCTCGATCAAATTCTTCAATATTCTAAAATATTATTTTCCATTTCATGCAAGGGATATTCTAAAATAGTTTATTCCAGATTATTCCTTCATTTTGCCTATATAAGCGTGTGTATGGCCCGAACGTTAGTTCAGTTCTATTTGAGCTACCCAGGTGATAACTTGGACAAGCGATATCCTAGCGAACTGCTCGAGCCGTCAACTTGCTTTGTGACTTTGTGTGCATCTTGAGTAGTTACTAACTATAGTATGATGTCTGGTGGAAAGAACGAAAAGTAGATACAGGAGGTCGGCAGTTTCAAGAAAAATGGACTGAAGAATTCTTTTTTATCTTGTACAATGGTAAGCCTATTTGTTTGCTGTGTAATGAATCCATTTCAGTAATGAAGGAATTCAATATAAAGAGGCATAACTCAACTAAGCATGCTTCGCTGCACTGACTGACAGGACAATTAAGAACAGACGAAATACAGAAGCTTACCGCAAATTTGGAAAAACAGCAACAAATGTTTCATAAACAAAGAACACAACTTGATAATGTGAAAGCTAGTTTTATAGTTAGCTCAAAATTGGCAAAGGCATTAAAACCATTTGCCGAAGGAGAAGTTATCAAGGAATGTAAGTGTAGTTTGCGGTATTTTGTGTCCTGAAAAGAAAAATGAATTTGAAAAAATTAGTTTCTCAAGATGAAATGTTGTTCGACGTATAGAAATGATGGCTAATGATATTAAAACAACATTGACTGACCGTATCGCTGGTTTTGAATCATTTTCCATAGAATTAGACGAGAGCACCGATTTGTTTGACACAGCTCAACTGGCTATATTTATTCGAGGTGTTGATAGGGAGTTCGCTGTTGCTGAGAAATTGCTTGCTTTACAGCCGCTTAAAAGAACCACTACAGGAGAGGATATTTTTATTGAAGTTCAAAAGGTATTCACAAGTTTTGGCTTGCCATGGTCATAATTAATTGGAGTATGCACTGATGGTGCACCTTCTATGGTCAGCTTACGTAAAGGTTTCATCGGAATTTTGAATGAAAAAGCAACAGAATTAAATGTGCAAAAAGATGATTTGATAGTCCTTCATTGCATTATACACCAACAGAACTTGTGTTCTAAGTCCATAAATGTTATGAATGTGGTAGTAAAAACCATCAACTTTATTCGATCCCGAGGGCTTAACCATCGTCAGTTCAAGGTGTTTTTTGGGTGAAATATCAGCTGAATATAACAACGTAACATATTATTGTGAAGTCAGATGCCTGAGCAAAAGAAACATGTTAAAACGGTTTTACGAGCTTAGAAATGAGATAGCAGACTTTATGAAAATAAAAGATAAACCACTATCTAATTAAGTGACCCGAAATGGATATGTGACTTAGCATTTCTGGTCGATCTTATATCCTACACCACAGGCTATTTGAATGATTTAAATTTGAAACTTCTAAAACAAAGAAAGTTAGTAAATGATTTGTACAGCCATTTGAAAGCGTTTCAGATCAAACTACGCTTGTGGGAGTTACAGATGCTGTCTGGTAAAAGTTACCAATTCAACACGCTCTCTGCGTATGAAAATATTGCTTATGCTCAATATGCTGAAGAACTCAAGTTACTATCGGAACAATTTTCGAACAGATTTAGCGACTTCAAAAATATGGAAGACTGTTTCAGTTTATTTGCTACTCCTACAAAATGTAGTGTACAAAATGCTCCAATACACTTACAAATGGAGTTGATCGAGATTCAAGAAAACTCACTCCTAAAATTCAAATTTGAAGACATAGAGTTGTGCAATTTCTACAAAAAATACCTAGATTGATTTGTGCGTTTGGCAGTACCTACTTAAAAATGCGAGCAGTTCTTTTCATTGATCAAAGTTAATAAACTAACACATCGTACAAGACTGACTGACGATACTTTGAAAAATTCTTTACATCTTTGTACCAGTGGAATTAATCCAAATATCAATGGATTAGTTTCCCAAATTCAAGCTCAAGTGTCTCATTGATTTCGGTGTATTTAACTTTTGTAGTTTGTAACAATTGCAAATTTAACGATTTAATTATAATGTACCATTTTTTTAAATTTCATTTTGTTATTTTAATAAATTGTACTACAATTGTCGTATTATTTAATTTCTAATATCTATCGCAAAAAGTATTATCACTACTTTATAATGAACTAAGTACCTACTTAACGGCCCGCGAACGTATTTGCACGCTAAAGTTTTGCCCACAACATGTCAAAGGTTGCCTATACCTGCTTTAGAGCATGGTAAAATCTTTCGAGAATAGAAATTGCCATCTGCGCAGTATTGGACTGTTTCAACCGGGAATTCTAAAATAAATAAATAAATGAGTGAAAAGATCGTTAGAGCTCATTATTTGTTTTATGCATGAAACACATTCTATTCCAGGTATCATCCAGACTTATTCTTGCAAAAAAATCTATCTCGTAATCTTTCCTACTTAATCTGGACTTCAGCGATATTAGAGGTTTTTGTCATTTTACATTAACACCAAGTTGTACTATATTATTATTCCAACAAGCTTAACATTTTAAATTAATAGAGTTACAATAGTTGAACTTTATGGAACATTTTAATACAGTAAGTACAACTTTTATAACTTTTTAGACAAAAGATTTTAAATTTAATATATGATGATATATTCAAATGATGTTATAAATATTTTTTAAACTATTGATTGTAACCGAGAAATTGAAGAACCGCATATCCATGGGGTATGTCCGTTGAAGTTAGTACATCTATTATGGATCAAATGGCACCACAATTAGCCATAGTTTTTAATTCTACTATTGAATTTGTTGGGTTTCCTGATTTCCTGATTTAGTGTAACATAGTACATGTATCAGAATATTTTGCATTGTTTTATTTCTATTGTAATATTATTAATATATGTGGTGTAGTGTACTTTATAATAAATAAATAGTAAAATCATACCTTTAAATAAATCTGGTAGAACATCGGATCCCACTAACTTTAGACATATTTCTGTACTACCAACATTAAGCAAAATACATTAATGAATTAATTTTACCTGGAAGGGGACAACCATGATTTAATGATATTTGCTGATGATGCGCCCTGGATTTTTAAAATAAAACGTCAACTTTTATTGTATGACGAGGTGAATAATGCTATTTCATGCTGCAATTGTACATTATTTTTAAAATGATTGAAATTAAAAATAAAAAAAAATGCCTGCTTGGTTTCTTGTTGGTTCTTCCCAGGACAGAGGAGTAACAGTGTAGTTTAAAAAATGACTTTCAATAAGTAAATAATAATTATGTAAATAATCTATGTTGAATAAAAATTATTATTTTCTAGTCTATTTTCAAGTAATTATTAATTTAACTTTTGAAAGTCCTTGGTCTGCGGGTATTCGTTGACACTACAAATAAACTGATTGGGTTAGTTTATTTACGTTTATTACATTCTACATTTAAGGAGGCAGGCAGTTTGCCTCTTTTTATTTAGTTTGTTTCATCATCATCATTTCAGCCTATCACTAGTCCACTGCTGAACATAGGCCTCCCCCATAGGTTGCTACAAAAGATAGTAGCACTCATTTTGGGGGGATTTTGCCATAGTTGCGTCGCTCGTATGGCGGATTGGCAATCGCAGTTTATTTATTCAGACTTAACCCACGGAATGATATGGGGTGGTGGATTCTCTTAAGCCGCCACCACACAGCAAGTTCAGTTATTCACGTGGAATTCACACTAGCGGTTTTTCCTTACCATATTTTTTACAGGATATCTGGTAAGGATTTCTTCTCAGTTAAAGAAGATAATTTTCAAATGCATAGCTTTTCATAGCGGATGATTTAAATCTCTTTTGTTGACACAAGGTGAGCGTTCCCTTGTTTAAGCGTGTACTTTAAACGGCTAATGAGCGGGTAATTCATTTTCTTAGGTCTCCGTTCCTACTACTGCTCCGGTTAAACTCAAAATTGTTCTATAAAAATTTCATCAAACGTTTATGATGATTACGTGAAAATAGTCTACTGTAAGACATAGGTCTTATATATAGGGAAGACTTACCGTAATCACCACGCTTACCGTGACTGGTTACGTGGTGATAGAATTTTATGCAGGAATCCATCTTGATGAACTGATGTCTCCGGGTGACGGGCGCAGTGTGATGCCACAATGAAATGTTCTGGGTGACACAGCATTTGTTATGGGCAGACGTATAACTTACCATCAGGTGAACGTTTTGCTCATCAATTTCCTTAATCGTCTGGCAATCTGTCTGTGTATGTGTCTGTTTTAAGACAGTAATTCGAAAGCAAAGAAGTGTCTTTGTCGATTCTTATGACACGATGCGGCAATTTTTCGTCTTTCGTTTTCAAAACACATTCAGTACACCCGATTTTACCAGAATTTATTGCACCGAATATTTTTGTTTGAAATCAAATTCAGGGCAACGTTGTAATTGCTTTAGTAAAATAGAAAACAGTGCGATATACCAGTGGCATATTGTACATACGTATGTAACTATTAATGTGAGCAGTTATTAATGGTCGAGGCTGCACTGCGACATCGGCTGTTTCATTGAGGCGGTAATAGTTTCTGTCCAGATCTAAAGCTGTAATAAATTAGAACAGATATCAAACTTAAATATAGTCATGAATTTACTTTATACAAATAACGCTGGCAGTCAATTATGAAGGCGATTAATACAAAAATGTAATATGTGTATAAAAATGGGCGCGCAATTGTATTCGTAAAATGCGATACCAAAAGAGTTGCGTATATGTATATTACTTTCGCAGTGTAGCGTAGTGTTTATGGTGATTGGCAAGAAAGTATTTTATTGTAGACAGTTGTAGTTTGAAAAAAATATGTTTTCAAATATATGAGTACTACGTAATTATCTAGATTGATTAAAAATAATCTATTCTGTTAGTGTGTGTTTTAGTGACTATTAGTGTGGTTTTTGAAATTAAAAATGAAAGTGTCGTTCTTTTTAATATTAAATGATTCAGATTTTTTTATTATTAATATTATTAATCTATCGTTACGATAATAGTAAACATATTAGAAAAAGGGCCGTGTGGTGGCGGCTCGTTAAAAGAATACTACCACTCCATCTCATCCAATGGATCTCGTAAAAGGCGAGTAAGGAATTAAACTGCACTGTGCACCCAACAGCGCATGGGCTTACCACCTATAACACCAAGTGCATTATATGGTTTTGGTGAAACGTGGATTGTGGCAGACATCTGTTTCTGCAGTGAGTGCCCGGTCTCTGACTACCCCTCATGGGATACAGTCGTGATCCTATGTATTAGAAAAAGTAATATTGACTTTTATTTGAAATGCTTTGAACATATAAGAGAAAGGAGGAATTTCAATCACTTTTTACTTGTTATTACTATGTTTAAACGTCAGTCTCGTGAGTAGTGGGACAGGTTAAAAGAATTTCAATCGATAGCGCTTATAAATCTACCAAATACCCTATTTGGAAATACCAATATGTAAGTGCTTTGTGAGGCTTTCCTTTGAGGATCTGACACAGACTACGGTTTTGTATTTTGATTTCGTCTTAATATTGTTTGGATAATTTTTTTTTATTAAATATCGTGATAACAAAATTTTGTGTAATTAAGTTTCAATATAAACTTTACAATTTAAATATAAATATTTTGAAAAACTATTATGAGATTTTAACAAAGTAGTAAAATATAAAACATCGTGCAATGTGAAAATTTAACTGCATGTTATAACACGCAAAAATGTCTTTATTGCTCAGCCCTGGCCTTATATATCGTGTGTCAAACTTGGAATTCTAGGGAAAAGCTCAACGCATATTCCGAGGAACGCTCCTTGAGAGTTATTGTGAAAGCGGGCGCCAATTCAATTGTAAAACCGCGCGTCTCGTTATGAAAATCGTTTTAGTTCAAAGTTATTTTCTACCCATGGTGTGTTGCGTATGTGTTAAATATATTACCTAAATAGGGTCATCTGTGAATTAATAATTTTTTGCAAAAAGTGGTGGCTGATTGAATGCCCTGTCTATCGGAGTTATTTATGTTATTAAATATGTAGATACCAGGCTTCTCTCGGGCCGTGTGGTGGCGGCTTAAGAGAATCTATCACCCCATCTCATCCCGTGGGTGTCGTAAAAGTCGACAGAGGGAAAATTTAAACCAGAAGACGAGCAGCAGCATCTTCCTGGAACATCCGAATAAATAAACTGCGATTGCCAATCCGCCTGCCGAGCGCGGCAACTGTGGCAAAATCCCTCCAAAGTGAGAGCTACAAACTTTTGTGGCAATCTATGGGGGAGGCCTATGTTCAGCAGTGGACTAGTGATAGGCCGAAATGACGATGAGGCTTCTTCCTAAAAAACGAGATCTCGTGTAAAGTCGGTCCATTTTTTTTATCTGAATTAAGTTACGAGACATAAACATTCAACCGATATTACTCAAAAGCTTGAATTTTCTGTGTGGCAACGCACTGATCTAGTCACTCAAAGAAGTCAGTTCTTAAGTTCATATTGTTCTGTAATAATTGTATAGTGTCCTTCATACTGAAACACAGTGGTGCATGTAAAATGCTCTACGGCAGGATAACTGGCACTGATACTAGGAGAATTCCTGTGTAGGACGCTTATCTATTACCGGTAATTTTACATCAAATGGCAGATCTTTTTAAGAAATTAGCATCGCATGTCCTCCATGCTTCTCTTATAAAATGGGATGATTCTAATATGTTATTTCCCATTCTATATTCATATAAGTCAGTAACATTAGTAAACTACAAATCACAAAAATTCCTTATAATAAATATATATTTTTGTCATTTTATGCTGATCTGGAATATTTGACAAAGGAAGTGAAGTACATAGTATAGTTTCTAAGTAACTGTTCATTTAACTTTATTATTCGGTTAGTGTTTCATTGGAACACTAGCAATTTATTTCCTATTTCTATGCCTACCTACGAGTAAATAACTACTCTCAGTAAGGTTTCCCGAATCCAGACGAAGAATCCCTTTCGTGGACTTAAAATTACCTCAATCGCATTTAATATCGGCGCAACAATGATGTTAAAATCTTCGAGCGAAATATAATTGCGCGGCTAGTAATAAGAATACCCTAAATTCCCTAAATCGACTGTTTAATCCGTGTGATGCACACATGCGGCACAGTCATTTATGTATTTCACGTTTATGTATTCTATAACAATATTTTTGAAGATGATTGATAATAATGAATATTATTATAGTAAATTAGAATTTAACTGCATCAATTTTTAAATAATTGAACAAATTTTCCGTTCTAAATGCTGTCCAATTTAACTTCATTTCGGTTTTGTGGTTTCACGCGAACACGAATTCGATATTTTATGAAATTAATGACTGTTGTTAATGTTTGTTTATATTTAATGTCGAATTTATTAGGAATGAAAAAAAAAATAAACAGCGTTGTTATATAATTCTATGAGTTGAAATTCGTAGGAAACATAAAACGAAAGGTGGTATCAACGAGACAGATTATACGAGACAAATACAAATAGCGTTGTGTTGCTGCTGTAAATTAATATAAAATAAAAACGTTCTCGTCCAACCTAGGTTAAACATACATAAATTACCCATGCACAAACAACTACGTATCTGTAGGATCCGAATCCCATTCGGATTGATTCGATTCCCATATGAAATACCTGTTTCGTATGGGAATCCACAGGGAGACGCTAATCGATCAAACGCTGCGAGATCAATTTCTTTTCATTTCTGACAGTAGGTAGGTCATTTGTCATTTATTATAATACAATTTGTAATGTCACGTAACTTAAATATATCACGTTTCACCGTACGAATTTACGATTACACGAGAAAGCGAAGAAGGCAATCTCCAAGATCACAGGCGAAGTGGTCGACGTCCTTAAGTAACAAGCTCGCAAAGGGAAATTGAGACGTGTGTATGAAGAAAATGGTTTTACACCTACGGCCCATTTTGCAGAACAATTTTATGTCAGCGCTGAAACTATTTGCTGATTTATTATTATATTTATTTTACTGATGTCCATAAAGCCGGTCGGTTGAATTTTGCCAGGGAGTTCTTAAAATTCGATGGTCAACCACAATATTTACTGACTAAAACACCTTCAAATCCAGTCAGCGTGGTCGATTAAATCTCCGGTGTTATAATAATACAAGAAATGATGAAGATGACGTAGCGAATATCATTGAGTCTTGTTTATTTATTGCAACCATTTGAGACTGGATGTCTGGCTGATGGCAACAGCTTTGAATTAGGTTAATATTTTAGAAAAGGTCATCTATGGACCGTCAGAAACTTTTACCCAGAAAATGAGCTTCAGCAATTTTGCTATATACAAGGCGACTGTCGATTTCCTAAGCCTGGGATTACCCGGGACTGGTTCCGAAGACACCAATATATTCGGGTGATACCGTAGCCTTCGAAATGCCGCTTGATTTAAACCCAATTAAAATAAATGAGAAGCCGATTTCTTGGTGCTAAATAGCAATGTATCATGATCATGGACTGTCCGTGGCGCAAGCAACACAGATAAACGCAAAACGAAACCATTCGTCTCGAGGTGGCGCCGGCGGCTAACAGCACTGCGACGTCCGCTTAGATGATTGTTGAGGTGTGGGTCCTTGTGGATGCGTTCGTTTCGAACGTTTGTATGTTCAAAGCATCTGAAAATAATCGGTTGTCTCATTACCAGTTTAGAATGCGTAGCCGGTTAATCCTTTGAACGGTAAATGCATGAACTGTTTATTAACCGGTTTTTCAAAATGTGTGATGTGCAAACGAAGTTCAATCTTAGGGTGGAAATGCAATTTATTTTTTTACTTTTTCTTAAATGTTACAATAAATTTCTCTGAATAATGTAGAACCTATTATCAGTGTAATTAATACCCACAAATTTCAAATCGTTGTTTTCAAAAATATATAATATTACCGCTTATTATCTTCTAGAGATTTGTGCTATAACTTTTTAACTGTTTATCCACAGCAACTCACTTTTTTTTTAATAAAAATAAAACCCATTATGTCAATGTCGTCATCATCGTCAAATACTTGACCGAGATCGAGTGATGGTTATCACACTTAACCCTGATATTTGTATCAGATATGTTGGCACGAACTCTATTTGAATCTCAAATATATGCACATCACTAAATATCCAGTATAAATGACTGGATGATTTGAAAATACAAATGTGTACGATTCAACTTAATTTATTCTAGCTTGTAAGCGAAACGTGTAGTCCATATGTTAGCATTGCAAATTTATTGAATCTCTCACGTATATTTAAGGCTTAAAGGGATTACGTTAGGAGTATGTTAAATCTTGGGCACTTATCATAGTGATGTAGTGACCACCTAGGTCAAGGTCTCTATCCTAATAAATGATGAGGCTCAGGCACACTACTCTAAGTTTCATAGACAGTAAGGGTTCCACGTAATGATACTGATGCTTCTGCTGTAAGTAGATCTTTATTTGTTTGGATACTCGTAACACAACGAGGCAAGACGCAAATAACACTTAAAGAAAATTTAAAAATAACAGCGTTGCTGAATCATCTCAGCTACAAAACCTAAAATGACGAAATAGCATTGAAGTATTCATAATGTTCTTCACTTTAGTAATGTAATATTGTGTAGTAATGAAAGATGTAAACTAAATACTGTTGTTCTATTTACATAACTTTTATTTTTGATAGTTTTTTGCACGTTTGGTCGCTCGACGCTCTAGGAAGGCTGCAGTCTGTGACCATGTTCTGGATCACCTCAACTATTACATCAGATTTGTACAAATACTTGCACAGAACACCGATTCCTATAAAGGCTGGTTAGCGTGGCTATTAAAAAAAAAAACATCTTAGTTTCAATAGAGAAGATGGTTGGGTAGTACCACCGGCTTGGGATCCTATTATTGATAAAATTAAATCAAAACCAAGTATACCACTGCTATACTTCAAGACACAGTAAGTTCATTCTGCATAGATCGGACCAAAAATTAGTAATTGAAAGCTGAAGGTACCCCCAAGGTTTACTATGACATCAAGTCTGTCACCTCCGTGACCATGGGTACTGTAAAACACTCGAAACGTGGGGTTATACTAATTATACAGTAACATTAAACGCTATAAAATATTATAGGGCATATGCTACTTAAGAAGCGATGTCTCATGGTGGCGAACGCAGTTTGTTGTTACACAGAATTGTGAACCACCAGGTGAACGACTAGCTCCTTTCGTTAACGACTAACTTCCATAAAAGTTAAAAAATACCGTTTTTATGCATCATATTTTATTTATGACTGTACAAATTTTCGATACCTACATACATACATAAGATCACGACCGTATCCCATAAGGGGTAGTCAGAGACTGTGCACTCACTGCAAAAACAGATGACTGCCACAATCCACGTTTCACCAAAACAATATAATGCACTTGGTGTGATAAGTGGTGAGCCCATCGCCACCATGCGCTGTTGGGTGCACAGTGCAGTTTAATTCCTTACTCGCCTTTTACGAGATCCAATCGAAGAGATGGAGTGGTAGTATTCTTTTAACGAGACGCCACCACACGGCACACATTTACTTCGATACACAATTACTCAATTTCGATACACAATTACTTTTTTGTATAATCTCTACAATTCAGAATTTTTTGTGCAGTAAGTTATGTATGTATATTAAGTAGTTCTCCTTCGGTAATATGTGTTTTGATTAGGAAAAATGAGCAAGCTCTACTTAACAAGATTAAAACAAATGAAACGAACGTGAAGTGAAACAATGGAAAATAGAATGCTTTTTCAGTCACGGAAATATATATTAATGGCTAATAAAACTGGAGACTGCGCTGTGACACCTCATTTAAATTGAAATAAACAACATTGTTTAAAACTGGAAAATATATGCATTGATTAAATTACAAAATATAGTACGGAAAAAATGTAATGTATTATACTCATACATTTATTATATTGCCGTTTAAATACGAGATATATTAGAGAATTGTTCTTCATTATTTATCGTATTTATTTAATACTTTTGACGTATAAAACTGCAATAATTTTTTTGATAAAGTGACGAAACGAATAAAACGTTTACCTGATGGTAAGATTCAATTTCTGCCCGTAAAAAATGCACACAGCATTTGTTATAGGCAGACGTTGCACTTGTTGCTCTCAGAACATTTCTGTGTGACACCACAATGCGTCCGTCACCCTGAGCCATCAGTTCTTATATGAACTCCTGAATAACCCTCCCTGGGGTGGTACCTACTTAGACGGATTCCTGCATAGGAATCCTACCACCACCAATGTCTCGTATAATATTTATTCGTCATTAAAAAAGGAGATGAAAATAGTTTTATTGCTTATTCATTCAAATAGCAGCTCACGTTTGCAAAGCCTTAGGGATGTCTGGGCATAATATAGAAATAAATAGCTGTAATCATTCAATTAATCTAAAATTTAACAATCATTTGAAAATAAATGTTGCTCTTAATATCATATATATATAATAATCGTAATTTTAATTCACTGGCTGGCTGTGACCATTTCGTTTTTTTCTTCCTTCGTTTTCTTTTTTCGTATTTTGGTATATGTTGGCGTAGCTAGAGTTCGATCAACATATATGATTGATAATTGATCTATATCATGGAACAAACTAATCTTGAAAATGAGGCGCATAAAAATACTGAAGAAAAATATGCATTCCTAGAATCAGCAAATTATATTTCACAAACCTTTTCGCGTTACATTTGGACGTACGTTGGAAGTTCATATTCGAGTACATTAGGTTCATATGTTATTTTACTACTTTTCGCTGTGTTCACAATTCCGTGGCATTTCACCTCTCGGCTGTAAAACTAGCAGTAGAAAAACTACCTTCAACAAAATCGAATTTGTGTGTTGACGACGCCAGCGAAAGCGTTGTATTTAGTCGTAGCGTAGCATACTAGTAGTACTAGTACGAGTATGCTACGGCATTGTGGCTGTGTATAATTTAGTTAAATTCCTATTTTTCAGAATGCGCTTATATACTGACTATAATTTCTGAAAATTATCTCATCATCATCATCATCATTTCAGCTTTTCCGGCTTATAACAAATGCTGTGTTGCCCAGAAAATTTATGTGTGCGCGTCCATGCCCTGTGAGCCCCTGTACTAGCCGGAATGCCAGTGAGCCGCTGCCTGTCCAACGAGTCACCCAGGACCACAACGACGAGAGAAACACAAAGACGAACAACATCGACACTCCTGATAACTGCCTTAGAAGGGGCCTGTCGCACCTTCCACTTTCAGAGCATAGACTGTCGAGAGTGGAACCATAACATTTCGCACCCTTGGAGTTGGAGTTCCGAGTGCCACTAATACATAGACTACTACACTAATATATAGCTAGGAACTCCGCCTCAAAATTCCCATCACCTTTTGAGGTCTTCTCAGAATTTTCTGTGGTTGTAGTCGCACGTTAGATGTGATCCAATTATTGTTGGTTTAGTACAACATTAGAGTAAAAATATTTGAATTATGGTTTGGAATTCTCATGATATAACTAGTATAGTTGAAATTTGACACTGTTAACGAAACTAAAAGTATATTCGATGAAAAATAAATACTTCTTAATTAATTAATAAAACCATTACCACCATTGCCATATTAATTGTGTGTCGATCTGTTAAAAATGTTGTTTAACAAAATCCGGTTCTAGAGGAAATCGCAAATAATTGAGTAAACTCTCAATTATACAAGTGAGTGTTTTGTAGTAATACTTACTGCGATGTTATTTGTGCTGTCTGCTGTTGACAACTTCTGTTTGCTTAGTGGAAGATGTATGTTCGAAATCGGCGAGGCGAACATTACCTTCAGTGTACGCTTTACCATTACACTGCTAAAAGTGTACAAATACATTACATTTCCACAGAGTTAAATAGCACTTCGTCTAACTTTTTAGAACTTTGTAAAGTCAGTTGCTCTTTGGAGTCTATAATAGTAAATTGCAAGCGCTTTCGCACAGGATTGTCTCCAGACTCCTGGCTATGATAAAACTTGAAGACATTTTCTATCTTATTACAGAGTCAAGCATGAAAAAGGTGTATGTAATGTAATGAAGTACACTGTGAAAGCTTGTTTCTGTTTTTTATTTTTAAAAAGACGCTTTATTTATAACTTAATTGAAATTAAAGTTTATTTTCATCTCTTTAGCGAGTTACTTTTATATTTATTATTTTCGAACTAATTAGTTTTTAAATATTTGATCATAATCCTTATACAGCTTTGTGTTTAGTGCCAATTATCCTCATCATCGTTATGTCCCGTAAACAGTAAACACTCTTAGATCCTCTCTTTCCCTCATATCGTCCTCTTCTTAGCTGGAAACATATATCGTTATAGTAGCGATAAGTAGGGGTATTAGCGATCGCAGTACTAGACAACTTAGGCTGGCGGTATATGTAGTATGAATACGGAATACAGATTCAAATTTCCGTGAACCAAGCGTAGACGTTTTTTATTTCCATTTGGAAACTTTTCTGCCTGTCCGTATAGGCAATGACATTCCTGAATCGAAATTGCCGTCCGTGTGCGCTGCGTTCGGCATGACTTGATTAAGTTTTCCGTTTGGAATATATGAACGAACGGGCTGGCTTCCGAAACATATGTCAAGGATGATTGCCGTCACCTGAAGGGCCCATGAGATTTTACTGTCATTTCCCTTTGACAAATTTTACAACTACCACTGAACGTGACGCCGTGGCTGATACTCATACCTCTCGAAAATAATTTTATTATGTTGATATTTTTCCCTTGAGACAACACACGTCAAATCTTGCGTCTGTTTTTCTACACGCGGGAAAGTCTTATCTACAATGTATTAGGTTCGCGACAGTTTCATAATGTAGTTTTTATACAATTTTGCTGCCGGTGGACTGCAATTTTCTTATTTCATATTGCCTTTCAAGTGAAAAATTGCTTGTTATTGTTCATTTTGCACAGCTTCCCCCGTATATTATGTTGTCAAAGTGTGTACTTATTGCGTTTTTTTTTAATCTTTCTGGGATATTGAAGAAGAGAATTTAACATTTTACCGTAAAAGTTATAATTTATTTTATTTGTAATTATGTAGGTAAGAAATTAATACAAAGATGTGAGGTGAACTTAGCACAGTTCTCTGCGACATTTTTAGCGCGTTATGATGCATGTAACTCTAGAACTTAGGAGAAAATAAAAAAAAATTAAGAAACATCCTCTGAATGTTGACCACAAGCCTTTACTCATTTTTTGGGAGGTTTGGTTGGTTGGTTGAGGTGAAAAGCATATTAAACATCATAAACTATGTGTAAGAAAAAAGTATGAAATGGACTTTGTTTTCTACTTCCCATTTCAAATAAGAGAAGAATTCCAATAAAATTGGAATGGCGTCACGCCGAGCAATCGCACTGTATTAGTAAGCAGCTTAATCCTCGGGTTTGTTATAGTTTTAAAACTGCTTTTGCAGGTTCGTTCGGATGCAGCGACTCGCCTGTCTGAGTTCGTACTGAAGATATTATTATTCGATTCTTTTTCAGCATATAATATTATTCTTTTGTAGCATAAGAAGTGCTCGTTCGTAGCGTATTGCAAACTATGGACTGGAAGGTTCGTACAATCGAAATCCTGAATTACGTATTTTACGTTTAATAGTTACAATTTGTCACTGTTTGTAATATAAGTCGTATTTTGAAGCGTATTATATTAATTGTCTAGTCTAGCCTGTCTAGCCCTCATGTAGTAGTGCCTTTTCTAATATATAAATTTATTCAGGCGTAATTTGTATTAAGTAGATTATTTATTAAACATTAAACATCAGTGTGGTGGCGGCTCGTTAAAAGAATACCACCACTCCATCTCATCCAATGGATCTCGTAAAAGGCGAGTAAGGAATTAAACTGCACTGTGCACCCAACAACGCATGGTGGCGATGGGCTCACCACCTACCACACCAAGTGCATTATATTGTTTTGGTGAAACGTGGATTGTGGCAGTCATCGGTTTTTGCAGTGAGTGCCCAGTCTCTGACTACCCCTTATGGGATACAGTCGTGATCTTATGTATGTATGTATGTGAACATCAGTACAAGCACTAATTAAAAGCCAAACTAGACGTCGTGAAATACGATATACGCTATGTTCTGTACTGTGCGAAAATCCTACGTGTCAAGTAAATTAGCTGGATTCAACTGCGATGTTTGCATTAAGCGCTTTTGAATTTTAAAGGGAACGCCCGCCGAGCGAGCCGAGCTACCGACGCAAAGATCTTTTGCGGTGGCATATATCATACGTCACATTACTGCTGGTAAACTAGACTAGACTAGGTAGAATAGACTTTGAAAATGTGAAATACATTTAAATTAAATGTAATGATACAATTCTAAGATAAATGGTTTCAATAGTCAAACAGATATTCATAGAAGGAATTTTTACATCTAAGGAAAATTGAGAGCCTTCCACACCGCACCGTAGCACCGTTTGAAGTGGAACTCTAAAAGCCATGGTTTTCTGTTTATATTTATTTTATTGTACTGTCATTCTGGTCGATGGCGGTCGTATTGCGATATCCACCAAAACTGTTTCATTTCGTGAGAGAAAAAACAAATTATGAAGAGCTCACTGCCAACTTCCACTTGTTCGAGTCACTACAGGAAGAACAAAAATCCCTGTGAACACAGTCGCTAGAAAAATTAGTTTATAGTTTTTTTGTATCTGTTAAGTTATAATAATTTTTAATTACATTGCTTTTATTTTCAACGACTTCGCAACTTTAAACGCTGATTTACCATGGGGTAAATTAAAACTTAAAATTGCAGACCAATTTTAGAAGTCAGGTGGGTGACCTGCTTACAATGGAATTTGTGGCGAATGACCAGCCTTTAGCTACCACGGCTGAGGAATAAAAAGTCCGCCAACCCGCATTAGAGTAGCGTGGTGATTTTTTCCCGGCTCTCCAAAACCCTCTCAGTCAGAGGAGGTCTGTGCTCACCAGTGGGATATTTATAGACTGTTACTTTGTATTACTAGTGTTTCTGACTCTGAAATCAACCACATCATACAAGCGTTGCATCGTATACGGACATTTACTGTACACACGTGAACTTCTGCTTTGCAACTGGTATATCGGCCTGTAATTACTCCGTCATCAATAATTTCGCTAGTGGGAAAATGTGTTCAAAATGAAACAATAAATATAATAACTTAAATCACGTTATCACATACATGAGTTCCAGATACAGAACATCCACCCGTCCGATCCTACCGCATATCGGCCTATAAGCCTCCTCAAGGCTTTAGGCAAGATATACGAACGCCTACTTCTCGCCCGCTTAAGAGACTTCATGCAGTCTCGAGGGATCCCCATCCACGAGCAGTTTGGGTTCCGTGCCAAACACTCATGTACCCAGCAGGTGCACCGCATAACGCACACGAGCACATTCAATCCCGCTTCATACGCGGGCTTCATACCGGAGCGCTCTTCTTCGATGTGGCGAAAGCGTTCGACAAGGTCTGGCACAACGTGCTCATATACAAGTTATATGGACTCGGTGTGCCGGATCGCCTCGTACTCATCATACGAGATTTCTTACGCAGTCGAACCTTCCGCTACCGCGTCGAGGGGGTGCGATCCGAATCACATCCCATCCTAGCCGGCGTACCACAAGGCTCATTCCTAGGTCCCGTGCTCTACACCCTTTTCACGAACGACATACCGCACACCAGCGGCGTCGAACTCGCCCTCTTCGCAGATGATACCTGCCTCTATGTGTCTGGACGTAATCCAGACACTATCTCTAAACGCCTCCAATCCGCAGCCCGAACCCTCGGGAACTGGTTTCGGAAATGGAGGATCGAGGTCAACCCCATCAAAAGTGCAGCCATGTACTTCTCGCGGCGCATTACGCCGCATCTCCCCACCATAGAGTTATTCGATCGTCCAATCCCCTGGGAAAAGACAGTCAAATACTTAGGCGTCCTATTAGACTCAAGACTCAGCTTCGGTTCACATATTAACCGAGTAAGGAACCGAGCGGCGTTCGTCCTCGGCCGATTACATCCGTTACTAAATAAAAATAGCAAAATGTCCCTACGTAATAAAATTACACTTTACAAAGCCTGTATTCGGCCAATTATGACATACGCAAGCCCCGTATTTGCGCATGCCTCCCCGCGTCAAACTCACCGACTTCAGGTAATACAAAATCGATTCATGCGTAAAGCCACGGGAGCACCGTGGTTCGTGCGTAATGCTAACCTTCATATCGAATTAGGGCTTCCTACCATAGCCCAATATCTAAAGTTGGCCTCTCGCCGATACTTCGACTCTGCCGCCACGCACCCCAACCCACTGGTTGTCAGTGCCGCCACATACAACCCCCTCGCGATACACCAAAACTCGACCCGCGGAAAAAGGAGACCGAGGCACGTCCTCGAGGACCCTGACGACGCGACCACTAGGGCCCAAGCGCTCTACTCAACACTACACAAACACACATTATCACCATCATACCGCCCCCGCCGTCGGCGTGGGCGTATCAGACAAAGTTATTCGCGATACCGCCGCATCTCAGGCCGGTTCTCCCCTAGCACTACTATCATAAACAGAAGCGTCGCTGGAGTTTCTTTCGCCATTTCTTCTCCAGCGGAAACGCATTCCGAAGTGGTGGTAAACTTATCTAATAATAGTCATGATAATAGTAATAATAGTAGTAGTAATATTGCCCTCCCGATTGCAGTAACTGACCGAGCCGAGGCCGGCCCCCTTGGGCACCCTCGAGTCTGTTACTCTCGCGAACAGGATCACGGTCCAAGCCGAGGTCCGCCCTCGGGGGCCCTTGCGCCAGTCATCCATAAATAAAGGTTTCGGCTAAGCGCCCTCAGCGCTATGCCACCTTTCAATCCGGCGAAGCTGTAAAAGCCTTCGGGCTAACAGTGACCATCAGTCCTAAAAAAAAAAAACCAGAACACCCATTGAAACCGCATACTAGATTAAGAAAGTTTATTTACGTTTTCAAAAATTTGCGAGTGTGTGTGTGCGTTTGTGTGTGTGTGTGTGTGTGTGTGTGTGTGTGTGTGTGTGTGTGTGTGTGTGTGTGTGTGTGTGTGTGTGTGTGTGTGTGTGTGTGTGTGTGTGTGTGTGTGTGTGTGTGTGTGTGTGTGCGCGTGTGCGTTGGCTCTTTGTGCTGTGCCAATAAACATTTTTTCATTTGTAGTGTGGCCCACGCGATATATTTATATAGTAGTGTTCCTGTATTAATATAAGAGTATAATTAAAGTCATCAAAGAAGCAACATCGTCTCTCTCATCAAAAACAACGTTATTACACATTTTATATTTAATACACTATACATGTATGTTGTGTATAGAAACATGACCTAAATACATACTTATAGACTATGCATGATATGTTGCATTATTACCGTGACACACCAACTACTTAAATAAAGCGTTAGTTACTGTTTAGCTTATTATGCACGTTAATTAACTTTAGATTACACTAGTGTACTTGGTGAAATGTAGGTTATTATTACTGAATGACATTGCTTAATATATACATGCCCATTGATTGTAAGAGAACCGCGGATCTATGGGGTGTGTCCGTGGAAGTTAGTGCGTCTATTATAGATATAATTGCACCTCAAGCCATAATGTTTAATTCCGGTATTACATTTGGTGTGTATCCTGATTTGATGAAACACAGGTAAATCATACCTTTATTTAAATCTGGTAGTACATCGGACCCTGCTAACTTTAGACCTATTTCCATACTACCAACATTAAGTAAAATTTTTGAAAAAATTATACTTAATCAAATGTTAAAACATTTTAATTTAAATAAAATGTTTCACAAAAACCAATTTGGCTTTACAAGGGGTCGTTCTAGAACCGATGCAGGTGTTGAACTTATTAAGAATATATTCGAAGCCTGGGAGAGTTCACGGGATGCCTTGGGTGTTTTCTGTGATCTTTCTAAGGCCTTCGATTGCGTTGATCATGAAATACTTATCAGGAAACTACATCACTACGGTAAAAGAAATTCTGCACTTCAACTTCTAATTTCATATTTGAGTAACAGAACGCAGACAGTAGTTATCAATAGCAAGAGTTCTTCCGGATCAACAGTATCTATGGGTGTCCCGCAGGGTTCGATTCTCGGCCCATTTTTATTTCTTATTTACATTAATGACTTACTTTACTCCCATTTTGGGGGGATTTTGTCATAGTCACACGGCCACACGGCTCCCTCCAAAATGGGAGCTACAAACTTTTGTGGCGATCTATGGGGGAGGCGTATGTTCAGCAGTGGACTTATGATAGGCTGAAACGACGACGACGACGACTTACCTTACCTAGCAGGGGACAACCATGATATAGTGTTATTTGCTGATGATACATCTTTGATTTTTAAGATAAAACGTCAACTTTTATTATATGACGAGGTGAATATTGCTATTTCAAAATTAGTGCATTGGTTTAACGTTAATTATTTGCTTTTAAACGGCAATAAAACAAAATGTATTAAATTCACAACACCAAATGTTAAACAATTACATGTATGTGCTTGTGAAAGGGGAAGAGTTGAGCCTTGGGGATACTGCTGTCTTTCTTGGAATAACATACATACATACCTAAGATCACGACTGTATCCCATAAGGGGTAGTCAGAGACTGGGCACTCACTGCAAAAACAGATGACTACCACAATCCACGTTTCACCAAAACAATATAATGCACTTGGTATGATAGGTGGTGAGCCCATCGCTACCATGCGCTGTTGGGTGCACAGTGCAATTTAATTCCTTACTCGTCTTTTACGACATCCATTGGATGAGATGGAGTGGTAGTATTCTTTTAACGAGCCGCCACTACACGGAATTCTTGGAATAACTCTTGACTCAAAACTTCAATGGAGCCCCATATATCTAAACTAGCAAGTAGACTTAGCTCTGCAGCTTACTGCTGTAAAAAATTAGGAATTTGACTAACGTTGAAACTGCTAGATTGGTTTATTTTAGTTATTTTCATAGCATAATGTCTTATGGTATTTTGCTATGGGGAAATGCAACTGATGTAGAAGTGATTTTTTTTTGCAAAAGAGGGCCGTAAGAGCTATTTATAATCTTGTTTCTAAAGTGTCTCTTAGGGATAAATTTAAAGAAATTAATATCCTTACCTTGGCCTCTACAATATATATTTGAAAACGTTTTGTATGTACACAAGAACATAAACCAGTTCACTAAAAAAAGTGATGTTCATAATGTGAATACCAGGAACAAGCACAAATTAATTATGCCAGTTACCCGACTTCACAGAGTCAGTAACTCTTTTATGGGACAATGTATACGTTTTTACAACAAAATCCCAGAAAGTGCTAAAAGGTTTTCAATCAAAAAGTTTAAATTTTATATTAAACAAAGACTTCTTAAAAAGGGTTATTATAATATTAAAGAATGCATAGATGATGATACCCCTGGGAATGAGGTGATCGCCGCCAAGCCATTTCTACATCTTTATAATACTGCTGTTATTGTACATTATTTTAAATATGACTAAAAAAAGCCCGCTGGGTTTCTTACTGGTTCTTCCCAGGACAGAGGCATTTTTGCGAACCAGTGTAGTTTAAAAAAAGAAAAAAAATGACTTTCAATAAGTATTATGTAAATAATCTATATTGAATAAAAATTATTCTATTCTATTATTCTATTCTATTCATCAAATCGTCCAAAAAATACAAAACTCATTAAATAATGAGCCGTTTTGATAAGTTTTATCGTATACGTTTCGAATTTGTTCACGCGCAAGTTACTCTTCATGAGATTTTAAAAGAGACAGAGCTCTGTCTGGGAATGCTTTAAGTAAAATACTGAACTTACTGAATAAATTGTGCCCGTAGAAACCGTGGTAGCTTAAACTTTACAGTACGCCAGACACCTGGGTTCGCTTCCCGGTGGTGGCACCATTATATTTTAAGTTCCTGTATCGATGTCGTGAATGTCGTGAGGAAACTTCCATGTCTAAGAAATAAAAAAAAAATCGTAGTCATACAAATACCGCCAACCTGCGTTGGAGCGGCGAGGGCTCCGGCACCAGAACTCTCTCAAAAATGAAAGACGGGGCATGTGCTCTGTAGGATATTTATAGGCTGTTTCTCTACCTTTTTTTTTAATTAACAAAATTTTTAGTCGTACATTTTGTTCATTTCCAAAATAAAATTCCTAGCCTACCGTTTATCGTTTCAACCTATCACAAGTCCACTGCTGAACTTAGGCCTCCCCCTAAGATAGTCACACAAGTTTGTAGCTCTCATTTTAGAGGGATTTTGCCATAGTTGCTACGATTGGCAGGCCGGTTGGCAACCGCAGTTTATTTATTCAAATGTTCGAGAAAGATGCTGTTGCCACTCTCCTGGTTTTCAGTTTTCCTCTGTCGTTTTTAACGACATCCACGGGATGAGATAGGAATGGTAGATTCTCATAGGCCGCCATCACACGGCACCGCTTATATTACCTGATAGGTAACACCACACAATAAGTGCACCTAGTATCTTCGATGTCGTCTGTTTTGGACCCCTTTTATTCAAATCTAGATTGTGTCAAATACGAGGAGCACACTTTTTGTAGTAGCTGGCTGTATTTAAAATTGCTGTTGTCATCAAGTACCTCATTTGGTTAAACAATATTGGCTAGTGGCGGAGTCTGTGTATGAGAATCTTCCGGCTCGTTTGATTCTGTGGACAAAAGTTAAAAAAGTAAAGTAACAGCTTATAAATGTCTCACTGCTGAGCATAGGGCCTTCTCACACAGTGGCTCCACGGGTGTCGTGGAAAAGGGTAGCGTACATGTAAGAACGGTGGCCTGATCTGGAGAGCGCGTCCATTTACTCGTAGTTAACATTTATGTTACTTCAATAGAGCGACTCAATACTACTTCACAATACACTATGTCGCAACACTTCTAATAATACTTAATAAGATTTTTAAACAAGAATCTATAGATTTTAACTCCATGTGAGGCCACTTAGGTAAAGGAAAATATCGAGAGGACATTAAACCGATGGTTATTACGGTAAGTAACGGCTTCTCTAATCCATCAAAATCAAAGTTAGGGTCTCTTCTAATTGGTTGTTTGAAATTAATCTTTCAACTGATACTGGAACAAAACATACAATTTTAAAATTAATTAAATCAACATTTCATCTGTCTGTACACACGTATCTAGAAAACTTTATCAATCCAAATATTCCCACACGTTAGTTGCGAGATACAATCTAATACAATTAATCGAAATTCGGGATCAGTAATGTCTCAGACAACTTGATTTACATATGGATACCAACAAACTTTTATCTTTAACCATTTTGCATTTTGCCGAAAGTCTTGCGATCGTCTTAAATTGCAAAAATATTTAGTAAATTCTTTCAGAAATCGAAATAAGGTTTTGAGAAAATTTTTAATACTTAATATTATATTCCATCACTCGACTTAATAATTTAATTTCAAGGGGTGCTTCAGACTTTTGTTAAAAGGGTTCGCTTGACAAAAAAATACGCTTGAGTACTGCTTACGTAATATAAGTATTTTAATCGTATCCCTAAATTGTATAAAACTGGCTAAAAGAATGGCTTTATGGAAACTCGCGAATCTCATAATACAATAGATAATATTTTAAAAAAATACATTAAGACAATGTAATGGAAGGGCGTTGTTCATTATAAGCTTTTACCGTCGGGCGGAAACATCGATACGGATCTCTACTGCCAACAACTGATGAGAATAAATCCAGAAGTTGAGAGAAAGCGGCCGGAATAGATCAATAGAAAGGGTATGGTCATTATTCATGACAACACTAGACCACACTCATCTTTAGCCTATCAGCAAACATTAAGAGTTTAGCTGGGAGGCTGTTAATGCATCCGCCATATGGTCCTCAACTTGCACCTACAGATTTTCACCTGTTTCGGTCTCTTCAGAATTCTTTAGGTAGGTTAACATCAAGAGAGGACTGCCAAATATACCTTGTCGCGTTTTTTTGTTCAGAAGTCCCAAAATTTCTACAGCAACTTAATTATGTCACTACCTTTAAGATAGGACAAAATTCATCGAGCAAAATAGTACATATATACTGTAATTAAATGTGAATAAACTTTGATAAAAATAAATAAAATGCAGAGTAACTTTTTCCCCAACCTTATATTATTTTGTGCTGTTTTTGTAAACTACACAAAGCTTCTGCACAAAATAAAATTTACTCGTCCAATATTTTATATCAAATATCGTAGCTTTACTTTTATCAATGAACTGTTTTTATATGCCTTCAATTAAGATAATGAACTTAATTGAAGGCATATAAAATTGCAACGGAAATTCAATCAATTTAATTATATCGAGGCTGGCAATCGAGCGGCACTTATTAGACTGGTAAAAGGAGAGTAGAGAATTAAACCGTTATATACACACATTTATAGCTAACTTTTTAAATATTTAACTTTTCTATTTTACTAGTTATTTTGACAAGTTAAAAGAAATTTCAGTACTAATATGGTTTATTTGGCAAACCTAGGTTGTCATCGGGAAAGGCTGTGTTCTGGTGCTGTAAATATAAAACATGGAGGTATCTGTTCAGACACCTATTTCCATATTAGAAGTTACTAACCTCACGCTTATCGTATCTGAATAACGATTTATGAGATAAGATTGGACAATGGACTGGATACAGTATATCCGGACCCGTAAATGAATAATTTATTTTTCCTATATTCCTATGCAGGAATCCGTCTAGGTAGTGTGCAAACATCACTAGTAGTTACTGGACATATGAGATTTCAGAAATGATGTCTCTGGGTGACGGTTTCAATGTGGTGCCACAAAGAAATTTTCTGGGTAACACAGCATTTGTTATGGGCAGACGTTGCACTTACCATCAGGGTAACGTTTTGCTCGTCCCGTCACTTTATCCAAAAAAAAACTTAAACTACCGTCATGAAGTGGTTAGCAAACACCACTGTCTTTCTGTTTGATGGTACTATAGCTAGTGTAATTACAGGATGATGTGAGATTTAACATCTTTCAGGGTGTCGAACGCGATGTGGTGCTGCACAGAGCCTTCCTTTTAAAAGATTTGGATGAGTTTACAAATTTTATGGACAGGCGTGGTACTTACTATCAGATGGTATTTACCCCAACCGACACTGACTTGTGTTAAAAAAAAAACATCCACGCGGTTCACACTAAAATATAAAACCTTCGGTATAATCAATAAGACTAGATGTTTTTACTTACATACATACATTCTCGCCTTTTTCTCATATATAAGGTAAGTATGGCCACACTAGTAGCCTTCTGCACGAATAAATGTCCGTCTAATATCGGTACAATACCTTAGTCACCTCTTACTAAACCTCTTTAGATAAGAGGTAGGTGCTATTCTACTCTGCTGGTTACCTATCGGTTTGTTGTTACAGTAATTTAAATTGATCTTACTCATGGTCTGTTTTGTAACCGCTTTAAGCAGTATATTAAAATCAAACGAATGTTTTTCCTTCAGTTGCACACTGAAGGCACGCATTCGTTTTATTTCTGGTTTGTTAGAGTTTGGAATTTGTAAGCCAATATGTAAACAACTCTCGAAGTTTACCCATATCAAACCGGTGGTTAACTTCTGCGTTGTTTCTATTCCAGTGTGCATATGAACATGTCACTGAATTCAAACAATATTTGTGTTTCGTATTCGATGTAATGCCAGTATGCAGCGGAATATGATAGAATGCATGGTGAAAACTGGACAGGGTTCATCACATACAACCAAAAATACTTCAGCGATTTATTGTTACTTAACCATGAGTTCTATGGTCGGCACGATATCTTTTTGAAACCCAGTTTCACCTTCTCGGAGAAACTAAATATTAATAATAAAGTTCGTCTTAAGCATTTCGTCAGATTTGTAGTTTGCAAGCGTCTATATTTTTGGATGAATGGAAAAGAATGGATACTATTTATTCGATCTCTTGACCGATAAATGCCACAGCGTTATTTGGTTAACAGCCAGCAGCTATCGTCTGCGCAGATTATCTTACAGTGGTGTAAGTGCCTATTTCCGTAAAAATATTGCAGTAGATTTCATAAGAATGAAATAAAGCAAGCTGGCACAGAACCTTACATAATGTAACTGACAGGTTCGCTCGCCGATTCAAGTCTTAAGGATCGTAATTATCGCACCACATCTGCTACTATCGTTAATAGCTTCGTTTAAGTATTCTGTAAAAAAAAATTTCTTGTTACATTGTTACACATAACGGCACGAATATTTTAAACTAAATTTTATTATGTATTTATTTTACCTCTTTTTCCCTTTCAATATTTTGTTGGCTCGAGATCATATTATCATGAGTATAATTAATGTCTTAGTGGCGTTTTGAAATGGAATTTCAACTCCTGTCACTCTAGTTGTTTGCAAGCTACATCTATAGGCAAACAAAGTTCACTATTTAAGCATTTAAAAGCTTAAGAGATTGACAAGAATCCGCTTTACCCAGTAATGTTATTTATAAATTAAATTATAGAAGAAAATCTTGAAAATAAAAGATTTCAAAATTTTAAGAAGATTAGTCGATGAGATAGAGATCTACGAGTATACTATAAATAGTAGTAGATACGCCGGATTTGCTTATGCAGATTTTTTTACGCAGTAAAAAATAAAAGATTAAACAAAGCAACAAACGTCTTGAAATCTCATCGCTAAAAGGAACGTGTCACTTACGCAAATTATTGCACCAGTGTTTTCTCTAAAAGCATGTTCAAAGTGTGTTCTTCTGTGGCAACACTTGGATAAAATTTGCAAATAATTCCCGCATCGCAACCGCTATTCTTTTGAAACCGAATCGGTGAGGTTAGATAACAGAATTGCATACTACGTAATTTTATTATACGTTATCAAATGTATGTACGGTGTTTTTAACGTGCACTTAATATAATATCAGATATAATAATTATAATATCAGATAAATGCATGATAAAATACAGTTTTCGAATTTCTTTAATATGTATCATATGTCAATATGAAAGTGTGCATTTTTTTCATTAATACTTGTTTTTGTAACGGAATCTTCATTTAGGCAAACCGAAACATAAGAACCGAATTGCTATAAAATTGTTGTTCTTTTTTATGGAAGATACCAAAAAGACTTAGGTAATCGTTCACCTGATGGTAAGTACAATGTCAGCTCATAACAAATACTGCATCACCCAGTCTGTCAGTGTGTACTGGTTTTCGTCTTGTTGTAGCAAATTGAAAAACTTATATTTTTTAGAGTACAGTAAACAGAATAGTGCCGTGTGGTGGCGGCTCGTTAAAAGAATACTACCACTCCATCTCATCCAATGGATCTCGTAAAAGGCGAGTAAGGAATTAAACTGCACTGTGCACCCAACAGCGCATGGTGGCGATGGGCTCACCACCTATAACACCAAGTGCATTATATTGTTTCGGTGAAACGTGGATTGTGGCAGTCATCTGTTTTTGCAGTGAGTGCCCAGTCTCTGACTACCCCTTATGGGATACAGTCGTGATGTTATATATGTATGTATGTAAAATGTAGGTGTTTTGTCTTTATTTTAAAAGCACTTTTAATATGCCGGCGATGAGTGGCGGCATTACGACGCAGCCTCTCGTGTGGTAGCCGACAAGAACCAGAGAAATTTACTTAAGGCAACTTAACTTCATCACAATTCCCTCTCGATGATGAATGCGCTTTCTTATCAAAATAAATAAATAAATATAATAATACACTACTTCATAATGTACTCGACTAGAGGGGCTACATTTACATATATATATAACACATACATACATACATATATATATATATATATATATATATATATACATATATATATATATATATATATATATATATATATATATATATAACGTATTGAGAGCGTATCGATTTTAATTGAATTGGCGGATATGATGACACGGTTTCATGTGCAGTCCGTCGCCGGTAAAATTGGGGAACTTTTACATTAGCGTAAGCGGCTCTATAACTACGCCTGGAGCTTATCGAAAGCTCAATTGACTTAAAATGGAAGTTCTTTAAATACACAGTTTTCACAATTGAATTTGGTAACAATTTTTCAAAGGTTTAATCGTTGCAAAATATTAAAAAAGAAATTGAGGTGGTCGAACGCACTTTTGTAATTACATTATAACCACCTCTTATATATCTTATATTAAGCCTCGGTAGCTCAGGGGCCGGGTGCTCGTCTTTAACTTCATAGTACGTGAGTAACCTGGGTTCGATCCCCGGTGCCAGTACGTCTATAATTGTTCTACAATTTTAAGTGCTGATTTACCACGTGTTTAGCGGTGAAGGAAAACATCGTGAGGAAACCTGCGTGTACGAGGAATAGAAATATTTCAAGGACATGTGAAGTTCGCCAACCCGCATTGGAGCAGCGTGGCGGACTATTACCAGCTCCAAAACCCTCTCAGAAATGAGAGGAGGCCTGTGCTCAGCAGTGGGACATTTATGGGTTGTTACTTTACTTTACTTTTTTTACTTATGTATATACTCTGAATTCATACCAGGGGGGCTAATCTGGTTGCTTTCGTGATCGGTTTCATTTGACCCCATGTTTCGGTCTGACTGACTACTGGCGGCTCAGAATGTGGTGCCACACAGAATGGGCGACACGATCACGCAATCCGCTGAACGTTTTACCCGTCTCGTAATTTTCTTTCATAAAAAAACTGGGTAGTTGTCTCCTCACACTTTCAAAGGTTTAAATTAATTACATTAAAGTGAAACGATAGCATGGAAAGCCTAGATTGAGACCAAATTCATCATTGCTTATTCAATGTTAAATTACTAACTTCGTGATTATTGACAGCTTATTCCATGAGGCGTTCGCACATTGTTCTTAGATTAAACTAATTCGGCAACCTAAATCATTTGAAATAGAACAATGGAAGCTTTGAACCCGACTTATCTCTAAGCCTGTATTTATGTCAAAACAACTAAGTTATGATATGTGATTCGGTTTCGTAATATTATACATTGTGTCCGCATTTGTATGACATCGTTCTATTGAATAAAACTTTATATGTTTTTTATCGATCGACTTAATTCTTATTTAACGGCTTCGTAGCACCCATTGTCAAGAGGCAACTGAGGACTTTGACGTCCTGATTTCATAGTTCATCCGGGTTGCCTTCAGCTTTATATTATTAGTTTTGGTTTGGTAGTTGATCTACGCAAAACGGGCATACAGTGTCGCCGATGGTTTTATCCACTTAACTCCCGGATGTTCAGCAGTGGACTTGTTATGGGCTGGAATGATGATGATGATCTTCTCTTTTGAACTAGGATGTTTTCCTGATTTGAATAACCTACCGAATCATTCTTGGCCACGTATCATTTGTGATCCTGAACATTCAGTTGAAAGTAAGCAGCAGATTACTTAGAGCGTCAATGCTTTATGTCAGCTATGTTCCTACGTGGATTTTAATCCATTTTTTACCTTTTCTCTGTGTAGAAGAAACTAAATTCACAACACAGCTCATATTATCCTGCATCTTTCGAAGGAAGCGAAATGCGTAGTCCATAAATATAAGAAATCATAATGCAACTATTTCATTAAGGTGCCGTCGACCTGTAATATTCTGTAATTAAGAACTGATTTTTGTAAGCACTAGCGACATTTGTGTTAAATTTCTTATCGATAGACTCGACATTAAACACTTTACGATTTACAACATCAAATATTTTTAAGGTTGTCTGGTTCATTGTTTGGCGTACCTCAGTCATTAATTTTAATCCTAGACAAGGATTTAATTCTATAATTATTTTAATTTTTATTAAATAACTCGGAATGCATAGAAAAAGAACAACACAACTAAAGTAAATGCTACCAACCTATGAACAAAAGCAGACACATTCTCAAATGAATAAGCTTAAAACTCGAACAGAACGTCATTAATAAAAAAAACATTATTAATTACAGTACAAGATTTTGCAAAATACGGCTAATACTCCAGTCATTTCAGGGATGATCAACTTTTCTGTACTCAGACTTCTTGTTCGAGCAAGTAATTCACCTCTTTACGTAAAAGCTAGTAAAACAGTCTTTGGTTCTTTGGCATCATAAAATATGTAAATTTATAACAAAATCATATAAGAACATTGCGATTTATATATACATCACAATACTGTTTTAAAACTTTATAAATGATATTAAAAGTAATATGTTTAAGTAATTTAAACTTCAACATGTCGTACTTCTACCCTCTGCTAAACGCGCTCTGCTAAAAAGTATAACTTCAATAAATAAATTATCACATTGTTATACAATAATAGACTGATCTTTAATTCTAATAAAAAATGCTAAAAACAACACCTTAGCGATTTTATACGCATAATTGACCACCAAGGAAAGTGATTTCTTTGCGCCTAAATACCGGGAAAATTCATTGTTAAGCTAAAGTAATAATGCCTAAGGGACTGTCTTCCTTTCTTCTAAAGAACGAAGCGGTTTATTCACAGATTTATACCGCTGACCCAGATGCGGTGCCGTCACTTAAAGAATAATGAAAATTTCCAACTGACACCTACGTACAGTGCGTTTCGTTAGTCAACTCTTGAGTCATGCCCTTCGTTAGTTACCGTGGCTCATACCCACGCATATATTCGTAGACGAAATTAATTAGACAAAGTTTCAGTACCTTCCAGGAATACCAATTTCATTCTTTTGAAAATTTAATTAAAAAGTTTTTCTGATTCATTTTGAAGAAATTTCTTTTCATTATAATACGCCTTTCAGCAGAGTACTTGCTTTGGTGGAAATGAACCAGTCTAAATACTAAATTTACGCGGTAGTTATTATTTTATGTGGATGTTTTTTTTGTGGCTGTGTAAGTTTTAAACTATTTTCTGTAAATTCATTAAAAATTCCAAGAACTTTCTTTCAGCCATTGCAGGAAAATGTTGGAATTATTAAACAATCATGAGATGAAAGTTGTGAATGCTTTCTACAAAAAAAAAACCTAAAAAAAAACAAACCATCTTTGTCACGAGAATCTTAAACCTAACCAAAAGGAATGGTATATTCTGATTTCTATCAAATCGAGGTACTATAGAAAATCCAATTAGTTTATTATACTTAAATCGTATTACTGTTATTGACAAAATTAATAACAAGTCAAAAAATGAAGTCAGATTTATCGTTTGAATACATACCCCTAAAAGACTACGTGAAAGATAAAATATGTATGTAGTTGAATAAAGAAATACGAGTAATAGTTGCAAGGGAGTAAGCGTTTATATATTTGTTGGCTGCGATGCTGTAAAGGTCGTACGAAATCTAAAAATACATATAATAAAACTGTAGAAAAGTCTATTCTATGCGTTGAAAATATTTTGGAAAAAATAAAATGGAGAGATTAAGAATAAGCCAAAAATTACTCTTTTTGTAATTTTTGTGTCCGTCCGTCCTTCTGTGCACGCAGTACGTAAAACGTGGCGTATGAATTTTAATGCAATTGGGTACTGCTGAGTATTTTATATTTTGAATTCTGTGAAAGCTTTTACGTTCTCCTTGGTAATTACGAATACAATGTAAGTACAATAAAGAGTTTATTCATACATACATCGTTGGCACAGTTAGTGTCAATTAAATCTAAGAGTATTTTCATATAATCCGTACTTGGTTACAAACAATGTCTAAAAACCGATTTTCACTCATTTATGAGGTAGAGAGATACGTAAAACATATCAGCCGCATCTAAACAGGCCGCTTCTAGACTTACAAGAATATACATTTCTAAAGTTGGGACGGAACGGACGTCGGGATAGACGATGACTTCGGTTCCTACCAGCTTAAAAGATGCTGAAAGTCACCTGATCGTTCATCCGATGGTAATTGCCACGGGTCCATATATTACCATTAGTACTATGTTCCACATCACTGGAAAATTCTGAAATTCTGTAAAGGAACCCAACTGCATTCGTCACTATGAGACATCGTTTCTTAACTCTCATATGCCCTGTAATTACACAAACTGTCTTTCAAACCAAAAAACAGTAGTGATTGCAAACCCCGGCTGAATGACTGGCGCTACCTAGCTGGATTGCTGAATAGGAATTCTACCACCAGCGAGAGTGTATTTCTCTTTATATAAAAAATATATGTATTGGTCTGGTTTTTTGGGATTGTTGTTCTGTTGGAGGTCACGATTTTTCCTGGCATTTCCCTTTCACGACTCACGGAATGACATGGGGATGTAGATTGCCATACGACACATATTACAACGATGGCGTGGCTCAGTAACGTGACTGCTTGCTGAGTCGTAAGTTCGAATCTCAATATATGTGTAAAAAAAATGTCGGTTCTGGATGTAACTCTTCTGTTTAGCTTTCTTCCGTTTAGTTAATAAAGTATCTAACCACATATTAAAAATGTCATACAAGCTTGTGCGCATTGTTGGCATTGCCCAAATTTGTAATTTGCATATTTTTTTGTAATCAATCCTGTAATGGAATCGTGATATTCTGTTTGAAACTCAAATCGATATTTTTTTTAATACAAATTACTTTTCCATTAAGCTACGTGAAAATTCAATAACGGAGTCATGTTATGTTATTGTTTTACGACCATATGAATCCGAAAACAAATAATAGGGGCTGCATAATGTGTTAAAGACCTTAAATTGGCGCCACCCGCAATCAGGGTGCGGCCGCAATGCGCCGTGACGCTTGTGGCAGCCGATTTCGATGAACTTTGGTGTGGTTCGTAAAGCGCTGCCGATAATAAAACATGCTTATATTTTGATAGAATAATATAATATACTGTCATGACAGTTTTACGAACGCGTGGTCAGGTTATCAGAGTACGCCGCGGGTCCTGATTTCGAATCCCAGCCGGGGTCTACATTTCTGAAAAACAAACGGTTAGTTATCGGGTCCATGTTAAATTTATGAAACTATGAAACTCACTCTCACTACAAGAGAAATTATCGAGTGGACATAGTTTTTAAAACAAAAAAGCTGTGGTAGCTCAACGGCAGCACGCCTAACATTTCATAGCACGAAAGTGGCCTAGATTCGATCCTCAGTTTGGCTATCACTAAAATTGTAAATTGTAATTTTCAGTACTTTTATGACATTTGTTCGGCGCTTAAGGAAACTTCACGTGTTTAAGAATTAAAAAAGAATCGTATCTTACATGGATGCTTGTATTTATAATGATGAAGAATCATTAAAAACTTGTATTCAAAACGTTATGCGAAGTATAATTTTAGAGTTATTTATTTATGGTGTTTTATTCTTTGTTTAGTAAATTTATTGCTTAAAAATTTGTTTTAGTGTACATTTTATTTAATGCACTGCAAAATGCTAAATGCACTTTCAACGATCCGAATTATATACCAACATACAAATTGAATATGGTATGCTTATTTATCTTCCTGCACTAGTAATGTATTTCACGGGTGCGATTTCTAATGATTTTATGAAGTTATTTTTAGCACATTAGTAGTGGCGGTGTGTTGGCGGCTGTAAAAAAATTTAAAGTAAGAAACGAGACGTTACGGTTGGCTAATCACGTCGCCGCCATTTTGGCACGAGTTGAAATTCTTGTTCACCATTGCGTTCACAGGTGGAAAGGAAAAAGGGTCAAGTAGGAAATAAACATGGGGTAGGGAATAGGAAGTTGAAAAATGAACTATAAAATGCTAATTATGTAGGATATTACTATCTCGGAGGGAGCAGCTTCTTCGCTTACACAGTACTCAACCGTATCTGCCGTACAAGGCAACTAGGTTGAGTATCTCTGGCCATAACCATCAAGAAAATGCCAGATCAAAAATATACAGACCAACGATGGACAGCGGATGTCTAAGGTTCGAGCGTCTGGCACTGCACTCACCAATTCGCTTGCAAAGCGTGGTGATTACGGCAAATGATCCCTTGTCGGGAGAGGACTAAGTCCAGCAGTGGACTGTTGACTGGCTGATGAAATAAATGAAGGATTGTTTATGCCGAAAAATTTAAAGCCTGCACGTTTCTCTAAAATTTTTGCCCATTTCTAAACGATTACAAAGTGCTGAAAAGAGAATAGTGGCATTTTAATAACAAATGCTCAAAGGCTCAAACTCCATGTTTTTTTGAAAGAAAGACACTAGATCAGCAGATCGTTTACCTGTTGGTAAGTGCAACGTCTGCCCGTGACAAATTCAGTCACCCAGAACATTTCTGTTATTTTATTTCTCAGAAGATGTTTAAGGGTCAAATCCATTTTAAAACTACCACCAAGGTTTTTTTAAAGTTTTGGAAGTTAGCGGCAACAGTGATTTCATCTTTGGTTCCTTTGAAAGTATTTTTATTATTTTATGTAGGAATTCATATCTAATTCATAAAACGTATTCCCGGGCAGGAATCCGTCTAGGTAAGTACCATCGTAGGGTCAGTTATTCTGCCATGAACCGGTGGTGTGCAAAGATCACTGTGTTTCCGTCTGAAAGGCACTGAGAGCTAGTGTAATTACTTGGCATATGAGACTTAAGAACTTATGTGTGATGGTGACGGGCGTAGTGTGGCGAACACAGAAATACTCTAGGTGACACAGGATTTGTTATGAGCAGACGTTGCACTTACTATCAGGTGAACGTTTTGCTCGTCTAGTCACTTTATGCTATAATTTTTTTTAATACTATTGCACAATTCGTGCCATTAAGTCAGAGTTCCAGTAAACAAAATAATATTTATTAGTGTATCTGATGTGGAAATTTTTGAGACTTCGTTATTGTATGTGAGTAGGAAGAGTTTTTTTGTGTTTTTCTATAATGATCCTGCACACAACTGTGCGTATATACACTTATAAGCTCTGTTGCCAATTGCGCAGTACATCGCAATGCAGCATAGTGCAAGGTCAAATGTGGCGCAATTAATTATTTTTATGATTTATTGTCGTTTGTCCGTTGCAATAATGCATGTGCGTCGAATACATTGAAATCGTTATCCATACTAATATTACGAATGCGAAAGTAACTCTGTCCTCCTGTGTGTTTGTTATCTTTTCATGGTCAACCGTTGAACTGTTCTTGACGCCTGGAGCTTGCATCCTGAAGACGTTCATAGGATATTTTTATTCCGGAAAAACAAAGAGTTCCCACGGTATTTAAAAAAAATCTAAATCCACAGGGACGTAGTCCCGAGATTCAGCTGCTTTCCTTCTAATATTTCGTGCATTAAATACGTTCTATCATGAAACAAATTCATACAAATAGATAAATAGGTGTAAATAAATATAAAAAAAATATTATCGTCGGCCTGTAAATGATTATAATGTCCCCGTGATCGATTTTCGACCACGACGACAACTTACCAATAATGTTGAAAGTTACCAACTGCGCAGGAGATATAATAGTACCACAGGGTTTTCATAGTCATCACGCAATTCGGCGATCGTACCTTAGACGTCCGATTCCATTAGCACTTTCACGCGTTTTACTTCGTCTATTCACACGTTACCCACGTAATAAGACAGGTTGCCACACGACGTGAATAAACCGTACCACCATACGACGGGATAACTTCATTCATTTCAACCAATTATATTTTCGCAAAAAAAAATGTTGAATCAACACTCCAAACAGTCAATATTAATAAAGGTGCAGGACCAGACGGTGTCCCAGTTATTTTCATCAGGAACTGCGCAAGTGCACTGGCGAAACCTTGTTTTTAGCAAAAGCGTTACTACGGGACCCCTCCCGGAACTCTGTAAGATAACTAAAATAGTTACCTATATATAAATCTGGTAACAAAATGGATGTGAAAAACTAAAGACCAATTCTCTTTCGCTTTCCTACGGTTTTTGAAGGCATTATACACAAACACGTGAGCTTCCATCGGAAAGGCGTAATTTGAACAACACGGTTTTGTCGCAGGAAGATCAACTTCCTCTGACCTTGGCATTAATGGCTCATTCCTATGTTGGCTGGATTCATACCTTTCTAACCGAACTCAGTTAGCCACTGTTTACGAATATGTTTCTATCCCATTCTAATCAAAATCGGGAACCCCACTAGGGTCAATTTTAGGCCACTGTTAATTATTTTGTTTATCAACGAACTTATTGAATCAATTTCTTGTAAATGCCTAGATGGACACTAAACTGAGCTATTGTTATCACTAGGACAATATTATTTCAAAAGAACAAGACGTATTGGGATAGGGATTCGTATATCGAGTAACAAAACCATTCATAAATCCTTCTAGCTTGATTACATTTTATGTTACCCTAGTAAGAAGCATCCTTGATGCTCAGTGGTTTGGTCACTGTTATAAAGCACACATACAGACTTGGAACTATTCAAAGGTGTATTCTACGATTTTGATTAGGATCCGTTGGCTCGTTATATTATTTATAACTTTTGCTATAATTTTGTTAGTTATTTTACGAAAATGTTGTGCGTAGCTCTTATCGGAATTCAAATTTAACACTATATTATGTACATATTTTTTGGTAAATTATTTGGTTTTGTATTCTGTAGATGTGTTTATTAAACAAAATAAATAAATATAAAGCTTATTAATTAATGTCCTATGCTGCTGAAATATACTAATACAAATTTCTATATACCTCTTTATTCTTTATTTTTCGACTATATTTAGTTAGATTATTAAAACTTGATAATACTTTATAAAATAGTTTTGAAATTGTAATAATTGAAATTATATTAATTTACTATACTAAGTAAATTTATATAATATACACCGGACCGCAAAGAAAAATGGTCGGTTAGAAAATTTTCAATATCTACAAAAGTCAGGTACCTAGCTTCATGAAATAAAGGGACGGGAGGAAAAGAGTGTACAGAAGACTGGGAGAGCACTATAAACAAGCCTGTAAGAAGAAAACGGAGGAGGGTCTTTTAACGTGTGGGCTGGGATTTCTTCTGAAAGCCGCACTGAGCTAGTGGTGATAGAAAATTGAAAAAGGAAATTTAACTGCATAAAGATATGTCACTAAAATTCTGGATAACTAAGTTGGTTCATTTAGTGGAAATCGGCGAGAATGCCGTTTTTATGCAAGACAATACGGCTCAGATAGTGTTTGCCTATTTTCAAGAAGTCGGTATCACGCGCATGCAGTGGCCAGCGCGCAGCCCCAGTCTCAAACCCTACTGAGCATGCATGGGAGGAACTGGGACGACGTTAACGTCAGCGGAATCCGCCGCCAATCACGCTAGGAGATAAAAGATGCTCTAATAGAGGAATGGCAGAATATTACGCAGCACCGCCCCAAAAACCTAGTAAAACATATGCCAAATCGCATAACAGCAGTATTGCGAGCTCGCGGAGGCAACACAAAATCCTAAAATGTGGAAACCCATTGACATATTCTTTAATTTAGTCTTAATTTCATAAAGCTAGGTCAGGTATTTTTGAAGATATTGAAGATTTTCTAATCTTTTAACGCTTTAAACAATAAAAAAGAGCAAATAAATCTCTATCGATAATTAATGCGTGTATATTCGAAAGAATAAATGCAATTTCAATTAATACTTCATTCATGGTTTGTTTCATACGAAATACATGCTGCAATGCATGCTGACCGCTATTTATCAACAGAGTTGGGATAGGACGGTGCATTCCACCCAACCCGTCCACCCAACCCGCACCAAACGCACCCTGCGCGCGTCCCTCCCTAGCGCCCCACAGTTCTGGGTACTGTTTCTATAAATAGCTCTCGTAGTAACGTAGATGCGTAGTATTATGGATCCTAGTAGTATTCACACCAAGACCGTGAAAAGAGTGCATTGAACTTGACGTCCGGGAAATTTTGACGTTTACGTAGTTTATTTCATTACTTCATAATATTTAAAGGCTTTCTATATTGTAACGCTCTGAAATTGTACAGTAAGTTGACGGCATTCACCAACGGATTCAGTGCATCTTCGTAGTGATTGGTGGTGGTTAGTTGAGATTTATATTGAGAGCAAAGCAGTAAATCACTGGGCATTTGAGACTTAAGAACTGATGTCTCAGGGTGACGGACGCAGTGCGGTGTCACACAGAAATATTCTGGGAGACACAGCATTTGTTGTGGGCGGACGTTGCACTTACCATCAGGTGAACGTTTTGCTCGTTTCGTCACTTTGTACAATAAAAAAAAATGTAATATTCATATTAATTTACCTTTATTTTGCCAATAAATGAAATATGATTACAAAAAGTTTTCATTTTGAATCGTTAACAAATATCTTTAAATTAAGGATATAAGCAAATGGTAATATATTATTATCATTTGCTTATATCCTTAATATAATATATTTAAGAAAGAAACGCATCTCTGTGCGGCATTTGCACGCGTAACTCAGATTTTCAAGCCAAGTTAGTCGTTCATACTATAAGCCATATTATAATATTATAAATGCGAAAGTAACTCTTTCTGTCCCTCTGTCTGTTTGTTACCTTTTTACGGTTGAGCCGCTTAACCGATCGCGACGACATTTGGCACAGAGACAGCTTGCATCCTGTCGATGGACATAGGATAATTTTTGTCACGGAAAATCATAGTTTCCACGGTATATTTAAAAACCTATATCAACGCGGACGAAGTCGCGGGCATCCGCTAGTTAGTAATATAATATGAATACGTACCTACTTAAGCATTGATATTACATGTATATTAATAATGAATTATAGGAAAAAGTCGGCTCGGTTGATGAAGTGGTTAAGCGACTAGCTACTGTGTTATTTATTTATTACTCGTGGGTTCGATTCCCGCTCGGGACTAATGTTAGGACCTACACGTGGTTTTTATTAGTATTTAGTTAGTATTTGTGCGTGTGCAATTTCTCTTTGAAATGTGTTCACGATACAAGATATATCCTAGCGTGGGGCATTTAAAAATAATATATAACATATAAGGTATAATTAGTGGTATTCTTTAGCTGCAATTAATTATACAAAGTGTCCTTTTGACCTATAGCCCGGAATAGCGTAGCTTCCGTATAGTGTCTGTATGGGAGATGCAGAAAATAGGTCGGCGGCCCCTTAACTTTCCTGCATTGAAAGCTAAGCTATCTATCTAAGTCAAGGCCCTCATATCTATGACAACCTTAGAGTGATATACAACATGCATTATTCGGATTATAAATATTTTTCAATCTAAACTTTATTCACGAGTAAAACAATACCTAATTAAATGTAAGTACATCAGGGAATATCTTGGCAGACTATTTTCAAACGATGGTAATAAAATGTGTATAAAAGTTCTTCGAAGCAAATTCGTACGAAAATTCACTAACTACAATGGCACAGAACCATTGTAATTTCTGTTTACTTAGGTTTCCTGAGTCATGCAAATTTTAAACTAAAGTCGAACTTTTATCACACAGTTTTATACTTTAATATTTAAGAATAGAAGTTTGTTTTCCAAGCCCATACCACCAACGGACACCACGGTTTGTATTAATTATCAGTTCACCCTTTTGAGGACGTAAATTCCAAAACAAAAACAAGTCTCAATTATGATGCGAAAGCGAATTGTTTGGTGCTTATTGTTTGTTGTATTTCCGAATAAGCCTCCGCGATTTCCGCATCGGGACTGTTGTATTTGAACTATAATAATGATAGTAATCTTATGCGTTACTGTATACGTATGTATAGTCATGCTTTTTCCCATATAAAGGGGTAGGCAGAGACCACACACGTAGCACACTTTTCGCCATTTTGGTACGAGTTAAAAATTACTCCTTATTGCGTTCCCACGAGCAATATAGTGAAAGCATTGCATTATATGTTTTTTTATTGGATAAAGTGATGACACGAGCAAAACGTTTGCCTGATAGTAAGTGCAACGTCTGCCTATATTAAATGCTGTGTGATCAAGAACATTCCTGTGTGACACCCCACCGCGCCCATTACCCTGAGACATTATTTGTTAAGTCTCACATGCCCAGTGATTACACTAGTTTACAGTGCCCATCAAACCGAAACACAGTAATGTTTGCACACTACTGCTTCACGGCAGAATAACTGGCCGTGGGGTGGTACCTTCCTAGACGGATTCCTGCACAGGAATCCTACCACTAGTTCCACTCCGCTGGAAACTTGTGTGCGCACTGAGGACGTCTTTTCTTTCGTCGTCGAGTAAACCATATTAGGTCGGAAGAAAGGTAAGAAATAGTTTCAGATAATCACAAAATAATATCCAGGTACGAAAACTAACAACAGAATAATCCTGGCCGATTTTCGGCAAAAGCGAAGCTCTTAACTGTGCAGGAAATGTTATAGTGCCACACGTGTACGCGTAAACACTGAAACAATATTGACAATTCGTACGAACGTATCCATGTAACTGGATCCGGAAACCAACAAATTGTGTTTTTGCACAAATGTTAGCTCCGACCTTCATTCGAACCCAGGACCCGCGGCGCAGAAGTCCGGTACTATGGCTGTTTTTGCTTTGGACGAGCTGAATTTGCTTTGGACGTGTTTCTTTAGCGAAGATTCAGAAAGCTGTAGAACTTGTGGGGTATCTTATCTTATCATAATGGACATGATTTCAATTGAATGTATAAGAGACTATATAATATGTTAATAAAAAATCTGGTTGACCAAAAATAGAAAGTCTGTAATTTTATTATAAAATTCTTAAATGTGTGACGCAAAAATCTGACTCAGATTTTAAAACCTTGTCATGAAGACATTTCTAGATAAAGCGTATTACAAAAGATGTGTTGTAAAAACTCATACCTGCAGTTGAAATTACAGTTAATGTAATTTATAAATTGCATTATTTATTTATTTATTTAAACTTTATTTACACACACAAAAAATATGTACAAAAAGGCGGACTTAATGCAACAAGGCATTCTCTACCAGTCTACCTTCGGGTCGAGCAGAGAAGATGTAGTGGGTGCCAAGATCTAACAAAAAAAAATACTAATATATAAAAAAATAAAATATTCTGTAATATGTTATAATAATAACAAACAAAAATACATATAATATTAACATTATATATACATACACACATGCGCAATAAACACATATATACATACTAAAATATAAATGCATGTATTTACACATACATACAAATATACACATATACATATACATAAAATATGACTAGATTCCGAATTCAAGAAAGAAAGCAAATACGTTTAGTAAAAGAAAAGAAGTAGAAATTTATAACAACCATTAGAAAGAAAAGAAAATAAAATAATGTAATATTGCATTGAAAAAAGAAGTTCTTAGAATTAGAAAATTAGTTCTTAAAATAAGAACAAGGAACTCTAGGGAGATTATTTTAAGAACCGGTGTAATTCTTTATATTCATAAGAGCTTTAAAAAGCCTAAACTGAATAAAGATGTTTTAACTTTGAAAATAATCAGACTTTACTCGATTACTACGTACATACTTCTTATTTTGACAGGCTGTTCCACTGCGGGTTGTCGGACTTCACATGCCTTTGAGTATTTTCAGAAATGTGAGTAAAGATATTTTCCAAATTCCGGCCAAATTTCAAAGGCTTTATAGTGCCTTTGTTGATATTATAAGCTTGTCAATCTTCTTCCTTCTCTGAGACTTAATAAATTAATAAATAATCCTAACTATACGTATAACACTTGGTTTCTGATATGCTTAATTACTATCATTATCAGCACTGCTATTATGCCAGCTCAACACAAGCTCACTACTGAACATAGCCCCACACTATTGTCACAAAACACTGTCCTTCGCCACCAGCATAAATCAGCAAAACAGACTCAATATTTCCTATGCCGAAAAATAAAATAGATAGATAGATAACTCGTTTATTTGGACACTACAACACTTATACAAATTACATACAAACATTACATTACAAGAAAGACAACTAAAGCACGAAAAAACACGGAATTACATAATAAACAATAACAATAAAAACAAGTGTGAAAAAAAAAGAAACAAAGACAAACAACGTGGGTGCTGCAGTGACACAAAAAGGCCATAGCTCAGTGCATCTTTGCTCGAGGAGCAAACACTGATTTTCAGCTATTACCTAGAAGGTAAAAAGTATTTAAATAAAATATTATAATAATATATAATATGATAAAAGAACATATTGATGAATGTGTTTTTTTAATATATAAACGAAGAATATGTTACGTGCGATGTATTTAGATATGCGAATCCGGAGTATTTATTTTACGTATAAATACTTAAAGAAAAAAAACATTGTATGAGATATGTCCAATAATTAATAATTAAAAATAGATATATATATATACATACTTGTAAAATTTGTTATATAAGTGATTTAATGGCAGTATTCACCGGTAGCACCGCCACTTACGAGAAATGCTATGATCTAGATACTCGGTATGATCATGATATAGATTATGTTTATTTAATTTTCATTCGATACAAGATGTTAAAGCGCCTTGGTATTTCAGGGTTCGAGCGCTCGCCTTAAATTTCGTAATATGTTAATAACCTGAGTTTAATCCCGGTGCCGGCACTTTATAAAAATGTTCTGCGATCAGCTTCAAAGCCCTATCAAAAAATGAGGCTGTAATTTAACTTTTTATAGACTTTTGTGTATATTATAAATATAATAATTATACTGGTGGTAGGAGTCCAGGTAGGTACCACCCCAGGGCCAGTTATCCAACCGCGAAGCAGTAGTGTGCAAACATTACTGTTTCGGTTTGAAGGGCACTGTGAGGGTAGCGTAATCACTCTGCATATGAGACTTAAGAACTGATGTCTCAGGGTGACGGGCGCAGTGTAGTGTCACACAGAAATGTTCTGGGTGACCTGGCATTTGTTATGGGTAATAGTTGCACTTTACATCAGGTGAACGTTTTTCTCGTTTGGACACTCTACCCAATGAAAAAAAACATTGCTTTGTTAAACGTTTATTGTACATGTTTATAATAAATTATGTTCATGTTAGCTAACTCGTGGCATATACTAGTAATGTATACTTAATTGTAACTGTAACAGTAATAATGAAGTTTCAAGAACAGCGATGGTATAAATTGCATTGTAAGGACGGTAAGACAAAAGCGGGACGGTTTTATTTAACTTGAGGTTCCGTAAATTAGTTTCAGATTTTGCGACTGACAATTAATTATTCTTTACTGGTTCTCATGAAACTTCTCTTACGTGTTTAGTTTAGTTTCACTGGGTGGTAGGATTCCTATGCAGGAATCCGTCTAGTTCTTTCATATGCCGCGAAGCCTTGGTTTTGTTGGTTTTGTTTCGAAGTTTTGGTTTGAAGCACACTGAGAGCTCGCGAAATCACGGGGCGTATGAGACTTAAGAACTCATGTCTAAGGGTGACGGGCGCAGTGTTGTCTCACACAGAAATGTTCTGGGTGAAACAGCATTTGTTATAGGCAGACGTTGCACTTACCATCAGGTTAACGGTTTGCCCGTTTCGTCACTTTATCAAATAAAAAAAAAGTTTCCATGGCAATTCTTCTTTTACTAATATAAAGATACAAGAACACTTTGTGAATAAACTCTGGGTTACAGCGCTTCAGTCCCGATGTTGCAGTCGTATGTACTACCTAAGGAAGCTACTAATATGTTTGACGATCTATTGGTTTCAAAGTAGTAAAGTAGGTCGACCACGACCGCGTGGCCTAGTGGTCAGAGTAGAATAGACGCTTGTAAGCCGACGTAATATGGTTGACACATTTTTGCAAAAACACGAGTTGTTAGTTTTCGGGTCTGGTTGTGTTGTGTATGTGGAATTTATGTGTATTAATATAACGCACCCACGATATAGATGAAATACTACTGTAACTTTTTTTAAAAAAAATATATAAAAAAGTCACAAGACATGACTCAAAGCGCAATGAAAAGTTGATAATAATATAACCGTAATAAACGAATTTTGTAGAAAACTTCCTGTCTTCAACAATCTTTTGTTGACCCTGGAAGATGAGAAAAGAAAGTTTTACTAAATGCGCTTCGAGAATTCCCACTGATTAAAGTCCCAGACTGGTGATCCATAATTATTTTCTTACTTTTATTATATTACGTTAGATATTTTATTTTTAAAAAGGCATAGCTACAGAAAACAAATAATTAATAAACAGTTAAAAAAGTACATAATACAGTACTAAATTTGAATTCCGGTAACAGCTACCGTACACATTTTTATAAAAACTAACAAGACCATAACTAAAACAAACATTTCTCGAATAACAAAATTGTCTTCCTTATTGTGGGTTCTACGTTTAGTTTTTGTACATACATACAGTCAAGCCTTCCTCCCATATAAGGGGTAAGCAAAGCCACACACGTAGCCCACTTTTCACCTCCGCGTGACGGATGGCGAACCACGTCGCCACGATTTTGGTAAGTCCAAAACTTCTATTATGGTATTATTCTACACGAATAAAGGCTGCCCGTACAATACCTCAGTCACCTCTTACGATAGCACGGTAGGAAAGAGGTAGGTGCTATTCTAATCTGCTGGACACCCGTCGGCGTAGTTTTTGTTTATGATAATCTTACAGTAAGCATTGTTTTGAAAAAGTGACAATAATAGTCGCGTAAAATTTTCTTCTCTTTGTACAAGTATATATACTGGTGGTAGGATTCCTATGCAGGAATCCGTCTAGGTAGGTACCACCCCAGGGCCAGTTATTCTGCCGTGAAGCAGTAGTGCGCAAGCATTACTGTGTTTCGGTTTGAAGGGCACTGAGAGCTAGCGTAATCACTGGGCATTTGAGACTTAAGAACTGATGTCTCAGTGTGACGGGCGCATTGTGGTGTCACACAGAGATATTCTGGGTGACACAGCATTTGTTGTGGGCAGACGTTGCACTTACCATCAGGTGAACGTTTTGCTCGTTTCGTCACTTTATACAATAAAAAAAAAGTATATTACGAGAGATCTGTAGACTAGATAATGTAGTCGTATAGCCATATTTTACAGATCGTTGTTCTACGTCTTTTATAAGTTTCTCCCCTGTAAATTGTCACATTGTTCATGTCTCACGCTTCGCTGAGTTCAAGCAGACATGGATTCGATGTGAAAATGCTATAAGCCGTCGATTTTGCATATTAGTGAAAAAGAAATTGTCTTAAAAGTTTTCGCCGTGTAATCATGGCAGGAGAGTACAAAGTTTTAATATAACGGACGACCGGAAAACTTTTTTATTTTTCTTCAGGGATGCATATAGCCGCAGTCCTTTCGCCGTTGATGAAAAAGGTTACGTTAAAAGTTTTTACCACCTTTTAACGGAGAAGGCTGCGAAGTGCTGATAAAAGTTGATTTTTTTTTTAATTTCCCATGGATGCTACGAATGTCGAAAGAAAATAAGGAATCATGGATTAAGTAAATTGTTCGATGTCGGAAAGTAAATGTGCAAAGAGAGCAAACCGTTTTACTGAGGTGCGTTTCTGAAATGAAAAATTTGACTTGGCTCTATTAGTGACTTTTTGTATCTCGTTTTAAGTAAAGAAGCAATATTTTTATTGTTATTTTTATAAGATACTAAGAATAATAGTGTAACTTAATCAAGGTATGTTTGTAACATACAAAGAACGAATATGATATCATCATCAAGAGCCTCTAAACTTTTTTAATTTGGCTAAAGTGACAGGACGAGCAAAACGTTCACCTGATGGTAAGTGCAACGACTGCCTATAACGAATGCTGTGTCACCCAGAACATTATTGTTTGGCACCACACTGCATCACTGAGACATCAGTTCTTAAGTCTCATGTGCACAGTGATAACGCTAGCTCTCTGTACCCTTTAGACCGAAACACAGTAATGTTGCACACTACTGCTTCACGGCAGAATAACTGGCCCTGGGGTGGTACATACCTAGACGAATTCCTGCATAGGAATCCTACCACCAGTGAAACTATCCACGGAAGGTCAAAGGTCTCTCCCAAGTTAGAAGAATGGCTGTGATTGCCATGCTTTGCAGGTGGGTAGGCGCTCGCATCTCAGAACTTCGCGGCTAAGACGCTGATGCCGATATTTGAGATAATCATTATGTCAGATTCTGTCTCTGATCGCCATCTGTCGGAGGCCTATAATATGAACTCTAGTACTTGTGCCTTTTAAAGTATCAGTCAAATTTTAAATTAATCATTATAAATCTTTGGAACTATTTCATAAGACAAAACAGAGTGGATATTTAAAAATTAAAAAAAAATCTCCATATTTAAATATTAATTATTCTATTTATTTAAATATTCCGTCTAGTCTGAAATTGCCGGATAACATTATTTGGCATTTTTTTTGGATTGGAGTTTATTGGAACTGGAGTATGCAACTTTAAGTTTTAGTAGTACGTATACGTATCTTTATTTTATTATTTTTTTTTTTGTTTTGCCCATAGCCCTACCCTAAGATTTATTATGTACCGTGAAAGGGTTTTATAGACAAACATATCCCATGCACAGTACAAAAGGACCCGAGCCAATGATCTGTGTTGCAAAAATGTTGGCTCCGGCTGTGATTAAAACCCAGGACCTGCGGCGTAGAGGCAAGGTCACCACTAAGTCAAGCGTTCGTCAAATTTCGTATGTCCATATGAATATACTAACAACTCTGATAATTAGACATATCCATTTGTCTTTTATATTCCCTTTGGTACTAAAGATCAACACAACAACAAATCGCACTGCTAAGTACGAGTATGTAGACTGTATAAAAAGATGTCTGACAAACGTTCCAATTTAACATAATAATACGTAAATTTACAAAACCGTTATAAATAAAAAAAAAGATTTGATGAAAACTGATTTCCCTATCTGTTTAAGGTTTCTAACTCAGTAAAAACAGGTTATTATAAAATACATTTTTAATTTTTTTGGATTACTATATTTTTTGTATTATCTGTGCGATATATTTAATCAACATCTCTATTGAATCACATATTCGAAGTATATGTATATTTTATATCTGCTTGTCCGGTTTATCCTGCGTTATAAAACTTAGCGTCGTCATATATGTACTTTGATGTAATGATAACGATAAAGTATAGTTTGGCAGATGGTGTGCCAAGGCGACCCGCCAGATCGGTTGGTCTGATCTGGGAAGGACGTCTCCTTCTAACAGTAATATTTAATCTTTTATATGTATACATACATAAGATCACGACTGTATCCCATATGGGGTAGTCAGAGACTGGGCACTCACTGCAAAAAACAGTTGACTGCCTCAATCCACGTTTCACCAAAACAATATAATGCACTTGGTGGTGACCCCATCGCCACCATGCGCTGTTGGGTGCACAGTGCAGTTTAATTCCTTACTCGCCTTTTACGATATCCATTGGATGAGACGGGGTGTTAGTATTATTTTAACGAGCCGCCACCACACGGCTATTTATATGTATATATGATGATATACTGAGATGATACTCGTACTTCAATAGCACGATGCATTTGCATGATTGATGATGCATTACCTAATAGTGATTTCTTGAGCTTCTCATGTGGTCAAGACATAGAAGTGGCTTCAATTGTTTAGTACAATAATGTCCTACTTGCCGATTTTCGAATACGACGACAACTTCCGAATATTTCTTATATTCAACTGCACGGCAGATATTATAGTGCCAGTAGTGTACGCGCATACAGAGGCACTCTGTCGTTCTTACTTACCTGTCGTAGCGATCACACTATGAGTCAGTCAGAGACACAAGTACAATCGTAACGCAACAAACAACCAACAATGTCGTCTCTGACTGGGATTCGAACTTTGCCCCTTAAAATAAATCAGGTACTCTAGTCCGTGCGGTCGGTTAATATATGGAATTTAGATATTACATAAAAAGTACTACTAGTAAACATTATGTTGTCTCTGCTTATCCTGTTTATTATTGCGCATAATAATATGTATGTGTCAAACTATGAATGATGCGCGATATAAAAACGTAGTTTCACATAAAATATAACGTTAGGGTCACGAGTACAATTTTCCAGGGACGTCGCGGAAAGTTTGAATGAAATATCTCCCGTCTGCCGCCCGTTAGTGGGTGGTGCAGTAGTAGGGGCGGGGTGGGTAAATGCACGTGAAATCTAACCGGTCTGCGCAACTATCGGCAACAGTGTAACCTCGGCCAAACTCAAGGACTTTTAACGCTGAAGGTCCGCCTATATTAAGTTCGAAAGTGTTGTACACGCGCTCGATTATTTTCGTGACGTGTTTTGTGAAATGACGCTTTATGCTCCGCGTGAATGAAATTTTAAAGTAATATTTTTAAAACATTTATAACTTGTTTATCGTTTTTAACGTAATATTAACGGGAAAGACAAAATCTAAAATCTGATTGCAGAACTGTTTACATCAAAAGCGTAAGTAATTAGCGTAAGTTTTCTGATACGTTGTTAATGTAATCATCATAGCAGCCCATTGCAGGTCCACTGTTGAAGATAAGTCTTCCAATAGATTAGCACAAAGGACGATCTAGAGCCATCGCCATTCGGTTGGCGAAACTTCACGAAGTTTGGAGGGGGTAGGGGAACAAAAAAAACTACGTTTGCAGGAACACGGATTACCGTAGACTTCTTCTGTGTGTGACTAGCCCGTCCCGAATGATTCTGACTTCTATTTAACTAATTATTTTGCGCTGTAGCGGTTAAATTTTGGATTCTATCACACAGAGTCACACTTAATACTTTTCTCCGTAGTTCGGTAGTGATTTTAAGCTTACGTGTATCATCATCATCATTTCAGCCTATCACAGTCCACTGTTGAACATAGGCCTCCCTCATAGAATGCGACGATGTATTACGTATTAGAACGGTGTATTAGTGTAAATACGAATACAATAGCTACGTCTCAGTTATTTTAAAACAACGTGAAGTAGTAACAAATTGTTAGAAATTAGCATATTTTTTAGATTTTGTTACCTTCCAGGAGTTTATTTTTAAAGTTACTCAAGAAGCGTTCATGTTTATATTGAGGTGGTTCCGAAATTGTATTTTTTACCAATTAGATGCAGAGCGATGTTGTGTTAAATTTCACAACACTTTTGGAACTGCTGCGGAAGCTTTTTTGATAAAGCTCATGGAATCGATTTTTTTTAACATGTTCATTTCTTTGTCATACAGATCGAGTTTAACATTTATATTATCATTTATTTTTATGCTTTTCCTACTTAAAATGTTATTAAACATACAAAATTACAGCCTTCATTCGTATTAAATTTTAGATATTATTTATTGTTCGTTTTTATTTATTGAAATAAAATAAATGGTAATTAAAATGATCACATCATTCACAGCTCATTTAGTCAATCTAGTCAAAAATTTTAAAATCCTTGGGCTATAATCTTTATTCAGTGCGACTGTTAGACCACGGATTATTATGTGCTTCATATTAATAGTGTACACATAAACAAACGACAGACTATTATGTGTTTCACATTGTCAGTATGAACGAAAATAATTGAAGTTTTATTTTATACATACATACATACATACATACAGTCACGCCTTTTTCCCATATAAGCGGTAGGCAGAGGTCACACGTAGCTAACTTTTCTACCCCGCGGGAAAAGAGATGTGACGGGTGGAGAACCACGTCGCCGCCATTTTGGTACGACTTACGTTCCCACGAGCAGTTTAGGGAAAGCATTACATATGCTATTATTCTTCACCAATAAAAGCTATCTGTATAATACCATAGTTGCCTATTAAAACACCTTGGTAGGAAAGAGGTAGGTGCTATTCTATTCTGCTGGACACCTAACATTCAAATTCGATCTCTGACTGATTTGAATGTATGTTAATTTAGATTGAGTATGATGCTAGTACGCAAAGTATGAAATCTGCCTCTACATCATCCAGTGGTTTTTGTATGATTCGCTTAAGGAATATGCCTGAAAAAACACATGGCCTCAAAGGTGATGGGATAATGTCTTAAAATGCTAGACCGAAAATACACAGAGTGGATGATGGGCATCAGCGTATACGGTGGCATCTAGTAACATCTGGTACGATCGCCAATTCATCGGCCAATTGTGGCGATTACGGCAAATTATCTTTATGATAAGTGCAACCACTGCCCATTGGTACTGTTTTTTGTCTGTTTGGCACCACACTGTGCTCGTTTCCTTGTGACTTATATGTCCAGTAATACACTAGCTATTAGTGACATTCATACTGAAATACAGTAATGTTTACACATTATCGTTTCACGGCAGAATAACTGACACTGCGGTTACACCTACCTATACGGTAAATCTCTGTACTATTAACAGGCTGATGAAGAAGGATGATATAGTAATGATAAAAGAAACAGCTTAACAGTAACACTGCTGGGCATAGACTTCTCCTCATTTTCGAGAGGCTTTAGGAGAGGAGTCCACTGGATTGTTCCCGTGCGAATTGGCGAACTTATATATCATTGAAATATTTTTTTGTTTTTTTCGCCGAGGACTTTGTGAATTAGCGCATAAAGCGCATTTTTTTTTGATGCCGGCACCGAAGAACGAACTCTGATCACACTCTCTATGTGATTTAAGGGGGGCGGTCGCTCCTGGAGCAACTTTACGATTTTATATATATGCTCAAGATTTATTATTTGTGAGGTTGAACATTTGAAGTCAAGTTGTGAATATTGAAAGCTAAACGGAGGCGAGTTTAGCTTTAAATATTTACAACTGGTGGTTAACTATATTGTGGGTATCTCATGCATCTAGTTTGGGATATCAGGCTAATAAATAATATCTCAAGTTCGCAGTGAAGTTCGCGTTCTCGAGTTTACTGAAGCTCTACTTGGGCAAACTCTATAAATATTAAAGACTGTTTTCTGACTCATGCAATTTGTAAGGTTCTTACACATTTTGGATTTGGAGGTTACACAGCGTATAAAATCACTTTGTCACTGCTGCCTTTAAGGCGGGTGCAATTTTCAGCTATCTTAGACTATATTACTGTGCCTACCTGTTTTCTGCCGAGGTATATATATAATAATAATATATAATTGGTATTAAGGTATGGTACGGACAGCTTTTATTTGTGCAGAATAATATCATAATATGCATCACTGCTCGTGGGAACGCTATGGGGAGTAAGAATTTTATCCACGCGTTTCTTCCCTTCGCTACCCGTCACATCAAGTTTCTCGGGGTGACGAAAAGTGGGTTACGGGTGTGGTCTGCCTATCCCTTATATGGGAAAAAGGCGTGACTGTATGTTTGTATATACAAACTTAACGTTTAATTAATTTTAATGAAAATTAATTTGTATTGAATTGTAATGAATTGGAGTAAAGCATATGGCTTAACTATTAATCCGACGAAAACTCTTGGGATTGGACGAATTGGGACTTCTAGATTAGCTGCTAAAATCGACTGGTCTAGTCTACCACCAATTATTCTCAACGATACTGTTATCCCATACAGTAATAAGGTGAAGAATCTGGGAATATATTTTGATGCCTGACTGACATGGACTCCACAGATAAATGAGACTAGTAGGAAAATGTTCTCTGCTCTAGGCTCTCTACGACGACTACGTAATTTCCTCCCCACTGCTACTAAAGTTGCGCTCGCTCATTCATTACTTCTGCCCATCCTTGACTATGCTGATATTTGCTATCTTGACATTACCGAAGTGCAGCTTGATAAACTTGAGCGAATTCAAAATTCGTGCCTACGATTCATTGGGCTTCGCAAATATGATCATGTTTCCGATTTTCGTAAACAGCTCAAGTGGCTGCCAATCCGACTTCGCAGGAATACTCATATTATTTCTGCTTTGTACTGCCTGCTATTCAATCCCTGCACTCCTAAATACTTGAAAGACCGCTTCCAGTAAATTTTCCTCTCCCATGAACGGTTCCTTCGTTCTTCTGTCAATCTATCCCTCCAAACTCCTATGTATTCCTCCTCTTTCTTCAAGAAATCTTTTACGGTCACAGCTGTGCGATTATGGAATTCTTTACCCCTACACATTCGACAAGCTAAGTCCCTTTGTTCCTTTAAAAAAGTCGTGAAAGCTCATTTCTTGGAACTATGATTTTATGCTTCCCTTTTCCCGAACTGTCTATTGCTTTTATCTGCGAATGCCTTCACCATGTGCCACACATTAATTTATGTACACCCCCCCCCCCTCCGCTCCCTTCTTAATTCTTATTTTTATAATTCTTAACAATTCTGTTTACAATGGTTGTCTGGAAGAAATCGCTTTCTGAGCGATAAGACCGCCTATTGTACATATTTTTACACTTTTTTTTTGTCAATTTTTGTGCTTATTCCTGTATTGGGTGTACAATAAAGAATATATTGATTGATTGATTGATTGTAACTATTTATAACCTGTCGTTTTGACTTTGGTGTTTGGCGTCCTGATGCCATAGTTAATCGCGCTACGCTCAGCTTCTTATTGTTATTATTACTTCGATCTACGCAAAGTGAGCTTACTGTGTTTTAAAGTCGGGGTTATGCTTAGTTGTCTTGATAATAGGATTGCAAGCCGGTTTGACTTTTTGGTATCATTTGTAATAATCTAGAATTCATCATCATTTCAGCCTATCATTAGGCCACTGGTGAACATAGACTTGCCCCAGGGTATGCCACAAAAGGTTGTAGCTCTCATTTTGGGGGGATTTTTCCGTAGTTGCTACGCTTGGCGGGCGGGTTGGCAACCGCTGTTTATTGATTCCGATTTTCCAGGAAGATCCTGCTGTCCATCTTCTGGTTATCTAGAATTGTACTTTAAAAAAACCTCATCCTTAATACACTATATGTAATATAGTAATGAGTACGCGCAGTTACATGTATCGCTGTCGAGTTAGTTTCGTTTTCATTCTTGTAAAATATTTTCATAGCACGCAATACTGTATTTAACTGATTGACACGCGTTTAAAACAAGGTCATCATCACTGTATATTCACTGCAATATGTCCTTATCTGAATAAATCTTTGGAAGAGCATTTTGTATTCCGCTTGAAGATAAAACTCTCTCTTCTTCTTGTTCCTCCACACTCTTGAAGAGATTATTCGGCAACTCGATCAAATCTTCGTTGCTCGTTGATCCCGAGGCCAAAGATAAGCAAGACAATTAAATTACTACATACATGTAACCAATCAACGTAAGGGAGGCATTTTAGCGCGAAATTAGAAATTCACGTAACACCGAAACTGCGTCTAACGGTGTCGCGTAAAGAGGGGTGTTACTGTATTACTTTAGTTAAGTTTCTTTGTAGCAAAATGTGCGTGCTGTTGCTAAAATGTGGCAATAGAGTAGATGCCAGGGACATCAATCTCAAAGAGCGGGATGTACGGTTGGATTGTTTTTATTGTACTGCATTAAAATTAATTAATTCTATACGCGTTTTAATCGAAATGCTTAATGCAGCAAATACGTGAGAGTTCCCTCGTGCGAAAAGTTTCCTTAAGTTAATATAGCAGCTTTCGCACGTACTTTCTAAAGGATTACAGGTTTTTTCAATATATAGCACGCTGTAAGTCCGGCGGCTTTCGCAGCTCTGTCGGAAGAGACTCGTGAGTCTGTAAGATGGATATTCCTGAAATAAACCCGTTTCATTTGAATAAAGGATCGCGGAGACGTTATCTAATGACTATTGAGTCTTGGTACCTGCCGAAACCTTTCCTTGTGTAAGCCACATGTAATTGATTTTCACATTATGAATGACTGCGAATGTATTTTTGATGTAGGAGTGATTTATTACTATATTGGTTCTGATGATACACCAAGGTATAAAAGTAAAATTGTAGTTCTGCTATTCGCTGATAACAACATCTTATTACTCATTGCCATGCTATGAGTGACATCGGTTTTTTACAGTGTTGTTTAAAAAAAATGTTTAGTTCATTATATAACAGTGCAATAAAAGATTTGACCTGTTTGAAAATTATAGTAGATAGAAGATAGATAAAGAGCGGTTTTTTAGAGGGTTGTCTATTTCGGGATAAACTTTTAATAAAATCTCTTTGGCCGTACTACTTGTGTCTGACTGGTTTTGATGACATTAAAAGGTTTACATTTCTAAAAAAGAAACAAATTAGTAAAATGTTGTTTCCAGCTATTTGTCATTTGTTTTGTTTGCTTTCTGTCAAAATGAGTGAATCTAATGAAGAAAACGATACATTTTAAACTTTTATTACAAAAAAGGAAAATATGCAATGCAAGCCGCAAAAAAAAATTGTGTCGTTTACCGACCTAATGCAGTGTCAGTAAAACTCGATATTCGGGTGCCACACGAGCTCTCTCAAAGGAACCTAATGAACCGTATACTCATTGGCTGTTCTTTATTGAGACGTAATTAAATCAAACCGTTTTTGAAGGCAGACTGTGCCAAAATCCGGGTTAACTCGCAATAAAGTGATGCTGCGTGATTGGAATGGCGTTGTTCATTATGAGCTTTTACCGCCGGGCAGAACCGTTGATTCGGATCTCTAATGCGAACAACTGATGAGAATAAATCAAGAAGTTGAGAGAAAGCAGCCGGAATTGATCAATAGAAAGGGTGTGGTCTTTCATCACGACAACGCTAGATCACACACACGTTTAGCCACTCAGCAAAAGTTAAGAGAGTGGCTGGGAGGTGTTAATGCATCAGCCGTACAGCCTGATCTTGCACCTTCACATTTCTTTAGGTAGTGTCAGGTTAACATCAAGAGAGGTCTGCAAAATCTACTTGTCGCGACTTTTTACTCAGAAGCCCCAAAATTTCTACAGCAACGATATCATGTCACTACCTTATGACGTTTGACAAACGAAATTCATTTCATTTCATTTATCATGCCGAAAATTCATCGAAAAAAACATATGTACTGTTATTTAATGTAAATAAACTTTGAAAAAAAGTTCTTGAGTTTTCATATAAAATTCGAAGAAACTTTTTCGCCAACCTATTATAAATTTCTAAGCTGCAGCGTAGTTACAATGCCAGTGTTACTAATGTGTGTTACTCGTGCTGAGTCACTGTTAATGTAGAAATGGTTGTATTACGGTATGAATTATGGTAACGGCTTCACCACTATGGCGGCTATGATTAAAACAAACATTTCCGCTGCACTGAAAAGTAACCTAAATCATAATACAACTGAAACAATAACTTCAAAGGGTAAAAAAAACTTTGTCGGGATTAGAACGTACAGTAGTGAGTCGGGAATTTAAGGCTGCTAACAAACACTGAAGTGAACTGTTCACAGGGAATGAATCCCCCTCTTTGTAGCGAATTCCGCGAGTCTGTACCCTTCACTGTGGGGTTAATGGGCTTTGTTTTGCGTTTGTTTGTCCCAGTAGGGACTTTCAGCTAAAGTGGACTTGTGCGATATTCATAATTCAGCGGACTGCCTGTCACTCCGCCTTTACATTAATTACATTCTACACAATTAGGTAACTTAAAGTGTTTAATGGACCATTAAGAGTAAAATATACTAAAGTGCTTACTACGTTTACTGTTAATAAATATTGTTAATAGAATCAGGCGTTACTTTGCGAAAATCCATTATAATTAAAGAAACAAAGTTAATTTGCTTAAATCCGCATGCAAATTATAAAATGGTGTATATTACCTAGTTTTGAAGAGCACCGCTCGTCTTCCTACAGTAGCGGGCACGAGCAAACTAACACCGCCACCGGAAACCCCCACCAGATAACCATGGGAACTACCACTAGGTACTATACACCACTGAAGTCGAGACCACGACAAAACGGGGCATTATCAAGTGATATTGACTCTACGACAGTGCTCTTAAAAACTGGGTAATTTACACCATTTTATATTTTGCATGCGGATCTCAGCAAATTAACTTTCTTTCCTTCATATTAATAAATGACAAAAACGTATTCAGAGATTTATCGGTAAACAGTAAAATTATGACCTTCATGTCGCCCAGTTAATAATTAGAAGTTGTCTTCTGTGCAAGTTATATTAAAGTGCCGTATGCGCAAACACGCAAGTACTCACTCCTTTTCGCCATCGATATTGCCTACTACCTAAACTACCTATCCGATAATATCTTAAAAAAAGTTAGATGCAGTTCATCTTAATTTATGTTTCCCTTTTGGAAGACAGTGGCGTGACGAACAATTCGTTCACTTGATGGTAAGAGCTACGTCTGCCCATTATAAACGCAATGTCGCCCAGAATATTTCTGTGTGGCAACGCACTGCGTTCTTAAGTCTTATTTTCCCGGTAATTAAAGTAAATCTCAGTGCCCTTCCGACCGAAACACAGTAATGGTTGTACATACTGCTTAACGGCAGAATAACGCGCACTGCGATGGTATTTACCTAGACGGGTCCCTACAGAGGTATCGTACAATCAGTAAGTGTAAGATTTATTTTAATGCTATTAATAATCGCTCTGTAGGCAGATACACTCACTGGTCTTCATCTTTATTACTCAAGCGATGAATTGTCAGAAACGCGCAAGAAACTTACAATACTGCTAACATTCTGACCACAGGCCTTCTCCCATTTCTGAGAGGGTTTTTGAGCCCGATAGTCCGCCACGCTGCTTTATGCGGGTTGGCGGAACTTATCCCCGAAATATTTCTAATTCTCGGACAAGCTGGTTTTCCCCCGATGTTTTCCTTTACCGCTGAGCACGTGGTAACACACCATAAAAGTTTGTAGCTCTCTTATTGGAGTGATTTTGCCATTGTTGCCACGCTTGGCAGGCGGGTTGGCAACCGCAGTTTATTTATTCAGATGTTACAGGAAGATGCTGCTGCCCATCTCCTAGTTTTGATTTCCCTCTGTCGACTTTTACGACACCCACAGGATGGGAGGGGGTGGTAGATTCTCTTAAGCCGCTACCACACGGCAGCACTCAAAATTGTAGAATAATTTTAGAGGTGCTGGCATCATATCACGCGAGTAACGTGGGTTCGATCCGTGATATGAAATGTCTACTGGGCATATAAATTTTAAGAGCTGGTGTCGCAGGTTGACGAGCACAGTTATGGTTCGCACGTTTTGTTACTTTCTTTATAAAAAAAGTCATTAGTTAATACTTAAAGCACTTAAACCTCAAACAGAAACAATTATTTAAACGACACTCTGTAAAGCATCAAATAAACGATTAAACGTAAAAAAAAATAAAAGATTAAACGTATCTCGGTACTTTAGGCAGCTTAACAGCTACGCACTCCGGTTGCGAAACAATACACAGACTTAAGACAACCTAAACGTATTTTGAACAGCGTCTTTCAAATAAATAAAAAATACATTTATTACTTTCCCTTACCTAAGAGAAATTATATCCGAAAGAATATATAAATACGAATACTTTATCTTACATAAAGCAATAGTAATACGTTTTTGTATTAACTAGTTTGGGCTTAAAATGGGTCGCGTGTTTGGAGCACATCCTGAATAAGTAATAAGTCAGCCAAACTGAAGCAAGTCCATTCACAAGTGAGGTAGCCGAATAACAAAAGCATTTATGTAACCGTAGTAACATGCTATCTCGACCTCACACACGCCAAAAGTTTGCTTTAGCGCTACCGCAACACCGAATCAAATACAAACCGTACTGTTGAAATGGGAATATGAATGATACACAATTATCAGATATTATTTAATGTTAAACTGAAATTAATTGATTCCAATGAGATGTTCAGTGCGAGGACTATCTAAACGATCCGTAGTATCAATTCACTAACAGGCAACTCCGTTTTTACGGCTTAGCCGGCCACTAGATCTACGGCCAGGTGAGTGAGTGTGCAAGACTGCGTCACAAGTTCTCAGAATAAATATTTTACCGAACCACGCACCACCCCAGGGACAGTTATTCTGCCGTGAGGCAGTAGTGTGCAAACATTACTGTGCTTCGGTTTGAAGGGCACTGAGAGCTAGCGTAGTCACTGGGCATATGAGACTAAAGAACTGACGTCTCGGGGGACGGGCGCAGTGTGGTGCCACACACAAATATTCTGGATAACAAAGCAGTTTTTATGGGTAGACGTTGCACTTAACATCAGTTGAACGTTTTGCTCGTCTCGTCCCTTTTTCCAACAAAAAAAAAACTGACCTAATAAACTACCTAGTAACTGACCTAGTAATACAATGATTGTAAAATGTTAATGATTTTTTTTTATTTTAACGTTTTACGATCAGATCGAAATCGTTTTAAGGAAAGGCCACGTCAAAAGTACCCGCAACTGACGAGCTTGTATGAAAACACTAATGAAAGTAGAGGAAGCTAACTAATGATGTGTGCCAGGATCGTAGCAAGTGGAATGATGTGTGACTCTATGTATGTATGTTTAGGAGCTATGAAGGAAGACGCGCATATTTGTCGCATTGATTATGCAATTGGTGCAATGTGCGCGTGTAAAACGCTACAGGAGCAAGTATAGTGGGGGAGATCGTTCATCATTTAATACTTATAAAAACTAATATAACTCTACTACCTATACAACGACCGCTAAAATCATCTCCCTCCATTTTTTTATCGTATACGGATAATAATCAGATTCATCTACAGCATTTGTATTAGTAATATACAATAATTGTAAAATAAATTATTTTAATAATATTTCAATGACAATAACTAATTTCATTATCTTTAATAATTTACATTTTTATCAATATAAAAAAAAATTAAACATAAAAACTGCCCTATTTTTAACGACCATATTATTTTTCGACTTATTTAAACTATGTTCAGAACTGCCAGAAAGTTGTTCTCCCGTTTAAGTATAACATAAATAAAACTTGAACAGTTAATGAAACGAATTCGTTAAAACAGTTCCTGGAGTAACGTAACCATTTCGGTGAAATAAATTTGTAGAGTTTTTGCTTTTTATAAATTTGAACAGATAATGCCAAAGTTTAAAATCTACAACTGTATTAACTGCAACTAAGATACGTACGTTCTTTTATTCACCGCGTGGAATTTTTAAACAAAACAACAAAATAAATCTGTATAATATATATAATATTACACTGCGCTCGTCACTCCGAAACATTCATTCTTAGGTCTCATATGTCCAGTAATTACGCTATTTCGTAGTGCCCTTACAGACTAATACACAGTAATGTTTGCATACTACTGCTTGACGGCAGAATGACTGACACTGCGGTGGTATACCTTGACGGATTCCTGCATAGGAATCTGTTTGTAGTTAAGTGTATACTAATAATTCGAACGTACGGCTGCGGTCCGTACAGGGTTTTTAGTTCAAATACAGCGCTTAACGAACAAACTTGTGTCGATACATTCTCATTCCCCGCAGTTTCGAAACCTTCGAAATAACAGAAGCCTACCACCAGTAAACCGAAAACCGAACGAAAATATATATACCGGTGTTGAAAAGCAGCATGCGATGCATATTTATGTGTATTTACGATGCATTGGGACTTCTTAGCAAAAAAACGTGACAATTAGTTTAGGCAGTCCTCTCTTGATGTTAACCTAACACTACCTAAAGAAATCTGAAGGCACCTCCCAGCCGTACTATCTTAATTTTAGCTGAGTGCCTAAAGATGTGTCGTGTTGAGTGACCACACCCTTTCTATTAATCAATTCTGGCCGCTTTATCTCAAGTTCTTGCTTTATTCTCGTCAGTTGTTCGCAGTAGATATCCGACCGATGATTCTGCCGGCGGTAAAAGCTCATAATGAACAACGTCTTTCCAATCCCACCATACACACAGTGTCCTCATTACGAGTTAACCCGGGTTTTGGCAAAGTCTGTGAAGCCTGACCGACCTTTGACCACGACCTTTTTCGCACGTTCTTTTCGTACGTCATCAACTTTTTATTACCAGTTATCAATCTCTTCAAAAATTTATAAAGTTTCTTTCAGTGAGCTCGTGAGGCCTCCAAATATCAAGCTTTTTTTGTGCACTCAGCTTATTTCTAAGGGTCAAACTGTTCTGTGGTCAATTCCCAGTTCTTCAGCTACGTCGTAACTACTGATAAGCCGATCTTGCTCCACTTTTTCAAAAATGGCGTCCATTTTATCCGTAACAGGGCGACTCGTTCTGAGTTGCATAAGTCAACTTTGTGTATTCTTAGGGTAGATATCACCGTTGAAAATAAACCCGATCAGTTCAAGCTAAACGAAGTGTAAGCGTTTAACTAGCGTTTATCAATGCTACCGTTTGCATTTCATCAACATTTAATAAACGCAGTTAAAGCTGAACGCGATTAATATTCAGAACGCCCAATTTTGCGACATTTAACGTTTTAAACGCGTTTAAAAAGCTGGCATTGACAATTGCTTTTAATTCCTATTGTTTATTGTTTGCATACTTATTTAACCTATGCATAAAACAGGCTGTTTGATGTCGCAAAATACGAAATACATCGAGTTTTCGTTTTTGATTGTGACGCTATTTCATGTAAACTTTGGTTTTCTTAACACGATGAAAATGGAGCTGGTGAAATTGGTTAGACGAAAACCGAGATCAAATGATGCATTTAAACTCAGTTAAGTCAAACATGGTTTTATTAAACTTTGTTTTCAAACGATCAGTGAAATCGGGCCTTTTTACCTGGTCACGTAGATATGTGGAACAGATATCTGGAACAATCCAAGCGTTTGTGTTGTTGTGATGTTGTACCGTTATCACCCGTGATCTGTGAACCGTAATCATGTGGCTGTAAAGATTCATACTTAAATGTAATTCCTAAATTATTTCTTATATTTACGCGATTACTACACATAAAACTAATTTTGACGGACTTTATCTTAATTTTTATTTTTGTCACAGGAGGACTGAAGTGACACATGTGCTGATGACCTTCAGCTTTTAATTATTATTTTTGGTCTTATCTACGCAGAAAGAGAAAACTGTGTCTTGAAGTCTTGATTTAAATTCATTAACTATGGGATCCCAAGCCGGTGGTTATACCCAACCATCTTCTCTATTGAAATTAAGATGTTATTAATTTCAATAGCTTCGCGGATCATCATTGGTAGTGTAACTATTTAACTTTCACGTTGATAAAAATAAATATCGTAACTAGGATTTTACTTAAACTTTTTCAAGATTATTTGTAAAGGTTATTTCATTCTAGGCCATTTGAATGTTATATTTTAATTTATTGTGATCGTCATAGGTAGGCCCCTTTTATCTAAGTTGTGTTTATTTATAGTAACTTGTTCTTTTAGGTGTATCATGGAAAGATGTTTATTCACTAGAGAAGCTGCATATCTAAGACAGTGTACGAATACTAAATAATTACTAATCCCTAAACTCTTGTAAGGGGTTCACAATGTTTATTTATCAAAATATCTAATACAAGGAGATTTGTATTCCGCGCTTGTATAAGATTTACATTAAATTATTAATAACACGCTACTAGCTATCCCTCCCCTAACATTATTGTTTATAAAAATGTGGGAAAGGCACATCATGGCTCCGCAACCCGCCGTGTTCGGTGAGCGCCGTCCATATCAAGCGCTCTCCCCGACACAGACCAGAAATCGGGAACAAGGACCTTAGTCCACAGCAAAACTGGCGAACCAGCAAAAAGAGGGCTTGGCCTCTTGCTAGGGCGTAAGCACAAACTTCCGACCGAAGTATCGCATGTCAATGCGTGTTTTCATCATACAAGTATACAGCTAAGTCCAGTATTCGTGAATGTACGTCATACGGATTTGGCACACGTCGAATAATTATGAGCACCTGGCCCAATAACAAATAAGCCTTCCGTACGCGCCACCACATCGCCAGACCGCTGCAATTGCAGATGTTATATGATTATCGAGTGTGTGGCATCAACATCTAATACAAGGTCAGCAAGGCAATTTGCCGCAGAGCACGTCGTGAGTCCACTGCTCACTTCAAGGGTATGGGGTTCGACTTTGCACGGCTTTTTGGCCGCAGCCTTGAGAGACTCCTCCCGCCGGCTACCATCCGAATGAAGTAGATGCATTAGCTCCACCAACCATTGTAATGATGTATTTTGCCATTCTTTATCATTTATAATTAACAATCAGCCATCAGGCAGTCAGCATTTTATTATAGTCGTCAGAATGGCTTTGTGTAACTGACGTAGTAGTGTGTAAAAATTACGGTGTTTCGGTTTGAAGGGCACTGTGAGCTAGCGTAATCACTGGGCATATGAGACTTAAGAACCTATGTCTCAGGGTGATGGGCACAGTGTAGTGTCACATAGAAATTTTCGGGGTGGCACATATTTTTAATTATGTTACAAATATTTAATCACCACTATAGACGGACTGTCATGGAAACATGATAGTTTTATAGTGCAATTTTGCTTACATTGGTAATCATCTTATATATATAATATATCTTATATCAATAAAGGCATCAAAATTCTTGCATAAATGAAAACATTTTTAGCGTTCTTCATAAATTTATAATCAAAATTTTATTAAAATCGTTGCTTTTGAAGATCTTTGTCTTTCGGAGCGTAGGCGGAACTTTCTAGGCTAACTTGAAAGTTTAATACAATTCTCTGTAAACTCGCACAAATTCCTTACATTTATTTGCATTTAAAATGATAATATCAGTAGCAGGTACTTCTAGATTACCTAGATATTTTTAAGTATCGTAATAACTATTACTATTATTATTAAGTTTGTAATTTTCTTCATTTGTTCACACAGAAAATGACCGTCACGATTCGTACGCCCTTGTTTTCTTTTTTTACTCTGTTTTATTAACCTGTTTCAAAACGGTTTGTTTTGAATTTGTTTTATTTCACTATTTATCTTCTGTTACTTTAATAATAAGCTGTTTCGGAATCGAAATCTCGTAATCTCAACTTTTATATATTTTGATAACGCAATGGTCTAAAAGTAAATAAAAATAGTCGAAGTAAACAGGTTTTGCACTTTGTAATAAAGTCTTAAAATTCCAATTAATAATTTCGCTGGTAGCGGCACCAGGTGTCGAACTCGGGTTGTTTGTGTACAGTGCCATTTAAATCGCACGGCCTTCAGCTACCCGCGGCTCTCGCCGACAGCTACGGGAAAATTAAGGCATTTTTCATATTTCAATTATTATAACTGTTACGACGACTGTGACCGACTGTGACCCTGTAATCTCTGGGTCTCATAAAATTAATAATAATTACAGAACTCAGTAGCCGTAGGGTCCGCGACCTGCAGATCATAAGTCAATCGCCTATGACTTATGATCTGCAGGTCGCGGATTTGAGTAACGAACGAAATAAATATGTATTACACTATAATAATTGTAAGTATTTAATAATAAACACTATCATAGATATGTCGGGGAAAACGATATCGTTAAATAATAAGTTATCTAATTTGATTATTGTAGTACTGAGGAGGTGGTAAGCACCGTGACGTCACTTTAGCGGCACGTGCAAAGAGTCTTATTTAAGAGTTCGGATAGTGCAGGGGGCAGTTGAATTCGAGACACTGACCTTGTCACTCCTTCGAAACCAAACTGTCGGTTTACCTAGATAATTGGTGGTTAAGCGTAGTAAGGTTAAATTATTACACAAGGTGCATTTGAAATTGTTATTCTACGCGACCTTCACAAGGAACCCTCTACCGCCTAATTAAGAGGTAGGCGGCGCTGTCGCTCAGCCATCGCTGACTCCGACGGATATCTTCGAGTAACGAACGAAATAAATATTTGCAAACAGTTAATTGTTCCGAGCTGGGGTGTTATTGTATGTATTTTGAAACAGGTTTATTTATTATTAATTTCAGCGTCCAATGGCGTAGGGTAATATTCCTAGTGTAATTGTTTAAAAATTAAATAACTTGTCGCGATGGATGTATTTATCCGTTACATTTTATGCTCTGTCATGAACAGTATGTCGCGTTCGTTTACCGAACGTCACTAGCGACGTATGGTATGACGACGTAGTTTTATAACATTAAGTTTTACGACTTACTACTACGCAGTACGTCTCTAAACGCGTATAACTAATAATGCATAAAGTCATGGAGTGTTTCATACCCTAATAAATGATACCTATCACTGGTTTTTACTGGCGGTAGGATTCCGATGCATTAATCCGTACCAGCGCAGTGCCAGTTATTCAAACAGAAGTGTGCAAACGTTACTGTTTTGATCTGAAGGGTAAATGATAGCTAGTTTAATCACTGGGTAATTACTTTACACTGATATCTCAGGGTGACGGTGTGGTGCCACACAGAAATGTTATGGGTGACACAGCATTTTTTATGGGCGCTCGTTGCGCTTACCATCAGTTGAAAGATTTGTTTGTCTCGTCATTGAAAATAATATCACAAATTTATTTTATGTCGAAGTCACTGTGGTAACCGCCGAATTTGAAACTAATGTAGAGCGAAACTAAATTATGCCAGTAATAGTATGCTCTACAGATAAACCAAAGTGTACCCGTCCTTTTATCAAAAAATTATGGCGCATATCAGTGTTATTGATAACGCCATTGCTACACTTACACACCTACATTCAACCTCACTCAAGTAAATGTTAATGAATTCAGTCTCCAGATTTTTGTTTCACTTCTTTAAGTATTATGCCAAAATAAATTTATATTCAAATATATGGTAGCACAGAAGGGCGGTGTCAATTCAGGTTAGCTTTTAATTTTACTATACGCGAGTGACCTGGGTTCGAATCTCGAATATAAAATTGTTAATTGCTGATTTATCACGTACACGGCGCTGTACGTGGAAGTAATGTCTGAGAAATAAAAAAATATTTCGAAGACTGGAGTCCGTCGACTCCGCAAACGTGGCGGACTATTCCCGGCTCCAAAACCCTCTCAGAAGTGAGAGGTGGTCTGTGCATAGCAGTGGAACATTATGATGTTCCGCTGCAACTTTTCATTGTGCGGCGGTGATCGCTTCACATCAGGTGAGCCGCTTGCCCGTTGGCGTAGTGGTGAGACTACCTAGGAGACTTCTGTGCCGCGGGTCCATTGTTCGAATATCAGCCGAAACCAACGATTTTTGCAAAAAAACAAATCGCTGGTTTTCGGGTTCGGGTTGTGTTGTGCATGTGAACGATGTGACGAAAGCAAAGTTGTGGTAGCTCGGGCTTACCTTAAATTTTATATTCGGCGACTTGGGTTTTATCTCCAGTGTCGGCGCCGTCAATATTTTTAAATACAGTATAAAGTGAAAGGAACATCGTGAGAAAACTGCATTTAATTTTTTTTTATTCAGGGAAATAGTAAATATTACGACATGTGAAAGTCCGCCACGGGAGCAGCGTGTCGAATCCTTGCTGGCTCTAAAAACCCTCTATTGTAGACCATAAACACTTTGAGGCTGTTACATTGCTATTATCTAAGTATCTCAAATCAGCTTTAAAGACTCGACTTAGTTGTAAAGATGAAACTACCTTGAGAATTATTTAATATCATGCATGAGAAGTGAAGTGATGTGTGGTAGCGGCTTAAGAAACTCTACCACCCTATCTCATCCTGTGGGGGTCGTAAAGGTCGACTGAGGGAAAATTAAAAAAAGGGGATGAGCAGCAGCATCTTCCTCGAACAACTTTATGAATCCCCCAAAATGAGAGCTACTTACTACTAAATCTATGGGGGAGGCCTATGTTCAGCAGTGGATTAGTGATAGGCTGAAATGACGATGTTGAGAAGTGTCGTCATTTGCCTCTCTGTCGCCTACATTAATTGACCATACCTAGTTTATTTAGTCACTATAAGCTCTGAATTAGGATCAAGTTATAATGATTATTGTAATTTTAGTTGTATTTGCAGCTTATATTAGATTAATTTATATAACTACATAATTAAGTTCCGCTTGAATTACGATTCAACAAAACTGTGTTGTCAGATTTTACGCCGTTTAATTCGACTTTGTATTTCCGAAGTTTCGAGTGATATGCAGTACCCATGGCGATGGGGGGGATTGAGGTTAGACGTCCCGACATTAATCCGGGCTACGATCTACACGAAACGTTCGAAACCACGGAAAAATAAAATGAAATTCAACGAGATATACTGTTTTATTCCATGTGTAGTATTCACCTTAATGTAAGAAATCATTATAATATCGTTATGTATTACATTAGTACCGCTAATATGTATTAGCTAATTTTTACATTAGGTTATAAAGTCAAAAGTAAAATAAGTTGTCAAAAGGATTTTGCAATGTTTTAATTTCATATAATTTCTGACTCAGTAGCGATAGCAGAGATAACAGAAAATAACCAGGTATTAAGGCTAGATAAGTAACTAGTACATACATACATACAGTCACGCCTCTTTCCCATTGGCGTAGGCAGAGACCACATCTTTCCACTTACTACGATCCTGACACGCATCTTTAGCTTTATCTACTTTCATTACAGTTTTCATACACGCTCGTCGGTATCAGGTACTTTTAACGTGACCTTTCTTCAAGTAAACTAGTAACTTATGTTAATTAAGTAAGTAAATCATATTCATAGCTAACGATGTCGTGTATCGTTTCGGTTTGAATCGTTCTAAGCATATAATTCTCTTCTGTAGGTTCTAGAGTCTTTAGTAGGTTTAATGCAGGTAAGGTTAAATGCAGGTAGAAGGGTTAGGTAGCACGTTTAAATTGGTTAGGAATTGAAAGGGGAAAGACTTCGATGAATACCAACTATTTAAAAAAATAGAGATGTACTGTACAACTTGTCGATTTAGTTGGTGGTGTGTGTGGCTAAGCTTTTGACTACTGCGCTATAGTTCGCGGATTCGGCTCGTGTCACGGACCAAATATTTATATGGCTAACAGATAATTTTCTCGTGTGTGGTTATGTGAATGTAAAATTAGTCTGTATAACGTTTTTCGGACAGTGACAATAGGTGCAAAAACACACAACAAAGAAACAAAAGAATCTCGTCTATTTTAAAAACTGAATTTGAATTGGTGAATAACAATTACAGTGAAGGGGGTGTCTTTCAAAGAGTAGGTAATTTACAGAATTATTAATCAGCCTTATTTCTCAACTTTATACAAAAACACTGCCTACACACACTACTACACTACTTCAACGTACTTTGCATAAATGTAATGAATATTTCACGAGAATAGAAAAGGCCGATAGGTGTCCGGCAGAGTAGAATGTCACCCACCTCTTTCCTACCGGGGTGTCGTAAGACTATAATATGCACCACTATAATAACATCATAATATGCAATGCTGTCACTGTACTGCTAGTGGTAACGCCATGGGGAGTCAGATTAATTTGATTCGTACTAAAATGGTGGCGACGCAGGTACTCTCTCACGTCTTAACTCGTCTCGTTTCCCGCGAGGGCGAAAAGTGGGCTACGTGTGTGGCCTCTACTAACCTAGCTTGCTTTTATGGGCAGAAGGCGTGCTTTTACGTATTTATGTATGAGAGTAATAACCACCGTTGCGAATGAAATCAAGTTCATAGTTTGATCCTCCAAACGACTGCAATAATAGGAAGAAATACCTGTTTTTCTTTAACTACCTAAATAAACGTAACACGTGTAAAACAAAGCGAAATTAATAAAACACCCGCAAATCATTCAGGCGTTTTTTGGAATTATCTGTCAATGTAGCGAGGCCTTACAAATCAAACAAAACAAGTATAGTATAAATATATAGGTATAAGAATAGTGGCGGCATTCATAATTGCGGTGTTTACTGGACAAATTGAAGTTGCCATAGAAATAAGGAACTTTCGCGTTGTACAACTAGCATTGAAACTAGCGGCATTCACTAACTACGCCATGCTACCACGGTCGATTTATGTACCAGAACCTGTTCCGGTCTTGTAAGATCAGTATCACAGTGAAAAATCGGTTCTTAGCTTTGAAGCGTATTAACGCCGGCGGTATTGGGGCTGTGGGTAAGCCTTTGGCTTCTGCGCCGCGGGTCGCGGGTTCTTTCCTATATCCCTATATATAATTCCCTAATATAGTTGTTCCGAGTGTAGTTGTTTGTGCATGTGGAATTTGTCTGTAAAATACACGATACAGGAGAAATCCTACAGTGGGGCATCGTTTTTTTTTATGTCGTTCATTATAGCGTAGCCGTGGTAGCTCAGGGGCTAGGCGCTCGCTTTAAATTTCATAGTACGCGAGTGACCTGGGTTCGATTCCCGGTGCCGGCACCACTAAAATTGTTAATTGCAATTTTAAGTGCTGATTTACCACGTGCTCGGCGGTGAAGGAAAACATCGTGAGGAAACCTGCATGTCTGAGGAATAAAAAATATTTCGAAGACATGTGAAGTCCGCCAACCCGCATTGGAGCAGCGTGGCGGATTCTTCCTAGCTCCAAAACCCTCTCAGAAATGAGAGGAGGCCCGTGCTCAGTAGTGGGACATTTATAGGCTGAAACTTTACTTTTTTTTTATAGCGTATATGCTCGTCTGTAAAGAAGTCTTAAAGTGAAGATTTCTGAGAGCGACGGTTAAGTGTTAGTCTGCGTCATTATATTTTCGTATGAACATTGTCGGTACATATCACCTGTGCAAGAGATATAGTGCCACACGTCTATGCGCAAACACAGAGGCACGTGCCTACTCGCGCTTCGCGTGCTATATAATTCGGTGATGTAATTGCTGTTAGCCTTCTTTGGCTTTTACAGCTTCATCGGATACTGTGCTCACGGGCCAGGGGCCCGCGTGCTAGGCTTGGTTTGACCCAAACATAAATACATAAATATCTACGCGTGGGAAAGGATTCATAGCCAAAAACACGGGGACGCAACTAAACCCTTAAAAACAACTGTTTTTGTTATTCCACTGATGTTGGCTCCGACGAAGAATCGAAGTATACTAGGCCGTCGTAATGAACTAGTGGCAGGTGGAACTAGAGGTAGGATTCCTATGCAGGAATCCGTCCACCCTAGGGACAGTTATTTTGTCGTGAAGCAGTAGTGTGCAAACATTACAGTGTTACGGCGCGAATGGCACTGTGAGCTAGTGTAATCACTGGACATATGAGACTTAAGAACTGATGTCTCAGGGTGATGGGCACAGTAAGGTGTCACACAGAAATGTTCTTGGTGACTTTACACGTACCATCGCAACTTTTTGGTCGTTTCATCACTTTCTCCAATTAAAAAAAATAAAAAATATTCGGTTAAGATTCACGAAATAAGTGCTGGTTTTACTTCGTTGCAGGTTATAGTATTTCGATTAGGTGTTGTCGTTTGCGTAACATTAATTTTACCGTAAGTATTAGAGCAAGCAATGATTCGTTCACTTCTCTTTACCTTGCGCCATATAAAGTAAAATGTACCAACATATGCAACATGTTCAAATAATCCAATACATTTTGCACCTTAAACACTATGCTTTAAAATACATTATGTCTTAAAATAGAATTTTCAATATCCCCGCGTTTTCATCTTTGTACAATCGAAATTTCAAATGCTATCGGTAAGGATTCTAAGATGAAATGGCTCGCAGGGGAATTTTATGTGCCCTTTTTGAATGCGCTAGAAAGATTTGAACTGTTTATACCTTTGGGTTTAGGTATATTATTAGCTTAAAAGTAATTTAAAGAAAGAGCATCGTTGGTCGTTTTTGGATCTGAGAATTTCTTTTTTATATATTATTAGCTGATGACCACGATGTCGTCCGCGTGGATATTTCTGCTTGTGTTTTATGGATATTTAGGCTTTTTCAATATCACGTGGGAACTGTTTGATTTTCCGGGATATCTCTGTGCCAGATCGTGTGAAAGATCGGTTCCGGTTGAACCGTGAAAAGTTACAAACAGACAGAGGGACAGAGAGAGTTACTTTCGCATTTAAAATATTAGTATGGATGTGTACCAACTCATTGCGTTTTAGATATTTAACTAAATATCTTAACATGTTTTTTATCGTACGTGTTAAAGGGCATACAGATAACCACTATAAAATATTGTAGCGCTTGGGTTGGTTGGCAGCCGCAGTTTATTTATTCCAAGAAGATGCTGCTGCCCATCTTATGATTTTAATTTTCCCTCTGTCGACTATTGCGACACCCTTGGGATGAGATGGGGTGGTACATTCTCTTAAGCCGCAACCACACGGCAGTTTTAAGTTTTATGATTAGAGATTCCGAAACATCTGTTCGTTTAATTATAAATAATATAGTACTGTGAGTATTGTGGCAACGTAAGAAAAATCTTCGACTAAGCTTCATCGGGCTTCGTCGCGGTGCGGCGTGAAAGGTTGCTAGTGGTAGAAAAACTATTACGTAAAAATGCCAGTCGGAAAATATACGAACGGTGACGGGTAGCATCGTAGCATCGTAGCGTCTGAAGGTAACCGAAGAACTAAGCATATAAGACTGAGAAGTGACGTTTCAGGGTGACCGACGCAGTGTGATGCCTTCCTGAAATGTTCTGGGTAACCCAGCATTTGTTGAGGACAGACGTTGTCCTTACCTTCAGGTGTATGTTTTGCTCGTCTCCTCACTTCATGATACAAAAAAAGGTGTCTGGTACTGCATTAGCCAATCCAATTGCCAAGTACGATGTATGTGGTAAATTTTGCTGTCTTCAGAGAAAGTTATGCACAGCACTGCTGTATGCTATTACCAGACTTGTACTTTAAATATGAAACTGCATTGATATACAGGTATAAATATTATTAAATATAAAGATACAATATTTAATAAAGTATTAAATAAATATTATTCATGAATCTTTGGAATCTGAAATTTTAAATATAGAAAGTGTTTTAGCTTGTTGTCTGAATAAAGTTATATTAAATTTTATAGTTAGGTAAATCCACAGTTTTGAAATAGGTTTATGGTATAAAGAACATAAAAAAATGTTTATTACTGACCACGGGAAAGTCATTAGCACATATTAGCTCATTTGGATCAGTAAGGTTAACTTCCTTATATCTTACTTCTTTTACCTGAAATCGAGTATACATAAATAAACGGTTAAGCCCTTATGAAGCACCTGAAACGTCTTACAAAACATACTATTTGTACATCCGCACACGCGACCGAAGTAACCCCGAATGAAGACGGTTGTGCGATCGATATCGGCTTAAGATACGGTATTTTATAACAAGGAAAAAAACTCCGGTTTTTTTCCATTCGTTAGTAGTCCTTTAATCGGGCAGTTAATATTCAACATACATATGTATAGGAATACTTAGGTTAATCTCTTATAAACCCTACCATTTGAGGCGTCTTACAAACAGACTATTTGAACATCCGCACACACGAGCGCAACCCCGAAGGACCACGGATGTGCGATCAATATCGACTTAAGACAAGCTATTTTAAGACATTTACATTTGACAAACTAAAAGAATACTGGTTCTTCCCTCTTATTATTTTACATCAGCCAGCTGAGGACATTCACCATTTGTACACGGTTGGAACAATACAAAAAGTATATATTTTTTTTACATGTGTTTATTAGTAGAAATTGCCATTATAAATAACTTTACACATTGTAACTTTTAGTTTAAGGTGTTTTAAATAATTATAATAAAAAAAAATTCTTTTTTACAATTATATCGGATTATCCTCTTTTTGATCGTATAAATTATGAAAATAATATATTTAAATTGTGTAGATATTCTATTTCAGACACAGTTCACATGTAAATAAATCGGTCATTTATAATTAGGTACGTAGTGGGCTACGTGAATGACCTCTGTTACCCCTTATGCAGAAAAAAGGCGTGACTGTATGTATGTATGATTAGGTATCATATAAATAGCAGTTTCACTAACATTTTTTTATACGTGAAAAGAAGAAAGGTTGTTTAAAAACGAGTTAAAGAGCACTACCTCTCCCTTCTGCCACTTTAGTGTATATGTGTATATGTATGAGTATGTATGTATGTATGTATCTATGTAAGTATATATGTATATAAATGTGATTATGTTAGTGTGTGTGTATATGTATCTATATTTTTTTTTTGTGATTTTATATTCTTTTTTTTTCTGTTTTTTTTTTTGTCCAAAGTGCACATCGAGTCTGCTTCTCTTTAAGGATATCCAGTAACAGGCCTGCTGGAAGAAATTTCATCATGAAATAAGCAGTGCCTTTGTACTAATTTACTATCTTTGTAATTTCTATTGTAATTTTTATGTGTACATAAACAGTAAATAAATAAATAAATAAATAAAGGTTGGATAATAGCCTATATAAATAATAGCCTCGTACCAGCTATCGCATTGTAGGAAAACCTTTTTAATATTAAAGCTCTTTAAGACGTTAGACACAGCGGCATGTTAATATAACCTGTCTCGGGCAAAGGGAAATTTCGGGCATAGGGCCTTTTATAAACTTAATAGTTGTTCACCAAATAAATTTCTCGACAGACGATACATGCTCCGTATGTTATTAGATAAAGAAGAGTTACTATCGATAAATGTTAACTAAACTGTAGGCACGAAATGTTTGCGCACTGTGCCACTACTTCTTATGATCCTTTCGCGAGGTTAACGATCAGTCAGATCAATTCAGACCATGTTCCAACACGGACTGTGTAACAGCAAATTTGATCGTCCTCGTCTAGTAAAAAGGTTATGTTATATTATTCTTAGAAAACTACATCGACGGGAGGTGCGCGCACGTTACTTATTTGCCATAGACTCCTATCGTTCCAATGCTGATGTGCGCTCACCCCTCTGTCACCTGCTTGACCTTTATAATAGAAGTTTTCTATGGATTTGTTTTCTTCGTCTGCATCAAAATTAAAAAAAATGTATAAATGACAGTTTACTTAACACTGAAATTGACAGCTTAACCTGTATGATGCTATTCCTGAAAAAAATATTTTCATTAATTTTTTTAATATTTTTATAGTTTAGTATCATGTTTCTGGTGCACGTTACAATAATTATAATTAACTCGTGGATAATGAGCTTGCTACCACAGTTAAATTTATATTTGTTTAATACAAAATTGCTTTGTCGTATTATCTGTATAGTGTTGTTTGTTATCCCAAAAAAGCGAAAAAGAAATGATATGCAATCATGATGAAGACAGACTCAGAAAACAAATATGAGTGCTTTATAATTTGATGAGTTGTATCATAAGTTAGTTCAACTAGTGCGCGTTGGCATAAATGACATAGGGAACCGAAACGTGGTCTTTCAATCAGGAAGTTAAAAGTAGCTTAGAGAGCTATGGACAGGGTTAACGAATGTTTCTCTGCGAGATAGAATTCGTAACAATGATATTGCCCTAAGAATCAGTAAGCTGAAGTGGTCGTTTATCTCATAGAACCGATAACCGTTGGAGAAGAAAGGTTCTGGAGTAGAAACCTTGTGTCGGCCAACGCAGTGTAGGGCGACTCCTACTAGATGAAGCGACCTCCACTGTTTTACGGGAGGTCCATAAATGCAGGTGGCTGAAGACCGTATTTTGTTCCAATTTATTGGGAAGGCCTATGTTGAGCAGTGGACAAGTGATATGCTGAAATGATGATGATGATAATACAACAATTAAATATTAGCTTTGGCTGCATTTCTTAATCAGAACCCACGACTGCAATACTCAACAGCACTCAGCGGGCAAGTACACATCCAAGTACACATCCAAGTACATTGTACAACAACATTGAATAAAATATATTGAACTTCGATTTTGTTCGAAACAAAACAAAATTCTTATGTATCTAGTGGATTTCATATGTCTCACGATGAAATACAAAGTGTAACGTACAGTGACGTTCCAATTCCGTTGTATGTCACAGCAAACTACAGCTTATAAAAGAGTTGTTGTCTTTCTACTACAAAGCTTTCTATTTCAAATACACAGAAAGTTTCAGTCATATGATCTTTAATAAAGTATTAGATGGCCGCAGTGTAGTTTGGTAACAATAATATAAAAATACGATGCACTTACTCTTACGATATGTACATCTCGCCACTTTAATAAAAAAGTATCGTAATCGGCAGTTCACAGGCAAGTCTGTCTTCTTTCAATTACCGCTACTGTTTAAATGAAACTAATTTTACGGATTTTATCGCGTTTTATTTTATTATTTATAACCCGACGTTTCGAGTGCTTTACAGCACCCATGGTCACGGGCGGACTGAGGTGACAGATGTCCCGATGTCATAGTTAACCCGGAGTACCTTCAGCTTTTAATTATTATTCCTTGTCCGATCTACGCAGAAAGAGCTTACTGTGTCTTGAAGTCTTGCAGTGGTATGCTTGGTTTTTGATTTAATTTTATTAATTATAGGATCCCAAGCTGGTGGTAATACCCAACCATCTTCTCTATTAAAATTAGGATGTTTTTTAATTTCAATAGCCTCGCGAATCATCCTTGGTAGGAATCGGTGTTCTTTTGCGAGGATTTGTGGTTTATCAAATCTGATGTAATGGTTGGGATGATCCAGAACATGGTCACAGACTGCAGACTTCCTAGAGCGACGATGCTTCACGTCAGCTATATGTTCTTTTACGCGGGTTTTAACTGATCTTTTTGTTTGCCCTATGTAAGAGAGACCACATTCACAATCCAGCTTGTATACTCCTGCATCTTGTAGAGGGATGTTACACTTGACAGATGGTAAAAACTGACTTATCTTCTTAGGCGGCTTGAAAAATGTTCTTATGGAAGCCCGCTTCAAGATATAGCCAATCTTGTCCGTGACTCCTCTGACATATGGTAGGACTGCAGGTACACGCTCGACTGTGGCCGGCTTCACTCGGTCACTGCGACGAAGGCGCGGAACCCGAAGCTTGTTGTCTTGCAAAACTTGCTTGACATGCTGAAGCTCGGCGGCCAGGTGTTTACTGTCACAGATCCCTTGTGCTCTCTGAAACAAAGATTTGCCCACGGTAGCTAGCTGTGAAGGATGGTGGTGAGATTCACCGTTTAAGTACCTATTTGTATGGGTCTTTTTCCTATACACAGTGTGACTCAAGGTGTTATTAGGATTTCTAATTATTAAAACATCTAGAAAAGCTAAACAGTTATTTGTCTCTAACTCCATTGTAAATTGTATTTTAGAATTTATGGAGTTAAGGTGGTCTAAAAATGCAGTGACTTTATCAGAAGGTAGTATTGTGAAAGTATCATCTACGTACCGCTTGTAGAACCTTGGATTTACTGGAGAAGTACGGAGGGCTTTCTCCTCAAAGTCTTCCATGAAGATGTCAGCAACAATGGAAGATACTGGGGAGCCCATCGCCACACCATCTACTTGCCGGTAGTATTGCTCCTTCCACAATAGATAGCCAGATGTTAGGCAATGTCTGAGTAATTCTGCATGTTCTACGGGCATGTTGTTCTCTGTTAGCTTCCTAGTTACAATTGAGATGCAGTCTTCAACAGGTAGGCATGTAAATAACGACTGGACATCAAAACTGACCATAGTTTCATTGTCAGTAAGATGTAGGTCTTTTATCTCACTGACAAAATGGTAGGAATCCTTTGTGTGTGCTCTTGTGTGTCCTCTAAGTGGGGAGAGTATTTTAGCCACATGTTGAGCCAATCTGTAAGTTGGCGAATCGATTTGACTCACTATTGGACGTAGCGGAGCATTGAGTTTGTGTATTTTGGGTAACCCATACAACTTCGGTGGTTTGGCACAAGAAGGTACTATCGAATTTACGTCTAGATTTAATTTCTCGGCGTGTTTCTTTATTAGATCGCTAGTTATTTTAAGCGTGTTAGTCGTTGGGTCTGTCTTGACCTTTTTATAGGTGTTTACGTCCGCCAAAAGTTCTTGCATTTTGAAATTATAATCCGACGTCTCCATTACTACCGTAGCGTTACCTTTATCTGCGCGGAGAATCGTGAGTTCGGGTCTGTTTCGTAAGTTATTTAACGCTTTTAATTGGTCTTTGGGAAGATTCAGTTTCGGCACAGAACTTCGACGTAACATAGACGAAATGTCTTGACGTATAGCCTCCAAATCTTCTTTACCGATATTATTTTTAAACAGACAATCCTCAACACTACAAATAATTTCTTCATACGGTATTCTTCGCGGTGTTATTGCGAAATTCATTCCCTTCGATAATACTTGTAAAGTTGATTCATCCAGTGTTTGTTTTGACAGATTATAGACCGCGCGTAATCTATGATCTTTGTCTTTACTCAACGGTCGCGTTCCGTTCATTCGTTGAGATTGAAGTTTGACATTTAATTTGGTCGTTAACTTTTGATATTTTTGTATATGTTTATTTTTGCATTCATTATATTTAGTTGTTTCGCGCTTATTTAAGGTTTCGATGCAATTATTAAAATCAAATGTCGTTAAAATTGTTTTGTAAATATAAGAAATCATTACCGCTACTGTATCAAATGGTCGGTTTAACACATCCGGTTATTAACTGCAGATTTCTGCAAATTGTCAAGTTCAAATAGTGCATAAAGGGTTCCGGGTTCGTATTAGCTATAATTTAGGCACTGATTCCGACGATTCGATTCTTCATCTCATCTCCACTCTAAGGCGACCCCCTAATTCCCCGTTCCAGCCACGGCCAATTCAACGCTTTGATGCCGTTTTGTTGCTTATCTCACAATCGGTAGATAAAATACTAAAAAAAAATCGTCTTAACAGACTTGATTATGCATAATGTAACAATAACTTGTAGTTTTAATTTTTTTGGAGTTTTTTTTTTGATTTCTAAGTAGTTTTAGCGTAATTCTTTTAAAGTTTTTCATTATTTTTAGATGTCCAACGATGAAAGATATTGTATCAAATGGAATAAGACCATTTGCGGATCTAAGACACACTCAATCACTCTGGATCACACTTTCAAGTTATTGTTATTTTTTCGAGAACATCCACAACGAAACGCACAAAAAGTTGAAATGGCCATGGCTGGAAAGGGAAAGGGGGTAGGACGCATTAGGGGGTCGCTTTAGAGTGGGGATGAGATGAAGAATCAGAATTATATACAATGTGTTACACTGTAATACCTAAATTGTATTACAGTGTAACACATTGCATGTAATGTACTTGTTATTGAACTAACTTTTTAAACATATTCTTATAAGAATGACATCCAACCATCTTAGTAAGAAGATTGGCTATTCCGTAATATGTAAAAAACCATTCTTCGTTGATGATTAAATTTCAAATCTATCTTATACGAGTAATACTCAACGGGGCGGAAGGATTTTGCTTCGGTTAAAATTGGCTATTAATAATAAGCGCGTAGTGGTTACGTTGGCAAGGTAGCCTTCGGAGTCAGGTCGTGAATATTTAGAGCAGCCGGAGGCGAGGTGTGATTAACTACGTTGTGGGTATTTTGTCTACTGCTCGATTACATGGCAATGAATTATTTCTTATGTTCGTAACAAGGTGCACATAATCGACTTCAGCTAACTACAGCTATGCAATAGTAAAGTTGGTAAGCTTAAAATAGTTATTTCGTACTTAAGAGAAACTGTGTATAGCGCGTGTATATGACGACTATTCTACAAGCCTACTTAGTGGTCGAATTTCAGCCGAACCCTGGTTATATATAAGGTAATGTATTTTACATTACCTTATCTCCAGGCTTCGGATGAATTTCTTTTTTAATAAACAAAACCTTTCTGTTTTACAATTGTTTTTACTATTTCGGCTCGATTAGGCCTGTGGCTTCAGCGCTGCTAGTTGTAGGTTCAATGCCCACACGGAACAATATTTGTATTACCTACACATTTTTTTAGTGATTCACCAAGGTAGATACCACCGCGGTGCCAGTTATTCTGCAGTTAAGCATTAGTGTACAATTAATGTGTTTCGGTTTAAAGGACATATCTAGTTTACTGGTGGTAGGATTCCTATGCAGGAATCCGTCTAGGTAGGTACCACCACAGGGCCAGTTATTCTGTTTGAAGGGCACTGTGACGTGTTTCGGTTTGAAGGGCACTGTGAGCCAGCGTAATCAAATGAGACTTAACAACTGACGTCTCAGGGTGACGGGCGCAGTGTGTTGTCACACAGAAATGTTCTGGGTGACGCAGCATTTCTTATGGGCAGACGTTTCACCAGAGACGTTTACCATCAGAAGAACGTGTTCGTTCCGTCGCTTTAATCAAATAAAAAAAAAATTACTGTAAAAATGAGACCGGGTCCCAAAATTATACTACATATGGAATTAAAATAATCTGTTTTATACAATGTTTGGCGTAGGACACAGACAGGGGCAGCTGTAATTAAAAACTGTATTTAAAAAGCTTATGATTATTTCATGAAGCTACCATGTTCGTATATGGCGTCAAAGACCGCAACACGACGGTATTTCCACCCATTGAAATGGTAACACGCAACAGCAAAAAATATTTTTATACAGATACTAACTAAACACAACACACTTACACTACTGTGCCGTGTGGTGGCGGCTCGTTGAGAGAAGACTACCACTCCATCTCATCCAATGGATCTCGTTAAAGGCGAGTAAGGAATAAAACTGCACTGTGCACCCAATAGCGCATGGTGGCGATGGGCTCACCACCTATCACACCAAGTGCATTATATTGTTTTGGTGAAACGTGGATTGTGGCAGTCATCTGCTTTTGCAGTGAGTGCTCAGTCTCTGACTACGCTGCTACTGCGTCTGTAGAAAAACCACGTGTAAAAGCGTTACGCATATCGTGCATATAACTTGTCGCAGAATTGTGCCTTAATAATACAAGAAATTTAAGGAGGAATATATATGTATTGTCTTCTTAAAAAAAAACATACGCCACTAGGATTTCTAATAAATAGTACCCTATATACTAATAGTAATAAACTAGAAACGAAAATCAACGAATTGTGTTTTTTTTACACAAATGTTGGTTACAGCGAGGATTCGAACCCGACGGCGTAGAAGTCGGTCAGACCACTAGGCCACGCGGTAGTCATGTAAGCAAATCTACTAAGCGCGGACAGGTTTTTGGTATTAAATATTATCATTTAATACTGATCTCCTACTTCACACAGGTGAGCTGAACCGTTAGTGAATTTTTTTTTTTTTATTTTTCTTTAATAAAACAAAAAACTAACTGCTGTTTTAAATTTAAGTGGCGTGGCGTTTTATTATTCTCTTTCGTAAAATAATGTATGCACTTACGCTACAAAGCTTTTACGTGCATCAATTTCCGACGCCACGAAGTGTCGCATCAATTTACAGCAGCCGTGCTATCGTTTCTAATTAATGTCTCGCCTTCAGACTATAGTATTATAAAATTTTATAACACGTAAACGTAAAAGTTTATGGATTTTATTGAGTTTAGTAATAACAAATTTGATCAAACATTAAATAAACGCATTAAAATCCGTATACATAGTTTTATGGAAATAATATTTCTCATAGTACGCGAGTGACCTGGGTTCGATTCCCGGTGCCGGCACCACTAAAATTGTTAATTGCAATTTTAAGTGCCGATTTACCACGTGCTCGGCGGTGAAGGAAAACATCGTGAGGAAACCTGCATGTCTCAGAAATAAAAAATATTTCGAAGGCATGTGAAGTCCGCCAACCCGCATTGGAGCAGCGTGGCGGATTCTTCCTAGCTCCAAAACCCTCTCAGAAATGAGAGGAAGCCTGTGCTCAGCAGTGTGGGACATTTATAGGCTGAAACTTTACTTTTTTTTAAAAATATTAATTAAGAACAAAAAAGAGCGTAGCAACTTACATAGAATAATTCTCACTTTTTCTCAGGCCGCCCGTTCCGTGTGGTAGCGGCTTGAGAGAATCTACCACCCCATCGCATCCCGTGGTCCCGTAAAAGTCGACAGAGGGAAAATAAAAATCAGGAGATGGGCAGCGGCATCTTCCTGGTCAATCTGAATACATAAACTGCGGTTGCCAACCCGCCTGCCAACGTGGCAACTATGGGAGGCCTATGTTCAGCAGTGGACTAGTGATAGGCTGAAACGATAACGATGAACGATGATTTTCTCTGGCCAAGTACCATTTTCCGGTCTCTTCTGGCGCAACGTTCTCAACTCGACTCAAATTCGACCTTGAAATTTTACTCTCATCCCACTAAATAAAAAATAACTTCAAAAATATAATGGTACCTAATTTTATAAATTTTACGTAATCTTGTATCATGTTGAGCATTTCGTGGTCTCACCGCGAATGTTGTTACAATGAGGGGCTGTGGCTCTCGAAGGCGCTTCGATGTTTTAAGGGGTTGTTGAAGTTACGCTGTAAATTTTGTTTACAGTTTACATTAAGTTTGCGTCACTTCATTGGATATAAGCGTAACACAATTAATAATTTGTGGATTTAAGCAATTTGCTTTTCTTGACGTAAGATACATTCGATGGAGGAAGATTTCGTGGAGTATCTTATATTAAAACATCGCTCTTGCCAGCTGCACTTACTATCGCATTCAAGACGGATTTGTTACAGTATTTGCTTCGCTGAGTCATTACTTGTTCTCTTTTTAGTTGCTGGGTTGTGTTGACAGCTGCTTGGCCTTATTATAATCACTGTTCCACAATACTTAGCTTAAGTTAGGTTAGGTGCTTGATTTTTTTTTGCTATCTGACCACGTCATCCTTCCTGTATCCTTTATATTTGTGAGACAAACGTGTGGTGGCGGCTCGTTAAAAGAATACTACCACTCCATCTCGTCCAATGGATCTCGTAAAAGGCGAGTAAGGAATAAAACTGCACTGTGCACCCAACAGCGCATGGTGGCGATGTGCTCACCACCTATCACACCAAGTGCATTACATTGTTTTGGTGAAACGTGGATTGTGGCAGTCATCTGTTTTTGCAGTGAGTGCCCAGGCTCTGACTACCCCTTATGGGATACAGTCGTGATCTTATGTATGTAGAAACTTACAAAATGTGGAAGATTATATAGATAACGGCCTTATAAGCCTTACCTAAATTGAATAAAGAACATGGACAGTTAGTATATATTCGTCTTATGGATTTATTGCGATTTTAATTTTTGAATTATCGTAAAGAATAGTTGGTTCAAGGATCTCTTACAATCGCAGACTCCAGATGTCCCGCTATAAATTACAAGGGTTAACCTAACGCTCTCTCCGAAGTACGTGGAGGCTGTATTTACCGCCGCTACGTGCTCCTGGCATTCGTAGAACTTTCACAACTGTAGCGCGCAACTGTCAAGCTGCTTAATGTACCGAAAGACACTTACTTTTGTTTAATGGCCGTTCTCTTCACTGGACTTTAAACTATTGCCATTGTTCGAGATTTAGTAGCCATTCGAAGAAATTTTGCGAAGTGTGACTTCGTTTTGTTGAAGTTTTCTGAACCACTTAAATATAAATTTCTAATTGGTAAAAACATCAACAAAGTTTACTTTATACAGTAATCCGAATCTAATAATTAAGATTATCACAAAGTTCCACTCGTCGTGGAGTTCATTATACTTTACCATTGCTCGAGACTACGCATTCCAACACAACACGCAAGCAAAAAGTTAAAATAAAATGATAAAAATTAGTTACAACTAGAAAACAGAAATAAATGAAATATGACACAAAAAAGAAACGAATAATAAACAATAGAGAAAAAAAAATAAAAAATAGACAAAACATTCTAAAGTTGTATCCTAAAATTTTACTATACATTACATTTTCCGTACTACAGTCTGACGCAACGAATAGGTCTGCGCTAAGTATAAGTTACGGATCCCCGCAACACTGATTTTCATCACAACATCATTATAATTCTAAGCCGGTAGTGTCGTTATACTACATTTTTATTATATATTTATACAAAATGTCGCTTGTTACACATATTCAATATAGATTTTTATACCATACTCATTAAACGATATTTTTGTAAACTACATTGGTTCGCAAAAAATACCTCAGGAGAACCAGCAAGAAACCCAGCAGGCAGTTCATTTCGTGTTTAACATTTTAAAAACAACATAATATACAATTATATCGTGTCGTATCGTAAATAAAACTTAATAAAGACGTAGAAATAGCTAGGCAGCGACATTACCTCATCGCCAGAGATTGATATCATCCATGTATTCTTTAGTATTATAATAACCGGCCTTTAAAGTGCTTAATAAATCATTTGAACTTTGACTTTGATTGAAAGACTTTGTGCTTCCTGGGACTATGTTGTAAAAGTCTATTATACATTGCCCTAACTAAGAGTAACTGTCTCTAAGTTGATTAACTAGCAATATTCGCTTGTGCTTGTTCTAGTTAAACATTACTTTTAATTAAACTGATTTATGTTATCATGTACATACATAACGTTTAAGTTGAACATGTTGGGAGGTCAGACGCGGATGCAGTTATTTTAGAGACTGTCGTGCCGGCACCACACGGAACGCTCGTCTGTCATGTTACAAATATATAGTATACACCGAGAGACTCATATTTGCGCAGTTGCCTTTCGCCCAATATACCAAAGTCAAGCCCATCCGCTGACCCTATATCTCTCGAGATCATAGCGATTCTCTTCAGTTCTCCGTCACCGACAAAGAACCGACGCAACGTACGTTTATTGCACACGAACTTGGTCGGCACTGCACTCTCATTTATGCACAAAAAGATAGAACGTTCGCCATTTCCGCCATTCTACTATTATAAAAAAACAGGTGAACGTGGAAATGTTTGAACGCGCTAATGTCAAGAAACACTAATCCGATTTGAGGTATTATTTTTTCATTAGGTAGCAGGTCATATTCGGGTCAGCAAAAACCATCAACCTTCAATGGAGCCCCCATATATCTAAACTAGCAAGTAGACTGAGCTCTACAGCTTATGCTGTAAAAAAAATAGGAATTATTATTATTTTCATAGCATAATGTCTTATGGTATTTTAGTTAATAGAATCAGGCGTTACTTTGCGGAAATCCATTATATTGAAGGAAGGTAAGTTACTTTGCTAAGATCCGCATGCAAAATATAAAAATGGTGTATATTACCTAGTTTTTTGAAGAGCACCGCCCGCCCTCCCTCAGTAGCGTGCACAAGCAAACTAACACCGCCACCAGGAACCGCCTCCAGGTACCCTTCACCAACCACTACAATACCACCACTAGATAATATACACCACTGAAGTCGAGAACACGACACGTGTTTCGCCCCAAAACGAGGCATTATCAAGCGTCATAGACTCTACGACAGACGGCCGCCGAGACTCGGCGGTATTATCTAGTGGTGGTATTGTAGTGGTTGGTGAAGGGTACCTGGAGGCGGTTCCTGGTGGCGGTGTTAGTTTGCTTGTGCACGCTACTGAGGGAGGGCGGGCGGTGCTCTTCAAAAAACTAGGTAATATACACCATTTTTATATTTTGCATGCGGATCTTAGCAAAGTAACTTACCTTCCTTCAATTATGGTATTTTGCTATGGGGAAATGCAACTGATGTAGAAGTGATTTTTGTTTTGCAAAAGAGGGTCGTAAGAGCTATTTATAATCTTGGCCTCTCAATATATATTTGAAAATGTTTTGTATGTACACAAGAACATAAACCAGTTCACTAAAAAAGTGATGTTCATAATGTGAATACCGGGAACAAGCACAAATTAATTACGCCATTACCCGACTTCACAGAGTCAGTAACTCTTTTATGGGGCAATGTATACGCTTTTACAACAAAATCCCAGAAAGTGCTAAAACTGTTTCAATCAAAAAGTTTAAATTTTATATTAAACAAAGACTTCATCAAAAGGGTTATTATAATATTAAAGAATACATAGATGATGATAACCCCTGTGAATGAGGTGATCGCCGCCAAGCTATTTCTACATCTTTATAATACTGCTGTTATTGTACAATATTTTAAAAATGACTAAATAAAGCTCCCTGGGTTTCTTACTGGTTCTTCCCAGGACAGAGGCATTATTGCGAACCAGTGTAGTTTAAAAAAAGAAAAAAATGACTTACAATAAGTATTATGTAAATAATCTATATTGAATAAAAATTTATTCTATTCTATTCTATTCATTCCATACGGGACAGTGATGTAGTCCGATAGTTTTACGCAGGTGAAACCGCGGGGCATATCTAGTATAAAAAAACAGGAACATTTTATTTGTAATTGACAGAATATCAAAATTTTATAAAAAAAGCTATCAGCTATTTGATTCCGCTTAATTTCTAAGTCCTTAGTAGGCTTCTCTTGTGTTTAAATTAACTTTACCGAACTAAGCCATATTTACATAATCTAAAATATATTTGCACCAAGTTAGAAACTAAAACTGTTTGCGATTTTATTCAAAGTATACAATCAAAACCACCCATGTGGTGGCGACTTAAGAGATACCACCACCACATATCCTCCCGTGGGTGCCGTAAAAGTCGACAGGCGGAAAATGAAAACTAGAATATGGGCAGCAATATCTTCCTGGAACATCTGAATACATTGCGTACCAACCGCAATGTATTCAGATACCCGCCTGCCAAGCGTGGCAGCTATGGCAAAATCCCCCTCCAAACGAGAGCTACTAACTTTTGTGGTAATCTAAGTGGGAGCCTATGTTTAGCAGTGGCCTTGTTTTAGGCTGAAACGACGACGATGCAATTAAAACTCTACGATTAATAAGCTACGCTTAGGGGCAGGGCGCTCGCCTTAAAATTCATCATTTGTGGAAACTTGTGTCCGATCCCTTGTGACGATCCCACTAAAAATGTAATTTGAAGTTAGCAGAGTTGCACAGAATTAATTATCGTCATAATAATTATATTTAGTTTCAGTTTGTTTTAATATGTATTATGCTTAATGTATATTATATATCGTATATGTAATACGTTACGAAATTCTTGTTCATCGAAGAATTGAACTGCAATTTTATTTGCAGCGAACTAAAACACCTTCAAAGAATATCGTTGAACAAATTGTAGCTCTTTGTAGTAATAGTAATTCACTTATAGGAAAGTGTTGACTTTAATAAAAGTAGTTATAATATTTCTCTCAAAAAGCCCGTCCGCAAACTTAGATAAATTGAGACGTAATATTTAAATATTCTACTTATTTAACATAGTTTAATGAGTATACGAGAGACTGCAAGTACAAGGTAGAAATGAAAGAAACCAGATTTCTTTATATTTTCAAATTAGCAAGGGCTCTTCGTCAAATCTTTTAAGGTTAACTTCTTTTTTCTCGTTTTCTTCGTTAACTTCGACTAATGAATTTTGACAATATTCAAAGACATATTTTTGTGAAGTTGTTTTCTAGTTGTTAGTATGTATTTATAGTAAAATTACATATTGTTGTTTTAAGTCAAAATGGTTATACTTTATTCTAGGGTATTATGGGGAAATTGTAGGCGACTTCAAGTTTTACTCATACACATAAACCCTATCATATTAGTCGACGCTGAAAATCATTCAGCGACCTATGGAAAAAGCTGTGATAAGCTCTCAAAAAATAAAGATTTCTCTATGAGATAGGAAATATGCACAGGTAGAGTAACAGCCACTAAGATGCAGACGTGTGTAAATCTTTAGTTGAGTCGGCTGAGTGTTCCGAATCATCAATTTGATCCGAATAATTCAGAACACTTGTGTCGGTACAAATGTTTCATTTGAAACTCGATCACTTCACTAGTCAGTTTTAATTTTTTTTATCTTAGTAATAAAAAGTATGACTCATAAGTTAGCCATCGCCCTTACTCTCGCGAACAGGATGACGATCCAAGCTGAGGTCCCCTCTCGGGGGCCCTTGCGCCAGTAATCCATAAATAAAGGGTTCGGCTAAGAGCCTTTAGCGCTCTGCCACCTTTCAATCCGGCGAAGCTGTGAAACCTTCGGGCTAACAGTGACCATCAGTCATAAGAAAACCGTACACGACACCGCCGCATTCAGTGACACCTGTGATAACTGTACACAAAATAACAATTACGTCATGTGTTACGTTACTTGATATAGAACTGTATATATATTTACTTTACATACTTCCTTATCATTGTCATCAGCAGGTTTTAATGAATGGGCGATGACTTTATCATTTGCATTTGCTATATCATAAACTATTTTTTCCAATCAATATTTTTTTTTAGTTCGCTTAATGCATGTTAATATAAGCGCAGTGTCAGAAAAGCGTTATTAATATTTAGTTAGAGAGAAAGACAACTTGCTGAATTTTAAACGTCGAGTTTCTACTTTAACTGAAAATCTACAGGCACATCCTAACGTGCAACAATGTCCATTAATTCAGTGAAGGACGCAGACTCGGGGAGTCTGATACTCAAAGGGAATACATTCCTCTACAACTGTTAAATTTAATGTTGGTCTGTGAAATCTTAAATTCCCAATTCGTTTTACTTCCACTATTTTTTCCTTAGGTCTCCCTGAGTTTCAGAATGTACATACGTAAACATATATGCAGATACTTTCTTTATGTTTCAACCAGTATCAATCAATAACACTTGGACAGTCTTGCTTTTCAAATTAAATAATAAGTGTCGCCACTTAAGTTACGTATAATCGGGATGATAAACAATCTACAAACAGTACTAACCCAAGTTATCCTTTTTTCTCTCAGTCTCCATTTTCAGCGATTTCCACGTAACTTCGGAATACTGCAATCAACTGCGCAGGAGATACTATAATGCTACTAGTGTACACACAGGGATAATCATAACGCAAACAAACCCGAAAACCAACAACTAATGTTTTTGCGCAAATGTTGGCCAATCGGGCTTCTACTAGTATTCATCTCACTGTTTCAGAAGCTGACGATTCTAAGTTCTCGCTCGCACTTAAGTGTGTGAACTCAACTGTCGTACTATCGTTTATGCGCTCCTGGTAGCCGCAATATATTTCATTTTATATAAATTTAGAATTATTCAATTTTCGGCAATTTACTGAAGCAAAGCATGTGGGCCTCTTATCGCTCACACAGTACGGAGGAAGAGGGAAATTGTACCGTAATGAGTGTAAAATTTCCGGTGCCTAATGGCGAAAATTACCTAAACTTTTTCTCTTATTTTAATGTCCTCTATTTTGCTCTATTACTTGATAATCTGTCGTTTTATCGAAATTAATTTCACAGATATGCATTTCTCACAACACTAGTTGCGGTATTTTGTATAAAGGACGTAATTCACTCGTCGAATTTTGTTACATCGCGTATTCTCCAATAATCTACATAATCGTTTTATGTAGATTATTCGAGAATACGCGATAAAACTTTTTTGCTTGAACTTGTGAGTACTTAAATCGGTAACCGTATAAAAATTCTACAACGAAACCGATTGGGAAGATTAAGATCAAGGGCGACATTGGACCACACGGCAAAGACAAAACACCTTTTTTCTATATTAATGCTACATCTTTTTTTTTAAACATAAAATGTGTGTGTGAAAATGTAACAGCGTGCAATTTTTTAATTTTTTTTGTCCAAATCCATCGATTGATCGATCAAGCAGTCAATCGCCATGGAAGATTTTAGTAATTAACAATTTCAAATGCACGCGGGTTGCACTCCTACTATGAAATTGAGTCGCAACGATGACCGCGTTGCCTAGTGGCCAGAGTACCTGACTTCTATGCCGTTCCTGGGTTCCACTCCAGCTGGATCCAACATTTGTTCCAAAAAAACAAATTGGTTTTCGGGTTAGGTTGTGTTGTGCATCTAAAACGTATGTCTGTAAAACGCATTCACGATAAATCGTTTTTTTTTTAAAGTGGAGAATGTTATCGCTGAGCTAGCATAACATTAATGTTGCGTTCATTAATAAACTGTTTCATTTAATTATATTCTTTTCTTTGTTTCAGGTAATTACAAATCGTATTTAAACACTGCTAAATACGTCGTATTAAATAATATCTTAAGAAATGTCCCGGATTTCTATATTTTAACAATTTCGTAAGTATCACTTAGAATAACTGCCCTTTATCACACTGTATATGAAGAAGGTACGATTGATAAAATTGTAAATTTTATATCAGTGGCTAGTCGACTTAGTAGTCCTTGGTTCGCGGTATCTACAAGGTCATACGGAAATATAAACCTTCTCGCCTTTTTGTGTACTATTCATGTTCTGATACAAAAAATGTGTTCGATTGTATTAATGTTTGAAACTTTTGAAGCGATGAGTAGGACTCTATATAGTATAAATGTTGTAATCGGATAATACAGTGCATGCTTCACGGCTCTGCTGAATTCTCAGGTAATAACAGTAAGTTTTTTTTTCTGTAATTTATTATTATATTTTGTATTCTCTAAAATATCGCTAATTATTTGAGAGATTGTATTTTATCAGTTAAACTGTGACTAATAATAAATGTCAGTATGAAAATTTAGGGTTTTTGGTGTTGTAAACAAAATAATTAGCATAGGGATTTATTATGACTACTTGAACATAATTCGTCATGACTACATCTTGCGATAGTCATCTGCGCAGTTTAAATATGATCCATAATAATGATTTAAATATCTAAACCGGTCAGAACATAACTGTAAAACAAATAAGTTACGTTTGGAAAGATATTTATGAGTTAAAACGATGTTTTACACAAGCAAACACCAAGTACCAAGAGACAACAATCGCAAGTAATAACAAAAATGTATCAAACTGACTCACTGAAAACCAGCGCTGTAGTCTCGACTGCGGCATTAAGCTGAGTGGGAACCGTTTGTTCAATGCGCCACGACACACGTGACAATATTTTTGTACACGAGTTGTTAAATGTTCAGTTCTGTGATGTTGTTTAATATTTCTTTCTGTTTGTCTGTAAATACATTGTTTACTTGATGTCCAGCGTCTAAACTTATGTATTTGTGTCTGTGGCGTATTTCCGAAATAAATGTTTTCTTTCTTTCTTTCTAAATTGATGGCTCTAGAAAGTATTATAGGCGTTTGATGATTAGTGGGCAATTGCTGTTGAGATGCGGCCGACAGTGGTAAAATTAAAACACCGTACGGAACATTAAATAAATAAATGTATTCATTGAAATCCTTTCTCAGAGACCGGCAATGCACCCATTACAGGTACATTGCCGGCCTCTGTAGTATTGCGGATGTTTATCATCATCATCATCATTTATGCTTATCACTAGTCCACTGCTGAACATAGGCCTCCTCCATAGATGTTCCAGGAAGATGTTGCTGCCCATCTCCTGGTTTTTCTTTTCCCTCTGTCGACTTTTATAACACCAATGGGACGAGATGGGGTGGTAGGTTCTCTTAAGCCGCCACCACACGGCGGTTGTTAATGGACGGTGTTAATTGCTCACCATCAGCTGAGTCACTTGCCAGTTTGCCTCCTATTCTATAAGTCCAGCCCAAATAACGTAATTAAATTATACATCGCAAAGTTCATACACAGTTGTATGCCAATTATAGTTGCAATTGGCAAGCAGTGTACGAGTAGTTAAAATGTTTGTTTTTTGTGAAACTTTGGGAAACAAAAGAGCATACATTTCACCCCATGGTACGTGGTCACTGGTATATCCATCCTCTAAGAATAATCAGTACAATTAGAAAGAAAGAAAAAAACATTTATTTGTTTCACGCACACAATACACAGACAGATTAACAGAGTAGAAAATAAACAGACAACACAGGAAAAAAGAGAAGGATTTCAATATTATTAAACTCCAAAGATGGGAAGATTTTCCATAGTCACCACGCTCGGCAGTCGGATTGGCGATCGCTTTACCAAATACCTGTCACTCGAGACGACACTGTCACCGATGAGTGTAATTCTGGCATTTTCGAGTTTTTTATGCCTCAACCTGTTGAAAGACAAGGTATTTTCCTTCGTCGATTTTTGGGTCACTTACGCCATGAGACGCACTGGTTGGTTCTTTAAGCTGCAATCACACGAGAGCAATTTTTGTGTCACCAATAACACTTCTTTGCGCTGAGCCTTCACACTCTGAGACATGAATTCTTAAGTCTCATATGCCCAGTAGTTATACTACCCTCCAGACCAAAACACTGAAATGTTTGCACACTACTGCTTATACTTGCAGAATAACTAACACTACGGTGATAATTCTACCACCACTTACGCGGCCTCCTGGCCTAGATGTCAGAGCATCCGACTACTGCGCCGCGGGTCATGTTTTCGGTTCAGTCGGTTTCGGATCTAGTTGTTATGTGGTTATCCCTGTGTCTCTGACACTGCATTCTAGCATACGTCTGATTTTATTATATTATTGACAGTTACATCGGGCGCGGGTAGGTTAGGCCGATGGTTGCATTTGGTGTTTGCACTTTTCCAGTTGAAGCCAGCTTCGTACAATATTGGGAATATCTACGAGATCAAAAATTATTTATGTAAATTTCTTCTCTTAAGTATAAAACCTTCATCAGTTCACCTTATCTAGTGCACTGCTGAACACAGGCCTCCCCCAATTATTGCCACAGTTCGTAGCTCTCATGTTGGGGGGATTTTGCCATAGTTACCACGCTTTGTAGGCGGGTTGGCAACCGCAGTATATTTATTCAGACGTTCCAGGAAGATGAGTGGTGGCGGCTTAAGAGAATCTACCTATTTCATCCCTTGGGTGTCGTAAAAGTCGACACAGGAAAAATAGAAACCAGGAGATCGGCAGCAGCATCTTCCTGAAACATCTGAATTACACCTTATTAGGTGGAACATCAACATGTTTTACGTTTGTAGCGAAGGTTGGAAGAACATAATCGTGAAAATCTTTTGTACGCTTCTAGGACTAACTTAAAAAAAAATATAGAGTTGTATTTCGAGTAAAAATGTTATTCATTGGTCGGGTTGTAACTCAGAAAGTGTGAAAACACCTTTGATGTTTATTGTCTGGCATTCGAAAAGATTACTATTCTTGCTTTGTAAAATAAAACACAATGATTTGGTGCTTTTTTGAGATTCTTTGCGAGTACGCGAACAATTGTAAACAATCTTTATAACAGGCTCTTATTTTACTTTATTGTAACTAAGTGTCGCAAAAACTCTTTGTAGATTTTTTTATGTATACGTTTGAAGCTATTGAACATTATTGATTATTTGAGTTTGAATAATGTGGAAATGTAAGTGCGCATTTGTTTATACTTCCACTTTGTTTCTTGATACAAGAACTTTCGGTATAAAAATTGTGTCTCTGAATTCATGTGATAATTTTTATGTTATTCATTTCGGTTTCAATATTATTAAACTACACGTATTTAATGAAAGCAGCCGTGGTAGCTCAGGGGCCTGGTGCTCGCCTTTATTAGTAAGCGAGTAACCTGGGTTCGATCCCCGGTGCCAGCACCTCTTAAATTGTTCTACAATTTTAAGTGCTGATTTACCACGTGCTTAGCGGTGAAGGAAAACATCGTGAGGAAACCTGGACGTCCGAGGAATAGAAATATTTCGAAGACATGTGACGTCCGCCAACTCGCATTGGAGCACCGTGGCGGATTCTTCCTAGCTCCTAAACCCTCTCAAAAATGAGAGGAGGCCTGTGCTCAGCAGTGGGACATTTATAGGCTGAAACTTTACTTTTTACTTTTATTTAATGTTATGACGAAATAATTGCTTATTACGTCACATATTTTAGTAATGTATATTTTTAATTAGGCTTTTTTAAGTTTAAACCTTCTGAATAAGTTACATAGTTCTATTATTACACCACATACACACACCACGACGTGGTTCGCCACCCGTTCTCGTGTGTTGCCCGCGGTCGCGAAAAGTGAACTACACGTGTAGCCTCTGCCTGCCCCTTATGTGGGAAAAAGGCGTGTTGTATGTATTACATTATCTTTACATATGTAATCGTTGGTGCGTCGAGTCATCGTGTAACTTCTGAAAAAATTGATCGATTGATGTCATTCAACATATTTGTTCTGTCGAGACGATGTTTCATGATAGAATCCGACGCGAGTAGCGCCGTAGTCAAGTTATTAACAAATTCTATATTTATGGATCAAAGTAAACCAACTCCACGGTTTATTGGTTTACTGCCAAAAAAGAAAATCACTTAGCACCGATGAATGGCGCTCGGCTTTGCCACTTAAAGTCTTATACTTAAATGTACTTCAGAAATCATATCCATCGCGTCACCTACGGGAAAGGGCAGAACAACGTCTGCCGGGAGAGCTAGTCTGAATATAAATTTATTATAGGGGCCACATTATAATTTAAATGTTTAAGTCAGTGTACAAACAAAATGAAAACCTATTATGAAAGTTGTATTGCCTTTGTTCTCCACCATTAGAATATTAAATGCTTGTATTGGTTCGAATGACTGTCTCCAGGACACTACACATTGTTTCCTTGCCCTGGAAAACACTTACTGAACAGTTTTATTTAGCGCTTCTGGAACGGTCGGTAGTATAAAATAATAACGATGTGTATTGAGTGCAGCGTTTTCGTGCAACGAGTGCTTTTAACTAACAATTATCGATTAATTAAAAATTGTTCATATACTGAGCAGTTACTTTACAGTGAATAATATTTTTGTTAATTCATGTTTAATTATTTTTATTTTTATTAGTTGTGTAATAAAACATTGATGACAAGATTCTCAGTGGCAGTTATTAAAACTTTGACTCACGGCTCAGTGGAATACCTGTCTGATGTGTGTGTCCTGGGTTCGACTTCCAGCCGAAATCAATATTTATGGAACACAAACTTTGTTGGTTTCTGGGTTGCGTGTGTTGTCCCGTGTGTAAACCTTCCTCCGATCTTATCGCAAAAGTCATAACGAAACTTTTGTGCTACTAACAGCGCTATAAAATATGCTGTCTATTCGATATCTTCTACTGACAGATAATAATAAAAACAATAAAAATATAGCATCAAAATGAAGTTTTCAACTACAAAGCGAAAAGATCGGAGGTAGGCTAGGATGTAGTGTCAGAGACACAGGGACAATCACAACACAACCAGACTCGAAAATCAACAATTTCGATTTTTTTTACAAATATTGGCTTCAGGTGGGATTTAACCCCTGGACCAGCGGTCACCAAATTTACTTTTAATTCGTCAGTTCTGTTTTCGACTCACAATATACTGGATACGTGACCGGCTACCTACTTCTTTCCTACCGAGGTGTCGTAAGCGGCGACTAAGATATTGTACGGACAACCTTTATTCTTGCAGAATAATGCTGTCACTATTCTGCTCGTGGTTGGCCATCACGTCTTGTTCCCCGCGAGGGCGAAGAGTGGGCTACTTAAGTGGCCCCTGTCTACCCCTTATATGGGAAAAAGACGTGACTGTATGTATGTAATAAACTCGATCCTTAATGAATCAGCATTATGTTATATATCTCATTACTTTAGATGTCTCCGTTGTATTAGGTAGTAAAACTTTACCCATGTGAAAGCAATCTCATTTTACTCGCGCCATTTGCGATAACGTCACGTTTATCGTGACATTTCAGTTTTAATGATTTGAAACTGGTGAAACTGCTGGTTGTCTTCACATACATACATAAAATCATGACTGTATCCCATAAGGGGTAGTCAGAGACTGGGCACTCACTGCAAAAGCAGATGACTGCCACAATCCACGTTTCACCAAAACAATATAATGTACTTGATGTGATAGGTGGTGAGCTCATCGCCACCATGCGCTATTGGGTGCACAGTGTAGTTTTATTCCTTACTCGCCTTTTACGAAATCCATTGGATGAGATGGAGTGGTAGTATTCTTTTAACGAGCCGCCACAACACGGCACTTCTACGAACGTAAAGATAAAAGACGAACCAATATCCATTTATTATATAACTGGTTTCTTGTTTCGTATATTTAAAACACATTAAGCCTACTCGGATAACAAATACACTTCTAGCGTCATTCGATAACTATCAGGAGCCTGAGCCTTTGTGTATCAATCCTTATTGACAGACACTGTCATTAGCTCCGCTTGTTATCGCATTATCGTTCAGGTTTCACTAGAAATTCGTTGAAAGTTTTAAATAATACTTAGAATTGAAAAAATAAAAAAAGGAATAGGAAAGTATTTATTGCCAATCAAGATATAAAAATTGTTTAACTATGCATATCAAAAGCTCTAATAAAAAAAAACTTTAAACATTATTGTATATAATAGAAATTGCTAAAAATAACAAATGAAAAAGTTAAAAAAAAAATCGAAATCATCATCATAAGTGCAAGACGTAATATGTGTGTGGGTGTATGCGAACTAATATTATTATTCATAGTTACATTAGTATTTATGTAACTGCAGGACATATGAAGTTGAAGAAGAGTGGGCAAACGAGCAGGTGGGTCTACAATACCAGAGGAATAGCAGATGCGTTGCCGCCCTTTGAGAAAGGAATAGGCTCTTTTTTAATAAAGAATTTTCTTTTTAATATAAAAAAGGCTATGTCGTGCGGCGGTGGAGTTAGAGAATGTATTACTCATCCCTACCATCTCGCCTCGTGAATGTCATTAACTTGTCGAAGAGAAATGCCTGGTCGGAGAATGGAAGGAGCGTCTGAGGTTAGTACCTAGTGGTACTGTACATCATTTCGAGATATCATATTAGGAGGTGGATAGTGGTAATGAGAGTGGGTAGATTATGGATGAATATGTATGGGTCGTGTGGTGACGGCGTTAGACTATCACTTTATCTCATCCCACTGGTGTCGTATGAACATGAGAAATATCTGAAAAAATGCCAGATCAAAAATATACAAACCGGTGACAGCACTGCCTAAGGTGAGAGTTCTCTGGTACAGCGATGGCCAATCCGCTTGCCAAGCGCGATGAGTACGGCAAATATTTTTTTTAAAGTATCCTGTGCCCCTGCAGTAGTACCATTTATACGAGTACTAATTATCTATAATGATTTATTTTTACCAAGCAAATTAAATTTAGAGATAAAAACTATCAAGCCTAGAGATAAAAGCTAGTGTTTGGATTTTCTTCTTTCAATATGTTTTATTGCAGACGCAACCTGCTGCATGTTTTTAAATAATAATAATTTAATAAAATATTTATTTATTTCACACAACTCTCACCAGTCATGTATACTCTACTCAGGACACAATACAAATGTTCTGCTGAGGTCTGGTATTCAAACTAGAAATAAATGTTTTATGGGTTTGTGTGTGTGCGTGTGTGTGTGTGTGTGTGTGTGAGGATTGCAAAATCACAAACAACCACAAATAATTTATTTATTTAAAATTCATTATTTTGTTGTAAATATTGTAATCTAGCGTCGCCAACCATTTGGCGACCTTCGTTTACAAGGTTTGTGACTAATGTGTGATTTAAATAACGTATCACTTTATATTTAGCACCATTTTAATCCAATTTTCCAAACACGAAGTTTCGGAAATAACACTACTGACCAGTATGTGAATAGCGACCTCGATTCACATTCGACTGTCAAGTTTTAATTTCCGCTGTATTAAATTAAATCTGCGATTGGTTTTAATTTGGTCACAATAATTCGTTTCACCGACGTGCAATGGTAAATTTTGTAACTAATGTATACGTTATAAGACACTGGAAATGAGAGATTATATAAATAAATATTGAAAAAAATATATTTTATTGACGACTTAAGAGAATCTACCACCCCATCACATTCCGGGGGTGTCGTAAAAGTCAGGCAGGATCTTACTGGAATATCAGAATAATTAAACTGTGGTTGCCAACCCGCCTGCCAAGCGTGACATCTACGGTAAAACGCGTTTTGCGTCAATCTATAGTGGAGGCCTGTGTTCAGCAGTGGACTAGTGATAGACTGAAATAAAGAAAAAAAAAGATGACTTATGAATTGAATGAACAAACCAAGGTTTATGTGTCTCGACGAATACAAACAAATCCCCTTCGCAGAAGAAGTTCGTGGGAGCCGTTATAATGTTGGGGAGACGAGGAAGGTTTATATTAGAGCCTATCATAAATCCGTAAATGGATTTTATGCTAAATATTTTAGCCGAAACTTGAAACGTTACGCCGGACGTCTATAATCCTAGGGGATCTTAGAGCGGTCTTTTTTTAAATTTATATTCGTGTTATTAGACAATGAAATTGAACCAACAATTTAGGATCTAATATTAACTAAAGCGAGCGGCGCACATTTCATATTATATTCAGAATTATCTTTTCAATCCGGCCTTATAGTTCAACACAAAAATTATGTCCTTCTGAACGATTTACGGCGATAATTTTCGTAGACTGTCAGAGGCTATCAACTGCGCAGGGGATGTTATAGTGCCATAAGTGCACACGCAAACACAGGGGGACACACTTTCACTCGTTCTAATCTACCCATTACCGATATAACGCCTTTGCGATAAGATCGTAGGATGTCAGAGACACAGGGATAATCAGAACAAAATCCAGTCTTTGCACATATCAACTCTGACCACTAGGCCACGCCGTCGCCAGCAAAAAAATAATTTACCAACGTGATGATGATGTTCTCCTAGCCGACCACGGCGACAACTTCCACTTCCATATTTCAACATCTCCAACTTCTTAAAAGCATATCTCGTCCCAACCTACCCGCGCCCGATGTAACGCTGATGCGATAAGATCGGAGGTAGGCTAGGATGCAGTGTCAGAAACACGGGGACAATCACAACACAACCAGACCCGAAAACCAACAATTTGTGTTTTAGCACAAATGTTGGCTCCGGCTGGGAATCGAACCCAGGACCCGCGGTGTAGAAGTCAGGTACTCTGACCACTAGGCCACGCGGTCGTCAACGTAACTTTGATATAATAACAAATTCACAAAAAATTTCTTGATACTGTATTACGATTCTTTTCTATATTTTCAACCCCGTGCTATGGATCGTGCACTTGAATACCGGCACGCTTGTGAATATCTACATATTTCATGACAGTTATTTTTAAGCGATATTACTGATGAAGTTGGTTCCGAGCCATTTGGAATAGACTGGAAATAGCCCGATTAAATAAACTTTTGGCCGGTTTAATTAGCATATGTCTTTATTATGAAAACGAGAAATAAGTCGAAGAGTTTTATTGCTGTAGATTATTTTTTACTTTTTTATTTCAATCTGGATTTAATCGTACATATTATTGTATTTTTATTAATACATATGTAATTATATGCCTAAGAGAAAATGAGAAACACAGACAGCGCGACCCGCGCCACAACTACCTCGGCTGCCCCAAGGCACCGACTCTTGAGCCATTTCTTTTCCAGCGGAAACGCATTTCGAATTAGTGGTAAATTAGATGTTAAAAACGTCCTCCTGGAAGAAGTAACTGATCGATCCGGGTCGGCCCTCTCGAGCGCCCTCGAATCAGTCTACTTACGCGCACGCCCTTGCGCGTAATCTCTTGAACACTTCAGAGCATTATCACGGCGGTTTTTCGAAAAAGCCGCGGTTCATCCAAACCAGATGGTGGTTAAAGCAGCAAATTGCCAACCAGTTAGAAACGCGACCGAACGCAAACGTCGCCCGCGAAACGTGCTAGACGACACGGACGTCTCAGCACTCCCTGACCACGATACGGTCAGTCACGATCCAGGCTACACAGTGTAACACACCGTTAATAGCTTTAATATAACAGCAGCATCACGGCGCGCGACCGTCGTAGAACGCGGCTCGCAGCCGTAGACAATCACACCGCGTACACACGGTACACCCGTGTTCCAGGGCACACAAGTCGACAGTCCGAATGGAGGCCCGCAGCCTCCCTCGGACGGTCATTAGACGACTTAAAATAATTTGAGATATTCGAAATCGCGCAAGCACGCAGCGAACGCGACACAGTCCGAATTTCGAGGTTTTGTAGGAGTTTATTTAAGTATTTATGTTTGGGTCAAACCAAACCTGGCACGAGGACCCTGGTCCGTAAGCACAGTATCCGAAGAAGCTGTAAAATCCAAAAAAGCTAACAGCAATTACATCACCGAAATTATATATGGTCATAAAAAAATACAGTAGCCAGTCGCTCCTCAGCCACCGAAATGGCAACAAATAAAGTAAAAAAAGAATTCCTCCTCACCGCCGCTTGTCTTCAAACAAATGCAAGTCCAGTATTTATCATTATTTTCGAACGGAGTTACGGCGTACCGTAACAATATAATTGGCTATTTTGAATACAGGACAATGGTGGTCAAAACAGTTTGGATCTCCTAGTTCAGCAAATATATTATATTATATCGTTATTAAAACATCGCCGTGTGGTGGCGGCTTAAGAGAATCTAGCACCCCATCTCATCCCGTGGGTGTCGTAAAAGTCGACAGAGGGAAAATTAAAACCAAAAGATGGGCAGCAGCATCATTCTGGAACATCTGAAAAAAATAAACTGCGGTTGCCAACCCGCCTGCCAAGCGTGGCAACTATGGCAAATCTCCCCCAAAATGAGAGCTACAAACTTTTGTGGCAATCTATGGGGGAGGCCTATGTTCAGCAGTGGATTAGTGATAGGCTGAAAAGAAGAAGAAGAAGAAGATTAAAACATCAAATATTACAAATTGAATAACCCACTACAATAATGTAAAAAAAAAATTATAATTTATTTCGAAATATTGAGCTCATATATTTCTTATCTCTTATGAATGTCTAAAATGTAATTCGGAGAGTGTAGTTATACATCTATGTTTAACCATTGATCTTTTAATAATGGTGTAACATTAAGAAATGAATATTTAATGTTTTCTAAAAAAAGTGTTAGCGTTTATTGATTCATTTACGCAACACTCAGAAAGTACCTACCTAGTACCTACCTATGTATTTTGACATTTGTGCTAAATAGGGGATGACGCTGGGAGGTGGATGGAGGAGGACTTCGGCCACATAAAACGGCTTGAGTTAAAATGCGTTTGTATGCTTCAGTAAGGACGTGTTGAGTATGACCGTCTTAGTTACAGTTACTTTGTCCTATATTTCCTGCCCTTTATTACCAATATTTCCTTTAATCGTCATTACTGAGAAGGCTAGTTTTTTTTTTAATAAAATTTTTATACCGTAGAAGTATTATTGGTGAGCTAGAAATGTAACAGTGTGAAAGGTTCAGGCGTTTCTGTAACACCGTGTTTTTTTTGGGATTTTGTAGTGTTACTTTTCCACTTTTACATTTTTCTTCAGACTGAAACTAGTCGGTAGAAAACTGGCACTGCGGTGGTCATACCACCAGTAAAAACATGACGAAATAGTTTTTTGAAAATTCTAAGACATGCTGCTTTCCTTACAATGATTTCTTCATAATCGTGCAAGTGGTAATTCCCACGTTTTAATCATTTTATTAGTGCCGAGATCGGGGACTCAACCCTGACTATTCGAGTACTATGAAGCTGCAGCTACTGCTCCGCTATGAAAAGCGTTGCGGAATGATTAAATGATCAAGTGATTTTAATGATACACGAAATGGGTGTGTGCCATAACCATCATAACCTGCTAAGATGTAGGTTGGGACACAATTTTTTTTGTTCAGGATTGTGTGTGTGATCGTTTGGCATAAGTAGGTCTTTGGCCGTCACCCACAAAGTTACATAAAAAAAAATTGCCTTAATGTCATTTTTGGATACGAGTGTGTTATGGGTCGATTTGCTGTTAACACGATTTAGCGAGCAATTCAATTTGATCACAGACAGCTATGTAGTCTGATAGCTGCTAACGGAGCGTGTCTCATGTTAAGACGTTAATTGGCAGTGGTCAAATTGTTAGTGCTCTGCTCGAATATCCTCGGATTAGAAAATCATTTGTTATTCCGTCAGTACATATTGAGCCGCTTTGCTGTTACTGAAGCTCTTAAAGTAAACTGACTGTGAACTTATCGTTCACTATGCAATAGTACTAAAGCATTATAAATTTGAACCTTTTTAAAATTTATTTCACGTGAACGTTTTGCTCGTCTCGTCACTTATTCCAAAAAAAAAAATATTGAAAGTTAGGAACAATATTATGGATGGAAATCGGATATTATATTGTCAATTTCATAGCGCGTAGATGCTTCCAGATCTAGTATGTCAAATTTCGGAACGCAAGTAAAATAAATCAGGAATTTGGTTTTCAATGGTTACAAAAGTAACTAGAATTTTTTGTACCCATCATTTATTTTTAACGGACAAAGACATTTCGAAGACATGTGAAGTCCACCGACCCGCAACGTAGCAGCATGGCGTACTTTTCCCGGCTACAAAACCCTTTTAGAAATATGTGTGTTTGTGTTCAGCAGTGGGACATTTACAGGCTGATTACTTTTATTTAGACAGCTAATTCTGTGTTTGACAGTAATAAGTTGTTAAAATTTCATTCTATTTTCTATATTTTGTTCTTGTATTCTTTAATAAAATTTAAGCTGTTAAACATCGCGTGCCACATACACTTCGCTTGTATTAACACGCAGTGACGGCTGCTAAAATGTGTTAGCCATAAACAGAGACAAATTTCAAGAACTTCTAAATAATACATAAACTTTTTCTTAGATTCTCTTATTTTTTTAAGGCAAAGCAAGAAGATAAATACTAAATCATAATAACTTAGTTTTTGCGTATTAATGATGTACGTTAGTTGATGTAATTGAAATGAAATGGAGGAAAAACGTTTTTCTACTTCAACGTTCTTTAATGCATGCGCTTAAAAATTCTTCCAATAACAAGTCATTGTTTGGTGTGATGACAACAGATGTGCAAAATCGTATTTTGTATTTTGATTAAGAATCCTAAAACGAAAAAGAGCGCGTGCAACTCAGTACACGCAACAGGAGTGAAAGTTAATGTATATTAGAAAATTTATTAAAATAAACATGAATTATCAAAATTATTATTTACGGTGAAATAGTTGCTCAGCATAGGTACCATTATTAATTAACCTATAAATATTAATTAAGAATAACATGAGCTTTGCTAGAAAACGTTGCACTCAAACTCGAAATTGTAATTTTTCCTCTCATAGCGCCCGAAGAAGTTTAGCTTCAAAAATATACTCTTAAAATACTTTCGCTTGTTTATGCCCTGCACGTTCGATCGATATGGCCTCTGCCTAGCGGAGCGTGTCCCATGATAATTTATTGGTAAATATCCTGCTTCATTACGTCGTACTGCGTAATTTTGAATAAAATATTTATTTATCAGCAATCGTTACAATTTAGCCTCACAAAAATATGTATGCCTTTCGTGTCTGAAATATATTTATTATCTGATATATACGTTATATTAAAAAACATTACATGAGAAAATAGTATTCAGAAATTAACAGGTGATCACATAATGATTTCTTATATTTACGCGAATACTACACATTTAAATAAAACAATATTTAACGGATTTTATCGCATTTAATTTTGTACTATTATTAACCCGGCGTTTCGAGCGCTTTACAGGGGGGACGACTGAGGTGACAAAGACCAAGCATACATACCACTGCAAGACTTCAAGACACAGTTAGCTCTTTCTGCGTATCAACCAAAAATATTAATTAAAAGCTGAAGGTACTCCGGGTTAACTATGACATAAGGACATGTTTCACCTCAGTCCCCCCGTGACCATGGGTGCTTAAAAGCGCTCGAAACGTCGGGTTATAAATAATATAAAATTAAACGCGATAAAATCCGTAAAAATTAATCTTATTTTAAATTAAACCCTTGTTAATTCATCATCCATGTATCATTTTATATTATAATAACCCTTGACGTAATTTCTTTGTTTAATAAACTTTTAGAACCTATGTGTAGGGAAACTTTGTGCACTTTCTGGGATTTTGTGATAAAAACGTAGAAACACTTTGATTGTAAATAGTCTGTCTATAACAAATTCTAAGCCCGTAAAAGTGCGTATTTGTCTTTTGGAATGCCAATTGATATTATTTAAATATGTGTATGTGTGTGACTAGGTACAAAAGTGTATGTATGTTTTTGGCATCTCTTATGTCTGGGTTTCAATTAGTGTATCCTTTTTTTATATCATTATATTTTTTATATTATTTTATCATTATTTTTTTAGGTCATTACGACCAGTTTATCCACAAAAGGATGTCAAATGTGAATGAAGTACAGGCTTTAATAAATAAGCAAAATAATGTTCTGTTATTAAGAGTTTTTTTTTCTGTCCTGTTGTCCTCTAGTAAATACAATGAACCAATATGTTCCGTAGAAAGGTATTATTTCAATAATATTACGCAGGGTGGAGTATGGTACCACAGTTTATTTAATAAAAGAGAAAAAAAAAATCATGAACCTGCATAGTCAAGGTCGAATACGCTCGTTTAAAATTTTACGTTGAAAATGGTGAGATAGTTTAAACTTTACCAACATCGTCAGCTCATAATTTAACAGTAATTAGTTCTGAAAATAGACTTGTGACATGTTTTTGCGGATTTAGAAATCTCGTAACTTGAAGGTGTTGTTTATCATTACTAAATAGTTAAATAGTGTCTATCATTAATCTGACTATTTATGTAATTTCGTTGAAGGCTACAGGATTTAATCTAGCATTTACTTCTTTTCCGTTTGCGATTGCATTAATCCATTAAAAAACAAACGTGATTAGACAAATTGCAACCCCGCCAGACTAGCCTTTAAATAGAAAAGCAACGAACGCGCTCACGCTTTTCGCAAATACCTAAAAGGTAAATAAACGATGTTGCGCTGCAAGTAAAACTACGAACTGTATTAATATTCTTAGATATAAGATACATTACCTATACTGATAAACCAAAAAGTACACTGGAAATTATTTTTCTTGTTTGTGACTGGCGAACATGTAGCTTTCTTCTTCATCTTTTTGTAGATAAAATTGATGTTCTTGCTTGTCAGTGTGTATATATATATAACGTCATTTTGTAAATAAATTCGACGTAAGAAATTAACATTTCAGTTTTTGAGGTTTTTAAAACCTACTTTTCTAAAATCACTAAAGAAGAAAAATTTATTTGATACATCTACGCAGAACAGGTAGATTTGTAAAACAACCGACATATTGATACACAACAATTAAAATAAAACATAGTCCTAAGAGAAATATAAAGCTGCGGTCCGTTTATTAACAATGACAAAAATAAATACACGAAATTTTTTCACCTAATAACGAGAAAGGAAAACAGATCTCGGAAATGTTAGAAAAATCTCTTGGCTTTCAACGGATGGCGGAATAATCATCACAAATATGACATACCGAAAATATGCAGACTGGTGCTAGATTTCAATTCCAATGCAGGAGTCTGTCTAGGTAGGTACCAAAGCACCAAAGTAGTATCAGTTATACTGGCGTCATGCAGCAGTGAAAAAACATAACTGTGTTTCGGTTTAATAATTACTCTAACACTGATAGCTTGTGTAATTACTGGGCTATTGAGACTTAAGAACTGAACTGAACTGATGTTTCAGTGTGACACACATTAGCGCGTGAGCGCAGCTTGGTGCCACCCAGCAATGTTCTAGGTGACAAAGCATTGGTTACAGCAGAAGTTCAACTTACCATCAGGTAAACGATTTGCTCGTCCCGTCGCTTTCATCAATAAAAAGACGGGTAGCAGCGATTGACACGTGGCGATTGCAGCGAAATCCTAACAATTACGACAATATTTACTGCATTGTATTTTTTTTAACGTCTACATTAACATTTATGTATTACGGTATCGGTAAAACACTATACAAAAACCTTGAATAGAACCAATGCTTCTATCAGAGTAAACTTCGATGTTTACTGTACTGTGTTCGATGTTTAATGAAACAGAATCGATTATGTGTCGTAACGCATAATCGATTCTGTTTCATTGCATTACAGAGAATGTGTTTACCGCAAATTTTAGACGCCATGTCAATCAACATAAATTATTAATTTATTCTGCATAATGTAATGCGCAGCTCTGTACAAGGACATTCATATTTGCATACGTACCTAATGTGCTAAGGGTAGCGATTCATTTTCACGTGATTGCTTATATCATCTCAGAAATCGTCATTATTCATCGTTCATCAGCTGTAAGCATCAAGAAGCTTCTCACTGGTGGTAGGATTACTGTGCTGAAATCCTTCTAGGAAGGTACCAACGCAGTGCCAGTTACTCCACCATCAAGCAGTAGTGTGCGAACATTACTGTGTTTCGATTTGAAGGGATACCTAGTATAATTACGGGGAATATGAGACTTAAGAACTGAAGTCTCAGGGTGACGGGCGCAGTGTGGTACCACAGAGAAATCATCTGGGTAACACAGCATTTTTTATGGGAGATGTTGCTCTTATCATCAGGAGTACGAATTGATGTTTTATCACTTTCTTCGATTAAAAAAATTATACCTACAGACACGATCGCAATACAAGACGTTTCGCGTTAGGTCGTACATTTTCCACCTGACATGTTTAAGATGGTTATTCCTATCATAATCCTCCTCATCATTTCAGCCTATTACTAGTCCACTACTGAACTTAGGCCTCTCCCATATATTGCCACAATAGCTTACAGCTCTCATTGTGAATTCGGATTGGGAACCGGAGTTTATTTCTTCAGACGTTCCAGAAAGATGATGCTGCCCATCACTTGGTTTTCATTCTCTCTGTGTCGAATTTTACGACACCCTCGGGATGAGATGGGGGGACATATAACTATCGGATATCACTATATGGACCTATATCTGGCATTTCCATTAGTTGTCTTTAGCGACACAGACGGGAAATTGTAGGTAGTAGGATATTCTTACAACGCATTTTATACAGCGAGTAATATAATTAAAATTATTATGTACTCCATGCACAAATTATAAATATTTATAATAATATGTGAGTGAAAAAAGCAACTTTTCTTAATGTAAGCAAAAAGAGGATTTTGTTAAATAAATTTACATATACGAGTACGTGCGTTCCAGAAACTTCTATAGCTCGGGTATTAGAGTAATAGCAGTGTAGACTGTAAAGCGAGCGTTCTGTGCTCCGGGTCTCAATTATATAACCCGGATGCTACCCCTGCACGAATACAGACGCGTTGCTGAATGCCCATTCTGTTTCTTGGCAGACGATTCTCGTGGAATATACGAGTATAGCAGGTCTCGGATATGGAATTTTAGGGTCACGTTAATGTTTGACTGAATCACGATTTGCTTCAATTTCATAGTAATGATAAAAATCTGTTAAAATCTTTATGATTCTGCCTCTCTCTCTTTCGATATGTATCCTTATTGCGTATATGTTTTGGAAATATAATTTTCTACGACTACGGCCACTTTGACACTATATTAATAATTCATTGAAATTTCTCAACATTTTTTGATTTTCTGTTTAAAGAATCCATTGTATTTGTCAGTCGCCAAATAATATTAGTTTCAACAAACATGTATAAATTACCGTGAACTTAAAATAATTGTATGAGAAGGGTACAAATAAATTCTGACTGATTTTTCAAAAGGAACTTTGTGTAGGTCTAACACTATGAAAATATATCCTATCTCTGGACTTTCAATATTACTTATATATACTTTTTATGTAATAATGAATTATATTAAAGGGGTATATTAGGTATACTGTTGGTAGGATTTCTATGCAGGAATCCGTTTAGTCTAGGCCTGTTATTCTGCAGAGAAGTTGTAGTATGCAAATCACTGATATGTATGCGTAATCACTGATTTATTAATTCTGCTTGTAATCACACCAATTTAAAAAAAAGACTTCGACCTATAGGACCACCTCTTATAAAAATAAAATCATCGATCGGTTGACGTGGTCAAGAATTATCGCTGATATATCGCTATCGCTTCAAATTTCATAGTACGTGACCTGTGTTCTATCCCCGGTGCCGGCACCTCTAAAAATTGTTATTTTAAGTGCTGATTTACCATGTGCTCGGCGGTGAAGGAAAACATCGTGAGTAAACCTGCATGTCGGAGAAATAAAAAATATTTCAAAGACATATGAAGTCCGCCAACCCGCATTGGAGCAGCGTGGCGGATTCTTCCTAGCTCCAAAACCCTCTCAGAAATGAGAGGAGGCCTGTGGTCAAAAGTGGGACATTTATAGGCTGAAACTTTACTTTTTTTATACATAAAAAAAGATTCCGACGAATTGAGAATCTCCTTTTTTTAAGACGGTTAAAAAGGTAGTCGTTTAGTTAAAAAAATGGTACTTTACCACTATTATTTAATGTGCACACACCCTACATACACTCACATTTTCACAGATAATACTATTTTTCTTCTTCCAGGAATCTAATCAGCATCATCATTTCAGCCTATCTCAGTCCACTGTTGAATATAGGCCTGCCCCATAGATTGCCACAAAACACGGTCTTGAGCCACCTGCATCCGTCGTTTTACGCCAAATCGTGCAAATCGAAATCTAATCACTAACTACTAAATCGTCGATGACTTTTGTGTTTTGTTTCGAACCGTCCAATAATTGTTTAGTAATTGGATGAATATCCAATGGTTGGATGAAAATCGATTACAATAATATATAGCATAGTACGCAGAAGGATATCCTTGCATAAGTCATGTCTCGCTATTGTTGATAATAAATTTGGTATAATTTTATTTAAAACGGTTGATTTTGTGTGATAATACGGTGATCGCTTAAGATAATCGGTCACCCATTTAGTATGGGTGTCGTAAAAGTCGACACATAAACATTAGCAAGCTATGGAATAAAACTAAAATTAACCTAAGTACATTTTAACCAGTACCCTGTCATTTATTTCAGGTTTTAATTGATGAATTATTTCCGTAAATATAAGAAAGCATCAGGAAACAGGCTAAGCGTCGTGTTAGCGTTTCGTTTAGTACTGCCATCGTCAATCCACTCGCCGGGCTTAGTGGTCGACCTAACTGGGTGAGGCCGTGCAATTGAATGTTCGGCGATGATGACGCATTACACTGTGAAGCTTTGAGAATATTTATGAATGCAAAGAATACTATTTGGTGTTATGATCATCTTTCACTTTTTTGGCAATAAGCAGACTCCAGTTTCTAAGCTACCATTTTATATTAAAAAATGGTTTCGGTTCGTTCTATTTTATGTATGTTAAATTATAATATTGCACGATTTTAACTGTTCATTTTATTTTAACAGCTTCATCTTCGTATCATTTAAAGGTGCAGAGTAAATTAGAAAAGTAATAAACTCCCCGACGCTTTCCAACATGAAAATGCGACCACTTAATGTCATGCCGAATGGTCTTCGCCTTCGTGAATTCATTGAACTAACTCGAGACGTCTTTTGAACAAATTTTAAATGGAAGTGTCGTGACAAATTGATCGAGTTCACTCAAAGCTATAATTTGCTCGTTGTATTTTGTACATAATGTTTGGTTTAATACTAGTTCAAAGTACAGTTAGTCTTACTTCAAAATATATCATATAAAAGATATTATGGAAATTGACATATCTTAAAAAATACAAAAACAAAATAGATATTAATAATCGTGTAGCCTTGATTATAATATTGTTTGTTATATATTAATAATCTGTGCTTGCATTAAATACACATTATGTAAAACAAGTAAGCATTTAAACATCACACTATTCAACGTAGGTCTCCTCTTATTCATGAAAGGGTTTTGGAAACACTAAGGCTCCAATTTCATTGGCAAACTTCACAATATTTTTATTTCTCATACATGCAGGTCTTCTCACGATATTTTCCTAAGTAAATCAACAATTGGCGGCGTGGTTAGCCACCCGTCACGTCTCTTTTCCTGCGGGGGCGAAAGGTGGGCTACAGATGTGGTATCTGCCTAACCCTTATACGATGAAAAGGCGTGACTGTATTTATAAATCTTTTTTTTCTGCCGGTAGCGCTAAATTTGATTTGGATTAACTAATATTTTTGCTAACTGGAAAGGGTTTGCGCAGTGTAAAGAGCAATGACGTCGTTTGTCGGAGGCCAAGATCAATTTTAAGGTATCACGCCATCGTTTGCGATTCCAGCACCAGAGATTGAACGAAAAGACACTCGCGTATTATGAAATGATGACGATGATGACGATAAAAGTAACCGCACTTTTTCGAAAACAAAACTCATAAATGAACCAAAAGTTCCGCCGCAATTTAGTATACGAGTAAACAAATATGTAGCAGCAACACATTCATGTCTAGGTACGATGCATTTGTCGATCGGTCATTTGCTCACAGTCGTATAACCGAGCTCGCATTGTCCTTTGAGGGTTGGCAAAGTCGGGATAATTCCTTGACTTTTAGAGACTATTTTCTTATTCTCTACAACATTACTTATTTATAGCTTATATAATTTAAATATGTAACAAAATTTTGTTATTGGCATGTAAGCAAGTATGTTTGGCATTTTTCTCTTTCATCTGAGTATTGCCCTTCACCTATTTTCAACATAATGGGATAAAGTTATAGTTACCACGCGCAATCGTATACCGTTTCATGGTTTTTTCACTACTACGTCACGATTTTCACGACATAAAATACCCATATGCCGTCAATGCACGGCATATAATTTTGTTTATATGGTGTGACTCGAAGATAGTTAAATAATAATATATTTACTATTAATATTTAAAAAACAACCTCAGAACTTTCATGTTACTGTCCTGGAATATGTTTTTATTTCATGTTTCATACCGTATTTAAAAAAAAAACTTTTGTAATCTGTGGTAACGGTAATGAATAGTAGTTCAAAACATCGTACGGCTTCGGTTAAGACTGTAATTGGAAGCGGTTAGGCATAATGCACTGGACTATAAACCGCGCTTCGAAATCCTCTCATATTTCTGTTTGTATCTACGGAACAACTCCACCGACAGCGGTGGCGTCTCTTGCGTTAAGATCATGGAGACGACGAAAGGAGGCGGGCCAAAGATAAAGCAATTTATTTCAGACACTAACTAGTTCTACTCTCTATAGAACTAAAGTTAATAACTGTGTTTGAAGACTTAGTTTCCAAATTTATGTATTTCGTATTGGTTTATAAAAGAAACGTTTATTTCTATTAAAAAGATATTGAAGAAAATTAATTATTTTGAAATAAGAAACCGTATATGTTTGTCTATCCCTTTTATTTATTTCAAGTTTTGGTGGATTTTAATAAGATTTGATAACAAAGAAACCATTTTGACAAAAACATAAGAAAAAGGATCTGATTTGCTCTTCGTCAGAAGTCGAGATATGCAATGTCTGTGATGAATAGTAAACGTTTTCCATTCTTTGCTTTTTGGCATTGGAATAGTTTATAAACTCACAAAGACTTATTTGGATTTTATTTGAATTTTGCAAGTTATTCTACGGAAACGCTTTCTATTTTGTTTTCGATGTATTTTCCCATCTGTCATTGGCAGCTCTGTCGATCAGAAGTGGTAGAGAGGACTTGGATTTGATTTATGTTTCAGTGTGATGGACTTTTTATTCGTTGCATCAAATAACTATTGAGTAATATTTTAGTCGTACTATTAATCGATTGATGAATTAGTTATTTTTAACAATGCATGCTCTATTTATTTTTTAAACACATGTCACTGAACATTACACTGGCACAAATATTGATCAGATGATATATTGCAGGGGTTGCATGAAGGGCTTTAGAAAAATTCTATTTTTAAGCATAATAAGTATCTTGTTCAGTTTTTAAAGTTTCGATCGTAATACTTTTCGACTTACATTATGAAGGTAAATTTAGCAATAGATTAAAGCGGGATCTAGACGGGCAACTGAAATAAATTGAAGGTCTTTCATTTATAACTAAATCCCTTCAAGCTCGCTGACTAGATACTATACAGGAATATAATTTTCGTTAAAGTCGTCTCAGCTTATTTTTTTTTTAAATTAATATCTTATTTTTTACTATTGGTAATTAATTATTTTGCCTCTATTGTATTGTTCCAAGAATTGACAAATATTATACAATTGAGTAAATAATGAGTTTATAAAAGATCATCTCGAGCGTTTCAAATACTTGATTAATATTTTTTTAATGGAATTAAGTGACGAGATGAGCAAGTCCTTCACCTGATGGTAAATGGTTGTCTTTTTTATTGAATAGGGTGCGAATGAGCTATCGGCTCACGTGATGGTAAATGATCACCAAAGCCCATTAACATCTGCAATACCAGAAGAATTTCGATTGCGTTGCCGGCTTTTGAGAAAGACGTAGGCTCTTTTATTCAAGGTACAAAAGTCAGAGTCGTAAATCGTCATCCAAAACTTTTCAATAGAAAGTTCTGTGTAGAACAGCAGTGCGATCGGCACCATGACATCAGTTCTTTAGTATCATATGATCTCTAATTAGCTGTCTATAGTTTATTAAACCTTCATTATTATGACGTGATTTGAAAAACAGTTTTTCTTTATCAATAATAGACTAATAAAAATATAGAAGAAATTGTTCGCCTACTTTTCATCGCGCCCTGAAGCTATCGACTTAGTTTAAAAAAACAATGGTAACATCAAACGCAAAAAGGATTTTAACGGATGTTAGCAGTTGTATTTATCATGCCTGTACTAAAATATTACACATCTGTTCGAAATTTTAAAAAAAACTTATATTTCTCTCTATCCTTTGGAAGCGAGTTACGCGTCAAGGCTCGACCGGGAAAAACCACGCTTTCGCAAAATATTAAACGTAAAGTAACAATATGAAAGAAATAAAGAAACATATTTTGGCACAGCGCGAATATTAAAACGATACCGCTATGTATGGTGAGTGACGAGAATGAGACAAAACTACCAGGCATTCTATCATAGCTCTAATGGTGTTATATCATTGAAATCTGAGTCACTGACACTGTGAACCATAAACACACATTTTCGAAGCTTGATGTATTTATGGATTATATTTATCACAGATGGACTGTGCTCCGTTCTCCCTTCAATTGTTTAAAAAGTTACAAATAAGACTAATTTGAAGCAACAGTGGAAATGCTTTAGTGTTACAATATCTCCCGCAACCATGGCGGGCACGCCATGTCCATCAGTTTTGGTTACGTATACGTCATGTTACTAAGCAATAAATTTGTGTTATTTTTTAATGAAGTTATTCGACTTGCCCTTAATATACGAGAAATTTTGTCATTTATTATTAAATTACATCTTTGTCAATAACTAAAGTTATCAATGCGTCTTCTAAATTTTCGTAAGCTCTTATAGTGATTACAATCAAACGCATATACGAGTATAGTTCTGTGATTCACTTAATCTAAATAGAACTACATTTTATATTGCCTGAGATGAACAATGTAGAAGAATTCTAACTTTAGACAAAAACTCAAGCTTTTCTTTCTTTGTGTTGTTAACCTAGATTTGGATTGCTTTTATATCAACAGTTATTTTGCGGAAAAACAACGCGAATAACGGCTATTTTTATTCTTTCTCAGATTCGTGGAGAATTTCTTAAGTGGTATGAATTTTGTGGTTGAGCTGTGCTCCCTTTCTCGAAATAATATATGCATATACAATGTGTTCATGTGTACGGCTTTGGTGTCAATATTAATTGGTTATACTGTCTAAAATAAAAGTACACTCAAGCTATTTCAAGGCATTTAAATTTATTTAGAATACCACTGATCTTTATAAACATTGGTGTTTACTGGTGGTAGAATTCCTATACAGGAATCCGTCTGGGTGGATACAACCGCAGAGTCAAGGTGTAGTGTGTAAAGAAACTGTGTTTTTTTTTATTGGATAATGTGATGAAACGAGCAAAACGTTCACCTGATGGTAAGTGCAACGTCTGCCCATAACAAATGCAATGTCACCCAGGAAATTTCTGTGTAACACCACACAGTGCCCATCACCCTGAGACATAAGGTCTTAAGTCTCATATGCCCAGTGATTACGCTAGCTCACAGTGCCCTTCAAACCGAAACACATTAATGTTTGCACACTACTGCTTCACGACAGAATAACTGGCCCTGGGGTGGTACCTACCTAGACGGATTCCTGCAAAGGACATTGATGGCTAGTGTAATTACTGGGCGTACGAGACATGATGAACTGATGCCCTGGGGTGCCGAGCGCAGTATTTTAAGTAGACGTTTTACTGGTGATAGGATTCCTATGCGGGAATCAGTCTAGGTAGGCACCACCCCAAGGACAAGAATTCTGCCGTGAAGCAATAGTGTGCAAACACTGCGTTTCAGTTTAAAGGGCACTGTGAGCTAGTGTAATCACTGGGCATGTGAGACTTAAGACGGTGATGGACGCAGTGTGGTGTCTTACACAAATGTATTTGTTAAGGGCAGATGTCGCACTTACCACCAGGTGAACGTATTGCTCGTTTCACTTTTTCAATTAAAAAAATTAATAAAATAAACGATGACGAAAAGACGATCAGTTCGATGGTCTCATAATTTTTTGTGACCTCACCAACCAACCAAAAGCGTAATAAAAATAAAGTAAGTAAATATTCCGGTAGGTGGGGTATTGAAATATATTAATTGAAATGATACGAAGAAAAATATTAATTCGTTGGTTTTACGTGAAGCGTACTGAAAGTTTCGGGAATTGGCCACAACTACATTGCTAAAGATTATCCTCCGTCATAATTTTGTGTAACTTTATCACACAATGACACACATCGTCGTTTCAAAGCTTACATGAACTCATGTTATGTCCATTTCTCTGTAAAGCTTAATACGAGTATTTTGCACTTGCCAATGCCCAATGTTGTACGAATTTGCTGACATGTATGTACGAGTATATGTATATATACGAGTAATTAATATCGGATTCGTTGTTCGTTCATAAATTGGTATCGTTTGTTTAATATCTTTAATGAGTGATACTAGTTTCAGAAACTTTCAGTACGCACTTAGGGTTAGTTCCCACTAGTTCAACAGATTCGTTCAATCTTTGAACTAGTGAGACTTTTCCCAGTAGTTTAACTGAATGCGAATCTTTCAAAGAGTTCAACTACTGAGACAAAATAGTTGAACTCACACCGGATTAATACAAATCACAAAATATTTTTTTATATAGTTAACAGAATCAGGCGGAGAGAAAGTTAATTTGCTAAGATCACAGAAACACGTGTCGTGTTCTGGACTTCAGTGGTGTGTATTGCCTAGTGTTAGTGTCGTAGTAGTGGAGGGTATCTGGTGGCGGCTCCCGGTGGCGGTATTGGTTTTCTTGTGCACGCTGTTGAGGGAGGGCGGGCGGTGCTCTACAAAACTAGGTAATACACCATTTTACATTTTGCATGCGGATCTTAGCAAATTAACTTTCTCTATTCTACTATTTTTTTACAGTAAACGTATTTATAATAAGGGACCTTTCATATATCAGAAGTTAGCAAGGAAAGTATTGAATGTCATTTTAAGTTTTGGTTTTATAACATTAGTGCACCATCATTTAATTTGTAATGTGTTTATTCAAAAACCGAATACAAATTTATAGTAATTAATAAGTAGCAATAATTAAATAAATTACGTTGTTTTCAATGTCCGTTTTAAAGATTTTTTGTATATTTTAAGCCACATTTAAATAAATATCAAGCCAATCGGAAAGAACCTGGTAATCTACGATTCGTGCCGCTCTTCCATGAACGCGGGCAAATTGTAGAAGCTGGAAAGGCCGAACTTGCGAAGTTGCATAGTTGCAAGCATGAAATACTGCCCCTTCTACTAAGCACGTCAAGCTTCTTAAAGGCCAACTTGGTCAGGCCGCGTAACTGAACGTCGTTGAACGTTTTCCAGTTATTCTACCGTGAAGCAGTAGTGTGCAAACATTACTGTGTTTCGGTTTTAAGGGCACAGTGAGCTAGCGTAATCACTGGGCATATAAGACTTAACAACCCATGTCTCCGGGTGATGGGCACAGTGTAGTGTCACACAGAAATTTTCTGGGTTTTCGTCGCACTTACCATCCGGTGAACGTTTTGTCTTATCATCACTTAATGCAATAAAAAAAAAACGTAACTCTGTATGTTCTATCTGTCTGTATGTCTCTGTGGGTTTCTTTCAAGCGGTATGACCACGATACGGTCAGTCACGATCCAGGTACACACAGTTAATAGCTTTAACACGCACCACGACGCGCGACCGCCGTAGAGAACGGCGCGCAGCAGTCGACAATCACACCGCGTACACACGATACACCCGTGTTCCAGGGCGGTTCTCACCGCCCAGAGTTACCGACACACAAGTCGACAGTCCGAAAGGAGGCCCGCAGCCTCCTTCGGACGGTCATTAGACGACTTAAAATCGTATTGAGATATTCTAAATCGCGCAAGCACGCAGCGAACGCGATACAGTCCGAATTTCGAGGTTTTTGTAGGAGTTTATTTATTTATTTATGTTTGGGTCAAACCAAACCTGGCACGCGGGTCCCTGGCCCGTGAGCACAGGATCCGATGAAGCTGTAAAAGCCAAAAAAGGCTAACATCAATTACATCACCGAAATTATATATCAAGCGGTAAAGGCACATCTTCTTAGGGTTAAATTACATTAAATTCAATCCGAGATTTTGTCCATCAAAATGTCGATTTAAGACACAAGTTTGTTGTCGACCTAAGGCACTCGTCGTCGTGTTTCAATTAAATATTAGCATTGTCAGTGTATAAGCCATCACCTGTGTCGTCGCGTGCGTTGTAATTAATTTTATTAATTTAGAAGATATTATTGACATGCAAAAGAAACAAGGTTGGAGATAGCACGCTACCTTGAGGGTTACAAGTAATAACATGAATAAAATAACATTAAATAATACTTACCTTATTATAAAAACAATTACTATAAAATTTCATTTAATCAGGTCTGTGTTCAACTAAGTTGTCTCAGTAGCCGGACTCTTTTATGATTGATTTTTTAGATTCAGTTGAACAATTAGAAAAAAAATTATCTCTAGTACAACGAGTGAACTTATCAGTTGAACTAGTAGGAACACACCGCCCTTAGTATTTATTGTTGTAGAAACTGTTATCGTTATTTTTTTATTACACAGAACTATTAAGTCGGAGAAGTATATCTTTATCATTTTTATCGTCATCATTTCAACCCTCACCAGTCTTCTGCTTAACATAGTTCTCCCCCAATGATCATCGACGTCTTCATTACAGTATGTCACTAGTCCATTGATGATACCCCAATAGATTCCTCCCCTGATAGCTCGCATTTCAGGGGATTTTGCTATAGTGTGTCGAAAGTGAGCAATGAATTCGCCACTGATGTTTATACTCTTTCCGGTCCAGTAGCTAGAAAGTTTCTTCCATATGCAGCGGTGAAGAGTTTTGGTGATATACTATAGCCCTCCCTTACACCTTTCTTTAATTGGATCGGTTTTGTACTCTGGTTATGTACTGAGATAGCCATCATAGCTTTATGGTAAAAACACTGCAACACCTCGATATACCGTCACTTAATCTGGCACCGCCGAAGTGACTGTAGGACCGCTTAAATTTCGACGGAATCAAAGGCTTTCTAATAGTCCACATACGGAAGACATAGAAGCAGGTTAGACTCTTCGGTCTTCTCTACTATCTGAAGAAGAGTATGTATGTGGTCTATGGTACTAAACTATTTTTGGAAACTGGCGTGTTTGGGAGGTTGGAAGTTGTCAAGTCTACACAGACGCGGCTCAGCCGCGATATTGCTCTATAATTCATTAAGAGGGCATTGTCGCCGTTCTCAAAGAACTAGACAAACATGCTTCTACTTCACTCTTCCGGCGTAGCGTCATCGGGATGGCGTGGGTGGTCACCCTGGATGACGGATGACAGAATTAAAGAGCTTCTGAAGAACTAATAGTACCGGTTTTCCACCTGTTTTTAGAAGCTTCGCTGTAATTGCGTCATCACCCGGCGCTTTGCCATTCTTAAGTTATTAATACAAACTGACATGCGGGATATCCTCGGAATAGTTTCAGATGAGTTTTGCTCCTGTGCCTCATACTAGTGTGCGGCTCCAACGACTATGTGCACAGCTGTTCATAAAATCACCCGATTTCTCTCAAAATCTCCGGTTCCAGCGGAAATGACTGCGCCGCTCTCGGTCTTCAACTTAGTTGGATCTTTTCCGCAGACAGATCCCTGACCTTGTAGCCTTGGTTTGGCTCTATCGCTTCCTCAATACGATCTGTATTGAAGTTGCGCAGGTCTCGCTGCATACATTGGGAGATCTGTCTGTTGCCGATATGAAGCAGTGATGACTTCACAGCTTCAATTCACGCCTAGTGTCTATGAAATTAAGAGTTTGGTCGGAGAGTTCCTGGGTCTTATTTGCGCGGCAGAACTTCGCCCCCGCCGCCTGGACAGTTTCCACGAGCCTCTCGCTCATGTCGTCTACTGTAATGCAATCATCAAGGAACTGAAAGCGATTATGCAATTTGAGCTAGAAGCTCTCGGGGTTTTGGATAAGGGCACGAGATTAATGGATCGTGGACTTCACCAGACGAGACCTCTCCAGCTTTACGTTCAGGCACAATGTGCCTCTTACATCACAGATACTTTTTATTCTCGTCATATATTCAGATATCACATATAAATAAAAGATGCTGTTTATTTTGTTCCTTTTTTATTATTATGCTTTTTTGTAGTTTTTTTGTTGAAAAACGATGCCCACACTAAGATTTATCTTGTATTTTAAGTTCGTTTTACAGACGTACATCTCACATGCACAACACAAAAACCAACCCGACAATTTATGTTTGTCCGGATGGGATTCGAACCCAGGACCTGCGGCTTAGAAGTCAAGTAGTCTGGCCACGCGGTCATCAATTTTGAAGAGATAAATACATGTTTTACGCAATTTTAAACTAAATCCTATTTTACGTAAGTGTAATATTGGTATGAGTCTGTTATCAGTACACTGCTGCGCATTTATTACATTTTTAATCCATTTTCATTATACATCCACGTGAATTCCCAGCGCTTGATTGCGCCGTACGGCGTGGTACTCGCTGACTTGATCTTTCTCTGTAGTTTTTAAGGCAGTTGTGACCTGTAGGCTGGTTCAGAAGGTAGGTAGGTAGAAGGTTGTAGGGGTTTCAAAGATTATAGTTACTTTTAATAATTATTTATTGTCCTACTTCCGCTCACAACAGTTAAGTTGCAATTGGGGTTCACTGTCCTGACGTAGGGTGAGATGGTCCAGCAGCTGTCCCCCGTAGCCTTGCAGCTAGCCTCTCGGCACAACCGTAGTCTCGGCGTGCAGGTAATCGTGGCCGAAATAGTCTAAGCCGATAGTGTACGGCTATCGATTAAGGTAGGTAGATCCCCAGCGGGATCAAATGGCACTTAATCGTAATATGACTTTTTTTTAAAAAAGGTGGTGCGGTAATTCCTTTGTAGTAGCTCACAGCACAGTGCGCGCATAAACGTTGACCGTTTAAAATAGCTCGAACGCTTCCGAATTAGGGGTCCGTGAGTAACGGCGTGCGGACTACGCGAATTAATTTATATTATTAATATTTTTTGTTAATTATGGTTCTTATAAATAAATAATGACGTGATAATAATAATGTCAGGGTGCATTAAGATGCCACGTTACACAGTGGCATAAACTTTTAAAGTCTATATCCTTCTCCAAAAAAACGGGCCATGTGTACCAAAAATAATTTTTCTAATCTGAGTAGTATTCCCTGTGATTAGCACGTCCAAACTTTATTATAGTAGTAAGATCCAAACTATATTATAGTAGTTAAATAAATAAAAGATATCTGTTTTTTTTCGAGATGGTAATTACTATACTTGGCGAAAGTAGGTATAAGTATGCAACAATGGAAATATGGAGCTCAACAATCGACTACTTTTCTTGGTCTCGTAAGATAAGTCGACTTTAAATAAGTTTGTGTACACAAATGTTTATTGGAATACGTATTTTATTTATTTATGGATATTTGATATCCTCTGGTTTAGCGTCCTCTATCTACGGGTTCAAGTTGTCGAAACCAAAATATTAAATATATTTCTTGTAAACATATTGTGTGTTCTTAACTTTGCTTGTATTACGACTTTCCTCGTATTTCTATTTACTATTTACTACAACATTTTTGCGTGGATTTTACATCGGATACACGAAGTTGGTTGGTACCAGTATATGTAGTTGCACTAATGCTATATAACTACTATATATAACGTTATAGTTACATATTACTCTCGTGATAGGCGGTTTTTAAGACAATATCGTCATTTACAAAATTAATCGAGAAATATTTTTAACACGCTTTCAGTAGCAATGTAATAAAATATTTTAATCCGATTTTCATCCACTTCTAGGTAATAGAAGTATAAATAATAATTTGAAATGATGCACACGTTACATAGACCGATGACAATCAAATGAACTCATGGCTGTGACATGGTGTTCTCACGAGGATCATCAGCTCATTGCTGTTCAAGCGTGTTTTTTTTAGTTTTTAATTATTATTTATAACTTGCTTTTTTCGTATATTTCCGGTTCAAATCTTGGAAGTCCTTTTATACCTACTTACTTTCCGATGTCCATTGAGACTTGTCTGATACTTGTGACTGGTCTGATAATGGAGCCGGAAGATTGCTATATGAACTCCTTAACTAAGCAAGGCAGTTCCGTCATGTTTATGTTCGTTGGATTTGTTTTGACAAGTACAGCCCTAGCAACATTTGAAGTCCACTGCTGGATATAGGCCTTACAAATAAAAACTTGTAACAAAATTATGATTTTTTGTTTATAACTTATACAGGTAGCAATATATGATAAATGTTGCTCATAATAAAAATAGTAGAATGTAGTAGTAGAATGAAGTCACGGTACTTTAATATCAATCTATAAATGTTATTGCAATCTGCTATTCTTAGGTTTTTTACAAAAGAAATAGCAGTCTTCGACAAGTATAAAAACCTTTCATATTCTTTCAAGTGATCTGTGTTTAAAATGCTTTTTCGGTAATTAGATCCCCTATTGTAAAAAGTAAATTCAGAGAAAATTACAGATTTGTGGTACAAAATAGCTTTGATTATTCACTTTTTATTGGAATTACGCGTCGGCGTCGGAATACGGAGCCAATGAAAATATCATCATTGTATCGCTTATGAATGGGACGGGCTTTAGAATGAATAGGAACGCGTGCGGAATACACGCTGGGATATATTTCTATTTGAATCGAAAACTTTGGACTTTTTCTGTAAAAGGGATATTGTCTATTCTTGCCACAAATTACATTTTATTAATACCATTCTATAAATTTTATGTACGTAAGTCATTCTGGTACCTAAACATTTTTATTGGTTTCATTTTATACTTTAATTATTAAAAAAGTATACCCATGGCTCCGTTTATTTTTGTTAACACGGTATTTTGTTTGTTATACAATTTCTGCCCAAGTTCAAAACTTTCAAGTATCGCGCCGCAGTAACTGAAACTTTAGTTAGAAATTTCCCGTTCGGCGTGGTAGCGCTATGATCGCCGGCGCTACGGAGCGGGAATGTTGCGCGATGCATGGCTACATTTGGTTCGCCGTTGGGGTTGGATTTTTAGCTTGGTCTGTGCCAAATTTTCCCGTCTGTAGGATCATACCGGTGGCGTCGGCATAGCGGTATATTCACGGCGCAAGGTCGTTGCCCGCATCGATCGCTGGCGACAAACGGCGCGCCTGTGCGGCACCGCACACGCCGCGCAACAAGCCCCATCTACCATTCGCTGTGTATAGTAAAAACACAGTGTTCAGTTTCAAAGAGGGCGTCCGAGGGCGCAGACGGCGCCCCGAGCCGTCGCGATCGTACTGACAACGCGTCGTCGACCCCGCTATACCCGTAACTGTGATAACAAACACCAAGTAAAGTTAGGTAGGTCGGTCTCCGGGCCAGCACTGATTTTAAAACTACTGAATTAGTACTCACCACGTCTGTTGTTTGTTTTGCTTGTCTGGGCTATGGGTGTGGTTGAATGGCACTTAAGTCTTGGTCAGCGGCTAAAGGTGCTTAGGGCGCGGTAAGCACATGATATATCGTACCGACGCCGACGCCCACCCCCTCGGGAGTACCGGTGCAACTGTCCGATTCTGCGCGCTGCACCTATAAACTTAATGCATCGCGTCGCAGCGGGGGGTACCACGTGTTGCAGCTGCGCAAAACTAGACCTTACGCAACGAAAGTTTACGTTAGTTACGTTGACACCTGAAGTTTTTTGTTATTAAGTGATTAATATCGGTCTTATAAATGTTTTATTAAATATGATTGGCGTTATTTTCACGCGGCGTTAAATTTATTTTATCGACTTGCTGCTAAACTACTGAGTGGGTGTTTTTTTTAAATATTCACGGCAATTAGCAGTTTTGAGTTCTCATCTCAAATTAATTACTCTTCTCGGAACATTTTTAATTAAAGTTTTTTTAATAATTTTATGTTATATGTATTTTCAATAATATTCGTCATTTCTCTTTATCCTAATTGAAGTGGTAAAGTTTTTAAATTATTATAACGTTACTTATAAATGTACGAGTACCGTGTTTTAATCAGAACAAATTGATTTATATGTTAAAAATTAATTAATAATTGATTGACAATAACATTTATAATGTTTTAGAAATGGAAAAAAATTAAATTTTATTTTATATCTTTGGAACAACAACAGCCTAATTACAAGTTTCTTACAATTTATATATATATATATATATATATATATATATATATATATATATATATATATATATATATTATGAAACCTAACAGTGCTTCGATATTTCAACATATACGGTTATAAATAATGAAAGCATGGCTGACTCTTAACATAATAAACTAAGGTATAAACCTATTTTCAGTTGATCTGTTACCATTACCAGGTTAATTATTCATAATTATTATGTGGTTAATTCATTTAATCTTTTCTTTTTACTACATAAATTATTTTTACGTAACATGTAACTGTAAGGTACAGTTTTAAAGAATTATATGTTAGATACTGAACTGTTAAATGCTGGTATTAAATTGATTTTTAAACGGCTAAGTATAAAAGAAATTATTTAAATACGTTATTACTTAAAGATAACAATTTAACAAACCTCACTTACGAAAACAAAAGAGTTCACTGTATTTATAGGCGCGGTCTATTTATAAGCCCAGAGGTTTTAGATTAAAATAAACGTTACTTAGTTTTGTTATACTCTTCCTTTACAAAAATTTGAATCGTGACTTTTTATATATAAGAGAAACAAAAACATAATTTTGTATAGAATACCTAATATCCTACGTTCAAAACCTACATTTATTTATTACTTGTTACTGAAGGCACCAAAGTCATGGCGTACGCCTACGAGTCCGCAAAGTGGCCGACTATCAAATATCTGCATAATATTCACTATTTAAACCTCATAATTACAATATAAAACTCACCTAGTTAAGCATATTTAGTAAATTTTTTTCATACAAAAAAATAATTATACTTCATCAGTGAGACTAGGACTGCAAATGTGAATGTAAAGACAAATTTACAAAATTACTACGTTCGTGGCTCACCCACAAATAATTTGAGTTATATACATTTATAACCTTCGCGTAGTTGAGCAGTACGGCGGATTATGCTCCAACCCTCATGCGTGGGGGAAGTCGTAATCTCCACAAAGACAAATAAATTTACGTTTCAAAGGGGAACGTGTAAACCATTTTCTATTAAGATTTGAAGTAGTACTAACAAAATTTATTCAAACTGTATCTAAAGTTTTTTTTCTATGAAATACTACGAGTATTTGTTTCAGTATTTATCAAGTATAGACCGAGTATCACTAGAAACTCTTTCGCTGTGAATTATAAACATTTATGTTGCTGGTGCCTTCGTATTTACTTTTTTTTTTCAATTAGAAATGTCGGCCACGCTTATTATTTCTTTTAGCCATATCATGACCTAAAAAAAATATGAAGTTGTTTTTTTGCTTTCATGAATATTTTAAGTACTTATTTTAATAAGACTCCATGTTAAGAAATCAAATGATTTGAATTGTTTTGGTTAAAAAATAATTATAATTATTTTACATATTAATGTAGTAATATAACAAGCGGTGTTGAACTAAGATATTTCACATTGTAACTGAGCTACGTAATACAAATGTCATCATGCTCTTCTGGTCGATTTTGACCACTATGTGTAGGATTTACATGCTACAACCCAGTCCAAAATTATAAAAGCATTTATAAAAGCATTACATATATATAAATATAAACCAGGAGATGGGCAGCATCATCTTCCTGGAACGTCTGAATAAATAAACTGCGGTTGCCAATCCGCCTGCCAAATGTGGCAACTATGGCAAAATTCCCTTAATGAGAGCTACTGATTTTTACTGCAATCTATGGGGAGTCCTATGTTCAACAGTGGACAAGTGAAGTGGCTGAAATGGTGATGATGATGATTATGAAAAAAACTCTGACTCATCACCATATCTCCGAAACTACAAGACCTATTGATTTGAAATTTGGCATACATTTTCCTTTCGTGACATAGACCCACTAAGAACGGATTTTACGAAAAAAAAAACGTTCACCTGATGGTAAGTGCAACGTCTGCCCATAACTAATGCTGTGTCTCCATCACCCTGAGACATAATTTCTTTAGTCTCATATGCTATGAATGAATGAATGAAATATACTTTATTGTACATCGATAATTAAAACGGAAATATACAAAATAACAAAACTGCTAACAAACTAAGGTACAAATGGCGGCCTTATCGCTTACAAGCGATCTCTACCAGGCAACCACGTTGCAAAGGATATTACGACCAGAGAGAAAGGGTTAGGCTGTAAATATAATTAGAAGCTCAGTAATATTTAGGAAGATATATATATTTATATAAATATTAAATATTAATACATACCTAAACATAAATAAATACATACACAATACATACATACATACATACATAATATAAAATACATATACAGGACCATAAACGAGCAAACAAAAGTGCGAACGTTCATAAGACGCAAGGAGAAGGATTATAGTACATAGAAAGGACATAAGTGGGATGGATTTTTATACTAACTAAGAGAAAATAGGTTTGAGATATAAAGAAACAGTTATATAGGGAGGAAAAAAGTGCGCTATAACGAGCCTCTTAAATGTTGGTAGGGATTGCGCACGCCTAATATGGAGCGGTAAAGTGTTCCAGAGGTGAACAGCTTCAATAGAAAAGGATTTAGAATAGAAGGAAGTATTATGAGATGGAATTTTTAACAAAAAGTTGTTATCAGAGCGAAGAGAGCGGAAGTGAGTGTTCCCAAGAAACTCAAATCGCTCTTTAAGATAAGGAGGGGTAGTAGGATTGAATAGAACACCGTATAGAAGAGAAAGAATGTGAGTATTCCTGTGAAGGCGGATCGGAAGCCACTTGAGTTTATCGGGGTATTCGGAAACATGGTCATATTTTCGGAGTCCAAATATAAACCGTATACAAAGATTCTGAATGCGCTCAAGTTTATTAAGCAACTCCTCATTTAGATTGAGATAGCACGTGTCAGCATAATCGAGAATCGGTAAAAGTAGTGATTGAGCTAGCGCAATTTTAGTTGGTATGGGTAGAAAATTTCTCAATCTACGGAGGGATGCAACCGACGCAAACACCCTCCTACTCACCTCACTTACTTGTGGAGCCCAAGATAGAAATTTGTCAAAGATAACGCCTAGATTTTTAACGGTGTCACTATATGGCACGGATGTCCCGTCAAATACAATTCTAGGTAGCGTTGGAAAGTTGATACGTGTGACTAATTTTTGGCTGCCTATTATTATTGCCTGAGTTTTTGATGGATTTACATTAATACCATAAGATTTGCTCCATTCCACAATTGAGTCAAGATCTTTATTTAATAAGTCTATAGTTTTAGCTAGATCAACCAATTTAGTCTGAGCATATACTTGGAGATCATCAGCATACAGGTGGTAGAGAGAAGATAATCGTAGAGTAATAGAACTTATAAAAATTGAAAACAGTAGAGGAGACAACACGCCACCTTGCGGTACACCGGCAACAGTTGCGCACCAGTTAGAGATCGAATGATCAACACGTGTCCGTTGTCGGCGACCAAACAAGTAACTATGAAACCAGTCTAATCACTTCAGGAGATATGTTAAGAGAAGGTAAGATAGCTAATAAGATATCAAAATCGACATTGTTAAAACCATTGCTAAAGTCAAGTAAGGTCAACACTGTTACACATTGGTTATCCATACCCAAACGGATATCCTCGGTAATCTTGACTAAGGCAGTAGTCGTACTATGACCAGTACGGAAACCGGATTGAAATGGATTGAAGAGACTCCGCCTGGATAGGAAAAGGTTCAATTGTCGATGAATTATGCGCTCAAAGACTTTCGATATGGAAGAATGGAAATGGGGCGGTAGTCAGAATAAGTTGAAGGATTTGCTTTTTTGGGTATAGGAGTGATTTGGGCTTCTTTCCAGGAGGAAGGAAAACGTCCAGACGAAATGGAGTAATTAAAGATGGATTTTATTATAGGGGTCAAGATATCGATAACAGGAATGATCATTTTACGACTAATGCTGTCTGTACCAACGGCATCGGAATTGACCTCAACAATGCTTTTCTTAACGTCACTGTCAGTGATTTGACTAAAAATAAAAGCAGGATCATCAGAAGTGGGTAAAGCTGAAATTTGATATTTAGTTCGTAGTTTTATGGCATCATCAATGGCACAAGAAGATAAGAAATGCTGATTAAGCTGGTTTAAATTAATATTTATGGAGAGGTTATTCTGACGCGCTTTCCCGACTCCAAGAGATTTAAGAAATTTCCATACCCTGCCAGAATTTTCTTCTTCAAGTATGGATTTATGAATATAGCGTCGTTGTTTATCACTACACAACCTGTTGCAATGATTCCGAATATATAGATTTTGCAATATTTTTCCTATGCTGCAATGTTTCTCCTGAGTAAGCCAGGGAGTAGGCAGATGCTTAAGTCGAACTGGTCGAATTGGGGCATGAACATCGTAGAGCTGCGTTAGGAGAGAATTAAAACTGTTCACTCTATCATCGATATTGGCTTTTGTGAGAACAACGGTCCAGTCAATAGTCGCCGCATCATCTCTCAGACGATCTAAATCCATACCACTAAAATTACGTAAATGAAGGACTCTCGATTTAGCTTTTCGTGGGCGTAATTTATATGATAAGTAAATCAAATCGTGATATGAAAATGCATCAGCAGGACATTGACCATGTTTAGCCACATAATCAATCGAAGAAACAAGAATTAGATCCAGAAGAGACGGAGAACAATTTGGAAAAAAGTGAGTAGCAGAAAGGGGGAGAATGTGTAAGTTTGCTGCTTTAACTATTGATTTTAGACGAAAAAAGTTGGAGTCGCTCTTGTAAATGCATGTGTTAAAATCACCCATAATAATAGAGTGCTGATACAGTGGTATATATTTGTCTAAGAGGCTTTCAAACGTAGAAAAATAGGCTAGGATTATAAAACACGCCAAGCAATAGCTTGGTACCAGAAAAAACAACCTCAATTATTAAATGCTCAATTCTTGGAGTACCCTGATTTTGAATCCCAACCGGAGTCAACTTTAATGAAAAAACGTAAAGTGTTGGTTTAAAAACGTCGCACCTAAATGGGATTCATATCGTATCGTGGGTACGTTTACAGTCCTCAATGTCACATGCACAACCACACAAATCTCCATAACAACTATAGAAAGGCGAACCGAACCAAATTAATGCACAACTTGGTACGAAAAGTACCTACAAATGTACTCCGTAGCCACTTACTTACGCCCCTCACCCTTATGACCGCCGTCGCGGGTTATGGGTTCGAAACTTAGCCGAAGTCCACATTTGGCCATAACACAACTTGTTGGCTTTCGGGTCAGGTTGTTTTGTGATTGCCCCGTATCTATGACACTGTAACCTAGCGTACTCTGATTACTTATCGCATGTGCGTCAAGTCACACAATGTAATAGTTTATGACGTGTGAGTGACTCGCCTTGTGGTGGCAGTTTAAGAGAACCTGCCACACCATCTCATCCCGTGGTTATTGTAGAAGTCGACAGTGGGGAAATAAAAATCAGGAGAAGGGTTGCAGAATCTTCCTGAAACATCAGAATTAATAAACTGCGGTTAGCAACGCAAGTGGCAACTAGGACGACATCCCCCCAAAAAAAGCGTCAGATTCATATTAAACTTAAATAACAATATAATTACACCCGTATAACTCTCGCGATATAAATACACATCTTATGGCTATTCTATAATCATTAATTTAATCTACATATACGTACATATATGTAAATAACGCTCCGTCAATTTTTCTAACAAGTGAACTGTAGCTGATGCAAACTTTATCATGCCTTAGTTTAATAGAGATAATTTAAAAGCGGCACAAAATGGAGCCGACGGTTAATCAATCATCGTTCATACATCAGTCTCTCTCTCTCTCTCTCTCTCTCATCTGGTCCATTACAGACTATCCACTGCATCTCGTTCCATATTTTTCTCGATGTTGATCGTAAAGATCATGTAGTGTAGGTGGCAGATGATATTTTATTATTACATATATTACTTTATATGTAATGGGGCGAGTGTGAATGGAAAAGCCGGTAAAGGTCGACGTAGGCGAACGTATCACGATCAGCTCCAAGTCGTTTTAAGGAAAGGCCACGTCAAAAGTACCCGCAACCGACGAGCTGGTATGAAAACACTAATGAATGTAGAAGAAGCGAAAGCTGTGTGTCAGGATCGTAGTAGGTGGAAACATGTGGTCTCTGCCTACCCCAATGGAAAAGAGTGGTGACTCTGTGTATGTATATATACTTTAATTTACATATGTTACATATTATAGATACAACCGCAGAGATAGCGTACATAACTTCTACGGACCGGGTCCTGGATTCGAATCCCAACGTACTAGTAGTAGAGTTCATTTGTATTTGCGCGTGCAGTATATTATATCTCCTGCAGTTGATACCTTATGGTAATATTTGAAAGTTGTCGCCGTGGTCATAAATCGGCCAGGAAGACATAATTACATCATTATAATTATAAATATATAACTATTGTTTAAAGTGCCGTGTGGTGGCGGTTTAAGAGAATCTACCATCCCATCTCATGCCGTGGGCCTCGTAAAAGTCGACAGAGGGATAATTAAAACTCTAGGGAAACTGAAGTTCTAACTTGTTAGAACATCTAAATAAATAAACTACGGTTGACAACTTGCCTGCTAAGTTAGGCAACTATGGCGAAATCCCGCTAAAATGAGAGCTACTAACTTTTGTGGAAATCTGTTGGGGAGGACTGTGTTCAGCATTGGACTTGTGATAGGCTTAAATGATGATGATGATAACTATTGTATCGTATTTTACTAAAGTTACTAATAGCTATGGTTGCTCATAACTGAATTCTAAATGCGTATGATAGATTTGGATTTATTGTTAATACTTTTCATTAGGTGTTGTAGTGAACTGATGGCGTAATCCGCCTCAGTCGATACCACGGCAGTGTCCAAAATACTGTGGCATAGATATATAGGGATATATACGGCATAGATGTATTGTGTGCAAGCATTACTATGTGCAGGTTAATAAGGTGCTGTATAGTAATAACTGAACATATGATAATTAGAAACTTGTGTCACGAGAACGTAGTTCAGTACACAAAACACTGGGCGATGGGGTTGGCGTGGCCGGGTGAACGATTTACTAGTCTGGTCACTTGCTAAAATAAAAAATTAAAGTTATGCGAATGTATGCGAATAATATACGTAGTAAAGCATAGTGACTTTGAGATTTCGGTTCAATAACCTACTTTTTTATTTACTCGAATTATCCAACTGCTGGCCAAGCTTCGACTTCACGCAACCAGTTTCTAACAAACGTCCGACGCATTGCATTCCATCCATTTTAATTAAATAAATAAATCATATAATGGTCTCTTGATAGGCTCGGAAACTTCATTATAACTCAGCCTTAAACCAAACCTCAGTTATTAAACCAAATTTTATCTTTAGATTGTCTTCGTATATTCGAATTTTACCTTGCCCGTGCGATACAACATAAGAGAGGGATATCACACGTCTTTTGTCCCGTTCTTTTTTCATCAGTATCTGAATTTTAAATAAAAGATAAAACATATCGACCCCTTAATATCATAAGGGGAAATTTCCCTATTTGTGTTACAATGTAGAATAAAAGTTGAAAAAAATGCTTACAAAAGAGTTGGAAGATAATATTTTCTTTTTTCATACGCTTAACTACAACAAATGTGAATAAACTCACTGCCTCTGTAACAACATATTAAACGATATACTATTTTTCTTTAGAGTTACATAAGTGTCTTCATAAGTTTCTTTATATCTTAGCTTACGAATTGGTAAATTGTCAACTGTAGCAGTGGTTTAATAATTAGTTAGCTGTAGAACATTAAGATGACCAGAAACCCCGAAATGTACCACATTTTGAAAATATTGTTACTGCCAGTCTGGAACCGACATTACCGGTAAGATTTAAATTCTTTGTAAATTACTAATTTTTGAATAAAGCGGTACTTAATCTATACCATTAATAAAATTGCAGTGTCATCTGTCTATGATATAAAAATAAATGCCAAAGTTTAAGTCGTTTCAGCCTATCACAAGTCCACTGCTGAACATAGACCTCCCCCATTGATAGCCACAAAAGTTGGTAGTTCTCATTTTGGAGGGATTTTGCCATAGTTGCCACGCTTGGCAGGCCGGTTGGCAACCACAGTTTATTTATTCAGATGTTTCAGGAAGATGCTGTTGCCCAGCTCCTGGTTTTCATTTTCCCTCTGTCGCCGTTTACGACACCCCACGAGATGTGATGGAGTGATAGATTTTCTTATGCCGCCAACAAACGGCACTTTAAACAATAGTTATATATTTATGTAATTAAAATGATGTAATGATGTCTTCCTGGCCGATTTATGACCACGGCGACAAGTTTCAAAACGTACCGTAAGCTATTAACTGCAGGAGATATTAAAGTGTCATCAGTGTACACACGGCCAAAGTTTAAGTGAAAACCACGTAAAACAACACAAAATATATTACACAAAACACTGATTTAAGTAAAAACATTTAGTTTGTTTTTTAAAGGTCTCAATACTTTGAGCCTTTCTGACATGCAACGGTAGCGTATTCCACAGCACTACTTTCACACCGAACGAGGAGTGAAACAATTTTGAGTTATGAGCATACGTAAAATAAGGTTATTAGCCAGCCTTAAGTGTTTTTGATCTCCGCCCAAAAACTCAAACTTTTCTTTGAGATACTTCGGTGTTTTCGGATCAAATAGTACACAGTATAGTAAGGAAAGAATGTGAGTATTCCGACGAAGTCTAATTGGAAGCCACTTGAGCTTAGTGCGAGACTCGGAAAGATGATTATATTTGCGAAGGCCAAATATGAACGAAATTTTGAAAACGCTCAAGTTTATTTAACCGTTCCTCGGTAATATTAGAGTAGCATGAATATGAAGAATAGGAAATAACAATGACTACGCTCGTAGAACTCTATTGGGGATAGGTAGAGAACTGCGCAAACTTCTTAAAGCTGATGCTGTTGCAAACATATTTCTGCTCACTGATGAGGAGAGGAACAGCGAGCTGCATAAACATAAAAATCCTAATTTTCCTAACTTACATAACTCTAATAGCTATAATTGCTATTAATAACTTTATAATAAGATCTATCAATTCAACTTTATAATATATTAAGCTAGGAAAATCGTTAGTTTCTACGTAAATCAACTTTCAAGTTTCGCTGGAATCGCGATGTCCTCGCCGATCCGCTGCTGTCGAGTTCTTGCACCATTTCTGAACAAGGTCACTCTCGCGACAAGTGGGCGTGGCCTATTCGCTTACGTCGCTAACAATCTCCCCCCCCCCCCCCCGTCCACACTCTCGGTATGCGACGTTGCTGTTGGGGACCAATACGACGACTCTTGATGCAGGCCTCTTTAGGATCCCTCCAGCGGTCCGGACATTGACGATTCTCGTTCTTCCATCAGGGCCGCTGTATTTCTTGACAATTTCTCCTCTCGATGAACTCTTATACATATGTTTGCCAGGCGGTCAGCAACTCTTGTGATACGTTCTCGTCCCACGTCAAACCAGATCTCCACAGCTTCTGAAGCAACAGCTTTCCCCGTATGAGGATGGGAGAAACCAACCCTAACGCATCGAACGTCAACATCATTGCACTTGTGATTTGTCTCTTCGTTGGTGCTTCTTCCTCCTGCATCACGCGAGCTGGAACGTTTCGCCACCCCTGGCTGAAATATCATGAGCTGATGTGATCATGAGCTTTAAAGGTAGTCGTCCATGTAGTGGTTTTCCACGATGGCTTTACATGCGTCCGGGTACTCCTCTTCAAATTCAGCGGCGTTCCTATTCTTCACGTAGATGGCAGTCGTCGGCGACGATTTCGCTCCAAATATTACGGAAGTCATCCTGAACGTTTCCGCAGGTCCGGTGCGATCGCTTCCTCTCCATAGAAACCTCAGACTGTCACATTCTGATCTGCAGAAACATCTCCTTAATGTCCGCTGCGACCGCTATCGGCCTTTCTCGGAATCTAAGCAGCACCCCGAACAGTGCTTTTAGAAGATCTGTGCCTGACACCAATACGTCGTCCAGGCAATTTTCTCTCGAAGCGTGCAGCAGCGTCGAGCAACATTCTCATTTTCTTTTTTGCCGGGTGCATCACGAAGAAATGCGGCAAGTAGAAGGTTCGGTCTGTTCTCTTCTCTTCTGCGGCCTTCTCAGTGTAGCCCTTCTTCAATAAGTTTCTCACTTGCTCCTCATATTCTTTATTCATGTTCCGCTCTTGCTTAGCTTCTGCTCTTTGTAGACCAGCCTCTTGTGTGCTTGTTGACGGTTGTAAGGTAGGGTGAAGTCCTCCTTGGCCCACAGCAAACCTGTCTCGAAGCGCCCGTCTTGCAATCTTCTTGTGTTCCTCTCTAACAGCGTGAGTGCTCTTCCCTAAATTACGTAAATTTTTAAACTTTATTTTTTGAAACAAGAAATTTTTGGATATTCATCCGCGTCGTCAACAATGAGGTTCCAGTTATCTTGTCCGATGATAAGTTTCGGTACCTCCGGTACATATATAATATCTTCCTTGATATTCTTCAAATGATCGCAGGCTTCAATCTCGCTCTTGTCGATCTTCTATGGCGACAAACGTAGTCCATCCATTCTTCGCACGCCGACTATTTTCCGTTTGTCCGTGCGATGTAATCCTCTTATTTTCAAATCGGTGCGTAGTGAATCCTTTTTTTTGATGCGTCCCCCGCCGATGGTCTCAATGGCCAGTGGTTTGGGCCACCAAACCCTCCGCCCCTATTTGCTTCGCTGCGTCGGAGTCCAGGATAGTGATGGTAGAGCCTTCGTCCAGGAGGGCCAGTATCTGCTTCGACTCCTTCGGCTCGTACAGCATGACGGGCATGACCTTGAGGTAGGTCCCGGCGTACGATCCGTAGCTTTGTATGGGGCGCCCGTATGGGCAAAAATCTACAGTGTCCAGCGGAAGATGGCCATACGGATCGTACGAGGATACCGCACGATATCCTTCGAAACAGCGACCGTCCTGGCTCGCTTTCCACCTCTAGACATACTGGCGGATACGGATGCGAGGGTGTATCACCGGATCCGCACCCTCCGCCAGAGCGGTGGAAGCGAGCCAGATGAGGCGCTCGAGTCCATCAAACGGCAGGAACGGGAGAGCGCATTGGCGACGTGGCGTGCTCGGCTCCACGAGAAGTAATATGCACGCAAAGGCGTCGTCAGTGCAGTCTTGCCGGTATTCGAGGCCTGGATGCAGCGACGAGGAGAAAGACTCACCTACCGACTCACACTGATAATTACCGGGCACGGCTGCTTCGGTGATTATCTGTGTAAGATCGGACGCGAGGCGACGGCGAACTGCTTCCACTGCGGTGGAAGGCACCAGGACTCCGCATCCCACACCCTTTCGGTGTGCCCAGCCTGGGAATCGGAGCGGAGTATCCTGGTGAGTCATATCGGGCAGAACCTCTCCCTGCCAGCAGTAGTGTCGGCTATGCTGAGCGGAGAGCCGTAGCCAATTTCTGTGAGACCGTGATGGTCCAGAAGGAGGCTGCCGAGAGGGATCGAGAGAGGACAGACCCGTCTCGGAGACGACGCCGTCGAGGTAACGGCAGGTCTCGTCACGGCCCTCCTTATAGCAATGGTGATTCCCTACCACAAACGAGGCCTTTGGGATCGCGGGCAATCGGGAACGCCCAGTAAAGCGACCCCGGGGAGGACGATGACTCGAAGTGGTCTCGAGTCATCGTGATAGCACCGAGAGAGTGCTGGGACAACACCGCTCGCTGCGCAGATCGTCATGTTGACGTTGGCGGTACCTTCCTCCTTGTCCTTAGGTCGACGACTACTCGTAGACTCCCAGCGTGATGTTACTTATCTGGCTGGTCTCTCTTGCACTTCTTGCACGAAGGGCCTCTGCAGGATGCTCGCTGGTGTCTTCGCTGCAGGCACTTGAAACACAGTTCCTTCTTCTTCACCATATGCCATATGTCCTCGACGCTCGCCTCCATAAACTTCTTACAGTCGAAGATGCGATGCTCCTTATCGCACAGGAAACACGCGATCTTCCTGACGTCCGAAGCAGTGAAGGTCGTCTCAAGTTCTTCACGAGCGGCGTGGACAGGCTGACGGTGATGCGCAGACATCCTTCTAAAAACTTCTCTCTTAATCTTTTCGGCTTCTACGGGTGTATAGGAAACGCATAAGTCGGCTTCTGTTTTGAGGAATTTCTTGATGATCAGCAACTCGGTTGCTCAAGCGGTTCCTCTTCGCTTTGTCGTTTTTAGAAGTCATACCACCTGTATCTCCCAATCGGTGTAAATTTATCTATAATAGCCTTGATTCTCTGATTCTCTTGCAGCTCCCTTGATCGCCTTCCGTAGCCTCCCCATGTTCTGAGCCTCGCTGAACAAATGAGCTGTGTCCTTGTAAGACCTCTTGAATGCCATCCATTCTTCATAATTGCCCTCGAACACTGGTAACTCGTGCAGCAACTTGGGTGGCTTGCTAGCGAGTTCTCTTCCTGTGGCCTCAGGAATTTTCTCCATCGTGGTGTTCAGCTCGATGGCGCGATTGACCCATTTCTCGACATGAAGGGATCGTTCCTCTTCGAACTCTTCGTCGGCGTCCTCATCTTCAGAGTCGAGCTGCAGCAAACTCCAATTCCAATTTCGAGATGATACGGAACGGGTAATCGGCATAGCGACGTCCTATCCGGCTCTGTGCGCAGACTCACTATATGCGTCGCGACGCTAATAAGCCCGTCAATAAGCGGGAAGGACGGTGGACGTATCACACGATACGCGGTGCACCTAACGTACACCACGTATATCTCTATCGTCCGTCCTCCCGGGAATGTGTAATGTGCCCTAAAGACGTTCTGTTTGTAAGACAGAAGTTAGACGCTGTTATTATTAGAAACACCACATTCCTCACAAACAATACTACCCATAAGACGCTGGCGGGAATTATACTACCGATACGGCGTTCCAAGACGTTTATTCTTGCGAGAAACCGAGATACAGAAACAATGATCGACGTTATACAATAACACAATACACTATACAATAATACTGTTCACTATTCACTATTTTTCTTCTTGTTCTTTCTTCTTTGAGAGCTTCTTCCAGACTGACGAGCTGCCGATGATTTGGCGATCGGATCTTCGCTGTTTTTTGCCTGCCTTTGTGTCTACAGTGCTCCTGTGCTGGTTTTCATTTTCATTTCCAACTTTCGTCGGGCTCGACTGTGGTGCGACGGTCGTGGCTCCAAGTAATTCCGGCTTTTTAGTGCTTTCAGCACTGATATCGGTTATTAACCTGTTTCTCCCCCTTCCCTCCCCCTCATCCTCTTCCTACGCTTCGGCTTGCTTGCCGAACGAGGTTTGGACGGGATTGCTGGGGCCATCAGGTTGGAGTTTTCTGGCTGCGCCTAAACGTGGGTTTGCAGCTCGCTCGGTTTCGATGCAGGTTTTGTGCAGGCCTGGGTCAGAGCAATCGTTCCTCCGCATCGGTTGCGCACCTCCCGACTGTAGACTGGACACTGTTTGTTGTTGGCTGTATGTGCCAGTCCACAGTTCGCGCATGTCGCAGGCTCTTCCCGAGGCCTTAGGCAGTCCTTGGCGGAATGATCCCCTTCGCAGCAAACACAGGCCTGCTTGCGGTGGCAGCAGTATGACGAGTGTCGGAAGCTCTGGCACCGGTGGCATTGTGTGGGGCCAGTCTTGCCCCTCCAGGCTTCAACAAGAGGTTTCACAACATGATCCAAGACTGTATCTTGATACACTTTGGCTGAAGTTTTCACTACTTTTTCACAAAAATGTAGTTTTGTGACTCCTTGATAAGACACGCCCCACCAAACCATCACTGACGCAGGATGATGACCACGTTATACCTTTCCGACCACTTGAGCAGCTTCATTAGAACTGTGAGCGTACACTTTATCATTTTGCTTGTAAAGTTCTTCAATCGTGAACATTTTTTCAGCGGCAAAGAGGATATGTCTGTGCCTTTCACCTGCGTATCGCGACAGAAGGCGTTTTGATCGATCCACTCTCTTTACTTGTAAAGATTGATTTAGGGCATGTTCTGTATATCGACGATAAGCACCAAGCTTCAGGTCTTGTTTTATAATACGCGACAGAGTCCTAGCGGGAATCTTCATTTCTCGCGATAAGGCTATTTGCTTCCTAATAGGGTTTCGACGAATTTTGGCTTTAACAGCATTAACAACCTTTGTAGTTCTAACAGCACGCGGCCGCCCCGATCTTTTGTTGTTGTATCTGGTGATAGTACGATATACGAACGTACGGCTGATATCAAGCTTTTGAAGTGTCTGGAATATGACCGACGGCTCCAACCCACTTTGTGCAAGGCGATCACTGCAATCCTATTTTCTTAAACACCCCATTCCATATTGTAATTTGATAATGAACACGAAAAAATATGTGAAGTGGCGCAAAATCTAAAGAAGTTAATATACGTGTTCCAAATTCAAAATAATTAAAAAGTTGAAAAAAGAAAAGTTTTTATGTAAAAGTATTTATGGCCAGACTAGTTATATAAGGTTCAATTTAGTGTCACTAAAGAAAAACAACAATACTCGTATCTTGTATTACATTACAATATACTTTCACATTGGGGTAGGCAGATACCACATCTTTCGATTCTGTATAGTTATAAATGTTGAGTCTAGCAGAAGAAACATAAAATTAATGTTGTGGAAATGAAAAAAATAATATGACGATGAGTGACCTCGATGAATAAAACGAGGAACAGCGCGATAAGGGAACGAATGAAAGAAGGTAGACGAAACTGATTTATGAGGTGAGTGTAAACTGACAAGCCGGTAAGGTTCGACGTAGGCGAACGTATCACGTTCAGATCGAAGTCGTTTTAAGGAAAGACCACATCAAAAGTACCCGCAACCGACGAGCTTCTATGAAAACACAAATTAAAGTAAGTATGATGTTTACTTTAGTGTCATTAGCGAAAAAATGGCATCTATCAATATTTAAAATAATCGTTGGAAATGATGTTCCCCTGGACGATTGTACCACGGCGACAACTTTTGAATACTGTCGAAAGTTATCAACTGCGCTGAAGATATTACAGAGCCACAAACACTTATTACGCGAACACACGCGCAAACACAGTAGCACTTACTCGTCTTAACCTGCTCGCGCCCGACGTAACAATCTTGCGATGAGATCGGAAGTACGCTAGAATGCAGTGTCAGAGAGACGAACAATCGCAACGCAACGAAACCCTAACACCAATTTTATTTTTGCAGAAATGTAAGCTCTAGCTTTGATTCGAACCCAGGACTCGCAACGGACCACTGCGATCAGGTACCCTGAGTACTAGGTACTACTAGACCACGCGGTCGTTGTTAGACATATCGTTTATTCGTCTATTCACTTTACTAAGGCTGGAGATGTCGCCCGATCTTCGGCACTGCGCATTTTCCGTAATATATTCTGTCTCTAACAAATGGGGGGCACCTCACACTACGCTTGCCTAAACGTGATTTGCCGTCTACTTACTCACCGTTCGGTCTTTAGACATATTATATAAGGTTGGGAAAAAAGGATTTTCGCATTTTATTTGAAAACTCAACACAATTTTTTCAAAGTATATTTTCATTTAATTAGTATATATTATGTGCCCTGTTGTTCGACGACTTTTTGCCATCTTGAAGGTAGTGAAATGATCCATAATGAACAACGCCCTTCCGATCCCACCAGAAATCACACAGCATCACCTTATTGCGTGTTAACCAGGGTTTTGGCAGAGACTGTCTTCAAAAAACGGTTTGGTTTCATTACGTTTCAATAAAGAATCGCAAATGAGTACACGGTTCATAAGGTTTCTTTCAGAGAGCTCGTGTGTATCCAGTATTTTTCAAATGGATCAAAACTGTTTTGTCGTGAATTCCTAGATCTTCAGCTAGACGCCGATCTTACTCCACTTTTTCAAAAATGGCGTCAATTTTATTTGTAACATGGCGACCAGAGCGAGGTGCATCTTTGACATCAAAAATCTACTAAGTTATTGTACGGACAGCCTTTATTCGTGCAGAAAAACACCACAATATGTAATGCTGTCCTTATACTGCTCGTGGTAATGCAACGGAGACCCAGAATTTATTTTATTTTTCTATTTGTACCAAAATGGCGGCGACGTGATTCGCCACCCATGACTTCTCGTTTCCCGCGTGGGCGAAAAGTAGGCTACATGTGTAGCCTCTGCCTAACCTCTGCCTGCCCTTATATGGGAAAAAGGCGTGACTCTATGAGTGTATATAAATTTAATAATAATAGAATCAATACGTATAATAATAATTCTTCCAAAATCTTCAGTGATTTGCTAAGTGAATTTGAGGTAAAACTCTCAATAGAGTCCATCCATTAAAAGTTTCTCCTTTATTAGCTACATCAAGACGGGCATCGCCAAGGGACGCCGTCGATTATACTATGAGAGGATTTCGCATCAATCCCCTTTTGCCTTTGATTAGATATGCAAAAATTAAGTAGTATTGGTACCGTCCCTTTTCAAAACTACGAGTACATATGAATATAACTTCCATTTATTCTAACGAATTCAAGTTATTTCGTTCGAAGTGTACTGTCAAGCGTACCACTTTGATACGCTTGTGGATATGTTGTTTATTGCCGCGCATGGCGAGAATATGAAATCTTTTTATTTTTACGACGTACTGTATATTGCCAAATCAAAAATATACAGATCGGCGACGGGCAGTTGGTAGGAGGCGACTGTACACTCTCTTTTTGGAAGCAGCCTCTGTCCAGCAGTGGGGCATTAACAAGCTGATGAAGAAGAAAAAAAAATTTGTAAAACGAATATTCTATGAAAACAGTTAAAAAAATAGGTTTATATTCTCCGTTCGTGTGTTTTTAAACGCAGATTATCAAAGATTACCTCGATACTATCTTAGTCTTAGTACAAATTTGCGACACGATTTTTTAATGTGTGGTGTTTCTTATACGGATATACTTTTGTTCGATTTCGAATATGATAAAGTGACGCAACAAGCTAAACGTTCAACTGATGGTAAGGGCAACGTCAGCACATAACAAATGCTGTGTCACCCAGAACATTTCTGTGATATCGCACTGGGGCCGTCACCCTGAGACATCAGTTCTTAAATCTCATATGCCCGGTGATTACTCTAGCTCACAGTGCCCTTCAAACCTAAACACAGTAATGGTTGCATACTACTGCTTCACGGCAGAATCACTGGCCCTGGGGTGGTACCCACCTAGACGGACACGTATACGGGTAAATACTTAAAATAGCCGCAAAGTAAAAAGTAAAGTCACAATCTTTCCACCACCGAGCACTAGCTTAATGTCATTTTTGAGCGAGTTATTCGCCTATTAAACACTTTACATGTCCTCGAATATTACTTTCTCAGACACTTAGGTTTTTCTCACAATATTTTCCTTCACCGCCGAGCACGTTACGTCATTGCCGAGAGTTACTATTAAAGTGTACCGATGTAATTGTTATAGTGATTGTGGAGGCACTTATTCGGCTTCTTTTTCCCGTGTCCGTGAGAATTAATGCCTTTAATAGAGGTGCAGACATTCATTTCCGAATTATTTGATTTCGTCTTAGTATGTACCTACTAGCAAGCCGGCACGCGGTTGTTGTAACTCCGAACGTTAGAGCTGTAATAATGATTCGAATTCCATTAAAAAAAGGTTACGTAAAGCCGGAGTTTGAAAAAATTACTGGCATAATTTATAATAATCATAAGTGGCAAGTTGTGGCGGCTTTACATCTCGTGGATCTCGTGAGAGTAAAAGGAAATGTCAGTAAAATGTATGTATCTTAGGTGCGTTTCATAAACAATTTCCAAATGTAAAAACACCCTGACGCGAAACAACTATCTACGGACCATAAAAGTAATTTTCCTGTGTGGGAATCGAACCCGCAACCCACAGCGCAAAAGACTGTCGACAATTTTCACAAAAAACACTAAATTTTTAGTCTTTGAAATCGAGTAGTACAGAGACACGTAGAGTAGTTGGATTAAACAAACACACAGTACACCTGATGATAAGTGGTTAGGAGACCTAAAATCATCGATGAATAATTAAGATGAAGATGTTGTGGTGCGGTCATTTATTTATTATTTTACGCCGGTGCAAAGGTGACACAAAGTTTGATTTCTACAGCGCGGGTACTGTAACTTATGCTACTTTTATTTAGCCTGGAAAAAGTCGGCTGGAAAAAGTACTAAAAGTCTTAAAGAGGATTCGAACTAGTTACCATGTTCAGTAGATGGATTAGCGTTCGCTATGCACCTTAGACGATACTGTCCACCTCCACAGTGACAATTTAAGTCCAGAATAATTGTATTTGTATTTCCCTTAGTCGGTTTATGCGACGCTCAAGGAATGAAATGGAAGGCAGATTTTCTAACGCCAGCGTACGGCCCGTTAAGTTGGCCATGGAAATAAGTAAATGTGACAGAGTTTGAGTGACGCGTTGATGTCATTTTTTTGGTGTTATTGCGCCATTAATTGTAGGCTATAAGATTTTCCAATCATTTCCCTTACTCGGTTTATACGACGCTCAAGGAATGAAATGGAAGGCAGATTTACTAACGCCGGCGTACGGCCCGTTAAGTTGGCCATGGAAATCGGAAAATATGACCGAGTTTGAGTGACGCGTTGATGTCATTTTTAGATGTTATTGCGCCATTAATTGTAGGCTATAAGATTTTTCAAGCATTTCCCTTAGTCGGTTTATACGACGCTCAATGAATGTAATTGAAGGCAGATTTTCTAACGCCGGCGAACGGCCCGTAAATTTGGCCATGGAAATTGGTAAATGTGACCGAGTTTGAATGACGCGTTGATGTCATTTTTTGATGTTATTGTGCCATTAATTGTAGGCTATAAGATTTTCCAAGCATTTCCCTTAGTCGGTTTCTACGACGTTCAAGGAATGAAATGGAAGGCAGATTTTCTAACGCCAGCGTACGGCCCGTTAAGTTGGCCATGGAAGTTCGTAAATGTGACCGAGTTGGAGTAGCTCGTTGATGTCATTTTGTTGATGCCATCAAATGGAAGCCATAAGACTTTCCAAGCATTTCCCTTAGTCGGCTTATACTACCTAAGGAATGAAATGAAAAGTGTGATTTTCTATCGCCGACATACTGCAAGTTAAGTTATCGTTGGAAATTCGTAAATGTGACCGACTTGCAGTGACTCGTTGATGTTCTTTTTCGATACATTTCGTTTATGTCTAATACTTGTGCAGTATATTCAAATTTCGCTATAAAATAAATGCATGCCTTTACGCCCTGTTATATTATCTTATCTAATTACTACAACGAAGCTGGAGAGTTTGAACACGCTTATTACAGTAAATGATTCACAGACAGTTACAATAAATGATTTTAAAAATTATTAAATAACCCGTTTGTTGAAAAATTAACAGTAGAATGGCCGAACTGTGAATGCTCATGTCAGCTAAGTGCATGGCGTAAGGTGCGCAATCATGTGGTCGACTCATTTTACGTGGATGAAATAGCTGCCTTATAATAGGATTATTCATGCCTGTTCTGCATGATAATCGCATAAGAGATCTCTTATATAAATTTGTGACCCTGTCCACTTTAAATATTTTTATGGATATAGCGTTAGCTTTGTGTAATTATAAGATACATATTATAGTTTATATAACGACATTATCCGATACCGTGTTGCTGACACTATTAAATTTTTTCTCCATTCTATGTTCTTAATTTGTAAGAGAGTTAGGCCGCCAATACACCTGTAAGTTTTACTCAAGTGAGTACCCTAGATAATTAACTTGCGTTAAATTATAATGGTTCCTTATATTTACGCGAATACTACACGTTTAAATAAACATATTTCTTCGGATTTTATCGCGTTTTATTTAAAATATTTATAACCTCATGTTTCGGGCGATTTACAGCACCTATGGTCACGGGGAGACTGATTTGACAGATGTCCTGAAGTCATAGTTAACCCGGGGTGCCTTCAGCTTTTAATTATTATTTTTACCCCAATCTACGCAGAAAGAGCTCACTGTGTCTTGAAGCCTCGCAGTGGTATGCTTGGTTTTTGATTTAATTTTATTAATAATAGGATTCCAAGCTGGTGGTAGTACCCAACCATCTTCCTTATTGTAATAGTAGTCTCGCGAATCATCCTTGGTAGGAATTGGTGTTCTTTTGCGAGGATTTGTGGTCTATCAAATCTGATGTAAGTTGGGATGATCCAGAACATGGACTGGACTCACAGACTGCAGACTTCCTATTATTCCGCCGTGAAGCAGTAGTGTGCAAACATTACTGTGTTTCGGTTTGAAGGACACTGTGAGCTAGCGTAATCACTGGGCATATGAGACTTAAGAACTTATGTCTCAGGGTGATGGGCACATTGTGGTGTCACACAGAAATGTTCTGGGTGACACAGCATTTATTATGGGCAGACGTTGCACTTACAATCAGGTGAACGTTTTGCACGTTTCATTACTTCATCCAATAAAAAAAAACAAAAGACACGGTAAGCTATTTCTGCGTAGATCGGACTAAAAACAAAAATTAGAAGCTGAAGGTACCCCGGGTTAAATATGAAATCAGAACATCTGTCACCTCAGTGCCCCCGTGACCGTGGGTACTGTAAAGCGCCCGAAACGTTGAGTTATAATTAGTTAAAATTAAACGCGATAAAATTCGTAAAAACAGCAATACACTTGCAACACACTTTCTTGCAGAAGTTTAAAAATTACAGGTCATTAAATTTGATCGATTTTGCTCACGGAACTCTATCACAACTTATCAAAGCGAAACGATAAGTTGAGTATAATAAAATTAAATCAAAAACCAAGTATGCCACTGTAAGACTTCAAGACACTGTAAGCGTAAGACATTTAGAGTAGATTGGACCAAAAATAATATTTAAGGGCTGAAGGTACCCCGGATTAACATCTTGACATTTGTCACCTCAGTCCACCCGTGACCATGGGTGCTGTAAAGCACTCGAAACGGGTTATAAAAAGCTTAAAAATTAAACGCGATAAAATGCGTAAAATTTGTTTTATTAAATGTAGAAAAATTCGTTAAAAAATGGCTCAACAAATAAAGAGCTGGCATCTTTCTTTTTAATTATTTATGAAACTTGTCCGTACAAATTTCGAAATCCGTGACTTTAATTCTAAAAAATAATAAACATTTTTGGAATTCAAAAAAAAAAGATTTGCAAATGTACCTTGTGTCATTCTGTTTCGTATCCAAGGGTAACCCTAGCTTTTTTTGATTTCATTATCATCATCGTCATCGTTTCAGCCTATTACTGGTCCACTGCAGACTTCCACATAGATTGCTACAAAAATTTGGAGCTCTCACTTGGGGGATATTGCCATAGTTGCCACGCTTGGTAGGCAGGGTGTAATATTTACTTTGCAGTTGACAACTAACTTTGCAGGTGACTATCAGAATAGTCACCGGAGCTATCGAAATTTATATCTATTTACCTAGAAAGAGATCGTGTATAGTAAATGTTCCTTTTTATTGGATAGAGTGTCGAAACAAGAAAAACTTTCACCTGATGTAAAGTGCAAAGGCTGCCCATATAAATGCACCCAGAACATTTCTGTGTGTCACTACACTGCGCCCGTCACTCTGAGACATCAGTTCTTAAGTCTCATATACCCAGTGATTACGCTAGCCCACAGTGCTTCAAACCGAAACACAGTAATGTTTGCACACTACTGCTTCACGGCAGGATAACTGGCCTTGGGGTGGTACCTATAGTAGTATAAAATAGGTAGATAATCCTACCTATATCCTACCACCAGTAAAAATTATTTTATCGCAATTTATCTTCAATTTTACCTAAGGATTGAGTGCAAGTATATCTTGTATTTTAAGATAGAACCTTCAATACTAATTTCTTCCATGACCTTTATTTCTTATCAAAATATCTGTGTGCCAGTTAAAAAATACGGCTGTAAACATTAGAATATCATGGTCAAGCGAAAATAAGTATCCAATAATAACTTGACCTAGATGGACACATGTACATATATACGGTCACGCGGGTTTCCCATATAAGGGTAAGGCAGAGACCACACCAGTAGTCAACTTTTTGTCCCCGCGGAAAACGATAGATTCTTATTACCCATTGCTTTCTCACGAGCAGTATATACGAGCAGTGATAGCATTGCATGATATAGTGTTATTTTGCCCGAATAAAGGTTGTCCGTATAGTACTACTACTACAATAGCAGGGCACTGAGAGCTAGTGTAATCATTGAGCATATTATGATACTTAAGAACTGATGTCTCTTGGTGATGGGCGCAGTGATATGTCACGCAGATTTCTGTGTGACATCACACTGCGCCCTGACTCAGTTTTGTTATGGGCACAAATACACTTACCATAAGGTGAACGTTTTGCCCGTTTCGTCACTTTTTGCCATAAAACAAAATACCTTAGCCGCCTCTTACGAGACCTCGGTAGGAAAGAGGTAGGTGTTATTCTACTGCTTCTAATCAATTACAGTCTAAAAGTTATCACAAATTCGAGTTTATTCCTACAAAACCCTAAAGCAAATGGATTGTGTATCATAGATCATGTAGCCCGTCCGATCGTTATACGTTCGAGTTTAGGGGGTATTTTGCTTAGATCGGTTCCAAATATTAAGTAAGTATTAAGTTGGTTAAGTTGGATTGAGGCTTTTGAAGAATACTATCTTCTCTCTGGCAAAAGCGTAAAATGACTCACGGAAATATAGTGTGCAGTGCCAGGTGGAGTTATTTGCTGGCGATTTCCGGTTCTGGTACAACTCCAGTGTGTGTTTCCACAAAGTAACACCTGATTCTATTAATTATTTGAGGCCTTCGATTTTAAAGAAAATACAAAACCCTGGTTAGGGTTTTTATATAACAAATGAAATAAAACATTAATTTCAATTATAATAATTGAAATAAAATATTACTTCATTCAATCAGTCCTTTATTACACTGTAGAACATATATAATCCCACCAGGCAACGAATGTTTTAAATTAAACTTAACTTCAACTTTTCGAGGTGGGTTAAAATATATCCCACCTTGCATACAATGCTAAGCAAAATACCGGACGGTTTTTAACCCAGCTAACCATAAAGAGTCAAGTCAATTGGAGTCTGGCAATATATTGTAAAACAACTTAAAACGAGCAAGTAAAATACGAGTTCTATTAGAACAATCAAATATTTATATTACTTATATCTGATAAATGTTGTATTCTATTAAGTATTTTCAATTACAATTTTTTTACTACCGGTCGTGTAAAATATTATATGCTGGATTATAATAGTATATCAGACAAATTTACTAATATTATAACTTAAAATCTTACTCATAAAAACCCCGATTAGTTATTAATATAATTGAGATATTGAATTAGTCTATAGTTAATCTTAAATTTATTTTCCGACGCCTGAACATCGAAGTTAAAAATAATGATTTTATCAATGTTTTTTTTTTAATAATTTAATTATGAAGGGTGTCAGGAAAACACACGAGCAGAGCGTTTGGGTGCAGTTCGAAAAGTGTAGCCATTTCAAATATTTTACAAATAAAATGAAGGCGATAATATTTTACAAAAGTTGTAAAATTAAAAACAAATTATAAAACGTTAACAGAGAAAGATAGCCCCCCTTTACCCTCATGCAGAAGTATTGCAAATGACAAAGGTTGGTATTGTGTTTTATAACAAAAGAAAGATCCATTGCGTTGTTTTCAAAACATCCGGAATCCGGTTTTAAATTTTATTATTGAGCGGAATGAACAGACGTACCTACGTCTCTGAATTCCGAGACACATTTTTTTTTCAACGCAATACAAAAATTGGCTTCTACGTGTTTTGGAATCCTCCCGATAGAAGTAACTGATCGAGCCGTGGTTCGGCCCCCTCGGGCGCCCTCGAGTCAGTCTACTTACGCGCACAGGGTACAGTCCAAGCCGAGGTCCCCTCCTGGGGAGCGTTTCTGCTAGTTACCCATTATAAAGGTTGAAAAGGTTGAAAGCCTAAGGGCTAACAGTGACCATCAGTCATAAAAAAAGTGAATCTATTGCGAGGTATGTTTCAGTTTGTACTTCAATACCAACTTATTTCCTATTTGCCTACTATTTACTCTTTGTTATTATTTTATTTTCAGCACTATGTTTGAATGTAGAATATTGTTACTGTAATTTTTTAATAAAAAATATAGTCTTAATGCAATTAATTGTCAATTAATTACTGATTTTTGCTTACCATAAAAAGCTAGACAGCTTTCACTTATGATGAACAGTTAGACCGCCGTGGCAGACGCTTCCCGACAGCCGAATGCAAATAAAGCTTCAGTTAATGGCCACAGAGATAGGCGCACCGTGCAACCAAGTTCGTGTGCGCCAATCGTTATGAGTCAGGGAGGGGTGGGTCCGGGGGACACGGGAGTCGTCTGCCACCGGCCGGCGCGTGCGGTCTCCTAGAATCTGCGCGATTCCTTACCGGCTATTTTTATGACATACGATGTGCCACTTTCCATGTTTTTTTAAATCTGTTCTACTTTGTGTTGAATGTAGCAGCCGTGTGCGACAGCGTTCACATTTTAACAAAAACTATTTAAATGGTTGATAGGAGTGACTGCACGTGGTTGCCGCGCTTTAAGTTTAGTTATTGGTTATGTATGGAGTAAACTTTTTTAAGTCATTATTAAACTTTTTTAATAAAAGTGTTGTGCTATAAAATTATTAATGTAATCGATTATGAGTGGAACTGTGCCTGAAAGAAGTTAGGAATTATTTGTGTTGTACAATTAAAATGTGTAAGAAATATTCGATATCTAATAAATATATAAGTTTTATTAAATACTTATTAGCAGCTAGAATTAAGGATTTATTCACTTCAAAAATTTATTGTGAGCAGAGCGAATACTAAATTTTAGGTTAACTTTTTGTTGTAGTATTTTCTAAATTTGTATTTCGCGCCAAACAGTCAGTTATTTACATTGGGCGTTGTACTTTAATATTTCAGTGAGTTGAATTTTACTTTTGTGCTAGATATTAAAGGTCTTTAAGAGTTTGCCCTATATAACAAACTTTTTTAAAACTAATTTATTTTTAAAATAAATTTGTTTGACTGGATTTGGTTGACTTTTGGCATAATTAAGAGGACATTTAAATTATTAGTAAATATACATGACACCTGCGTTTTTTCGCCTTTACAAATTTGAAAAACGCATATTGAAGTATTGTTTTCGGGGTATCTGCAATACTTCTTAACATCTTAGGAGGCAAATAGAATACAAAGTTTATTAGAGTTATTTGTAACGAACTCTCTGTATATAATGTATAAATATTTTAACTTTACTTATAAATATCCAAAGATATTTAATAATTCGCTACGTAAATTGTATTCGATAAAATTTATTTAATAATTTTGGTTTCAAATAGATTCCAATTAGACATTTTCTTGCTTAATTTTCTCTTAAACGCTAACTAGGATTCAAAATACATTCTTGTGATTATTTTCATTTGATATTTTTATATGTGTATGTGTTTATGCATACATTGTTAACTATGTGATGTTAGAAATGCCATTTTGCTTTACTCGTTTGCTTACGTATTGATAGACGTTGGAATAAAATAAGCAATAACATCCTCAATTTAATATAAATTACCAATTTCTTAGTCTGTTTGACATCTTATCGTCGAAGTTACGATGTACTTAGGCGTATAATAAATTGAGGATTTTAAGAATTTAATATTAGCGTACCTCTAGGGTTTATATCCTTAATGCAACTATTAATAAGTAGTTAGTTAAACCATATTTTACATATTATGTAACTTACTAGTGTATTTAAAGTATATTTATATTTTCAATTTATTTGATTTCTTTGCTTTACAATTTATCTTAAATCACATTCCGATTTTATAAGCGCCATTTTGTTCAAAATTTGGCTTGCGATTGTGCGAGGTAGAAGTAATCAAGATATAACATTTTAATTTAACTTAGCTTGAATATGTTTAAGGTTATTAGTAAATATAATGATGTCATTTGTATAATAATAGATTCTTGTACGACGTACCTCAAATTGTTAAGGAATATTTATTACGTCCTAAGAACAAGCTTGCTGCAGTAAGTGGTTTTTTTGTAATCAATATAAAACATATGTAAAATTTGTGTATATATTTATTACTTTAACCCATACAAACCTTATGGTTCAGGGATGAGAGTGCCTGCGCATTGATGCCTGTTTCAGTAAAATTTCAGTCGATATCAATTCGCACTATTACTGTTATTGGTACTCGAGTCTCGGATGTATTGTGACATCTGTCTGGCATTGCTTACGAACCTTCTTCGTATGTATTAATTAATTTTCACGGGTACAGAAAAGTAGACGACGAAGCGCCCAGTCAAAAGTTTTTATCAGCGCAGCATACATTATAGTAATTTTCGCAGAAGCAATGAGACACTCGCTACTTTAGCGATAACGACATAAGAAGGTTCCTGTGCAGCGTGAGAGACATTTATCAGCTTTATATAAAAGCGCTTATGGCACCAGAATTAACAGCAAAGTAATGTATAACAAAGCTTGCTGGGCGATTATATATATTAGCACTAACCGAACTACATTATATCACTGCACCTATGGCACCAGCACATCCGCTATCGCTTTATACCATATCATTACACATTGATACTATATAACTGCACTCCATTCGGTTACGTCGCATATACCTCACCGGGCACACCATTATTCAGTTGTTATAAAGTATATCACCTGATGCAGATTGCGAACTCGTCACCAGTCGTAACTACGGTGATATTTTCCTATTGAAACTAAAAAAAAATGAGACTTACAAAATGGCGTTTACGTGTGTAATTTAAAACAATCAAGTTAAATACTGCAATCTTATGCCATAATTAGCCTTTACAACTCTTAACTGCAACGCGCCTCTATACCTTCTCCTAAGGAGAGCTTGCTATGACATTATGAAACAAAATCAGCCACAGCGCATTGACGAAAATCTCATTTATTATTTTTCTACTCGGGCATGCAGGTTTCATCAAAATATTTAAATCAAGTTTAAAGGAATTTATTTTCATTTTCCTATTTAGGGTTATAAAAAATTGATATAACCCAGTATGTTCGTACTTTGTAGGTACTAGAAAAACGAGCGGTCTTCGCGTCGAAACTTTAAGGGGTGTTACACGGTTCTAAATATCATGTAAAAGTTTAAAAGTAAAGTTTCAGCCTATAAATGTCCCACTGCTGAGCACAGGCCTCCTCTCAATTCACAGAGGGTTTTGGAGCTAGAAAGAATCCGCCACGCTGCTCCAATGCGGGTTGGCGGACTTCACATGTCTTCGAAATATTTTTTATTTCTCAGACATGCAGGTTTCCTCACGATGTTTTCCTTCACCGCCGAACACTTGGTAAATCACCACTTAAAATTGCAATTAACAATTTTAGTGGTGCCGGCACCGAGGCTCGAACCCAGGTCACTCGCATACTAAGAAATTGAAAGCGAGCGCCTAGCCCCTGAGCTACCACGGCTCCTAAATATACCTTCTTGTTATTTTGGAATACTTTTCTACTTTAAACTTTGTCTAAAGTCAAAAGTGCTAAATATATTTACTTTAATTTCGTTGGAAGCTGTTAAGAATGTCAGAACTACTGTAAAATATTACTAGCGATAAGAAACAGCATAAAGCAGCAAGGTTTCGTATAGTGCATGCGGAGAACAGGATTCTTAATTACTGGTAATCAAGTTCCATCTCAGTACAAGATGTCAACACACTTGCATCTTCGTTTAGCCGACTGAACATGAGCCATAGTCACCACTGCCTGGTGGACTGTATGCTTATTAATCGTCCTATTCTAATAAGACCTAGCTGTGAAATAAAAAAAAATAATGATTTTTAACTGTGCCTATACACATATGTAAAAAAATACCTAGTGATGTTACTAACGGCTGATCCAAAAAGTCCAAAACAAAACAAATATCGTTAAAAAATAAATAATTTTTAAATCACCTCCTTGTTCTCCAAAATAATAGAAACCATTATTAACGGCCAGCTCTTGATGTACCTAGAGGAACACCAGCTGATTAGAGACCGCCAGTACCTACGGCTTCCGTCGGGGTCGCTCAGCGTCAGGTGATCTTCTAGTCTACCTCACTCATTGATGGGCGAAGGCAGTGGAGAGCAAAGGGGAGGCCCTAGCAGTTAGTTTGGACATAGCGAATGCGTTTGATCGGGTTTGGCATAAATCGTTTCTCTCGAAGCTTCCTTCCTATGTGCTTCGTGAGACATTATGCAATTGGATCACCAGTTTTCTCTCAGACCGTAGCGTCAAGGTTGCAGTCGACGGCATGCTCGGACTCAAAACCTGCGAATTCTGGTGTTCCACAAGGCTGCGTACTATCCCCGACTCTGTTTCTTCTGCATAATAATGATATGTTTCAAGTAAGTAACATTCATTGCTATGAATACGACAGCACTGGTGATGGCTTGTACACCGGCCGTGGCAATATTTCTCTGGAACACGTCGACGAGTACCGGAACAAACAGGTGTCCGAAGTCGGGATTTTGCTAGACAAAGTCTCGGACTGGGGCAGACTAAATTTAGTTATTTCAACCGAAACAAATGTTTGCGCGTTTACAGCTAAAAAGAAACCCTTTCGTCGTGCTCCCCTTGTTACCTCAGCTAGTATCGGAATCCTTGGTGTTGACATATCGAGTGACGTTCAGTTCCGTGGTCATTTGGAAGTAAAGGCCAAATTGGCTTCAACAAAGCTCAGCGTGCTCAGTAGAGCGGGACAGTATTTCATGCCGGCCCAACGCTTGCAACTTTACAAGGCGCAAGTTCGGACACACATGGAATACTGTTCTGATCTCTGGGCGGGGGCACACCAGTGCCGACTGCATCCAACGAAGAGCGGCTCGAATTGTCGAAGACCAGGTTCTTCCCGATCTGCTTGATCCACTGGCCTTGCGAAGATACGTTGTGTCTCTTTGCGTTTTTTATCGTATGTAGGTCTGGGAGCGTTCCGAGGAATTGTTCGGAATCATACCAGCCGCTGAGTTTCACCATCGTACATCGCGCCAAAACACCCAACTTCCATCCATATCATTTGATGGTTGGCATTCCACCTCTGTGCGCTTTTCGAGGTCTTTTCTTCCACGCACGACCACGTTGTGAAACTTGCTGCCGCCAGCGGTTTTTCCGGACCGATATGACTTAGAGACCTTCAAGAAAAGAGGCTATTCCTTTCTCAAAGGCCGGCGACGCACTCGCGACTCTCCTGGTGTTGCGGATGTTCATGGGCGGCGGTGATATCGTGATACATAGTGATACTTAACGTCAGGTGAGCCGCTTACTCGCTTGCACCCTCTTCTAGTTATAAAAAAAAAACTAATCAAACATGTGCATAATATGTATGTATGTCAATTCACAGGTCTGTACCAGCTTAAGTTGTACGCGTAGATATTTCATCGCGTCATGTTAATCCACTGATATATATAACACAATCCATAGGCGATCAAGCCGTATAGGGGCGCTAACCTTTAGTCCATTACACAGAAACATCAAATCAATTTTCTAAAATCTAATCTAACGTACTATCACGCAATTACGTACTTTAATGTAGTTGCAGTCGTATGGACTGTAACTACTAGGTACCTTAACAATAAATAAAAACACTTGAATTTCCATGTGTTTAATTATTTAAGGTATTAGCAAACTGAATATAGTAGTTGTATAAAATATATAATCTTAGACGAAGTGAGCCTACAATAACGACAGGATAGAACCACCATTTTTGTTCATACTGTACAACTTGGTATGTATTTCTTTAAATCGCTGCTACTGACATGCGCCAAACTTAATTCTCGTCAGTTACTTTAATATTCTTGTACACGTCGTATACGATTACTAGTCAATTTATCTTATCTAGATTCGCTAATAAACAGTACTAACAGTAAACATTAACAAGACAACTTAGTTTTCCTGTGAAGGTTCTACGATGCTAAATTCCGAAACAGTATGCTTAATGTTGTGTGCACTGCTGCCATCTATGGGCGGAGTCAACTAGTTTAACATGCAGCGATGCATTTTATAGATGGCGCGGATACTAAACCCGATATATTTCCTGCTAAGATACGAACCACAACGACGTGCCTGAAACATTGGTATGGTTCACTTCAAGCTTAAACTGTTGTCAAAAGCAACAGCTGGATGTCTCCGTCCTCAATTTTAAAATTCGATCAATAAATCGTATATTCCTTAATGAGTATAACTTTTTGTTTATGCATATATTTTAGAATTCCTATCATATATTAGAATAAGAATTTTATAGTTATGGTTCTTTATTGTTTCGGATAAAAAAGTGCATAAGTACTCTAACAGAAAATGTCACGTAAGTCTATGCAATCGATTTAAAATAATTTTAAAACTTAGATGGTTTGGACACGTAGAGAGGATGGATGAAAGAAGATTGACGAAACAGATTTATGAGGCGAGTGTGAATGGGCAAGCCGGTAAGGGTCGACGTAGGCGAACGTATTGCGATCAGATCGAAATCGTTTTGAGGAAAGGCCACGTCAAAAGTACCCGCAACCGACGAGCTTGTATGAAAACACTAATGAAAGTAGAGGAAGCTAAAGATGTGTGTCAGGATCGTAGCAAGTGGAAAGATGTGGTCTCTGCCTACCCCTATGGGAAAGAGGCGTGACTCTATGTATTAAAACTAAAATATAGAAATTAGTATGGGATTGTGCGACTTTTAGCTTATACAAAACTATCGCATCATTTATTTACATACATTTAGACCATTTTGAGATTACCCTTGCTAAAGACTGAGCAAGGGTAATCTCAAAATCTGCGCGGAGTGAATTAGCATTTAAATACAGCGGATTAGATTATATTTTCAGTTTCTTTATTTCTATATTTCGAAGTGGGGTGTAATTCTAATATGATGACATGACATGATATATGTCCGTGTGGCCTAGTGGTCGAAGTATCTGACTACTGTGCCGCGAGTCTTGGTTTTGGATACAAGCCGGGAGCATTTTATGCAAGAACATACATTTTTAATTTTCGGATCTGGTTATGTTGTGATTGCCCCCGTGTCTCTGACACTGCATCCTAGCCGACCCTCGATCTGAACGCATGAGCGTTACGTAAATTACATATAATTTAGACGCAGTGCCGAATATCGGGCGGAATATCAAGCAGTAAGTGAAAGCCGTGTGGTAGCGGTAGGATTTCTATGCAGGAATCCGTCTAGGTAAGTACCACCCCAGGGCCAGTTATTCTGCCATGAAGCAGTAGTGTGCAAAAATTACTGCGTTTCGGTCAGAAGGGCATTGAGAGCTAGCGTAATCACTGGGCAAATGGCAGTGTGGTGCTACACAGAAATATTCTGAGTAGCAAAGCATCTGTTATGGACAGACGTTGCACTTACCAACAGGTGAACGATTTGCTCGTCTCGAAACTTTATGAAATAAATATAAAAAAAATAAAAATAATTAAGAGAATCTACCCTATGTCATCCCGTGGGTGCCATAAAAGTCGACAGAGGGAAAATGAAAACCAGAAGATGGGCAACACTATCTTCCTGGAACATTTGAATAAAAAAACTGCGATTACCAACCCGCCTGCCAAGCGTGGCAACTATGGCAAATACTCCCCTAAATGAGAGCTACAAACTTTTGGAGCAATCTATGGAGGGGGCCTATGTTAAGCAGTGGACTAATGATAGGCCGAATGAAGTGAAAAAAGACGATTAAGTAATATTTTTAACGCGTTTAATTTAAACTATTTGTAACTCGATGTTCCAAGCGGCTTATAGCTCATGGGCACGGGAGTACTGAGTTGTTTGACATCTTGATGTCATGGCTAATCCGGGGTACCTAATTTTATTTTTAGTTCGATCTACTCAGAATGAGCTTACTGTACCTTGAGGTCTTGCAGTGGTATGCTTGGTTTTTAATTAAATTTTATTAATAATAGAATTCCTAATCGCTAACCCAACAATCTTCTCTATTGAAATTGAGGTATTTTTTTGAATTTCAATAAACTCACGAATAATGCTTTGTAGAAAACGGTGTTTTTACAAGGATTTGTTTTTTATCAAATCTGATGTAATGGTTCGGATAATCCAGAACATGGTCACAGACTTCAGACTTCCTATCCTTCATGTGACCATGTTCTGGATCATCCCAAGTCGTCAAAGAGCACTCTCGTAACTATGTGTGCTGTCAAACTCCCGAAACGCCGAGTTATAAATAGTTTAAATGATACACGATAAAATCCGTAAAGTTACTTTTCTTAAATGTACAATATTCGCGCAATAAGAAATCATTAATTGCTTCTTTGCGCCTACAATTCTGGCATTATAATATCTCCTTTGCAGTTGATAGCAAAGCCAGGTGGACATCGTCATGAATTAACAAAATATGGTTCGTTTTAAATTTTTTGCAATTTAGTTGGACAAACTAATGAAAGTCCCTTTAGAAAATTATGGTATATTCTTAGGTTTATATTATATATTCTACAGGTTTAATAAATTTCCATAAATTACGTTTTAATCAAATACCGTATAGTGTGGTTTTACAGTTTTTAAGTTGAATACTGAAATGTATTTCATTATTGTATAATGAAACCTTGATTGACGACCGCGTGGCCTAGTGGTCAGAGTACCTGACTTCTAAGCCGCGGGTCCTGGGTTCGAATCCCAGCCGGAGCCAACATTTGTGCTAAAACATAAAATGTTGGTTTTCGGGTCTGGTTGTGTTGTGATTGTCCCCGTGTTTCTGACACTGCATCCTAGCCTACCTCCGATCTTATCGCATCAGCGTTACATCGGGCGCGGGTAGGTTGGGACGAGTGAGTGCCTCTGTGTTTGCGCTTACACTTGTGGCACTATAATATCTCCTGCGCAGTTGACGGCTCTCGACAGTAGTCGGAAGTTGTCGCCGTGGTCGAAATCGGCTAGGAGAACATTATCATCATATTGTATAAAACTAAATTTACGGATTTTATCGTAATTAGAAATATTCAATGTACAATATAATAATTGTTAATTATTTATTTAATACATATTGCTTTACATGACAAATTCGTGTACCCAGTCAGGCATGGTAATGAATGAATGTGAGAGTCAGATATCGATATATTATACTCGTTTGAATACAAGAAATCATTCATCTATTCATCTCATCAATTGTTTGTACTGCCTTATTTTAAATTCCTCTAATATTTTCCGTTTAAGACTTTTTAAATAACTTTAGCATATAATATTCATCATTACATGACATTGCTGGTTCAGTCTTTAACACAAGTATTTTACGTGTTATGGGAACATTGCGGTGTGGTTGAAGATGTAGTAACAAAAATAGAGAAAGGGACGCTTAGTTGATGGACACGTAGAGATCCTCGCTCCGTGTTCAAACCAATGAATAAAAGAAGATTGACGAAACAGATTTATGAGGCGAGTGTAAATGGGAAAGCCGGTAAGGCCTTACCGGTTTTCCCATTCTAGGCGAACGTTTCACAATCAGATCGGAGAGCTTTTGAGGAAAGATCACGTTAAAATTTACCGCAACCGACGAGCGTGTATGAAAACGCTAATAAAAGTAAAAGAAGCGAAAGATGTGTGTCAGGATCGTAGCAAGTGGAAAGGTGTGGTCTCTGCTTATCCCAATGGGAAAGAGGCGTTACTGTTTGTATGTATGTATTTAATGAAGTGTCGCTAATACTAAAAATAGATTTATTACATCAATATTTTATTTTGAACAGTCATGTATCTACCGAAGATTTAGAACTGGCATTTACGTCGCTTCCCAACAAGTAAATATATATTTTAATATTTTAGTATGATAGATGAATTCTTCCACCGTGTAATGAAGGTATTTAATTTTTTTGCTGCGTCTTTATCTATATTTACACGGAACGGAATTAAAAAATAAAACATAATTTATAGCGCAATAAAGTTGTCTAATGTCTAATTAGGGGTATGTACGTGTTTTAATAATACCTTCTACACTAATTTAAATATCTAAGAAAACCATCTCACAGAATATTTTTAATGAATTTTTCCTTTGTGAAAGCTAACGGCCTTTTCATTGTGCATAAATTTCCAATAAATGAACGATTAACTAACATAACGAGACATAAGAGCCTTCACTGCGGGTTTCAATCACCTTGAGACATCACAGATACAGTTAGTAAATATTATTTTGATCATGCGATTTTCCTCACTGTAAAGGAAAAATGTGCACTTAAAATTCAAAAACTTAAGTCATTTTCTTTTTAATTCGTAAATAATATTCTTATTATTTGCGAATTTTAATTAAGTTATATTGAAACTAGCTAAAGTGAGAAGTAAAGAAAACACGTCCCACTCTGAAGGCTCTTAGTATTAATATAGATGCTGCAGTGCTTCTAGTGGCAACAGGAGGATATTTTTCGAAAATCACCTATTTAGAAACTGTTTTGTACATTATTTCTACAAAATAACTAGCAATGGTGGGGTATAAAACTATATTTTGTTCAGACGCAATACGAGTTCTATACATATCAAATAATTTTTTGATCCCCTCCGACCTCGAAAGCTTATTAATATTAGATGAACTGTCCGTGCTTCAATCGACTGAATAATATTTATTTACTCTCTTTCTAATAAATAAGTTATCTAATTCATAGTATGCACTGGATAAAAAAGTCTTCTCATTAAAGTTGCCGTGTAATCGTGCCACAGAAAAACCCCTTAAGGAATGTTTAGCACATGAGTACACTCGTTTTTCTCAATGAAAAGAACCACACATTTCACATAAGTAAGTGGTACCTTGACGTTTTAATTAAGCGAACAAAAGACAGGTAAAAGGGGAGCGGTCCTGTGTAAGCAATACAAATTGTGCCTCGGCTTTTACTGTTCATATTACATGGTAGCATTACACTCCTTTAACGACTTTAATTTACGTGGGAAACGGATTGATTTTTTACATGAGACGATATATATACGTGATATGCCCACAATACTATTAGATTTCGACTGTAGAATAAAAATAAGTTAGCTCAGCCGCTGAATAACCACATTCTTATAGAAAACCAGCGTAAAGAAGCAACATTACGCTTTTGCGTTATCTATAATCAATGATGAGAATCGGAGCCTAAATAATTACCAATGATGCATTCCATTTCAAACAAAAAAGTGTGTTAAGGCGACACTCTAGTGTCAAGAGGTTCCTATGAATCCCAAGAATAGATTATAAAACTATAATATTTTAAAATAAAATTGTGATTCGCGCGTTAAAAAACATGTAGCTGATTTGAAGCATCGACGCTCTAGGAAATCTGCAGTCTGTCACCCCATATTATTACATAAGATATACATTTACATAAGATTTGATAGACCACAAATCCATGCAAAAGAACACCGATTCCTACCAAGGATGATTCGCAAGGCTATAGAAATTAAAAAAAAAAAACATTCTAATTTCAATAGGGAAGATGTTTGGGTACTACCACAGGCTTGACATCTTATAATTAATAAAATTAAATCAAAAACCGCTTACTGTGTCTTGAAGCTTTGCAGTGGTATCTGCAAGGCTTAATGAATGAAATTATGTTATATGGCATAAAAAACAAAACCAGTTTCTTCTCTGAGAAGGTCTTATTTTTCGAACCGGTGTAGATTTTGACATTCATAATAGTTTTACTAAACAAAAAAGCCTAAATTGAATAACGAAATTTTGACTTTGTCTACCTCTGCCCCCAGTAACACAGCCTCATTTTTTCTTAATCGAGGTTGCATAGAAGTATCGGTGTCACAGTTACCACTTATAACGAAGGAGTGCAACAGCGAGAAATCTATGAAAGTGACATTAACTAGGTGATTAATTTAAGAGACAAACTTTAGTAGCATTTTCAATCACGTAATGAGCCCATTATAGTATCAGAAACTTTAAATGACTGTTAGCTTTACATGCTTTGTGAAAGATGTAAAATATATATTTCCTTTTAATTATCTTTTGACAAATACAGACCTTTTCAAAATTTAATGATCACTGTAGACGTTTATAGGTCCATCTATATAAGAAGATATCAAATTTATTTTGGTCGGTTCTCTTCGATTTTTTACGTTAAATTTCATGTCCAAAAAAATTAAATTTTACATCTAATATCTGTATGTAACCTTATCTAATCATTGTGGTTGAAGCATTAGGTGCGTTGTCTGGTCTTCGCTGCCTCGTCTGATGTTGCGACTGGAATAGTTAAAAGAAAACATGTTAAATACGCTTTTAACTTTCTTTTTTATGAAGTTAGATTTGCAAATGAACGGCGTCTACCTAATAGTGTATTGCCAGTTATTCTGTCGTCAAGCAGTAGTACACAAACATTACTGCTTCGGTCTAAAGGGCATAGCCACATATAAAGGTTCTGAGTGATACAGCATTTGGGCAGACGTTGAACTTACCATCAGGTGAACTTTTTTCCGTAAAAAACATCATTATCGAGATATGCTGTCAACCCCGAGAAAGTCTTCTTTGATGAATTATTCCATCTAAGCGGATGGTAATAATTGCGAGTAACCGAGTTTCTGGTTTTTGTCACTCACGCCACGAGGTGCACCAGTTTCTTGTAAAAGAGGAGGCAAGCGAGCAGTGGGCTCACTTGATAGTAAATGGTAACCGCCGCTTTTGCGACCTCGATCGCCACAACCAGTACCAGATAGTTATGTGCACAATTAGAACTAGACACTAGAGAATGTCTCTACCACGTACATATGCGTTGCTTATTAACTTATAATTATAACAAACATTAGTTTATGTTTCTTCAATATGTTATACCTTAGATTTATTCTCATGTAGACATTGTTTCACTTTATATTATAGATTATTTAGTACATTATATAATAACATTAAACACTATTTCGCGCAAATCACATTCCGTATTTACCAATTGACTGCAAGATTGATCAATATTATTTATTAAAGACCTCATGTGTCTGTTGACAACAAATAACTCAGATTATCGATCAGACAATTTCAGGTCGTCTACGTTCTGTTCATAGCATACCTGTTGAATGCAAAAGCTCGCAGATTTATGGCCAAATTATCCAACCCCTCTTTGTATTCACTTTTATTTTCATTCACAATCATTAGAATAATTGTTTTGTCTCTGAAAAAACTGTACAAAACGGATATAAAGCGAAAAATATGTTTACTGTGTGTATTATGTTCCATTTCGCACTGAATGTTCCTCTGGTATTAAATTCGATAATTTTCATGTGTTGCTATCAATTATGTTTTTCTCACATGCAAATAACCTTTTTATTATAATTTTTTATAAAAAATAATGTATTTATTACTAAAATTACCTTGTTTTTGCTAAGAGATGTGAATTTGGGATTATCTGTAACTTCACTGATGTTAGCGTCGCCGTAACACTAACGCCGTACTGCGGCAGCATAGATGAACTAAGATGCGCAGAATGCATTTCTAGTTGAGGGTTCACTCCATCTATCGGAAGGTAAAACATGAACAGTGAAAATTTAGCGGTAGCGTTATGCACAGCGAGCTAGTCTAGAACAGGAACTACGATGCGGGCTGATTCCTGATATTGCCGCTAGAGCTCGCTTTAATACAATTTAAAATTTCTTGTCGGCGTAGAATTCATATGGAACGCTGGTCTACATTTTATAAAAAAGAATAAGTAAATTATTACGAGAATTAAAAAATAAAATGAAAGAAATTTTTTATAACATACGCGAATTTACTTTGTAATCATATGCGAAAACTGTTGTGCGAATTATCACACTAGATTGAACTAGTATAAATTACAGTGTGTTGGTTTTTCTTATTTTTATATTGCATTGCACGTAGATAAATGTATAACTGGCAGACACAGCGAGTTTTCACCTCCGTCTTATCAAAACACCAAAGAAAGGCTTACAATTGATTTAATAGTATAAAAATGATTAAGCACTCTGTTTGTTTCGTTTAGTCTGTTTTTCTTTTGCATTCATTGTATATTATTTCTTTTAAAGTCTTGCCTCCTTTTGAAATATTTTTTTTTACTTTAAGCCTTGGTAGCTTACTTAATCTAAATTTGGTAACGGTAATTTGTCATATAGCTTATAACATCACGTACAATTTTTTGTTACAGTTTTTACATACAGAGAAAAGTTCTAGTAGTTACCGACAGATGTCGCTGTAGTTCCAACACTGAATAATATTTAATTAGATACGTATCTATACAAAAATAAAGTAACAGCTTATAAATTTTCAACTACTGAGCCCAGGCCTTATCGAATTTTTTTAGGAGGTTCGTGGAGTCGGGAAGTAGCCACGTTGCTCCAGTAGAGGCGGCTATGCAGGATTCCTCATAATGTTTTCTATCACCGCCGAAAACTTAAATATATATCAATTAAAATACCATTAAAATACCAATAAATAAATAAATTCAAATACCAATTTTAGTGGTGCGGCCCGGTACCGCGGGATAAAGCCAGTTCACTCACTTTTTATGAAATTTAAGTCGATCGCTAGGTCTTTGAGCTACCACGGCTAGTACTAACCATTATATAAGGAACTTTATTTTCACTACTGTTATTTCAGATACAAGTATTTCATAAATATTTTGTCTGTATTTATGTAGTATAGTTTATTTTAAATAATTTTTTCGAGGAAAAGCCCAAATTTAAGTAGTATTATAGACCCAAATTTAAGTAGGTACATTTTTTAATTTCCACTGTGATTGAAATTATATAATCTCTCAAGATCAAAAGGCAATGACAAAATCAGAGAGATTCACAAAAGTCAAAGGTAAAGGTTATAATTCGGTAGTAAATAAAATTTAATTACTTTTAGTTATTGTTCATTATGCTTCTTGATTACAGAAGCTCATTATCGTGAAATTTTGGAAGAAGTTTAAATTAAAATATTATCTTTTACTCTGGAATCAATAGGCTGTCTAGGGATAAGAGAAGAAAGGTTTGGTTGCCCTTAAGTACATTTTTATTGTAAAGAATTATGAAAATCAGTTTATCTATAACCGTCTAACGTCTGTCGTTTCGATCGTATCGTTATCTTAGGGGGTGCCTGTGTCGGAAAAGGAATATGTATACTAAATTAGGAGTCAATAGGTCCTGTAAATAGTTTTGGAGATGTCGCGATGAGCTGATGAGTCAGTGTTACCATCTCTTTTATAAAAAAGATCACTTCTAAATATGGATTTCTTATATCAATTTCCTTATTGCCAAGCTTACCACTCATTGCAAACGTCTGACCAAACGTGTTTACTAATGCCAAATGTTATACAATTTCCAATACTTCATATTTTAATTGTGCTCGCTATCTGTTATTGAAGCATTATTTTTTTTTACCATTATTTAGATTTCGCTCTTAAGTCTTCTAGTAACTTCCTCAATAGCCGCATTACCTTGAACCAAAGTAAATAATTGGAATTGAATCCATATTACACGTACATATCGTTATAATAAAATAAAACTATAAAAAGTTTTCAATAATAATCAGTGCTAGTGATATAAATGTTGTTTGTGAACACTCATAAGTGCATGGTAAATATGTGCTAAATAAATAAAAGTGCAATAAATAAAAGTTCGCGACTCGAAAGTGCAACTAAAATATGGGTGCTTCAAAAATGTGGTGTGTTGTGTCTAAAGGTGACCGAGAATAGTTAGGAAAATGCTGAGCCGTTGGAAAAGTAAAGATAAGTCCGAGAAAAGCGGCAAGTCTTCAAGCTCTGGCGGGAAGAAGAAGAGAAAAGGTCGAGAAAATGGTGAGTGTTGCTTTAGGACAGTTGGTAAAGATTGTAGGAAATGAATGGCCCTTGCTTCATTACTATTGCTAATAAGAAATTCATTTTAATAAGATATATAGGAAGGAATAGATAGGAAGAAATGTAGCTTAAGGAGGCCTGTGCTCAGCAGTGATACTTTTACTTTTCTTTACTTTCCTCATAACCAAAGTAACAGAATATAAATGTCTCAATGCTGAGCACAGGCCTTTTCTCATTTCTTGAGGGATAAGTCCGCCCCGCTGCTTTAATGCGGGTTTGTGTACTTCACACGTCCTTGAAATTATTATTATTTTTAGAATGGATTTTCTGACATTGATCGGTCGCTAGACCCTCGTTCTGCGAGTAGCAAGTCTGCAAGTAAAGTTGATATAAGGAGAAAAACCTTGTTTATTTCCCTTTACAACATAGTGTAATGATTTTACTGGTAATAGGATTCATATGCAAAAATCCGTGTAGCTACGAGTAATCCACCGCAGTAAATCTGTCGTAAAGCAGTAATGTGAAAACATTGTTGATTTTCGGTTTGGAGGGCACTGATAGCTAGTGTAATTATGGGCTATATGATACTTCAGGACTGATGTCTCAGGGCGACGAGCGCAGTCTGGTGACACACGCTGCGGGTTTTTTGACACTTTCTTTACAGGAAAAGTCGATTCTTAAACTGTCATAGCGGTAATGTTGATATATATTTTCCTTGCTAAACACTACAAATAAGGTATATTTCCCGTAACAATCTGAAGCAGTTAATGGTGTAGCGAAATTACGAAAAAAGAGGGGGGAAAATTCAGTGCACATAAGTGTGTGACGTATCTTTAGATAGGTCTTAAAAATGATAAAGAATTTTCGAAATAACAATTTTACTTTATGCCCATTGTAACTGAGAGATGCGCTTCTAAAGCCGTAACAAATATGTCGTCCCCATCTAACATTTCAACTATGCGTTGGAAAATTCCGAAAATTTTTGGGGGGATTTTATCATAGTTGCCACGCTTGGCAGGCGGGTTGGAAGCCTACATTCAGATGCTCCGGGAAGATGCTGCTGCCCATTTTCTGGTTTTTAATTTACCTCTGTCTTTTACACACACCCACGGGATGAGATAGGGTGGTGGATGCTCCTTAGTCGATACCACACGACGCCTGCATCATTGATGCGTTTTATTTATATAAAACGCACCACACAAACACCAAGACCCGGAAGAATTATCTGTAGATCATACAAATATTTGTCCCGTACGGGAACCCAACCCGCGGCCCGTGGCGTAGACGCTGATCCCTTAACTACTGCGCCATTAATCGGCAGTCATTAGGTTTACATATATTTAAATAAGTATGACTTTAGATTTTTTGATAACATGATTATGTTTTGTTTCAGAAGAAGATTGGCACGGGGATGGCTTGCGTATGGATGGTACGTTTCTACAATTTTGTATATAATATATATTCTAATTTGCAAATTGAATCATGTTCGATAAACGACACGGATAACGTAACGCACTATTACTTAGCGGCTCAACACAATATCTATCGGTTTTCAAGTATCTGTGATTGTCATCTATGTATTAAACGACAATGTATTAAAAATAAGCGGCAGATATCGTTTTTGTCCAGTTCTTTTATTTATGTCTTACAGGTTATTGTACAAAAACGAGAAACGGTAATGTGGTGTTTTTTATAATTATAATTTGTAGCAAATTTTAAACGATCAAAAAAGCAAGAGATGACCATTTCTACATCACTATGTTTATTACACTATTCAACTTTTTATAATTATTCACGGGAAATCATGTAGCTAATCTTCATTAAATGACGACCGCCGTGTGGCCTAGCACTATACTTCTATGCCGCGGTAGAGGGTTTGAATCTTTCGGCTGGAGGCTTTTTTATTGGATAAACTGACGCGACGGGCAAACATTCACCTGATGGTAAGTGCAACGTCTGCCCATAATAGATGGTGTGTCATCCGGAATTTTTCTGTGTGAGGTATGAGATATTTTAGGATTTATTTTATTGGAGACAGTGACGGGACGAGCAAAACGTTCACCTCCCCAAAGCAGATGTTGCCTAAAGCACCACACTGCGCCCGTCATTTCAGACATCAGTTCTTAAGTCTCATATGCCCAGTAATTACTCTACTGCTTCATGACAGATTTACTGGTAATGTGGTGGTACTTACCCTGGGACTAATTATAACGTAAGTTCTCAAATGTTGGCGCCGGTTGGGATTAGAACCCAGGACCTGCGGTGTAATAGACAGGTACTCTGACCACTAGGCCACGCGCCTTAAATACTGAAAAGATTTACTTTCGTGAAATTCATTTGTTGACTCGTCAGTGCAACTATATAAACAACAAAAAACTGCTAACATGAATTTCACATGCACAACACAAGCCAGACATGAAAACGAATAATTAATTTTTTGTACAAATCTTCGCCTCGGCTGGGATTCGACCCAGGACCTGCGGCGTAATAGTGGCAAATTATGATAACAAGACTAACTTTTCAAATGTGAAACATATTTTACAAGGATAGTAATATGATTTTCTGTTAAAGCTTCGACGGAGTTGAGCCAATTTACAAAACGACTTATAATGAGATATTTTTACTGTAAGGTATAAGCTCGTAATATATTCGTTTAGATAACTTGCGAGACATATTGCTTACAAGTTTTTCACTTCACTTCCGTTTTCATTTTTCCTCGTAACTAGGAATTACCAAACTATAATAACTAGGGCCTAGTTATTATAATTTGGTAATTACTTTATAGAAGTGTTTTATCTCGTACCTTTATTTCGTACACAGTGACATAGTGAATATGTTAAACTGTTAATCGAAGTATACGTTTGATATTTTAAATATACATACATACTGACGACTGAGCCAAGAAGTTTTTTTTTATTGGAAAAAAAGACGAGACGGCCAAAACGTTCACCGTATGGTAAGTGCAACGTTTGCCCATAACAAATGCTGCGTCACCCAGAACATTTCTGTGTAACACCACACTGCGCTCGACACCCTGAGACATCAGTTCTTAAGTCTCAGGATTCCTATGCAGGAATCCGTCTAGGTAAGTACCACCCCAGGGCCAGTTATTCTGACGTGAAGCAGTAGTGTGCAAACATTACTGTGTTTCGGTTTGAAGGGCACTGTGAGCTAGCGTAATCACTGGGCATTTGAGACTTAAGAACTGATGTGTCAGGGTGACGGGCGCAGTGCGGTGTCACACAGATATATTCTGGGTGACACAGCATTTGTTGTGGGCGGACGTTGCACATACCATCAGGTGAACGTTTTGCTCGTTTCGTCACTTTGTACAATAAAAAAAAATAGCAGAAAAAATCAATTGTCTCCGCCAGATGGCGGAATAACCTGACATTAACACACTAGGTTAAAATACCCAAACCCAACAGAAAGCAAAGTATGTTATCGCGATCACAAATATATGTGCCAACTGTGGTAAAAACAGTCAATTATCCAAAGTTAATAGACGTAAAGCTATGGATTGCTTGGAGGCTTCTGATGATGTATTTCACTCTATGCAATTGATAAACCCGCACTGGAGGAGCCTGGCGGAATCGTCACAACGTCTGTCATTTCTGAGAGGGTTATAGACCTTCGGTTTTAGGCTGTACTTTACTTTCTTTTAAACCTTTGCTGAAATAACAGCGTTGCATTATAAATATAAGCGACTTTCTTCATGTTTATTTTAAAAAATGTAGATGGCGATAAAATTATTGTTAGCTAACAATACATAGGAAAAACTTCGAAATTGCCGAAAGATGTCGTTTCTTCAATTTCTAATTATTAAAGCAGTATTTAAAATATATGGTAGAAAAAAGATATTTGACCAATTATTGAATGTATAACAATAATTATCTGCGTTCAAAATAAAAGAGAACAAATAATTTAAATACACTTATTTTACAGTTAACTATAACATTTCATAGTTACTTGGTTACGATCGTTTGATTCCCTGAAGTTTTATAGTCCTTGTAAAAATCCCTAATCTACATAAACTGTATCTCTTAATAAGTCTATGAAACGTATTCAAAAAATCTTTATTCATAAACGTTCAAACGTTTCAATAAACTGCGTCACATCTCCTGGTTGAGTATACCTCTATGGCTCAAAACAAAAGTCTTCCACCAGTGCGTGTTGCTAGTGATGACATTCGGAACCGACGGCCGCATAGGGAAGCTCAAAGTCGCTCAGCGAGCTATGGAAGTATCTACGCTCGGTGTTTCTCTGCGAGATAGAATCCGTAACGATAATATCCGAAGCAAAAGTAAAGTAATTGAGATAGCTCTTGACTCTTAAGATTAAATCTCGTACAACCGATAACCGTTGGGGAAGAAAGGTTATCGAGTGGCTATCTTGGACCGGCAAAGGCAGTGTAGGGCGACCCCCAACTAGAGCGACGACCTGCACGGTTTTGCGGAAATTGATGGATGCAGGTGACACTGAACCGTGCTATTTGGCAATATATGGGGTAGGCCTATGTTCAACAGTGGACTTTGATGATGATGATCAATGTATTGTATTATATTATATGTATTATAATTGAAATTTAAATATTTACAATTGGTATTGGTATAATACGTATAATGTCATAAAATTACACATAAAACCGGAGAACAGACAAAATGTTCGACTACTCACTCATATAGTTATTAATTTATTTTATCCAATGTACTAATTTATAATTCGTAAAGTTGGACAAAAAGAGTGTCCTTCTATATTTCGGCTCAGGCAGAACACGCCAAATTAGGCTTTTTTTAAGTATTGTATGTTGTCAGCCCGGCGGCTTTGCCAGCCTCGTCGGAAGAGACTCGCGAGCAGTAGGCCCGCAAGTAAGGGTACCAGACTAAGCCGGCTCAGAACGTGTCTTAAATATGTATATTTATGTACCTATCCACACCGACGTTGTGTACGTGTGTATAGGTATTACTTATTATACCTTCTTATAGCTTCTTGACAGCTTTATTTAAATAACATTGTGTTTTTGGAATTTTTTATCTGGTTTATTTATAACACGATCTGTGCAATTGTCATATCATAGCTTTAATCGATTTTAACATCCGGATAGAAATAGTATTGATAGAAGAATTAGAAGACTATCTCTAAATTATCTAAACGGAATAATGATGCGGGACTCTTTTGGCCTTCCAATAAACTACCAAAAGTAATATTCATTATTTTTTGATATTTACTTTGATATTCGCTACTCGTGAAACCATTTTTTATCTTTTTGCTTTTATCACACTGTGACACTGAGCATATAATTTATTAGAAGTTTTTTTTTTAACATTATATGTTTTGTAAACGGCCTTTGTCGGCTGCTAATTTTACATTACACTGCAGTTTTACATTACGTTGCCATTACTTTTTGGTTTTTTGGTGTTTATCTCCAGTTTCCTTTGTACATACAAATACGCAAAAGAAAATATAATCATAGGAAATTCATTGATAAGTATTTCAAACTGCAACTAACAATCCTTAAAGTTCCCTGTTTAATGCCTATCGAATTTTTTCGTATATTGGAGTTCGCGCCGTTCAGTAAGAGAAAGAGCTTATTTGATAGGACCCTTATGTTTCACTTAATTGGAGAGGTTTGTTTGTGTGTAGTGGAATTAAATAAATCCAAGCAATTAGCGAAACGTTGTACTTTCATTTAAGTGGACGCACGAATACGTATTAACAGGTAATGTACCGTAGGTTTTCGTTATTTCGTGTACTTAACTCGCAGCGAAGAAAAATTTAAAAGTCAAAGTAACAATCAAAATATTTACCTTATTAAATGTAGGCTTGTTCAAAGCTCTTCTATGAACGTCAAAATCTACACCAGTTCAAAAAATAAAACGCGGCAAGAAACTCTGCGATCTGCTTTTTTTAAATAATTTTATAAATTACAAAAAAAAATTACACCATAAATTTAGTAGGCGGGGGGTTTGCAAGTTGCTTTTATTTTCGTAGATTAAAAAGGATTTTTCTAAATAGTTCTAATGACTTTTGCGTCACTATTCATTCAAACTATGTACGTACAAATATGTATCGGTATCCAATTTTTTAACTTACATCAGCTAGTGGTCTCTAATTAATATGTTTATGTAATCCAGCATTTATTAATTTCTAGCGACCTCGAAAAGAATCCAGCCTTTTTTGTATATATTGTAGCAGACTTTCGAGTAATTTCTTCATCATTTAACTTGAAATAAGTTCAAGCTTAGTGCGTAGTATTTCTAAGGTATAAAAACTATGACATGTGTTCTACGTTACGTTACGTACGTTGGACATTTCGGCTTGCTCTTTTTCGTACATAATTTGCCACTTACATTCGCTGTTCGGTCACTTTGAATGTATTCTGGTTGTCTAAAGCAGTGATACGAAGTGAACATATAAGTAACTGTTTATGAATATGCCTATGATATTCTAAGACTAACATTTTTAGACAGTTAATGACCCGGGAAGATCCGTGTTGGTGCTCTAATATATAATGTCGAAATATTTTTCTATTTTTAAGGGTACGGGTTTCCTGTCGATGTTGTCTTTGTCGAAGGCAAGTGGTAAGTCAGTTTTTTAAATAACAATTTGAACTGTTAGTGGTGCTGTTGCCAGCGATTGTACCCAAGTAACGGATGCACTACCAAATTAACGAGAGTTTCGGTCGCGGACCAACCACGTGAATTTAATACATTTTATAAGTATAAAGTACAATAATACATACATACATACCTAAGATCACGACTGTATCCCATAAGGGGTAGTCAGGGACTGGGCACTCACTGCACAAACAGATGTCTGCCACAATCCACGTTTCACCAAAACAATATAATGCAGTTGGTGTGATAGGTGGTGAGCCCATCGCCACCATGCGCTGTTGGGTGCACAGTGCAGTTCCTTACTCGCCTTTTACGAGATCCATTGGATGAGAAGGAGTGGTAGTATTCTTTTAACGAGCCGCCACCACACGGCTAGTACAATAAACATTTAAAAAAAACGATGTGTATATACTATTAATATATAGGCTTAAGAGAATCTACCACCCCATCTCATCCCGTGTGTGTCGTAAAAGTCGACAGAGGGAAAATGAAAACCAGGAGATGGGCAGCAGCATCTTCCTGGAACATTTGAATAAATAAACTGCGATTGCCAACCCGCCTGCCACTATACAAATGAGAGCTACAAACTTTTGTAGCAATCTATGGGAGATGCATATGTTCAGCGGTAGACTAGTGAAAGGCTAAAATGTTGATGATGATTTGCTATTGAGTTGAAATTTATTTTCTTTAAAATAAAGTACACCTAGAGATAATACTCTGAAAATAATAACTTAAGAAGGACTTATGTCCTTCTTTTCAGAGTTCAGGTTTAATAATAACAGAGAAAATCCTTTTAAAGTGCAAAATTCTAAAGCATCTGCTTAACAACTGTATTATATTTATTTTTTCTCTGAGAAAGTATGTAAATATTTCTCAGTACCTATAGATCTGAGCTTAATTGACTTACCACTCGTCAAAGGCGTAATTCCAGGATATTGCTTTTTCTTTTCTCTATATTAAATGATCCTTTTTCGCCATCATATCTCTAGGACAAATTTCAGTGTCTCTTCATCACATGATAGGATCCTTCGTCTTTCCGCAAAAATTTTTTTTTTCATTAAAATTTTGTTTTAAAATTTGCATTTTTACACAGGAATCCGTCTACGTAGGTACCACCCCAGGGCCAGTTATTCTGACGTGAAGCAGTAGTGTGCAAACATTACTGTATTTCGGTTTGAAGGGCACAGAGAGCTAGCGTAATCACTGGGCATATGAGTCTTAAGAACTGATGTCTCGGAGTGACAGGCGCAGTGTGGTGTCACAAAGTAATTTTCTGGGTGACACAGCATTTGTTATGGGCAGCAGAGGTTTTGCTCGTTCCGTCATTTTTATGAATTTAAAAAAAACATTTTAGTGGGTTCTATAAGAACTCCTTCACTATTCTGCACTTCTTTGTAACTGACCAATGACATCGGGAAAGCGTCCAACAATAACACCTTTAAAAAGTTGTAATGTAACTTTTGTATGTAAATTGTATCAGTGTTGCAGTGTCCAAAAAACGAGTTATCTATTTACCTATCTATATATGAGTATTAAAGAGTCACGAGAAGAATAAGTAAAGAATGTTAGTAGCTGTTTGTATATATATATATATATATATATATATATATATATATATATATATATATATATATTGTAATACTAATACTGTGATAGCCAAGAGCCGTGGTAGCTTTTAGAGAGAGAGAGATTAGAGATTAGGCGCTTGCTTTAAATTTCAGATTACGCGAGTGACCTGGGTTCGATTCCCGGTGCCGGCACCAATAAAATAGTTAATTGCAATTTTAAGTGCCGATTTACCACGTGCTCGGCGGTCAAGGAAATCACCGTGAGAAAACCTGCTTGTCTGAGAAATAACAAATATTTCGAAAACATGTGATGTTTGCCAACTCGCATTGGAGCATCGTGGCGGACTCATCGTGGCGGACTCTTCCTCGCTCCAAAACCCGCTTAGAAATGAGAAAAAGGCATGTGCTCAGGAGTGTTACATTTATAGGTGTTACTTTTTTACGTGTTTATATAATAAGTTTATAGTATGATACTTAGGTGTCACTTATATTTTATTTTCTTGTCTTATATTCCAACATGTTTATCAAAATCTCATTACTCCATGGGATGATTGATAGAAAATGACAAAATGCATTAAATCCGCCCTTTGTATCCTTTTTATGTAAGGAAAGCAATAAAGATATAGAATAAATTAAATTTCTAGAATATTGCGCATTAATATCTGCTCAAGGGTAATTTTTATTTTTAAAACCCCTAATATTGAGTTATGTTATATGTTCTAGTAAATATATGACATTATACAATATTCTTATTAATGAATCATAGTGATAAATTTTGTATCCTTAAGTCGGAAATACACTAATAATATTCATTTTAGTGTAGATAATAATAATAAAAAACAAACGTGAACTTAATGGTGAGTGGTTCCTTTGAACTATAGGATGGATATGTATTTATTCATCATCGATTAGAAGTAGTCATATGTCTTTTGACAAAATCAAATGTTATCTGATATCAAGACGGAGCTATAGTCTTGCGTAGTTGCATGATATTAACTATTCATTACTCTCAAATTTAGTAGGATTGTCGGGCATGCGAAACTGCAGCGTGAAACTTCCTCTTACGGAGCAATTAGCAGTTTAATTAGTAACATTCTGTTTCATGTTAAAAATTATACTGTGATATTTGAATTAAATACATACAAATAGTGATTTGTTCAGTATCTAGAAAATGCAGTTATTGTTTATATCTATGCAGCCTTCGACGTCTTCCGTGTTTTTTAATTTTTTAATTTTTATTGGATAAAGTAACGAAACGAGCAAAACGTTCACCTGATGATAAGTGCAACGTCTGCCCATAACAAACACTGTGTCACCCAGAACATTTCTGTGTGACACCACACTCCGCCCGTCACCCTGAGACATCAGTTCTTAAGTCTCATATGCCCAGTGATTACGCTAGGTCGCAGTGCCCTTCAAACCAAAACACAGTAATGTTTGCACACTACTGCTTCACTGCAGAATAACTGACCCTGTAGTGGTACCTACCTAGACGGAGTCCTGCATAGGAGTCCCACCACCAGTAAAACCACCACCTACCACCAGTGCTGTCGTCTAATACTGATTATTTATTTTAACTGCACTCACGAATCGTAAATGTCCCCCATCGTATAAACCGTACTGCCATCATGTAAAACGTAACGATCATGTATTTATATAGGTCTACTGTACATCATTTCTTGACTTACTGTACATCTTTTTTCAGAATGAATCTAAATTCCGAATTACCCCTGTAAATCCGCCATAACCTTACCATAACCGTTGCGGCCTTCCAGAACTTTTAATTAGAAAGCTTTGTGTTACACCGCACTGCGCTCGTCACCCCGAGACTTCAGTTATTGGCTCTCATGTGCCCTGCAATTACGCTAGCTACAGTGCCCTTGAAAACCAAAACAGAATAATGTTCGCACTCATATACGACGACAGAATAATACATTTCCTTATCAGTCGCGTACATGTTGTGGTATGCATGTAGCAGTTCTTAATTTTAATGTTTAGAAAAAATTAAACCTACTTCATTTAAATCAATAATATTTAAAGCAATAACAGTAATATTTTGAACATACTTTTATCGATTTCAACGTTTATATTTCAGCTAATAAAGCTACAACAGATCTTTTAAGGAGAATTAACGATTAAAGTCATCATCATCATCATATCAGCCTATCACTATTCCACTGCAGAACATAGACTTCCACATAGATTGCCACAAAAAATAGTAGCTCTCGTTTTGGAGGATTTAGCCATAGTTGCCACGCTTGGCAGGCGGATTGGCAACCACAGTTTGTTTATTCAGTTATTCCAGGAAGATTCTGCTGTCCAACTCCTGGTTTTCATTATCCCTCTGTCGACTTTTACGACACCCACAGGATGAGATGGCATGGTAGATTCTCTTAAGCCGCCACTACACGGCGGAACGATTATAGTAACATAATTAAATATTACGATGTATTCACTAATATCCCAATGTTCTCGTTAGAAAAAAAGAAGTGAAAGATAAATGTTGTTTCTAAAGACATTGTTAAAACTAAAATTAAGAAGCCATCAAGTATCCAAGTAAAATTAACAAAGTATCAGCGATCTATTACTGTACAACAGTCTTGGCTAAAAACTCTGACAATTTTCTTATGCATTATTTTATTAAGCAACTATTTTTACATAAATAGTTTGTCTTTTACAATGCAAGATAATTACAAAAATATTTCTCTTCTGAATCTATAAATTATAATAACTTAATTGTCATAAAGTCCTTCTCCCCGTCGCATGGTACTAAGAAAACTGGCATTACCAATATTATCATCATCGCGTTACTTATCCAAATAGGTATATGTTATAGTATAACACTTATAACATATAGCTACAGCATAACTAAACGAATAAAGAAATTCTCAAAGCGTACGTATACGTCATATTATACAGCCTGGCACACCCGTCCCAGTAAAGCTTAATAAAATACACACACAAGACATCAGAGTAGAAGTACGCATGATATTTTTTCCTTCGTCGTCTGTCAGAGCTATTATAGTCAAAAGGGGGCCTCAGCAATGTTTTGTTAAAATCTGTTTTTAACCAAGTAATAGAGTTATTGCTGATTTTTCACCCCCAATTTACTAACAAAGGGAAATCAATATAGAAATGTGAATGAAGTTTCCATATTAAGAGACTACCTGACGGGCATACAACAAACAATCGAGTGATCCATTTACCAAAGCTTGCAATCACGATTGTGTTTTTATTCACTCTTTTTTTTTCTACGAATGTGTTATTCTCTTCCAATGACACTTTTTAATCATTTTAACAAGCGCAAAAACAAGTGCATTAAAGATTTTTTGCGTGTATTATCAATATATTTTGTATTATGTGACCACAGTTTTGTTTTCAGTACACAATAAGAGTCAGTGTACATTTCTTACATGTAATTGTGTTAGGTATTAGTTAGGATGTTATATTATTCTAAATTCCCTTAAGCAATGTTCCCTTTAAAAATATTTGAATAATAACTGAACTCTTACATGTAGTGGAATATAAATGTAGCCAAATTATATAGAAATCTCTGAAAAGTAATAAGTTATTGAATTATAGTGTATTTTTATTATTTAAGAGTCGCGACAGTTCATACCAGAGATATGCAGTAAATAAATTATTTATCTAACACTTTGAAACTGCTAAAGGATCTAAGGGTACGCTGCTATATTTTCAAACATCTATAAATTTAGAACAATTCGAAGCCTTAGAAAGCCCAGCTCAGAGAATGATAATCCCAATAGATCTTTGCATTTCATTCACGGCACGTACCATCCATCGTCTTACAAAACGCAGCGTTGAAATGGTTGAATGTTTTTGTCACGGTATTCTTTATATAACTATATATTATAGATATATTGTTATAAAGAAATGGAATTTATGTAATATGAAGAATTTTTTTTTACGTTTTCATCATAATCGGATGATTTTTTTAATAAATGTACGAGTATTTCTATATCTGCCTGCGATGATTTGTTTTTTTAAAATTCGACCAACGGGTGGCTAAGTGGTCAGAGTGCCTGACTTGCTAAAACACTAATCATTGGTTTTCAGGTCCGGTTGTGTTGTGATTGTGAAATGTATGTCTGTAACAGTTTAAAGTAAAAGAAAAAAAAATAAGCTGGACAACTTATTTTACACATACAAGTTGTGATCGCATATAACGTGGAGGCACCCACCCGGTTTCATCTCAAAATAACCAATGTGACGACTGTGATAAGTTCGGGGAAAGGGTGCAATACGGTATTTAGGTGTCATACTAGGTATTATTTATACAAAGGAACTTTATCGGCATGGCCATGGACTTCAATAACCTTTATGGAGTTAGAGTTAGATCCATCTGGGTGACTTGATTTCAAAGATCAATGTAGTTTACGACATAATTCTCTTGTAGGTTCTCGAATCCGTCAAATCTAATTATCTTTAAGATCCGAGAATTTATTGAGTTTATTCGTAGTACCGTCGATTTTATTTTTCCTTTAAACTTTTTTTTTCTCATAGCAAAATAACGAAGTCGAGATGTTTCATGAAAAATCTTTATTATTTATCCTATATTACTCATCATTTCATAATCTAAATACCAGAAACAACCATTCGCTGATAATGTCAGTTACACGACTTCACAGAGTCAGTAACTTTTTCATGAGGTAGTGTACATGTTTTTAGAACAAAAACCCAGAAAGTGCACAGTCTTTCAAACAAAAAGTTATTTTCTCTAATAAACTGGGTCTTTATTATAATATGGAAGAATACATGGATGATGATAACCCCTAAGAATAAGTAGATCGCTGCCAAGCTACATTTTTATATTTATATTTATTAGTTATTGTGTTTATTATATTGTTTTTAAAACGACTCAAAAGAAAAAAAAATGTCTGCTGGGTTTTTAACAGTTCTTCTCAGAGATGGCATATTTGTTTAAATTATGGTTTAGCTACTCATATGGTTTATATCGAAGTTTGTACGGAAAGTGTTATATATATTTAATTCCAAATGAACTTATGGAATAATGTCAATTTAATTAAACATTATGTTTAATCACCCTTCCTACTTAGTAAAGTGAACTTTAGTTGCCCGCGAATTAATTCCCGCAGAAAGTCGTTGTTCTACATTCCGCCTACCAAAAGAAAATACGCAAGTAATAATTTTCTTCATCGCTCCTGCAAATATTACAACAAACATCTACAAAAAATAGACATATTTAGTTGCCCGATCAATGCTTATAAGCGAAACGTGAAGCAGGCTCTGCGGGACATTGTTTAGTAGATTTTAGCCTTGTTTATATCATTTTATTAATTAAAGTGACAAGAAAGTGACGAGCAGAAAGTTTACCTGCTTGTAAGTGCAACGTCTGCCCATAACATATGCTTTGTCACCCAGAACACTTCTATGTGCCATCACACTGCGCCCGTCTCCCTGCGACATCTGTTCTGAAGTCTCATATGCCCAGTGATAACACTAGCCCTTTAGACCGAGGCCTGGGGTGCTACCACCAGTAAATGTGGTATTGGAAGATTCTAAGTGCGATTGACTGGATAACTTCTTTCTTATTGCTATTAACGTTAACTGATTTGTCGCACAGGTTTTTTTTTTATAGGAGAGGGGGCAAACGAGCAAGTGGCTCACCTGATGGTAAGTGATCACCACCGCCCATGAACAACCGCAACACCAGAGGAATCGCGGGTGCGTTGCCGGCCTTTGAGGAAGGAATAGGCTCTTTTCTTGAAGGTCCCTAAGTCGTTTAGGTCCGGAAAAACCGCCGGCGGCAGCCGATTCCATAGAGTGGTAGTGCGTGGCAGAAAATTCCGCGAAAAACGCGAATGCCAACCATCCAGGTGGTGACGATGGAATTTTGTGTTCTGCCGCAAAGTGCGATGGTGAAAACCAGCGGCTGGAATTATTCCGAACAATTCCTCGGAACACTCTCCGTTGTAAATCCTGTAAAAAATGCAAAGAGATGCAACATCTCTTCGCAAGGCCAGTGTATCAAGCCGATCGGAAAGAACCTGGTCGTCGACGATTCGAGCCGCTCTTCGTTGAATACGGTCAAAAGGAAGGAGCTGGCACTGGGGTGCCCCCGCCCAAAGATGAGAACAGTACTCGTAAGTTACGTATAGTAAGTATGCCCGCTACTACAAAATGATAATAATCTTCATCATCATCATCTCAGCCCATCACTAGTCCACTGCTGAACATCGGCCTCCGCCATAGGTTGCCATCACCATACCATCCTCATTTTGGGGGGATTTTGTTAAAGTTGCCACGTCGGGCAGGTGGGTTGGCAACCGCAGTATATTGATCCAGGAAGATGCTGCTGCCCATCAGTTTGCCATCAGTTTTAATTATCCCTCTGTCGACTTTTACGACACTAACGGGATGACATCGGGTGGCACATTCTCTTAATCCGCAAAAAGATAATAACTTATTATTAATACTCAAAAAAATTTTAATATAATTAAATGGTATTAATGGTATCAATGGTATCATAGATTCTTAAAGTAATTGACGAATGTTGTCGATGTAAGCGAATCTACCCCACCCAATTATGTCGAGTGTCGTAATAGTCAATTGAGGAAAAGTCTCGTGGCCTAAGGCTGATGGTGGAATAATCAACTCAAATATACATAAGATCACGACTGTATCCCATAAGGGGTAGTCAGAGACTGGGCACTCACTGCAAAAACAGATGACTGCCACAATCCACGTTTCACCAAAACAATATAATGCACTTGGTGTGATAGGTGGTGAGCCCATCACCACCATGCGCTGTTGGGTGCACATTGCAGTTTAATTCCTTACTCGCCTTTTACGAGATCCATTGGATGAGATGGAGTGGTAGTGTTCTTTTAACGAGCCGCCACCACACGGCTAACTAAAATATGACAGTCTCAAATTGTTCAGACCGATGACGGACAACAGCGTCTTAGGTGCTAGGTGCTCTCCTTAGTTTAAAAAGGCCTATTATTACCAGCAGTGGGATGTTAATATTTTACCTAGATCGTCGGTCTGTCTATATCTATTATTATAATCTAGTCTTCCATATTTGAGAGCGTTATTCCACTTTTTTGGCATTTTGGCAATGGACTTACCTAATCTTTGGTGACGATACAAAAAAAGCAAATTTATTATTGCTTACTATAACGACCGCGTGGCGTAGTGGATAGAGTACCTGGCTTTCGTGCAGCAGGTCCTGGGCTCAAATCCCAGACAACATTTGAGCAAAAACAAAAGATTGGCTTTCAGGTGTGGTTGTCTTAAGCATATGAAATGTAAGTCTGTAAAACTGTGTATGTTTTAAATAATTTACACCTAGTAATCCCGTGTACTTTCAAAAATAATAAAATAAAATTGTCCCTTTTTGAGCTTACGTAAGCTTTTAGGTAATCTCCTTTATTTATTTTATCGGTGCAATTTTAGTGATAGCCGAGGCGAGGGCGTGTATGTCGCGCGTGTGCCTACACGAGCGACAGACTCGTGGCAATCTAGTAATCCTGTGTTCACTTTAAAAAATAACAAAACAAAACGGTCCCTTTTTATGAGCTGTAGGTTCGTAAACTCTTTTGTTTGATTTATCGGTGCAATTTTTGTCATGCACGAGGCAAGGGCGTGTATGCACACGAGCGGCAACCTCGTGGCATTTCAACGTGTTATTGCCGTGTTTTTTTTTTTACTTTTTATCAACTTCCATAGTTACCAAATTTGATGAAACAGTGAGACTATACATCTGAAAGATGTCGGCGGTCGCTCGCCCATATCATTTATAATCTCATCGAATTAAGTAAATAGTTTTTTGCAATGTAGGAAATGAACATACGAGTATAATTCGTTTCTTGTTCTTGACTTTGTGGAGCAGAGTCGAGACTTTTCTAGATTCTTTTTCACCTTGAATTGCAATCTTCTGTAGAAATATACGTTAATTTAAAGTTGAAAAGAATAGTACTAACTGAGGTTAGGTTTACAAACTCACGATAAATACTTAAAACAAACTTTCTTAAGGCAGATATTTTATATACCTTGTATGTTGAGATGATTTATATTAATATTTTTGCGACTCTTGTGGTAGGATTCCTATACAGGAATCTGTCTAGGTAGGTACCACCCGAGGGCCAGTTGTTCCGCCGTGAAGCAGTAGTGTGCAAACATAACTGTGTTTCGGTCTGTAGGGCACTAAGAGCTAGTGTAGAACTGATGTCTCAGGTTGACGGACGCAGTCTAGTGTCGTACAGAAATGTCCTGTGAAACAACATTTGTTATGGCCAGACGTTGCACTTACTTGCTTTTTCTACGAAATATTATAAGAAAGAAGATAATAATGAAACTAGTGTAAAACTGACATACGTGCGCTTGCACGGGGCACCTAACGATTTCAATTTGGTCATGTTATTAACGATTTTTACCTCCCGCATCTACATAAAACATTTGTAAGCGTTCCCCTCACGTATTTGTGTGTTAATGAAGTCGGAGGGCATTCGTTGCGAATATGTTAAAGCAAAAATTCGAATCCAATTCTCTCTGTAATTGAATGTAATCCGTGTTTCATAGAAAATGTATTCATGTTGATAACACCGTGTTGGTTAAGCTTCCGAGGAGGGTGGTGTAAGTGCAGGGAGGTGGGTGGGTCTATAGCGACCTCAAATGTACGTCTGTTACCAACCTCCCGTAAGCGTCGGCACAGTATCGGAGATCTTAATATCATAGATATATTGTACTCGTACATCAACTCGTACGCAGCTTAATAGCAAGGTCGTAATTATTACTTAGTACTACGCTAATTATCTCTGAGTACATCAGTGATAATTAATTTAGATGATCATTATAACAGTTCCACCACCTCTCAGATCAAATATGCCGGACCAGAATTATCTAGTACAGTGACAGGAAGTATTGTGTACGTGAGACGAGGACGTCTGCTAATACAAAGTAAAATCTTGGTAGAAGCCTATGAACAGTGGACAACACACGATAATGTAGATTATAACTAAAACTTCGTCAAAGTTGTTTTCCAATAAGGACAATCATTAATAATGACTATGATTTTCACTAAAGTACAATAATATACATTTTTTGTTCAGTATTATTTTCTTTAAAAAGTAAGTCACTTGTGGGCTCTAGTAGTTCTAGTAGTTTGATATTTTCTGAATAGGAATATGATATACACATATATATTACACATACATGCATATATTGTATTAAAATATATATATATATATATATATATACATAACTACTATAATTAAAATAATGTATACAAATGGAGTTGTTGTTTTTTTTCGAGAAGTCGATGGTTGCAGGTGGCTCTTGTCCATTTTCATCATGAGATGATGTAGGTCTAAAGACCTACCCGTTGGGAGACACTTAAGGTTATTGAGCATAGTGCTTAAGTACTCCAGCGATTTTGCCATTACGGCAATTACATCACCGAAATTATATATAACTAGTAACAAATTTTTAATGCCTATTTAGCTGTTAACAACTGAAGTGTCTGAGTATCCAAGACAAACCTGTTTTAGGTGTTTATTGATACTTTCCTAAAAAATCTATTTATTTGCTTTTTTTATAAAAATAAGTTTAAAATTTTAATTTAAAAAATTTAATAGTTGTATGGTGTCTATGTGTGTAGTATAAGCCTTACAATATTAAATCATTGTTGTCTTCCTAGTTACTCTAGTTCAATCAATAAGCCTCGATGGGATTACTACATTAGTATTATGTGCGGTATTAGTACGGCAGATTAATTTAGTCAATTTAACGCTGTTCACAATGGTCAGTAAGATTATATACCTTTAATATATGAATAATATAACGTCCATCTTTAAAATTTTATCCTAATCATTACATAGATTCGCGTATTCCAAAAAATATTTCGCTATGTTTTTCCTGTTTACACTGAAAGAACTGTGGAAAAATTATTTAGACAGACATTTAACAACATTTTCTTTAATTGCCGCGTTTGAGGGTTTACTTTAGTATAGTAATGCGTTGATATAATAGTTGATATAACTTATATCAACGCATTACTATACTAAAGTAAACCCTCAAACGCGGCGATTAAAGAAAATGTTGTTAAATATCTGTCTTATTTTATTTTTAGAATCCGTAGTGTTTTATTTTTAGTGCTTACATTTATGTAAAACGTTCATTTTCAAAGTAGCATTGGTATACCACAGTTGCCACTAATTACGGTGCTTAATTATCTGTATCTATTAACTTACTCTAGACCGACTTAAACGTTAACCTCCCTTGGACAGGTTAACATTTCATCTAGTCGTCCTACACGACGGTTCCGGTACGAGGCTATCATAGAAGATCCGTTTTCTCCAACTAGTTATAGGTTCCGCATCGTATCCTCTCAATTTAGAGCGTGTTTTAGGAGTTGGAAAGTTTACATATTCTACTAATATTTTTAATTTCTCAGACATGCAGGTTTTTGAAGTTATCTGTCAAGTACGTAATAGAAAAGCCTAGGGTCATTCAATGTCATTAGAATATTAAAAAATATTTAGAATATATCTACTGTCAGCAATTTTTTCTTAACGTCTAATTAGCAGGCTATTATGTATACTAATAATCTCTGTTCGGTCTGTAAACGACGTGAATAAATTATGATATGTGGTTTAGTATATGCGTAGCTGCAGCACATTTATTATGATACATATGTTAACCCCATAATTACATACTGATTAACGCTTGAATCGATGACAGTGCTGCTTAGATTGACTTCCGTTGTATTTAGTTTTTTGCTGTCATGGATAGGCTTCAATCAATGGTGGTTAGGTGATACAGGCTTACCACATAATATAGCATTTATATCATTAAAGTAGTATGCATTGTATGACAAAATTTCATAGAAAAGTTATTTCCCAGGAATAACTAACACATTTTGTTATTATTTGTCGTCATATGATTTTATTGATATAAACTAACTATTGATATATAATAACTTGAGATAAAGTAATAAATTTTCTATGAGGCGGACAATAATTTTATTGCTTACTATGTGAAAATAGTATTCTATGTCAAAAGTTTATTTCGTTTGGATATCGCGTTGTTTTTTTACTTTATCTGAAGTAAAAGGTATTTAAATAATATTGCTCGTTAGTAGGTAATTAAAGACTAATGGATATTCGCGATATTTGTAAACATCAGCGATTGTTACGTAAACTTTTCACTGATATTTTATGGTAATTTTAACTTTGGCATGAACTTCAATCAATATCCGGGACTTGGTCAGATTTCTCAGGAGCACCTCCGATTTATTTATTTATTTAAGCTTTTATTGACTAAATGATACATGTGTCGTACTTATTGCCTAACGGTTTTTCCTCCCAGACAATAATTGAACTAAGCAGCGATAAACACGAAAGGCGATAAAAATGTACATAAAATTAATAATATAAACATAATTATACCAATACACATCTGAGAACAGCACTCACAGCCGCAGCCCCTTGTGACAAATATGTAAGACTTAACTGGAACAATTAGAAATAATCCATTCTAATATTATAAATGCGAAAGTAACTCTCGCTGTCCCTTTGTCTGTTTGTTCCGTTCTCACGGTTCAACCGTTGAACCGATCTTGACAAAATTCGGCACAGAGTTAGTTTGAATACGGGTGACGGAATTAGGATTTTTGTTGTGTGAAAATAAAAGAGTTCCCATTTTGTTTTAAAAAACAATATACACGCGGGCGTAGTCGCCGCCTACAACTAGTAAAAAACAAAAAATAATAACATTGCACTGCTGAATGAGCAGATATACGTATCGAGTTCACCACTGTTAAATATATGTAAGTCTGGTGCTTAAGATTTAAGTTCGACTGGTGGTAGGATTCCTATGCAGGAATCTGTCTAGGTAGGTATCACACCAGGGCCAGTTATTCTGCCGTGAAGCAATAGTGTGCAAACATTACTATGTTTCGGTTTGTAGGGCACTGTGAGCTAGCCTAATCACTGTGCATATGAGACTTAAATACTAATAGAACACTTCTAAAGGAAAAATAGTGAGAATATTCATGTTATTTTTCTCGAATGGTTTCTTATTAATGCTTGTCTTGAATTCTCTTCAAACAATTATTTGAACAGGGCTCATTTCTTCATTACAACATTGGCCAATTATTTATCACACGCCAAAAACTCTCTTATTTTGACTTAAAGTAATAATTATGATTCATCACCATCATCATCATTTCAGCCTATCATAGTCTACTGTTGAACATACGCCTCCCCCATAGATTGCCACAAAAGTTTGTAACTCTCATTTTGGAGAGATTTTGCCATAGTTGCCACGTTTGGCAGGCGGGTTGGCAATCGCAGTTTATTTATTTAGATGTTCCTGGAAGATGCTGCTGCCCATTTCCATCTTTTAATTTTCTCTGTCGACTTTTACAACACCCACGGGATGGGATGGGGTGTTAGATTTTCTTAAGCCGCCGCATACTTTGTTAAATACAAAATGTACTACACTTCATAATCAGCAGGTTATGTTTCTTACTTTGCTACTTATTTTTATTATCGCTCAGCAGAGTTAAATACACTATTATAATTGAGCGTTAGCTTTACTCTTTGTAGGCGCAAAAGAATGTGCTTAAATTAAATAACTTCTGATATAACATTTCGTATATGGACAGACCACAACCTGTTATTTTGGTGTCCCTCAAACGAATGTAGTCATTTGCATTTCGTAACCTTAATAGGACTCGTAGTTAACTCGTGGTGACGCCGCTTCGGAAGAATAGGAAGTATTTTATTAATGCAGTCTTTAGAGCAACTAGTGGTGGCGCCACTTAACCACCGAAGTTTGTAACTAATGCCGAAAGTAATTTAAATACTTTGTTTCGATAAATAAGACAGGAAATATAAACGAAAATATGCATGAGTGAAATAATATTATGAAACGCGGTCCGCTTAAATTGTGCAAGCCGTAAAGGTTTCTTATACACATGTAAGATTAATCGTTGGAGTTTGAACAGTACAGTGCGATCGTAGCAATCTTCTTCTCGTAGTATAAGTGCCCCCCATATGAATTAAATAAAAGTTATGCTGCTGTTGTACTTTACTTTTTAAAATATTTTATTTTACGTAATTCCTATCTTTAAAAAAATCTTTCTCATATTAATCTCAATTCCAGGATAAAGGGGTACAGAACTTTAAAATTAATAAAACATAAAATAAATTTATATTTTCAGTCGATTTGCTGGTATTGAGCTACAGTCTGTTATTAACTTCAAAGTGATGAACTTAATTGCACATTTGTGCTCTGATCCTTAAAAACAAACTCAGCGGCGGCACACGCGACAACGGTTAATAAATATTTATTTTGGTTTGTTCTATGTTTTATCGGGATGCATCAGATAACGTTTACCGTGTAATGAAAAAGGCAACATTTTTTTAATAAGGAACGCTATTAGTTTTTATTATTGGTAGCGGCTTAAGACAATATACCACCCCATCTCATCCCGTGGGTGTCGTAAAACTCGGCAAGGGGAACTCGAGTAACCTGGGTTCGATCCCCGGTGCCAGCACCTCGTTAGGTTAGGTATAGGTTTGTTCTACAATTTTAAATGCTGATTAAACACGTGTTTTGCGGTGAATGAGAACACGTGAGGAAACCTGCATGTCCGAGGAATAGAAATATTTCAATGATATGTGAAGTCCGCCAACTCGCATTAGAGCAGCGTTGCGGACTATTCCCAGCTCCAAAACCCCCTCAGAAATTAGAGGAGGCCTGTTCTCAGCAGTGGGACATTCATAGGCTTTTACTTTTACTATTTCTAGTACACTGTGCAATTATTTTCTTCATAAATTTTATATTCAATGTATAAGTTTTCGTGTCGACGATTTTACTTTGTTATTTTTTTTATTGGAGAAAGTGATGAAACGAATGTTGTGAGTTCAGGCCAGTGATTACTCTAGCTCTCGGTGCCCTTCAAACCGAAACACGGTAATGTTTGCACGCTACTACGTCACGGCGGAGTAACTGGCCCTAGGGATGTAGGTGGTACCTACCTAGACGGATTCCTGCGTAGGAAACCTACCACCAGTAAAATATTATGTTTTCATTATACATATGTACATGTATAAAAAGGCTGGCAACGCACCCGGATTCCCCTGGTATTGCGGATGTTTATTGGCGGCGGTGATCACTTAGCATCAGGTGAGCCGCTTGCTTGTTTGTCCCTCTCCTATAAAAAAAACATTGCAAATTTGTGTGTGTAAATGTTGTTTATATGTAAATTTGGCTTCCTTTTTTTCCAAACGACATTTAAAAAAATGTTTAAAAGCTTGCCTCGTCGTGTAAGAAAAAATTCCCACTTGTTGCTGCACTTAATTTATTTTCTTTCGTTACTACGCGGTGCTGTGGCATATAACTCTCATTTACGCGCTATATTGCGCTCTTATTTCCTCAAAGCACAATCGTAAGCTACTGCATAGCCACAAAAATTTAAACGGCAGTGAAGGGGGGGGGGGGGGTAAGAATCAATGCTACTAGCAACTGCTTCTGCAGATCCTTGACATTGCCTAGGTTTCTTTTGCGCGTCCTCACACAGCTTGCAGTGTATAACCGCGTCTCGGATGTATAGGCAATACCCGGTATTACGCCGTGGTTGCGAAAATTTATGGACATTTTTTCGTCTAGTCCATATTCACCTCAGGATCTACCTACGAAACTGTGATAGCCGCCGGAATAACAGATACGCCATTTAGCATAGTGTAAGAATTATTACGAAAATATAAATTCAAATACTAAGTGAATTTCAAAGATCGCTAAAGAGAGTAATAGACCGGACTATCGAACTGCAAGCAGCAGTATTGGCCAAAAATATGTTACTGTCTTTCTGAACTACTATAGCTAGTTACTGGTGGTAACTTTAGCCCACAAATCTTTGACTTAACCCGGTCTTCGGATCAGATCACCAAGCTCCAGCAGAGGGGCGAGTTTCTTCCATAAAAATTTTCAAGGTAGCAAACAAGTAATGTATTGAGAATAAAGGCGTGTGTAAATCCTAATCCTAACTTTAATATTATACTAGCTGATGCCCGGCGACATCGTCCTCTTGGATATCGGTTTTTTAAATATCCCGATTTTGATAAATTTTATATAAAAAGTATCCATGTACGTTTCCAGGATGCAAGCCATCTCTGTACCAAATTTCGTCAAGATCTGTTTAGCGGTTGAGCCGTGAAAAGGCACCAAACAGGCAATGGGACAAAGAGTTAATTTCGCATTTAGAATATTAGTATGGATTAGTATAGCACAAAGAAGCAAGGAAATGATGAAATATCTCATTCACATAAACACAAACACTATCGCATTAAACCGGACTTTCCAAGATTTGCAAAACAAACATTATGGGAGGGATAGTTCTTTTACTAACTGTGAAAAAAGTGACTTCCGCTAAACTTTATCGGTGATTCCAAAGGGGCACATATGCAGATGAAATAAAAGCCTGTCTGTAATCGTCAAGAAATTAAAAAAAGTAAAATAAAGTATCAGCCTATAAATGCTGAGCACAGGTCTTTTCTCATTTCTGAGAGGGTTTTTGACGCGGGGAATAGTCCGCCACGCTGCTCCAATGCGGGTTAGCGGACTTCACATGTCCTCGAAATATTTCTATTCCTCGGGTATGCAGGTTTGCTCACGGTGTTTTAATTCACCGCTGAGCACGTGGTAAATCAGCACTCAAAATGGTAGAACAGTTTTAGAGGTGCTGGCACCGGGGATCGAACCCAGGTTACTCCCGTACTAAATTAAATGCGAGCACGCGGCCATGAGCTATAAAAAAGACTTTATATTACAAAAAAAAATAAGAATGCACCAATACAATGACGTTGATTAATTGGAGATCGGCAGTGGGTCGGCTGCCAAGAGCTGTCACTAACTAGGGATTTCTGTAATTTGATGGAGAGTGAATAATAAGTAAAGAGTACAAATAATAATTTAACCACTTTATAAATTTTCATAAAGGTTATTTAAATTGATAAAAAAAGTAAAGTTTCAGCCTATAAATGTCCCACTGCTGCTAGGGTAAATTGATATCGATTTACTATTTATTTTAAGTTTATTGATTTATTTATGCCATGTGGCACGTTAAAATAGTAAATAGTCCGTCTTTTAAATACATACTTGTATGTTACTTACTGCTGCTACCGTGTAATTGAAAACAGTTATTATATTTTTTGTAACGCTTGTTATTTATCCTCAATATGTTTTACTTAATATACGTGTCACAATAGTATTTTTTGTCAGGTATTATTTAGGGGGGTATTTTATTCATTTAATAGTAATTTCATGGGTTGCAACACAAACCTTTTTATTATTTATATTGTGTTTAAATGGGAATGCTAACAGAGATGACACAAAAGTCGCCAGTTCTCCCGCCAATCGCTTCTCGGGCAAGTGCAATGCGCATGCCCGGCCCGGAGTGAGAACTGACATTGTATTATTCAATTCTCGTACACAGTAAAACTCAACAAGTATTTATTTGCGCAAAATTAAAGTGTTATTCTGTAAGTTTCTGAAACAAAAACACCCGTTTTCCTGAAAGCTTCTGGTTGGTTTCAGTTAAACATTCTCGTGTGACTTTCACCATAAAGATGAATTGAAGGCTTCGATTATATGACTGTCTCCCTCTATCTTATGTTTCCACCAAACCCAAAGAATGGGACAAAAATGCATATCTACACGGCTGTGTTAACTTAGCAGCGGTGCGTCGACGTAAAATGCCATATTCCAGCAACAGGCATCTAAACTCATTCTTTTCAGAACCTTGCTTGGAGCAAGTCGGAAGTTGTGTCTCCATTTAAGTGAATAGAACTAGAACTAAAAGTGAGTGAGTGATCATGTGTTTACTATTGGCGTGCATAAGTGACCTAGGCCACATAGTTATGGTAAGTAAATAAAAAATATCTAACCATTATAACTCTATCATCATCATCATTTCAGCCTACCATAGTCCACTGTTGAACATAGGCCTCCCCCATAGATTGCCACAAAATACGGTCCTGAGCCACCTGCATCCATCGACTTCCTGCAAAACCGTGTAGGTCGTCGCTCCATTTAGTGGGGGGTCGCCCTACACTGTGTTATAATTATAATATATTATTATAACTCTATATAGTTATTTTATTTTATTTTTTCTTCTGCAGAATTCAAAATGGATACAAGCATGTGCGACATGCGTCTGCTCGGCATTTGATTGTAATCGCCGCGAGGAAGATCCTGTTCCAATAGACTCGAACACGGAAAGGCAATGCCGAGCTGGATCGGTGGAAGTAGATCTGCGTACCCTTAACCGCAGCAACTCCGAAATCTACTCAGAAGTAATTTTTGAGACGGACGTTTCTAATATCCGCTATTAATTCGGAAGAGTGATGCGCGACTACAATCCTTCAGAAAGTGAAGGTACGTACTCTATAAAGAATTTTGTCTGTAATAATTTTTAAAAGAAATATCATTGATGCACTTGCGAACAGAAAACTTTAATGGTACTGCGTTTTTTTATTGAAATGTTAATTATGGTCATTGCGAACACATCTTATATTTCTTTTTTATTTTATTTGTTTGAGATTACCTTTTAATTACGCATAGTTTCACTATTCATTCAATTCTAGAACTTTCCAAGGGAAATGTATTATATATCAGATTGTAAAAAGATTAACGGAAAAGTTTGGTACTATAGCAGCACTGACTTTTCCTGTTAATTGAATTAGAAAGAAACACTGTAATAATCGCTTTTCGCAAGAGGTTTATACAATTCTCAAAGTGTAGTTTGTAAATATAATATTTATTGTAATATAATAATTCCACGAGAAGACTGCCAACCCACATTGGAGCAGCGTGGCGGACTCTTCCCAGCTCCAAAACCCTCTCAAAAATGAGAGGAGGCTGTGCTTAACAGTAGGACATTTATAGGCTGATTAACTTTACTTTTTTCTTATTAATAATTTGTTAAACACAAAATAAGGTTTTTCGATAAAAGCGTTTGGAATACTGCATTCATTTAAAAATTGCATATTACATCGGCTCGGTTGGGGCAGTGGCTGCGCGGCTGACTTCCGGAATACGAGTCTCGGGTTCGAATTCCGCGCGGAACCAATACTTGAGCGGTCTTCAGATAGTTGTTTCGGGTATGGTTGTTTGAATGTGCAAATTATTTCTGTAAGAGCGATACACGAAAAATCTTAGAGTGGACAACCTTTATGAAACCCTTGTTTTACGCTCTCACTTTAAATTTGTTAGAACACATTACTATGGCGCTTGCGTTTTGATTAATATTTAATTTTAATAATGTATTTATTTACATAAACTTTGCGGTGATTAGCCATAATCGTTTTGTGTTATTTTTTTTAAATAATGGTCGTTGTTTTTAATCTAACATATTTTTTTTATAATTACAGATGGAGTACCGCGGCATTTCACCATAGATGTGCCATCTGTCTAAAATGAATATGATTGTATTGAATTAGTAGCTTTTTCTTAGTAGTACTGAAATTCCTGTAGATCAGTAGAAAATAGAACTTCATAATTGTCGTACGTATTCAATACATAAATGTATTTTTTTTTTAATAAAGTTTCCTTCTAATCTGTGTAATGATTTTAGTTTTATTTCACCTGATTTCAACACAAATATATCTGTAAATAACACTGCTGCTATTGCCTAATAAAAGTCCCTGCCTTTGCCGAATATCACAGCGGTCTTTTGAATCTTTTTTGGCCAGTTTTTAAGAACCTTTAAAGAAAGATGTTTTTTAGCGAATCACATTAAATATTTTAAGAGTCACTGTCATCTTTTAATATTGATATCCCCGATAGAGTTACATCTGTATTATTAAAATATCAGTAGTCTTACATTCCACCGCTGAACATAGGGCTCTCCTTAATCATTTTACAGGTGGATTCCTATGCATGTATCTCAAATCGGTGGAAAGAATGCATAGTTATCACCACAGTGCCAGTTATTCTGCCGCCACGCTAAACTGAAGCTAGTGTAATTACCACCAATATGAGAAATTATGAGACGATGTCTCATGATGACTAGCGCAGTGAGGTACAAGAAAAAAGGTACAAGGAACATCCTTGTAGCACATGCAATTCTATGTAATCGAGAATGTTACGGGCAGGTGTGGCACTTACGATCAGGTGACTTTTTCATTATAAAAATCGCCTTAATCGCATTTGTCAACTAAATCACTTTAAACATTTTAAGAGTCACTGTCATCTTTTAATATTGATTTCCCCGATAGAGTTACATCTGTATTATTAAAATATCAGTAGTCTTACAGTCCACCGCTGAACATAGGGCTCTCCTTAATCATTTTACAGGTGGATTCCTATGCATATATCTCAAATCGGTGGAAAGAATGCATAGTTATCACCACAGTGCCAGTTATTCTGCCGCCACGCTAAACTGAAGCTATTGTAATTACCACCAATATGAGAAATTATGAGACGATGTCTCATGATGACTAGCGCAGTGAGGTACAAGAAAAAAAGTACAAGGAACATCCTTGTAGCACATGCAATTCTATGTAATCGAGAATGTTACGGGCAGGTGTGGCAATTACGATCAGGTGACTTTTTCATTATAAAAATCGCCGTAATCGCATTTGTCAACTAAATTTGCGATCGTAGTACCAGTATGCTTGTGCCTGAGGCGATACTGTTTTACAGGGCCCATTGTGGGCTAGGTATTTCAGGTCCGACCTATTTGAGAGTAATTCCGACCTCTGTTGAAAATATCCAGATTTTTTCGCGACTTTAGGCGAACTTCACGTTTAGGAATCCTTTTTATTTTATATGGTCGCCATGAAACATGTAATTAAATAGGAGATTATATGGATGATATTAAAGAACTCCCGTGGTTGAAGATGATGATATTAAAATTTAATAAAAGTACAGTCTTCATGAACCTCTTCGTAGCTTGCTGCTAGCATAGACATTTTTAAGAATCTTTACATAGCATTTTTAGAAATGTAAGACCATGGGATTTTTTCAGACATTTTCGCAGTCGAATTTTATGGCACCTACAGATACTATCGTATATAACAGCGTTGTACCAAATACCATCCATCGTCGTGCGCTTTTTATGAAATTTTCTACCACCAAACATGATTATTTAGTGGAAGTTGATGCCGCCAGCGGTCTTCCGGATCGACGCGGCTTACCTTCAAGAAAAGAGCCTACTTTTTCTCAAAGGCCGTCAACCCACCCCCGTTCTTCCGTATTGCGAATGTTGGTGGAAATATTGAAAGAATAAAAATCCCTTTAACTTGTTAATGATTATGTTAATAAATAAAATAATATGATTATGTTAATGAAATTTTGTGCACTATAACAGAATTAATACATTGTCAATTTTAACGCTTAAGCGACGACGCTCAATCATTGCAATTTTCAACCTTCATCACAGACTATAATCTCGTATATTATGATTTTTGTTTTAAGGAACAGGTTACACAATATTGTGGAGATTTATATGTAAAAATCACAGAAGGAAAACAATGCGGCCTTATAAATAATAATATTCAGGTTTAAAACAAAATATTTTATAAACATATAAATGATACGAATTACCAATTATCAGCAAGTACAAGCCGTTAGTCAGAAGTTATTTCAGCACTTTGAGCCTGTAAACAGTTCACTGGATAAATATAATATATCTGTATATATTCTACGTATTAATATTTTATTATCTCTGAACCTAACCGATAATATTGCGCGGTTAGGACCAGAGACAATAAAATACAACTTTATGTTATTACTAGTTGTGCCACGCGGTTTCACCTGTTTAAAATATGTTGACCATATGACTGCACCGTACGGCTTAGTACCTCGCTGATATGAACATTACCGTTTCGACTTTTTAAAATAGGTTGACCATATGACTGCACCGTACGGCTTAGTACCTCGCTGATATGAACATTACCGTTTCGACTTTTTAAAATAGGTTGACCATATGACCGCACCGTACGGCTTAGTATCTCGCTGATATGAACATTACCGTTTCGACTTTTTAAAATAGGTTGACCATATGACTGCACCGTACGGCTTAGTACCTCGCTGATATGAACATTACCGTTTAGACTTTTTAAAATAGGTTGACCATATGACTGCACCGTACGGCTTAGTACCTCGCTGATATGAACATTACCGTTTAGACTTTTTAAAATAGGTTGACCATATGACTGCACCGTACGGCTTAGTACCTCGCTGATATGAACATTACCGTTTCGACTTTTTAAAATAGGTTGACCATATGACTGCACCGTACAGCTGAGTACCTCGCTGATATGAGCATTACCGTTTCGACTTTTTAAAATAGGTTGACCATGTGACTGCACCGTACGGCTTAGTACCTCGCTGATATGAACATTACCGTTTTGACTTTTTAAAATAGGTTGACCATATGACTGCACCGTACGGCTTAGTACCTCGCTGATATGAGCATTACCGTTTCGACTTTTTAAAATAGGTTGACCATGTGACTGCACCGTACGGCTTAGTACCTCGCTGATATGAACATTACCGTTTTGACTTTTTAAAATAGGTTGACCATATGACTGCACCGTACGGCTTAGTACCTCGCTGATATGAACATTACCGTTTCGACTTTTTAAAATAGGTTGACCATATGACTGCACCGTACGGCTTAGTACCTCGCTGATATGAACATTACCGTTTCGACTTTTTAAAATAGGTTGACCATATGACTGCACCGTACGGCTTAGTACCTCGCTGATATGAGCATTACCGTTTCGACTTTTTAAAATAGGTTGACCATATGACTGCACCGTACGGCTTAGTACCTCGCTGATATGAACATTACCGTTTAGACTTTTTAAAATAGGTTGACCATATGACTGCACCGTACGGCTTAGTACCTCGCTGATATGAACATTACCGTTTCGACTTTTTAAAATAGGTTGACCATATGACTGCACCGTACAGCTTAGTACCTCGCTGATATGAGCATTACCGTTTCGACTTTTTAAAATAGGTTGACCATGTGACTGCACCGTACGGCTTAGTACCTCGCTGATATGAACATTACCGTTTTGACTTTTTAAAATAGGTTGACCATATGACTGCACCGTACGGCTTAGTACCTCGCTGATATGAACATTACCGTTTCGACTTTTTAAAATAGGTTGACCATATGACTGCACCGTACGGCTTAGTACCTCGCTGATATGAACATTACCGTTTCGACTTTTTAAAATAGGTTGACCATATGACTGCACCGTACGGCTTAGTACCTCGCTGATATGAGCATTACCGTTTCGACTTTTTAAAATAGGTTGACCATATGACTGCACCGTACGGCTTAGTACCTCGCTGATATGAGCATTACCGTTTCGACTTTTTAAAATAGGTTGACCATATGACTGCACCGTACGGCTTAGTACCTCGCTGATATGAACATTACCGTTTCGACTTTTTAAATAGGTTGACCATATGACTGCACCGTACGGCTTAGTACCTCGCTGTTGAACATTACCGTTTCGACTTTTTAAAATAGGTTGACCATATGACTGCACCGTACGGCTTAGTACCTCGCTGATATGAGCATTACCGTTTCGACTTTTTAAAATAGGTTGACCATATGACTGCACCGTACGGCTTAGTACCTCGCTGATATGAGCATTACCGTTTCGACTTTTTAAAATAGGTTGACCATATGACCGCACCGTACGGCTTAGTACCTCGCTGATATGAACATTACCGTTTCGACTTTTTAAAATAGGTTGACCATATGACTGCACCGTACGGCTTAGTACCTCGCTGATATGTGCATTACCGTTTCGACTTTTTAAAATAGGTTGACCATATGATTGCACCGTACGGCTTAGTACCTCGCTGATATGAACATTACCGTTTCGACTTTTTAAAATAGGTTGACCATATGACTGCACCGTACGGCTTAGTACCTCGCTGATATGAGCATTACCGTTTTGACTTTTTAAAATAGGTTGACCATATGACTGCACCGTATGGCTTAGTACCTCGCTGATATGAACATTACCGTTTCGACTTATTAAAATAGGTTGACCATATGACTGCACCGTACGGCTTAGTACCTCGCTGATATGAGCATTACCGTTTCGACTTTTAAAATAGGTTGACCATATGACTGCACCGTACGGTTAGTACCTCGCTGATATGAGCATTACCGTTTCGACTTTTTAAAAGGTTGACCATATGACTGCACCGTACAGCTTAGTACCTCGCTGATATGAACATTACCGTTTCGACTTTTTAAATAGGTTGACCATATGACTGCACCGTACGGCTTAGTACCTCGCTGTTATGAGCATTACCGTTTTGACTTTTTAAAATAGGTTGACCATATGACTGCACCGTACGGCTTAGTACCTCGCTGATATGAACATTACCGTTTCGACTTTTTAAAATAGGTTGACCGTATGACTGCACCGTACGGCTTAGTACCTCGCTGATATGAACATTACCGTTTCGACTTTTTAAAATAGGTTGACCATATGACTGCACCGTACGGCTTAGTACCTCGCTGATAAGAGCATTACCGTTTCGACTTTTTAAAATAGGTTGACCATATGACTGCACCGTACGGCTTAGTACCTCGCTGATATGAGCATTACCGTTTCGACTTTTTAAAATAGGTTGACCATATGACTGCACCGTACGGCTTAGTACCTCGCTGATATGAACATTACCGTTTCGACTTTTTTAAATAGGTTGACCATATGTCTGCACCGTACGGCTTAGTACCTCGCTGATATGAGCATTACCGTTTCGACTTTTTAAAATAGGTTGACCATATGACCGCACCGTACGGCTTAGTACCTCGCTGATATGAACATTACCGTTTCGACTTTTTAAAATAGGTTGACCATATGACTGCACCGTACGGCTTAGTACCTCGCTGATATGAGCATTACCGTTTCGACTTTTTAAAATAGGTTGACCATATGATTGCACCGTACGGCTTAGTACCTCGCTGATATGAACATTACCGTTTCGACTTTTTAAAATAGGTTGACCATATGACCGCACCGTACGGCTTAGTACCTCGCTGATATGAACATTACCGTTTCGACTTTTTAAAATAGGTTGACCATATGACTGCACCGTACGGCTTAGTACCTCGCTGATATGTGCATTACCGTTTCGACTTTTTAAAATAGGTGACCATATGATTGCACCGTACGGCTTAGTACCTCGCTGATATGAACATACCGTTTCGACTTTTTAAAATAGGTTGACCATATGACTGCACCGTTACGGCTTAGTACCTCGCTGATATGAGCATTACCGTTTTGACTTTTTAAAATAGGTTGACCATATGACTGCACCGTACGGCTTAGTACCTCGCTGATATGAGCATTACCGTTTCGACTTTTTAAAATAGGTTGACCATATGACTGCACCGTACGGCTTAGTACCTCGCTGATATGAACATTACCGTTTCGACTTTTTTAAATAGGTTGACCATATGACTGCACCGTACGGCTTAGTACCTCGCTGTTATGAGCATTACCGTTTTGACTTTTTAAAATAGGTTGACCATATGACTGCACCGTACGGCTTAGTACCTCGCTGATATGAACATTACCGTTTCGACTTTTTAAAATAGGTTGACCGTATGACTGCACCGTACGGCTTAGTACCTCGCTGATATGAACATTACCGTTTCGACTTTTTAAAATAGGTTGACCATATGACTGCACCGTACGGCTTAGTACCTCGCTGATATGAGCATTACCGTTTCGACTTTTTAAAATAGGTTGACCATATGACTGCACCGTACGGCTTAGTACCTCGCTGATATGAGCATTACCGTTTCGACTTTTTAAAATAGGTTGACCATATGACTGCACCGTACGGCTTAGTACCTCGCTGATATGAACATTACCGTTTCGACTTTTTTAAATAGGTTGACCATATGTCTGCACCGTACGGCTTAGTACCTCGCTGATATGAACATTACCGTTTCGACTTTTTAAAATAGGTTGACCATATGACTGCACCGTACGGCTTAGTACCTCGCTGATATGAGCATTACCGTTTCGACTTTTTAAAATAGTTTGACCATATGACCGCACCGTACGGCTTAGTACCTCGCTGATATGAGCATTACCGTTTCGACTTTTTAAAATAGGTTGACCATATGACTGCACCGTACGGCTTAGTACCTCGCTGATATGAACATTACCGTTTCGACTTTTTAAAATAGGTTGACCATATGACCGCACCGTACGGCTTAGTACCTCGCTGATGTGAGCATTACCGTTTCGACTTTTTAAAATAGGTTGACCATATGACTGCACCGTACGGCTTAGTACCTCGCTGATATGAACATTACCGTTTCGACTTTTTAAAATAGGTTGACCATATGACTGCACCGTATGGCTTAGTACCTCGCTGATATGAACATTACCTTTTTCGGTAATTTCACAAACTTTTAAGCCTTTCTCAATAAACGGGATATCTAATGCGAAACGAATCAAAAAATTAAATTAGTATTTTCGTAGCTTTATTACAGTATTTAGATAAGTTACAAGGAAAATAAGTAAAAAGTAATTATTTAATCAAAAAACCGACTTCCCACAGCAACTCCATACATGCTTATGCGAATTGAAGACTGATGATGTTCTAATGGATCAAATCATCAGAACTTGACCAGATTTATTTGGGACCATTTATAAAATACACCTATTCTGAAAAACAAGAATCATGGAAATCGATCCACGCTATACAGAATTATCGCTGTATACAAATCATTTTCTATTCAGAAATCCGTACCACCGCCAGGGCTCGTCATTCTGCCGTGAAGCAGTAGTGTGCAAACATTACTGTGTTTCGGTTTAAAGGGCACTGTGAGCTAGCGTAATCACTGGACATATGAGACTTAAGAACTGATGTCTCAAGGTGACGGGCGCAGTGTAGTGTCACGCAGAAATGTTCTCATTTGTTATGGGTAGACGTTGCACTTTACATCAGGTGAACGTTTTTCTCGTTTCGTCACTCTATCCAATAAAAAAAAACATTCTGACGAAATGAGAACCTCCTCCTTTTTATCGGTCAAAATGAACTGTAAATTATCTAAACCGCATATTAAGATATTAAGAAAAATATTTAAGCTGCCATGAACTAAAGTAATAATAACCAAAATAAAATTAAAGCCGTACATAACACGTCCATTCGCATAGCACGTAATTTTAACAGTTTTTCAGATTTTACACATTAACCTTTAACCCTTTTCCGAAACAAAAAGTAGCTTAGATCGCTCTCTAAAAAGTCCTCTATCTGCCAATGAAAGTTCCGCCTGAATTGATTCAGCCGTTTCGGAGATTAGCCCGGAGAAACAGACTGGGACTTATACCGGTACGATTTATACCGGTATAGAGTTATAGTACCAATATTTATATCAAATTCATTTCTACCTTTATTTAACCCATTTGCCATTTGGATACCAAAAATTAGAGAGCGGGACGCGGGTGGGGGTGGATTCGAAATTTGCACGAACTACACAAAAAACCAGCAAGTCCGTGGCCACTGGCTACATGTTTTTAATCTGAAAAAATCCGTAACGTAGTTTATCCGACGCGCGTCCGATAAACTACGTTACATTTCTTAATGAATAAATCATGTTTCTGGTTTATCCCTGCCATTTTTTTTATTTGATAGCCTATAGGATGTACTTTCAGTTTTCATAACAATTTAGCAGTAAGTGTTTAGGTGTTTAAAAAAATGTTAGTTTTCGATTTTAAAAATTTAGTTTGCATTTTACGGGAATAAAATACGGGAATTAAGGCAATTTAAAAACCACATATTTATTATTAATATTATAAAAACTCACACAACGTCAATATATTTGTAAACTAATTACACTCTTGCAGAATGATAAATATATTTTCTGGCTTGAATTTTAACAAATATTCTTCGTAAAATTTTAGTAAGCTAAAGAGAATTATATAATTTTATTTATGTTTTAGTTTTCGGCCGTCCCCAAAATGTTTACATTATTTATTTATATTACCATAATTGGCGGCCGAAAAGTTAAAGTAAGTCATACCATTGCTTCATTAGCAAACTTTATAAAAAAAAAAAGAGAAAAAAACAATGAATTTTCTAAACAGCTTATTAAGATATAAAGAGAAATATTTAAACTACCATGAACTAAAATAATAATTACCGTAATTAAAGCCACGCTTAACACGTCCATCCGCATAGCCAGTAATTTGGACAGTTTTTCAGATTTTACACAGGAAACATCAATATTTCCGAAACAATAAGTAGTAGCTAAGATTGCTCTCTAAAAAGTCCTCTATCTGCCAATGAAGGTCCTGTCTGAATTGATTCAGCCGTTTCGGAGATTACTTCGGCCGAACAAACAGACTAAGACAAACATTTTTAAAGAATAAAACCATATGATATTAAGTAAAAATGTCTATTGTGAAATCACAGACGACCCTCCCACTCAAATTTTATTTATTTTTATAGATAAGCATGTATTATTAAAAGAAGACTTCAATATATTTTATTAAGTATGTACAAAACGGTGGGTTGGCAAAGGCATTTCGAGAGATGTGGAGGGGGGATGTCCTCTCGCGCCGCACACCAAGATATCCTGGAAGATGTCATGATATTTCCTGCACCCTTAATCAAAACATGATGCCGTGGTTAGAACCGACCGGAAGTACCTACATTATGTCGTGGACGATTTTATGCACTCACTCGTCCGAACCTTCCCATGCCCGATGTAACGCTCATGCGATAAGATAGGTGGTAGGCTAGGTTGCAGTGTTAGAGACACAAGTATAATAACCACACAACCAGACCACAAAACCAACAAGTTATGTTTTTGCACAAATGTTGGCTCTGGCTGGTTTGAACCCAGGACGCGCGGCGTGGCCTTCAGGTACTGTAACCACTACGCCACGCTGTCGTCAAGTACATTATAACAAAAAAGTATAAACTAAGTGAGAGCGGAAATAACTTAAGGTTGTTTCAAGGTGGCATGTCGGATGGAGAGGCTGGACGTGTACCACCCCGCGGTCGTCCGTCTCGCCGTGAGGATCCACGCCGCCATACGCTTGCCGGGAACCGTCTCTACTTGCAGCCTCATCACACTAATCAGCTTAATGTATTGGACCTTGAGGTATGTAACCACTTTACGAACAAATCTTATTTTAATCTTCCATTTTAGAATTAAAACTGTCATGCTATTTCGGATACGGAAAACAGTACAATGTCACTTCGTTTTGCAATGCAAATCATTATCTTGGATAACAACAGGTACCCTTACAACTTTGCGACTTTAAATGAATTAACCTTTATAGGCTGCTTAATATTTATTTCAATTATTTTTGGAAAAGGAAAGAAAATATATGTATTAGCGACCCGCCCCGGCTTCCCACGGGTGCAATTTACTAATGAAGTAAAAGAGTAGTGCGCATAGCAACAAAGATTTTAAGTACGTTTTTTTTATAACATATCTCTACCTCCAGAGGTTTAGGTTTTGTTTTGTCTGTCAGTCAGACAGTCAATGTATCACATGTTTTCTGTTGTTATGTATATATATACCATATAAACATGTTATTATGAGAATTTCCAAACTAAACGCTCCTTTTCATTAAGATTTTAATATAAAATACAATCCAATTTTCCGACTTTTCCGGTGGATATTTCAAAAATTTTCTTTCATACAAATCTTGTTCCGTCAATAACGAACAACAATAAAAAAAATCAGCCAATTCGGTTTAGCCGTTCTAAAGCGATGATCTTTTAGACATGCGGAAATTAAGTTCTATTTATCCAGACATACAGTCACACCTTTTTTCCATATAAGGGAAACTTAGAGCCGTTATGTCTTTACGTGCATATTCATTGATAAAGCACACCGTTTTATTCACGATACCATACGAAATATTATTTGTCATTGCGACTTGTTCTAGTTTAGCATATTTTCTGAGTCATATAATTAAAAGACACGATGTTACCTATAACATCGTACTTACCAGTTAAAAAAATATACGAAAAGATATAAAAACGATATTTCTTCCTATAACTTCAGGTCTATAATTATCAGCATAAATGTTGAAACATTTTCTGATAATTATACGTATTTCCGCCATTCCCTTAAATGACCTCTAGCAATCGCCTCCTCGTTGTCGCGAACAAAAATCCGTACCCTCCCGTATAGACTCCCAAGTATCTCTGCAAATGACTTTCTAGGGCATCTATTGTTCTCTCATTGCAGCAATTCCTTTACCATAAGTCCCCAAAGATTTTCAATTGGGTTTAAATTTGAAATAAAAGATTTTGAAGGCCACAGTATCAAACGATTGTATTAATGTCCTGTACAAATGGCGGCAAATAGTTTCAGCACTGACGTCAAATTGTTCTGCAAAATAGGCCGTAGGAGTAATACCGATTTTAGCTACATTTTAGGAGATTATATTAGTGGAAGACCAACATCTGTGTCTTTAGAAGAATTATGAAAACAAGACGCACTTTTAACCTATGCTTTGATTGGCTTACCGTCAACTCTTTCTGCTATCATACTTGTTACATATTATTCACCGAACTCAGGGGAGTACCCTATATTGCGGAAATAGCTTATGTACATCCTTTACCAAAAATTCCTAATCCTGAACTACCTAATCATTATCGTCCAATTTCTATTCTTCCACATTTTTCTAAAATTCTGAAAGCCCGTGTTCATAAGTTCATAAGCAAATATCTATTTTTATTAAAAAACATAACCTACTACTGAATGTCTTTCAGTCAGGGGCTCTGGCCACAGCACCTCCACTGCGACTGTGATCTTAATGAGTATTAAGATCACAGTCGACCACGTTATCCTTCTGTCTATCCTAACCTATCTGAAATTGTAATCCTCAGCCTTGGAGTGGTAATCGTCTTATCTTCGCGGCCGCCAGCAGTCGGTCTGCTCAGCAGTTTTCTGCTTCGGCAGACATTGAATCTGGTCCGCTGCAAGGCGGTATATTGCCTCATATAGTGTTTTCTTATTTATATATCTAATGTTATTGTAACTATTCAACTTTCACGTTGATAAAATTAATTACGTGACCAGAAAATAGACTTAATCTTTTTCAAGATCATTTCTAAAGGTTGTTTCATTCTAGGCCATTTGAATGATATATGTTAATTAATTGTGATCGTCTTAGGTAGGACCCTTTTATCTACGTTGTGTTTATTTATAGTAACTTGTTCTTTTAGGTGTATCATGGAAAAATGTTTATTCACTAGAGAAGCTGCAAGTCCAAGACAGTGTACTAATACTAATTAATTACTATTCCCTATACTCTTGTAAAGGGTTCACAATGTTTAATATCTATTGCAAAGAGACTTGTATTCCGCACCTGTATAAGATTAACTTTAAATTATTAATAACCCACTACAAGCTATCGCTTCCCCAACATTTTTATTTAAAAAAATGTGGGGAAGGCACACGGCTCCAACTCCCGCCGTGTGCGGTGAGCGCCTTCCAATCCATGCGCTCCCCCCGACACAGGACAAGAAGTCGGGAACAAGGACCGTAGTCCACAGCAACACTGGCGAACCAGCAAAAAGAGGGCTTGGCCTCTTGCTAGTGCGTAAGCACAAACTTAGACCGAAGTCTCGCATGTCAATGCGTGTTTACATCATACAAGTATACAGCTAGTCCAGTCTTCGTGGATGTACGTCGCATGGATTTGGCACCCACTACCAAGTTTCCAGTTATCATTCATTTGTGGGAATTTACTGAGAGCTTTATTTAATATTGTTGTTATTCAACACATGGAGGGCAGACAGTCTGCAGTCTCGTTATAGAGAGACCCGACTTGGACAAACCTGAAGAAAATGTGAGTCAAACCAAGTGCAAGACGCAACCATTATATTAACGACATCTAAGCAACTGTCACTAGGACGCATTGTCACAGGTGCAACAAGCATCATTACGACCATCGCTCAGACATACGCCAACACAAGGGCCTCTATACAGTCTTAGCAAACATCTACACTTCTGCAAAAAACCTCCGTCAACCCGAATCATAAGTTGTATTGAATCAGATGCAACTCATTCATATAACCGTCACTAAAAACACAATACCACAATAGCAGTAAGTATTATTGTGACTATCACATAGATGGAGCCTCCTCACAACACACCTATATGATAATTATCGACTTTGGCAAAAGTTGTTTAACTAAAAAATTTACCAACGTGTCATAGTAGTAAGCCACTAAGACGCCGGTGTATGAACCATGTATCATAGAACTAATGCTCTAAGACATGGGGCGAAAGAGTAAGCTCCAGCACCGAAATGCTAAAAGCCACACCCTCTCTTATGTGATTGTATGAAAGTCTAATGAATTCTCTATCTTAATAATTTTAAGTTCCAACTCATTTTTATAATATCATATCTTACAAGAGACCTTCAATGATAGACCATTTTATCATATACTTTACTTACATAGGATCTTTGTATGGAACATTAGCACTATGCAACTTGATACTATAGAGAGTCATGCTCGACCTCACACAAGTCTATGTTGAGCTGTTGGTATGCCCCTCCGCACGGTACTCGCGTCTCGGACTTAATAGTATGGTATTAGCAATACACGAACACCTTCTAATTTTAAGAGAGGTTTTATAATTGGCATTACATGAACACTTCCTTATTATGAATAACTATATAGAGTATTTTCCATACAAATGAAGTTAATTTTATATTGTAATATTTTTAATTAACTTCTATAGTACTTCCAGAGATAAGGTCTCTTGGATATATTTTATATGTTTTAAAGTAATTTTTAGGCACTGATCTATGTAATATTATGCCAAGAAAAATTAAATTGAAAATAATGAAATTTCAGTATTGGGATTGGTCCTCATATATATTTTCCCAACTTTTTTTGGACCACCATTTTTTTTTTTTATAATTTTTAATATTTTCTTAAATCTTTCTAAAACGTAAAAATACGTAATTAGAGATAGTACATCGTTACATTATCATTCGTTCGTATCATCTATATGCTGATGATCTACAGCTATGTGTACAATCTAGCACAAACAGCATCAAAAATGGGATTAGAAAACTAAATAACAACATAGATGCATCCGGTTTTGGTCCTACAGATATGGTGTTTCAGGTTATCCGTCAAAATGTAAAGTAATGATTTTGGATAGCCGTTGACTAAAATTGACTAAAATTGACTAAAATTGACTATGTAATCCTAGAATCTGTATTATATAATGGACTGTTAATCCCATTTTCTCAATCCATAGTAAACCTTGGCTTGTATATTGATGATACCATGAACTGGAGAATAAAAATTTCTGAACTTAGCCGTAAAGTTTTTGCCACATTACGTTCTCTTTATCGTCTCAAAAATTTCTTACCATTCAAAACGAGACTTTCGCTTGTATACGCCCTTATCCTTCCCATTATCGACTATTCAGATTTGTGGTATACAGATCTTACGCAAAATCTTCTGAACAAGTTGGAGCGCCTTCTTAATAACTGATGAAGATTTCCCTTCAAATTCAGGAAATATCACCACATCTCTGCTTTTCACTCTAAGCTTAAATGGCTTTATGTACGTCGGAGGCGTAGTTCCAGAATTTTGCTAACCCTTTTTTCTATTTTGAATGATCACAATTCTCCTTCCTATCTTAAAGATAACTTCAACTTTCTTTACTCCGTTGAACCGTGTTTCTCTTACGCTCTCAAGATTCGTATTTCTCAGCACAGTACTTGATTCTCTAATTCATCTTTCACAGTTCAGGCTATATATATTTCTCTTCCTGCTCGATGATGTGAAAAAAGCAAA